>CM062819.1:855208722-857608722 GCA_031772625.1 Pinus tabuliformis | reverse complement strand
AGAACCTACCATGACCGATGATGAAAGAGCATTTAGAAAGGCCCTTTTCAATATGACTGAGATGGTTAAGGTCCTCTATGAAGAGAGGGATAGAAAATTGCAAGGATAAAGTTCGAAACCTCCCAATGGAGAAGGTTCTTCACGAGAAGGTAATGGAAAAGGAGGTAATGGGAACATAGATGAACCTCCACCCTCTCCACCATCTTCTTCATTTTCTTCTTCACAAGCATCTTCAAAATCTTCCACTAATACAACCCTTACTCATACTCATCATCATTCTTCAAAAGGAACTAGTAAATCACCTTTTCTAAAACTTGATGTTAAATTTGAGTTGCCCATGTATAATGATGAAGTGAATGCAGAGAAGCTTGATAATTGGATTCATTAGTTGGAGGTCTATTGCAGGATTCATAACCTTCAAGAGGATGATATCAAAATTTAGTTGGCCTCATTGAGAATGGAGGGTGCAACACTCATTTAGTGGGAAGCAAGGACTCAAGACGAGATCAATAAACATGGTAAGAACTCTATTACTTGGTTCGATTTAATTGTTGCTATAAAAAGACAATTCTACCCTTTAGCTCATATGCAAAAATCTATCATGAATTGGAAAAATTTCAAACGGTTAAAAGGTCAAAATGTGCAAGAGTATACTCAGGAGTTTAGGAGAAGAGCTCTAATGCTAGGAGTAGACTTGCAGTCATGAGATACTTTGCTGAAATACATAGGAGGTTTTCATAGCTATCTTCGACACATCATTCTTATGTTTAATCCTATGAATCTTGATGAGGTCTATGTTCAAGCTACACACCTCGAAGCAAGAGGGAAAAATGTACAAGAAGTAGGTAAGAAGAAGTCATTCCAGAGTGGTGCAAAAGGAAATAAATTTAAAGGAAAGCAAAAGAAAAATGCTTCTGTTAAGAAAGAAGGGGAGAAACCTTTGTGCAACAATTGTTCCAAAGAGGGCCATGATGAAGTGCATTGCTGGAAGCTACATCCTGAATTAAGACCGAAGAAATTTAACAATAAAGGGAAACAGAAGAAAAACGTTGTTGTACAACATGATTTGGGTTCCGACTCAAGTGATGAAACAAAGGTTACAACCACAGCCACTAAAGGAAAAGTCGTGGCAAAAACAAGAAAAGAGGACGTTGTGGCAAGAACCACCGCAACAAATAACTCCAACAATGCTTCAAATGAAGAAAACATAATTGAGTTGTTCCATATCAAAGTTATTTCCAAACACACCAAGATTGATACGTTGTTTGACAGTGGATACTAGGCAAATTTAATTTCTACAGACTTGGTGATGAGCCTCATAAATGGGTAATTATATGGGCTCATTTTACCTCCTAACCTAGTCAAATCAACCATTCTCTTAGCTTATTGTATGATTTTCTAATTATATTTATGCTTATAGAGTGAGTTGAGTTAGTTATGAAGCCATGTGGTCTAATATGTGTTTAATGCAGATTATTAACGAATTTTGTGGTCAAAGTCAAGGATCCAGTGGACAAATGGTAGCAATAACTCAAAGTGGACAAAGGAGAGGACTTATAGGAGGGGTTCCCCCTCATTTATTACTCCTCACTTTGAATTCCCCTTCATTCAGCTCGGAGTACAAGCAGCCAAGTCATGCATTAGCAGGCAACCGAGCAAGTGGAGGATAACTAATGACTATCTCGCGTTTTGGGAGCCTCCCTGATTTTAAGGAAGTTGTTGGTAGCTTCATTTGTATAAGTAGAGAGGCCTAGGGCCTCACTATGGTTGGATTTTTGTGGGATTTTTGTGGGATTTTTGTTGTACTTTTGCTTATGTAAACTCTGCTCAACTTCGAGCTTATTATTTTGACAGTTCCATGTAATCTTGTTATTGTTTTGGAAATAAAGATGGAATCCTTTTTGAGTTAGCACTGAGTTACCTCAGAGGGCTGAAGCTCTTGGGTTAGGGCCCAATCCAAGCAGCCAAGCTCCTCTTTACTTGTATTTGTATTTTTTATTTCAGTTTGTAGATTAGGTTGTTGTTAGATGAATTTCTTTTATGGTCAAGAATAGGTTTCTTTTGATGATTCAATAGTTTGCTTCCATTTGTGCTTTCTATAACAGGTTAAGCAGTGATAAAGAAAAGATCCAAAAGGCTAGCAACAGTTCTTTGGCCTCTCTTCCTCCCTCTGGGACCATGATTTGAGGTAAACACCCTCTTGCTGCCCCAAAAACACAGATTTTTCTCATTCATAGGACTTCTAGTGTTTATAGCTTTTTAGTTGGTTAATAGTCTAGTTTGCTTTGCTTCAAAACTTCCTCATCATGCTCACTTATTTATTTACCATATTATTCTTCCATGCTTTCCTTCCTTGCAGCAATTATCAGCATTTCCTTTCCTAGATCACAGTTTAGATTAGTTTGATGCAAAACTCTGTTTTTCTAGATGCACTTATTTCATTGCTTGCTTAATCTCAGTGGTTGACTGTCAGTTGTTTATGCAACAGAGATATTCTAGCAGTAGGCTAGCCTATCAGTAATCCCATCCTCCATCTGATCCATGCCCTACAGGTCGCCCAAGTCTCCCCTCAATTCTGCCTTAGTTTCCTGCATTTTCCATAGAATTTCTTCCTCTCTCCTTGAGCAAATCCAATCATCTTTCTCTCTCCTAATGATTCTTGGTAGACCCTAGGTGCCCTAACACTTCATTCCAACCTTCATCCACCTTTTCCACCTACTCTCACACCCTCAAAACAGCCAAAATTGTTCTCGGCCTCCTCTTGTAGGCCTCCTATAGAACAACCTATAGAACGTTGTTTTTCTTCCCGTAGATTTCCTGTGTCCTCCTGTAGATTTTCCTGTAGGCTTTCTTTTGAAGGCCGTGTGTGGGAAAAGCCTTTAGAAGGCCACCTGAGACCTCCTAAGACCCAACCACACCATCCTACATTCTCTCAAGTCCCAAAACCGCCCTTCAACACCACCTATTCGCTACCACCTTCACAAACAATACATCACATGCATGTCAAATTCACATAAAAATACATAAAAATCCAAAACGATGTTTTTTACTCATTTACTTCCAGAAATAGCTTAGTTAGATGTTGTTTGCTTCCTCGAGTAGGTAATGGCATTCTTTTCATGGTTTCCATAGGGTTTTCTGCAAAAGTAGGATTAGTTGGTTAATTAGGGTTTACTTGATTTGCTTTACATTTCAGTATTTCTCCTTTCTGCAGTTAGAGTAGTATCTGTAGAGTAGTCTTTCTCTCCTTTCATCACATATAGAGATTCTTCTAGAATCCATAGTAGTTGGCTTGAACTCCTAGTGATCTTGCGCTAGCTGACCAAGTGACAACTTGCAGTAAGAACTAGTACTTGTGCATACAACACCATCGCTTCCAAGTTTGTTACGAACTACCGGATTGATAAGAGTAAAGTAGGTAGCCCAAGAGTTGCAGCATTATTGCTGCAATACTGGCGCTCACCATAGTTTTTGGTGCCATTTCCAGGGAAGCGTCAGAGTATTGTGTGATTACTGCTTTCTTCTATTTTCTATTGCAAACATACTGCTAATAGTTTATTTCAGCAAAAGTAGACTAGTCTTTTCTTCTCCTTCCAGTTCTGCATTTCTTCGCTTTACTTTTCAATTCTGCAAATTTCATTTTAGCAAGAGTAGACTAGTCATTCTTTTCTTTCAAGTTCTGCATTTCCTTGCTTTCCTCTTGAATTCTACAAATTTCCATTCAACAAGTTTATGTCAGCTAGTTGCAATTTGTTTTGTTCAATCAAATTCAGTTTTGTAGGTACTATCAGTGTGGGGAAAAAGAAACAAAAACCAACCAAAAGGATTTCCTTTCATGCCTCGTAGGAATTGAGATAACTCAGGAAAATTCTTGCCCAACACCCCCACTGCCTCACACAGCCAACCTTCTCTCTTCTTCGGTGGTTGCGATCAAGAAGAACCCTTAGAGGAAAAACCAGACATATTTGAAGAACCTACAGGGGAAGAAGAAGAAGAAAACATTCCTTTGGAGCCAATGGTTGAACATAGAAATGCTAGGGGGAATGGAGAAAGAATAGAGGGTACCTTCCCCATTCGGGAGACCAATGGGGACACCAAAATGAAGAATATAAGCCCTTCCACCCTACCTCATTTCCACGGTCTGACTATAGAAGATCCTGACACCTTTTTGTTTGAGTTTGTTGTTATCTATCGAACCTATGACTATGCAGAAGATGAGCAAAAGTTGAAATTGTTTCCTTCTACTCTCAAGGATGCAGCATTGCGCTGGTTCATGGGATTACCTGGCAACAACATCACAACTTGGGCTCAAATGGATCAAACCTTTAACAACAAGTATCGAGACTATTGTAGGTCAAAAGATACTAAAGAAGAAATTTTCCAAATGACCAAGGAAGTGATTAGTCCCTAAAGGAATATGAAGAGAAGTTCCAGCTCAGTTACAAAACGGTCGGGTGTACACTTGACCCTGAGTCTCTGAAGCTGGTCCTGCTCATGGGAATTCGGGAAGATATTTTAGACACCCTCCATCTACTGGCCGGGGGAGACATCTACCAACTGTCCTATGAGGACATAAAGACTGTTTTCAGGAACCATTCTAGAGTAGCCAGAAAGAAGGGTAGGGGGAGTCAACCCATAGCTAGTACCTCTTCCTCTAGCTCATCCATTAAAGGAGAAATTGGAAACATGCTAGAAGACTTCAAGAGTGAGATGCTACATATTCTTTCCATGAAAATGGATACCTTACATATCAAAATGAAACAAGAGGAAGCAGAGAGGGCTTTGGCCATTTTTTGCCCAAATGCACTAGGAGGCATCCTAGGAATTAATGCCCATTGAACGTTATAGAAGTTTGTTCAGTCTGTGAAGAAAATCATTCTACAGACAAGTTCCCTTCCTTACCCGGACTTAAAGCTATATATCAAGGGACTGAGGGAGTCACTAAACAACTCTATTACATAAACCAAAGGAGGCCGCATGGACCTAGACCATCATAGAAAATTTTAGGGGCAAATGTTCGCCCTTTGGCAAAATTAAGGGGTTTTAAATTTTTAGTGGGCGAATATTTTGTATCATAGTACATTTTTACAAATCACCTAAAATAGCCCACCTTATTTTAAGGGAGAGGGTAAAAAAGGTAAATTTAGCCCTTGAAATTAGGAGTTAAAACCTTCCATTCGCCCATTTTCAAGAATAGGTTTTATTTAAGTGAATCCATTAGCCCATGTTCAAGAATAGGTTTTATTTAAGTGAATCATATGGGTCAAAGGCCCAAATACCATATTTATAAAAGAGGTATGGTAAATTAATAAAAATAAAAATAAATGAGAGGTGTGGTAAATAAATAAAACATTTTTTATATTTACTCCATAAGTCACCTTATATACATGCAAGGGTGTAAACAAATAAAAATATAAGTAAAGTGGAGGTATGGTAAATAAATAAAACGTCTTTTTATACTTACTCAAAAGGTATGGTAAATAAATAAAAATATAAATAAACTAGACGCATGGTAAATAAATAAAACAACTTTTTATATTAGTCCATAACCCTCGTTCTATTTATGAAGGCTCAAGAAAGAGGTTTTATTTAAGTGAATCCTATGGGCCAAATACCATATTTGTAAAACAGGTATGGTAAATTAATAAAAATATAAATAAACGAGAAGTATGGTAAACAAATAAAACATTTTTTTATATTTACTCCATAAGTCACCTTATATTTACGAACACTCAAAAAATGCGTTATATTTAGGTGAAACCTATGGGCAAAATACTATGGGACAAATACCATGGACTAGATTGTTATTAATACCATGAAAAAAACATTATTAACCCTAATATTAGTATTAATAAAAATAAAAATGGCACATGGTATTGAACCATGGTATTCACCAAAATGGCACATGGTATTGACCCATGGTATTCACCTAGAATGTAGCCTATTTAAATGGGGGAATTAAACCAACATAGATCCATCTTTACTCTGGATCTACGAGAAGTATCAAATATCATGAAAAATTTGATCCGATCAAGAGTAAAAATGGATGTTGTAATTTAATGTATGTTAAACATTTTAGCTTGGTTAAAATAAAAAATAAAATAAAAATCAACTATTAATTTTTATTAATTTTTATAAATTACTAATAGTAATTTTTAAGGTCAGGTTTATGATAACCCATGGTATTGAACCATGGTAATACCATGGTATTCATGTGAGCATAGACTATTCAAAGGGGAAATTCTATCATCTTAGATCGATCTTAATTCTGGGTCTACCAAGTGCTCAGAGGGATAAATAGATTTCATCCCCCTAAGAGTGGTAGGTGTGGAGTTAAGATGGATATAGGTTGGTTTTTATGATAATGAAGATATTAAATAGAATTAGGAAATTATATTGTAAAAAATCTTAAGGTGAATGGTTAAAGAATAGACATTGGAAAATTATATTTGTATACTTCTGTTTTAAACTGAAACAAATCCAGGGTTAAAAGGAATGGATTGATTGCACTAGTCATCCTTCTATAACTTTCCAACATATGCTGGAGTAAACAGATTGTAATTTGGGTAATTTTTCTAATTGCAAACAGGAACATACTTGTGTATTGGAAGGGTGGTTACGAGGTCCCTAGAAGTGATGAATTTGAATTTTTCTTGGTTTTATATATAGTATTAGGTTTTTTCTCATGCTTTCTGTGAATGGCACGGGTGAATTTTATCCTACACCCACTAGGTTATCGATATGTAATTTCGGTAATTTTGATTTCAAAAGATATTTTAAAGAAATGCAATGATTTCATTTGTGTATTCAATAAACACAAGATTTTATAATTGAGTAAAATATTCGCCATGCCTGGTGAGAGATTCGCCAAAAAATTATATATACATATCATATTATTGATAAAATCGCCTTCCATTTTTCCTATATACCATGGAGATTCGCCCATTTATTATACATGTAAATTTAAGGGGGGTTCTTAAAATTTTCCCTGTAGACCATACCAGCAAGGGATGCAAGGGACATCTCAGGCATACTATAACCCCAACCAAGTCACTTCCATACCTTCTTGGGCTCCCCCTACTCATCTTTCCCGGTCCACACCTCCTCCTTGGTCCTTCGCATCTCCATATCATTCCCAACCAGCCACCCATTCATTCCAATCCTATGCTTAGCTGCAACCTTAGTGGAATGCATATCATCAGGGGTGGAGGCCCCAATACAACTCTCCTCCCACTCTTTTGCCTCCACCACCTGCCCAACCACAACTGTTACCTGTTGCTCCACTAAAGAAACCCCAAACGCCTGCCCAACCAATTCCGAACCTGAACAATAGACAGGCTCAGCAAGTGTATAGTGGGGAACCATCATGCCTGACTTATGCTGTGGAGATTCAGGAAATTAACTTGCGATCTAGGAAAGTTCTCCCAGATAGCCAGCCTCCACCCAGGGAGGTTGAGGAAGATAAAGAGGAAAGCGAACCTAAAGCAAATCCACCCTTTCCTGAGAGACTATCCGCAACAGTCCAGCCTACCCCAGAAGAAACTGAACTCCTAGGAGAATTGAAACATTTATGTGTGAAGATACCACTTCTCTAATCCATAAAAGATGTGCCTATCTACAATAGGTTGATCAAAAAGAAGTGCTTTAGGCATCCAGGAAGGCACAAGAGGGATGCCCCAACTATCAATGTCATAGGGCAACTATCCGACCTAATGTTGGGGCAAGTAATCTCTCCAAAATATCTAGACCCTGGAAGCCCAGTAGTTGATGTCCACATCAATGGCACCATGATCCCACACACCTTGATTGATCTGGGAGCTGCCATTAATGTGATGACAAAGGACACAATGCTCAAACTCAACCTGCAGGGCTCCTTGAGGAAGACCACGACTGTGCTACAGCTTGCAGATCGCTCCGTTGTGACCCCTAAGGGTATTGTGGAAGATGTGATGGTCTCCATTGATTCTTGTGAGTACTCTACTGATTTATTAATTCTCCAGCCAAAGGCAAAGCTCACTAGGTATCCTCTCATTCTGGGAAGACCCTGGTTGGCTACTGTTGATGCCTACATTAGCTGTCGAGCTAGGAACATGACCATAAAGAATAGGCATATGTCCAAGTAGTTAGTCCTATATCCTCCTGCCCAACCCTTGCTAGAACATGATCTACCTCTCTAGTTGGAGGAGGAAGATGAGGATGAAGTTTATTCTTCACCGCTTTGTGCATTGGAAATCACCATGGGGGGAAACCACAAGATGAGGATGATATGATTGAAAATCTAATTCAGAATCCACCCCCCAGTGTATCACCATTAGAGGATGTAGTAAGAGAAACCCAAAACAACCCCTCAACTGATCTCTGTGCGGCCGACTCCACTCCTCTCCGTATTAAGAATATAGAGTTTTGCCCAGAAAGAACCTTGAAAATCAATCCATCCCTATCCACTTCCCAAGAGAAGGAACTGTGTAGCTTGCTGATAAAACACCTAGATGCCTTTGCCTGGAGTTATAAGGAGATGAAGGGAGTGCACCCTTCAATATGTACTCATCATATATACATCAAGGAGGATTGCAAGCTAGTCAGGTAGCCTTAAAGGAGGATGAATCCAGCACTTAAAGATAATGTTAAGGAAGAACTACAGAAATTGATTGATGCAGGATTCACCTATCCCATCTCTGATAGTGAATGGGTCTCTCCTTTGGTGCTAGTGCCAAAGAAAAATGGTAAGTGGAGAATCTGCGTCAACTATCGAGAATTGAACAAAGCCACTAAAAAGGACCATTTTCCTTTACCTTTCATAGATCAAGTGTTAGACGGTCTGGCAGGGAATTTTTTTTTCTCTTTCCTAGACGGGTTTAGCAAGTACAATTAGATTCAAATCAGCATGGAAGACCAAGATAAGACCACTTTCACTTGTCCTTGGGGTACCTTTGCATACCAGGTCCTTCCTTTTGTTTTGTGTAACGCTCCAACCACTTTCCAAAGAGCGGTATTGAGTATATTTTCTGAATTTGTTCATGATGCAGTAGAGATATACATGGATGACTTTACTCCTTATGGCTCTGAATTTCAGGAAGCTTTATCTAACCTAGGAAAAGTTCTAGACAAGTGTATTGATATGAACCTATCCCTCAGTGTGGAAAAATGTGAATTTTTTATGACTAAAGGGACCATGCTAGGTCATGCAATATCTCAACAAGGACTGCAGGTGGACCCCAACAAAATAGCCATCATCCAAAGGGTCCCACCGCCTCGAAAGGTGAGAGATGTCAGAAGTTTCCTAGGTTTAGCTGGGTATTACCGGAGATTCATTAAAGATTTCAGCAAGCTAGCCTCTCCTTTGTTTGGCCTTTTAGGTAAAGATGTCAAGTTTATATGGTCGGAAAACTATCAAGAAGCCCTAGATACCTTGAAGAGCAAGCTCCTGACTGCCCCAATTCTGAGGGGCCCAAACTGGGCCCTACCTTTCCACATTCACACAAATGCCTCGAACAAAGCAATAGGAGCAGCCTTGGGACAAATTAATGAAAATTTACCTTATGCCATATACTTTATAAGCAAAAACTTGTCAAAGGCAGAGTTAAACTATACGGTGACCGAGAAGGAACTCCTAGCTATCGTGCATTCCTTAAACAAATTCAGACATTATATCATAGGCTATCAAACCTTTGTGCACACTGATCATGTTGCAATTAGATATTTAATGAACAAACCGGATGTGAATGCTCGCATTCTTAGATGGTTGCTTTTACTGCAACAGTTTGATTTGACCATTATTGATAAGCCTGGCAAAGAAAATGTTGTTGTTGACTTTTTGTCTAGATTAAATTTGCTTGCAGGTGAAGAAGGAATGGTGGATGACCAAATGTCGGATGAACACCTGTTTGCTATCTCAATACTCTCTCCATGGTTTGTTGATATAGAAAACTAGGTTTCAACACAGTTTCCACCACATCTGTCCTCAAAAGAGAAGAGCAAGATAGTGAGGAAAAGCGCCCCTTTCACCTGGATTAGGGGCAATCTCTTCAAACTTTGCCCAGATCAGATCTTGAGAAGATGTATGAGGGAGGAGGAAGTCTTTGACATCCTCCTAACCTGTCATGATGGGCCTTGTGGAGGTCATTTTGCAGCAAAAAGAACTACCTTCAAGATACTGCAAGCAGGCTACTACTGGCCCACTCTTCATCAAGATGTGAGGAGATATACCAGCCAGTGTGATCGATGTCAGAGGATGGGGAAACCTACTCCAAAGGATGAAATTCCCATGCAACCTCAAGTGACCTTTGAGCCATTTGAGAAGTGGGGCATGGACTTTGTGGGTCCTATCAGCCCTCCTTCAAAGCAGAAGCAATACATCATTGTGTGCACCGATTACCTGACAAAGTGGGCAGAGACAAAAGTAATCAAAGCAGCAACAGAGGAAAAAGTAGCTGAATTTTTGAGAGAGAACATATTCTACAAGTTCGGGTATCCAAGAAAATTGGTCACAAAGCAAGGTAGTCAGTTTACTTCCAATTTGATTGAAGACCTACCCACACATCATAGAATCAAGTACAGAATGTCGACCCCTTACCATCCACAAGCCAATGGGTAGGTGGAGGTCACTAATAGAGCATTGGAAGGGATCCTGACAAAGGTAGTGAGCAGCAGAAAAAAATATTGGGCGGACAGATTAGTTGAGGCCACTTGGGCCTACAATACAACATGGAAGACCACTATAGGGTTCACACCCTATGAGCTAGTCTATGGGAAGAAGGCTTTTCTATTAATAGAATTTGAATTCAATACGTTGAGGATGGCAGCTCAACTGGACATAGACCTCAATCATGTGTAGAAAGAAAGATTACTTCAGCTCAATGGATTGGATGAACACAGAATGTAGGCCCTTCTCCATAGAGAGGTAGTTCAGCTTTAGAGAAAGATATGGCATGACAAAAACATCAAGGAGAAGCAATTCCAAGAGGGAGATTAGGCCTACTCTATGATTCAAGATATAAAGATTTCAAGGGCAAGCTAAGGACAAGATGGCTGGGACCCTACATTATGGAGAAATGCAATGAAAATGGTTCAGTTCTGATCAGAACCATTGATGATGAAGCCATCCCCATGCTTGTCAATGGACATCAGTTGAAAGCCTGTAAGAAACCCCTCTCCAGCGAGAGTTCATTGAATATTTGAATAAGACAGTGATGGTAGTGGAGCATGTCTTAGCCTCCACTTCATCGACTCACTGAAGAAAAAGAAAAATAAAAAATAAGGACTCAAGTGAAAACCTCCATGAGGCACTTGAGTCCCATCATTGGGTTGAAAACCTCTCCTGAGGCGGCCCAGTGATGTCAAGAAAAAAAAAAGAGAGAGAGAGAAATAAGATCCTTGGGTCAAAACCTCCTTTGGAGGTGCCCAGGGCAAGCAGTTAGGGTGAAAACCTCCCTGAGGCGCCCTAGTTGTTTTCCAAAAAAAAAAAAAAGAGAGAGAAAAAGAAAAATGAATTTCCAGTTGCATTTCTGGTTTGCAGGAAGATTACAAAAAGCAGCAGAAGGTGCCAATGGAGCCCTGAAACCAACACCAGCACCTATCCTACCTTCCCACACCTTTCTCCATCATTCTTGGCATTTTTTTCACCTCACTGTGCTTATTTTTCAAAAACTGTGTTTTCTACAGGAGGCTTTGTGTTTTCTACAGGAGGCTCCTGTAGGAATTACATAGAGCCAAAAATGGATATAAAAGGTAGTTTGAGGGATAGAGAAGCTTCATAAAAAATCTATAAATCGTCCTACAATCTTGAAACCTCCTTGCCCTCATGTCCAAGCCTACATCACAACCCCAAGAATAATTCTTCTTCCTGTCCAAGAAAAACACAGAGAAAAAATAGTTTTCAGGAAAAAGAGAGAAACAAAAAAATAAGAGAGTAGACAGCACCATCAACCTCACCTGAAGCCTACCTATTGCCTCTCCATATCTATCTACATCTTTGGCATCATCCTCACAGCTCCAAGCATAGAAAGAAGCTGAAGTTTCAAGGGGAGAAGTAGCTACAGGAGCACCTGTAGGAATTACAGAGAGCCAGAAATGGATATAAAAGGTAGTTTGAGGGACAAAGAAGCTTCATAAAAAATCTATAAATCCTCTTGCAGTCTTCAAACCTCCTTTCCCTCATGTCCAAGCCTGCATCACAACCCCAAGAATAATTCTTCTTCATGTCCAAGAAAAACACAGAGAAAAACAGTTTTCAGGAAAAACAAAAAAACAAAAAAATAAGAGAGTAGGCAGCACCATCAACCTCACCTGAAGCCTACCTATTACCCCTCCATCTCTATCTACATCTTTGGCATCATCCTCATAGCTCCAAGCACAGAAAGAAGCTAAATTTTCAAGGGGATAAGAAGCTACAGGAGATCCTGTAGGAATTCCTGTAGCAGTCGATCCCATTAAAATCCAACATCAGTAGCAAGAGGGTGCAAATATCAAGGTTGAGGAAGACCCCTGAAGATCGGATCTAGCCAAAGAATAACCTACACAAGGCACAACCATACATCAGCAAGCAGACAACATGCACCAAAAGAAACAAGGGCATGCAGCAGAGAGAGAGAGCCACAACACCTCACAGCAAACACATTCAGATCTCAGGTAAGTAACTAACCAGGTCCTCTGTTTGCATGTGTAATTAGAAGGCATGCAAAAGTAATGAGATGGTTGAGGTTGAATGAGGGAAAGGTGGCCAGTTAACTTGGCCACCTTCATCTACTTGACTTCACTCATCCGAAGATGTCACCCACACGTGTGCACAGTCAACTCAAGAAAGATGTCAAGGACAAGTAGTGGAGGAAGTGTGAACTCCGATGCAATCATAAGGGATGATTACAAGGAAAGGGCCATGATGACAAGGCAGGTGGGGACCAACAATCCAAATATGGCCAACGTACACTTGGCCAGCTCACCCTCCATCACCAGAAATATCCATAAAAAGCATTAAGTACTCCTCCCCGAGCACTCTCACCACCTTTTCCTTCATTCTCTCCTCGAAACTCTGCTCCTGCAATCTCCTCGTGCCCCCACAGCCTCATAACCATCGTTCTCCATTGATCTCTCCCATATTCCTGCTCTCAACGTTTTCTACAGGAGCACTTACAGGTTCTACAGGAGAACCTACAGGAATTCTATAGGAGGGCCAACAGTCTTCTACAGGAGGGCCAGTGAGTTGTTTTGAAGGGAGAAAACACGGGTTTTAGCACAATTCTCGGGCTGAGGAGGTAGGTTCTATGCATATCCCCATTGAATATCAAAATATGCAAGCAGTGGTTTAATTTTGAGGAGGAAATAAAGCCTTTAGGTGGAGGAAATACATAACAGAATTTCTGCTTATTTCTTAAAAAAATAGTCTCCCTGTTTCTCTGTTTTTCTTCAAAAATTGTTGTCTCCTTCTCCACATTTGGATTCCCAAAGAAGCATAAACAAAATGACAGGAGGTTTTATGAGGAAGGAGCCCACCAACTCCTCCAGGTTCCATGCACATCCCCAAGTAGTGGACATATTCACAAGAGCATATTGGATGAACTTTTTTGAGAAATTTCGAGGGTTTGATGAGGAAATTGCTCAAGAATTTGCCCACTCTTTGGTCCCTCACACCAGAACACATGTCACTATCACCTTTAGAGGTATTTCCATGGAGATAACCCTTGATTTTATCAGTAGGGTCACTACCCTTCCTCTTGGATTGCCTTAGAGTAAGGATGAAAAACCAATTAGCCAAGCTGCCAAGAAAAACTTCTTCCAAAACAATGAAACCCCTGTAGAGAATAAAAATGGCATTACAAGGGCTAGCATACCATATCCTTGGGATGAGGTTAGCTACCAAATAATCAAATATATTTCCTGTGAGGGGAGGTACATCATTGTCTATGGTTACCATTTTAGAATCCTTCATGAATTAAGATATGGCATGGACACTCCAGCCCCTCAGAAGCTCAACATCCCCTACTTCCTCCTGCAGTCTCTCATTGACTCTAGCATTAAAGTTCAAGCAGGGAATTCAGAGCAGCTCGCTCACCATGGGTTAATCAAAATTTTAGTGGAAGAAGCCCTCCATACATTTACACTCCCTATAGCATGGGAAATATTTCGAAACATGACAGCAGAAGATGACATAAAAGCCCTAACCTATGATATCAGTCCTACTGGCAGTGAGGAGGAAGAGCAACAAGGGGGAGAAGGTGAGGCAACTAGTGACTTAGCAGAACAAAAAGGGAAGGAGGAAGAAACTAAGATAGAGGAGGAGAAAGCTGAAGAAACAAAGCAAACAGAGACAGAAAGAGAAATAGAAGGAGGAGAAAAAGGGGCAGAAAAGACAGAAGTGTCCCCTGAGACTCTAGAAAGAGAGGCAGCAGCTACTCTCACTACCCTCAGCACACCAATTAAGCCAAAACAGAAGAGGAAGAGGTAGACCTCAATGTATTTCAGGGCTAGGAAGAGCACAAGAATCAAAACAGGGAAACCCCAGCCTTCTTCAAAAGTGCCAATTATTATTGAAGATTCACCCTCTTCCCAAGGGAAAGAATCCCCTTCCAAGGCACCTATCACATATGAAAGGGGGACTCCTAGATCCCCCACATCTAAAGAAAAGGTAGAACTACAGGACCCAAAAACAGTCCTACAGGAGGCACAGACAATTCTACAGGAGACCCTGTCAAAACTACAGGAGACCCAAAAGCTGGAGAAAAGGGTAGAAGGACAGCCACAGGGAAAGGAAGAAGAAACAGAGCTACAAGAACCTGATCCCCAACCCATTCTTGGCTCGTACTATAGTCTTATTGAGGGGGAAGAATAATTCCACAAAAACTTGCAATTCCACTATTCTTTGAATTAGAGAAAGAAAGGATAAGGACCCATAGGTGGATGCAAATAGCCAAATCCAAAGGGGTTGAGGATATTGGCCATATGGGGAACAAACTCAGAGAAATGGGTAGAGAGTTAAGTTTTGTCAGACACAGAGAAGCAATTGCAAGAAGCCAACTTGAAATAGAAAATGTATTGCTAAGGAGGCAGCTACAAGAGAAAGAGACCCAACTGGCATGCATGGCCAGCTGGTCCATGGAGGCATTGCAATGTAGGACACCAGTAAAATCCTATGGCTTGTATCTCAAGGACCAATGGTTGCAATTTCAGATTTCCCTTAGATATATCAGTGATCAGGCACAAGCCATTGCACATTTTGAGGATATGGAAAGGTTACTTGGGGATGATTGTGTGCATGCATGTATGAGGAGATGGAACACCTTACCACACAATCTGCAAATCAGGGAATATCATTCCCTAATGAGGATGAAGGAGGCATTAGGGAGAGTGCCAATGTATAAGCGCTCCATGCAGAGGCTGAAGGTCAATTGGATTGGCCTCAAATTGAGTCCCCCACTGTTGCTAGGCATGCTGGAAGGCAGAAGAGAAGAAGAAGAGCAGGAGCAGTGGGAAGAAATAGACAGGAAGGCAGGATTCTATGACAAGGAAGAGGAGACCACATCAGAAGCATGGGATGCTAGGGAGGCCACCAGGGCCATAAAAGATGAGGAGATGGACTAAGTTGCTCAGAGGATGAGCAACACTTTCAGTAGGGGGTGATGATGAGCCTCATAAATGGGTAATTATATGGGCTCATTTTACCTCCTAACCTAGTCAAATCAACCATTCTCTTAGCTTATTGTATGATTTTCTAATTATATTTATGCTTATAGAGTGAGTTGAGTTAGTTATGATGCCATGTGGTCTAATATGTGTTTAATGCAGATTATTGATGAATTTTGTGGTCAAATTCAAGGATCCAGTGGACAAATGGCAACAATAACTCAAAGTGGACAAAGGAGAGGACTTATAGGAGGGATTCCCCCTCATTTATTACTCCTCACTTCGAATTCCCCTTCATTCAGCTCGGAGTACAAGCAGCCAAGTCATGCATTAGCAGGCAATCGAGCAAGTGGAGGATAACTAATGACTATCTCGAGTTTTGGGAGCCAAGCCTCCCTGATTTTAAGGAAGTTGTTGGTAGCTTCATTTGTATAAGTAGAGAGGCCTAGGGCCTCACTAGGGTTATATTTTTGTGGGATTTTTGTTGTACTTTTTCTTATGTAAACTCTGCTCAACTTCGAGCTTATTATTTTGACAGTTCCATGTAATCTTGTTATTGTTTTGGAAATAAAGATGGAATCCTTTTTGAGTTAGCACTGAGTTACCTCAGAGGGCTAAAGCTCTTGGGTTAGGGCCCAATCCAATAATCCAAGCTCCTATTTACTTGTATTTTTATGTTTTATTTTAGTTTGTGCATTAGGTTGCTATTAGATGAACTTCTTTTATGGTCAAGAATAGGTTGCTTTTGATTATTCAATAGTTTGCTTCCATTTGTGCTTTCTATAGCAGGTTAAGCAATGATAAAGAAAAGATCCAAAAGGCTAGCAACAGTTCCTTGGCCTCTCCTCCTCCCTTTGGGACCATGATTTGAGGCAAATACCCTCTTGCTGCCCCAAAAACACAGATTTTCCTCATTCATAGGACTTCTAATGTTTACAGCTTTTTAGTTGGTTAATAGTCTAGTTTTCTTTGCTTCAAAACTTCTTCATCATGCTCACTTCTTTATTTACCATAGTCTTATTCCATGATTTCCTTCCTTGCAGCAGCTATCAACATTTCCTTTCCTAGATCACAGTTTAGATTAGTTTGATGCAAAACTGTGTTTTTCTATATGCACTTATTTCATTACTTGCTTAATCTCAGTCGTTAATTGTCAGTTGTTTATGCAGCAGATATCTTCTAGCAGCAAGCTAGCCTATCAGCCATCCCATCCTCCATCTGATCCATGCCCTACAGGTCGCCCAAGTCTCCCCTCAATTCTTCCTTAGTTTCCTGCATTTTCCATAGAATTTCTTCCTCTCTCCTTGAGCAAATCCAATCATCTTTCTCTCTCCTAATGATTCTTGGTAGACCCTAGGTGCCCTAACACTTCATTCCAACCTTCATCCACCTTTTCCACCCACTCTCACACCCTCAAAACAGCCAAAACTGCTCTTGACCTCCTCCTGTAGGCCTCCTGTAGAACATTGTTTTTCCTCCTGTAGATTTCCTATGTCCTCCTATAGATTTTCCTATAGGCTTTCTTTTGAAGGCCAAGTGTGGGAAAATCCTCCAGAAGGCCACCTGAGACCTCCTAGGACCCAACCACACCATCCTACATCCTCTCAAGTCCCAAAACCGCCCTTCAACACCACCTATTCGCTGCCACCTTCACAAACAATAAATCACATGCATGTCAAATTCACATAAAAATCCAAAAAGATGTTTTTTTCTCATTTACTTCTAGAAATAGCTTAGTTAGATGTTGTTTGCTTCCTTGAGTAGGTAATGGCATTCTTTTCATGGTTTCCATAGGGTTTTCTGCAAAAGTAGGATTAGTTGGTTAATTAGGATTTACTTGGTTTGCTTTACATTTCAGTCTTTCTCCTTTCTGCAGTTAGAGTAGTATCTGTAGAGTAGTCTTTCTCTCCTTTCATCACATATAGAGCTTCTTCTAGAATCCATAGAAGTTGGCTTGAGCTCCTAGTGATCTTGCGCTGGCTGACCAAGTGACAACCTGCAGTAAGAACTAGTACTTGTGCATACAACACCGTCGCTTCCAAGTTTGTTACGAACTACCGGGTTGATAAGAGTAAAGTAGGTAGCCCAGGAGTTGCAGCATTATTGTTGCAATACTCGTGCTCACCACTTGGTCAAGAAGTTGAATCTGGAAACCGCGCCTCGTCATAAACCGTATCCGTTGGGTTAGATAACCAAGGATGCAAATCTTCAGGTCACAAGGAAATGTGTTTTCAGGATTGCTATTACTGCCAATTTTGTTGATGAAGTCGAATTAGATGTAGTGTCGTTGGATATTTTTGGAATTGTGTTGGGAAGCTCGTATCTATATGACCAGAAATCCATTTTCCATAGATTTGAGAACAAATATAATTTGTTCAAAGATGGAGTGGAGTATATTGTGATATCCCATCGTAGAAAGCTTAATTTATCTTTACCAAGCGTAGGTAAAATGAAGCGACTGGTCAATTCCAGCAAGAATCTCGTGCTCCTTATGATCAAGTAGAGGAATGACATAGAGAGTGAATCCTTAGTAGGCTGTGACATGAAGCTGAAAGCTGAATTGATTGATGTGGTCAATCAATATGGAGATGTGTTTCAAGAACCAAAGGGATTTCCACCAAAAAGGGGAGTTCAACACGAAATTCAACTACAACAAGACTGTCCACTTCCAAATATTAGTATGTATTAAATGTCAATTCTGGAAAGTTTAGAAATTAAGCAACAAGTCTAGGAATTGTTAGATAAAGGTGTAATTCGTCCCTCTACTTCTCCATGTGGTTCACCAATTGTGTTGGTACCCAAGAAAGATGGAACCTGGCGCATGTGTGCAGATTATCGAGCTTTGAATAAAATTACCATAAAGAATTGATACCCACTGCCTAGAATAGATGATTTGCTAGACCAGTTGAAGAATGAAAAATATTTCACTAAATTAGACTTGAGAAGTGGATATCATGAAGTTAGAATAACTGAGGAGGATATTTGGAAGACTACTTTTAAAACCAAACAGAGATTGTTTGAGTGGCTGGTTATGCCTTTTGGTCTTTGCAATGTTCCAGCTACATTCATGAGAGTTATGGATGATGTTTTAATATCCTTTCTTGATGAGTTTGCAATTTTCTATTTAGATGATATTTTGATATTCAGCAAATCATGAGAAGAGCATGTCAAGCATGTGAGGAAAGTTTTGGATGTCTTGAAAAAAGAACAGTTATTTCTGAAGATGTCTAAATTTGAATTCAGGAAAACTTCCTTAGTGTATTTGGGCCACATAGTTGGAGGAGGTGAGATGAAGATTGACCCCTCTAAAGTTTTGGTCATTGTGAATTGGCCAATATGCAAATTAGTCACAGAAGTAAGGAGTTTTCTGGGAGCAACGCAGTACTGGAGGAAGTTCATTGCCAATTTCTCTTCCATAGCAGCTCCACTACATGCTTTGACTAGAATGAAGTTTATCTTACATTGGGGAGGCAAACAACGAAAAACATTCAATGCTTTAAAACAAAATTTCATTTCAAACCCAGTTTTAACATTGCCAGATTTAAAACAACCATTTGAAATACAAACAGATGCAAGTGACTATGCCATGGGTGCAGTTCTTTTACAACATGGTAAGGCCATTTCATTTCATTCTGAAAATTTTAATGGCGTTGTTATTAACTATCCTACATATGATAAAGAGCTTTACGCACTTGTGCAAAGTGTGAAGAAATGGAAGCATTACTTAATGGGAAAATAAACCATTATTCACACTGATCATCAACCTTTGCAATATCTGCAATCTCAAAAAAAAATTCAGCAATGAAGGCACTTTCGTTGGATGGGATTCTTACAGCAATTCCACTTGTTAATTAGGTACAAGAAAGGTATTTATGATGGAGTTTTTGATATGCTTTCTAGACCAGTTTTTAATGTAGCCATTTTACTCAAGAATCATTATGTTTTTCCTAAAAGTTGTGTTGAACAATATGCACATGATGTTGACTCTCAAGAGGTATATTCAAACTTGAGTCAAGGCCACCAAGTTGAGGAATTAGACTACCATGTACATGATAATCCATTGTATCATTTGGAAAACTCTGTGTTCCACAGGGAGAGAGAGTAAATGTCACAAGGGAAGCACACCTTTCTCTTATTGCTGGACATTTCGATGTAAGTAAAACAGTGGCAAATATTTAAAGGTATTTTTACTGGCCTCGTACGCTTGAAAGTGTGTCACATTTTATCAAAGGTTGTTCATTGTGTGCAGTCAATAAGCCTGGTAATAGGAAACTAGGATTGTACACACCACAGCCAGTTCTTTCACGTCCATGGAGAGTGTTTCTATGGGTTTTGTAGGAGTTCTTCCTTTACCAAGAAAAGGTCATGATTATTTGTACGTAGTTGTGGGTAGGTTCAACAAGATGTGCATATTAATGCCTTGTAAAAAAAATTATAGTTGAACAAACAACTCAACTTTTCTTTCAAAATGTATGGGTTCATTTTGGATTACCTACTTCTATTGTAAGTGATCATGATTCCCGATTTGTTGGGAATTTTTGGTTAAATTTATGGAACTTGATGGACATCAAGTTGAAGAAAAGTACAACCTTCCATCTGCAAACAGATAGCCAAACTGAAGTGGTTAACAAGAAAGTTATTCATTTTCTAAGAGGATATTGCAGCAAACATCCTAAGTTGTGGGATGAACAATTGTATTATATTCAGCATGCTTAAAACCGAGTAAAACACTCTTCTACTCTAAATTCTCCTTTTGAGGCATGTCTTGGTTATTTGCCTAAATCACCTTTGGATTTCATCTTTGAGAAAGATGTATTTATAGATGGACATAGCGACATAGACAAAGAAAATAAATTCATTGAGAAAATTCAGTTGATTCACCAAACAATTCAAGAACAACTAGAAAAGAGTCAAGGCAAGTATAAGGAAAGGCATGATAAGCATCGTGTTGATCATCAGTTTCAAGTAGGTGATGAAGTTTGGCTTTAAATTAGCAAGGAAAGGCTTAAAGGTGAAAGTAAAAAGCTAAAACCAATCCGTTATGGTCCATTTAAAATTCTGGAAAAGATTGGTAATAATGCTTTCAAGCTTGATTTGCCTTCATATATGAAAATTTATTCCATTGTTAATGTTGAAAATTTGAGATTGTATGAGCCTACTTTGATTGAAGATCAAGGAGAATGTGTAAAGATTCCATCAATTGAAGATTTTTCTCCAGAATTTCTTGATGATCTTCAACAAGACATCGTACTTGATAGAAGAACGAGGTCATTAAAGAGGGGAAATGTTGATTATCTTCGAGTGGGTCTCAAAGGTACAAATCAACCAAAGGCCAAATGGATTGAAGAGGGGAAGGTGAGGGAATAGTGCCCTCATCTGTTCAATAACTGAATATAATATTTTGGGGTCCAAAAGGCTTCCAGTGGGGAGGAGTGATTAGGTGCTCAAAATTATGTTCAAAAATAAAAGTGTCAAACTTTTGTTAAACTCAACATCAGATTGAAGATCTTGTCATTCTGAATCCAATGGTGTGAACGACACTCAAATCCGAGCTCGTATGCAGAAGTTAGAGCAAGTCAAAGTTTAAGTTTGACTTGTCCACATGGCAGGATTCGATGACGTGGCAAAGCCCTTCAACAAAGGAGGAGGCAGCAAATGGAAGGCCACCATTGGGCCCCGCATATTGCAAATTGTAGTCGCAGGCGAATCATGTTAAAAATTAGCCCTGAGCAAAGAAGGGAAGTGATGCAATAAATCATAATTGCACTTTGGCAAAGGGAGGATAGTTATAGTAATCGGCCCAGAGGTTCGATGTGATGGATCATAATCACAGATCGGTGAAGGGAAGGTGTTTCAGAATTGGACCCCGACAATTTCGGGTTGCTATGCAATATTGCAATCGCATATCGCAACAGGGCAGACCCGCATATTGTTACTCGTCGGTACCCCGCCGATTGTGAAACGCGATAGTTCTCGAATGCGATGCCACTATAGGTTCCAATTTATACTCCCGTCGGATCCATTGTAGCACAATAAAAAATCGCCCGTTCTTATTCACAGACCATAAGCCCGCAGCACTTGTTAATTGCAATTTGCGATAAAACGGTCGGCCGACAGAATATGGCTTGCCGCGCAACAAAATTCTCACTCAGTTAGCAGATTTTGGAGCAAATTTGTGGGATTATGTCAGTTTTAGAGAAATTTGTGGAACGAATAGTGAGGAAACTAGGAGAAGTCATAACTTCTTCTCGTTATTATCCAAATTATGTGCAAAAAGAGTCAATTCTAGCAGTTTTGGCTATTCTAAACTCATTGAGACAGGTTTTAGAGGCATTTGAGCATTGTAAACACACTTTTGTTGTAATTTGGAGCATAATAGAGAGGCCCAAGCATTGGAAGCTAGACCAAGGAGACGTAGCCCAGGAGGGGTGAACTCCTCATCAAATATTTGTGTTGTGTGTTGTATTTTGATGTTCTTTGTTGTTATTTTGTTGTTGTTCAACATATGTTTTATGTTAAATTGTTTATAACATTTACATAAGAAACTCTCATGGGAATCAGTTAATTAAGCAAAAATTGTAAATCCTTAAGCACTTGATAAGCAAATGATAAGCATCTTGGGTTTTATTTTGAATGGGGAATTAGCACAACATTACTAATCTTCTCCATTTCAGATCATTAGGGGTATGCACTCCTACCACCATAGTCAATATCCACCCATTGGATGGAAGCAAACATGTGGCATGGGGATATAGGGTGGGTGGTGGCGCTTAGGATTTCATATACAGGGACTCAAGCATGACAAGTTAATCCATACATCCTTGTGTTGTTGGAGAGACATCATACATGTTTTTGGGAGACCCCTCCAGGTAGTTCGCCTGGTCGAGGGTTTGAGCACACCATTGAGTTGGAAGAGGGCATACATTCAATCATCACTACTCTGTATCGACACCTTGAGGCCTACAAGGATTATATTGAGAGGTCCATCCATAAGCTATTGGCATTGGGGCATATCAGGCCTAGTACTAACCCTTTTGCTTCATCAATGTTGCTAGTGAAGAAAAAGGATGGGAGCTTTCGCATGTGCATCGACTACCAGGCCCTGAACATAAGACTATGAAGAACTGGTACCCCATACCCCATATAGATGAACTGATGGATGAGCTTAAAGTATCCAAGTACTTCTCTAAGATATACTTGCGCACAAGGTACCGTTAGATTCAGGTGCACTAGTAGGACATTCTGAAGATAACATTTAGGTGCAATTATGGGCACTTTGAGTTCTTGGCGATGCCCTTCAAACTCACCAACACCCCAACCACATTTTAGTCTTGCATGAACCACGTGTTCTGCAAGAACCTATGCAATTTTTTTCGAGTTTTCTTCAATGACATGATTATCTATAATAGGACATGGGAGGAGCACCTACAACACTTGGAATAGGTCTTAAGCATCTTGGAGGAGCAACAATTTTATTCCAAGACATCCAAGTATGAATTTGGGTTGACTGAGATGTTGTACCTGCGGCATGTAATAGGATAGGATGAAGTTAGATTCCACCAAGAGAAGATTCACGCCATCCTTGATTGGCCCACACCAAGTAACATGACAGAGTTGAGGGGATTACTGGGCATATGCACATATTACAGGCACTTCATGAGGGGATTTTCTCAGCTGGCCTCACCCATTACAGAACTCACAAATAAGGGGGAATTTGATTGGTAATACACAACACAAGAGGCCTTTGAGCACCTCAAGATGGTCATGAGTACTTGCCCGGTCTTGGTGTTACCGTATTTTTCCCGGACCTTTTTACTGGAGTGTAACACATTAGGTGAGGGCATTGGGGTGGTGTTGATGCAGGGGGACCATCCCATATTCTATGAGATCATGCAACTTTGGTACTATGAGCGGTTGTACTACATCATCACTCCCTCTTAGCTAGGGAGGTATTCATAATCACTACCTAGATTTTCTATGTTAAAATATGTCTTTAAGAATAAGGTTACACAATTCATAGTACCATTATCCTATGGCACTATACCATAATTATAATCACGATTCACCATCAAACAACTAGTCTCCATACATAGTCTAGGTGAAACTGTAAAGGCCTCATCTTAGGCCTAACACCAAACAAGCTTACTCTAGAGAGACATGAGCATGATACTAAGAGGAACCTACTCATCTAAGCTGCCTCCCAAACTTTCTTCGACCAAGGTCACAATGATAAGAGTTATTTCTTCACATCCACAATGCCAACCCAACATACATGCTTCTCTAGGACTTTAGGTGTTATCTAGGCTATTGTCAAGACACCAATCCAAAAGACATGTTGATATAGGGATCTAGGTACCATCTAGGCGATTTCCAAGGCATTCAACCAACACATATTATTCCAGGGATCTAGATACCATCTAGGCTATTGCCAAGGTGTCAACCCAACATTTTTCAGGGATATAGATACCATTTAGGCTACTGCCAAGGTACCAACCCAACATTATTAAGGGAAATATGTACCATCTAGGATACTGCTAAGGTACCAACCCAATAGCTTGAAGGGATCTAGGTACCATCTATGATATTTCTAAGGTACCAACCTTATGTAACATCATACAAGTTATTCAAACTAAGGTACCACAACTTTATGTACCATCATACAGGCTACCTAGCCTAAGGTACAAAAACTAGTCACCATGATCTGATCGATGCCTCAACCACATGGTATACAAACAAGTACAGTTTTGCCATAACCAAGGTCAAACCTCCAAGAACATCTATGTTCCAAGTTCCAACTACACAAGGTTGGCCAAACCTTAGAGCATATTTAACTCTTCACACCACAGGGTCAAAACCCTAACATATCCTCACATCACAGGGTTGACATTATCTTGGCCAAAAGTCTCAAAAGGCTCACTCAACAAGTAAACAAGCTTGACAGAGGCACCCACTCTTACATATTGGTTGTTACAATCATAGAAAGGCACCTACTCTTCTGAGTAACTAGGCCTTAAGGACCATGCTTTCAAAACTAGGAGAATTCATAATTTCAACAATAGTCTGGGCCAAATGTCTACCCCTATTGTTATCTATGCTTCCTCTTACTGAAAAGACTTATCTTAACATGTCCAAGCTTGTCCATGAAGTACATGTACTTAATCCAAGACTAAGTGTTACACTAAAAAATGTCACCTTGACTACTTACAGTTAGTATGGCTCCAATCAATAAGTCATGCTACCCTCTTAGGCAAGTCTCATGCCTCTGTTATCCATCTCAAACTCAAAGAAGAGAGAAAGTCTTGTAAAAATCATGTTTATCTCTGGGGTCGCAGGTTCTCTCTAGCCTTACCTGCGGGGACGCTGACCATGTTCACAAAATCCGCGTCCATAGACGCTCTGTATGTTAAAGGACAGGTGCGTCCCTCTGTAAAAGGCAAAATGCGCGAGTTTTATCTTGAAAAAGTTACTTGTGGTTACTTCTAGAACATTCTAGAGGTCGGTTTGATGAAATGGATGCGCCTCCAGTTGGTTCATGTATCTCTATTAAGGGGGAACTTATCCCATCAATAAGGGAGCTATCCCACCCATAGAGGGGGATGATCCCATTGATAGTGGACCTGAATAACCTCTTTACAGCACTATAAATGAAGGCATTGAGCCAGAAGGAGAGGAGGTTGGAGCTATACATTTTCTTTGGGTAAATGCTGCAGGATTTAGGTCTTCCATTAGAGCCTTTGTGAGGAGAGATTGTCTTCACTTGATTCTACTTGGGAGAGGGTGAGCTTTGTCAAAGTAGAGGAAAACCCTTGATGGACCCTGGGAGGAATTTGCACAACACCAAGGCCAGGTTGTAAGAGTTTCTTTGTTTCGTTATTAATACAAACTGGTTTATTTTTCTCAATAGCTTGTGTTAATGAGTTATTTCATGTGTTCCTTGGTCTGCATGTTGAATATATGTTTTATTATATGAAATGCAAGTGCTTGGTAATTGTTTGATTGTTTGTGGTTGCAGGAATTGACTTGAAGGAGGAGCTCATCCGGATCGTCAAGAACGGACTTCAACAACAGCGTTTTGGAATAAGGTAAGCCTAAACACTTGTAGTTTTCATGTTGTAAAAGGTGTATTTAGAGAAAGATCACTCCATTTTGTCTTGTTTGTCATTAGAATGTCTTAGACTTCTAGGAAGGTCAGTCGTGTCCGCACCCTTGACAGATTCCGTGTGACAAATTGGCGACTCCGCTGGGGAATCCATTAATGAGAGAGTCTTTTCCTTTATATGAACTTTGCTTTGAGAAAATCATTTTTATTTTCTGGTTTTTGACTGTGAGAATTAGTATTTGGGTGGCTTAGCTGTAGCTTTAGTTGGTTTTAGTTTTTCTTCCTTTTTCCAGAAAGACGCAGTCTCTGTGTGCTGCACAGTGCGTCCTTGGACGCGCTGTTGTCGACTGCACAGTGCGGGGCCGCACCTGTGACAACTGCTGGCCTGCGTCTTCCTGTAAAAGTTAAGAAAATTTCATTTTTGCCTTAAATTACTTTTAGATTTTGTTTTTTCTTAGTGTTTTCCGCCCAGATCCTTTAGTACCCTGTCAAGAATTCTCACCTGAACTCGTTTTGTGAGCTTTGAGTGTTTTAGTGGTTTTCAACGAAGTTTAGACCTAGGGTTTGATTTTTGGTAAAGGCTTTGTAGTGACTTTGAGCTTAGAAAGTTGTCCAGCCTTAGATATCTCTGGTTAGTCAACCTTCTTAGAAGTTGAGCCTGCCGTAAAGTCTCCTTTGGAGCAACTTGTCATTTGAGTTGTTTTGGGTCAAATTTCGAATTGCTTGTTTTTAAAGTATTGATTTCCATTTTCAAAAAGGACAAAAAGATTAGAATTTTGTTTTGACTAGTTTTTGGTTCTGCAATAAGCTAGTCCTTGATTTGATTGTGATCAAGTAAAACACCTTAGAAATAATCATTGTTAGTTTTGGCCTCGTTAAGATTGCTTAGAGTAAATTTGCCTTTAGTTTGCTTATGAGTGCATTTTCATAGATTTTAAGAGTTTTTAAGATTGATTTTTGGTTATATTAGATTTATTTGCTTTATTAAAAGAAAAATACAAAAACATCTTCTTAAAAGTCTTGTTTCAAGTAGCTTTTTGTTTTCAAAAGAAGAAAAGAGTTTTTTCGTGCATGTAAAGAGAAGTTATGTTTTTATGCTTGGAAAAGAAAAACGAATTGTTTCTTTGATTGTCTTCAATTAAGAAGTTGCTTTTATAAGGATTGCATTCTCTCAACTTTTTAGTTAAGCAATTCATCGAAAAAGTAAAGTAGTGGATAAATCATTTTAGGTGCATTTTGTAGTGGTTTCGAGTCGAGTCAACATACCACTAGTTTCACTTCCATCACCTTTTGACTTAAGAAACAACCTTAAAAGTAACGCTTAAATTAAAATCAATCTAGTAATCTTTATTTTTCTAGGGCTCTGAAGCACCAACATAGCTTAGGCTAGGGTCTTGGAGTAGGTGAGTACTTAACTCTCCAAGACTACAAAACCAAACAGATAGTCTATCTTGAGTAGAACAAATCCAATTGTTTCAGTTACATTCTGGGAAAGCTCCTCTTAAAGGAGAAACACGAGCTCGTGTCCGAACCAGTGAGGGGATCATTCCTCCCTCGTTGGGAACGACGCCAGGCAGTACGTATTACAAACGGTAAACCTCGGATTAACCATTGTCGAGGAGCCAGGGGTCACTTATCGGTAAACCTTGGATTGTTGTCAAGGAGCCGGTAAGGGGATTGGAGCTTGCTACTCTGCCCTTGCGTGCTGTCGGAGTTTAGACTGTTCCCCCAGGTGTAATTGTTGTGATTGGTAACCTTAGTGGCCATAATATCTAGGATTCTACCCAAGGTGACGGTGGAGGGAAGGTCCCACTGTACCTGGAGCAGACGTCGGTTATACTCACTTGGATTTTCTGGGGGGTTCGCTTCACTTCGAGACGGTTAAAGTGGAGGAACTTGGTCCAGTCTATTCATTAAGCAGGTTGCCGGGGTAACTGTTCCACCCACTATTTCTGTACTGAATCCTGCGAGGTTGGGCCTAATCACCAACTAGCGCTTTTGGTCCGGAAGACTACTGTTTGTGTGTGGTTTGACGCTCTAGATTATTTAGGCGTGTGCTTCAAATTTGATTGGTTCTTTAGAAGACTTTAGGTGGTTTGATTTGAAATTTTTTACTTTGTTTTCGTGTGTTGTAGTTAAAATCTTTAATTGTGGCGGAATTACCGAGAAGGTCCCGTCGATTGCGGGCCAGTCTCCTGAAGTTGTATCTGTGGCCGAATTGTTGAGAAGATCCCGTGAACTTAGGGGTTCACCTCCTCGAGACGACCCCAGTTATTTAGAAGGTTTAAAGGTCCTTGTAACTCCTCCTAGTGGCAGTAGAGTAGGTTCACCTGAAGAAGGAGAATCTTCTTTGGTAGTCCATCCAGATTACCAAAGATTAGAAACAGGTTACAATCCCGAAGCTGTTACAGTTTCCGAGCTTGCTGGTAGTTTTTCATCTGCCAGTGAAACAGGCGAAGAACCTGAAATTTCAGAACCTGTTACTCCAACTCCTAGTGTTCCTGATTCACCAAGAATAGAAAGAATTATCACCGAAAATCTTCCTGTTGGATTAATTGCTATAGAAGAACTTGTTCCAGAGGAAGAAATAGGCGTTTCTGATTCTGAAGATCTAATTACCCTTGATCTAAGGGAGCGTGAATCCATCTTTTACAGTCCTCCTAGAAGTGAGTCTTGGTACCTTGCATTAACCAATTTTTTAGACAACTCAGTAGGTTTTTCTACACCTCGTACTCCGGTTCCACCTAGAGGAATTCATTCTCCTGTAAATATGTCTGGTCAGTCGTCTGTGTTTTCGCAAAGTCCTGAATCATTTTTACATGGCGGTCCTTCTGTTCCTACTGGGTATCAGTCACTTTCTGGTACCTTTGCGGGAGCATCTCCTCAACCTGTTGATCATGGGTTATTAGTTGGAAACAGTGGTAATGTACCATTGAGTATAGGTGAAGTTTATATGATGTCAGGTTCAACTCCCATTAACCAACCTCAAGGTGGCCAATTACCGCCTGGGGGGCAACCTTCGTTAATGCCTGGGGGGCAACCTCAAGGTACTTCATTTGTGACTGGGGGGCAACCTCAAGGGTATCAACCCCAGCCTCAATATGTACCCCAAAGTCAACCTCAGTATCAGTATCAACCTCAAGGATGGCAACCTCAAGGATGGCAACCCCAAGGGTATCAACCCCAAGGGTATCAACCTCAAGGATACCAACCTCAAGGTCAAGGTCAACCCCAGTATTCGTATTTACCTCAAGGTTATCAACCTACGGGTCAATACCCTGGTCAAGGTTATCAACCACCTCAAGGGCAATCATATGGGACTACACCTTACAGTTATCAACCCTATCCTCAATACGGCTATGGATCTCAGTATCCTCAACCTGTTACGAGTCAATACCCTGGAATGTTAACATGGGATCCGTCACAGGGTCAACAGATGTCGCAACCAAGTATACAGTCGGTACCTCAAGCAGGACAACCTGCAGTTCCTGGTCCACCCCAGCAACCGCAACTTGTCCAGTCAAGTGTTCAGACCCCTGTAACTTCTGTAGTTACTCAGCCGCCAATTGCACCGAGTACTCCACCTCACACGGCTGCAGCAACTACCGCTTCATCTACCATGCTTACATCTGGAGTATCGGCAGCTCCGGTTTCTACTGTCCCTGTAACCGTTCCTCAGACATCTGTACCGTTGTCTGGACCCACGGTTCAAACCACAGTCCAGATGCCTGCAGGTCAACCTGGTACAAGTACGGTTGTTACTACTCAACCTCAATTTGTTCAACCTCCGTACCAGGGACAGTATCAACCTGGTCAAGCTGCCCAACAACCGGTTTACCAGTATCAACCGTATCCTGGGTACAATTATCAACCACCTCAACAACCCCAGTACGGTCCGGTTAATCCTGGTTTTCCAGGAGGATATAATATCCCCAATGCGAATCCTGTTCCTAGTTATCCTGGATATCCTCCTCCTGGGGCTGGTATTGTGACTCAGAGTTTCCGAGATCCTAACCGGCAGTTACCATTTATTGCGACTTTAGATTTACCCGACTTGACGCGCCTAACGAACGATCCAATTCAATATCTTCCGTTCTGGCCGCCAATGCCAAATAAGTTGCCCAGCGATATACCCAAGTTCGAAGGTAAGTCTGGAGAGGATCCGTCTAATCACGTGATGACTTACCACCTCTGGTGTGCATCAAATTCCATCTCAGATGATTCTATCCGCTTACGTCTTTTCCAGCGTACACTCATTGGTCTCGCAGCCAAGTGGTACATTGAGTTGCCACGGGCTTCTTTTTACAACTTTAGCCAGTTAGCTACTTCATTCTTAACTCATTTTCAGTTACCAGTCAGATACGATAATGGTACGGAATTATTAACTTCGCTAAAACAATCGACATCCACGTACATTTCTGATCACATCCATGAGTGGAGACGTCGAAGGAGATTAGTGAAAGTTTTTATCCCGGACCAAATTTTAGCTGAATGGTTTGTAAAATCATTATTACCAAGAATTACTGAAGATGTAGCTAAGGCCGGCGTAGTTACTGAGGAGCAAGTCATTGCTCAGGCACAATACCTTGACTTAGTTTACACTCAGTCGGGTACGTTACACGAGAAAATTCCGGATCTTCCAAAGTCAAACCAAATCGCTGCTGCTCCTTCGGGATCTCATGCCGCTGATGGTATGATCGGTATCGTGACTACGAAGAGTAAGAAGAAGTCTTCCAAGACCTCCAATACTCCAATTATCACTTTGCCTGATTCTCCGACAGGAGAGTCTTCTCCTCCTGAACTTACCGCCGACATTCACGCTGTAGAGTCATCTACGGCCAAATCCAAAAACGGTGGAAAGAAGAAAGGAAAGAAGAAGGCTAAAGCAGACAAGGCTCCAAAGGAGAAAACGGAAAAGTCGGAAACTAATGACGAAAAGCGCAAACCTCGTTATCCTTGTCTCATTTGTGAAGAAGATCATTTTACGAGAGACTGCCCTCATCGGGCCGAGGTAGTGAAAATAGTTAAAGGTTCTCCGACTCCTGCTGTGTTAAAGAATCCATTCCCGAGCAGGAAAATAAGATGATAGGTTCTTCTTCGAATGCCAGTGAAGAACCCATTTTGATGATGTCTCATGTCAGGATTGCGACTCGATCGCAAGATTATGGTAGTAAGGCTCCTGTTGATGGTAAAGAAGCAGAATCTTCTAACTCTAACCCATCAACCTCAGCTCCTGGTTCCGATCCACTACAGATCGAAAAACCTAACCCAGACTTAGTGATTAAGCCGCCCGCCAAGGGTGTACTTCGAAGGTCTGCTTTCAATCCACATGCGAGAGCAGCCCAGAATTACAACATTGTTGAAGATTTAGCTGTTTCACCTTCAGCAATGTCGGCACTCGAAGTGCTGCAATCATGTCCAGCGCAACGAAAATTGCTTTTGTCGGCTATTGGAGCTGTCGATGTTCAGGACCCGAACCTAATGATCTTTGATCTAGAAAGTAGTACACCGCGTCTCCCCCATCAAATGGCTTTCCAAATTCCAGTGATAGTCAAAAACAGGCCTATTCATCGGACTGTGATTGATGAGGGAGCTTCTACGTGTATTATGTCGATTCAATGTTGGAGATCGCTTGGTTCTCCTTCGTTGAACCAATCCCCCACCATCCTTAAGGCCTTTGATGGCCGTGGGTTCCGTCCGTTTGGTATTCTACAAGAATTGCCTATAGGGGTCGAAGGTAAAACCGTTAGTCTGGATGTGGAAGTGGTTGATGCCCCTCTAGACTACAACCTTCTTTTGGGTCGAAGTTGGTCATATGCTATGACAGCGGTCGTTTCATCGGTCTTCAGAGTCATTAAGTTTCCACATAACGGTAAGATCGTGACTATTGATCAGCTGACATACTTTTCATCCGACCCAACCTCTTTAGAAACTATCCAGCATGTTGGTAAAACGACGATCCCTTATAGGGACATTGGTGTAGGTTTAGTTAAGGATTCCGGTTTACTGGGAACTTTTCCTCTCCCTCCACTCAATGCAGACCCTTCGTTCGCAACAATTCATATGATCACGTCAGAAAACATTATTTATGATGATCCTTGGTATGTTCCCTCTGACTCTGAGCTAGACTCACTCGGTGATGTTATGCCGTTGAGTCCGTATGAGATTGCTTATGAAGCTCTTATGTCTTTTACCGACTTTCATTCAACCGACCAAATGAATGTGGTCAGTGAAGAGTCACTTTTCACCTCACCCTTAGAACGGATAACGTTTCCCGAAGAAGTGTCATCTGACGAACAACTTCGCGAAATCCTAAGTGTAGATGATCTACCATGGGACGATCTCCATCACAGATCTTCGTTTTTACCTAAGGATGATGTCTTTGAAAATGATTTTTCATCTATCTTTACCGCTGAATATGTCAAAGACGCTCAGGATCCAACGAAACATTCTGATTCAGAGCTGAATTTAGGGAATATTTCTCGTACTATTCCCATTGATATTTCAGTGAAGCCCGGAATCAAGGAGAACATTCATATAGGTGCCGCATGTACTGACGAAGAAATTGAAACTTACAAGGCCCTATTCCAAGAATTCCGCGACGTGTTTGCCTGGTCCTACGAAGAAATGCCAGGAATCGATCCTGCCATTGTTGTTCATGAAATCAAAACCTACCCGGATGCTAAACCCATTCGGCAACGGTTGCGTCAGATTCACCCTCGAAAAGCAGCTGCAATCAAAGCCGAAGTCGAAAAGCTGTTGAAAGCAGGTTTCATTTATCCGATCCCGTTAACGGATTGGGTATCGAATATTGTTCCCGTCAATAAAAAACAAGGAACAATAAGAATCTGTATCGATTATAGGGATATCAATCGAGCTTGTCCAAAAGACAACTATCCTACGCCTTATATCGATCAAATTATTGATGATTGTGCCGGAAGTGAGATGTTTTCCTTCATGGATGGTTTCTCGGGTATAATCAAATCAATATTCTACCTGCCGATCAACCAAAAACGGCATTCATTTGTCCATGGGGGACATTTGCTTATTGCAAATTACCTTTTGGCCTTAAGAATGCCGGTGCTACTTTTCAACGGGCCATGTCTTATGCATTTCATGACATCAAGCACATTGTGCAACCCTATCTCGATGATTTGCCTGCTCATTCTTTACACCGAGCTGATCACCTTGTCCATTTACGAGCAATCTTTATGAGGTGTAGGCATTATCGAATTCGGTTGAATCCCCACAAGTGTGTTTTCTGTATAGAAACAGGTCGATTGCTGGGATTTGTTGTTTCCAAAACCGGCATTCGCGTCGATCCCTCGAAAGTCGAGGCTATCATCCAATTGCCTCCTCCTTCGAGTTTGCGCCAACTCCAAAGCTTGCAAGGGAAAGCAAACTTTTTACGCCGATTCATCCCTAACTACGCCGAGGTCACTAAAGGTTTTACACGGTTGTTGAAACAGAATGTACAATTCTTTTGGGACGAGATTGCTCAACAATCTTTTGATGCACTGAAACACGCGTTGACCCATGCACCGTTATTGCATCCTCCCAACTACAACCAGGACTACTTCTTATACCTCGCAGCTTCGCATTCCACCATTGGAATGGTGTTAGTTCAAGAAGATGAATTCAAGGCAGAGCATGTGATATATTACCTTAGCAGAACCTTAAATCCAACTGAGTTAAAATATTCGCATGTGGAGAAATTGGCCCTGGCAGCCGTTCAAGCTGTCCAGCGTTTTCGTCACTACATTCTTCTCCGCAAAACTACTGTTATTTCGGATTGCAACCCTATGATTTATATCTTGACAAAACAACTGCTAGGGGGCAAGTACTCTAAATGGATTGTCATCCTGCAAGAGTTCGACTTGGAGTTTGAGAAGTCCAAGTCTAAGAAATCTTTAGTCTTCGCGGAATTGATGTGTGATTTCCCGAGTGCTGACACAGAGACTGTGGCAGAGGAGTCCATTGCGGACGAATCTTTGTTTCTTATTAGCACTGTAGATCCGTGGTATGGGGATATAATCATCTATCTCCAAACCCAAACCTTTCGGCCTGAAGCTTCCAAGGAAAACCGTCGAAAAATTCGGTTTCAATCCCAGCAATACAGAATTATTGGAGATACACTTTATCGCCTGGGGGCAGACTTAGTTTTTCGACGTTGTTTAACTCACGATGAGGCTGAGAGAGTTTTGAATGATTGTCACTCTGGAGCATGTGGCGGTCATATGTCTGGGTATGCCACAGCTCAGAAGGTGTTGCGCGCTGGCTATTTCTGGCCGTCTATGTTTAAAGATTGTATCCTTGCCGTCAGAAAATGCCACAACTGTCAAGTGTTTGATCGCAAGATGCGCGCTCCACCTGCTCCTCTCCACCCTATAATTGCCGCTGGTCCATTCGCCAAATGGGGCATTGACTTTATTACTTGTAACCCTCACTCGGCCGGGGGGCATGCGTATATCATCCTTGCGGTTGATTATTTTACTAAGTGGGCCGAGGCGATGCCTACATTCGACGCAAGCGGCAAGACAGCTGCACTTTTCGTATTCAATCATATCATAACTAGGTTTGGTGTCCCACAAGCAATCATTACGGACCATGGAAGCCATTTTCGAAATGTCATGATGACTGAACTTACAAGCCAGCTTGGTTTGCGCCACGATAGCTCTACACCTTATTATCCGCAAGCCAACGGTTTGGTTGAGTCAATCAACAAAGTTCTAGTCGTCATGATTCGACGGATCATTGGTATCCATCGAACGAATTGGCATAACATGTTATTTTCGGCACTATGGGCATATCGAACTTCAGTGAAAAATTCAACAGGTTTCACCCCTTTTCAGCTAGTTTATGGCTTAGAAGCTGTGTTACCTATTGAGTGCGAAATCCCATCACTTCAAATGGCTGTCGAATTACTTCCAGCTACTTCCGAAGAGGAGAAACGGTTGTTATACTTAGCTAAATTAGATGAGACTCGACGTGACGCTACTTTAGCTATCGAGACTCACGCGAAACGAATGAAAGCTCAGTACGATAAAAATGTAACCCCTCGAAGTTTTTCGGAAGGAGACCTAGTACTATTATATGATCAAGCAAACGATAAGCTAGGTGCTGGAAAATTCGTTCCCATGTGGCATGGGCCCTACATTGTAAAGCGAAAGCTAGCAAAAGGGGCTTATGAGTTAGTTGATTTTGATGGGGACTCTTTGGGCAAACCCAGAAATGGACTTTACCTAAAGAGGTATTATGCTTAAAATGATGGATGGAGAAATTTTTAGATAGGTTAGATTTCCTTTCTAGCTAGCAAGTGTGTTAGTTTAGTCAGTGTGCTTAGCTTAGCAAGTGTGGTTTTTCGTCATTATTTTGGCTCATCTTGGTTTTACTCTTGATATTGTAGATGTCGACGCCTCTCCAAACATACATTGGATTTGCTGATGGTGCTTGTCGTAGTACACGGAATATCTCTTCCGCAGCTTGGGTTATCTATTCGCCCTCTGACGAGTTAGTTTCTATGCATGGGGTAAGCCTCGGTCAAACAACGAATAACATTGCAGAATACAGTGCAGTGGTTGAATTATTATCCGAATCTATTTCATTTGGAATTCGACGTTTGATAGTGAGGTTAGATTCTGAACTTGTTGTATTACAGCTTAATAGAGTTTATGCCATTAGAAATCCTGTGTTATTAAGGTTGTTTTTGAGAGTGCGTCTCTTGGAACGTGAATTTGATTACATTGAATATCAACATATTCCAAGGTCTTTGAATACATTAGCAGATGCAATTGCTTCTCAAGTGTTGGACAGACATTTATAATAATCATGCAAGTAAATTTAAAGACATTTCATCATACATGTTAAACAAGATAAGCCGATAATAGTGATATATAGATATAGATAGAAGTGTGTCCAAAATATATACATCGTCTTCGATCATAGGTTTAACACACCTTATGATCGGCAAAATGATAGTGCAAAAAGTCAAAAATGTCACATGTGACTACAAAAGTGACTAGTCAATCACTGGTGGTGCTCTCTGTACGACACCACTGCGCGGGCTATCTTGCGCAGAAATCTCCTAAACGGTCCAGGGACTGCAACCACGAAGCGCTGAAGCCTCATTGGAATGTCATCCATAGTAGTCTCAGGTATATCTGCCGTGAGACGCTCTAGATCATGCTCCAAATCGGCTAGTACTTCTGCTGTCGCATCCTGTAAGGCCGGTGCCGGTGCAGCTGGATGTCGTCTGTCGTAAGGCCGGAGATTGGCTGGACGCTGTGGTCCAACATCTGCATTTTTAAAATTTTACTGTTACTTTGAGACGATATATATGAAAAATAAAAAATACATAATTAGAAAACTTGTGAAAATGAAAGTACCTCTGTCATCCCATTGTTCTCCCTGTGGAAGAACCATGTCCGGATCACCTCTGAAATCCATTCCGGCATATGGAAAGTCTTGTATCACAAAAAGCTGGCCCTCTAGCCAGTCGAAGTAACTGTCAGAGAATCGAACCACTGCAGCACCCTCGTCAGGATGCCGGGCCATCACCGCAACCCATCGAACAAGCTTTGGCTCCCGAGGACCCAAGTCATCAACAGTGAGTTGCTGAGGGATCAGCATAGGAACTCTCTCCAAGGCAAAGCTCACGACTAGAGGCCCATATCCAAAAGTCTTTAGTCGTCCGTTCTTTGCCTTGGTTAGTTGGCTCTTCATATGAGCCGACACAGCTTCGCACCAGTTGAAGATGGTGCCTTGGTAACAGTCAACTGCCATCCGCATTTGGGATCCGGAAGCAATGTGCAAGGCGGCCGCGCCACAAATCCTAGTGACCGTAAATGCAATAACTCTAAGTTCCGCCAGAGCGATGTGCTTTATCTCCACGCCCTTTTTATGGCGAGTCCCTGGTCTGCACCACTCCTCGCGGAGATCATCAAGGGATTGGCCACCCGGCCTGGTCCCCGCAAGGTTGAGTTGCTCACCTCTGTTTGGCAAGCCAGTGAGAAAGTATACATCCGAGGGCTCTATCTCGAGCTGGTGCCCTCCAATGTAAAAGCATTGATCTTGAACGTTCCATCGCTCAACTAGCCATTCCAAAAATCTTACCTGGCCCCTCATGCCCGGTATGGTCCAATATTTGTACAATCCACATGTTCTTAAGGCATCCAGAGAGGGTTGGTGGTTAATCGCAGCTTCATCGTCTTCTACGTGCTCTCTCTCTCTCCAGTCTAACATGTTTTGGCCCTGCACATCAAAAGAGTCAATTAGAAATTAATTTGAGAAAATTTGGTGGTTTTTTGAGAGAGTTAGGGTTTTGAAATGCGCCCTTTGCGGAAGACGCACCCCGGCTTTTTAGCACAGGGCGTCCGGACGCAGCTCGCCTGAAGGCGGACTGCGTCCCCAGACCTTTTTCCCGTGTGAGAAAAAGTCGGGGGACGCGGCTCACCCGAAGGGCACCTGCGTCCGCCGAGGGGCGCATTTTGAACCCAAAACCCCCCCAAAAAATGAAACAGAGACCAAAAACAAAAAACTAAACGGATAAAAATGAAGAGTGGGATGTGTAAAATACCTCGGTGAAGCGGCGTTCGATTCCGACGGTCAGATTTTCCGCAGCAACCACGGGAAGTTTCTTGTCAAAAGCTCCTTTTTCAACCTCAACAGTGAAACGGTAAAAATGACATGGTAAAAGGTCTTTTTATAGGTTTTTTGGATGAATTAGTTCATTTTTTACCATGAAAAGATGTTTTCAAATGTATTTTTGCCTATTTTAAACAGGTATGAGTAATGTGTCGCTTTTGTGCAGGACGAAGGGATTTCAAGGGAAATTGTAATTTTTCACAAACAAAATTTCAGAGTCATCTTTTAAGCCCTTTTCTGACTCCTAAAACATGAAAAGATCGCCGAGTGTTTCTTTTTCACTCGTTAAAACGGAATTAAAAGACGGTCCCCTTTTAGCTCTTTTCTGACCGTAAAATCAGGAAAAGATTGCCGGGTTTTTGTCGTTTCAAACTCGATAAGGAAATAAAACGACGTGTCTTTGATCGCTTTTTACTTTTCAGGTCAACGATACTATTATGAAAGTACTCCTTGGTCGCAAGATCAAGCGGTTCCCCCAGGTATTATTTTATACTTTTTCGGGCTTGAGGGACACAAATATACGAAAAAGTTCAACGTGGAGTTTCCTTAAGTTTTTCAGACTCTCTAAAATTGAAAAACGCCGAGTTTCTCCTATACTGGGCTCGTTAAACTTTTACAGTAAAGGACCTGTTCAATTACAAACAGGAACGAACCACTCCTTCCTAGGGTTCGCATTTAAACTAGGTTGGACTCGTCCGAAGGATGAGCTTATAATCAAGCATATGTTATCCTCCTCAAGCTTGTTAAAAATAAAGAGGTACTTGCCAGAAATGGTGGGGGAAAAAAGAGAAGAATGAACCTATTTGTCACCTTTTGCCTCAGAAGAAACTTTATTACCGCTCTTGAACACGACACTTTTCATTCACCTGGGTTGGGAAATCTTTTACCTCACAGTTGACTAAATCACTTTGAAAATCTTTAACCGGGTTCAGGGATCAACTTTGAGTTATTCGTCACCAAACCATCTGTTGTGTCGTTATGTGTTCAAGAGGTCTGCAAGCAAAACTTTCATCTGCAAAATACTTGTCATCCATTGACCATCCCTGAGTCAGTCCTTACAGCAACATTTCTTCAACTTGAACAATGATTTCGTGTTGCAGGCTTGCCTGCAACGGGTCGCTTTCTATCGACATCGACACATTATCTAGAAAGATGACTTAGGAATCGACAGTACCTTGAAGTCTGCATGCATCAATGGCAGGTTTCTCGCCTTTGACGTCAGTTTACATCATTGACTTTCGATCAGAGGATTCCGTGAAGTGTTCGACATCAAAACATCTATTCACATTTCACGGGTTGTGCTTGGTACTTTGAGAACCATTGACATTACTGGTGGTTTCTCTCACGCTTGTTAACAGTTTACATCATTGACTGGTAATCAAGTGGTTTCTACCATGTTCGACATCGAATCATTTAATCACATGGCTAGAATCGTACCAATTCGGGAAGTAGAAGTGAAGACCCTGGATCTAGTTTCTACCATCCAGGCTGCGAGGAGTTTTGTATTCATTATCTATGTAGACTAATCATAAACAGATGGCTGCGTCCATACTGTGTCTACAAAAGTCTATAAAAATGATGTACTGCAAGATCATTCCTGTATCAGAATAGTTAGTCCATTAGTTAAAGTTTTGAATCTGAGTATGGGAATGCCTACCTCAGTGATGATATAATCTTATCCATGTATTTTGTGTTGAAAATTGCAGGTTCCAACCAGGCCATCCACAAGGCAATCCTTGAAATGATAAAGCGCTTCACCCTTCCTAGAATTACAAAACCCTATTCTATTCCAGGCTTCGCACTTTAGGGGGCAATCTGTTACACTAAAAAATGTCACCTTGACTACTTACAGTTAGTATGGCTCCAATCAACAAGTCATGCTACCCTCTTAGGCAAGTCTCATGCCTCTGTTATCCATCTCAAACTCAAAGAAGAGAGAAAGTCTTGTAAAAATCATGTTTATCTCTGGGGTCGCAGGTTCTCTCTAGCCTTACCTGCGGGGACGCTGACCATGTTCACAAAATCCGCGTCCATAGACGCTCTGTATGTTAAAGGACAGGTGCGTCCCTCTGTAAAAGGCAAAATGCGCGAGTTTTATCTTGAAAAAGTTACTTGTGGTTACTTCTAGAACATTCTAGAGGTCGGTTTGATGAAATGGATGCGCCTCCAGTTGGTTCATGTATCTCTATTAAGGGGGAACTTATCCCATCAATAAGGGAGCTATCCCACCCATAGAGGGGGATGATCCCATTGATAGTGGACCTGAATAACCTCTTTACAGCACTATAAATGAAGGCATTGAGCCAGAAGGAGAGGAGGTTGGAGCTATACATTTTCTTTGGGTAAATGCTGCAGGATTTAGGTCTTCCATTAGAGCCTTTGTGAGGAGAGATTGTCTTCACTTGATTCTACTTGGGAGAGGGTGAGCTTTGTCAAAGTAGAGGAAAACCCTTGATGGACCCTGGGAGGAATTTGCACAACACCAAGGCCAGGTTGTAAGAGTTTCTTTGTTTCGTTATTAATACAAACTGGTTTATTTTTCTCAATAGCTTGTGTTAATGAGTTATTTCATGTGTTCCTTGGTCTGCATGTTGAATATATGTTTTATTATATGAAATGCAAGTGCTTGGTAATTGTTTGATTGTTTGTGGTTGCAGGAATTGACTTGAAGGAGGAGCTCATCCGGATCGTCAAGAACGGACTTCAACAACAGCGTTTTGGAATAAGGTAAGCCTAAACACTTGTAGTTTTCATGTTGTAAAAGGTGTATTTAGAGAAAGATCACTCCATTTTGTCTTGTTTGTCATTAGAATGTCTTAGACTTCTAGGAAGGTCAGTCGTGTCCGCACCCTTGACAGATTGTCACACGGAATCTGTCAAGGGTGCGGACACGACTGACCTTCCTAGAAGTCTAAGACATTCTAATGACAAACAAGACAAAATGGAGTGATCTTTCTCTAAATACACCTTTTACAACATGAAAACTACAAGTGTTTAGGCTTACCTTATTCCAAAACGCTGTTGTTGAAGTCCGTTCTTGACGATCCGGATGAGCTCCTCCTTCAAGTCAATTCCTGCAACCACAAACAATCAAACAATTACCAAGCACTTGCATTTCATATAATAAAACATATATTCAACATGCAGACCAAGGAACACATGAAATAACTCATTAACACAAGCTATTGAGAAAAATAAACCAGTTTGTATTAATAACGAAACAAAGAAACTCTTACAACCTGGCCTTGGTGTTGTGCAAATTCCTCCCAGGGTCCATCAAGGGTTTTCCTCTACTTTGACAAAGCTCACCCTCTCCCAAGTAGAATCAAGTGAAGACAATCTCTCCTCACAAAGGCTCTAATGGAAGACCTAAATCCTGCAGCATTTACCCAAAGAAAATGTATAGCTCCAACCTCCTCTCCTTCTGGCTCAATGCCTTCATTTATAGTGCTGTAAAGAGGTTATTCAGGTCCACTATCAATGGGATCATCCCCCTCTATGGGTGGGATAGCTCCCTTATTGATGGGATAAGTTCCCCCTTAATAGAGATACATGAACCAACTGGAGGCGCATCCATTTCATCAAACCGACCTCTAGAATGTTCTAGAAGTAACCACAAGTAACTTTTTCAAGATAAAACTCGCGCATTTTGCCTTTTACAGAGGGACGCACCTGTCCTTTAACATACAGAGCGTCTATGGACGCGGATTTTGTGAACATGGTCAGCGTCCCCGCAGGTAAGGCTAGAAAGAACCTGCGACCTCAGAGATAAACATGATTTTTACAAGACTTTCTCTCTTCTTTGAGTTTGAGATGGATAACAGAGGCATGAGACTTGCCTAAGAGGGTAGCATGACTTATTGATTGGAGCCATACTAACTGTAAGTAGTCAAGGTGACATTTTTTAGTGTAACACTAAGGCATTTCAAAGGCCTATCACAGCTTTAGCCATTAAATCTAATTTAAAGATAATACTTAAATACATACCTCAAAACTTGAGAGTTAAACCACTCCCTCTCAATCAAATATTTTTTTAAATTCATATTTCTTTCAGGATTCAAAGCTCCTTCTACATTCACATACCTTTCAATATTCAAAGCTTCCTCTAAATCTAGGACTTGTCAGAAACTTCTTCCAACCTTAGACAATCTTCAACATGTCCTTGCAATGCTCTCTAAGAGGTCACGAAAGAATAGTTACAGTCAAGCAATGAAAATAAAACAAGAGACTAGATTACTAGAGAAATCAATAATAGTCAAGGAAGAGAGATAGAGTATGTATCTGTTATGATGAGAAACAACTCCCTCTTGATCTTATACTTTTCACATTTATCCAATGGATCAACATTCTTGTTCTAGACATCATTATCGTGACCTAGGGTTTCTTCTTTTAGCAGAAGCATCTCATCCTAGGGTTTTGTCCAAAACCCTAAGTATTCTCTTATCAAGCCTTTCTAGGTTTACAAACCCTATAAAAAAAAAGTCAAAACCCTAAATGTACTTTTACATAAGGGATAGATTACTCCAAATCATCCTTGGCTCTTTAAAAAATTCTTAGCAACTTTGTATCATGAAAATGTCTTAGGCCAAACCTCACAGAAGAACCTCAGATTCACTCCATCTTAGGAAGCACTTCGAACTCCATGTTAGGATCATTTTGTAGACATTGTTATAGTAAATAGAACTTTGGGATTTTTCCAAGGAACTTGGATATTCATTTTGGATGTGATTATTTTCTTTAGGCCATCACACTGGTCTTAGATTACTGTGCTTGGATTATACTTACAAAATGTGGATCATACTTGTGGAACACAAAACTTGGAACAAACTCTTTAACATCACTGAAATATGTTATAGATTGTTTCAGATTTCGACCAAGTTTGGGAGACTGAAATTGCACCTGGTTAAAAATGATCATAGGCCTAACTTTGTAGAAAACTCATACGCCAAATTTTATTGATGCCATGGTAGATTGACCATAGGTCCATCTCAGTGTATGAAAATAACATGCTCCGTCAACTTGGAAAGTAATGAAGATGTATAGAGCATAAATAAGGTAGAAGATGCATACTGTTGTTATCATTACTCACATGATTGTTTCAAGAAATACTAGTTTATTTCCTTCAACACCAATCTTGTTCATAGAAATAGGTATACTACTTGTTAAAATGTAAATGGAGACTGCAGGTGATAATTATCTGTAAACTCTTGGTCTAGATGAAAGGAGATCCTGAATACTAAATCCTTTTTTTCTTAGTAAGCTGCAAGCTATCCATATGTCAGTTGGATTCTTTTTAACCTTCAACAAAGGTTCAAATTAAATAATTGAGCATATCTTTGACATATGATGGGGCACATCAATAGGCATATTATATCCAGTGGTGACAATGTTTATTAATTTGAAAGTGTTGATGGCAAAGGCCAAGACTGGCCAAAACATGTTATGCATTTAAGCTTTTCTTGGTTACATGCAGTGCATGTATGGTTGTCTTTATGTGAGGTGACTTTCAAAATTGTATGCAGTCAAATATATAATTCCCAAAGAGAATAAGGAAAACATTGAAGAATGGCCTTTCCCCCATACTGTATTGTTGGAGAAGGTGAAGTCACCCATATACATATATATTGCACTACCTATAAAAAAGAACTAAAAGAAAAAACCATTCTCCGAACTACACATTGAGACTCAGGGTTAGCATGGTAACCACCTTTGGTTAGATTAGGGGTGTGTCACATCCTCAGTGCATAGGACCCTATTTTGCATGCATCTTCAAAACCATGTTAACAGTGTATTTTGTTGTTCGACACACAGAATTGAAAAGGCATAGAAACGAAGTTTAAAAATGCATAGAAGCAATAAGAACCACATTTGGAAATTAAAAATGTTTTGAATTTAACAAAATTAGAAGAAACAAATAAAATATAAAAATGAAAGCAAAAGAATACCTGTGTTGAACTGTGAAACATGTAAAGGAGAAGAATCTGAAATGCTTCAACTTGACCAATCTGAGACAAAATCATGTATTGCCAATTTGAAAAATGAGATTGATGACGGTACAACCTCAAATAGCAAGATTCACAAGTTTTTCTCCTATTTCAGCCTTTGTGCCCACTTCTATATCGGTCTTTGCCAATGCTGAATTTTCTTCTCTTTTTCTACTTTTATTGGTGACACTTCAAAGGAAAAAATTGTACCCACTATAGGGTGAGATTGACCTAAATAATCATTTTGAAATCGGTGAGGAGACCAACAGAGGCTGTGACTATTTCATTTCGCTAGAAAAATATGAAATTGTGCACATGGTTTAATTCAAATTCCTTAGTGATTTGTGGAAATTTGACCAAATTCATAAATTTGGAGGCAATAATTCAAATTCATAAATTTGGAGGCAATAATTTGGAATCATTATACTCTCTATTTTGCATAACTAGATTTTATTTTATTTTATTCAAATTGTGGAGATATTGTGGTCACACAAGGGAAAGTGTGAGAGAATGTAAAATTTTAAAAAATGAATTTTGGAAAAATTATGTGTATTTTTTATTTATTTTTTAAAGTTTTGACTATTAAAGAGTGTCTTATTTTTTAATTATTTATTTTCAAGCTCACAAACATCTAAGTGAGGATTGTTTTTTATGAAGGATAAAAATAAAATGGGCTTGAAAGGTTGTACTCTTTGAGGATCGAAAAGTTCCAATGGTCATTCATTAAGAAATGAAAACAAATTTATTACATGAAAATACAATCATCTACGTCTTGACAGCCAGTAAAACCGAACCAACTATTCATTACCTCACCTAATTTTACACCTAATTATTTTAAACTATAATCTCAAATGATTGCAATGTCTAACATTCCCCACTTAATTTGAAGGGGTTTTTGTTAGACCAAGCATCATTTTGAACTTTTGAAAATGTTCTCTTCCTAGAGCTTTGGTGAAGATGTCTACAGTTTTCTCAGTCGTGGAATAATGGATTGGATGAATAGTTTTTTCCTCTACATGATATCTAATCAAATGATATTTTGTATTGATGTTCTTGGTTTGATGATGAAATCTTGGGTTCTTGGCCAACTTGATTTCAAAATTATTATCGAAACGTAAAGGAGTTGAGTTCACTTGTTTCTCCCATAAATCTTCAATTATTTTCTTGAGCCCCACAATTTCCTTTGTCACATTTGTGGTTGCCACATATAAATTTTCTTTTGTTGTCGAAATCTATCGGAATTGATTATTTGTGTGACCTCCAGGAGACCACGTGGGCTTCATTGGGCGATATATATTGAGTAAAAATGACATAATATGTTGAGCATATATTAGGGGGTAAAGGGTTTTTATATTGCCAGGTATAAAAGATGGAGCTCAAAGTTAATGAAAAAATATAAAGGGGTATAAAAAATGTTAATGAAAAAACGGATACCAACAATATCTAGTGAAAGTATTGGTTTTTTAAATTTGGAAGGTGTATTGGGTTAGTATTGGTATGGGGTTAAATAATCTGATTTTTAGAGGTATTTTTCAATATCTAGTCAAATTAGGGGTTTTTTTTAGTATGCCACGAACACACGTGATATGTCAGAGGTTGATTGAGTGAAGCCCCCATGCAGGATACCAATGTTAATCCAAGACTCATGAGATATCCTAAAGTTGATACTCTGTTTTCCTTGTACCCATTAAAGTATGAATCAAAATGTGCAATAAAAATAAATTCATCCACCTTGGTGTACTTAAGCCCATAATCTTGAGTTCCCTTTAAATATCTTAGGAATCTTTCCGCAGTAGACCAATGTCCCTCACATGGTTTATGCATAAATCTGAAAAGTATGCTCACAATATATGAGATATCTGGTATGGTCATGGTTAGGTAGTTGAGACTTCCTACAAGTTGTTTGTACTTGGTTGCATCTTCAAATTCATTCCCTTATTTTGATGTAAGCTTCAAATCCTAATCCATTAGAGTGGAGAGAGGGCTACAATCTGCCACACCAAATCTGTTTAGTAGTCCTCCAATGTGCTTATTTTGGGAAATGAATATGTATTTTGGATTTTGATTGACTTAAATTCCCAAGTAGGAACGCAGATGTTCCAAATTTGTCATTTCGAAACCTTTATTCAAATCTTTCTTCATGGATGCAGTGTAAGTTTCATTGTTTCCTGTTATTAATAGATCAAAGTGTGGATGGAATGACCTCGACCTCCTTTAATTGATCTTCAATGAAGCTTGGGCCTCAATCCTTTCTTTCTTGGTATTCTACCTCAAATCCACCAAATGTTTTTCCATTTGTGCTCCACGGTTGACCTGTATATATGTGAATTGGAGGGACCTTTAACTAGAGCCAACTTAACCCTTTGAAAAGTCACGATTATAATAAGGCTAACCTGAGTATCAATTTTAACATTTATTAAATTTGTTTTAAGGTCGACGTGACTTTAACTCATTTTAGTGTTTCCTCAAAAAACAAGCCCTAGCATTGTACGAGAAACCTCTTGTAAAAGAACGAAGGATTTTACACTCAATATGCCCATGTCTATTGAACATAGGCTATTTGACGATGATATCTAGTTTATGTGATTTGACAAAGACTTTATACAAATAGTGACATCCCCCAACCCATGTTTGGACAACGACATCCAACCATCATCAGGTAATGTGTCCACTACCTCAACTGTCATGTTTTGTGCAAAGAATGTAGATGAATCATATAAGGTATGAAGTGCTTCAGGGACACTTGAAGCCTCTAAGTCCTGTGATCAACCATGATGATTAACACCCCCTACCTTCACAAGGTCGGATCAAATACCCACTAGATAAGAGTTCACCATACATAACTTTGAGATTGTGACACCATATGCATACAATCAACACATATGCATACATTTGTTTATTATTTATTGATCTACACACATGCTTACATTGTTCATACTCTATTGCATTTTTAATGTCCAATCGTTTCCTCACATTATGAAAGTCTTGAAGTTTTTTCTCAGCACACTGTGTGATCCTGAATTCTTTTAGGCAAGGGATATCTTATTGTGTTTTTGTGCTTTAGTGTCCTTCCATGAATCACTTCCTCCCCCTCAGATCCTGGGGACAACCTAATTTTTATCCTAGGAATCTCCTTCGCTTTTTCCTCCTTGATGTTCTCCTTTAACGCTTCCCTCCCATCTATTCGCCCTTCTCTCCCTATTACCTTTGTTTCCCTGCTACCCTCCTCTATGTTCCCTCCTCTTTAGCTTCCCCCCTTTATTGGTGGTGCCAATAGGTTTGTTTCAACTCCAAAACCTCATGGTGCTTAGGATGGAAGGAAAATACTCCAATTTAGAGTATAAGGGTCTATAAAAGGTTCCAAATTTGAAAAATATATGCTTGCCACGTAACAAAAAATGTAGAGAGTTTTTAGATGAATTTGAAGAACCTATGGCTTTTACGAAGTTGAAAAATATCATGATAGAAAACTTTAATTGTTTGGAAAACTTTCGAAATATGGAGAAAGGAGGAATGTCAATGTTGAAGCACTTGTTAATGAAGAATTACAACTTGAAGAAACAAATTCCCCAAGTATTATATGGGCATGTCATTGTTGAAGTATTTCTCGATGAAGAAGTGCAACCAACTAAAACAAATGCCCAAATCATGAAAGAGTATGACTAATCATAAAGATATAGGCACAGAGTGCAACTTGACATGTGAGGAAAACCTTGAGTACGAGGAGCATTTTGTAAGACTGCACAAGCATATTTAAATTCTTTGGACATATTTTTTTTTGTTGGATGGATTTGTAATCAATAGACTAGAAGCATGCAATTTTTTTTAAGTGATCGGGTGGTGGAAGGCGATCAATAACTGGAGGGCGATCAATAACTACTAAGCATAACAATGTTGGAATATATATTAAGATTTGGAGCATTTCATGTTTTTTATATACATTTGGTATGCATATAATTTGGATATATAGTATTTGAGCGTTAGAGCAATTGCTATGCATATAATGTATTGATTGTTGTATGACTAGGTGTAATATGTATTAGAATTTGAAGCATTTTTTTATGTATCTCTCAATATTTGATATTGTATTTATTGGAATAGGACTTAGCAATCCCTTATTCTTCCTAGTTTGTTTGGGAGTCACAAGATATAACCAACCAATAGCTTCTTATTGCAACATCAACCAGGCCTCTTAAGATATGGACTTATTAAGATATGTAATAGTACATTAAGTTTTTTTTGTACCTTACAAAACCATTCACTCTATCCTTTTTATGATACTAAACTAGTAACAATAAATGGAAATAATTGGTCACCATCTTCTTTCCTTCTTCATGAGCCTACATGATATTGATGGGGATTTGAGCGCAACCATGATATTGAGAAGGAATCACAAGTAATGAAGTGTTGTTGTTCTTTTTTGATATATGATTATGCGGTTGAGTTATTATCCTTATCAAAAAATGGACCTTCACCTTCTCCATATTGAGATTATAGATAAATAAGATAAATTCTTATCCTTATTAAAGTGTAGACCTTCACCTTCTCTATCTTGAGATTATAGATAATTGAGTTGAAACATTATCTTTATTAACTTGACTTGAAAGATGAGTTAAAAGTAAGTAGGGTAATTGACTTTAAGGACTCCTCCTTTATGCAATTACATATTACAACATTATAAAAGACAAGGCACAATGCTGAATCATGTTGGAAATATGATAGCATGCATCATGTGAAGGTAAACTCTAATATTTTGGGTTCCGATGGAAATAGTGAGTTCCAAAAGTTTTACTATGCAGAACATCAATCTATAAGGTCTAAATATTATGTCTGAGTTATTTTTGTTAGGTGAAATTAGGAAACGAAAATTTTAGTAAAAAAATGTGTTTTTTTTTTGTTTTTGGAAATGTAAATAAATTTAGGGTTTTAATTTTTTTTTTTTTAAATTTAGGGTTATAAATTTTTTTGTGTGGTGGGTTTTTGAAAGTATAAATTTGTTTATTCACAACAAAGATATGGTCACCTTTATGGGATTAGAAAAGGGAGATAGGAACTAAACTCATCCTTGCAAGGCTCTAGGCAAAGACGTTGTTGTTAGACTAATGTATTAGACATAGTTGAAATTGGACATAGTTTTCCAAAGTAACATAACCTCATCTTAATAATGTATGCATCAGATTTTGATGTTGAATTTGTAATTTTTTCTAATTTAATTATGAGATAATAATTGTTTTATATTTTAATGTATAAAATATGATAATAGTTTATTGAATGGCTTAAGTCATATATTTTTTTTCATTCTAATAAAGGTTGCAAGTAAACCATGTGTAAAACATAACATAGATAGGAGTGAACAATAACATTAAAATTCATTTATCAATTACATTTATGTGACATACTTGATCTATGTACGACCATAGCAATATAAAACCTTAAGATGATAATAAACAAAGCATATTAGTGTAGTCGAACTTTGAACCAGCTTTATTTGTGTTAGGTAATTTAAATTTTATGAAAAAAATCACAATTTGTACTTAAAAGAAAATTCATAAAATGGGTCCCTTATGGGCGTATCAGGCTATGAAAACCACCCATCATGTGAAGAATGATAGTTTGAATTTGGATAAAGCGAGGGAGGGCAGGGCAACAACTCCTCCACCATGCAATAGTTAATGTCTCTGGGCTCGTCTGTGTGCAACGGATTTGTATTGTTTCGGGTTTCAATATCGTCATTGCATCTTCAATTAAATTGCATGGTTTGTGAATTTTTCTAGTTGTTCTCTGGCTCTCTGAGGGATGCGCACTCCTTTGTGCTCTTATTTCTCCTGGTCATTAGGCTAGGGTGGTGGTCATCTGCCTTTTTCTCCTCCTGTGGACCTATTCCGGTAATTTCTCTTTCCTTCCTGCAAATTGTGAAACTTTCCCTCTCCTTCCTAAGTCAGAGGGCGTGTCATTTGCTATTTTGGTTAATTTTGGGTTTAGTCGCTTTGTGTTCTCCTGGTTTCTCGCCTTGGAATTATGGTTTGTGCCTCTTGGGTCATTTGTATTTGGTGTTCACTGCTTGTTTAATTGGCTTTAAGTATTCTAGTGGTGTTGTTCTCTTTGGGGTGGCAGATTTGGTGCTGGAGTGGTGCTAGTCTTCGGGTGTTGACATCCCTTTCTTCTTCCCTTTAAGAGCCACTAGTCTTAGACCTCCTTTTGGGGTTGCCTTATGGCTTTGGCGACGGACTAGATTTTGGAAGCTTTCTTTTCTATTTGCTCTTATGTGTTTTTCGCTAGTCTCCCCTTGGCCTTTCATGTCATTGTTTCATCTGAATGTTCTGGCCTGGTTCAGTTTTTGTCCAGTGGTGAATTTCCCATGCGATAAATTGCTCTATCAGATTCCCTTTCACTCTCAGTATGCGGTGCGATCTGCTTGGCCTCTGGTGAAGGGTAGTTGCTCGTTTTGACACACGATTCTTCTCTGTGTGTTGCCTGGATTATTTCGGTGGTTATTGATTCGATTTGGGTATTGTCTTGTGGGCTTCGGCTTCTTCTTGGACTTCAATATGCAGACTAGTCCGCATTTCTCATGTGCCCTGGCCCAAGCAAAGGTGGAAGGTTCATCTACTACTGAAGGCATTTGAGGTGGTGCAATGAATGCGGGAGGTGGAATCTCCAGGCGGGGCGCTAGTTTAGTGCATGGTGTTGGGTATAGGGGTCGTGGAACCTGTGGGGGGTGTAGGTCTTCGACTGACTCCATGACGAGCATAGGCAACATAATAATAATTTAAAGTGCTCGTGGTGTTGGTGGAGGTGGCAGAGGATTAGGTCGCAGGCATGTTATGGCCTATCTGGGACAACGAAACATTCCGGGTCATGTTGGGTCTGCAGGTCGTGCTCCTTCCACGCATCTCGAGATTTCCACGACAATTCAGGATATGGTTCAATCTATCATTGCTTGGTTGGAATCTCTTGATAGATACCAAAGGAGGAGCATGAGGCTGTTATGGCCAAGCTTGAGAAACTCCACTACTTCCAATGCCATGTTCGTGAAAGGATTGTGGTTGTCTGGTGTGGGAAAAATATGTTGATGGAGAAATTTGAAAAGGTGGAAGCTTGGCATGCTCACTTTGAGCATCACGTCAATTGCATGTATCATGCTCCTCCTCCTCCAGGAATAGGGGCAACTAATTCTGCTTCAATTACCTTTGACGATTGATTATGATCATTGGTGTCTTTCTTGTTCTTTCTATTTTCTAATATGTTAGGCCTCTAAGGCTATGGACCTCTCAACTGAGCATTTTGTATGTTGTGTGGTTATAGCATTGGTCAACAAACCTATTCAGGGTGAGAACACATGTATTTTGTCACCTATGTATATGACTTTTGATTAATAGAAACTTTTCGACTTACAATTTTTTTTTATAAAATGGATTATATTTATAAAGGGAAAATAATTAACAATTTGTCATCGAAATCTTTAAAATTTACAAATTGCATAACTTGTTCGAGAAACATTCATTAAAAAAGAGTTCAAATTGAATGTAAAATTCTTTAACTTTATGAGCAAAAGCTCTACATGGTGGATAGATATTGTCCCTTTAATAAGTCAAATTAATATCTCCATGAAGGGTGGAATTTGATAGTGAAATTGTTGTTAATGGCTTATTTTGGTCATCAAATGACATTTTTTTTATTGGCTATACTTGTGAAGGGTTCTTTTTAAAGTTATAAAATAATATTCCTAAATATTTATTTCTAATATTAAAAAAATATAAGACATCATTGTAGATTTTGACTATGTATAATTAATTATAGCCATTTTTTTCTAATCTCTTGTTTTCCAATTTTACCTCTTTTTCTTCTAGTTTTTGTTTCCAGTTTCTGCATGCACTTACATAGACTTCCATTTTTCCAAATCTTCATAGTTTTTTAGTTTAATTTAATTATATTTAAACTAGGCAGAAGGTACTCGCTACTATGTAACTTGCTTAACCTTTTGATTTTGATTTCGTTTTCTATTATTTCAATTTTCATGAATTATAGTTTTTCTCCATATTTTCAATTTAAGACGACAAATTTTAAAGAGGAAAAAAGATTTCATTTTTTTTTTCATTTTTTAGTTTTATTAGTTTTTAATTAATTTATTATTATTATTATTATTATTATTATTATTATTATTATTATTATTATTATTTTATTTTTTTCCTATGATTTTTTTCCCTCTATTTTCAATTCCAATTCCATTAGTCATAGTTTTTTTTTTCTTATTAATTTTTAATTTGACTTTATTTTTTTCCTTCACCTTTCTATAATTTTCTTTCCCAAGCAACTATTTCTCTTTCCTATTTTCAATTCCACTGGAAACGCTACCATGCATCCTCCCCTTCTTTGCAGCATTGTTTGCTACTATTTCCTTTTCCCTTTTTGTTTAGTTTCCATTTCCTCCTATGCTTTGTTGTTGTTTCCCGATTTCTTGAAATCCCCAAGTTTACAACACGCTTGGCCGCTATGAAATGAAACTAAATTTGCTTACATTTGTCTTTTAATGCTTACCATGACATAAAACCCTATCAGATAATCACAACATAGCAATTTGATTAACTTGTTTTGAATTTAGATATTGGATTTTGGTTGAGCAATTTTTTATTCCATTTATTGTTAAACAATTTCTCCACAGAATATGTAGAGTAGTTTTATATCATTACAAGGAGTAGGATCGACTGAGTTAACAAAATTTTTTCTTTGAAAAAAACTACCTCAATGTTATCTATGGATTTTTTTATGATTTTACTGGTGAATTTGCTTTCTCGGTCTACAAAACATGACAATACCATATGCAGTGCATTTTATTTTTCTTGCAACGTAAGGATAAATGTTTTCTTTCATTTGTGTTTGTTTAGAAAGTATAAAGCTATGTCTCATTTGTTTATTTTTTCAAGATTTGCATGACTGTGATGGCAGTTGAACTTGCAAAGTAAGCCTATGGTTTATTTTCACTTGTGCTTGTTTAGTAAGTATAGATACTCTTTTTCATTTATATTTTTTCAATTCTCGATTTTTACTATTGTTCGACAAATATACAATTTTGTTTCTATTAATGTCTAGGTTTCTTTTTAAATATCATTATTTATTTACATAGTTGAGCATATTTGATTTTCTAATCCATTTCACTCAATAAAAGTTGTTCACAGTTGATCATATTGATATCTGATTTTCTACTCGATTTCACCTATTAAAATTTATTTGTTGTATACAATTTTTCTATAGTATAGTATAAGTGTGTTGCATAAATTATGATTGTCTTTATAGTTAAAGTTAGTATATTAGAATTGAATAATGGAAATTATAACTTGAGAGATAACAATAAAAGTTTTGTTCTATATCCCCTATCTTCACTGCTACAGACACAATTACATTCATCTCTATATGAATCATGTACACTGTTCATAAATATTGTAGGAGACAAATGTTTGTGCAAAACAAGTTTCCTGGAATTCACATCTCATTCAATTGAAACTAGGCTTCTCCATATCAATTTGAACTGCCAAAGAAATAAAGTTATAGAGCTTCATTATAGCCAATGATGTAGGGTGCTCACTAAAAACACCATTTTAGCACAACATTTTCACTTTCATATCTATTTTTTCGTCAATACTTTAACTGATCAACTCGTAGCCTATAAGCAATCCAAACTCCAATTTAACTATATTTAAACTAAGCTACAGGTACTAGCTACTATGCAACACTTGTTTTGTTTAGATATTTGTTAAATTTGAGGTTAAAATAAATTTATATTGATATTTATCAAACAAGCACAAATAAATATTGTACCTAAATTATTTTAAGAAAAAATATTATTTTTAAAAAGAGGTCAAACAAATTTGAGATTAAAATAAATTTACAATAATATTTACTAAATAAAGAAACATATATTATATTCCATGACAAAACTATGTAGGTTGTTTTGAGAATGTTTATAGATGTGAAATAATTTAATATTAAAAATAATATAGTTATGATGATGAACTTGAAACAATATTTCTAAATATTTTATTGATTTGAAAAGACAATTTTGAATATTTCGGAAATCAAATCAAGATGTATCTATGGTAGCTTTAACACAATATATTTATGTTTTTGGATTTTGAAATGATTTCTACACTTCTAGTGCATTTAAGATACATTCTAACCCTAAATTTTTTGAAGACATTCTAACCCCAAATCTAACAAGCTTCATAAGGAATTAAACCTCTCAAGCTACAAATCTTTTTTTGAGTGCAAAACTTAAGGAAATATTTACACCTCTTGAAATTTGATCCATCGAGATGCTCGATTTTCTATTTATGTTAGTTTATATATATATATATATATATATATATCTATATATCATTCTTAGTACATTATGATAAATTATATTCTCATAAACCAACACAAATGTATATTATTTAACAAAAATAGAGAATGGTTATAAATGTCAAATAATATATTATCAATAATATAATATAGTTATAAAGATGAAATTGAAACAATACCTCTAAATGTTTTATTAATTTGAAAAACAATTTTGAAAAATCATTCAAAATGAAATTAAAATATATCAATGTTCACTTTAATTCGATGTATTTATGTTTTTAGGTTTTTAAATAGTTGTCCACATCTCATGCAATAAATTTGGTAATTTTTTTTTTTTTAAATATAATGATGGTAAAATCAACACTCTATCACTGTTGATGAGGTTTAATAATCGTTTAAAATGCAAGTGCGTTGAGGGTTTCCCTTGTTGTCCTTGATGGGGTGTGATTAGGGTTACAAAGGTGCATAAGTTAGAATGATTAGCATGCACGAAAAATCAATGGCAAAAAGGAAAGTGCATATGGGGATGAGAGCCAATATCACCACCTATTCGAACCTTACCCACATGTGGCATTCACACCACTTTCAAGATTAGCCACAACAAATTTTGTCAAATTTGTTTAAATGCAGATAAGTGGTGGGACATGGATTTCAATCTGACATTCCGTTGGCTCACAGTTTCCAACAATTGCAGCTGATCATGGACGCATTTTAGGGAAGAACACACATGAATTGGCTTTTAATGTGAGTGTTAACATGCGTGCCATAACACACACTTGTCTTTCTTTGGTTTCTAATTTCTCAAGCAATCTTTCGTGTGCGTTTGATCTTCAGGTCATGGTTTTTCTTTATAAACACAGGGATTTCGCACCAGGGTGGCAGATTTTCAATATCATTACCAAGTTTGCATACCATTTCCTACTCTCCCTCGACTACTACTCACCAATGTTGTCACTCAACGAATTCTATGAAGGTTCGTCTATATATTTACATCCTTTCCATTTCAACTCTTGTTGTCAATTCACTGGTTCTTGCATATCGTTTTGCATTAGAAGTATGTCTAGTTGTTGCAGGTGCCCATGTTTTTTTCTCTTTCTACATAACACAAAAACAAGCCCCTCCTTTGATTTGGTCGTTGTGTTGCTGTTTATGTTCTTTCAAATCGTCGAGTCTACGGGTATATCATTAAGTTGTTCAGGATTGGTATGTGGTGTCTAGTATTCTAAAACATTTTCAATTTGGTTTTGATAGCATTACGAGTCTGGCCTTCCCAAGTTTATTTGGCATATTTCTCACCCGTCATTCCCACCTACAAATCCAATTTCAAAGGGAAGTTTGCCTACTAAGTTATTTAGGGTCATTCACCCTATTTGTGGTCGACGATGCCCTTATAAAGTTTTGTCTTCACACTCAATAAAATCTTTACATTCCCAAAATATTACTTCTCCGTTATTGTAGTCACCAAATTCAAATTATGGTTACACCAACTACATCTGGTTACACCAATCGCCTCAACCAAGTTTGGCCTTCCCAACCACATCTTTTGATACCAATTATCTTTATGGCTCCTTGAATGTGCCTACCCAGTTGTCGGGGTGGTGTCGCAGGAGCATCCTCCTTTCGTTGCCGACGTCTCTTCGGTTGGCACTCAATGGCTAATCACTTCGACTATGTCCCATCTGAAGTGAGGAATACGATCCTCCACTTGGAAGCCAAGGAATTTGGGGATCAAACATATTTTTTTTTATTCTTAAATCAGTGGCAACACCTATAGGTGGACTCTGGATCTTGGGAAATTTCACAAAAGGAGACTTCATTTTCTTCACTCAGTCGCTCTGAACTGTCAACTAGAAACCTTGCTTAACATGGTCATCTGTGACAAGCAAGTCGACCACTACCAGTTATTTGCAGGACAAGAGGATATCAAACAAATTCTTTGGGACATTAGATACAATTTGGACGATATCATCACGAGATTAACATAGGTGGAACACTACGTGGTGTCCAATTTAGACTCCAGATCAGACTCGCAGCCTCACACACCATCTGTTATCAATGCACCAGTAGATGATTCACCCCAAGACAACTCCAATGCTCTCTCTCCAGTCATTATATTAGACTAATAGGCTCTTATGGCACTCAGATCCTTTTTTTTTATATGTTATGCCTACTTTTCCTATTTTTCTATGGCTCTCAATATGTCTTGGTATGCTATATGTGAACACTGGTTTGGTTTGATTTCCAAGCATACACCTATGCATGTAATTACTTATGAGCTAGTTAGTTTGAACATTAGAAAGGATTTTTTTTTTTTTTTTAGTTAAAACAGGGAACATGAGAACACATTTTGTCCATTCTACTGAATTATGGGATCCTAAAAAGTTTTTGGGAAACCAAAGCTATCAATGTAACATCAATTGTTTTGTAATATAATTATTTTTATAAAGCTTACAATAAAAAAGGGTTTCCCTCGTTGTCACCAGCCCTACCTCAAGGCATCAAGAAGAACAACCCCACGGATTCCATCTAGATTGCGAGAATATAGTTTGTGGTGTACCCATGTGAATTGGATCTGCGCTGATATTTTAGTCATGGAATTTATGCATTGTCGTGTTGAGGAGCAGTGGCTAGAAGTTGGAATTTGATTTTTGAAACCTACTACGTTGCTTCTCTTCTTACGGTTGGGGATCTTTGTACTCTTGTGTGGCTTTCTGGCTTTATAATTGGAATTCTTCGCTCTGAAAAAATAAATGTGCATTCCCAAATTGGATTTAAGGACTTTCGAGGCTCTTTGGAATATTTGTGTCTTGAAAGAGAGAGGTTTAATAGGTAAATTATTATGGCGAACAAAACCCTATGGCATTATTTTACTGTGGTAAGGATTTTTTTATCTTGATTATTTAAAGCAAAGAACTTAGGATGTGATCTTTAGATCTGGCCCTTACTTCATGTTTTCCAAAGGAATGTTCCTATCTCACTGGATCTTGAACTTAATGTGGATATGGAAATGTATTTTGTCCTTGTTTGGGTTAGAATATCTCACTTCCATCTTTTTCATTGGGGTCCAGATATTTTCAAAGAAATAAGAAAAATGCTAGTTACTTCATAACCTATGTAGAGCCAAGAGGCACCTTTGCTAGAGTATGTGTGGAAATAGATCTTGATAAGATTGAAACGATCTAGCTTAAACAGAATGATTGGAGCATGTTCCTTTTTAAATGTAATAGAGTTCCCACTTATAGCTTCGTTAAAAAAAAAAAAAAAAAAAAATGATAATATATTGTTTCTTATGGTAATTTACTAAAGAAAACTGGAAATTTCATTCTCATATAATGTGAAAATATCTCAAATATAAATATTTAAGAAATTTACAAAGAAATATTCATGGACCTCAAAACATTGAAATACACTGATAAAATTTTAACAACCCTTTACTATATTTGAACACATGATTTGATATTAAATACAAATTATGTTTTGAAATAATAACTAAAAAATTGTGGTCCATATTTTTTTACTTGTATATATATATATATATAGATAGATATTATTTCAATACTAAATTTTAAAGTCTATTTACATTTTTTTCTATTTGATAATGTAATATAATTATGTTAAGAGACCATTCTAGATCCTAGTATAAGGGGATGTGTAATTCTTTTGACATGTGCTTGATAGACCATATAGATTTTAGTAGACATTAATCGTCATTATTATTATCAACATCAATAAATTATTTATATTATAACTTAGTATGAAAGAGAAGTATAAGTCCTTTTATATTCAAATGGAATTGCATATGAAGTTAAAAAATTCTTAATGACAAAAAATATTTTAATAAATAAAATATGATAAAGTAACTAAAAGTTAAAAAAAAAAACATTTGGAGCTTTCAATATGAAAGAAATGTGTCATTCTTTTATGGTTAAAAAAAAATTCAATATTAATTTTAAATAAAATATTTTAATATCAATGTTAATTAATATATTTCAATATCAACTTCATATATATTTATACACAAAGAGTATTTTTTAATGTTAACTATAATTAAAATATTTCAATAAAATGAGATATCAATTTGATATATAGAAAAAAATAATGGATATATATAAGAGTGAATTTGTGAGTTTTGGGGGTGAGGGTTTCAATAAACATTATCGTCACATGCAGGCGTAGTAAACGATCTGCATTTAACAATGCGAGTTAAGTTCGCGGGTGAGGGCTTCAATAAGAAAAATACATTTAAGAGTGAAATTGTTATGAAATATGCCAATGCTTTACTTCTGTAAAAACATGTCATGTTGTACAGATCCAGGCTTAACTCTCCTCAGGGCTTCAATAACCATTATGCATTTAACAATGCAATTTTTATGATATATATATGCTTGCGGTTTTTCATAATTTCATTGCATGCATTATTTTTGTAAAAAGTTGTTATATTATATAGGTCCAGGGTTATGTGATTTCTGTAAAAATATGAAATGTGAAAAAATGAATTGGTTTTCCAAATATATATTTTGTATTTATGGAAATTGTGTTTATGTAAAAATTGAATTTTTTTAATATTTATATGTTATTTTTCATGTAAAATATACTGCATATGTTGCAGTTAGTGCAACTTTTGAGTATTTAAATGATAGAATCTTGTTACAAAAATTTGTGGAGTTATAGAGAACAAGGTGTTCTTATGTAGAGCTATTTATCCAAAATTTATAATGTTAATTTTATATTTTTTATAAAATATGAAAGCCATTATATCCTTGAAATTGCAAGGCTTTCTCATAGTGTAACCTTAAAGGGTCTTACTATTATCAAACATTTTTTTTAGATTGTAGGTCTTAATGTCCTCAGTGCACCATATAATTTTTTTTCCAAATGGTCAAGTCGCAAATAGTTAGAGTGGAAATAGAAGGGGGATGTATTTTAAGATTTTGATATAGGTCAAGAATAAATTGCATTAAAATAATAAAACTATATATATATATATATATATATATATATATATATATATATGCTACAAATTCAACTCTATATGTGTATGATATTTCATGGACAAACATATAGAAAAATATTGTCAAAGATAGAGATATATATGCGTTTTCCAAAATTTGATGTTTTCATATATTTGCAGCACAAACCACTAAGTTTGTGATCCCGAACCTATATCTCAAGTAACCAAATCATTTTGCACATAGGATTCCTCCATGAAAAAAGTAAATTAAAAAAAGTGCATGTGCATTCTTTTCCTAATGTGTGTGTCTCTGGTGCTAGAACACGCATGTATTCCTACAGCTAGTGACTTTAACGCATGGGAAATAGTTGAGGTGGGTTTGTGGAGGTGGTGAGGGTGAGAGAGGGGGTGATAGAAGGGCCAAGGGAGATAAAGAGAGAAATAAAGAGCAATACAAAGAGAAAGCAGGGGTTGGGGAAGAATGAGTTGATGGGAAATGGTTGAGGTGGTTTCGGGGTTAGGGGAAGGGGAGGTGGCGTGTGTGTGAGAGAGAGAGAGAGAGTTGGTGAGTGACTGGAGAGAGTGAGTGAGAATCGAAAAGTGAGACAAATAAGGAAAGAGGGTGGAAAGGGAGAGGGAGGGAGATTTTTTTGGTTGACATAGAGAGAGAGAGAGGTGATCTGTAAACTGCTGTGGATATTCCACTAGACAATTTGTCACAACATATCTAATAAAATTATACTTAAAAATATAAAATCTACACTAAGAGGGTTTATTTCTCTTTAGATTTATGGATTTATAAATTGTTGTTTATGGAACATGCATGGAAATTATAATTATGCATAAAATACAGAATAATGAAATAAAAACTCAAAAACCACAACTGGCACAAGAAATACCCCGAGAAACCATTTTAGGAGAAAGTTGAGCTAGAATATCAGGTTGCTCTACTCTCTTTCTATGAATAGAAAATGGTTGTGACTACAAAGAAGTAAGACCTGTGGCTCGTGGGATACTACAGTGCACAAATCCTCTTTGTGTGCTCTCTCCATATCCCTCTCATATACTCTACCGATCTATGGAACAAAGTTCTCTTGAAAAGAATGAGACCCTTTTTCCTCTTAGTGGCTTGGTTATAACACAACTTGATGGTGAGGGAGGGGAGGGGTGTGGAGAGAAGGAGAGAGAGGAGTAGATAGAAACAGAGTTGGAGGGAAGGGAGATAGGGAGAGAGAGGGAGGGAGGGAGAGATAGATAAGGATAAAGGGAGGGAGATAGAGATAGAGATCAAGGGCGGAGAGAGAGAGAGAGAGAAGGAGGTTGTTGTGAAGTAAAAAATTAGTGAGGGAGTGAGGGACAGAGAAATAAAGGAAGGGGGGGAGAGAGAGAGAGAAGATTGAGAGTGACAAGTAGAGGGGGTGTGTGAGAAAAAGAGATAGATATGGAGAGAGAGAAGGGGGGGGGGGGGAGAAGGAGATAAGGGGGGAGATAGAAACAAAGATAGATTGGAGAGAGAGAAAGAGAGAGAACTAGGGAGAGGGGGGGAGAGAGGGAGCCAAGGGGGGAGAGAGGGGTGCAGGGGGGGGGAGAGGGGGAGACATAGAGAGTGAGAGAGGGAGAGAATGGGATACATAGAGAGTGAGAGAGGGAGAGAAGAGGATGACAGGGAAAGAAGGGGAGATAGAGAGTCATAGAGTGAGTGGAAGAGGGAGGGATATAGATATAGGTAAATATGGGGGTGAGTGGGGGGTGGGGGCAGAGAGAGACGGGCAGGGGAGTGAGGGAGGGGGAGAGAGAGTGAGGGAGATAGAGACATAGATGGAGAGGGGAGGAAGGGAGAGGGAGAAAAGTAATGTGGGGGGGGAAGGGGGGGTGAAGATGGAAGAAGAGAGAGAGAGAGAGAGAGAGAGAGAGAGAGAGAGAGATGGGTGAAAGATGGAGAGAGAGAGAATAAGAGAGGGAAGAATAAATAGAGAAACACATAAAAATATATAACTTGAAATAGAGATATAGAGAGTGGAGAAGAGAGAAAGGGAGAGAGGGAAGGAGACACATCGGGAGGAGAGACAAAAGGATGGGAGGGAGATTGACAGAGGAGAGAGAGGGAGAGAGAGTGGAAGAAGAAAGATTCATAGAGAGAGAGAGAGGTGGAGATAGAGAGTAAGTGAAAAGGAGAGTGGGAGGGATGGAGAGAGTGGACGGTGAAGAGAGAGAGAGATAGAGAGAGAGACAAATAAGATGATAAAGAGGGAAAAGGAGATAAAGCTAAGAGAGAGAGAGAGAGAGAGAGAGAGAAATAAGATGATAAGGACGAAAAAAGAGATAGAGCTAAAGGGGGGGAGAGGTGTAGAGAGAGAGAGAGAGAGAGAGAGAGAGAGACGAGGGAGAGATGGGGGAGAGATGGGGGAGAAAAGGATCAATATAGTGAGGGAGAGGAAGAGAGAAGGGGGGAGTAGAGACAATGATGGAGTGGGAAGAGAGAGAGGGATAAAGGCGACATAAGGGGAAATAGGGGGAGAGAGGGTGGAGAAGAATGAGACAAAGATAGAGATTGATAGGCAGAGAGAGAAAGTGGTTGATTCGGATTTAAACAGGAATATAAAAGATTACAGATATAACCATACATATAGAGATGCAGCAGAAATAATACTTCATTTCATTACTGTAAAATACTAAAAAATGCTTACAAACAGAAATGGAAATAAATTAGCTAGGGCGATGGTAGCTTATCTCTGAGAAGAGATGTGGTGGCTACATCCTTTGAACTCTGTTACAATGAGGCTCGAATGCCTATTTATTGTTGAAAAACAATGGAAACCCCTAAACATCCAAAAACCTAACCCTAGAAGATGAGACGCCAAACTGTGGGCCCCGTTTGGGTAAATTGGTACATCAACTTCCCGAGGTCGTAACTTTGGCATACGATCTCCGTCTGACGCACACAATATCTCGTTAGAAAGATCTATCCGAGAACTACAACTTTGGGAAGAGAAACATGGTCCATGGGTCCATGGACCATGTTTCTCCTAGTTTTCCCAAAAAACGTCGTTTAGGGCCTCAAAACGGCTTCGGAAGTTCAGGAACCAAAAAACTGCTAAAAATAGTAAATTGTGCTACAATTAAGGAAACTGAAAAGCTGAAAGAAACAATGGTGGGGGTCCAAGTGGAATTGGTGGGTGGCCACCAATATCCACCTGGATCGATGGCGCAGCCGAAAGGGATAGAGATAGTGAGGGAGGGAGGGAGAGAGAGATAAGGAGAGAGGGAGGGAGATAGATACAGAGAGGGGAAAAGAGATAGAGAGGAAGAAACAAATATGTAAGAGAGTGAGGGGGGGAGAGAAAGAGAGAGTGATATGTAGGGGAGAGATAGAGTGTGTCATGGAGGAGAGAGGGAGAGGGATAGTGAGGGAGTGACAGAGAGAGAGAGATAGAGACAAAGAGGGAAGAAGAGATAGAGAGGTAGAAAAATCCGTAAATTGAAATAGAGAGATAGAGAATGGAGGGGAGAGATAGAGAATGAAGGGGAGATAAAGAGAGAGGGAAGGAGACAAGGAAAGAGGAGAGAGAGAGAAGGAGTGGAGGGAGATCGAGAGAGGGGAGAGAGAGTTGAAGTAGAGAGATATAAAGAGAGAGAGAGTGAGAGGCAAAGAGGGAGGGAGAGATATAGTGAGTGAGTGAGGGATAAATAGGGAGGGCGATAGAGACAAAGATGGAATAAGAGATAGAGAGACACAAACAAATATATAGATGGAAATATAGATATAAATAGTTTGGGAGAGAGAGAGACAAACAAGCAAAGTAATCTTCCCATTCATAGATCTTCCCTAGACAAGCAAAGGAAGAAACCCTTATCAAGTTATCACAATATAAACAATGGAACTTTAATAAGGTGTTCGTGGATAAAATGAATTTGAAATCACCAAATCATCATGGCATATGGAAAATCATATCATCAATCATATCCTAGTTATCTAGCTAAACCCAAAGTAGACAACAATCAACAATCTGATTGTAAACATTCAAGTGCAAATAGGACATCAATGATCAAAACAAATGCATCCAATGATTGTATGAATTTTATTACGAGTGTATTTAAGGTGATGTGTCTATTCATCATTTATATTTGTGTACGTTGATAATGAGTATAGATAGAAAACATCCATGCACATAAAGCAATGTTAGGTAGATAACACTTTAACATCTATGGTTTTTTATGTACTTCATCTTTATTCAATAGTAAGTAATTAATGACCGAAGGTGAGGAGTGAAGCAATCAATGATTATTCAATCAACAAAGGAAAATTTCATGTAAGAGATAAAATCAAATAAGTGAATATACATAAATTAGCTAGACCATATGAAGTATAGAACTTAAGGAAGTAAGGTTGAATATATAAATTAAGAAAGTGTGTGTGTGCGTGTGTGCGTGTGTGCGTGTGTATATATATATATATAGTGAGAGAGAGATTTTATTGACCATATCAATAAGTACTCATGCACATAAACACATATCAAAATATGTAAAATTGGTCATACCAAGATGAAAATATCACTTGGAAAGTGACAATAACTTGTTTTTTAATAGAGGGAAGTCAATAATTACATGTGAAAGTTGTTGCATACCAACTTTTAGGGGAAAATCCATTTTAAAAGTTTTCAATTTATCTTCTATATGTTAAAGTTAAGAGTACACTCTAAAGGATTTATGTCACGTCAATAAGTTTTGATTTATGTCACCTTAATAATTTTTTTGTTAGATAATTAGAATTAATGTAATTTAAAAATTTAGTGATAGGTTTTAAGAATTTCAATTTAATAAATATGTTTTTTAAAAAACATGAAAACTTTATAAAAAACTTATATGTGAAACTGAATTAATGCTGTAATGCAAAGTCAATAAACTTTTGACTTGAAAATAAGAAGTATATTCTAGTACAAACTAATAAATGAACAAGTGTTGATCTGATCTAATCTTTTGAGGAGAACCACTCATTTCAAGACACACAACCAATTCAACAAAGCAACTAAAGAAGATTGACAAAATTCAAAACTTTAGGTAACTTGTGCATAACCAAAGTAAGTTTAACAAGGAGGCGTGTCAATCACCAATGAAACAATAACTCAAGCAAGTTCAACAAGAAGATAAGTCAATCACCAATGAAACAATGTAGGTCCCCAGAGTCATGTTTAATTAGCAAGAAAATAGTTACATCCTTGGAGGCAAAATATTATCCAATTAGTCAATCAAGTAAAGAAAATGATAACATAAATCAATAAGCAAAGATCATCCTAATCATTAATAAAAAAAACTTAAAAAAGACATAAGACTCAAAGAGCATGTAACACACTATAAACCATTCAATAGAACCTAAAAATTCATTCACCATGAATGACAAGAAGTCAACGTTATTCATAAGAAGACATCAAAACCATACTAAATACCATCATTTTATTATTCAATTAATAAAGTTAGTAAAATAAACTAATTAAAAAAAAACTTATTATATCACAAAGATAAATATAAATTTTAAAATTTTAAAACTAAAAATCCTCGTGCTTTAAAATCTAAAATTCTTTTAAAAACACTAATTATTTAAGCCTTGCCCATTAAACCCAAAAAACCAAACATTTTTAATCCTTTCACAAACTCTCAAAACTTTAATGTACTTAAAAATTGCCATTAATGGAAAAACATAAATAAATTCCCTAAAGAAAAAGCTTGACCCTATTGTTAAAATCAAGCTTACCAATCTACTAGCTATAAAGATTAATCTTTGAAGTCTTCCTTTAAACGAAAGAGTATGAAAACCAAATTTAATTAAGTGCCATTACTATGTATTGACCATCAAATCGTAAAGACACGGGAGAAGTAAGCTAATATTTTTAAGACTGATCCACACTCGACCGGTTGATAGAGACCTCCCAATAATGACTCTCCCAATAATGGAGTCAGTATAAGCCTATGGTGGTTGCAAAGTGGAAGGATGGACATTTGTAAATCTAGACCTTTTTACATTGATTGAATGAGATGGGTGATGGCTACATTTATGTATATTTATATTTATATTTGTGTATATTTATATTTGTGAAAGTGATAACACTGTAAAGTTCATATGTTTAGAAATAGATTTTCTAAAATTATTAAGAATATTTGGAAGTAATTGTGTTATCATTGAGTTAATAGAGTTGGGTTGTGTCAATTTTCAACATATTATAACTATTTCAAACCACTTTGATTCAAAGTTAGCCTTTCCAATTTGAGAGGGCTCTCTCAAAACACTTATCAAGTTCACTTTAATCAACTCAAACTATTACATATGACTAACTCTAAGTTCTTTTTACGTGGTTTTACAGGTGAAGGAAAATGTGATGGCTACCACCATTGGGCATGGAGTCAAATAAAAGAAAATCATGGCAAACAGCAATGTTTAATGGAAGTTGACACATTTCTGGCTTTAAAACTGATATTAAATAAACATTCACAGTCATACATAGTAAGTGAAGGAAATTGGAGTACTTGATAGGAATTCCAAGTAATCAAAACACTATGAATATTGATATTAACGTAGAAAACATGGTAAAAACACATAAAGCCATAACATGAATCTCAGGTATAAAAACAAAGTTGCAGCAATATATATATTAACTAGATCAAAATATTACATAGGGTCAACTTCTCACATTAACGATCAACCCCTTTAGAGTCAAGGAACTACAAATATATAGAGTAAGACCACCATCATATCATTAATTACAAAAATCTGCCACTTGGGCTAGATTCGGGCTAGATTCGATCAAACAGTTTTGAAACTTTATCCTTGAAAACTTATCCTACTTGACACCTATTGAGAAATTCTAGGCATTTCTGTTTTACCTAATTTGAATACAAGTAGGACTCTTCCACCATAAATGAACTCAACTGAATTCTGTTTGATGAAGCTTATCAAACCAAACTAATTTTTTGAATATGCTTGGAGTTGATGATGTGTCTCATTGCCGCGTGGATGCTGACCTGTCTCCCTAAAAAATAGGAGTTGATGTGGACACCCTTCATGACCTGTAATCCATCTGGTTCCTGGATGTTTGATGTTCAAAAGCTTCAAGAACGCAGAAAAACAAAGTTTTGACAATTTCGTAGCAAAAAACAAAGACTTCAGCAGTTTCGTAGCAAACTTTAGTAGCAAATTCAAAAAATGTCGTTCTGCTACCCCTTTTCTCTTTTTGCAAGTTCTAAGGTTTTCCTTGATGTTTTTAAGCTAGATAAATACCTTTAGAACTTCCTTTGTTGTATTTTAAGTTTGCTTCCTCCATGAAAAGCTACAATAGTTTCGTAGCAAATTTTCAGTGTCATTATGGGGACTTGCTACAAAATTTTAAAATTCTAAGTTTTTTGAATTTTCATGGTTCCTAATGCCTCCTTATTACTCCTAATACCATGTTCACTATACATAAGGCTAAGTTTATTGGTTTAAGTATAGTAAAGACAAAATTGAAAGTTTTACCGTATTCAAGGAGTAGCATCTACTTCGGCAAAAATATTGAGATTTCTCTTTTTGAGTTCAACCTTAATCATTTCAATTTGAGTTTTTAGTGCTATGACTTGTCCTTGTAACTTCTTCTTGTTTGCTTGTAGCCAGTGGTTCCTTCTATACATGTGTTTCAACATCCTGTGCATAGGGAAAGTCCTCTTTATCATCCTTTTGGATTTATTTGTAGTTTCATCATAAAGATCTATCTGTTTTGACACTTCTTTTTGCCACTCCTCAAACTCAAGTTTGGAATTAATAACTTTTTGTCTAGCTTCTCTAAATTGTTCCTACAGAACCTCTATTTCACTTTATTCTTGTACAACCTCCTTGCCTCTCTTTTTATTTAATGGCTCCTTTGATGGTTCTATTTTATCCAAAGGTACTTATGGCATCTTTTCAACTTGTTGCATTGACCTTGTGACAGGTTTCCTTGGCCTAAAGATGAAACCATGTTCTTCTTATGTAAAGTCCAACTTCTTAGCCCTCTTTCTTTTCTTCTTGGTTTCAGTTTTGGTCCCTTCAATAGGCTGCTCAATTGGGCTTTCTTCAATCTCAATAGCCTCTAGTGTATCAGTTAGCTTGCTTTTCTTTGTACTCTATCTTCCGGTCATCCTCCTCTTGGTGCTTGTGGAAGCCTGTACTATAGGTTGCTCTGCCTCTAGTTGTTGCTCTTTTCTAGGGGTTGTAGATTTAGATTTTGGAGTTCCCCTGGAGGGGGTGGCAACATCTAATTCATAGCCACTAAAGGATAGGAAGGTAAGAAAATATATGTTTAACTTATTTAGCTCTTCTATAACCAACAATTTAATAAGGCCATGATGAAAAACAAAGGTGTCACTTGCATCAGGTTTGGCTTGAACCTTGTATGCCATTTTTCCCAAACTTCTAAACATATAAAATAGAATGTCTAGAGGCTGATTACCAGTGAAATGAAGTAGCAATTTGAAATGATATTGATACACCATGTTGAATCTGCCTTCACATGTGAAGTACTTTTGAATGACCATTAAGAGCTTGGAGAAATGTTCTTTAAGGCAAATTCTAGGAATGCCTGCAGTCATATCAATACCTTTGTGTTCCTCTTTGAGAAATTCATCACAATTTTGCAACTTGATCTTCTGGACTTTAAACCATACTTCTCCTAACCTAGGGATCTCTGTAGCATGGGAAATTGTGTCAAGAGACACTACAAAGTTTAGAAGACCGACTTTTGTTTCTGTTCCAGTGAAATTCACAACAAAATATTTAGCAATTTGCGCATGGAAACTCTATAGCTTTTGACAAAGACGTAGGCATCCCACACCGGCAAACGATTAAACAAAGGTAGGGTCTTCCTCCAACACTTTTATGTCCACTAGCTCATAACATACCACTGATCCTCCTTTATATTGTTTCCTGTGTGCCATGGCTGCAACACGTAAGGTTCCTCCTTGTCACGTGAAAATCAACCTAGAAACAACTAGAAAACAATGGACCCTAACCTAGAGACATCAAGACATGTATGAAAGCTACGCTGGTGTGAGAGACAGCAAAACAATTCTTTGACAGCATGAGGCTCAAAGCAGCAAAGTAAAATACAAAAGAGCGAGTTAACAACAAAGAGCTATGTGGTGTCAATATATAGGGAAAATGGACAAAGATTGATAAAGTGTAATCATGGCCCATCACAAAACTGACTAATCACAACTTTTAAACCTAAAGAACCATTACTTCACCGTTAAGCATGATTGTGCAACTCATCGCAATTTCTTAGGCGGACAAGTAGTCGAAAAAATGGATTTTCTATGGAAGTGTCAAGAACTTTCATAGCAAATACCCGGTATACATAACTGGAGTTGCTATAGATTTCTGTAAAACTGACAAATTTCAATTATGAACAAATAAACCCGACACATATGAAAGATTGGAATTTGAACTTTTATGATTGACCCTATCTGAACTTAGATGGACCCCACATCATGACATGATGACCAAAAACCCTATGATCATGAACTTTATTTTGAGAAAATTTGAAAACCCTAATTAATTTGACCAATAGACTTGACAAACTATTCCTAGGTGTTATCATGGATAACAAACTTCACAATTGTTTTCATTTTTTAGAGGATTTTGTTGGAAGTAATGCTTCCATGTCATATGTAGTTGTCATTGTGAGTTCCTAGGCGTCAGTCTAGAAGGTGTTGATTCCAATGTATGAGTTGGAGTCATTATCTAGAGATGTCAAAGTCAGTGTATTATGTCTTATATAATTGTAATTGTCTTGATCAATAAGATATTGAAGAGTGATTTGTTGTGTGCAATCAATTTCTTTTTGATATATCTCTCTATTTTCTGATATGGTATCAGAGATGGTACTAGCTTGACTCCCTCGATAAAGGGCACGGAAGATGTGAGAGAGCCTGAGTAATATTGTTCTGTACATACATAGATTAATATAAATATAAGTGTGTCACAATTGATTTCTGTTTTGAGCTTTATTTCTCCCTGTTTAGATCTGTGCGTAAGTGTGGTTTTCTATATCTCGATTTGATCTTAAGCGAGAGTTTTGCTCCATTTTCTTTAGGAGAACTACAGCTCCAGGGATCTACAAAGCGTTGCCTATCATTGCATGTGGCATAAGGAGTGGCGTAAAATCTATGCATGGTCCGTTTTGTTGAGATAATTTTTTTTTTGGAACGATCATTAATTGGTTGAGTGTTGAATCTGAGCGCTGTGAGGAGCCAACGGAATGATGCAAAGTTGTTAAAAGTCACAGATCTGCTCAAAGCCATCACCCTAACATAAAAAAGGGCCAAGATCTGCACGAGATCGAGATCCAAGGGTTCCACCATCGACAAAGTCACAGGTCCTCATTGTGGCATGTTTTTTTGGATCTCCTCGTTGTGATTTGCGCCACATGAAGTTCTGTACCATGTAATCGGTGCTTGAGGAGCAGTGGATTAGGGACAACGTGAAGGCGTAAGAGAGTATGCCATCGTTGTTGAACACTGTTGCGGATTTGTGCTAGATAGTGGTGAATTATTTCTACGTCATCTGAATGCCTTGGATCGTTCAGGAAAAAATCCACCTGTGGCGCCACTACTGGTCTCTCTTCTCATATGCAAACTCACTATACGACAAACCGACGTGAAGTTCTGCCCCGTAGGAATTCAGATCTATCAATTAGTGGCTCGTGAAATTAACGCAACAAGAGTATTATATAAGTAATCCCTCCCGAATTACTTCGACGTCGTTGGACGCAAGGGTTTGTGGCAAATTGTGATTAATTCTTTCAGCAAAGTTTCACCCAATTTTGAGCATAGATGGAGGGAAGCAGTGAATCCCATCAATGACAAGGGAAGCAGTGAATCACAACGATGAGTGTCAGCAAACGTGGATCCAAAGACCCTCTGCATAATTGTGGTTTTTGGAATGTTAATGAAGCCTGCACATCATTTAATTGTACGCCTACATAGCCTTAGCTGAGAGGCGTCTAATTGGAAGGCCAACTTCATCGTCACATTTTGCATTATGATGTTAGAAACGGGATCAACTTTAGCACCGTCATCTCGCACTGCTCACAGTGCAAACTCCAGCCCCTTGGCCGTAGAGAATATGAGTGCCATCTTGGGAGCACCTTGTAAGGAGGAGCCCGCCGCTCAGATCCCAATGACTTGGATGTTTTGTTTTTTCAATTTGTTTGGCAGGCAACAACCTTAGACCAATTTCCAAAATTTAAGAGCAGGGGATATATATTTGTATATAAATAATGCAGGGTTATTATTATTTAAAAAAGAAAAGAAAAAAGAGTGTGAGAGATGGCGTTGGTGTTTGCGTTTCTATTAGTTATAAAAAGGGTTGGTGGTTCTTAAACTGGAAACCTCGTTGTCTAAAATATCAAGTCTTGTGTGTTTTTATTTGTTATAAAAAGGGTTGGTGGTTCTTAAACTGGAAGCCCCGGTGTTCGAAACATTAATTCTTGTCTAAGGTCAAGTTGTTTGATCAACCTTTGAGCACATTCTGTATCCACACTTCCATCCTATCAACTGACGGATAGCCGAAAGCGAAATATCCGACAAATGGTGGTTGGTCCATATGATGGTTCATTACTTGACGACTCTTATTGCAAAAGCCCTGACGAGCCGAGTTGTCAATATTGTTGATCCTGCAAAGTTCATCAACGATAGTCAAAGGCAGTTACATTTTAAGTGGAGGTCAAGTGACAGCGCGAAGATGTGGTGGTGAAAGAGCAATGTTTGCGAGATTCTAGAGTGGATGTGGGTGCTGATGAAGACCAGTCAGACAAAGAATTATTTATTGTTGTAATATGCGTTTTTCTTATTATCCATGTAAGCATTAAGAGAGGGTGTTGGAAGTAATGCTTCCATATCATGTGTAATTGTCATTGTGAGTTCCTAGATGTCAATCTAGAAAGTGTTGATTCCAATAAATGAGTTGAAGTCATTATCTAAAAATGTCGAAGTCAGTGTATTATGTGTTATATAATTGTAATTATCTTATGTGTTATATAATTGTAATTATCTTGATCAATTGAAGAGCAATTTATTATACGCAATCCATTGCTTTTTGATATATCTTTATTTTTTAATAAAATTAATTTTAAATGTGTAATATGTAAATTATAATTCAATTTACAATTTCAACCAATTTTAGTTATATTTTAAATAAAATTTAATAATAATTTTAAAAAATCAAAACTTAAAACTTTTAGATTAAATTATTTTTATAACTAAATTATTTATCATTGTGAAGTAGATTTGCCAATGCTCTTTTCATCTATTATGTGAAGTAGATTTTCCAATGTTGGTCTCATTGTTGGTGTAAACTAGAAAAGGTATCTTCATGGAGTCAAATTAGACTCTCATGATAATTGACCCTTGTACTATGGTGAATAACTCATAGCTTTTTATTATTAGAATTTCTCTTTAAATTTTATATTTTTAACGTTATGTTCAAAAATATTATTATTATTAAAAAACATTTGATAAAATAATTTATATTTAAGCGTAAAAATTAATCGTGTATTTTTAAATAATATCATGTAAAATGTTTACAATGTAACATTATATAAAACGTTTGCCATATACATGATACACGTATTATACATTCTTTTTCCAAAAAATATACACAAAATAATTAATAATTTTATATTTTTAATATTATGTTTAAAAATATCATTATTAAAACAAACAACATTTGATAAAACAATTAATAATTTTATTAATAAATGAAAGTTTTTCTTTTTTAAAATTTATAATAAATTTATTATTTACGTTATTGCTTTTCGTCCAAAATTAATAAAAATAGGATTTAGAAATAAAAATATTGAAGCTAGCGTAACAATCTCAACAATACCGTTTTTCTAACTGTTGCTTTAGTTTTTGTGAAATTAAAGGTTTTGTTTTGGTAGGCAGGAATCCTGATCTAAGATCAATAGGATTTCGGATACCAAGCCTGAGGTAGAATATTCTGACTCAGAGATATAATGATTTTTTTCAGAGGTTCTGATAAAAAAATGTTGTTTTTTTTTGTTTTGTTTTGTTTTTTTTTTTTTAAATATAATGACTTTTAGTCAAATTGCTTTTTATTAATTTTTTAAAATATAAAATTTATATATTTTTTCTCATATATATATATAACTCATTTTATTTAATAGCGCACACAAAAACTCTTAGAAATAACAATTTCAAACTTCTTTAAACACGAGTGAAGAAAAGAACAACAATAATTAAAAATATCAATGGTAAGAAATAACAATTTCAAATATCTTTAAATTTTGGTGAAGTAATAATTAAAAATGTTTTTGTCTTAAAAAGATTTGTAAAATGTTTATGAGGTTTTGGATAGATGGTGATGGGGTGTTTGTTAAAGTATTTTTTGATGTGAAGTCACCAGTTCAATTTTTTGTTTCCATTGGGGTGATATATTGGATATGATGAAAATATAGTCCCACCAAACTTAAAAAAAATCCCAATAAAATAAAAATAAAGCCACCCTTCTATTTAGATTTAAAAAACTATGCAAAAAATGATATTAATGTAAATAAGACTTCATTGCTTTATAAAATTTAAATTTCTATTGAGTGTAATCTTCATTAGATTCCTTTGATCACCATAAAAATATAGAGATTAAAAAAACTATGCAAAAGATGACATTAATGTAAATAAGACTTCATTACTTTATAATATTTAAATTTTATTCACAAAAAGGAACAAGTGTTGCAGGCCAACCTAGTCTCTACCATTTAAGAGGATGTTATACTTAAGCCAATATTTTGTTTTTAGAAAAATTGCAAATTGATATATGAAAAGGGTAGTATCCTTGTTGCATTTATTTGTTGTAGGAAGCTTCTTTTGTTTGTCATTTTGTTTTAAATGTATGAACAAAATATTATTATTTTTACGTCGTAAGGCGTTCCCCTCTAAAATCAACTCCCCACTTGTCTTACGTGTCTTATTATGATCCGTCTGATATGATGTTAGACGATTAAATTGTCTGCCACTGTTAATCAAAAATCTTGTTATAAATGAAACAATAACAACTTAATATTTTTCTTTTGATTATCGCGGCATGAGAGGGTTTGGTGTGCAGGAAATGTAGGAAATGTCTCATTCAACACCTCCACCATGGATCGAGATTCTATCAGCAAGGCGAAACGAAGCTTTTATCTGGGTTTTCCAGTAAGTTATTTGAGACTCTCGAGTTAGATTTTTCAGGATTCAAATGTCTGAGAGGTGTTGATAAGGGGCTCAAGGCATTGGGGATTCAGCAGGCAAGATTTGGTAATAAATGGGTCAGGCTCTGAGCTGCAATGTCTCCAATGAAAATTCCTTCTTCTCTGTCGTCCAGCAAGGGGATTTGCAAAGGGTGGAGGCTGCTCTCTTGAAAGGAAATTCTATTAACTTTGTATTTTTGTTGTTTGTGACTAAATAGGCAAGGTTCACACCGCCTCAAGATTTAAACAAATCCACCCTTGTTTGTATGTTTTTTCCCTTACACAAATCCACTCTTGTTTGTATGTTTTTTCCCTTACAGACGACCAGGGAGCATGCCACTGCACCTTGCTGCTCGAGGAGGCTTTGGAATTTGTGTGAGAATTGTTGCATCCTCATGCCCTGAGTCGCAACAAACATACTCCTCTCATGATGGCCGCCATGTATGGGAAGGTTTCCTGCATTGAGAGGCTTCTGCAAGCTGGTGCAAATATACTGTTGTTTGACTCGTTGCATTGGAGAACTTGCTTGCACTATGCAGCAAACTATGCGCACACTAATTGCTTGGAAGCCATTCTCTCAGCTGCCTAGTCTACTCCCGTTGCAGACTCTTGGGGATTTTCCCGGTTTGTAAACGCGAGATGGGGTTGGAGCCACTTCATTACACCTTGCAGCCCAAATGAAACATGTAGGGGTTGTTCAATCGCTGTTGAGAAATGGGGCTTTAGTTTGTGCAACCACTGGAGCTCATGGGTAAGAGATAGAGCCACGAGTAAGAGATAGAGACACCTAGTTTTGTAATTAGTTTCTTTGTATCATCGAAAATATAGTTGTCACATCTGAAATATTGCTCTTCATTTTAATAACATGTGTGCCTCTTTCGTGAAAATTGGGTTTTTCTTGAAAATTTGTGCCAAATGGATCTTTCTTTCCTGAACAGCATGTGCTCTATCAGAACTTGAAAGGAAATTCTATCAACTTTGTATTTTTTTTGTTTGTTCTTGATAAGAAAGGCTTCTTACGCCTCAATATTTAATCAAACCCACCCTTGTTTGTATGTTTTTTCCATTACAGACGACTAGGGAATGCGCCTCTGCACCTTGCTACTCGAGGAGGCTGCTTGGATTCTGTGTGAGAATTGTTGGCTTGGGGTGCTGACCGCATTCAGTAAGATGCTTCTGGGTGAGAACTCCCTTAACTCTCTCCGAAGGCATAATTTGATTTTTCCTATTTACTCAAATTTTATTATATGTTTAGTTTGTTACAGATAGGACTACTGTAATAGGAGATAAAAAGAGAGAATTTACCAAGAGATTTCTGTAGACTACTGATTAATGTGTTTTACATGTTTTACTTAGCAGACACATCCCATATGCAGTAGCCCTTAAGTACAAACACTCTGCCTATGCAGCCTTACTGAATCCCAGTTCTGCAGAACCATTGGTTTAAGTACAAACACTCTGACTACGCAGCCTTACTGAATCCCAGTTCTGTAGAACAATTGGTTTGGCCTACACTGTGGAAATTCAAAAGTCAACTCAATCCAGAGGCTAAGCTCTTGTTGGAAAAGGCGCTTATGGAGGCCAATCGAGTAAGGGAGAAAAACATTTTGTTTGGAGCTGCCTCTTCAGTGTCTTCTTCCACTGATCAAGAAGATAACATTGAAGATAATATTTATGATGTGTGTTCTTTCTTCTAATCTCAAATCTCTATTGATTGGTTGGAACTTGGTAGAATTAAGACACATATCAGGGTAAGAAGTTGTATCGATTATCTGTTTTCTTCAAATTTCAAGCGACTATCATTGCAACTGATTGGCTAACTTTGTTTGTGCCAATATGTAGGCTAGTGAATCTGAAGTTTGTTGCATTTGATTTGTTCAATTGTGTACCATTGAAGTCCAGGATTGCGGGCATCAAACTTGAGGGAACATGCTCTTAATTACAAAACCTATTTACATAAAATTCTGAAGAAAAATTTCAACATTGACATGGTACCTGTAGTTGATCTGAGGCAATGCAAGAGTTTTGGTTAATACTAACAACTAGAGTTTTGCAAAGTATTCATATTAATGGTTGTCCTCTAGCCCTATGAGTGTTATGATGGTTTGTAAAGCACATATTGTTAGACCTTAGGACTTGATTAGATGGCTTAGTTGTTTGCATGGACACATTTCAGCATGTGAGTGAGCTTGTCTTGCTCACCATGCATTAGTTGATTTGAGCTACCTGAATGAGATCTATGTGGCGAAGGAATCCAACATTCATGTCATGAATGTTGGATTGGTTACTGTATGGACGAAAAATGTGCAGTTGTAAATGTTCAAGGGATGCCCTGGATGATGATATGTTAATGATACATGGGTTGCTATATTATTTTGTTGTTTATCATGTTTATGAGCAGTTTAAAGTCAGTTTACATTGTTGGTCCGAAGCTTGAAAAATGTGAAGGAGAGAATTATGACACAACTGAGAACTATGATGTTTGTTATTGGTGGTTTCCCAAGTACAGAGACATATAACTCAAACCAAGGATTTGATCTCCAAGAATGCAAACTCGGCCCCTTCAGAAAATGGCTACCAGCTTTGATGAATTCAGTCCTTCAACACATAAATTTTCCCTCAAAATAGTTTTGGAAGTGATGAAAAATTCATCTTCCAATCCAAAGATTTCGACCTTCCAATAAGCCACAAGAATTTCTACTATTCGATCCCAAATATCAAGTTGTACACAGTGATCTAGAATATGGGTGTAACCCTCTGGAATAACTCAACCTCAATCTGAATTTAGCAGAGAATGATTCATCCCTCCTTAGATCAATCACAAACTCAACAGGGGTTTTCTAAATAATTTATCTATCCTCAGGAACTCGATTATCTGATGTTTGGATTTTAACTAATATAACCTAGAGGATATGAAATCAATATTAAGTAAGACAACCACCAGATGAGGAATACCACTTCAGAAATCAGCCTCCTGAAATGGATGATCCAACCTGTTACAAGTGGAGCTCATGGGTAAGAGATAAAGCCATGGGTAAGAGATAGAGACACCCAATTTTGTAATTAGTTTCTTTGTATCATTGAAAATATAGTTGTCACATCTGAAATATTGCTCTTCATTTTAATAACATGTGTGCCTCTTTCATGAAAATTGGGTTTTTTTCTTGAAAATTTGTGCCAAATGGATCTTTCTTTCCTGAACAACATGTGCTCTATCAGAACTTGAAAGGAAATTCTGTCAACTTTGTATTTTTGTTGTTTGTGACTGAATAGGCAAGGCTTCTTCTGCCTCAAGATTTAATCAAACCCACCCTTGTTTGTATGTTTTTTCCGTTACAGACGACCAGGGAGCACACCTCTGCACCTTGCTGCTCGAGGAGGCTGCTTGGATTCTATGCGAGAATTGTTGGCTTGGGGTGCTGACCACATTCAGTGAGATGCGTCTTGGTGAGAACTCCCTTAACTCTCTCCGAAGGCATAATTTCATTCGTCCTGTTTACTCAAACTTTATTATATGTTTAGTTTGTTACAAATAGGACTACTGTAATAGGAGATAAAAAGAGAGAATTTACCAAGAGATTTCCGTAGACTACTGATTAATGTGTTTTACTTGGCAAACGCATCCCATATGTGGTAGCCCTTAAGTACAAACAATTTGCCTATGCAGCCTTACTGAATCCCAAATTTGCAGAACCATTGGCTTGAGTACAAACACTCTGCCTGTGCAGCCTTATTGAATCCCAGTTCTGCAGAACAATTGGTTTGGCCTACACTGGAAATTCAAAAGTCAACTCAATCCAGAGGCTAAGCTCTTGTTGGAAAAGGCGCTTATGGAGGCCAATCGAGCAAGGGAGATTTTTTTTGTTTGGAGCTGCCTCTTCAATGTCTTCTTCCACTGATCAAGAAGATAACATTGAAGACAATATTTATGATGTGTGTTCTTTCTTCTAATCTCAAATATTTATTGATTGGTTGGAACTTGGTAGAATTAAGACACATATCAGGCTAAGAAGTTGTATTGGTTATCTGTTTTCTTCAAATTTCAAGCGACTATCATTGCAACTGATTGTTTGTCTTTGTTTGTGCCAATAAGCAGGCTAGTGAATCTGAGATTTGTTGCATTTTCTTTGTTCAATTATGTACCATTGAAGTCCAGAATTGTGGGCATCAAACTTGAGGGCACATGCTCTTAATTACAAAACATATTTGCATAAGATTATGGAGAAAAATTTCAACAATGAAATGGTACCTGTAGTTCATCTGAGGCAATGCAAGAGTTTTGGTTAATACTAACAACTAGAGTTTTGCAAAGTATTCATATTAATGGTTGTCCTCTAGCCCTATGAGCATTATGATGGTTTGTAAAGCACATATTGGCAGAACTTATGACTTGATTAGACAACCTAGTTGTGTGCATGGATACATTTCAGCATGTGAGTGAGCTTGTCTTGCTCACCATGCATTGGTTGATTTGAGCTACCTGAATGAGATCTATGTGGCAAAGGATTATATGCATGACATGAATGTTGGATTGGTTACTGTATGGATGAAAAATGTGCAGTTGTACATGTTCAAGGGATGCCCTTGATGATGATATGTTAATGATACATGGGTTGCTATATTATTTTGTTGTTTGTCATGTTTATGAGTAGTTTAAAGTCAGTTTACATTGCTGGTCCAAAGCTTGAAAAATGTGAAGGAGAGAACTATGACACAACTATATAAGATCTTGTCATTTTTTTCATATCCTGTTCTATCCCAGTCAGTCGAGAATAGTGGACATTCATTCCGAACACATTGATATTGCCTTTCAAACACAAACAATTTGTTGTAATGAGTGGGTCACTCGTCACAATTAGTTCTGAGACTAAAAATGTAAAAGGTTAAATATAGAACTATGTGTATGATGTTTGTTATTGGTGGTTGCCCAAGTACAAAGACAAATAACTCAAACCAAGGATTTGATCTCCAAGAATGCAAACTCGGCCCCTTAAGAAAATGGCTACCAGCTTTGATGAATTTGGTCCTTCAGCACATAAATTTTCCCTCAAAATAGTTTTGGAAGTGATGAAAAATTCATCTTCCAATCCAAAGATTTCGACCTTCCAATAAGCGGCAAGAATTTATGTTGTTCGATCCCAAATATCAAGTTTTACATGATGATCTAGAATATGGGTGTAACCCTCTGGAATAACTCAGCCTCAATTTGAATTTAGCAGAGAATGATTCAACCCTCCTTAGATCAATCACAAACTCAATAGGGGTTTTCTAAATAATTTATCTATCCTCAGGAACTTGAGTCTCTGATGTTTGGCTTCTAACTAATATAACCTTGAGGAGATGAAATCAATATTAAGTAAGACGACCACCAAATGAGGAATACCACTTCAAAAATCAACCTCCTGAAATGGATGATTCAACCTGTTACAAGTGGCCCAGTCAAGATCTACAACTCAGATCCCTCTATATTGCAAGCATTTGCCAACAAAGGCATTGCAGTTGTTGTGGGTCTTGAGAATGAGAAATTTCAGAGGATAAGTGAAAGCCCAATTGCAGGCCAAGCTTGGGTGGCTCAAAGGATTACTCCTTACTACCCTTAAAACTTAATAATTCTGATCATCGTAGGGAATGAGGTCCTTACAAATAGTGATGGGTCGTTAGACTCTGCTATGCTATGCATTGATGGTGGGAGGGTGTTGTCTTTATTGCTAACTGTGGTGCAACAATTTTCTTGTATTCAACAACTTGTTGTGTACTCTAATCATGATCCATATCCAGTTAATATTAGTGTAGTTGTTGGCTTAAGTGGGAAACTTCCTTATGCCAAGAACTTACAGAACAAGTTGCGAGAGTCTTAGGAGGTTGTAAAGCATGCACAAACGATGCCTATTTTTATGCGTCATGATAAAGTGGATGATGTTGTCATTTACAAACGTGGAGAAAAATCTGTTCGAGTTTTTCATTCTACAATTCCTGAAGAAATGGAGGATGTTTTTCAATGGTTGTCAACAACCCTAGAACTTGAGGGCAAATTCTCTTAATTACAAAACCTATCTGCATAAAATTCTGGAGCAAAATTTCAACATTAACATGGTACCTGTAGTTGATCTGAGGCAATGCAAGAGTTTTGGTTAATACTAACAACTTGAGTTTTGCAAAATATTCATATTAATGGTTGTCCTCTAGCCCTGTGAGCGTTATGATGGTCTGTAAAGAACATATTGGTAGAAATTATGACTTAATTAGACAACCTAGTTGTGTGCATGGATGATATGGTGTGCATTATGGTTTCAATTAACTGATTTTTTTATTTTTCCCTTTTGTTTTATATTTCACTTAACAATAAAGAAACATATTTTTTAATCTTTTGTATGCTTTCAAATTGTTGAATTGGATTCCAACTATATGATGACATGGTGTGCATTCTGGTTTCAATTAACTGATTTTTTGTATTTTTCCCTTTTGTTTTGTATTTCACTTATACAACAAAGAAACATAGTTCTTAATCTTTTGTATGTTTTCAAATTGTTGAATTGGTTTTGAGTGTTAACCGCATCCAAGAATTTTGTTCCAGATGTTGCAGGTCACACATTCACTGTTAATGCTACTCTTTCCTACGCCACTACCTTACGACGTTTCCTTTGCAACATTTGGTGCAATTGCTAGTTTATATCCTTGGAAACAATATGGTTTATGTTTAAACATGAAAAGTCTTCATCCTTTAATTGCCTATTATGAGATAAGGCTTGCATAAATTTTTGGCGGTACATTACACTTTTACTCCTACAAACATAAATAATGGTAAGTATATTTATTTTCATCTTGTTCCTATTCATTTTTTATGCAAATATTCGCTTAAATTATGGTGTGCAGTGACTAATGGTAAATGGGTTATTTCCATGAGTATGAACTATTTTCAAGTATTTAGGTGGTTTTCCTATCAAGATTAACAATAAAAAATCATTTTACAAATATTTCAAAATCATGGCATAAATATTGCATCTACATCCACAAATTACGGCAAAAATATATGAGGGAATTATGGTACAAAGGCTTCAAGAAGACCTTCAAAATTATGGTCCAATCAAATATTTTAAAAATATTTTTTTCAATAATATTGAAAAATAAATATTTATTTTTCAAAATTAAACATTATAACTTATATCAATAAATATTAAACTAATAATAATAAAAAAAATTGCTAAAATTCTACCTTAACATTAACTAATAATAACCTTACAAATTCTAAACGTAGCATAAACAAGTACTCTAGTCAAACTTTAATTTAAAACCGAGGAAAGAGAATTTTATTAACCTTGTATTTACAAGCCTCTACGGGCTTTCAACGTCATTCAACATACCAATGAACTCAAGGTCCCTTCAAATTTTCATATTACAAGAATATAACATTTTTGTCGGAAATGTATAATGTTAATTAAATGTATTTTTATTTTTGTTTTCTTAATTTTTTCTTTCCTCAATATTTTTTCACTTCGTTTTTACTTTTCCTCTATTTTTATCCTGGGTATTTGTTTTTATATTTATTTTTTCTAAATCTATCTTTTCACTCATTTTTTTATTATCTATTTTTTCATTTTCTTCTGAGTTTTTCAATTTCCCTTTAATTATTATTTTTCCCATATTTATTTTTTCCAAAACCATCTTTTCATACGCATCTTTCTCTTTATTCAATTTTTCTAAACAAAACCACTTTACATGTGAGATGATAAATTTTTTTTCATCTTTCTCTTTATTCAATTTTTCTAAACAAAACCACTTTACATGTGAGATGATAATTTTTTTTTTCAAATTAAAAAAAAATATAACATTATAGCTTAATATTTTCTTACACTAATCCATTTTTTATTTTTATTTTCCTTAGGGTAAATTAAACTAGTCCACATCGTATATGAAAAAATGATTCGTGAGATTACAAAAATTAAAATATAACATCACAACCTCTTAACATTTACCGAGTCATTAAATTTGGATGTCAATTAGTGATGGTTAATCACCAATGCATTACAAGTATCATAGATTAGGTAATATGAGATTCGATCACAAGTGTTATATTTACAGTTTTATTGGTAATCTGACTTCAAAATTATGTAGTAATCTAATTTTTCTATATTTTGGTTTTTTTCTCAAGTTAGATAAAGATTGTTAAAATGACAAGTTATAGATTAGGTAATATGAGATTCAATCGCGAGTGTCATATTTACAGTTTTATTGGTAATCTAACTTCAAAATTATGTTGTAATCTAATTTTTCTATATTTTGGTTTTTTTTGGGCATATTTTCTAAGTAATTTTGTCTGAAATTAGATAAAGATTTGTTAAAATGACAAGTTTGAATCATGCAGTTTGCACAATTTAAGCACCCCACACCACTATTCACCTCAATAGGAAGGTATTCCAATTTTCTTGCCCCTTCGAAATTACTTGTTAGATTTTCAACATGTTCAATTTTTTGCCATACAACCTAACATGTCTTCGTATGATAGAACCCGGGTGGAGGAGGAATTAAACCTGCTAGCTACCACTCGAGCTATTGCCCTTTGACCATTCAAAAACATATTTTTAACAACTATACAATAGGGGAATTTTGAGGTCTAAAATGGGTCTCCTAAGGAAAATAATAAAGTAAGAGTTAAAATAATAAAATAAGAGTTAAGAATTTTTCAAGGAAAAGGAAAAAGACTACCTATATTTATTGCATTTTTGGCTTATCTCTTTATAGATTTATTCAAATGTCAAGTGTAGGTGCCTTTAGATGCAAAATTAAATTATTGACCCACTACCCACTCTACTACTTTTGAATAGACCCAAACTGAAAAAATTGAAAATACATGGAAAAACATGTTTATGAATTAATTTCTACATCCAATTACTCTCTCTACATACTTTTGAGTAGACTCACACTGAAAAAAAATTGAGAAACAAATTTGTTCATGTATTTTCATTTTTTTCAATGTGGATGTACACAGAGTGGGTAGTTGGACACATAATCTAATTTTGCATCCAACAGGTGCCTACACTTGACATTTGAGTAAACATGTAAGGATATACAACAAAAATAGAATTAAAAAAGAATAGTTTTCTTCTTTTCCCTCCAAAAATATTTACCCTTGGGGATGACATCATCATCTTAAATCTTATTAGTTCTTCTAAAGTTGATTTTGTCAGTCCATTTTTTTTTTATACCCATTTTTTAACTCAAAATTCCCCTAATGGATCACAATCATTCCCAAAATTGTATCTCCACATTCCAACAAAAAAACCAAAACATAGAAGAGTTAAACAATGAAAAAACATATTTGAACTGAAGGAAAGCCTAATAAACAATAGAGGTCGATAACAACATTTCCCAAATGGAATCTTTTCCCAGGGAAAAATTCCCTAAGATGCAAATTAGGTCCTTAGTGGTAAATAATTTGATGGTCGAAATGAATTCAAACTCCCATATGTGCAAATCCTTTGAAATTTTTGTGGTTTGTTGGATTGTTTCATAGTTGTTCAGATGTTTGTCGACTCTTAGTTGCTCAATCAAGATTCGAAAAAAGTGTTCGCAATGGTGAGGAAAAGGGATAGTGGAGCAAATCCTTTGCTCCTGCATCAAACTCTCCATGTAATAGGGAAAGAACGACCCCATTTTGATGCCATAACCTATGACCTATGATAATAACTCTATGATTACTCCATTAATATGCTTGTCATGTCAAATTTTTCATAGATGAATTTGTGTTTGTCTTTCATTTTCCTTCAACTACAAATCTTGAACTAAATATGGTTCATTTTCTTCATCCCCATTCGTAGCATTGCTTCCAAAATTTTCTTAGGCTCATCAATATTTTTCCACCCCATATTTTTAGAAGTCATCATCAATTAATTATATGCTATTCTATGAATTCATGACTCCTCATGTTAATCCACATGAACAATTCAATATCCATCTCCTCAAATTCATCTAATCAACTAACATCATGGGTAATCTCGTACCCTTATCATCTATTCACATGCATCCTTTTGTAGCTATTTTCCAAAATCCTCAACATGGAAATATTACAATGTATCACACAACATCTCCACTTACTTGTGATATTGTTCTTCCAACACTTTATTCAAGTCCTACATATGAATGTTCTTAGTATCCTTGTGCTTTTCATTTTTGTTGAAATTTCCCTAACTACATTAGTCTCCTCCAACACTCTTATCTTTCACTCTTGCTTTTCACATGTATCATTGCATAAAATACCTTCTTCTTGCTTTAAACCTACATATTTCTTTAAATCTACCTCCTACATCACAATATGGTTAATAATTAAATTAGTTAAACCTTCAGGGTCCATCGATGTTCTTGCCTCATTTACCTTTGTTTCATTTATGGATTTTAACTTCAATATTTTTTTTCTTTATTAAGATTGTTGTAACAATGATATTTTCCTTTGCTTCCTCCCCATTCATTGTATTTCCTTGTTAATAGGTTCCTAAACATGCTTTGGGTATAAAAACCATTCTCCTAAGAAGTCTAAGTTCTTCTAATTCCATTATAGCCTTCTTATTGTTCATAGGAAATTGAGCCAATATGCCTAAAATTGTTATCTTGCCTCAAGTGATTCCCTACACATATTAATGCTTTATCATTAGTATATAAAACTTTGTAGCCTTGGGATCTATTTTCCTCTTCAACCCACTTCATTTATTTGCTATATGAAGAAATTCATCCTCCAAGATTCCTTTTTCATCATATGTTACCTATAATCTATTATCTTCTAGTGGTTCATTCACTTTCTCACTGAGACTATTATATCCTTGTAATTTTGAAACCTATAGAGTCTCTTCTTAATTATTTTTTGTTATAGAACCCATAGTATCATCAATTCTTCGACCTTCCTTAATTTTTTCATATATTTCATCTTCAGCAACCCCTTTGATTTATTTTTCACTTGCAACATTAAAGATGTTGTCTTAGATTCTTGAACTTCCTTAATTTCTTCCTCTATTACATTAATGAGAAGGTGTAATTGTTTCCACTTCTATTAGCATTCTTTGTGTTTTTCAAGTGTGCAATGCATCCCATGAACAACTATATTGGATGCAATTTTTGTTTTCATCCCCTTGCAATTGTCTCCAAATCATCCTCATCTTTATCATTATATTTTTTTCACGTGTACTAAAAAATAACTTATTATCTCTTCATCAAAATAACTTTCTTTATTTGAGCTTCTACAAAATTTAAATCTTCTTTTTCTCATTGTACCCATCATCATGTTTTCTCCCTATTATTTCTCTTATGCTCACACAAAGCAACCTTGGCACCTACTCCGAATTCCCTTCATCTTCATTTTCATCTTTTGCAACCTCCATGCTACCTTTCACACCTATACCTTCACAAACAGTCAAATCATTAGTTAAAATATGGTCCATGGATCTATTCAAAATCCTTCTCCATTTCTTGTTCTACAACTTTAATAACTCATTGAGAAACTTCAATGGTTTCATCTTTATCCCTTGCTCCCAGTACTACTACGGGAGTGTTATCATTATCTTTATCACATCCATTACCACCACTGATTTTTTTTCATGTTTAGAATCCTCTTGAATGTAGGATTCCTCATTTCCACACCTCATTTTCTCAATGTCAGCATTTTCAAATACAACCTCAGGCTCCATAAATCTTAAATTTATCTCCTCTTCAATTCCTTCAATTTCTCTCATAACCCCCAACATTATTGCTAACTTCTTAACATCAACTACAACATTTCCCATCATTGCAAGATATGTATTCATTATTTTTTATTTTATCTCCTCTTCAAGTTAGTTTCGTTCATTTACTAGTCAACAACACTTCTCAATCAAATGATCACATCGTACCAAACATTGGTTCAAATTTAGTTTCTTGTATTGATTCATTGACCTATTCAATTATGATAACTTTGATTACTATCCTCTTTACCAAATGCTTCAAAATTTCCATTATATTTGCAACATAATGGTTGCCTTCTTCTCCACTTGCAACTTTAACTACATCGTTTCTTTCTTCATTTGTAATTACACAATCACAAGCATAGAAATGATTAACATGTAATAAATTTCCCTCAAAAGACATGTCCTCCATAGGCTCTACATATCCTAATTTATAAATTATTATTCTTGCATCATCATTTTCATTCGTTCTTAGAATGAGTTCAAAGGCCTTCTACTCCTCCTGCACTTGAGACCATACAACCTCTTAATATACACATTCCTTCATTTTAATTAATTCTAGCCTAGCAATGTTTTCTGCACTTGTAACATCATGCTGGAAGTTCACATATCTACATGCATAATCTTCCTCAAACACTTCACCCAAGACATCTTAGCTTCTCCAAGGAACATCTGTGACATTGTTCAAATACATTAGATGAATGTTGTCACATGTTTCTCTTAATCAAATAAATTAGATTTAAACTTATTTAATCATAGAAAGAAATATGTTTCAACATGCAATAATCACACATATGGCTAGAAAAATAAATAATATAAGCAATAAATTAATAACACATGTGCACCATGATTTTCCCCTTCAAATAAGTGTGTATCATTACAATGACCAAAACTTACAAGCTACATCCACAATCTATTGCAATAAAAAAAATACTATACATGGCTCTACTTAAGAAAGAAGACAAGCACTACTATTATACAACTAATGATGATACTACTATACATATCCCCTCTTGTTTTTTGATGCAACAAATATGCACTTTCTCCTCTTCAAATTCACTCTCCTACTTCTCTTGGTCTCCACCTCTCTCATGTGCTCTTATGTGTGTTTCAACTTCTTCGATCTTCTCATATTTATGATTTGAGAAAGATAACTAATCTTCTCAATCCTAGCAACTAATTTCCTATACCGTAGTAACTAATCTCCTTAATCCTATCAACCACCTTACCTCATCAATGATGTGTATGGATATCAATAGAACAAACCTAATTCACTAAGATTGTTAACATTAGGAGAACATGGACACTTAAATTTCACATTTACTTATTTAAATGGAATTACAAAATGGTGCCATTTCCCACTTTTACTAATTGGTCACTAGAAATTGTCTCGAACTACTTCTCGCAAGTTCACGCTAACTGGTGCAGGAAGCTCATGTGTGAGCTATATTTCACAAGAATATCTTCCAAGAACTCACCTTCCTTTGCTGCATATTATTGGATCTCCTCACCATCTTCATTACCTTATTCATCTTCATAATCCTCCTCAACTAAGAGGTATCCATCTTCACTATCCCCCATGTTATTGATCCAGGGGATCATAAATATGCTAAAAAATGAAAGTGCTCAAAATCTCCCAAAACCAATGCCAAATCGTATCTCATTGTTCGAATTCCAATGACGCTTGAATCGCCTCAATCCAACATTGTATGAGGAGGTTATCACGTTCTGAAGTTTTTGGCAAATAGTGAAAAAGTCAAAGTGCAAGGTTGACTATGCAATCTGTACGATGATGTTGTGCGGATGTCAGTAGGATGACTGGGCTAGATGGATGACATATGGGCCAATCCCTTGCAGACACTTGGCACTTAGTTATTGGGCATATTGTTGATGTGGTGGACCAATCAAAGGGCACCTTGTAGTCCTATGAAAGGCTGCCACGTGGCTGTCAGAAATTGAGAAATTTTTTGTTTAATCAATTGAACACCTCCGGCAGAATCAAAACAAGACCTCCAACTAAAAAACCATATTCCATACCATTTAGCCTACATTATTGCTCATTATTACTATGACAACAATTTATATTTATGTTTAAATGATGGGGAGGTTGGGGGGGAAGGGTGGGTCGACAGGCACACCCGATTAGCCCGACCCTCAGTTTGCTTCATGTAATGGAATCACCGTCAAGAGTATGAGGGTGGACGTGTGACACCCTGCCAGCGCCTAAGGCACAATGACCTTAGGCCATATGTAAGAAACAAAACCAGAGCGTCGGAGTTGGGAAGGGTGCGTGGCCTATGGCATGTGACCATTGGTTCCATGCAACCCACTAGACCATGAGCGCGGAATTCAGAGGGGGATACGACCCATACAAATTTTAATCAATTAAAATCTGCCAAATTTGCCTACACTGTCGGATCGAACCCGCGACCTATGGAGTTCTAGCCTAAGTGCCCAACCAGTTGGGCTGGAACAATTTTTTTTCCAATTTGACAGAGCTAAGAGCTAATATGGTATAGTTTACAGACCAGATTGGAGAAATGGTCATATCTTGCTCATTTTTAAACCTTTTTGAGCTTAAGAAGAGACTAGATAGGGGTTTTTGAGAATTTTGGACATGATGACAGTGTTATTTTAGTAGATTGAAACTTGTATGATGATGTATTAAGAATTTTAGAATATAATAAAAATATCACCATTGGAAGCTAGGCGCGGAGATGTAGTCCAGGAGGGGTGAACTCTGTTATCAATTTGTTGTGTTTAATGTTGCATGTTTGTCCATTTTTAAATGTTAAAATTCTTTAAAATTTACATAAATTTGCATGCTTTTGAAATCATGACCCATTTCCTAAAAGACATAAAATAGCTTGTAAATAATTTCATGAAACCTTTACTGTTTTAATTTTGGATCAGTTTGGTATCTGAGCATGATTTTTTGGAAGGTTTGATAGAATTTGCAAGGTTTTTTTTTAATGTTTACAGGGTCTAAATTGAGAAGAGGAGAAGGAACACTTGAAGAGCCTAACCCTCAAGTTGGCTAGAGAAGACCACACACTTCACAAGTCATGGCACATGAATAATGAGAAGGACAAGAATTGATGAGGATGAGACAACTTTTAGAAAATATTTCTTTGATATGACTGAGATGGTGAAAGTGTTATGCAATGAAAGAACAACATGGTTGCAAGGAGAAACTTCTAATCAACCAAAAGGTGATGGTGGTAATGGGAGAAAGACTCCACCTCCTCCTCCTCCTTCACCTCCTTCTAAACCTCCATCTTTACCTCCTTCTTCACATAGACCTAGTCATCCTACATATCCAAGAGGACATACTAAGTCTCCTTTGCTTAATATTGATGTCAAGTTTGAATTGCCAATGTACAATGGAGAAGTAAATGTTGAAAACTTGGATAATTGGGTTCATCAAATTGAAGCATATTGCAGGATTCAAAATATTGTGATGATGTTACAAAGATCCAGCTTGATTCTCTTCACATGGAAGGTGCAACCCTCATATGGTGGGAGGTCAGAACTCAAGAAGATTTGAAGTAAAGTGGTAAATTTATCTCTTCTTGGAATGATTTTACAGTTTCACTAAGAAGGAAATTTTATCCATTAGCTTACATGCAAAAAGAAATATGGATTGGAAAACTTTTAGACAAGCTAAAGGTCAGAGTGTCCAAAGTTACACACAAGAATTTAGAAAAAGTTCTTTAATATTGGGTGTTGATTTGGCCTCACAAGATACTCTCCTTAAGTATATAGGTGGATTACATATTTATTTGAGACATATTATATTTATTTTTAATTCCACCAATCTAGATGAAGTATGTGTTCAGGGAACTCATTTAGAATCAAGAGGCAAGAATGTTCCTCAAGGGTCTAGCAAGAAACCCTTTAAATCTAGAGATAAAGGAAATGGGAAATTTAAAGGTAAAGCTAAGAAGAATGTTACTATCAAGAAAAAGGGAGAGAAACTTACTTGTAAACATCGCTCAAAAGATGGCCATTATGAAGGCCATTGTTGGAAATTACAACTAGAATTGAGACCAACAAAGTTCAATAACAAGGGGAAACAAAAGATTGTTACTACAACTCAACAAGATCTAGGATCTGATTGAGGCGATGAAACCAAAATCACAACCATCGGAATGAAAGGTATAACTTCTAATGCAAGTACTACTTCTAGCAAGCCTATTGAATCTCAAAATGATAAACAAATAAGTGAGCTTTTTCATATCAGGGTTATTACACAACATACAAAGTTTGATACACTATTTGATTGTGGATATCAATTCAATATTACATTTGAATAAATTGTCAAGAAACTTAATTTAAAGACTACACCTCATGCAAAACCTTATGTGGTGATGCCAAATTGCAAGTGACAAGAAAATGTAAACTAAAATTTATCACTGCTAATTTTATAGATTAGGTAGAGCTCGATGTTGTACCACTTGATATTTGTGGGATTGTCTTAGGGAGTTCATATTTATATGACTGAAAAGCCATATTCTATCATCATGAGAACAAATATCATAATTTCAAATATGGAGTTGAGTATATTGTTAGAGCGCATTGCGAAGATGAATTTATCTCTTAGTAGTGTTGGTCAAATGAAAAGGCTTGTGAATACTAGTAAGAATTTTGTGTTGTTGATGATTAAAGTTAAAGATACTCTTTAATTTGAAGCTTCCTCGGGTCCGATGTGATTATAAACTCAAGCATGGATTAGTTTAATTTGTTAATACTTATGAAAAATCTTTCAAGAACCTGAAGGGTTACCTCCAAAAACAGGAATCTAACATGAGATTCAATTGCAATAGGATGCACCACTTCTAAATATTGGCATGTATAGAATGTCAGTTTTGGAGAATGCAGAGATTAAAAGCAAATTCAAGAGCTTCTTGACAAAGGGGTTATCAGACCTAGTGCATCTCCTTGTGGGTCTCCTTAATTGTTTGGTTCCAAAAAAATATGGTACATGGTGCATGTGTGTATATTTTTTAGCTTTGAACAAGATCATGGTAAAGAATCACTATCCTCTTCCTCGAATTGATGCTTTTCTAGATCAATGAAAGGATGTTGTCTATTTTACTAAGTTAGACTTGAGAAGCGGTTATCATCAGATAAGGATTCTTGAAGATGATATTTAGAAAATTTCTTTCAAGACAAAACAAGGTTTGTTTGTGTAACACCCCCTCCTCTCATATCTACCGAGACAACCGGCTGGCTGGGGTAAACATGCGATGAGAGAGGCCACTATAAGGGATTCAACCTCCTTGGTGACCTTAAGGAAATGGAATTGATGAAACACATCAACCAAAATCTATCCACATCAACAACAACACCCTCAAGAGAGATGTCAGCCACTCATACATCCTGCCCCTGGGTCCCACTGATGTTTTAAACCTTTTAACCCCTGGTTTCTCTCATGCTATAAGCATGACAACGTCCAGAAACCCAGAGTTTCTCTCACAAGCCTATGTTCCAATGTCCATGGACTCTTCTTAGTAGACCTGTGCTAGCATCTACGAAATTCAAGGCATTGTTCTAGCCCATAATCTCAGCCTCTGCCCAGAACTTGTTAGAACCTTCAAAATCCATCAAAGACATGATGACAAGGTAAGAAAATCAAAATTCAACCTTAGGATTAGGCATGAGAATCACTAAATGGGTCTGACATTATGTCAAACACTCGGCATTGATAAAACATACAGGTCTAGGATACAAGACAAAGCCTGAATGACTAAAAGCATTTATGAAACATAACACGAAGGATCAACACCTTCTCCATTGAATTGTTATAACATCAATTAGGTTTTGCATCCATCATTTTAACAATTACAAGTAAATACATGAAATAACCATGACATGAACTAGTCACATAACCATGCTTCTAACCAACATTAAACCATATAAATATCATAGATATGACAGCCATCAAATCCACATATAAACAAGTGAAAAAGTAATATAACTTAGTTTTCATTAATCATAGGCAAATCTGACCAGGTTCGAGACTACCACGTACCACCTGACTGTAGACATGGTTGAATCAAATCTTTCTTTCAACCAATCACCCCCGTGCCATATTCCAATAATGAATGTGGGATCTCATAGAACAACCAATCTAAGAACAACCAAGGGAATCCAGAGGTTAAACCACCTCCACCCTCATCAAACCATGATCACATCAAAACTGGTGCTCCGATCACAACCGAACTGAACTTGGGATGCCATCTAGAATCCATCACTATACTTGAGGAATTTTATGTCTCCTTGTCTCTCAAGCTTTACTGCAATCCAATCCCAAATCACTAGGCCCTAAACTGAGACTAAAATCTCAGGATATACCACAATCCAAATCTGGACCACTAGGCCTTAAACCGAGACTCCTCCCTCAGGCTTTATTGTGTATCCCACCAAAACTGGTCAAGGGATTCCTAGGCGTTTTGGAATGAACCTTGAGACCACCTCCGCCCCAGATTCCGAAATCCATCCGATAAACCAAAGCTCAAAACTGAGATAAACATCCCAACATAACATGGCATCCGGAAAAGGAAAGGCTAGGCTGAAAACCACTCTCATAACCCGGAAAAACCATGCCACTGACCGTAAGAGAAGCATACACCAACATGCAAATCCATACATGTCCAAACCAGCGAGGGAATCACACATGCAAAAGGTTACCGACAGGTATTCTCATTGAAGCTTCTTATTCCTACATTTCCTTCCTTGATCCTTACTTTCCTTCATTTTTCTTTGTTTGCTTTTCCTTCCTTGATCCAAAGCTAGAGTGCTCCAAGAAAACTCTAAGTGACCAAGAGTGAGAGAGAGAGAGAATAATGAGAGAGCTCCAAACTTGAATTGGCCAAGAGCTTGCTAACTGATCCTCAAAAGCCTTTTTATTAATGAGGCCTCTAATTTCTTCATTTTCCATTATTTTCCTTCAATTTCCTCCTCACATCCAACCTATGACCTTTCACCTTACTTTTCTCCTATTTTCCTTTATTTTCATAAATAAATGTGCCAAAAATTCCTTTTTTCCTTTTAATGCCTTTGCCTTAGCCTTTGCCAGTTTTCCTTAGCCAAAACACACATCCAGTGATGCCCACTAGGATATATTTGTCCAACATTCATCTTGGAATATGTGTCCCTTACCTGTGGAACATAGTCCTCATTGTTAAACCACACCAAGACCTCAACAAGACCGCTGAAAAGAAAACATATTGCCCATGGAGATTTATAACTTATCTCATTGCAGTTTTTACAATGAAAGACCTGCTCAAAATATAAACATCATGACAACATGAAAACGTACCACATACTGGAGATTTATAACATAGCTCATTACGGTATTTACAATAACCACATATACACATATGCACATTTTCTAAACTAGCAAATAAAAGGATGTGATGCTTGTATCAATCAACAAGGGAATCCAAAGGATCACACCGCCACCCTCAAAGTAGTACCAGTATTCACCTCCTTCCAAGGAAGTCCATAATCCACTACCACAGTCAAAGTTGCATCTAATGTCTAGCGCTATAACCTTGCGCCACTTGTCCTCTCAGTGAACAATTACTAACTCATTGTTCCATGGCGCAGTCCCAATGTGCATCTGATTCCATCTGGTAATTCTCAAGACCAAAAAAAATATATCTCCTACCTTCCCTTCTCTGCTACACAGTCCCTCGGGAAATCCGGTCACCCCCTTCTGTGCAGTCACACACCTTCCAATTTCCTCGATATCCCTTATCCCAGGCGATCAATCCCTTGCCAAGGATTCCTCGCATTGGAAGATACAAAAACCAAGGCATATACCTGCCTCAAAACCATAATATCAGTCATAGCATGATCATGGTAATCAATGGACACTATTGGGTACCAATGTCCCACAGTGGCCCTACTCTTGAAGTGCTCTACTAGTATACTGCTGCATTTTCCAATTCCTCTTATTGTTGCAAATTCTTGCAGTCAGTTTTAGCCACTCAACTAGGCATGTTCATGCATTCATGTTCCAAACACATAACTTCCATTAGATTTAAATAAATTGAAATGAATTGACATCATACCTCATTGGTAGCTCGTCAACAAGGTACACTTGCAATTCTGTTCGCTTCCTATCACAACAAGTCAAACTAACAGTTTGATCAAAACATCATGTATAAACATATCACATATGGCTATCTCAAAACACAACCATCATAGATCAACATCACAAATTAGATGTAACCATCATAAACTAGAATCATAACTCATATATAATCATCATATACCATAGTCATAAATCACATGCATAATAAAACTGAAATAAAATGGTGATACTTATCCTTTCATCAATACTTAGCTTCTACCTTTGTCTTTATTCCGCACGCACTTTGGATCAGTTTCCACACGTGACAAACCACCCAGTTCCTTCTCCTTAACCATGTGAACATACACATAGTGTGCTTCACACACATACAACCACACACGACATACAACACCATGCAATACATGCACCTAGTACCACGTGTCATCAACACAACATGTATGACATGCACACAATACCAAACATACACCAATACCATATGTACAAAGCACCACCTGCACAACGTGTGCAGAACATCACATGTACACGACACCACCTGCATAATGTGTACATAATTCCATATGTACACTACACCAATGTACAACATGTACACAATACCACATGTACACAGTACCACACGCATGACATGTACACGACACCACATGTACACAGTGCTACATGCACGACATGTACACAACACCACTTGCACATAGCTCCACTTGTACATCATGTACACAACACCACATGCACGCAACACCACTTGTACAATCTTACACACAACACCATATGTACATAGTGCCACTTTTCACAACAAGCACGCAACACCACATGTACATAACACTGCATATTCAACATGTACATAGCATCATCTATACACAACGCAACATATCCAACATGCATATAGTACCATATGCAAACAACCCCACATATACATCATGCGCACAATAAAATATGTGCATAAGAAACCTTGCTTCCAATGTCTTATCCATGCTTGTCCTAGCATGTTGCAGACCACACTGCTTTCATTTCGTTGTTGTATCCCTCGGTATAACCTTTCGATAACATAATCATAGGCATAATACAATCATACAATATAAATTCATATTCACATGATACTGGCCTCATATATTAGTCATGACTACTCTTCCCACTTTATTCCTCATAGCCAAGAACTTCTTCTCGCCATTTTCATGCGTAAGAAATCATTCCTCCACAAGGACGATTCTTGGTGATCTTGTCAAACAGTGACATAGATACATGGATACATGCATATATATATACATAAACATTAGCATAAAAAATTCACTTTCCCGTATGACAACGATATACATACATACATGTATACATATAAACATCAGAATAATCATGATCACAACAAAATTGCCATATATTATAAGGTCTAGGTTAGAAAACTTCCTTATTTGTGTACAACATGCACAACATTGAGAACAACCTTTCCCAACATAACCAAGACATCTGATTCCTCAGATCCATTTATTTTACCTTTTTTAGGTTACCTTTCTCATGTATGTCCTGTCATTGTCCACTTACTACAATGGACCCAACCAGTCCAACTGACTGACATAGTCTTACCTTCCGTTGTGCTTACTCATGCACTCAGCTTCATCTGAGTCTTACATCACCTATCGGGTAACACATAAATTTCACCAAGCTCCATCAACTCTTACTCTTCCCCAAACCAATTCCCAAGGCTCAAAACATAAAAGGCAAGCCAAGAAACAAACAAGAAGAAAACCATGAAAACCAATAAAGATACAACATCGCAACAAAGTGGCATAGATATGCACCAAACACACACAAAATTGCAAATCAAGCACAACAATAGAAAAAGACCAAAAGCACCAGACTAACAACACACACCATGAATCAATCCCCATGGTTCCCAAGGAAAGCTCAACTTGATCCTTCTTCAAGATTCATGGAAATCTCTCTTTCCATTCAACTCCATGCATCATACTGCCATAAACACATAATGTTAGTGCATAACTAAACATAAAAATACACTAGTTACCTTACATTTATGTGCCAAGTATGTTGCCTTGCAACTGAACACATCCACACCATCTCTCATGGAACTCCAATTCCTTGACAGATCCACCTATAACTAGAGACTAGCTAACATATTTGTCAAGTACATGTTCATGAATCTAGCACATATCCACATAATGTGAGACAATATTAAGGTCAAGAAGACTTCCTCTATGCGAAACACTCATTAATTTGGAATTAGGGTTTCTAAACAAAGCCAAAGGAATTATTTTCCAATTCCTTTGTTTTACTTTTTTACCTAGTTGCAATCGAGACTTACTATGTATTGTCACATCACCCAACTATTGGTTTTAAAACACATCAAGTGCTACCTTGTCAGGCTAGTACCTAGCATGTTACCCTGCAACTGCTCACACATGTTCCAACTATCAAGACAATTATATCTATCAATTTGAAATCAACCTTTACAAGGACCATAGTCAACTCATAGTCATTAGACATAATGCTACAACTATCACCTACTATACTCAAGTACATATCAATTATCTCAACACATATGTATTAGTACAATCATCTCAAAACAAGATAGTTTGAACACATACTCATATTATGAAATTCATCAAGAATTCAACCAACTTGCAACCATAACATGTTAAATAAATCAACTAGATGACATAATAGACACCAAACACTCAAGCACTCAATAGATGACATAATCAAACAGTCAAGCACCAAGTATATGACGTAAGCAAACTCATACCTTAATGTATCTCAGGGGAGGTGTCTGCATAATCAATCCATATTAGCACGATATATCTTCACACTATATTAAGCCAAACTTAAATAAGATCATGATATCCAAATAGTCACTAGCTAGCATGTTTACATCATAACACATACACAATTACCATTCACACATATGAAAAGTCAAACTAGATTAGTGCAACACCATATCACAAATATGTTGGCTCATACCTGAATGTCGTAACCCTAACCATTTGCATAGGAAAATCCAATTTAGCATGATACATATAACATCAAGATCTTAATGTAATAACCCTAATCATCAAGTTACTAGCATATAAAAACAACAAGTTAACCTATCATTCTCATCAACAACATATAACATAATCATCAGGTTATCTAATATAAAACAACAATAGCAATGCATACAACTACATGTTACTATCATTCTTGACTATCTGACACATGTGCATATAACTACACTAATCAACTAACATCTATCATGAATGTAACCATAACATCAAAATACATGTACATAAACCTAATGTATATAACCCTAATGCATATAAAAATTCTTAACTTACATACCTGCATGTCAACATAAAATACATGTATGATGATCTGCTATTACCCCAAAGCCTAATGTTGCAACCTCATTACCATGATTTGCATCTCCTGCTCTATCTCAGCAAACACATTATCAACACAATGTCAAATATCACCCTGATGACCTAAATTGCATACCATGACTTCACAAGGCATGTTTGACCTACTATTCATGTATAACTATAACCAAGACCATACATGCATGACAACTGCATATAATACATGAGTACCAACCATATACACATCATTCTAGTTAGAGTCCAGTCATCAATGCGTGACCATATCAACTACACAAACCATAACCTCATGCATGACAACAACCATTACTCCATTGTAGACATTGCCACATACAACCATCAACATGCATAAGCAATGCCTAATCAACTACACATACTCATGAACGCATGTAGTTGAGCATAAGCAATCAACTCTTGTAATTAACCTACAGTACTGATACATGTAATCAAACATACCAAGAATGCAACCTAACATACAAGGATGTAATCAAGTTGCATATAATCATGTAACCAATCATATACTCCTGACGATACATTCCACAAAATCAACATCAAGCTCCTCATGATAACCTTACTACAACCATGATCAACATGATGCAATGCAACAAGCACATGGAATGCAAGTGTAAGAGACACACATGCAACTGACATGCATGCATGACCAAGCACCTTCACCCAAGGAGAGCGCAACCACTCTCTGATACCAATTTGTAACACCCCCTCCTCCCATATCTACCCAAGTAATCGGGTTGTCGGGGTAAAAATGCGACCGGAGAGGCTACTATAAGGGATTCAACCTCCTTGGTGACCTTAAGTAGGTGAATTTAGAAAAAGTGCTTTAATATTGGGTGTTGATTTAGCCTCACAAGATACTCTCCTTAAGTATATAGGTGGATTACATATTTATTTGAGACATATTATATTTATTTTTAATTCCACCAATCTAGATGAAGTATGTGTTCAGGGAACTCATTTACAATCAAGAGGCAAGAATGTTCCTCAAGAGTCTAGCAAGAATTAAATATGGAGATAAAGGAAAGGGGAAATTTAAAGATAAAGCTAAGAAGAATGTTACTATCAAGAAAGAGGGAGAGAAACTTACTTGTAAACATCGCTCAAAAGATGGCCATTATGAAGGCCATTGATGGAAATTACATCCAGAATTGAGACCAACAAAGTTCAATAGCAAGGGGAAAGAGAAGAGTGTTACTACAACTCAACAAGATCTAGGATCTGATTGAGGCGATGAAACCAAAATCACAACCATCGGAATGAAAGGTATAACTTCTAATGGAAGTACTACTTCTTCTAGCAAGCCTATTGAATCTCAAAATGATAAAGAAAGAAGTGAGCTCTTTCATATCAGGGTTATTACACAACATACAAAGTTTGATACACTATTTGATTGTGGATATCAATTCAATATTACATTTGAAGCAATCGTCAAGAAACTTAATTTAAAGACTACACCTCATGCAAAACTGTATGTGGTGATGCCAAAGTGCAAGGGACAAGAAAATGTAAACTAAAATTTATCACTGCTAATTTTATAGATTAGGTAGAGCTCGATGTTGTACCACTTGATATTTGTGGGATTGTCTTAGGGAGTTCATATTTATATGACTAAAAAGCCATATTCTATCATCATGAGAACAAATATCATAATTTCAAATATGGAGTTGAGTATATTGTTAGAGCGCATTGCGAAGATGAATTTATCTCTTGTTAGTGTTGGTAAAATGAAAAGGCTTGTGAATACTAGTAATAATTTTGTGTTGTTGATGATTAAAGTTAAAGATAATCTTTAATTTGAAGCTTCCTGGGGATGTGATTATAAACTCAAGCATGGATTAGTTTAAGTTGTTAATACTTATGAAAAAATGTTTCAAGAACCTGAAGGGTTACCTCCAAAAAGGGGAATCTAACATGAGATTCAATTGCAACAGGGTGCACGACTTCTGAATATTGGCATGTATAGAATGTCAGTTTTGGAGAATGCAAAGATTAAGAAGAAAATTCAACAGCTTCTTGACAAAGGGGTTATCAGACCTAGTGCATCTCCTTGTGGGTCTCCTTAATTGTTTTGGTTCCAAAAAAAGATGGTACATGGTGCATGTGTGTGTATTTTTTAGCTTTGAACAAGATCATGGTAAAGAATCACTATCCTCTTCCTCGAATTGATGCTTTTCTAGATCAGTTAAAGGATGTTGCCTATTTTACTAAGTTAGACTTGAGAAGCGGTTATCATCAGATAAGGATTCTTGAAGATGATATTTAGAAAATTTCTTTCAAGACAAAACAAGGTTTGTTTGTGTAACACCCCCTCCTCCCATATCTACCGAGGCAACTGGCTGGCTGGGGTAAACATGCGATGAGAGAGGCCACTATAAGGGATTCAACCTCCTTGGTGACCTTAAGGAAATGGAATTGATGAAACGCATAAACCAAAAGCTATCCACATCAGCAACAACACCCTCAAGAGAGATGTCAGCCACTCGTACATCCTGCCCCTGGGTCCCACTGACGTTTTGAACCTTTTAACCCCTGGTTTCTCTCATGCTATAAGCATGGAAACGTCCAGAAACCCAGAGTTTCTCTCACAGGCCTATGTTCCAACGTCCATGGACTCTTCTCAGTAGACCTGTGCTAGCGTCTATAAAATTCAAGGCATTGTTCTAGCCCATAATCTTGGCCTCTGCCCAGAACTTGTTAGAACCTTCAGAATCCATCAAAGATATGATGACAAGGTAAGAAAATCAAAATTCCACCTGAGGATTAGGCCTGAGAATCCCTAACTGGGACTGACATTATGTCAAATACTTGGCATCGACGCAACATACAGGTCTAGGATACAAGACAAAGCTTGAATGACTAAAAGCACTTATGAAACATAACAAGAAGGATCACCACCTTCTCCATTGAATTGTTATAACATCAATTAGGTTTTGCATCCATCATTTTAACAATTACAAGTAAATACATGAAATAACCATGACATGAACTAGTCACATAACCATACTTCTAACCAACATTAAACCATATAAATATCATAGATATGACAACCATCAAATCCACATATAAACAAGTGAAAAAGTAAGAGAACTTAATTTTAATTAATCATAGGAAAATCCAACCAAGTTCGAGACTTCCACGTACCACCTGCCTGTAGACATGGTTGAATCAAATCTTTCTTTCAACTAGTCACCCCCGTGCCATATTCCAATAATGAATGTGGGATCTCATAGAACAACCAATCCAAGAACAACCAAGGGAATCCAGAGGTTAAACCACCTCCACCCTCATCAAACCATGATCGCACCAAAACCGGTGCTTCGATCACAACCGAACCGAACTTGGAATGCCATCTGGAATCCATCACTATCCTTGAGGAATTTTATGTCTCCTTGTATCTCAGGCTTTACTGCAATCCAATCCCAAATCACTAGGCCCTAAACCAAGACTAAACTATTAGGATATACCACAATCCAAACCTGGATCACTAGGCCCTAAACCGAGACTCCTCCCTCAGGCTTTATCGTGTATCCCGCCAAAACCGGTCAAGGGATTCCTTGGCCTTTGGGAATGAACCTTGAGACCACCTCCACCCCAGATTCTGAAATCTATCTGGCAAACCAAAGCTCAAAACTGAGATAAACATCCCAACATAACATGGCATCCAGAAAAGGAAAGGCTAGGCTGAAAAACACTCTCATAACCTGGAAAAACCATGCCGCTGACAGTAAGAGAAGCATACACCAACATGCAAATCCATGCATGTCCAAACTAGCTAGGGAATCACACATGCAAAAGGTTACCGACAGGTATTCTTGTTGAAGCTTCTTGTTCCTACATTTCCTTCCTTGATCCTTACTTTCCTTCCTTTTTCTTTGTTTGCTTTTCCTTCCTTGATCCAAAGCTAGAGTGCTCCAAGAAAACTCTAAGTGACCAAGAGTGAGAGAGAGAGAGAATAATGAGAGAGCTCCAAACTTGAGTTGGCCAAGAGCTTGCCAACTGATCCTCAGAAGCCTTTTTATTAATGAGGCCTCTAATTTCTTCATTTTCCATTATTTTCCTTCAATTTCCTCCTCACATCCAACCTATGACCTTTCACCTTACTTTTCTCCTATTTTCCTTTATTTTCATAAATAAATGTGCCAAAAATGCCTTTTTTCCTTTTAATGCCTTTGCCTTAGCCTTTGCTAGTTTTCCTTAGCCAAAACACACATCCAATGATGCCCACTAGGATATCTTTGTCCAACATTCATCTTGGAATATGTGTCCCTTACTCGTGGAACATAGTCCTCAGTGTTAAACCACACCAAGGCCTCAACAAAACCATTGAAAAGAAAACATATTGCCCATGGAGATTTATAACTTATCTCCATTGCAGTATTTACAATGAAAGACATGCTCAAAATATAAACATCATGACAACATGACAATGTACCACATACTGGAGATTTATAACATAGCTCATTACGGTATTTACAATAACCACATATACACATATGCACATTTTCTAAACCGGAAGATAAAAGGATGTGATGCCTGTATTAATCAACAAGGGAATCCAAAGGATCACACCTCCACCCTCAAAGTAGTACCAGTATTCACCTCCTTCGAAGGAAGTCCATAATCCATTGCCACAGTGAAAGTTGCATCCAATGTCGAGCGCTATAACCCTGTGCCACTTGTCCTCTCAGTGAACAGTTATCGACTCATTGTTCCATGGTGCAGTCCCAATGTGCATCTGATTCCATCTGGCAATTCTCAAAACCAAAACAAATATATCTCCTACCTTCCCTCCTTTGCTACACAGTCCCTCGGGAAATCCGGTCACCCCCTTCTGTGCAGTCACTCACCTTCCAAGTTCCTTGATATCCCTTATCCTAGGTGATCAATCCCTTGCCAAGGATTCCTCGCATCAAAAGATACAAAAGCCAAGGCATATACCTGCCTCAAAACCATCATATCGGTCATAGCATGCTCATGGTAATCAATGGACATTATTGGGTACCAATGTCCCACAATGGCCCTACTTCTGAAGTGCTCTACTAGTATATTGTTGCATTTTCCAATTCCTCTTATTGTTGCAAATTCTTGCAGTCAGTTTTAGCCACTCAACCGGGCGTGTTCATGCATTCTTGTTCCAAACACATAACTTCCATTAGATTTAAATAAATTGAAATAAATTGACATCATACCTCATTGGTAGCTTGTCAACAAGGTACACTTGCAATTCTGTTCACTTCCTATCACAACAAGTCAAACTAATAGTTTGATCAAAACATCATGTATAAACATATCACATATGGCTTTCTCAAAACACAACCATCATAGATCAACATCACAAATCACATGTAACCGTCATAAACCAGAATCATAACTCATAAATAATCATCATATACCATAGTCATAAATCACATGCATAATAAAACTAAAATAAAATGGTGATACTTATCCTTTCATCAATACTTAGCTTCTACCTTTGTCTTTATTCCATACACACTTTGGATCAGTTTCCACACATGACAAAACACCCAGTTCCTTCTCCTTAACCATGTGAACATACACATAGTGTGCTTCACATACATACAACCACACACGACATACAACACCATGCAATACATGCACCTAGTACCACGTGTCGTCAACACAACATGTATAACATGCACACAATACCAGACGTACACCAGTACCATATGTACAAAGCACCAATTGTACAACGTGTGCACAACATCACATGTACACGGCACCACCTGCACAATGTGTACATAATTCCATATGTATACTACACCAATGTACAACATGTACACAGTACCACATGTACACAGTACCACACGCATGACATGTACACAACACCACTTGTACAATCTTGCACACAACACCATATGTACATAGTGCCACTTTTCACAACATGCACACAACACCACATGTACATAACACTGCATATTCAACATGTACATAGCATCATCTGTACACAACACAACGTATCCAACATGCACATAGCACCATATGAAAACAACCCCACATATACATCATGCACACAGTAAAATATGTGCATAGCATCGCATATCCAACATCTACATGCACATAACATCACATGCACATCAGTGTTCCTACGAAGCACTGCGGAAATTGACGCCCGGCGATTTTTCTGAACCTAGGGTTTCGACAACCATGGCCGCCGCCCCTTTCCTATTTGTCGCACTCTGGGCATCCGCTCAGGTTTCCGAAGATCCAAGGCCTGTTGGCCCCGTCCCCCGCCCTAGAAGCTCTGATGACTGGTCCATTGGCCACCGAAATGTTTTCAACGGCGTCGTTTGGAGGATGCCGCAAGCTTCCTCTCTGTACGCCGACACTTTTAACTTTCAGGCTTTTGCAGGCTTGAAGGAGATGACAGCGATAACCTTTGCGGATCAAGGCGGGGAACCCCTGAAGATCTTTGTATCGATGAGGGAGAAGACAGAAGGGGCTGGCGAGTCTGTGGGCAGAGCCTTCCCGCGCATAAGGGCAAACCTACGCCTTCAAAACTTCTCAGTTTCGACTATAACTGCCCTTGTAGCTGCTGCAACCATCAAGGTTCACAGAGAAAGGAACTGGAGAGTAGGGGTCCTTTGGAGTTTGGATATCCATTACCAACCTCGAAAACCTCTTCAATCTGGAACCACCAAGGATGAGGGGCAAGTGTTTGACAAAATGCTTACCCCAGATTTGTATCAAAACAGGGTCCTGGTCTCCTTCTCCGACCAAAAGAAATGTACTGGAAAGGCTTCAGATCGCCGACATAACTCACACGGCTCAGGGGCGGATTTGCATGAGCATGTTTCTCCAGATCTCACAAACGTGCGCTGCAGGGGAGCTGCACATTCAATCAAGGAAAATTCTGAGAGATTTACAGCTTGCCCTTCTGAACAGGAACCAAAGGAACCAGCACAGAATGTGCCATCTGTCAGAGTGAAGCCCTCTCTCTCAAAACAGGGCTCGGCTATCTCTGCTTTTATTAATGAAGGCGTCAATCTCCAGCAAGCGAGTTTTCAAATTCAAATAATTCTTCTAACAGGCAAAACCCTGCTCCTGGAGGTCCAGCCATCTCTTACAGTGCGCCAGCTCTCAAAGATTCTTGAACAGAGGTTGGGGATCCCTTCCTCCCTTCTGCGGCTCCTCTTTGTAGGTAAGCAGCTTGACAACAATATGCCTCTTTCCTTTTATAATATTGAAAGAAATGCCACAGTGATCCTATCACTCCGACTTCGGGGAGGTGCAGTTGGGCAATCATCTGCTTCCAAGGGCTTCTCCTACAAAGATGCAGTACATGCACAGCCGGCCAAGGAATCTGCCCAATCTACCGAGGCTCCCAAACCTTTCTTGGTGGACAAAATGGAGGAAACCCCTGCCATTGAAATCAATCATCCATCTCTGGATGACCAACACCAGACATTTGCAGAATCAGCCCTCATTTGCAGATTTAATGGCCTTTGGCCACGCACTGCTGATCTATACCAGTGGATCCATTCTAACTGGACCAAATACTGCAAAGTCTTCTTCTGCTCGAAAGGCTTCTTTATTGTAGTCTTAGCCTTCAATGAAGATTACCAGAAAGCCTTAACGGGGGGCCCATGGTTCTGGGGCTCAGCGGGACTTTTCCTCTCCCCATGGTTCCCAGACTTTGACCCCTCCACTGCAGTCATCTCAAAGCTCCCTATCTGGGTCAGGCTCCCAAATCTCCCTACGCATCTTTGGCACTTCGCTGTCTTTCAAGGAATCGGGAACACCCTAGGCCGCTTCCTGGCAACAGATACTTCAAGGGGGGAGACTGGAATTTATACCTACGGCAGAATTTGTGCGGAAATAGACATTAGCAAAGGGCTGCCGGATCAGATCATCCTCAAAGTCGGGGACTTCCATTGGACGCAAACTTTGGATTATGAGAATACAGCCTTCAGGTGTCGCCACTGCCATCAAACGGGGCATCTCCAGAACTCATGTGCAGCGTTCCTCGACAAAAAGAAGAATCTCACTCGCAAATCCAAATCCAAGAGTTGGAAACCTTGTGCTCGTCCCCCTATGGATGACATAGAGTCCTCTAGCTCTGATGAGGATGACATTGAAGCAAAAGAGGAGAATTTAGAGCACCCAGAGGACTCTCCCTCTGCCTGCGCCAAGGATCCTTCTGCGCCCTTATTGTCGCAGAAACGTACTCATGAGTCTTCGCCTTCTGATTCAGATAAGGAGTCTCCTCCTTCAGCTCAGATCTGTCTACAAGTTGTTCCGGTCCAGCCAGATCAAAATGGTTGGGTCAAAGTCAGTAAAAAGAAAGGGAAAAAATGTAGATTGGAAGATTCTGCCCATGCTGGGTAGACTCCCTAGACCAGCTCGTTTTTTCTGTTCTCTCTATTCTCTTATGCACATGCCGTGTTTGCTCTTTGGGACCGATGTTGATCTCATATCATTTCCGGCTCCCATGCTCCTTAGCTTCGCTTCTTTGTAAGCTCTGTATGTACCATATGTCTTTTCTTAATAGATTTAGTCTCAATTCAGAAAAAAAAAACATCACATGCACATCAATAGTACCATACATCCAAAAGCACATTGTCTCTGCCAAGAAACCTTGCTTCCGATGTCTCATCCATTCTTGTCCTAGCATGTTGCAGACCAAACTGCTTTCATTTCGATGTTGTATCCCTCGGTATAACCTTTCCATAACATAATCATATGCATAATACAATAATATAATATAAATTTATATTCACATGATACTGGCCTCATTTATTGGTCATGACTACTCTTCCCACTTTATTCCTCATAGCCAAGAACTTCTTCTCGCCATTCGCATGCGTAAGAAATCATTCCTCCACAAGGACGATTCCTAATGATCCTGTCAAACAGTGACATAGATACATGGATACATGCATATATATATATATATACATAAACATTAGCATACAACAATCACTTTCCTGTCAGACAACGATTTACATACATACATGTATACATATAAACATCAGCATAATCATGATCACAACAAAATTTCCATATATTATAAGGTCTAGGTTAGAAAACTTCCTTATTTGTGTACAACATGCACAACATTGAGAACAATCGTTCCTAACATAGCCAAGACATCTGATGCCTCGGATCCATTTACTTTACCTTTTTAGGTTACCTTTCTCATGTATGTCCTGTCATTGTCCACTTACCACAATGGACCCAACCAATCCAACTGATTGCCACAGTCTTACCTTCCGTTGCGCTTACTCATGCACTCAGCTTCATCTGAGTCTTACATCACCTGTGGGGTAACACATAATTTCACTGAGCTCCATCAACTCTTCCTCTTCCCCAAACCAATTCCCAAGGCTCAAAACATAAAAGGCAAGCTAGGAAACAAACAAGAAGAAAATCATGAAAACCAATAACGATACAACACCGCAAAAAAGTGGCATAGATATGCACTAGACACCCACAAAATTACAAATCAAGTGCAACAATCGGAAAAGACCAAAATCACCAGATTAACAACACACACCATGAATCAATCCCCATGGTTCCCAAGGAAAGCTCAACCTGAACCTTCTTCAAGATTCATGGCAATCTCTCTTTCCATGCAACTCCCTACATCATACTGCCATAAACACATAATGTCAGTGCATAACTAAAAATAAAAATACACTAGTTACCTTACCTTTATGTGCCAATTATGTTGCCTTGTAACTGAACACATCCACACCATCTCTCATGGAACTCCAATTCCTTGACAGATCCACCTATAACTAGAGACTAGCTAACATATTTGTCAAGTACATGTTCATGAATCTAGCACATATCCACATAATGTGAGACAATATTAAGGTCAAGAATACTTCCTGTATGTGAAGCACTCATTCATTTGGAATTAGGGTTTCTAAACAAAGCCAAAGGAATTATTTTCCAATTCCTTCGTTTTACCTTTTTACCTAGTTATCGAGGCTTACTATGTACTGTCACATCACCCAACTATTGGTTTTAAAACACATCAAGTGTTACCTTGTCAGGCTAGTACCTAGCATGTTACCCTGCAACTGCTCACACATGTTCCAACTATCAAGACAATTATATCTATCAATTTGAAATCAACCAGCTTTACAAGGACCATAGTCAACTCATAGTCATTAGACATAATGCTACAACTATCACCTACTATACTCAAGTACATATCAATTATCTCAACACATATGTATTAGTACAATCATCTCAAAACAAGATCGTTTGAACACAAACTCATATTATGCCATTCATTAAGAATTCAACCAACTTGCAACCATACCATGTTAAATAAATCAACTAGATGACATAATAGACACCAAACACTCAAGCACTCAATAGATGACATAATCAAACGGTCAACCACCAAGTATGTGACATAAGCAAACTCATACCTTAATGTATCTCAGGGGAGGTGTCTGCATAATCAATCCATATTAGCACAATATATCTTCACACTATATTAACCCAAACATAAATAAGACCATGATATCCAAATAATCACTAGCTACCATGTTTACATCATAACTCATACACAATTATCATTCACACATATGAAAAGTCAAACTAGATTAGTGCAACACCATATCACAAATATGTCGGCTCATACCTGAATGTCGTAACCCTAACCATTTGAATAGGAAAAGCCAATTTAGCATGATACATATAACATCAAGATCTTAATGTAATAACCCTAATCATCAAGTTACTAGCATATAAAAACAACAAGTTAACCTATCATGCTCATCAACAACATATAACATAATCATCAGGTTATCTAATGTAAAACAACAATAGCAATGCATAGAACTACATGTTACTATCATTCTTGACTATCCGATACATGTGCAAATAACTACACTAATCAACTAACATCTATCATGAATGTAACCATAACATCAAAATACATGTACATAAACCTAATGTATATAACCCTAATGCATATAAAAATTCTTAACTTACATACCTGCATGTCAACATACAATACATGTATGATGATCTACTATTACTCCAAAGCCTAATGTTGCAACCTCATTATGATGATATGCATCTCCTGCTCTATCTCAGCAAACACACTAGCATCACAACATAGCAATGTCACCCTGATGACCTAAATTGCATACCATGACTTCACAAGGCATGTTTGACCTACTATTCATGCATAACTATAACCAAGACCATACATGCATGACAACTTCATATAATACATGAGTACCAACCATATACACGTCATTCTAGTTAGAGTCCAGTCATCAATGCATGACTGTATCAACTACACAAACCATAACCTCATGCATGAAAACAACCATTACTCCATTGTAGACATTTCCACATGCAACCGTCAACATGCATAAGCAATGCCTAATCAACTACACATACGCATGAATGCATGTAGTCCAGCATAAGCAATCAACTCTTGTAATTAACCTACAGGACTGTTACATGTAATCAAACATACCAAGAATGCAACCTAACATACAAGGATGTAATAAAGTTGCATATAATCATGTAACCAGTCATATCCTCCTGACGATACATTCCACAAAATCAACATCAAGCTCCTCATGATAACCTTACTACAACCATGATCAACATGATGCAATGCAACAAGCACATGAAATGCAAATGTAAGAGACACCCATGCGACCGACATGCATGCATGACCAAGCACCTTCACCCAAGGAGAGCGCAACCACTCTCTAATAGCAATTTGTAACACCCCCTCCTCCCATATCTACCCAAGTAATCGTGCAATCAGGGTAAACATGCGACAGGAGAGGCTACTATAAGGGATTCAACCTCCTTGGTGACCTTAAGGAGGTGAATTTAGAAAAAGTGCTTTAATATTGGGTGTTGATTTGGCCTCACAAGATACTCTCCTTAAGTATATAGGTGGATTAAATATTTATTTGAGACATATTATATTTATTCTTAATTCCACCAATCTAAATGAAGTATGTGTTAAGGGAACTCATTTAGAATCAAGAGACAAGAATGTTCCTCAAGAGTCTAGCAAGAAACCCTTTAAATCTAGAGATAAAGGAAAGGGGAAATTTAAAGGTAAAGCTAAGAAGAATGTTACTATCAAGAAAGAGGGAGAGAAACTTACTTGTAAACATCGCTCAAAAGATGGCCATTATGAAGGCGATTGTTGGAAATTACATCCAGAATTGAGACCAAAAAAGTTTGATAACAAGGGGAAAAAAAGATTGTTGCTACAACTCAACAAGATCTAGGATCTGATTGAGGCGATGAAACCAAAATCACAACCATCGGAATGAAAGGTATAACTTCTAATGCAAGTACTACTTCTTCTAGCAAGCCTATTGAATCTCAAAATGATAAAGAAAGAAGTGAGCTTTTTCATATCAGGGTTATTACACAACATACAAAGTTTGATACACTATTTGATTGTGGATATCAATTCAATATTACATTTGGAGCAATTGTCAAGAAACTTAATTTAAAGACTACACCTCATGCAAAACCTTATGTGGTGATGCCAAATTGCAAGTGACAAGAAAATGTAAACTAAAATTTATCACTGCTAATTTTATAGATTAGGTAGTGCTCGATGTTGTACCACTTGATATTTGTGGGATTGTCTTAGGGAGTTCATATTTATATGATGGAAAAGCCATATTCTATCATCATGAGAACAAATATCATAATTTCAAATATGGAGTTGAGTATATTGTTAGAGCGCATTGCGAAGATGAATTTATCTCTTTTTAGTGTTGGTCAAATGAAAAGGCTTATGAATACTAGTAAGAATTTTGTGTTGTTGATGATTACAGTTAAAGATACTCTTTAATTTGAAGCTTCCTCGGGATGTGATTATAAACTCAAGCATGGATTATTTGAAGTTCTTAATACTTATGAAAAAATGTTTCAAGAACCTGAAGGGTTACCTCCAAAAAGAGGAATCTAACGTGAGATTCAATTGCAACAGGATGCACCACTTCTGAATATTGGCATGTATAGAATGTCAGTTTTGGAGAATGCAGAGATTAAGAAGAAAATTCAAGAGCTTCTTGACAAAGGGGTTATCAGACCTAGTGCATCTCCTTGTGGGTCTCCTATTGTTTTGGTTCCAAAAAAAGATGGTACATGGTGCATGTGTGTGTATTTTTTAGCTTTGAACAAGATCATGGTAAAGAATCACTATCCTCTTCCTCGAATTGATGCTTTCCTAGATCAGTTAAAGGATGTTGTCTATTTTAATAAGTTATACTTGAGAAGCAGTTATCATCAAATAAGGATTCTTGAAGATGATATTTAGAAAATTTCTTTCAAGACAAAACAAGGTTTGTTTGTGTAACACCCCCTCCTCCCATATCTACTGAGGCAACCGGCTGGCTGGGGTAAACATGCAATGAGAGAGGCCACTATAAGGGATTCAACCTCCTTGGTGACCTTAAGGAAATGGAATTGATGAAACACATCAACCTAAAGCTATCCACATCAGCAACAACACCCTTAGGAGACATGTTAGCCACTCATACATCCTGCCCCTGGGTCCCACTTATGTTTTAAACCTTTTAACCCCTAGTTTCTCTCATGCTATAAGCATGACAACGTGCAGAAACCCAAAGTCACTCTCACAGGCCTATGTTCCAACGTCCATGGACTCTTCTCAACAAACCTATGCTAGCGTCTACAAAATTCAAGGCATTGTTCTAGCCCATAATCTCGGCCTCTGCCCAGAACTTGTTAGAACCTTCAGAATCCATCAAAGACATGATGACAAGGTAAGAAAATAAAAATTCAACCTCAGGATTAGGCCTGAGAATCCCTAACTGGGACTGACATTATGTCAAACACTTGCAATCAATGCAACATACAGGTCTAGGATACAAGACAAAGCCTGGATGACTAAAAGCACTTATGAAGCATAACAAGAAGGATCACCACCTTCTCCATTGAATTGTTATAATATCAATTAGGTTTTGCATCCATCATTTTAACAATTACATGTAAATACATGAAATAACCATGACATGAACCAGTCACATAACCATGCTTATAACCAACATTAAACCATATAAATATCATAGAGATGCCAGCCATCAAATCCACATATAAACAAGTGAAAAAGTAAGAGAACTTAGTTTTCATTAATGATAGGCAAATCTGACCAGGTTCGAGACTTCCACGTACCACCTGACTATAGACATGGTTGAATCAAATCTTTCTTTCAGCCAGTCACCCTCGTGCCATATTCCAATAATGAATGTGGGATCTCATAGAACAACAAATCCAAGAACAACCAAGGGAATCCAGAGGTTAAACCACCTCCACCCTCATCAAACCGTGATCACACCAAAACTGGTGCTCCGATCACAACCGAACCGAACTTGGAATGCCATCTGGAATCCATCACTATCCTTGAGGAATTTTCTATCTCCTTGTCTCTCAGGCTTTACTGCAATCCAATCCCAGATCACTAGGCACTAAACGGAGACTAGTCTCTCAAGACTTACCACAATCCAAACCTAGATCACTAGACCCTAAACCGAGACTCCTACCTCGGGCTTTACCGTGTATCCCGCCAAAACCGATCAAGGGATTCATAGGCATTTGGGAATGAACCTTGAGACCACCTCTACCCCAGATTCCGAAATCCATCCGGCAAACCAAAGCTCAAAATCGAGATAAACATCCCAACATACCATGGCATACGGAAAAGGAAAGGCTAGGCTAAAAACCATTCTCATAACCTGGAAAAACCATGCCACTGATAGTAATAGAACCATACACCAACATGAAAATCCATGCATGTCCAAACTAGCTAGGGAATCACACATGCAAAAGGTTACCGACAGGTATTCTCATTGAAGCTGCTTGTTCCTACATTTCCTCCCTTGATTCTTACTTTCCTTCCTTTTTCTTTGTTTTCTTTTCCTTCCTTGATCCAAAGCTAGAGTGCTCCAAGAAAACTCTAAGTGACCAAGAGTGAGAGAGAGAGAGAATAATGAGAGAACTCCAAACTTGAATTGGCCAAGAGCTTGCCAACTGATCCTCAGAAGCCTTTTTATTAATGAGGCCTATAATTTCTTAATTTTCCATTATTTTCCTTCAATTTCCTCCTCACATCCAACCTATGACCTTTCACTTTACTTTTCTCCTATTTTCCTTTATTTTCATAAATAAATGTGCCAAAAATGACTTTTTTCCTTTTAATGCCTTTGCTAGTTTTCCTTAGCCAAAACACACATCCAGTGATGCCCACTAGGATATCTTTGTCCAACATTCGTCTTGGAATATGTGTCCCTTACCCATGGAACATAATCCTTGGTGTTAAACCACACCAAGACCTCAACAAGACCGCTGAAAAGAAAACATATTGCCCATGGAGATTTATAACTTATCTCATTGTAGTATTTACAATGAAAGACCTGCTCAAAATATAAACATCATGACAACATGACAATGTACCACATACTGGAGATTTATAACATAGCTCATTACAGTATTTACAATAACCACATATACACATATGCACATTTGCTAAACCAGCAAATAAAAGGATGTGATGCGTGTATCAATCAACAAGGGAATCCAAAGGATCACACCCCCACCCTCAAAGTAGTACTAGTATCCACCTCCTTCCAAGGAAGTCCAGAATCCACTTCCACAGTCAAAGTTGCATCCAATTTCTAGCGCTATAACCCTGTGCCACTTGTCCTCTCAGTGAATAGCCACTGACTCATTGTTCTTAGGCGATCAATCCCTTGCCAAGGATTCCTTGCATCAGAAGATACAAAAAGCAAGGCATATACCTACCTCAAAACCATCATATCATTCATAGCATGATCATGGTAATCAATGGACACTATTGGGTACCAATGTCCCGTAATGGCCCTACTCCTGAAGTGCTCTACTAGTATACTGCTGCATTTTCCAATTCCTCTTATTGTTGCAAATTCTTGCAGTCGGTTTTAGACACTCAACAGGGCATGTATATGCATTCCTGTTCCAAACACATAAATTCCATTAGATTTAAATAAATTGAAATAAATTGACATCATACCTCATTGGTAGCTCGTCAACAAAGTACACTTGCAATTCTATTTGCTTCCTATCACAACAAGCCAAACTAACAGTTTGATCAAAACATCATGTATAAACATATCCCATATGGCTATCTCAAAACACAACCATCATAGATCAACATAACAAATTAGATGTAACCATCACAAACGAGAATCATAACTCATATATAATCATCATATACCATAGTCATAAATCACATGCATAATAAAACTGAAATAAAATGGTGATACTTATCCTTTCATCAAAACTTAGCTTCTACCTTTGTCTTTATTCCGTACGCACTTTGGATCAGTTTCTACACGCGACAAACACCCAGTTCCTTCTCCTTAACCATGTGAACATACACATAGTGTGCTTCACACACATACAACCACACATGACATACAACACCATGCAATACATGCACCTAGTACCACGCGTCATCAAAACAACATGTATGACATGCACACAATACTAGACGTACACCAGTACCATATGTACAAAGCACCACCTGTACAATGTGTGCACAACATCACATGTACATGGCACCACCTGCACAATGTGTACATAATTCCATATGCACACTACACCAAAGTACAACGTGTACACAATACCACATGTACATAGTACCACACGCATGACATGTACACGACACCACATGTACACAGTTCTACACGCATGACATGTACACAACACCACTTACACATAGCTCCACTTGTACAACATGTACACAACACCACATGCACACAACACCACTTGTACAATCTTGCACACAACACCATATGTACATAGTGCCACTTTTCACAACATACACGCAACACCACATGTACATAACACTACATATTCGACATGTACATAGCATCATCTGTACACAACACAACATATCCAACATGCACATAGCACCATATGCAAACAACCCCACATATACATCATGCGCATAGTAAAATATGTGCATAGCACCGCATATCCAACATCTACATGCACATAACATCACATGCACAACAATAGTACCACACATCCAAAAGCACATTGTCTCTGCCAAGCAACCTTGCTTCCAATGTCTTATCCATGCTTGTCCTAGCATGTTGCTAACCACACTGCTTTCATTTCATTGTTGTATCCCTCGGTATAACCTTTCCATAACATAATCATAGGCATAATACAATCATACAATATAAATTCATATTCACATGATACTGACCTCATATATCGGTCATGACTACTCTTCCCACTTTATTCCTCATAGCCAGGAACTTCTTCTTGCCATTTGCATGTGTAAGAAATCATTCCTCCACAAGGACCATTCCTGATGATCCTGTCAAACAGTGACATAGATACATGGATACATGCATATATATACATAAAAATTAGCATAAAACAATCACTTTCCTATTAGAGAACGATATACATACATACATGTATACATATAAACATCAGCATAATCATGATCACAACAAAATTGCCATATATTATAAGGTCTAGGTTAGAAAACTTCCTTATTTGTGTGCAACATGCACAACATTGAGAACAATCGTTCTTAACATAGCCAAGACATCTGACGCCTCAGATCCATTTACTTTACCTTTTTAGGTTACCTTTCTCATGTATGTCCTGTCATTTTCCACTTACCACAATGGACCCAACCAGTCCAACTGACTGCCATAGTCTTACCTTCCACTGCGCTTACTCATGCACTGAGCTTCATCTAAGTCTTACATCACCTATCGGGTAACACATAAATTTCACCGAGCTCCATCAACTCTTCCTCTTCCCCAAACCAATTCCAAAGGATCAAAACATAAAAGGCAAGCCAAGAAACAAACAAGAAGAAAACCATGAAAACCAATAACAATACAACACCGCAACAAAGTGGCATAGATATGCACCAGACACACACAAAATTTCAAATCAAGCGCAACAATCGAAAAAGACCAAAAGCACTAGACTAACAACACACACCATGAATCAATCCCCATGGTTCCCAAGGAAAGCTCAACCTGAGCCTTCTTCAAGATTCATGGCAATCTCTCTTTCCATGCAACTCCATGCATCATATTGCCATAAACACATAATGTAAGTGAATAACTAAACATAAAAATACACTAGTTACCTTACCTTTTTGTGCCACGTTAATTGCCTTGCAACTGAACACATCCACACCATCTCTCATGGAACTCCAATTACTTGACAGATCCACCTATAACTAGAGACTAGCTAACATATTTGTCAAGTACATGTTCATGAATCTACCACATATCCACATAATGTGAGACAATATTAAGGTCAAGAAGACTTCCCATATACGAAGCACTCATTCATTTGGAATTAGGGTTTCTAAACGTAGCCAAAGGAATTATTTTCCAATTCCTTCATTTTACCTAGATGCAATCGAGGTTTACTATGTACTGTCACATCACCCAACTATTGGTTTTAAAACACATCAAGTGTTACCTTGTCAGGCTAGTACCTAGCATGTTACCCTACAACTGCTCACACATGTTCCGTTTCCTTCAAAAAGTGTTGTCCTCAACGCTTGAGTAGTTCTTGATGCTTCTGTATAAATTCTTGTCCTCCCATGTGGAATCTTTAGCGGGTAATTTGTTCCACTTGATGAGATACTCTGAAATTGATCTATTTCATAGCTTTTGATTTCTCGGTTTTGTGACTGCTTCAGGTTCCAATATGATTTTTCCTTCCTTGTCAAGTTCTCTCCATACTGTTTGAACTGGGATCTTCTGCAACTTTTGAATGAGTTCCCACTCCTTTGGGCATATGGATATATGTAAGGCCTTATGTTTGGAGGAACACTTCGTGGAATCAAATGAATATCATGATCATGATCACAAATAGGTAGGAGGCATTTTTGAGTCTCAAATACCTTGGAATGATTGTCCAAAACGTTTTGGAGATCTGGGGAAATACCTGATTTCGATGTGGGATCCTCTAGTGAACATAATTGTGCAATTACACCCCGTTGTTCTTTATTTAGAAGCTTTTTCATGCTATTAGAGTTGATTATCTTTCCAGGTTTTCCTTCAATACCCCTCAATTCAACTTCCTTTCCTTCCCAAAAAAATTCAAGAAAAGTTCTTGAAAATTAAAAGCTATCGTACCCAAAGATTGTAGCCATTGGACTCCTAGTAAAACATCAGCACCACCCATTGGAATGGAAAGCATTGGGCTATTCAATACATATTCTCCCATGGATAGCTTGATATTATGGCACTTTCCAGAGCAGTTTATGGTTCCTCCACTTGCAATCATCACTTGACACTCCAGTGATGGATATAGGAAGCAATTCAATTCCTTGGCTATCTTACAATCAATAAAATTATGGGAACTGCCCGAATCAATCAACACTCTTACCTTTTTCTTCTTGATATGTCCTTCTATATTGATAGTTTGAGGAGTGGTAATTTCTTCCAATGCATTACAAGATATGGTTGGGTTCATTTCTTCTTTCTCGATGTGATCTTTCACTTCTTGAACCTTTTTCTTCTTGATATTCCCTTCTATCTTGAGAGTTTTAGGAGTGGTAATTCTTTCCAATGCTTTATACGATATGGTCAGATTCATTTCTTCTTTATCTGGGGTTGTTTCTTGGTGTATATACTCTTCTTTTGACGTTTCTTGATCCTTTTCTTCCTCCTCTCCAAAATCAATGTAAAATAATTTCTTCTTAGAACACTTATGACCTTTAATGTATTTGTTATCACAATTGTAACAAAGCCCTTTTTCTCTTTTTTCTTCCAATTGTTGTGGTGTAACCCTTGTAGGTTGTGGAAGGCTAGGAGAAACAACACTTCCATCTTTATAGTTGTGAGGGGTAGACTTCCTTGTTGCCATAATTTTGCTTTCCACTTTGTAACAAAACCCTTTTTCTCTTTTTTCTTCCAATTGTTGTGGTGTTGCTCTAAAGAAGGTGTTTCTCTTTATATCCTCATAATGTGCTATCATTTCCTCCGTGAAAATTGACCATGTAACAAGTTGTTTACGAGAACAAAGCCCTTTATACCATAAAAATTGATCCAGTTCTAAATATGAAGATGCAATACATACCTTTTGTAACAGTGCTACACCATGTAGATCAAAATATTGCTCCATCTATAGTATCCAATTTATTCGATCCTTTCCATCAAACTTCCTCATATCAACTTTTCTTGATTTGAGGACCTCGATATTGAAATGAATGTAACTCAGTACTTTTAGATTTCAAAGTTCTGAAATTGTCTCCTGCAGTAGCCCTCTGAGTCCTCTTTATAACCCCGCAAGTCTGATCAGAGTTTGATACTCCAAGAAGGAGTTATGCCCAATCTCCTAAGATGACCTGATTATATAATGTTTCAGTAGAGTGAACTTGTATGATGTCCCACGTGTCACTATTTCGACCTTCAGATTTGCAAACTATGCACAGAACTACAGTCCATCCTCTTTCTGTAACTTCTTACGAAATTTCAATTTGTTGCTCAGAGAGAAAGTTATGACGATTTTCCCAAGGTCACCTATTTAGGATGTAATTTGGGAGTCTGCAAAAACCCTAACTTCCTCAGATCATATATCCAAAAATATAGCGATACAAGATCTGAAATTCGGACCTAAGATTCAGAACGATTTCTTCTCAAATGGGTTTTTTCTTTAGCTTCTGAAACTTTGTAGTGAAAAGGTTATAGTGAACATACCATGATGAATTGTTTTAGATGAAATTCTGGAGCTTGCAAAAACCCTAAATTCCTCATATCATATCTCCGCAAATATAGCGAGACAAGATCTGAAATTCGGACACGCAGTTCAACGAGATTTCTTCTCAAATGAGTTTTTTTTAGCTTCTAAAATGTCGCAAAAAAAAAAAAAAAAGTTATAACAAAAATACCACGATGACCTATTTGGAGCAGCGAAACCTTAGAATCCAAAGCTCTGATACCAAATGTTAGGAAACAAGCTCACAAGACGATAGAAAAGAAAGATAAACGCCTTATAATTCAGCCTCTTCGAGGGGGAAACCTCCTTTACATTACACAAATGAACAATTCTTGGATGATGCAAATGACAAGACCTCCTTCCTATATAGAGGAGTCTAAGGGGTCATAATATAATCAGAGCCGACATAACAATAATAATGTAAGGGCACAATAATAACAATAGTGGGCTTTTGTGAGGCACAATAATAATAGTATTGGGACTACATGGGCACAACGATATAATAAGTGGGTTGTACTAATAACAATAAGGGGTTACACTAGTAGTATAGGGACCTAACACATATCTACCCAAGTAATCGGCCAGTCGAGGTAAACATGCGATGGGAGATGCTACTATAAGGGATTCAACCTCCTTGGTGACCTTAAGGAAATGGAATCGATGGAACACATCAACCAAACCTATCCACATCAATAACAACACCCACAAGAGACATGTCAGCCACTCAAACATCCTGCCCCGGGGTCCCATTGATGTTTTAAACCTTTTAACCCCTGGTCATGCTCAGCTATAGGCATGACCACATCCAGAAACCCATAGTCGCTCTCACAAGCCTATGTGCTAGCATCCATGGACTCTTCTCAGTAGACCTATGCCAATGTCCACAAAATTCAAGGCATTGTTCTAGCCCAGAATCCCGGCCTCTACCCATAACTTGTTACAACCTCCAGAACCCATCAAAGACATGATGACAAGGTAAACAAATCAAAATTAAACCTTAGGATTAGGTCTAAGCATCCCCAACCAGGATTGAAATTATGCCAAACACTTCGCATCAATGCAACCTATAGGTCTAGGATACAAGACAGAGCCTGAATGAATGAAAGAACTTATGAAACATAACAAGAAGGATCACCACCTTCTCCATTAAACTGTTATAACATCAATTAGGTCTTGCATCCATCATTTTAATAATTACAAGTAAATACATGAAATAACCATGACATGAACCAGTCACATAACCATGCTTATAACCATAATTAAACCATATAAATATCAGAGATATGAAAACCATCAAATCCACATATAAACAAGTGAAAAAGTAAGAGAACTTAGCTTTCATTAATCATAGGAAAATCCGACCAAGTTCGGGACTTCCACGTACCACCTGACCATAGACATGGCTGAACCAAATATTTCTTTCAGCCATTCACCCCCATGCCATATTCCAAGCATGAATGTGGGATCTCATAGAATAACCAATCCAAGAACAACCAAGGGAATCCAGAGGTTAAACCACCTCCACCCTCATCAAACTGTGATCACACCAAAACCTATTCTCTGATCACAACCGAACTGAACTTGTAATGCCATTCAGAATCCATCACTATCCTTGAGGAATTTTTTGTCTCCTTGTCTCCCAAGATTTATCGCAATCCAATCCCAGATCACTAGGCCCTAAACTGAGACTAGTCTCTCAAGATTTACCACAATCCAAAATTGGATCACTAGGCCCCAAACCGAGACTCCTCCCTCAGGATTTACCGTGTATCCCGCCAAAACTAGTAAAGGGATTCCTAGGCCTTTGGTAATGAACCTTGAGACCACGTCTACCCCATATTCTGAAATCCATCTAGCAAACCAAAGCTCAAAACCGAGATAAACATCCCAACATACCATGGCATCCAGAAAAGGAAAGGTTAGGCTGAAAACCATTGTCATAACCCAGCAAAACCATGCCACCGACAACAAGAGAACCATACACCAAGATGCAAAGCCACGCATGTCCAAACCAGCTAGGAAATCACACATGAAAAAGGTTACCGACAAGTATTCATGTTGAAGCTGCTTGATCCTACTTTTCCTTCCTTGATCCTTGTTTCCTTCCTTTTCCTTTTCTTGATTTTCCTTTCTTGATCCGAAGCTAGAGTGCTCCAAGAAAACTTTAAGTGACCAAGAGTGAGAGAAAGAGAGAGAATAATGAGAGAGCTCCAAACTTGAACTGACCAAGAGCTTGCAACTGATCCTCAGAAGCCTTTTTATTAATGAGGCCTCTAATTTCTTTATTTTCCATTATTTTCCTTCAATTTCCTCCTCACATGCAACCTATGACCTTTCACCTTACTTTTCTCATATTTTCCTTCATAAATAAATGTGCCAAAAATAACTTTTTGCCTTTTAATGCCTTTGCCTTAACCTTTACCAATTTTCCTTAGCCAAAACACACATCCAATGATGCCCACTAGGATATATTTTTCTAACATTCAACTTGGAATACATGTCCCTTACAAGTGGTCTTGTTTTTCCTTTATTAACTTTTATTACATGGAATTTCCTCTAGGGTTGTTACAGTTTGAATGGTTAGTTGTGTTGTTTGAGTTTTGCAATGCATCTGCCACATTCATGAGAGTTATGAATGATGTATTGCAACCATTCCTTGATTATTTTGTCACAGTCTACTCAGATGATATTCTGATTTTTAGTAAGACTCGTGAAGAGCATATCAAGCATGTAAAGCAAGTTATAGATTTCTTGAAAAAGGAAAAGTTGTATTTGAAGATGTCTGAATGTGAATTTGGGAAAACCTCTTTGGTTTTCTTGGGTCATATTGTAGGAGGTGGTGAATTGAAGATTGATCCCTCCAAAGTTGATGTTATTGTGAACTAGCCTAAACCCAACAATGTAATAGAAGTTAAAAGCTTTTTGGGAGAAACCCAATATTGGAGAAATTTATCGCTAACTTCTCATTCATTGCAGCACCATTATATGCTTTAACACATGCGAAGCAGGTATTTTAGTGGGGAGGAAATCAGTAGAAAGACTTTGACACTTTGAAATAGAAAATCAGTACAACACCAATTCTAGCACTTCCAGATCTTAAGCAACCATTTGAAATTCAAACTAATGCAAGCAAATATGATATGGGCGTCATTTTGATGCAACATGGTAAGCCAATATGTTATCATTCTGAAACCTTTTCCAATGCAGTGATTAACTGTCCAACTTATGATAAAGAGTTGTATTCTTTGGTATAAAGCGTGAAGAAATGGAAACACTATTTGATGGGTAAAGAAACAATTACTCATACTGACCATCAACCTTTGCAATATTAACAATCGCAAACCAATCTACAACAAGCTAGAAATTTTAGATGGATGTGATTCCAGCAACAATTTCATTTGGTAATTAGGTATAAGAAAGGTGTATACAACAAAGTTGTAGATATGTTATCAAGGCTTATTGTTAATGCATCTGTCATTCTTAAGCATAACTCAATCATGCATGAAAGTTATATTGAAAAGTATGTTCAAGATAAAGATTTTAAAGATGTTTATGCAACTTTGAGGCAAGGAAATCATGATGAAGAGGTTGATTATCATGTTCATAACAAGTTTTTGTATCATCTTGGAAAGTTGTGTATTCCACAGGGTGAAATAGTTAATGTCATAAGGGAAGTTGATACTTCTCTTATTGTTGGTCACTTTGGTGTAGGAAAAACAATTGCTCAGTTATAGAGGTATTATCATTGAACTCATATGAATGAAATTGTATCAAGATATGTAAAAGGATGTTCTATGTGCACTACTAGAAAACCAAGCAATAGGAAATTGGGTTTGTACACTCCACTTCTTATCCCTTCTCGTACTTGGGAAATCATTTCTATGGAATTTGTTGGGGAATTACCAATGTCTAGGAAATGTCATGATTATTTATAAGTTGTAGTGGATCTTTTCATAAAAATGTGTGTGTTGATGCCTTGTAAGAAACATATTACAACTGAACAAACTGCAAAAATGTTCTTCCAAAATGTATGGGTTCATTTTGGCTTACCTACTTCGATTATTTATGATCGAGATTCTCGATTTATCATGAAGTTTTGGTCAAGATTATGGGAACTCATGGACACAAAGTTGAAGAGGAGCACAACATTTCATCCACAAACCAACATCCAGACAAAAGTAGTGAACAAGACAATAGTGCATCTCCTTCGAGGATATTGTGGTAAGAATCCTAAACTTTGGGATGAGTATTTGCATTACATCCAGCATGCCTACAATTGTGCCAAGCATTCATCTACACAAGTATATCCAGTTGAAGCTTATTTGGGTTATTTTCCAAAGTCTCCTTTAGATTTCATATTTGGTGAGGATATTGCAGTAGATGGACATAGTGATGTGGACAAAGCCAAGAATTTCATTGAACAAATCCAATTAGTGAGCTCAAAAAGGGTACAAGAACATCTAGAGAAAAGCCAAACAAAGTGCAAAGAAAGCTGGATAGAGATCAAGAAAGTGAGGGAGATGTAACCTCACTTACTTGTTCAGTAAAAACAAACTTTTGGTGGTCCAAAAGCTTCCACTAGGGAGGAGTGATATAGGGGATCAAAAATATGCTCAAAAACTAAAGTGCTCAAAATCTTCCAAAACTAATGCCAAGTCGTATATCTAATCTTTATGATTCCAATGATGCTTGAATGACCTCAATCTGACACCGCATGATGAAGTTATCATGTTCTGAAGTTTATGGCAAACAAAAAAGAAGTCAAAGTGCAAGGTTGATATGTAGTCCATACGATGATGTGGTGCTAACATTAGCAAGATGACTAGGTTGTACATATGACATATGGTCCAATATCGTGAGGACACTTGGCGCATGGTTATTGGGTGTACGGTTGATGTGGTGGACCAATCATAGGCCAATCAAAGGACACCACATGGCCCTATGAGAGGCCGCCACATGGCCCTTGGAAGTTGTGAAAAATTTCATTTAATCAACTAACCACCTCCGGCGGAATCGAAACTGAGACCTCCAACCAACAAATTGTCTTCCATATCATTCAGGCTATGTTATTTCTCGATAATACTATGGCACCAGTTTATATTTAAGTTTAAACGATGGGAAGGTTGGGGGAAAGGCGAGCCGACGAGCACGCCCAACCAACCCGACCCTTAGTTTGTAGCACGTAATGGAACCATCGACAATAGTATGTGGGTGAGCATGTGGCACCTTGCCTGCACCCCAAGGCACAATGGCCCCAACTCATATGTAACACATGGAACCAGGGTGTTGGATTTAGGAAGGGTATGTGGCCTATGGCCTACAAACCTTGGTTCCATTCAACCCACGAGACCACGAGCGCAAAAGTCGGAGGGGGCTACAACCCATAGAAATTTTAATCAATTAAAATGCGCCAAATTTGCCTAGACTGTCAGATCAAACCCACACACTGCAGAGTTCTAGGCTAAGCACCCAACCAATTGGGTTGGAATGTTTTTGTTACCAGTTTGACAGGGTCGAGAGATAATATGGTACACTTTGCAGACTAGATTGGAGAAATGGTCATATATTGCTCATTTTGAAACCTTTTTTAGCTAAAGAAGAGCCTAGACAAGAGTGTTTGAGCATTCTGGACACGATGGCAGTGTTATTATTGTAGATTGAAGCTTGTATGATGATGTATTGAGAATTTGAGCATATAATAAAAAATCCACCATTGGAAGTTGGACCCAAAGACGTAGCCCTAGAGGGGTGAACTCTATTATCAATTTGTTGTGTTTGATGTTGCATGTCTATCAATTTTTAACTGTTATAATTCTGAAAAATTTACTTAAGTTTGTCTGCTTTCTCAATCATGATCCATTGCTTAAAATACATAAACTAGCTTGAAAATCATTTCATGAAACCTTCACTTTTAAATTTTGGATCACTTATCTTCCATGGAAACTTAATAGTTTTTTTTCTCTACATGCTCTAAGGCATCTATTCATGACAACATCTACTCCAATACTATAGAAGCTTGAACCTTAGTGAGAAATCTCATTTCCTTCATCAAAATATTCAAGATTTTCTCTTTACAAAGAGGTTTTTTTGGACCTTCTTCTTAAATGTATTCTTCTGGTCAAACCCCTAGGATGCCCCCAATGCTTTCCTCACTTCCTCTAAGGCCTGCTCCTCATGATTCCAATTTTCACTCTTCTTATGTAACCCATCTTTGTATTTTTTAATGCATAATGTCTTCCTTAACTTAAGATGCTACCGAATTGAAATGTTGCATCTCTTTTCAAATATTCTCTCACAAATTTTCAAATGTGCCTTCAATCCTCCAAATCTAAAATGAAATTAACTTTCCTCACTATTTTAAACCTTTAAATAGAAACGTCATCTATCCAATTGTTATTGGAGTTATTCTTCTTACTTCCCTTGCAACTTTACCCAATGACCTCAATGGTTCGAATTGCAATTATTCAACCATATAAACCTATGCTAATACTACTTAATACAAAACGGACCTTAATCCCTTCCATAATTCAAATTTTACCAATGCAAACAAACAAAAGCACTACAAGCTCTAAAACTCACATGAACAATAGGTCCAAAGTGCATCAATTTAAACACTTCATAATTAAACCTATGATAAATTTTCTATACTATACTAACTCAATAGGCCTTAATACTATCTTCAAAGACTTCTATGAAATTTACATTTACAAGCCTATATCAGGTTTCAACTTTCATCACAATGGACTCAAGATCCCTTCAAATTATAGAGTTTGTAGGTTTCAATCTCAGTAAGTCATACAATGGACTCAATGTTTGTTAGTTTCAATCTCAACAAGGTATACAATTTTCTTATTAATGACTTTTGAAAACACATAATATTACCTAAATTTCCTACTTCAGTTTCCTCTTCAACTTATTTTGTTCTTTAACTCTTCCTTAATTGTACCTTCTTTCTTTCCTTTCTTTACTTTTCTTCATGCTCTTTCTTTCTTCTTGAACTTTGTTATTCCTTCTCTCCATTATTCTTACCTATTCTTCTCCTCTATACTAATTTATATTTCTCCTTTATCTTTTTCTTCTAGAACCCATCATCGTAGCCAATATTCAACTCTCTTTTTATTCTTCTTGAATGAAACTTTCTCTTTCTGAGTTCCCTGGTTCCCACAAAAGCTTTCATGGACCAAAACATAGTACCGCAACCTCTTGTAGGTCTAAAAAGAGAAAATCCATTCAGGGCACATTATTCCATGTGACAGAGAAGTGCACTGTGACCTTTTAGTCATAACATGTAACAATACCAAACATATGAGACAAGCACTGAAATCTTCAAGATGAGTTAAAAGCATGGTAATTCACTGAGAAGGACGCCTTATTTTATGTAGGAGTTTGTGATGCAGGAGCATCTAGCTCAAGTAGGGCATGGCTGTTAATTGTCTCATGCCAGCAGTTGACTTTTTATTGGTTTCGTTTAGTGGCTATCTCAGCCAGTGTTTAGGGTTTATTAATCACTTGTCTTTACTTTCGTTTTATTTTATACTAAGCTTGTTTTTAGTTTTTACATCAAGAAAAAGGACAGTTATTTAAAACTACAAAATGTAACTACCGGCAGTTTGCTAACTGTCCACAACATGTAGAAAAAAAACACATCAATGTAATGGAGAGATCTATCATAGATTGAACGGAAATAATAGAAAAGAACAGTTTTTTTTAACAAAGAAAAATATCTGCTTTCCTACAGTTAATGAATCTCCTACAGAACCACTAAAGATTGTTCATTCTCTTTACAAGTGAATAATTATGGACAAACGATTGAAGTTACACAGCAAGCAGAGCATCCAAGTGCATAACCATGCAAGTCCAAAGATAGTCCACAAAGGCGAAGTAAAACTTGACCAAGATAAGCTACATGTAATAAACTGTCCCATTGTCATTTAATAATTTGCATTGTGAACAAACAGAAAGGGAGTTTTTTTTATATAAATATACATATATGCAAATAGAGAAGCCGAACAGTAAAAACCCTATGTTCAAGAAGTAGAATAGAACCAAAAGTTTGACTGTCGATATACATGCACGGAGGCTACAATAGTTACAGGCACACACACATTTGGTTACAAAAAGCTGCTACAGGCTCAAAGCCATAATCAGACAAACCATAACCCTCCTAAGCACAAAACAAAAAAATAAACTGTAATCACATATCCGCAAAGAGCCAGGGAACGACACTACCCGATTTTGGGTGCAGGAGGCCGATTTTGGGCACAAGAACCTCCGTGACGGGACTGCGAGCAGCCACCTACAATCACCCACAGGTGGATGTCAGTAACAGCAAACCATAAAGAAGCATAAATTGAATGAACAAGCAACAGAAGGGCTGAATTACCAAAAGAGCCGAACCAACCGAGAATGATTGAGGGATTGTACTGCAAAGGTCGCAGCTAAGGAGTTGCCCGCTGAGATAAGGAGAAAAAATGTCAGTGTTTGCAGAAAAATGAGAGAGAAATAGCTAACATGGAGGGAGAACCTACCTGTCAAACTAGCGTCAAGAACCAGTCAGAGAGTCGAGCCGCTCCATAGCTGCAACCTGCAAACAGGAAAAACAGGGATTTAGCTGAAAGGTGACTGCGTAAAGCAAGCAACCAAAGGACTAATGCAACAACCGAAATATGAACAAAAATTACAGAGGGCTGACTATGAAATCCTTCCAAATCTCGAACCAAGGTTTCATTAAACCCATAGTGATTTCCACCAACATAAAAGAGCAAATCTAGAGGAGCAGAGAACATCTGAAACGGAAAGTCACAAACCCTCAGCCAGAACGGAGCAGAGAATTAGAGCGGTGGAGTGAAACATCGAAATGAGGCAAGTCAGGGTTTCAACTGACTGAAAGAGCGGGAATGGAACAGAGAATGAGGATAGGACACTTGTCCTCATCACACGAGACCATGACGTTCATATCATGCAGCTACCATAGTTGTATCCCAAATCAAAAGATCCACATCATAGTCTAAAGTCATATAATCAAAAACTCAATCAATTAAGGTTGTACAATATAGAGTGCCACTTTATTTCACGCACTGTCAATTTTCCAACTATTAATTACAACGTACCAATACTTTACCCAAGGGCTGGAGGTTGGGCCCATCAAATTTGGTATCAGATCAGGTTAGTTAATTTAGTTTTCTTATAAAATGGAAGTCGGAAGAAGAGGTCGTGGCAGAGCCAATTGACGAGCAGTAGATGAAGGATTGAGGGAAGAGATTCGGATCTTGAATGCTCGCCTGGAAGCAGTGGAAGCAGGAAGGAAAAGAGAGCAGGATGTAGGAGATGACAGCGAAGAGGAAACTGCCATTGTGCAGGAGGGAGCAGATGGAGAAGGACCTGAACTTAGACTGTTGAGGCCAGTTTTGATGGCTAGCATTAAGCCAAAACCAGAGATTTCAAACTATGATGGAAGCTTGTCCACAGAAGTGCTGTTGGACTGGATCAGTGAATTGGATAAATATTTTGAGTGTGAGGAGGTCAATGAAGATAAAAGAGTTAAATTCGCTTCCACTAAGTTGAAAGGACATGCAACCTTATGGTGGGACAGTGTCCAGGCAAAGAGAAGAAGGTTGAATAAATTGCTTATCACGAAGTGGTCCAGAATGATTGCCAAACTGAAGGGTAAGTTTTTACCCAAATATTACCAGATTGCTCTGCATTGATAGGTACAAAATTTGAGGTAGAGAGGAATGACGGTGAAGGAATACACTAAGGAATTCTATCAGGTGAATTTGAGAGTTGGTTATACTGAAGACACCCTAGAAAAGACAGCAAGGTTTGTAAATGGCTTGAGGTTGGAGATATTGGACGAGATAAGTATTCTTTCCCTGAAGACCATAGAGGAAGCATATCAGAGTGCCTTAAAGGCAGAGGAAAATATCACAAGAAAATAGAACGCCAGGAGAGGACGAGGAACTGGCAGAGGAAAAGGACAATCATTTGGCAGAGGAAGAACTGCCAACAACAATGAAGAGGGCAGCAGTTCAAAAACCTCAAGGAAAACAGAAAAGGAGGGTAGTACTAGAGGAGGAAGGCCATACTAGAGATAAAGGGGAAATGGCAGAGGCATAGGAGCTGCCTACCAGTGCTACAAGTGCCACAAGTGGGGGCACAGATCCTTTGAATGGCTGGAGGGTGAATAGGCTAGAGCAAGAGGAGCGTATGTTGCCCAAACAGAGGAAGCAAAAGCACCACCCCAAGGTAGAGAATGTGCCGGAGACAGGGGAGGCCTTAGTTTTGAATAAGGTACCGCTGAAACCAGCAAAGGAGACAGCTGACCAAACCCAAAGGAAGGCATTATTCTGGACTGTTTGTAAGTCACACGGGAAATGTTGCAAGCTGATTATCGACAGTGGGAGCACTGATAATCTAGTTGCCACAGAGATGATGGATAAGTTGGGTTTGAAAAGGTTGAAGCACCCTACTCCTTATAAGGTGTCGTGGTTATAGAAAGGGCATCAACTGTTAGTGGATGAACAGTGTGAGGTGGAGTTCCATATTGGAAAATATCGGGACAAGGTTATTTGTGATATTATGCCTATGGACGTGTGCCATATACTACTAGGAATACCATGGTAGTATGACAAAGAGGTAGTTCATGATGGAAAGACAAACTGTTACAAGTTTGTCAAGGATGGGATTAAGCACACACTTGTACCCATCAAGGAAGGAGAAAAAACAGAAACTAGTGGAGTCAAAGCATTACTAGTGGGAGGTAAGGAATTTTTGAAACATATCGAAAACAACAAAATAAAATATGCTATTGTGAGGAGGCCGAAAACAGTGTTGTTACACACTGAAATTGTAGATTTGCCTGAAGAAATTCAGGATATGTTGCAGGAGTTCAACGACAATGTGGTGGATGATCTGTCGGATAAACTGCCTCCTAAGAGAAGTATCAGTCATCACATAGATTTTATACCCGGAGCTAGTTTGCCGAACAAGGCTGCGTACCGAATGAGTCCTAAGGACAATGAGGAGATCAGAAAACAGGTACAGGAATTGCTGGATAAGGGATTGATAAGGGAGAGTTTAAGTCCCTGTGCAGTTCCGACAGTTTTAGCTCCCAAGAAAGGAGGAGAGTGGCGAATGTGCATGGATTTGAGGGCCATCAATAAGCTTACCATCAGGTATAGGTTCCCATTACCATGAATGGATGACATGATGGACTGCTTAAGTGGAGTAGCATATTTTACAAAATCGATCTGAAGAGTGGATATCACCAGATCAGAATCAAAGAAGGGGATGAGTGGAAAACAACTTTGAAAACAAATGAAGGTATGTATGAGTGGCTGGTGATGCCATTCGGGTTAAGCAACGCCCCTAGTACCTTTATGTGACTGATGAATGAGATGTTGAAAGAATTTATTGGGAAGTTCGTGATTGTATATCTTGATGATATACTAATTTTAAGTAAGACTAAAGAAGAACATTTTCGACATGTTTGAAGTGTGTTGGAGAAATTGCAGCAAAACAAGTTGTTGATAAACTTGAAAAAATGTTCCTTTCTTCAGAGGGAATTATTTTATTTGGGTTTTGTGATTGCAGAAAATGAGCTGAAAATGGACCTAGAGAAAGTTGCAGCTATCGTTAGTTGGCCATCCCCAAAAAGTCTATTGAAAGTTCGTAGTTTTCATGGGTTGGCAAGTTTCTATCGTAAGTTCATACAGAATTTTAGTGAGATCTGCACACCTATGTTGGACACAATCAAAAAGGAAAGTTAGCCTTTTTGTTGGACTGAAGCAGTAGAGAAAAGCTTCCAGGTATTGAAGAAGAAGATCACTAAAAGGCCAATCTTGAGATTGCCTGATTTTAACAAACTTTTTCAAGTTCGTTGTGATGCTAGTGGTACAGCCATTGGGGCCGTACTTAGCCAGGAAGACAAACCTGTTGCTTATTTCAGTGAAAAATTGAATGAAATCAGGTAGCAGTACTCATCTTATGAAAAGGAGTTCTATGCTATCATCCAAGCATTGAAACATTGGAGACACTATTTGCTAGGTAATGAATTTGTTTTGTTTTCTGATAATTCTGCATTGCAGTACATGATGCAACAGCATAAACTGAACCACAAGCATGCAAAGTGGGTTGAGTACTTGCAGAGCTTCACGTTTGTATTGAAGCATATTAGTGGACATGCCAACAAGGTAGCAGATGTGTTGAGTAGGAGAGCTTTGCTCCTACAAGAGAGCACGATACAAGTGTTGGGTTTTGAACACCTAAAAGACTTGTATCAGACAAATGCGGATTTCAAGGAGGCTTATGAAGCCTGCCAAAACCCTTTGTTGAGGAATAATAGTCCATGGCTGGACTATAACTTACAAGAGAAGTTGTTATTTAAAGGAGGACAGCTATGTATTCCCGACTGTTCGATGAGGGAGAACATCATCCGGGAGAAGCACAACGGAGGTCTAGCCGGACATTTCGGCATTGACAAAACCTTGGATCAGCTTAGTCACTTTTATTACTAGCCGAAGATGAGAAGAGATGTGCAGCGATTTGTAACCAGGTGTAAAGTGTGTTAGTTGGCAAAAGGACACAACCAGAATACGGGGCTCTACACACCACTGCCTATTCCAAGTAGACCATGGGACTCAGTCAGCTTGGACTTTGTCTTGGGTCTACCAAGAACGCAGCGAGGTTATGATTCCATTATGGTAGTAGTGGATCGGTTTTCTAAAATGGCACATTTCATTCCATGTAAAAAAACCAGTGATGCCACTCACGTAGCACACTTGTTTTTCACAGAGATTGTCAGGTTGCACGGTTTGCCTAAGTCTATTGTTTCTGACTGGGATGTGAAATTCACAGGACATTTCTGGCTGTGGAAGAAGCTGGACACACAGTTAAATTTCAGTTCCACTTATCACCCACAGACTGATGGACAGACTGAAGTGGTAAACAGGAGCTTGGGAAACCTGCTACGAAGCTTAATTGGAGAAAATTCATGGATGTGGGATTGTGTACTTGCCCAGGCAGAGTTCGCTTACAATGATTCACCGAATCGAAGTACAGGGCACAGTCCTTTTCAGATCTTGTATGGCATGCATCCTCGCGGAGTGCACGAGCTACGAGATCTTGGACACCTAGAGAGAAGAAGTGTTGATGGGGAGGACTTCGCCAAAGCAATGACTGATTTACATGAGAAAATAAAGTTGAAATTGTAGGACAACAGTCAAAAGTATAAACAGCAGGCAGATCTGAAATGACGAGAGGTACAATTTAATGTGGGGGATGAAGTCCTCGCACATTTACGCAAAGAACTATTCCCAAAAGGTGAGTATAATAAGTTGAAGTTTAAAAAAATTGGTCCTTGTAAAATCTTACGCAAATTCTCTACAAATGCCTATGAACTACAGCTGCCTCCAAGAATAGTCATATCGCCTATCTTTAATGTGGCAAATATGTTTCCATACACTGTCAGCCCTGAAGACGACAATTCGACACATCCAGATCGGGATACCCAGATAGGAGGAGGTACTTGGATGAGACAAATGCCTTCGGCTCAACCCCTTGAGATCGAGAGAATCCTCAATACATGAGTAGCCAGGTGAACTTGCAGGAAAGAATACCTATAGTACCTGGTAAAATGGAAAAATCGCCCTATTGAGGACAGTACATGGCTTGATGCAGATCAGATACAACGCGCAGGGTATTCAATTGAGGAGCTTATGGACAGGACAAGATTTTCAGTTGAGGAGCTCATGGATGGGAGCCATGATTTTTCACCTACCCCGGGAGCCTGATGCAGAAGCATATAGCTCAAGTAGGGCATGGTTGTTAATTGTCTCATGCCAGCAGTTGACTTTTTATTGGTTTCATTTAGTGACTATCTCAGCCAATGTTTAGGGTTTATTAATCACTTGTATTTACTTTCGTTTTATTTTATACTAAGCTTGTTTTTAGTTTTTACATCAAGAAAACGACAGTTACTTAAAACTACAAAATGTAACTACTGATAGTTTGATAACTGTCCACAACATGTAGAAAAAAAACACATCAATGTAATGGAGAGATCTATCATAGATTTAAAGGAAATAATAGAAAAGAACAATTTTTTTTAACAGAGAAAAATATTTGCTTTCCTACAATTAATGAATCTCCTATAGAACTACTGAATATTGTTCATTCTCTTTATAAGTGAATAATTACGGACAAACGATTGAAGTTACATAGCAAGCAGAGCGTCCAAGTGCATAACCAGGCAAGTCCAAAGATAGCCCACAAAGACAAAGTAAAACTTGACCAAGATAAGCTACAGGTAATAAACTGTCCCATTGTCACTTAATAATTTGCACTGTGAACAAACAGAAAGGGAGTTTTTTTTTATAAATATACATATATGCAAATAGAGAAGCCGAACAGTAAAAACCCTCTGTTCAAGAAGTAGAATAGAACCAAAAGTCCGACTGTCGATATACATGCACGAAGGCCACAATAGTTACAGGCACACACACATTTAGTTACAAAAAGCCGCTACAGGCTCAGAGCCATAATCAGGCAGACCATAACCCTCCTGAGCACAAAACAAAAAAATAAACTATAATCACATATCCGCAAAGAGACAGGGAACGACACTACCCGATTTTGGGTGCAGGAGGCCGATTTTGGGCATAAGAACCTCCGCGACGGGACTGCGAGTAGCCACCTAAAATCACCCACAGGCGGATGTCAATAACAACAAACCGTAAAGAAGCATAAATCGAATGAACAAGCAACGGAAGGGTTGACTTACCAGACGAGCCGAACCAACCAAGATCAATCAAGGGATTGCACTGCAAAGGTCGCAGCTAAGGAGTTGCCCGCTGAGATAAGGAGCAAAAAATGTCAGTGTTTGCAGAAAAATGAGAGAGAAATAGCTAACATGGAGGGAGAACTTACCTATCAAACCAGCATCAAGAACCAGTTAGAGAGCCGAGCCGCTCCATAGCCACAACTTGCAAATAGGACAAACAGGGATTCAACTGAAAGGTGACTGCATAAAGCAAGCAACCAAAGGACTAATGCAACAACCGAAATATCAACAAAAATTACACAGGGTTGACTGTGAAAGCCTTCCAAGTCTCAAACCAGGGTTTCATTAAACCCATAGTGATTTCCGCCAACAAAACAGAGCAAATCTAGAGGAGCAAAGAATGTCTGAAACGACAAGTCACAAACCCTCAGCGAGAATGGAGCAGAGAACTAGAGTGGTGGAGCGAAACATAAAAAAGAGGAAAGTCAGGATTTCGACTGACTGAAAGAGAAGGAGTGAAATGAAGAACGAGGATAGGACACTTGTCCTCATCACACGAGACCACGATGTTCATATCATGCAACTACCGTAGTTATATCCCAAATCAAAAGATCCACATCATAGTCTAAAGTCATATAATCAAAAACTCAATCAATTAAGGTTGTACAATATAGAGTGCCACTTTATTTCACGCACTATCGATTTGCCAATTATTATTTACAGCGTACCAATACTTTATCCAAGGGCTGGAGGTTGGGCCCGTCCGTTTGGATTGAAATTACTTAATAGAACAAAATGTCACCTTATAAAAGACAACGTACATGGCTGAATGTTTAATACATCCTAGCATGCACGATGTGATGCACATATATATCCAATGGTATATATATGGAAAACCCTAGTATTTTGTGTTATAATGGAAACAGTGAGTTTGAAAAGTTTCACTGTGTAGAACACTGATCTCAATGTTCTAAATATGCTAGGCTTTAATTTTTTTAAAGTAAAAGTGTCGTTATTTATTTTTTAAAAATATGTTTTTAAATGAATTTAGGACTTTCTAAAATCTTAGAGCACTTGTATTATGCAGATTTTATAGTTCAAACTTGTGATTCTAATAAATTTCTGCCAGATTTAAGTAAAACTAACCCAAAAATATATCAAAAACCAAAACACAAAAATTCTAAACTTCAAACCAATAAATTTTAAATTGTTGAAATTTATTTTTTATAGTCTAAAATATTAAAAATAATTCAAGTGTGTAAAATTACAAGTAAAGTGTTTAATTTTAATAGTAATGATTTTCTAAACTTGTTATACACATAAAGACAAAGTATGGAAGAAGAGATTGTATGCACTAACAATTTGATTCAATTAGCCAGGAAACACATACATATATAGGATTACAAAGCAGTTGAGGAGTTGAACAACCTCCTCATAAATAAGATATAAAAACTAAATAAAACTCACAATCTTAATGAGACACAATAAATAGCTTATAATAATATAATATAGAAAACTCAACAATTTTCCATTATTCTGTGTGCACCTTTAATCAAAAAATGTGTTTTCTACCACACCTAATATAGTTCTAAATGACTCATACTTTTCCTTTCCAAAAAGATTTGTAAAGATGCCAGTCACATTATCAGTAATATTATAATAAATTAAAGTAATTTCTTTAGATTGCATCTTTTCCCTGACAAAATGATAATGAGTTTCAATATGTTTTGATCTTGCATGGTACACAAGATTGTTGGCCAATTTGATTGAGCTTTGATTGTCACACTTGATAATTGTTGGCATTTTCTATTCTTCTCCAACATCTTTGAGAATTCACCGCAACCAAACTGCTTCACATGTAGCACTACACAAAGTTTTATATTCAACTTCAGTTGATGATAAAGAAACAGTTGGATGTTTCATGCTACTCCATGCCACGATCCCAAATCTAATGTTGAATGCATATCTTGAAGTTAACCTTTTGTCATCAGGGTTTCCAACCCAAATTGAACCAGAGTAACCTGGCAACTCAACATTAAAGGCATTAGTATATTTAATACCATAATTAATAGTCTCCTTAAGATACCGAAGGACACCCTTTGTTGATTTCTAATAGCTTTTAAGAGGTTTTGCCATGAACTGACTCAACATGTTGACTGAATATGCAATATTTGGCCTAGTTGTAGTGAGATAGTTTAGGCTTCCCACTAATTGATGATACAATGTGTCATCCACCTCTCTTGTACCATCATCATTGTAGAGTTTGATATATTGTTCTAAAGGTACTAACAATGCTTTACATTGATCCATTTTGAACCTTTTGAGTCACTCTCTGATATTTATTATGTGTAACCATAATTTTTCCAGCTTCTCTCACCTAAAGACTTAAACAATAATGCAATTCACCAAGGTCTTTCATTTAAAACACCTGTGACAACTACCATTTAACTTCATCAATCAATTTATAAGAATTGCATATTATTATAATATCATCAACATATAGGAAAATCAAAACAACATGCCTTTTCTGATCTATTCTAATATAGAGATTAAGATAACTTTTAGTTTTCATAAAACCCTTCTGAAGAACAAAAGAATCAATCTATATGAAGTGCATGTATATCCAAGGGTATATGTGGTAAACTCTAATATTTTGGGTTCCAATGGAAACCATGAGTTTGAAAAGTTTGATGGTGCAATATTCTATATCAGATTTTTTTATGTTTTAGTTATTTTTTGGAATTAGATAATAAAAAATTCGGTGATATCTTGTTTTTTTAGCTTTTTAAAATTATTATGTTTTCTAATGGATAAATGGATAACCTTATAATATTTGGATTATGTATATTTTACAATTTAAAATCATCACAATTTAGACTTGTGTTTTCAAGGAATATCTACATGATTTTAAATAAAATTGACAAAAAGATATACCAAAAATGAAGCAAAACATAAACTAGCAATTGCCCTAAAAGGTGCAAAGAAATGGAGATGGGATTTTTAAATTGAAGAAGTTGTACTTTGGTTTCCATACAATTTAAGCTTTTTGTAATGTTTTTAAAATTATATGTTTGAGAATTTTTGTTTTGGCATTTATATATAAGGTCAAGGGGTCTATGGTTAAATCTGTTATATATTAACTTATGTCTTGACTTGTTGTTTATGAGTTTGAATGTGTTAACTTTCCTAAGAATGGACTAAACAAATTGATTGAAGAGTAAAAGAACTATTATCCAACAACTACTTATGGACCAATACTAATGTTATCCATCCCAAAGCGAAGGACACTTAAGAATCAGGGCAATAGAGTGGAAATCTAGGTCGAGATTACCCATAGAAAGAAACATGGAAGGAAGCTTGGTTTCAATTGAGGCAATATAATGACACTCATAGCTACAAAAGTGGGTTTAATATGGCCTTTGATCCTTGTGAAAAATACATGAAAATTATTAGAGTGGGTTTGAATGTTTTCTTCATTTTCTCTCGATATTGAGTGAGATGTGTTTGTGTGGGGGTACTTCAATAACTAAATCTACATAAGGAAATTATGTTGGTTGCCAATTCATGAAATTGAGTAATGTTTTCCTTCATTTTCTTTGGATTTTGGAGTGTGATGTATTTGTGTGATGGTCTTTTAGTAACTAAAGTTTCAGGAAGAATTAATGATTATTGTCAAAGTCAGATTTCCTCAATGTATTTTCAAAGTCAGATTTCCTCAATGTATGCTATGATCTCCCCCGGATGCGGGTGTATAGACAGGATTTAATTCTGATGGGACAGGGGTGGCACGAGGTGGGATGACACCTGCCTACCCAGTACAGAATGGATACACGGTTTATGAACGGAGGCTCTCGGTATTTGGAAAGTGCAGTGCTCATTTGTTTCATGTCAAGCGGCTCTGGATCTCCCATCCTGTCCGTCGCTCTAGTTAATGCCTTCGCACGCTCCGGCTCGTCTCAGACCTCAGCTCTATTCATTGCAATAGTAATGGCGGATGCTTCTCGATGCGTGAAGGAGGTTGATACTTTAAGGCTCAGCCATGAGTTTGCTATGGAGCCGCTTTCGTCGATTCATCTGCATTACTATCCCGCTTCTGGTCTCAGCTATGGTTTCTGTCTGTATAATGTTGGCTCCATCATCTCTGTTGCCTCTTGTAGCTTGAAAGGGGAGGCTGCTCTGAAGCTTTTCTCTGGTCTTTCTGCGGAGCCGCCTCCATCAATCCCTTGATTTTTCTCTTGGGCCTCTAGCCTTCGCTTTTTTGGTCTTCTAATTTGCTCTGGCCTTGTCATTGCTGCTGCCCCGCCTCGCTTTTCTCCCGCTGCTTTTGTCTCCCCAATGCCTCATCTGCGCCATAGAATGCGGTCCCGCAGGGGCCACCCTCAGCGCGTGCCTTCCAGCCCTTCCTCCGACTCGCCTTCCCTTTCCAGTGATTTCTCTGTCGACCACTACCCTCGCACCCGAAGTGGGAGAGGGCGTCTTCTTGATTCCAGCCACTATCCTGTGCCTTCTCCCTCGTCTGGCTCTGCGCTCTTCACCTTCAACTGCTCTCTGAACCGCCCAAGGATTATCGCTCACATTTTGGTGGTCTTCCATGAGGAAGCCCAGGAGGGGGAGTCTAGCTCTCATCAGGAGGGCCCTGGCTCTGTCACTGTTCTAGCTTCGAACCTCCAGATGGGGATTGGCAGCGCGTCTTTGCAGGCTCCAGATGCTCAAGCTCACAGAGCTCAGGCGGTGGTGATGGCACCGGCTGATCCTGGTCCTTCCAATTCTGAAGCTGCTCTTGCAGGGGATATGCCTGATACAGGTTGGTGTCGTATAGTTGAAGAGCCTCCAGATGATTAGTTTGCTCACTGTTGCCTTGCTATCGTGCCATGCGGCCCATACTATTGGGCAAGTTTTTGTTCAGATTGCTATGTGGAATTTTAGTTCATTTTTGAATTTTTGTAAACTCTGCAATATCAAGAAGATCATAACTTGTTCCCCTGCGTGGGTTCTGATAACTGGTTCAAGACTGAGCTCCCTGACATGGGGCAGTTTCCTTCTATGCTTATCTTGACAACTATGCCTCTCTTCTGGGTAGTGTTTTTGACTTCGGTCACGTTGTAATTTTACTCCCTTTATGTTAATAGATTAATCTTATTAAAAAAAATAAAAAGTTGTATGCTATGACTTAGTGAAGATTACTTCAAAAATGAAGGAACCTTCCAATACAAGGAAAGATCTTGGTAGATTTGGATTTAAGATGGATCTATGCTAGTTTAATTTCCTCCTTTAAATAGGCTATATTCCACATGAATACCATGGGTTCTCATCAACCTGGAGCTCAAAAACACTACTAACTTGATCAAGTCAAGTTTACCTTATTATTTTAGTTTAAAGTTATTTTTGTTTTAAGGTAGATTTATTTTTAATTGTCTTTATTTTATTTTTGACCAAGTAAAAATGTTTAAGGTAAACCATATCTCTTCCATATTGGGTGGCTAGAGCACCTCAGAGCCCAATATGAATTATACCATTTAAATAGAGACTTTATTTTATTATTGAATAAAGTAAAATATCCTATAAAATATTTAATAAATGACTATTGAATATTTTATTTTTACATGTTTTAAATTGAAATTTTAATTAAAGTGAAATTATTTTTACATTCTTATTTAACTAATGACTATTGAAAATTTTATTTTTACATGTTTTAAATGATAATTTTAATTAAAGTGAAATTATTTTTACATTCTTACAAAATAATTAGAAAATTTTGAATGATTATAGGCCTAGTCTAACTTATAGACGAGATGACCTTTGCCACGAAAATTTTTCTGGTTAATTTTTCAGTTTAAGTTGTTTAATCTGTAGAATTTGAATGTTGAATCCATTTATGCATTTTAAACAATAAAAATTCAAATTCTTGCTTGAAATTGTTTTACCCAGTGAAAAATTCTATTTCGTCTATAAGTTAGGCCACGCCATGATTATATACTTTTTAATCAGAGCCTCTATAAACTTTTCATATACAAAATATTATTGAATAATACAAAAGTTCCCATAAATATCTAGCAAATGTGATTAATGCATTCAAAAACCAAATATGGTAAGTGTGTTATTTCAATTTTGCTTTATGGTGCGGATAGTGATGTTGTAAATCCATTACATAGTAACTTATGTCTTGACTTCTTGTTTATGAGTTTGAATGAGTTAACTTTCCTAAAAATGGACCAAACAAATTAATTGAAGAGTAACATATAATATCCAACAACTACTTATGGACTAATGCTGATGTTATCCATCCCAAAGTGTAGGGCACTTAAGAATCAATAATTAGGGAACGGAGTGGAAATCTAGGTCAAAATTACCTATACAAAGAAATATGGAAGGAGCCTTGGTTTCAATTGAGGTAATATAATGACACTCAAAGCTACAAACGGTGACCTTTGATCCTTGTGAAAAATGTATGAAAATTATTAGAGTGGGTTGAATGTTTTTCTTCATTTTATCTCGATATTGAGTGAAATGTATTTGTGTAGGGGTACTTCAATAACTAAATCTACCTAAAGAAATTATGTTGATTGTTAATTTATGAAACTAAGTAATATTTTCTTTCATTTTCTTTAGATTTTGGAGTGTGATGTATCTATGTAATAGACTTTTAATAACTAAAGTTTCAAAAAAATTTAATAATTAAGTTCAATGTCAAATCTCCTCACTACCTACTATGATCTACTGAAAATTACTTCGAAAATTCCTTCCCATACAAGACTGTATTCCACATATATACGATATTAATCAATATGATTTTGCTAACCACTTTATGATTTTGCTAAGAATATAGTTGTGCTCATGGTTCGGATAATTAGTGAAGGGACCATGGATTTCTATTTGAATGCACATATAAAAGTAAAATATGTTTTGATGGCATTATCCATCTGCGGCATTCCAGCGTGTCGTTTCCTCCTCCTGCAGATTCCAATGGTGGAATGATGATCGACGAGGATGGAGTAGGTGTGAAAGGGATAGGAGAAAACCCACCCTTAAATTAAACTTGCAGACGTGGACAGGTAAATGGCTGTATTTGAGCGGTAGTAAGCGGTTTCGAAGATGGAAAACGGAAATATCTATTGGCCTTAATGTTTTTATATTATTAGAATTCGATTTTCTAAATTCAAGTGGATGAAATATTATAGTTTCATACAGTGCCTAAAGTGCTTTTCATTCTCAACCCGTCCTCATAAAGTTTGAACCTAAGACTTGGAGAGAACTAAACCCAACACAAACTGATCTACACCTCATAGATAAATCACATTTTAAATTTATTTCTCTTCCTAGCTCAATTCGTCTTATCTTACTCACATATTTAAATATGGATCCCGTACCCATTGCACTCACATATTAAATCTGGGTCCCCTTAGATTCCAGGGTTTCTCTTGTACCTATTATTTCATCTACAAGTCAAACCAGGTCTTATTTAGTTTGGCTATCAATATTTCTAGAACTATAGCTCCATTAATTCATTGGGCAGTGTATGCCACTCTACAAAATCCAACAAGTGACATATATTTCCCTGTGAATTAATAGAACTATAAGCTCCACTATGTGCTACCCTACAAAATCCAACAAGTGACATATATTTCCCTATGCATTAATGGAAATATAAACTCTAGACAAAAAAACCTCCTAAAACTTTCCCATCCCAAACTTTTCTCTTCTCACCCTACAAAGTTAGCATAAATATTTTAATTAATTTTTAAATAAAACTAAAAACTCAACCATTTTATTGATTACTCTTTTCATATGTAAGAAGTAAGAACCCTTTGTAAATGTTATGATCACATTATCTATTTTGATACGTTGCAACCAAAAAAATTGAGTCTTACTAAACAGATTATATGATCAATAAAAAAATGTTACTTATTATATGATCAATAAAAAAATTGATTAAAAAAATGATACTTATAGCCTTTTCTAGAAGATGTGACAGGGTCAAGTAACAGTGTCCAATGAGATTAGACGGGAGTATAGAGGGCCACAATATGCATGGGACATTCATGAATCCTTGACGAAATTTTTAGCATTGACATATGGAAGGAATTTATTTCTTGTTGCAATTCTTTACCAAATTGTTGCAGAAGCAGCACGAAAAATGCTTCTGTGGATTCGTGTAAAGATAACAAGTGAAAGAGCGTAAAAGATGAAATACAAATTTGGGGGCACAGACAAGAAGTCACCCTTTAGATGCAAAATAAGTCACCATATAGATGGAAATGTTGGTGCAAAGAAGGGTACATATACAGTGGAATATGACCTGTTTGGGTTTTTGTCTGGTTGTCTTTTTTTTCTACCTAAAATCCCAGTTTGGTCGGCTTCGTTTTAACCCCAAATCCCTTGTTTCCTTAAACAGAATTTAACTACTGTGTGATGTATAAAAAAATCACAAATTCTCATTTACTGAACTAGCAGATCCTGTCCTTTACCCCTCTACCTGATGGACGGATTCTTTTACTGAAGCCATCAAGCTTAATAAACATAATGATAGTACAACAGTCATGGCCATGTTTAAGATTTTAATCTACACGGTTCACGGCCAGGTTTAAGACAGAAGCCCTACACTGTATCTAACCTTTCAAAGAGTTGGTTCTTCGTTGCATGCATATATCAACACACTGGATACCAAGATCGAAACTTAGAAACAGTCTTAGGAAATAGTCTTAAAAAAATTATGAAGAATGAGATTAAAAGAAACTCATATCAATTTTACATACAAGATCAGATGCTCATATCAATTTTATATACAATATCCAGGATATCATATGGCAAAACTCAAATTCATAGAGGCCAGTTCATGGCGTCCTGCTTCTCTCAAAACTGTGCAAAATTTATCTACATAGAATTTGCTTCCTGAGATTCCTGGAAGTTCCTTGGTAAGTCCTCACTAGCAATCCCACCCCAAGACACATCCCAAGACCAATCCCAATACCAAACCTTAATCCGGAGTCGATCCAAGAATCATCCAGCTGCTCCTGTTCTTCCATCCTGGACTCCCAATCAAAGTCACAGTCACAGCCACTGTTCGACTCAACGAAACTGCTTTCAGAATCATCAGATTCAGGATCTGTATCACTGAAATCAGAGCAACTTTCTTCAGTCTCGTTTCCCTCCGGAATAACCTCCAAAGTGCAATGGTGGACGCGTTTCCTTCTGGGAAGGAGTTGCAGAGTGTGAGTTAAAATTATCGGGGAGCCAGAGATCCGACCCGAGATGTATACGTCTACAGTCGGGATGGACATGGCGTCCCAGGACAATTTTGACGAATACTCCAGCCGGCTGCTGCACTCCACGGTCCATGTCGTTTCAGGCATGAGATCTTCGCCAAATTCCTGTTTTTTCTCCAGTGTTCCAAAGATAAGAGGCTCGTCCCTCAAGTACACTTCAAAACAGAGGTTGTCACTCGTCCGAATGGTGTCTGTGCCGACGTATATGATTTCGCCTTCTGATTTTTCTTCGACTCGGTTCCGCTGGAGCGTGAGAAATGCGCTAGAAGACGGATGGAATCGGCGCTCGTTGATCTCCAAGGCCACAGCATTGCTGCGCGGTAAGAAATGCAGGGTTAAAGATTCAGGAATCTGTACGGTTTTGCTAAATCCAGAAGCATTCAATTTCATGCAGAATACTTTCATGTCGAGCCATTGTTTCCCCCTCTTGGCGCGGATTGGACCGTCTGGGAAGGGCCGGGAGGTTATGTGGCACATTTTGACATACAATTCTCTCACAGCTTTTCTGACCTTTAAATTGACCCGACAAGTTTCGAACTCAAACCTGAAAAATGTCAACCAGAAATAATCTCTGACCTCAAAATAGTCCAAAGCGTTGAATCAACAGATCTCTTGTGCTCCAGGCAAATAATCTCACAGCCCTGAAATTGATATTTTAAGTAGAAATTCCTGCGAACTTTATAACGCTAGATCTGTGGAGAAATTATGAGACTCTCAAGCCTCCGAAGTCTTCAATGTCCCTGAAGATTTCTCCGCTGTGCTGTTATTTTCCTCTGCAGATACACCAAAGACAATATGAGCAAGCTCCTCAGACGTGAATCGGCGATATCACTCCGTATTCAGAAGACGCATTTATATAAGAGTGCACAAATAATCCCTGCTTTAATAGATGTAGACCAGACAGGAAGCAGATAATGTATTTACATATGGCCACTGGCCAGTATCTTTTTCCCCAAGAAACCAGACGCTAGTCCATCCCGCCCGTGGAAAAATACAAGAAACGAAGCAAATACCAGGTAGTTACAGCGGAAGATCTGGCAGACACTGTCTGATACCCTAAAAAATAATATGCTAGAGTTCACCCTAGAAAACTTTCCGAAATCTTTCCAACTTTTAAATGACGAAAATTAAATTATTGCAATATATCCCGTCAAAATCTGCTACTCCTTACCAATTTGCAACAAGATGCCAAATCTATAAATTAAACGAATAAATTACTATAAACTAATGCAATGTGCAGACACATTGAATTTATTTTTTCCGAGTGATATCCTAATCAGCGGCAGACCACAGATCATAAATTAAACAGCTTTTCAAAACCAGGCAAAGTTCTGTGTGTTGCCAGCAATGGAATATGTGGTATCCACTACACATATTCCGATGACGCAACTACGCTAAATTCAATGAATTTGTTTAAATACCTCAGTCGCACAATACCACCGGCCGCACGCGGTATTCCAGCGTCTTTTCTTTTATGTTTCTTTGCAGCTTCCAGCGATGGAATAAGGTCAATGATGGCGGCTGTGTCAAAGTGGTAAGAACCTGCAACGGTGGACAGGTAAATCGCTATAGTACACATCAATCTGTTTTGAATGTAGGTAAGTGATTCGAGGGTAGTGCATAAATAGCGGCTGGCTTTAATTTTCTAATATTATTTTATTAGTAATTTCCTCTGAAGGTTTCATAGGATTAGGATTGTTAAATTGTAATAATTTCTAAGATTAACAATCCTAATAATTTCTAAGATGGTTAAATTGTAATAATTTTGAAGATATATGTACATTTGAATTTAACATTTCAATATTATTAGTTTTTCAGGGTAGAATACAACATTATTTAATAAAAAATGAAAAGTGCAATCTCAATCTATTAATTGATTAACTTTGTAATGTTAATATGAAAATAACAAAATCAAATTGAGAATATAGTTTAATTTCCTCAAATAAATAAAAAAATTTGACCCAATTACTTAATTTGATCAATGACTAACTATAAAAATGGATGAATAGAAAAACTTAACTTAATTGGAGCAATGGATAACTATAAAAATGGATGAATAGAAAGTTAAACTAACCCAATAAAATTGTTAATTGTTTTGTTTTAAAATATATTTTTACTTATGTCCACATGGGGTAGCTCAAGTGGCAAGGGTTGTGGAAATGAAGTCTCATCGAACCGGAAGTTTTGGGTTCAAATCTTGGGCTACCCCTCCCCCGTAGAGGGGTATATAATGGACATGTAAATCGGAGAGTCCCACCCCAGCTTACAAAAAAAAATATATATTTTTACTTATTGATTCTTTATGAATGAAATGATTTTAATTTATATAATTTAAAAACATAAAAAAAATGTCATCTTTAATATAACTATAAAATTATTAGTAATAATAATACAACCGTGATTTTTTTTTAAACAAATTAATTAATTTACGTTCACTTTAATTTCACATTCATTAAGTTTCTATGAAATATATTTCAACTTTAATATTATTTAAACTTCTAAGAAATATATTTCAACTTCAATAGTATTTAAGGTGATTTTAACGTATTTTTTTATATGTGACAACGCTATTAATTTGACATTTTTTACTATGCAAAATAATTCAACATGGTTGGGGAATTCTTCTACATTCCTTCTAAATTGTAAGTGCCTTTGAGCAAAAGTTGGCTTACAAGTAGTTGTATTCTCCCGCATTGAAATAAAAACATAGCATTTGATTTTTCTAACTCTAATAAAAGTAAAGTTACAATCTAAAATAATACTAGGTGAGTCGAGATTGGAACTGAAATTCCTTGAAGTCCTTTTACATGCGAGTTGAGATTCAAGATGTCAAATGCCTTTGAGTTCTTTCACATGGGAAAAGTAGAAGTGAACAATGTTAACGAAGTAGAAGTGAGATGAAAAATGTTAAATTGTAATAAATATATATATATATATATATATATATATATATATATTTCAATTTAAAAAGGTAATTGGCCCAAGGTTGGGTAAGTTAATATTAAGTTTTGCATTATAGAAAAGTGAGTTAATATAAAGTTTTAAGTATTAGAGAGTTTGTTTGTATAAGAGTGATAAGAAGCTCAAGAATTGAGAGTTCAAGATTGGGATTGTTGAGATGCCACTTATTTAGTAGTTCTCGTTGAAGTTGAATTGGCACTCCTTAAGAGTCAAGACACCCAATCATATCTAGTAGCTTTAGTTGAAGTTGAATTAACACTCCTTAAGGGTCAAGACATTGAATCACTCAAGCGTTGAGGCTTTATATTGGTATCATTCAAGCCATACAATGTTAAAAAGTGGAGAATAATTAATTGAGAGGGTTGTCTTTATGGTTGAGAACATCCCAATTAGTTCTTTAAGATAGCATAACCATTCTTCTTATATTATATGACACCATGCCACATTATATGCCACACCAATGATGAATGAACTTTCCATACATGCCAATGGGGCTAAAGATGATGAATAGGAAATCCAAGAATGTGAAGCCAAGATAACCCAATCTTGGTGACTATACATGTGATAACATGGAGAAGAAGATTTTACTACTCTTAAACGGAATTGGAACGATTTCCTTGAGTGCCAAAAGAATTATAACCATTTGTAATGAGAAATATTTTTTTAAATCTCAAAGAAAAAAATAAGAAGTTGCACAATGTATTCTTGGCATGAGATTAAAAACACAAGTCCTATTTTTAGAGAGGGTGACTAAAATTAAAGTAAAAACAAAAGTTTAAGCCAAGAATAAGAACTTTTATAAACAAGGTCGCATAGTTAGTGTTCTTTGCCACTTAGTTTAATAAAATATTTTAATGTCATGATGTGTTGTATGTACTCCAAACAATAATAAAATTGTAAAATGAGTTATATGAATATTTATTTAACTTTTTTTATTAATTTTTATAATATAATAAACTTTGTTTTGGTAGATAAAACTTATATATATATATATATAATTGACATTGAAGAAAATGATAACAAGTTGATAATTATTTATTTAATATTGAATGATGACAATTTTTTTTTTATATAATGCTCATATTATAGTACACATGTCATGTCATTAGAGTATAGATTGATATAATGAGTTGTACAAATTGTACACATGTTATTTTTACATTTTTTTCAAATTTAGATTTTTTTAATTTTTTTTTAATTAAAAAAATAAAACCCATAAAAATTGTCTATTCAATACTTTACACCAACAAGAAAATAGAACTTTTGATTTTAATTACAAACTATTTGTGTTTATGGTACTTAGTGATTAATATATAATGTTATTTTTCAAATTATTTTTACACTGTAAGGCGTTTCCATTTGAAATGAATTGCACCAGCTGCCGCCATGTCCTATTGTTCACTGTGGATTTGTGGCGTTAGACGATTGAACGAATTTTGATCGTTGATAAAAAACTGAAATAAGTTATGAATAACAAAAAAACGGTTAATGAAGAAGCGTGTTCCGTCCATGGAGAAGCTTGATATGAAAGAATATTGCTCCCAAGTTCAACTGACTGTAAATGTTTTGGGGTCTGTCATGGTGCCGCCTTTTCGACCTTCTCCCAGAGCCTATATCAGTCTTTGGCTTGTATTCTAGCTGGTGACTGACAACGCAATTACAATTGCTCGGCCTACGCTAGATCTAGGCCCTACTCCGAGGATTGCAGGGCGGTTCCCTTGATTCAGAGTCTGATAATTATTACAGAGATGGGGTGGTTCCCTTGATTCAAAGTCCGATAATTATTACAGAGATGGCCATGGGGATCATCGTTGTGAGCATTCTGCTATTCGTCACTGTCATCTAGGTTTGGATTAAGCTTAAGGGCAACCCGTCTGAAACCATGACAACGATCTGCCCGTGCAAATCTACATCTGTGGCAACAACGACATCAAGTGTCCGAGAACCAGCAGTGAGATCATCCTTGTGAGCATTCTGGTATGCGTCATTGTCATCTGGGTTTGGTTCAAGCTTAAGGTTGACCCGTCTGAAACCATGACAAATTGTAAATTCTAAGAGATGTCTTTAAATATTGTAAATAAAAAAGTAATTCATATTTATATAAGAAAATTGCATGCATTATCTTTAATTTACCATCATGGCGACTGTAATTAGTTCTATGCAGAAAAATTACTATGATAAAAAACAATTTTGGAACAATGAAGAAAGAAACCTTTGCTGAGACAAAATCAAATAGAGGAAAAATTAATTCCCTTAAGTGTGTACAATCCATTCACAAGATTAAAAAAATTGGCGAATTTATTTCAATTATGAAAACAGATTTTGTTAAATAGCACTGCATCATATATTTTGTTGTTAAAATCATGCCATTAAATAAGTATAAAAATGCACCTACTCTTTTTACGTTTCAGTCTGAGATGTTTGATAACCTAATTATTGCTTGCTGAGAAGGGAATGTGATTATCTGCATTTGTTATGCCAACGTTGAAGTTTCAGAAATGATTTTGGGAGAGTAGCATCTCAACTATATATTATATCTCAATTATGTATTATATATTGCTATTAACATCACTTGCCAGCCGTAGTGATAGAAAATCAACCAAAACTTTAGGCTCCAAACACCCACTTCAATACTCAAAATATTAATATTCCTAGGTCCAACAGGAAGAAAGAAGGCACGAATAAAATGTTCTCTACAACGTTGTGCAATTAGAGGAATTCCCAATGCCGGATCTTGCATCCGGCCTCTTAATCACTAAAACTAAACCTAAAATATTGGGCTGGAAAGACACCCTGATCTCGAATGCCCTTATCTTTGATATTATTCAATCAATAAAATGCATGAACTTTCTTCTTTGAGAGGCCAAATTCTTTAATCATAAAAAGTGAAAAATAAAAAGTGAAAATAAGAATCCTAAGAAATAAAAAACAACTTTCATTCAAGTGAAAATCTACAATCTACAATAAACCAACAGCTCTATAAGCAAAATATAAAATTGAGTTTTAGCATTTGCAGGTGCCTTAGGTCTTTCCATTTACTTAAACCCTAAGTTTAGTGAAAAAAATATCAATGGACTGTTGCTCATCGAAAAAAATAATTTTATAAATGTAGAGAACTTCACGGCAGATACTACACCCACTATATCTCTAACGTAGTTTGCCCAAAATATATCGCCAAGATTATTGAATTGAGTGCAAACGGATTTGCCAAATAGAAAAACATTCCAAACCCTTGCATGCCTTCCAAAATAGCTATGCACCTACGAAATTTTACTGGGCATGTGTTGAGATTATGAAATAGGCTTGCATGGCAAGTTAAGGGGAATGTACTCAGAAGTTTCAATGATAAGCACCATCTTCATGAGCCCCTTCACAAGCCCTAATAGATGAGATGTTGGCATAAATGGTTCCTTGATTTTTTTAGCTCTTAGTTTCTACTTATTAACTAACACAACCCTTCTTTGCATTCATAAATTGTTGTCATTTGATTTAGCTAGCATCTATCAGTGATATCAACATGTCTCACATTTACGGTTATAAAGTGAGATTAAATCGAAGATTCATGGTTTTAACGCTCACTATTCATATGGCCAGGGCCATAGAATTTGTTTTGGAGATTGGAAAGACAACCAATTGCTGAACTTGCTAATTAAATGCTTTAAAGAAGCTTTCAATTAGATAGACAAAGTAATGAGTGAGAACCCGATTCATTAATTGCGAGTCATGTTTACAAATCGCAAGCCAAAGCTCAAAAGGTTATCCCCTTCTAGCTAAGAAAAGTAAGGTTTATTGGTAACTAACTAGAGAAAGAAGAAAGTCAAAGCCACCCAAGGCTAGCCAAAGGAAGAAAGTAAGGCATAACGGGACCGCTAAGGCATAACGTATTTGAAGATGTGAATGCTCTGTCAAATGTTTCAAAAGCATGGAGAGCGAAGAAGAAAGTCAGGGCCAAAGCAGGCCAAGAGAGCCAGCCAAGATTATGGAGGGTTGGAGTTGTAGTATGGTTATGACTTAACTCCAGGCAGGTCATCGGTAAGTCGTCCTTCTCACTCATGACCTTAGCTGATAGATTCCGGAAAAGGACCTTAGCCACAAAAGCTAACTTTTCCTTATCGATTGACGAGATATATCCCCTTCCCCTTTCAGAAGGAAGAGGTAGAATACTAACCATACCAAATGACTTACTAGCTGGCTGTAACAAAGTATCCATGCGAGGTGGTAGCCAGATTGCAAGGTACCTGCAAAAAAGTTGTTCACTTGGATGCATGCAAAAGTCACTCATGAAAACAGTCTGAGTTATAACTATGATGTTGAGTTCAAGGAATTCCCATGTCCCCATCCACAGAAGGCAGGGAAACAACCCAGGCAATGGTAGAGAAAATTACCAGGCCAAAGGAATTAACTCAAATGATTTAAGGACCAGGTATCAAACAATGAGAATGATCGAAACTGATATTGCTGAGGCATAGGATTTGTTCCTTGACACGCCGATAGCAACCCAACAATGAAATTGCAAATTAAAATTTTTAATGAAAAATTAATAAAATTACAGTAAATATAATCTCATAAAAACATAAAAGTTGTAGATTAACTATTAGACGGTGTGCATGTAGCCCACTTGTTGTCTATGGCAATCCCATGTTAAGTATTCAAGGTTGGTTGAGTTGAATGAGTTTCCGCCCAAGCAGTCGACTAAGACTATCCAATCGTTGATGGATACCGATGGGAAATAATTGATGCAATGGTTGGTGAGTGAACGAGGGCACCATTGATTTCCTAGAGAGATGTTGTTAGATATCATCCAGTCTTCTGGGGTGGAGCGAGCTCTAGGGAACAGAGAGTGCTATGAAAGGAATGAATTTCTCTTGAAGCTACGCTAATATTCATTTTCTTATCCATGAAAAATTAATAAAATTACAGTAAATATAATCTCATAAAAACATAAAAGTTGTAGATTAACTATTAGACGGTGTGCATGTAGCCCACTTGTTGTCTATGGCAATCCCATGTTAAGTATTCAAGGTTGGTTGAGTTGAATGAGTTTCCGCCCAAGCAGTCGACTAAGACTATCCAATCGTTGATGGATACCGGTGGGAAATAATTGATGCAATGGTTGGTGAGTGAACCAGGGCACCATTGATTTCCTGGAGAGATGTTGTTAGATATCACCCAGTCTTCTGGGGTGGAGCGAGCTCTAGGGAACAGAGAGTCAACCTTCTTTATCTATAGCTATGAAAGGAATGAATTTCTCTTGAAGCTACGCTATTTTGTTTTCTTCATATTCATTTGCTTATCCATTCAAAAATGGGTTAAGGGTGAACATGAGCTCTGGGAGAAGAAATAGTATGAGCAACCGGCCAAAATGGATAAGATTTGGGTCACATTGGCTTTACAGATATTCATTTTCTAAAGACCAGAAGGAAATCAACCCAATGCACCTGTCCTAACCTCGCACCTGACCCAACAAAGGGTGAGATCATTTGCTCACAGGGGAACTTACCTCGAATTGATCTGTTTAAGGCAATGTTTTCACTAGCCTCAGAATGGAATCGCCCCAACTTGAACACGATTATCCAGCTTCCACAATCTATCCAACTTGGCTATGATTACCTTCCACAATCCATAGCGCTTCACAATCTATTCCGCTTGTCCACGATCTGCACCGCTTCCAACTTACAGAATGCAACCGAACCCAACTCAAATAGCAAGGTAAGCCTCTGCAGTTTCCATCATCTTAATCAACACCATTGATGAGATCTCTTCTACAAGAACGTGCTTCTTCGACAAGAAACTACTCTTCACCTTCGCAATTAACAATTATAGTGTCTTATCACCAGTCATTGGCCAACCAACATGCAAACAGCCACATGGCACCGACATGCAAAAAGCCACGCAGGGGGACGAATTGCTCCAATACACCACAGATCTAGCGTTGAAATGTTTATATGTCGTATTTTTGAAATAAAGTATTTTGAAATTTCAAACTAACACCCTAACCTCAAAAGACACCTTGACCTCAAATGCCCTTATCTTTGATATTATAAAATGCATGACCTTTCTTCTTTGAGAGGCCAAATTCTTTAATCATAAAAAGTGAAAATAAGAATCCTAAGAAATAAAAAACAACTTTCATTCAAGTGAAAATCTACAATCTACAATGAACCAATAGCTCTATAAGCAAAATATAAAATTGAGTTTTAGCATTTGCAGGTGCCTTAGGTCTTTCCATTTACTTAAACCCTAAGTTTAGTGAAAAAAATATCAATGGACTGCTGCTCATCGAAAAAATAATTTTATAAATGTAGAGAACTTCACGGCAGATACTACACCCACTATATCTCTAATGCAGTTTGCCCAAAATATATCGCCAAGATTATTGAATTGAGTACAAACGGATCTGTCAAACAGAAAAACATTCCAAACCCTTGCATGCCTTCCAAAATAGCTATGCACCTATGAAATTTTACTGGGCATGTGTTGAGATTACAGAATAGGCTTGCATGGCAAGTTAAGGGGAATGTACTCAGAAGTTTCAATGATAAGCACCATATTCACGAGCCCCTTCACAAGCCCTAATAGATGAGATGTTGGGATAAATGGTTCCCTAATTTTTTTAGCTCTTAGTTTCTACTTATTAACTAACACAACCCTTCTTTGCATTCATAAATTGTTGTCATTTGATTTAGCTAGCATCTGTCAGTGATATCAGCATGTCTCACATTGACGGTTATAAAGTGAGATTAAATCGAAGATTCATGGTTTTAACGCTCACTATTCATATGGCCAGGGCCATAGAATCTGTTTTGGAGATTGGAAAGAAAACCAATTGCTGAACTTGCTAATTAAATGCTTTAAAGAAGATTTCAATTGGATAGACAAAGTAATGAGTGAGAACCTGATTCATTAATTGCGAGTCATGTTTACAAATCGCAAGCCAGAGCTCAAAAGGTTATCCCCTTCTAGCTAAGAAAAGTAAGGTTTTTTTATATTATTGGTAACTAACTAGAGAAAGAAGAAAGCCAAAGCCACCCAAGGCTAGCCAGAGGAAGAAAGTAAGGCATAACGGGACCGCTAAGGCGTAACGTATTTGAAGATGTGAATGCTCTGTCAAATGTTTCAAAAGTATGGAGAGCGAAGAAGAAAGTCAGGGCCAAAGCAGGCCAAGAGAGCCAGCCGAGATTATGGAGAGTTGGAGTTGTAGTATGGTTATGACTTAACTCCAAGTAGTTCATCGGTAAGTCGTCCTTCTCACTCATGGCCTTAGCTGATAGATTTCAGAAAAGGACCTTAGCCACAAAAGCTAACTTTTCCCTATCGATTGACGAGATATATCCCCTTCCCCTTTCAGAAGGAAGAGGTAGAATACTAACCATACCAAATGACTTACTAGCTGGCTGTAACAAAGTATCCATGCGAGGTGGTAGCCAGATTGCAAGGTACCCGCAAAAAAGTTGTTCACTTGGATGCATGCAGAAGTCACTCATGAAAACAGTCTGAGTTATAACTATGATGTTGAGTTCAAGGAATTCCCATGTCCCCATCCACAGAAGGCGGGGAAACAACCCAGGCAATGGTAGAGATAAAAAAGGAGAGAAATTACCAGGCCAAAGGAATTAACTCAAATGATTTAAGGACCAGGTATCAAACAATGAGAATGATCGAAACTGATATTGCTGAGGCACAGGATTTGTTCCTTGACACGCCGATAGCAACCGAACAATGAAATTTCAAATTAAATTTTTTAATGAAAAATTAATAAAATTACAATAAATATAATCTCATAAAAACATAAAAGTTGTATATTAACTATTAGACGGTGTGCATGTAGCCCACTTGTTGTCTATGGCAATCCCATGTTAAGTATTCAAGGTTGCTTGAGTTGATGAGTTTCCGTCCAAGCAGTCAACTAAGACTATCCAATCGTTGATGGATACCGGTGGGAAATAATTGATGCAATGGTTGGTGAGTGAACCAGGGCACCATTGATTTCCTGGAGAGATGTTGTTAGATATCATCCAATCTTCTGGGGTGGAGCGAGCTCCAGGGAACAGAGAGTCAACCTTCTTTCTCTATAACTATGAAAGGAATGAATTTCTCTTGAAGCTATGCTATTTTGTTTTCTTCATATTCATTTGCTTATCCATTCAAAAATGGGTTAAGGGTGAACATGAGCTCTGGGAGAAGAAATAGTATGAGCAACCGGCCAAAATGGATAAGATTTGGGTCACATTGGCTTTACAGATATTCATTTTCTATAGACCAGCAGGAAATCAACCCAATGCACCTGTCCTAACCTCGCACCTAACCCAACAAAGGGTGAGATCATCTCCTCGCAGGGGAACTTACCTCGAATTGATCTGTTTAAGGCAATGTTTTCACTAGCCTCGGAATGGAATCGCCCCAACTTGAACACGATTATCCAGCTTCCACAATCTATCCAACTTGGCCATGATTACCTTCCACAATCTATACCGCTTCACAATCTATCCCGCTTGTCCACGATCTATACCGCTTCCAACTTGCAGAATGCAACCCAACCCAACTCAAATAGCAAGGTAAACCTCTGCAATTTCCGTCATCTTGATCAACACCATTGATGAGATCTCTTCTGCAGGAACGTGCTTCTCCGATAAGAAACTACTCTTCACCTTTGTAATTAACAATTATAGTGGCTTGTCACCAGTCATTGGCCAACCAACATGCAAACAGCCACATGCCACCAACATGCAAACTGTCACAGACAAACGCAGGGGGACGGATGGCTCCAATACACCACAGATCTAGCGTTGAAACTTTTATATAAAGTATTTTTGAAATTTCAAACTGATTATCTTAAGTTTCATCAAAATCATGTCATCTCCCCGGCAATAAGGGGTACAAACTGGAAGTTTGGATAAAAGTTTGTTTGGCAGCGTATTTTTTTTTAAACATTGGTTAAAACATGAAATGTACGGGTTGTTCAAAGCCATTTAATAGTACGTCAGCGTTTATCGATCGTAATAGTCCCTGCAGGGACTAAAAAGAGGCTGCAATAAGAGGTGCATTCTTCTTGCCCAATCAAATAGCAAGGAAACATTGGTTAAATGCTATCATGCCCATTTACACTACAAAGTTGTAGAGAAACTTTGGTTGAATCTACGATATAAAAAACCAGTCAACACCATTAATATGCAGTCAACAACATACCAATCGCTATATACCTGCTTGGGCAGGGATAATAACGAAACTCTTCTGATTATATACATTTATTTTTTACAGGTATGTAATTCGTTTTTTATACTTCATTTTTAATTAACATTGAAAATTTTAAATATAAAGTATTGTTATTTAAAACTTGGAATTTCTTTTGCACTGATACATATGAAGCCACTATTACAATGGCCGGCACAAAAAATTAATAACCCTCCCAAACTTTTGACGGGACAGGTTGAACAAACTTCAAATTCCATGCCTGGGCCCTGACATTGTCATTTTGGATTTTAGAATGCGCGCTCCCCGCAAAAAGTTTGTTTTGGGTTTTACAATGTGCACTACCTACATAAAGTTTTATAGTTTTACAATGCTCACTCGCATTATGGTTTTAGAATGCTCAATTTCCGCATAAAGATATGGTTTCCACGTGTTAGTGTGAGAGATTCTCAATGAATACATCAACCTCTTTTTCAATGAAGATAAGTTATTGTAGCATGTGTCGCTAATCAATGCCAACAACATGTCCTTGTTTATTTCAAAATGCTTTAATGTATCTAACATCATCTTACAATATAATATGAAATATAACCCATCGATCATAACAAACCATAGCAGCTAGATTCTTTTAATGTCTTAAAAAAAACCAATGGATGCATATTTGTGAGAGAAAAATGGTGTTGCCATAGTAATATAAATCATAGCAGAGATCTTCATTCATATATATAACGATTATGTACTATAGAGATTTATTTATTTCAATGATAACTTGAGATTCTTCCCGTTATGACAAAAGAGTAAAATATTTAAAATAGAGCACGGACTATAGAAATTTATTTGAATGATAACTTGAGATTCTTATCCCACGCTGCAAAAAAAAACAAGGTTCATACGATTCCAGTGTGTAAATGAAAAATTAATAGATCAATTTAATCTTAATTTTGACGGATTTGATTATTTTTAATAATGAAATATTTTTTTAATTATTTTTAATAATGAAATATTTTTTAATGATATTTTTTAAATTTAAATTTAAATAAAATTTATATTTTCATAATATATTTTTTTATACATAAAAGGTTGAAATAAAAATATTTTAATTAAAATAGAAATTAAAATATTTTTTATTACTATTTTTTTATTAATATTTATAGATATTCTATTTAAATTTCATATTAACATTAAAATAATTATACATGTTTAATTATTTTATTATTTATATAGAATTATGAAGGAATTATATATTTCTTTTATATTAGGTTATAAAAAATATATTTCAATACAAAAAATAGTTAAAAGAATTAATTAATCATTCTCAATAAAATATCTACTTCTCTCCTATCAAATAGTGTAAAGTGTAAAGTTGCTAAGTGGTTGAGTAGCTTTATTGATATTTTGTAGCTTTACTTTAAAATAATGTACAAAAACATGTTCACATAAACAAAAACAACTACATGGATAATGGATAACCTCTACATGACATTACTATTATTTACAAAATAGCCATATTCAAATACACATAACTAATCATTTCAAGTATAACTCATTATCATCCACCCTAACTTTCAACAATGTCCATTCACATGTTGCTATTTTTCCACACACTACTATTATTTACAAAATATCCATATTCAAAATACACATAACTAATACTTTCAACTGTAACTCATTATCATCCACCTTTTCTTTCAACAATGTCCATTCACATGTCGTTATTCTTCCACAAACTATTATTATTTACAAAATATCCATTTTCAGAATACACATAACTAACTATTGCAATTGTAACTCATTATCATCCACCCTTGCTTTCAACAATGTCCATTCACTTGTCTCTATTCTTCCCTGCTCTATTCTATTCTTCCCCACTCTATGCCTTACGACGTTTCTTTTGCAACATAAGGTGCAAATGCTAATTATTTATTGTACATAGTAATTAGCCATATAGTGATGATGATGATGATGGTGGTGGTTAACGTCCACTGAGACCAAATTGGTCTATCGGACCTATAATTTTCTTAGTTTATAATTGTTTGGCTCCTCGTCTTTCTTGGCGAGGTTGGTAATGTAGCTTTCTTTTTATCTCTATGGTCTTCCAACTTTCTTTATCTTGCATCTCCTTCATCTCTTCTGGTTCTTGGGACATTGGTGTCTTAGCTTCGCGATCTATTGTGTTCGTCATTTTGAAGATAGTCGGAGAAGAACTTTGGTCTAGGAGATCTGCTTTGCTGTTAAATGAAGATTTATTTTTTGCGGTATTCGAATCCTAATAATTGTTGATGCTTGAGGGGTTGTCGAGTTCACTCTTTTGTTGTTGGGCGAGGCTTTCTCCCTACTTGTCTTGAGAGTTGTTTCTTTCTTGCCCGATTTCTTGTGATTTAGAGTTTTCTCGAGAGTATTCTTCTTTGATGACAGTGTAGTGTTCTTTTTGTGCTCCTTCCCACCATGTAGATCGGTGATTTCTAGCAGAATTTTTATGGGAGGCTTTTGGGAAATTTTTAGCTAGGTGGCCTGTCTCAAAGCAAGATCGACATCTGAAGAGGACACTTTCATAATCGAGTTTCTGGTTCCACACATAGTCTTTACTTTTTAAGTGTATTTCAGCTGGGAATCCGACGCTGAAGTCCATTTTCACACAGATGCGTGCATAGGTGGTTCTGGAATATTCCTCTATTTCTAGGCACCTGCAGTAAAATTTCCCAATTGCATTTCCAAGAGAAATTTCAAAGATGCAAGGGTAGGTTTGGCAATCTCACCCAAACTGGTGCTGAGGTTATGACTATTATTAAGGGATCGAATGATGGGTTCCATGGCCTCATGAATAGGCCTGATTTTTCCCAAAACCAAGGGCCAGAATCTAGAATACATTATCTCTTTTCAGGGGTTTCAAAATCTACTATAAAGAAACCCCTAACACAGGGGTAGATATTAATTGCATCAGGAGTTAGAGGCTTCCATACCTCTGAGATGCAACTATGGAGAGCTATCAGTCGTGGCCAAAACCATTGAATCGACAGATTAAGGCACTTTCAGAGAACTTCAAACCTCATCGAGTGAGGCCTGGACCACCTGGACAATGGGAGCTGGGGCTTCACTGACGATATGGGCAGGAGCTTGCCCCCCAGAAGCGGACGGAACTGAGCCAGCAACTATTTTTGCGAAGCTGGGAGCCATCTGGAGAATGCTCTCCTGTTGAGTATAAAAGATTGCAAAAAAGAAGGTCACAGAAGATTGCCAACGCAGATCTATAAACCGTAGTAAAGAGAAGAGTCGCAGATCTATAAACCGCAGAAGGCCCAATCGATAGTGAAGAGCCGCAGATCTATAAACCGCAGTAAAGAGAAGAGCCCCGCAAAAAAAAAAGCCCAGCCCAACTGACGGTAGCCACAAGATCGAAAGATGTAGCACCAGTGCCGAGGGCCGCAGAAGGCCATAGAAGATTGTCGAAGAGAAATGAAGAACCGCAGATCTGAGGTAGAGCTGCAGATCTGAGCCTGAGGTGAAGAGCCGCAGATTTGAGGTAGAGCCGCAAATCTAAACCTGAGGTGAAGAGTCGCAAAGTGAAGAGTACATAGTAATTAATAATAGAGTACACAAAAGTCAATTCTTGTCATCATTACACAATAAAATGGGAGAAATTTTAACCAATCATATTTGAGATAAATAGAAATATTTTTTTTTTAAATAATAAATTTAATTTCATAATGTTAAATTTTAGATAAATTTTAATTTTTTTTAGTGAATGAAAAACTATATATATCCACGGGTAGTATAATAAAAACCCATAAACCCAAATTGTTTTTTTTTTTTAATATAAAATGATTTCCTGAACTTGGTTAAATATTCATGAAGTCATGTTATTAAATATTCAAGAAGTCAAGCCAGGTTGCAAGATATTCTTTTACATAAAGAAACGTCCTTACATAACATTATTTAATAGGTTGTATTCAATGTGGATACATAAAGAGACGTCCTTACATAATTTTATTTAATAAGTTGCATTCAATGTGGATTTGAAATTTGGAGGATTTTCTTTGATACTTTTGATTTTAGTATGTAATGTGGGGTTAATATTTTGATACCCAGAATATCATCATTGATGTAACATAAAGTTTTCTTAATATAGTTAAAAATCATAATCCAATTAATTTAAACATTCTACATAGGTGATGTGATATAAAAAATAGGATCTATACTTAAAAAGTATAAAAATAGTTTTGTAAAATTTCATAAATATTTTGATAGCAATATAAAATTTATTTTATAAAAAAATTAAAATATTATATATATCTATATCTATATTTATATATAATTTTTATATTAAATTATATAACGGAAAGTTTTTATCATTTAAATTTAATATATACAAATTTTTTATTATTTTTCATTATAATATCTAAAAGATAACTCTAGAAGACGTCAATATGGTATTAATTGTTAGCATATCATTATCTAGGTAGCGCAGAGCGGAAAAAATGAACCCTAAACAGGTTGCCGCCTTCATGTTCTTGCCCGCCGTCTGGCCTCGAGGCGGATCTGTCGACGTATGGAATGATGAGCTCCTGGTTAACCTCACTTATGCCACTCCTGCCTACGGAGAGGCACATTCCATCCACGATTTTCCGGTATTTTCTAACTCCAATACGCTTGTTTTCCCTCATATACTGAAAACCCCCTTCAGCTGTTCAGCCCTCGACCCTGCAGCCGACAGATTGGGGACCTATGCAGATGCTCGTCGCGCCATCCAACCCCATCAGAGCGAAAATGAAGTGGCTAAGAAGGATCACGCAAAATATTCTCTTGTCCATCCTCAAGCAGCGGCCCCCAGGAAGAATTTCTCTGCTCCAAAAGGAAGCCCATTCTTAGCAGTGCTTTATCTGTTTTACCAGAACAGCCATAACCCTGCTCTAGATCTGCAAAATTCTTCAAGCTTTCTGGATCTGCCTGGATGGATCAACCGGAAGCCCTCCTGGGCGGAGCGCATTGACAGACTCTTTAATCTTTGGACCCTCCCCTCCTCTCCTCTCATTCCCCTACGGCAAGTTCAGGAGGAGAAGGCCCTTCAAAGATCCAGCTCTCTCTCATCGGAGATTTGTAAGTGCAGGAGAAGGGTAGGAGGAGCCAGATCTGAACCAGATCTGCATAAAGATTCACAGGTTTTCCAGATCCAAGTCAATCTCCTGGGCAAGACAACCATGCAATGGGTACGCGCAACGGATCAGGTGCAGGACCTTTTGCAAAATCTTGAAGGTCGGCTAGGAATCCCCTCAGCTTGCCTCAGAATGATATACAAGGGTAAGCAACTCATGAATACCCTTCCTCTCTCTTATTACAGCATTCAGAAGGATGCCTCTATTGTAGCTACTTTTCGTTTGAGAGGGGGTTCCTTCAGGCAGACCTCCTCTGCACCTTCTTTCTCTTTTAAAGATGCTGTCCGCAAAGATTCTGCCCACACTCAACCCTCTTCATCAGCAGGCCATCCATTTGAGGCTCCAAAGCCTTTTTTGGTAGATAAATCAGAGGACATTCCTTCCATCAATCTCACCCATGCAGGGATTGATGAGCGCCAACAACTTTTTGCAGAATCCGCACTTGTTTGCAGATTCAATGGGCTATGGCCTCGCACTGCAGATTTATACCAATGGATTCATACCTATTGGACGAAAAAAAGCCAGATATATTTATGTTCAAAAGGATTCTTCATTGTGGTTTTTGACCGAAATGAAGATTACCAGAAAGCCTTAACAGGAGGCCCTTGGTTTTGGGGCTCGGCTGGGCTCTTTCTTACTCCTTGGTTTCCAGACTTCGACCCTTCTACAGCTGTTATCACCAAGATTCCCATTTGGGTCAGGCTCCCGAACCTTCCAGCGCATCTATGGCATATCTCGGTCTTCATAGCAATTGCAGAATCTTTAGGAAGCTACCTGGCTGTAGATTCTTCTCGGAGGGAAAATGGGCTATACACATATGAGAGAATCTGTGCGGAAATAGATATAAGCAAAGGACTGCCGGATCAAATTAATCTCAAGCATGGAGATTTCCATTGGACTCAAACATTGGATTACGAGAATACAGCCTTCCGTTGTCGCCATTGTCATCAAACAGGACACCTCCAGAGTTCCTGTCCCCTGCACCTCGACAAAAAGAAGATTCCAAAGCGCAAGCCCAAGTCCAAAAGTTGGGATCCCTGTGCGCCCCCTCCCCCTATGGACGAATCAGATTCCTCCAGTTCGGATGAGGAGGAAATTGACGCAGATGGGCAGAATATTGAGATTCCGCTGGATGCTCCCTTGGATGATCCGGCAAACCCCTCGGTCTCTCAGATAACCCAGAAACGTTCTCATATCTCTTCATCCTCAGATTCTGAGAAGGACATTTCGCTGCCAGAGCAGAACAGTCTTCAACTTGTTTCGGCTCCGCCAAACTCCACTCACTGGGTCAAAGTAAGCAAGAAAAAAGGAAAAAAAAGTCGTGTGACGGTAACAACCCCCGCAGGGTAGTTCTCTCTGCTCAGTTACAGCGCTTTGTTATTCCATGCTCTCTTTAGCTCTCTCTTGTTTCTTCGCCAAGGAGCAAGGTGGAGCCTATCTCCCTAAGCTCCCTTGCTTTTCTGCTTCGCTTGCTTGCAAGCTTGATTGTACTATACTCTTCTTTTTCTTAATAGATTTAGTCTTTACTCAGAAAAAAAATATGGTATTAATTGTTTTTAGCAGAGTTTATTAATGGGACTTCATTTAAAGGATATTGAAAGAATAGTCGCAAATTTGTGACAGATGTGAAGTGAACAACTTAAATTTGTGGAGGTTGAAGATGGAATGTCTACTTATTAAAAGAGAGAGGAAGGAAGTCATCATGAAGGACACAAAACCCAACACTGTGAAGCAGGAAGATTGAGACAAGATACATGATAAGGCCATTTCCTTGACTAGTCTTAATCTTGATTATGTGTTAATGATGTGTCTAGGGAAACTACAACAAAAAAGCTTGGGATAAGCTTGCTCATTGTGCAAGGCTAAATCCCTCATGAATTTGATATTTCTATAGAAGTTGTATGCTCTGAAGATGGAAGATGATGATAGCGTTATAAATCACACTAGTGCTTTCCATGCCTTGTTTATTTATCTGAAGGCCATCATTGACAAAGGACAATAAGCTATGCATAACTTGCACTATGGTCTTTTAGATTCTTGGAAGAATCTAATACTTACCATCAGTGTAGCTACAAGAGTAGAAAATCTCAAGTTGGATGAGATCATAGGTTAGTTGTTGCAGCAAAAGATACGAAGAAGAACTTTCCAAATAAACATCGATTCATAAGCTATGATGAGTAGGGGTTGCTCTAAGGAGTGAAATAATAAGAGATCTAGTGGGAGGAAATTCAAATATAGAGGAAAATATGCCAATAAGGGTAGGAAGCAACATGAATTGATTTGTTGAATGTGCCATCAAAGAGGACATAAGAATATCAAATACAAGGTTGACCTTTCAAAGAAGAAAGAAGAAAATAAGAAGGTTTCAATTGCCAGAAATTTTAGTTCTGAAGATAGCATGTATCTCTCCTTGACATGTTTGTTAAGAAATGTCGATGATGAGGCATGGTTGGTTGATTTAGGAATTTCCAATGGAGTGGTTCTTGGAATATGAAGAACCACATGAAGGAAAATTCTTTCTTAGAGGTAATTTTAGTTATGAAATTGTTGGACATGGTAGCATAAAAGTCCAATACATAGATGGATCCATGAATTAGATTTTCAATGTGTAGTGTTACTACTCAATCTGTCATCTTGAATGTCTAAAAGCCCCAAGCACTTAGATGATAGATTTGGGTAACCGGGATTTTAGCCGCTAGAACCTCACCAACCCTTATCTACTCTTCAGGTTGGCTCTTCTCCAACTCAAGGAAGGCTTCCCCAATGAAGGTTGATGGAAATTAAAGTTATGAAGTGCAAGGCGATGTGAAGGGTAATTTCCAGCAAAGCAGTTTTGAAAATTGAAAATAAAATGAAAGGCCGGTGGGCTAGAGATTTGTGCCTAGTCTATTTGGTGAATGGAATCACAACAGAGGCACACATGGGGGTTGTTCTAAAGTGTAACAACCCTGATGAAAATTCCATGTAAAAATATATAAATACCATGGTTGATGGGACACGTATTCTAAGTTGAATGGTGGGAAGACATCCGAAGGGGTGTTCATTTGTTTGTTTATGGCTAAGGAAATGGGCAAAGGCAATGACTAAGGCATTAAAAGGCATTTTGCACATTTATTTATGACAATAATGCAAATTAGGAGGAAAAGGAGGTGAAAGGTCACAGGTTGCATGTGAGGAGGAAAATGAAGGAAAATAATGGAAAATGAAGAAAATAGAGGCCTCATTAATAAAAAGGCTTATGAGGATCAGTGGACAAGACTTGGTCAGTAGCTTTGGAGCTCTCTCATTATTCTCTCTCTCTCTCTCTCTCATACTCTTGGAGACTTAGAATTTTCTTGGAACACTCTTGGAGGGTGTGGCATACTTGGATTCTAGGAGCAAGAAGGTAAAGGAAGAACAAGAAAGCACAAGAAGGCATCGGCATCAACAGCTACATCAGATTTGATTGCAGGTATCGAGTTGCCTGTATGATTTATTCACTAGTTTTGACATGCATGGCACATGTATGTGGTTTCTTGGTTGTGATCTATCATTGGCATGGAGGATTGCCTGGATTGACAGTGGATTGCCTAGCCTTGCCATTTCCTGGATAGGCATGGTGATTGTGGGTTTACATTCATTGATTTGTTTTTGTTGGTTCTCATGTTTCCTTAGCTTGGGTTGAGTTATTAGTCCTAGAAGCCCTAGTTGAACAACGCTATGGAAGCCCTATAACATCTTGGGTTGAGTTACTAGTCCTGGAAGCCCTGGTTGAACAAACGCTCTGGAAGCCTCGTAACAGCTGGGTTGAGTTACTAGTCCTGGAAGCCTTGGTTGGACAAATGCTCCGGAAGCCCTTGGTGGGTTGAGTTACTAGTCCTGGAAGCCTTGGTTGGACAAACGCTATGGAAGCCCTGTATAAGTTGTGGGTTGAGTTACTAGTTTTGGAAGCCTTGGTTGGAAAAACGCTCTGGAAGCCCTGTATAAGCTATGGGTTGAGTTACTAGTTCTGGAAGTCTTGGTTGGAAAAACACTCTGGAAGCCCTAGAAGGCTTGGATGGAGACCAATCTGATGATGGTTTTTGGTGATGTCTGACCGTGAGGTGGAATCACTATTTGATGGGTTGAGGTGGGTGGCCTCTGGAAGCCCTGGATGAGTTTTGATTAATGTGTTCTTTGAGATCCCACATTCATGCTTGGAATATGGCACATGGATGATTGGCTGAAGAGAGACTTGGCTCAACTAATCTATGGTCGGGTGGAACGTGGTAGTCCCATCTCCGGTTGGTTCATTGCATTTATTAATGAAAAAAATCATTCCCTTGATTTTCATGTGAAAATGTACTGATGTATATATGTATTTTGATGGCTGATATGTTTATTTTATTTTTGTTCCTATTATGCTTTTTTATATGCACATTTACCCCAGAGGTTGTTACATAAATATGAGAAAGAGGTAATATGGCTAAGAAGTACAAGCCAATGTTACCCTTTACTTGCTTCCCTATATTGCATAAATACACCTAGGTTCTATGCTCAAATAGATTTCAATTACTAAGAGTTATGTTAATGTATATATATTCAGTCCATAAGTAGAAACAACAACATATTCATTGACAAAACCCAATAGAAAATGGAAATAGTATTACCAAATTCCTGCTTCCAAAAAAAACATATCTAGATTACTTTAGCAAAACAAAAATAATATTTAAAATCTGAAATACAACCTCACCACAAGATATTTGCAAAACCTCCAAACACATCCCACATATTACCATTAAAGCTCCAAGGGAGAGAAATCTCCCAAATCCAACCATTTTTGGAAAGCGAGGAAGTTGCTCCTTTAAAGTCTCTTGCTCCATGTTTGAAAGGAGCGGTTTCATAAAATAAGTTGAAGCCCCACCATTTGGCTGCAAAACTATGATGACCCAAGGTTCTATACTAAACGATGTCAAGGCGTCTTATGGAGAATAGCTTCGTAGCATGAACAATGACTCATGAAATTATTGTTGAAAATAGCAACAAGAAATGCTAAAAATAGAAGTGTTAAAATTAGCACTGTTATAAATAGCATTTCGGGATACATTCCAATTTTAGTTAGTCCCTGAACTAAAATTGAGAATTAAAATTCGAATTTGATCTTAGCAGCTATTTGAAAAATAATTAATTAATTCATCTTGAGTTAATTAGTTGGAGAAAATCAAACATGAAGTCTTTGTGAAGACATGCAACAGTTATCCCTTTGATTGAGGAAGTTATCCCTTAATTAAAGTGATCAGGATGAGTTGTGCTTTGAGTTGTAATTAGTTAGCTAAGTTAACTGAGTTAAGTCCAGTTAGATTAGTTCCAATAGTTTGTGGAACAGATTGTGAGTTTAGTTAGTTAATGCATGCATGCATGTGACTACTGCACTCCAGATAATTGAATATTCTCTCATAAATAACTCATGCATGTCAGTTCAGTCAGAGACCCAGTTGAGATCAGATGATGGGACAATGTACTATCAGTTGCAGGAATATTCCGTTGAGGATATCTCTTGCATGTAGAAGGAATTAATTCCTTGGAGATTGCGTAGTTACTTCTGAGTTTGGTGAGTTGTGTGAGAGGTGAATTCACACAGGTGGCAGCTAGAGGACCCAGGAGAAACTACGCAAGGAAATAGGAGGCTTGGATGGCTGAGGGAAGGCATATGTTGTGTCTATTCAGTCTATGAGTAGCATTGAGGGATTGTACTAAGAGCTGGATAGCTTGTGAGATAAAGTTGTGTAATCCAGACATATTTCCACTTGTATGATAATACAGATAGTGAGGTTTTTAGCTGAGGCTTTCCCCAAAGTATTCTTCTGTGTTCATGTGTGATTGTTTTCTCATTCTCTATTATATGTGTTCTATTTGATCTTGCTCAAAATCGATTAATCTTCCGCAAGTTTGTTTGTAGAAGTAGATCAAGTATTTTGCTTTAGTATATTGCATTATCAGGTGATCTACAGTCAGAATTTCTACATGGTATTAGAGAAAAGGTGATCAAAGCGAAGAACAATATACAAAGAAGGGAGAAGTTCGAAGTTTGAAGTTCCTGATTATAGAAATCGAATTCTTATCACATCTCAAATTTCACTAATGGCGTTCAACAGTTTGAGACTCGAGTATGCCCTTGATGGAAACTCGAATTAAATAGCTTGGAAGGATCACATGGAAGTAGTATTAGAGGACAACGGTTTGAAGGACTTCATTGATCAAGAAGTCCCCAAGCCAGCAGGTGCTAATGCCCAAGAATTGGCGGAATGGAAGAAATGTGTGGCTAGAGCAAGGAGGATTCTTCTGGAGGGAGTTCGAGACCACATAGTCTTGAGTCTCCATGGGAAGGAGACACCATTTTCAATGTGGAAAACATTTAAGGATCTATATCAGAAAAACAACGATCAGAGGAAGCTGGCGCTGAAAGATAAGCTTCGGAAAATCAAGTGTGAAAAGGGTGACACAATCTCTACATATCTGAACAAGCTCACCACATGCAAGGATGAGCTTGGAAGTGTAGGGATCATGATAGCCAATGATGACATGGTGAGTCTTGCTCTCCTCAGTCTTCCTAAGAGCTGGCATAGCTACCAAGACTCGTTAAATGGAAGAGAGAAACTGCCAGATTGGGAATGACTTTGATCGGATCTGATGCAGGAGGAGATAAGAAGAAGCACCAGAGATGGATCTTCATCAAAGCAAGATGATGAAGAAAATCTAGCCTTAGCGAGTATGGCGAGGAAAGGGAAAGGGAAGGCGTCACATTCCAAATCCAGTTCTTCCCATGGTGGGAAGAAGATTGACAAATCGAAAGTGAGATGCTTTCATTATCATGAGGTGGGCCATTATGCTACAAATTTTCCACAAAAGAAATCCAAGAAGGGATCCTCAAAAGGATCAAATGGTGAGGCACTGGCCTCACAGTTCAAATTGGATTTCACCCTCATCACATGCATGGTTTCATCGATGGTGGGATGTGTTTTGTACCTAGACAGTGGAGCCTCATTCCACATGACTGACAACAAGAATCTATTCAGTAACTTGGAGGAGAAGGACCTCCAGATGCACATCGAGATGGGCGATGATGGAAAGTACCGTGTTTCAGGTGAAGGTACAGTTGTGTTTCAGAGGGAGCATGGAGCTCCTCTCACCCTAATTGATGTAAAGTATGTGCCTGGTCTGAAGAATAATCTTGTGTCCTTCGCTATGTTGGAAGACAAAGGCTATGATGTAGTCTTTAGTAAAGGAAACGCATTCCCGAGGCATATCGGCACTAGACAGACCAAGAGGATTGGGATTCGAGTAAAGAATCTCTACAATCTGGAGGTAGACGACTGTGCTGCATTGAGTTCCAAAGCAGAGTTGGTGTAGAGCCAAGATATTGGCGAGCTATGGCATAGAAGATTGGGCCACTTGCACCATGGGGCCTTGAAGATCATGCAACATATTTCTATCGGACTTCCCAAGGGAAAACTGGAGCAAATGGATACATGCAAAGGTTGTACCTTGGGTAAGTATGCAAAATCTTCCTTTCAGGATTGAGACAGTAGAGCTGGAGAAATCCTGGAGCAAGTTCATACAAATGTGTGTGGACCATTCTCTACAGCCTCCGCCACTAAACAAAGGTACTATGTTATTTTTATTGATGATTTTTCTCATAGATGTTGGATCTACTTCATGCAGAAGGAGGATCAAACCTTCTCAAGGTTTTGTGAGTTCAAAGCCTTGGCAGAGAAAGAATTTGGAAAGAAAATAAAGGCCTTGCGAAGCGACAATGGTGGAGAGTATGTCTCCCAACAGTTTAAGGACTTCTGTGTAGCAGAAGGAATTAAACGGGAGTTGACAACACCCCATAACCCACAACAGAATGGGGTGGCCGAAAGGAAGAACAGATCGATTGTGGGAGCAACTCGGGCAATGTTGCATGACCAAAGCCTACCACTTCATTTGTGGGCTGAGGCATGTAAAACAACAGTATACTTGCAGAATAGAAGCCCGCATCGTATATTGGGGATGAAGACACCAGTGGAGGCCTTCCCGGGAAGAGACCAGATGTGAGTCACTTCAGGATCTTTGGATCATCGGTTTATTGCCATGTGACCAAATATGCCCAGAAGAAGCTAGATCCAACAGTTGAGTTGGGGATACTTGTTGGGTACACTGATACACCCCACAACTATCGGGTGTTATTTCCTACCAATCAGAGGACATTCGTACGCAGAGATCTAAAGTTCGATGAGCATAAAGCCATGCGAGTGTCCCTTGAGAGGGAGCTCAAGTTGCATGCAGAGGAGGAACTTTTGGTTCCTAAGTAGGAGGAGCCTCAGACTGATGTGGAGTAGCCGCATGTAGAGGATCCAGGAGTGGAGACATCCACTCATGCAGAGTCTTCCATAGATGGGCGGAAACGCTCAAGGGAAGCTGACATATTGATGCTGGATGCGAGAGAGAATGTGGGACAACTATCTTCTAAGCGCAAACAGAGGTGGTCACCTGAGCGGTACACTAGTTACATGGCCCTGGTTGGGGAGTGTGTAGAGACCGAACCTTCTTCATTCGAGGAAGCAGTGCCGCAACTAGTCTGGGTTGATGCTATGGTGGAGGAGTAAGACTCCATTGTTCAGAACATTATTTGGGATGTTGTCCCAAGACCAGAGGACAAGTCAGTAGTGATTTCCCAATGGCTTTACAATGTAAAGCTAGCAGTTGATGGTAGTGTTGAGAAACATAAGGCAAGGTTTGTTGCTCGTGGTTTCTCACAGGTCGAGGGGATCAACTATGATGAGACTTTTGCTCCTGTAGAAAGGTACTCACCTATTAGATCGATGTTGGCACTATCAGCACAGATGGGTTGGAAGATCCATCAGATGGATGTGAAGACTGTGTTCCTCAATGGCAAGATTGAGGAAGAGGTGTACATAGAGCAGCCGGAAGGATTTGAGACCTTCGATCATGAGTCACATGTGTGCCAACTCAAGAGAGCTTTGTACAGGTTGAAGCAAGAACCTCGTGCTTGGTACACCAGGATCGACAGCTATTTCACCGGGTTGGGCTTCACAAAGAGTGAAGCATATGCGAACCTTTACCACATCATGGTAGAAGGTAAGCCATTGATCATTGTTCTTTATGTTGATGATCTGATATTGACAGGTGATGATTAGTTGATCAAGTCTTGCAAGGAGGACCTTGCAAGAGAGTTCGAGATGAAAGACATGGGTCTTATGCACTACTTTCTAGGCATGGAAGTGTGGCAGAAGGATGGGGAAGTGTTTTTGTCTCAAGGCAAGTATGCCAATGAGATACTTAGGCGATTCCACGTGGAGAACTGCAAGCCCATGCAGACTCCTCTAGCAGGTAACTAGAGGAACAAGGATGCTACTTCAGGTGAGGTAGTAGCTGCTACTGTTTATCGGCAACTTGTGGGTTTATTGATGTATTTAGTGAACACACAACCAGATTTGTGCTTTGCAATGAACCAACTGAGTCAAGCTATGGTTCGGCCTACCAAGACGTTTTGGAAGGCAGTGAAGCATGTGCTGAGATACCTTAGAGGCACATCTCTGTATGGATTGTGGTGCAGGTGGATAGAGGGAGTGAAGCTTCAGGGCTTCACAGATGTAGATTGGGCATGGAGTCCATCAGACTGGAAGAGCGTTTCAGGAGGAATTTTCAACCTTGGTTCAGCTGCAGTTTCTTGGTACAACAAGAAATAAAGGTCAGTTGCACTTAGCTCAGCAAAGGCTGAATACATGGCTGCCAGTCAGGCAACATGTGAGGCCATTTGGATGCGGAAAATTCTAGTTGGATTGTTTGGTCAGAGGATGGATCCAATTGTGATCTATTGCGATAATCAGAGTTGTATTAAACTCTATGAGAATCCAATATTTCATGACAAGTCTAAGCACATCGACATCCGATATCATCATCTTCGAAACTGTGTGGTGAAGAGGATCATGTTGTTGATGTATGCTTCGACCGAGGAACAGGATGCAAATATTTTGACTAAGGCATTGTCAAAATGCAAGTTCGAGTTCCACAAAGACAGGATTGGGGTGATAAATAATCCCTTTCTTGTTGAGAGGGAGTGTTGAAAGTAGCAACAAGAAATGCTAAAAATAGAAGTGCTAAAATTAGCATTGCTATAAATAGCATTTCAGGATACATTCCAATTTAAGTTAGTCCTTGAACTAAAATTGAGAATTAAAATTCGAATTTGATCTTAGCAACTATTTGAAAAATAATTAATTAATTCATCTTGAGTTAATTAGTTGGAGAAAATCAAACATGAAGTCTTTGTGAAGAAATGCAACAGTTATCCCTTTGATTGAGGAAGTTATCCCTTAATTAAAGTGATCAGGATGAGTTGTACTTTGAGTTGTAATTAGTTAGCTCAGTTAACTGAGTTAAATCCAATTAGATTAGTTCCAACAGTTTGTGGAACTGATTGTGAGTTTAGTTAGTTAATGAATGCATGCATGTAACTACTGCACTTCAGATAACTGAATATTCTCTCGTAAATAACTCATGCATGTCAGTTCAGTCAGAGACCTAGTTGAGATCAGAAGATGGGACAGTGTACTATCAGTTGTAGGAATATTCCATTGAGGATATCTCTTGCATGTAGAAGGAATTCATTCCCTGGAGATTACACAGTTACTTCTGAGTTTGGTGAGTTGTGTGAGAGGTGAATTCACACAGATGGCAGCTAGAGGACCCAGGAGAAATTGTGCAAGGAAATAGGAGGCTTGGAGGACTGATGGAAGGCATATGTTGTGTCTATTCAGTCTATGAGCAGCATTGATGGATTGTACTGAGAGCTGGATAGCTTGTGAGCTAAAGCTTTGTGTAATCCGGACATATTTCCACTTGTATGATAATACAGATAGCAGGGTTTTTAGCTGAGGCTTTCCCCAAAGTATTCTTCTGTGTTCATGTGTGATTGATTTCTCATTCTCTGTTATATGTGTTCTATTTGATCTTGCTCAAAATCGATTAAGCTTCTGCAAATTTGTTTGTAGAAGTAGATCAAGTATTTTGCTTTAGTATATTACATTATTAGGTGATCTACAATCATAATTTCTACAATTATGTTGATGCAATATCCATTCCACGGTTGGATAAAGCATATGGGTTTAGCGAAGCCTCGTGTTACTGCCCTCTCATGTGAAAGCGGCTCTGTCAAATCGTTCACTAGGCATAAGAGAATTTCTCCTAACATATGGTTGTGACTAATATCCAAAATCTTCATTGTTTTCAATGCTCCAAGCTCAGGGTGAATTTCCCCAGAGATGTTATTGTGGCACAACTTGATTTCCACAAGCTGAAAGCATTCCATGAGCGATACTGGTAGGGACCAGATAAATCATTGTAATACAAATCTATAGACGACATATACGTCCAATTGAATCAGGAAATTCCCATGTTAATCCATTCCTGGAAAGGAACGGGGCTTGTAGCAACTTAAGCTTAGTAATTTCTGCTAGAAGTTTCCCTATGAACTGATTATTTGAGAGATCAAGCAGAACCAACCCTCTTGTATCTGATGTCTGTGCAATACGCCGGGGAATTCTGCCGGGAAGATTATTGGAATGCAAGTCCAAGGTGAGCAGTTTATCAGAAAACACAAGGGTGGGCGGTAGCTCCATGTTGAAGTTATTGCAGGACAAATTGAGCTCTGAGAGGACCGACAAACTGGAGATACAAGAGGGAATACCTCCTGTGAGAGAATTGTTGGAGAGGTTTAGTATTACCAGCCTTTTCGCAGCACCGGTAAAACATGGCAGGGTTCCAGACAGTCTATTTGAATGTAGCTTCAATGAGACTATAGGAAATCCCCATTCTGGTATCATTCCTTGTAAATTGTTGCCAGAAAGATCAAGGTCGACCAAATTGGGAGTTTTGTGATAGAAGGTAGGATTTCACCAATAAGAATTTGGGATTTTTGCGATGGAAGGTGGGATTTCACCAACAAGAATATTGTTCTGGAGATGCAAATGCTACAAGTTTACCAAATTTCCAATCTAGTCGGGTATTACGCCCTCCAAACTGACACCAGCCATGTCCCAGAAGGTAAGGTTGAGCAATTTTGAGTACGAAGGCAGTATTTTCCCCGTGAATTTATTCAGTGAAAGAGACAAGAATGTGAGCTTTTTCAACCTACTAATCCATCCCGATATATCACCGCCTAAATTCCGATTTCCAGCCAGTGACAACTTTTCCAAGTTTCCCAGAGCCGAGAGCATTGCTGGAATGGTGCCGGTGAGCTGATTTTGCTCAAGATTTAGAGTGAGTAATAAGCTCAGGCTTCCAAGAGAGGCAAGAATTAAACCTAATCACTCTCGCATTTTCTCTCAACAACCATTATAACTAACAATCATACACATGTAGGATATATATACAACTAGTGTTCACCAATTCTTGTAAGTGATGATATTACACCAAGTAAATGTTCCCAAGGCATCATTTAAATGTCAAAATGATCACCACCAATTGTAATATGATGTATTGCAAATCATCAGATAATCATCGTCAGTTGTAATATGGTATATTGGAAATCATTTTAATTTATGAGTAAAGTGTTCAATCCTTATTACAATATGGAACTAGATTTATGTCATTAAACTTACAAATCCCTCTCATCTATATGTAAGTAATTTATAAAAAACAAAAAATTCATCCACACAATGCATTATTGGGTCTTCAAGTTGTTCAATGAGAAAAGTGTAATAGGTCTAATTCTTTGTGATGTCCCTCTATATAACACTTCATTGTTTGATCATTAACTTAACATTTTTATTTAACGCACAGGAAAAAATCCATGATCCTAAATTTGGAATTCTTTGTATCATAATGCACAAATTCCAATGTCCCACCATGTTATATTTGACATCAATGTCAATGAATTAACCATTATTGTTTAACGATAAAAAAATCATAGTTCTAAACCATAAAATTGTAAACCTTCAATGGGGAGAGATTGATATTTATTGATATATTGTGCCCCCCTCTCCTTGATAGGGAATGTATCCTAGGCAAAATTGTTGTTTGATATGGTTGGGGTTGAATTTTAGAACAATTTGTTCTCAACAATAGTTGAGTTCAATCGCATATTGTGGTAATAATGTAGGATGTGTAGTCATTAAATTTGATTATTTTCACATCAAATCTTTGGAAAATAATTTTATACAATACATACATGGTGATTGATGAATTTTATATATGTTTTCTTTCCACTCTAAGTAAATATAACCTTTTCATACCTCAAACAACTAAGGTGGCTTAAAAAGTAATTTCTTTATCTTGAATCTAAAAAAAAAAAAAACATAACTATAGAACAATGTTAAAATGTTCCTCTACAACATCAACAATGTTAAGACTAAACATTTACCTACATTGTTGATAATAAACATGCAAAAAATTAAGTTGTATCTAATGAAATATGGTGTCTAAAAATCATAGAACTCGAAACATCAAATCTCTCTACTCCTTATATTATGTACAATTTGTTGGAAATGAAATTTGAATTACTTCAAAAAAACATAATTACAAATATTTATTTATTATCTATTATTGAATTAAATTGCTTCACAAAAATACATAATTATAAATATTGATTTAAGTTAACTAAACAAGAGATATATTTTAACAAATTATTAATTATAATCAACAATAGTAAGCCCCAAAGGTTAGCTCAATTGGTTGAGTTCTCATCACTAAAATACTTTGCTAATGAAAGGCCAGCGAGTCAATTCTCCTCGATGCCCTTAAAATTAGACCTTACTAATAAGATGTGAAAAATATTTTTCTTTCACTACCCTTTCTCGCACTATTTATCAACAATTAAATTATTCGTTTGATTACTCTTAACTTAATTATTCCTCCAACTATTTATAAACAATTAAATTATTCTTTTATATTTATATTTATTATTCAAAATATTAAGAATCACTTTATACACAAATTCCCATTCTCTAACAATAACTTTCTAAATAGAATGTTATTTATTAATCAAAATATTATAAATCACTTTATACAAAAATTTCCATTCTCTAACACTAACTTTCTAAATAGAATGTTCCTTTTACAATAGCCTTTATAATTTTTTATTTAACCTGAATATTTTGTCATATTTATTTTGAGTACTTTAAAACTTGAATGCCTCCTTACATACTCTAGTGAGTGATATCTAGTAAGATGTAAGATGAAATAAGATAGTTCATTAGATTTAGGTAGTAATATCTAGTAAGATGTGAGAAAATGGTTCATTAGATTTAGGGAGTGAAGATGGTTCATTAGATTTAGGTAGTGATTATGAACAAATAGATACATATACATGTGGAAAAGCATTGTTTTCTTTTTAAAAAAATACTATTTATTTTAAATGATTAATTTAATAAATTATATATATATATATATATATATATATATATTTATTTTATTTTTAATAATAAAAATATAATTTAATATAATATTTATTTCACGTTAAAAAGTCAATATTATTAATATAATATTATATAAACATATTCAAAATGAAATTGAAAAAATAATAATTTTAAATATTTTTTATATTAAAATATAAAAATAATCTATAAATATTAAAAATTATATAATTAAAAATATGAATGAATTCTATAATGAAAAATATGAATGAAATCGAATATTTTAATATAAAAATACTCTATAAATATTAAAAATTATATAAATTAAAAATGTGAATGAATTCTGGACCCAACTGAGTTGTATTATTATTATTAATTTAAAAGTGGTATAAACAAGGGGGGGTGATGAGGGTTTTGGCTGCAGGAGGAATCGAACCAGGGCAGCCTAGGCCGACGGCCTAAGGCACTACAGACAAGACCACAAGTCGGATGACGAAGGCAGGATTGTACGAGGTGGGTCAGCATGAATCCACAACAAGGCAGATGACTGGATGGCAAGAATGAAGAGGACAGTTGGGGTTTAACAACAGGGCGGCCTCGGAACGTGGAGATTTTACCCTTCACCGCGCAGGGATATGGTTAAAATCCTAGGAGCGAATGCGCTGGCAGCATCTCCAATCTACCCGAGGCTGAATATAGCATTTGCTGAAGGAAACGGACCATTAGCGGTTGCCTGTAAGTGTTTAATGCAGGGTAATTACCATGGTGAAACCTAGAGAGGCAGTTGACCTAGACCCTACACTGGAAGACATTTTGTCGGTTTGGGGAAAGGAGATAACCGCCCAGAATATTGACAAGTTTTTTGGGTCAGCTGGCAGTCATGCATCCGAGAAATTCGCACTGGAAGGTTCATGGAGCAACAGAACACCAAAAGGGTTACTGGAGGAAAGCCTGGAGCTGGCCGGGCTGAATAGCCAAGGAGAAAGGGGTTTGCAAGAACCAGGTCCTCAGGAGGAGGGTTTCCATCTGACAGATAAACCCTTCGGCTCTCAAGTAAGTAAGGATAAACCCCTTTTTAATGCTCCCTTCCTATCTGGAGGGCTTGAAGACATTATTAACTACAAAGCGAATCAAGAAATCTGGAAGTGGGAGGAGGTCTTAAAGCCGACATAGCAGCGAAAGAGGGGGGTACAATGCCGGAAATCACCAGACCCATAATCGCAAAAGGGACGTATAGCCCTAGCCTGGGTGCTGGCTTAATTGGTGCAGGAACAGGTGAACCCTCGGAGCTAAGGAGGGAATGCCACGGACCAGATTCTGGATTGTTGAAAGAGGGCACCGGGTTTGCAGTAGGCATAGAGAAAGGAATTGGAGGTGGAATCTCAGCAGACACCCTAGCCAAGGGAAGACAAACCCTAGACAAGAACGAGCATAGACAACAAGTAGAAGCGGTCAAGGGTGTCCCAAAAGCTCAAGATAGGGAGGAGGACTCTAAGCAAGAAAAGACCGGGGGGAAAGGAAAAAACAAATACCCCTCAAGAAGAAAAAATTCGAAGCAAACTTAGTCCTGGGCATGGATGTACAGGTAGAGGATGCTTTAGAGGTGGCTGAATGTACTCTGGTAGGGAGGGCTAGAGGTAAGAGCTACTCAGGTAAATTCATAAAACATTGGGTGGAGCAATAGTGGAAGACAACCCCGATTAAAAGTTTCAAGGTAGCAGTTCTAGTGAAAGGGTGGTTTATGGTGAGATCCGAAAGTAAGGAAGTGGCGGACTGGGTAGTGGGGAGGAATTGGGCTTTTGGGAATTTCCCAATGCTATTCAAATGGTGGACTTCACTATTTGATGCGAAAAGGGAGAAGGTAGATGAATTTCATGTTTGGGTTGGGGCACCTGGATTACCCCCGTTCCTCTGGGTAGAATCGGTCTTTAGATCGATAGGAAACTTTCTCGGCACATTCCTGGAGGCAGACATGTCCTTTCTACATACCCACAACAGTGCCATGGCCCGGATCCTGGTCAGCTTAAACCCAAAAGAAGGTCTTTCGGAAACCATCAATCTCCAGTACAAAGATTATGTATTTGAACGACCACTGGACTATGACCATCTACCATTTAGATGTCATAGATGCCACGAATACGGGCATTTGGCAAGAGATTGTCCGTTGGGCAATCGCAGAAGAAGGACTCAAAAGAAAGCCGAGCAGGAGGAGAAGATAGCGGAGCTGGAAAAGGATCCTGGAACAGAAGAGCTATCTGAGGAGGACTCTATGGATGTGGACAATAACCATGAAGGGGAATGAGAGGAACAGGTCGGAGAAGATCCGCCAGGTATAGGAGAAGCGAATGAGGACCAACGCAGATTAGAGAACCTATCAAAGGAGCCCATCAATGAAACAACAGTCAACCCGGTCAAAGACTCAAAGGGTATGCAACTAGACTCAAGTAATCCATCTTTATCTTCAGAAATTAAAGATGCTTGCTTGATATCTGGCTCACAAATAAATAATTGTTTCAATGATGAACATTTAAATGTTGAAAATATCGCTGCTGCTATTCCTTCATTAGACCTGAACTATGACGATGCTCCATTTGGAAAAAAGAAACTTGTTCCTTACTCCCCGGCTTGTCATTATAACTTATGATCCCTTGAAAAAAAAGCCTGTAAATCTAGAACCGGTCGGTGGTTTAGGCCCATCCTCGTCTCAGGCCTTTAAAATGAAGGCTAGAGGCAGGAAATCAAACCTGTCCAAAGCACAGGTAAAAGCAAAATATGATGTGGCTGACGGAAAGCAAATGTCTATCCCTGGGGTGCTTAGAGCAGCAAATCCCCATGAGAATGTTATCAAATGATCCTTTTATCCTGGAACTGCAGGGGTTTAGCCAGTAAACCCAAAAAACTGGCCCTTAAGGAGATAGTTATGCATTATAATTCGGATGTTCTTCTACTTCAAGAGACCCTCGGTAAAAGTTTAGATGTGGAGATGACTCTTAGAGCTACACTCCCAGGCTAGCACTTCTTAGCAGTAGATTCTGTTGGACATTCGGGTGGAATGGCCATGGGCTTCATGGAAGGAAGAATGCAGTTAATTAACCATTGGGGAATGGCTCATGTGCTAGGGATGGAGTTTCAATCTCCAGAGTTCGGTTATCCCCTGTTGATCTTAAATATTTATGGGCCATGCCAGGGGAGGGTAAACTTCTGGACCGATCTACTGTCAAAATCTTTGCTGAAAAAACAAAATCTGATTATAGGAGGTGATTTAAATTTCTCGTTGGGGAATGCTGAAGCCTGGGGTCCTTCGGCCAGAGAAGACCCGCTCTCTGATTTTTTCTTGAACACCCTTTGCTCCCATAACCTGATTGATGTAAACCTAATCAAATTAAAGCCTACCTGGAGGAATCGAAGAGCAGGGGTTGAAAGAATAGCAAAGAGACTGGACCGGTTCCTGTTATGTGAAGATTTGGCATCCAGAATTCCAATGTTCAGACAATGGGTGGGTGAGGGAGGAAACTCGAACCACTTCCCAGTTCTTCTTGAGCTCTCTAAACCTCCCCATAAACCAGCGGCTCCCTTTAAGTTCAATGCATCTTGTTTGCAAGAGGAATCCTTCAATAGACTTTTCCGAGAAACATGGAGACACCCGGATAGGAACTCAATGGAAAGAAAAGGCTTCCTTTTCATGGAAAACTTAAAAAGACTTAAAAAAGCTACCATGGATTGGGTGAAATCAAGGAAGCAAAAGTAGAATGAGGAAATCACCAAAATTGATGCAGAACTGCGAGAACTGGAAGACACTGAGGCGGATGGATATGCAACGCAGGAATCCAAAGAAAGAATTCTGATGCTTGAAAGGCACAGGAACCAAATATTGCTGGCCAAAGAGGAGGAATGGAGACTGAAGAGCAGGGCGATTTGGCTTAAAGCCGGGGACGAAAGTACGAAATTCTTCCATAACTATGCAAAAGGGAGGAAAAATGCGAACACGATATGGAAGCTAAAAGATGATGAGGGCAGAGAGGCCAACTCTTTTGAGTCTCTATCCAATATGGGAAGGAATCACTTTTAGAACCTGTTTATTGACCGAGGAGAGATAACATTAGCAGAAGTGATCAGAACTGCCCAATGCTTTCCCCGGTATGTAGAGAAGGAAGAAGTAGAGGATTTAATCAGAGAAGTTTCCAAGGAGGAAGTGGAAAGCATTATAAAATTAATGGCAAAAGATAAGAGCCCAGACCCGGACGGGTGGACCATAGAACTCTTCCAACATTTTTTTGAACATATCGAAGTAGAATTAACTGAGGTGGTGGAAGAGTCGAGGAGGAAAGGAGAGATTTACACCCCTTTTAACTCAACATTCATAGCCCTTATTCCTAAAAAGGAGGACCCGGAATATTTTGAAGATTTCAAGCCTATCTCATTGTGTAACTGTATATACAAAATTATTGCAAAAGTGATCGTTGTTCGATTAAAACCGATTCTGTCAAAAAGCATTTCAAGCGAACAGTTTGGATTCCTAGACGATCGAAAAATCCATGAAGCCATAGGAGTGGCGCAGGAGACAATTCACAGTGTCAGACAGACAAACAAGAAAGGAGCTGTGATTAAAATTGATCTGTCAAAAGCCTATGACAGGATCAGCTGGACATATTTGAGGATGTTGTTAACTCATCTAGGCTTTAACCTGGACTTCATCAACTAGGTAATGGGATGCATCACTAGTGTCAGTTTTGCAGTTTTAATCAATGGGGCCGCATCCTCTTTTTTCAAAGGACAAAGAGGCCTAAGACAGGGATGCCCTTTGTCGCCTCTGCTCTTTCTTCTAGTGGCTGAAGGGCTAAGTCAACTGATTCTGGAGGCCAGAAGAGCAGGTTTGGTAAAAGGTTTGGAAGTTGCTGTAAATATGTTCATTTCACACCTCCTTTTTGTAGATGATATATTATTATTTACAAATGGGATCTTGAATGAAATTAAAGAACTAAAAAACATTCTTTATTTGTTCATGAAAGTGACAGGGATGCAAGTAAATCTCAGGAAGTCTCAACTAATCATAGAAGGTTTCAATAGACATGAGGAAAGCCTGATCACCTCTTTTTTGCCTTTTGATGTATACAACATGGGAAATCCCTTCAAGTATCTGGGCTTTTGGCTGAAGCCAAATGCTTACAAAAAACAGGATTGGAACTGGCTGGTGGCTAAAATCGAAGTAAAAATCTCACATTGGAGTTTCTAGTGGCTTTCTAGAGCAGGTAGATTGACCTTAGTCAACTCTATACTACAAGCCATGCCGGTGTTTTGGGCAGCCTTGACTTGGGTACCTAAAGGGATTCTTAATAAGATAAGAAGAATTTGCAGCAGATTTCTTTGGTCCGGTTCAAAGGAGGACTCAGTTCTTCCTTGGGTCACATAGGAGAAAGTGGCAAGGCCAAAAGAATGGGGAGGATGGGGAATAAAAAATCTCTATGATTTTAGCCTATCCTTGGCTGCCAAATCTGGTTGGAAAATCATCAACTCAGAAAATCTGTGGACGAGGGTGGTAAAGTGGAAATATGTAGATCCTGTCCCTCTTGAAGAATGGATCAGAAATCCAAGTAAGAAAGGAAGGAATGTTTTGGTGGTATGGAAAGCAACTACATAGGCGTTTAAAATTATTGAATAAGGTTTGGCATGGCAGGTTGGAAATGGAGAAAATCTGAGAATAGGGAAAGATCTGTGGGTCGGTTGTAATGGACATTTCACCCTTTCCCCAGGATTGATCAGACATCTGGAATCAAAGGGCATTCTCTTTCTAAATCAGGTTGAGAAAATCGGCCAGTCCACAATCTGGGGGCAAGCGTGGAAAACAGGTGAAGAATTAGATCTCAGACCTTTCTGGTGGAACGAGTGGAAGGCATTCATTCAGGAACTATCCAGAACAAATGTAAGACTGAAAGACAGTCTGGATCGTTTGGTATGGGCACACGCGGAATCTGGAGCTTACTCTCCAAAGTTTGGTTATAAATTCTTAATGTCAAAGAAAGGATGGGAAGACCCGGAATGGTGGGCCAAACTGTTATGGAAACTCAAATGCCCAAAAAAAGCTAGGCTATTCTTTTGGTGTACTCTAAAAAGGAAAATTCCAACATGGGACATTCTCCAGTCCAGATATAAGCAAGGCCCGGGGAGATGTCCCTTATGTAAAGCTGACTCTGAGACTATAAGACATCTGTTTTTAGAATGTCCTTTTGTCAAAAGAATATGGGGGGAGGTACAAAATCTCATTCAAAAATCATTAAGCTGGGAAGGGGATAATTTATCCGTGGTTTGGGAAAAGTGGTGGCGGCAGTATACAAAAGGGAACTTGCGGAACCTACCCCCCATCATCTGCTGGGGCGTATGGATAGCAAGAAATAGGTGTATTTTTTTAGACAAGGAAACCCCTGCTGAAATAATTACACTTCAATGCACTGCAATTCTATCCAATATTCCAGAATCAGAGGAGGCAAGGAATCCTAAACAGAGTAGAGAAGAACAAATCAAAGCAGGGATCCCATGGGCCTATTTCGATGGGGCTTCTCAGAACAATTTAGTAGGAGCAGGGATGATCATACACCTAAATGAAAACCAAATTTTAAAAGCTTTAGTGGGTCTAGATCAAACAATTTTGTTGAACTATCCGCTTTAAAGCTCCTTCTTTGCTGGCTTATTCACAGGAACATCTTCACAGTTCAGATCTTTGGGGACTCTTTAAATATTGTAAAATGGGTTAATGGACAAAGTAGATGCCAAAATTACATGCTGAGACCTTTATTAGAAGAAATTCTGAATCTAAAGTTTTCATTTAATGTTTTTTCACTTGGCCATATTTACAGGGATCGAAATGAAGCAGCAGACAGGCTTTCTAAAGAAGGTTTACAACAAAATATGGGCAGTTGGAAAATAGCTGAGGAAGATCATGGTCAGATCCGTGTGTCGGATCAGCCTCCCTATGTTTAGTCTCTACTTTTTGGTTTCTGTTTGATGTTACATATGCAATATAAAACTGATGTAAACTGGATGCAAGTACAGTTGTCATTTGGCAAACTGTTGGTTTATTTTTCTGATTTCCATGGTATCTATTTCCAAATATGGGTTGTTTTCCTCATTGAGGATACCCATGAGTAGATATGCGACTTAGAACACTGTTATTTTTGGTTTATATGGGCTGATTGTAGTGAGTAACTGGAACTGGGTGCTGAATCTTTTGGCCCAGGTGTCCAGAGTCTTCCCTTCCCAGATTTTGTACAGAAAAGGGAGTCTCTTTTCTGGAGTAGCTGTAGGATTTGATCATACAGTAAACTGAATGCATTTGCATATACTTGTAACTTTTTATCGATTATATAAAAAGTGCGATTTTTTTCTTTGGAAAAAAATGTGAATGAATTCTATAATTAAAAATATGAATGAAATCGATTCAAAATATTCTTATTGCATTTAAAAGGAAATTATCAAATACAAATGCGCAAGATTTTTCTAAATTTAGAAAAAAGGTGGTGTAAACTCGTCTTCGGAGACGATAACACCAATGCAATCTGTGAATTACGCCACCAATATTATTCTCTCGCAAGTCAACATCCTACGGCTGATGCTTCGGCTGCCAGAGATAGAATGTTATTCTAAAAGTAATAATCCTTTTTTATTTGAGAAAGGATTGGATTAAAAATAAAAATATTTATTTTTTAGAATTAGTTTATAATCTAAAATCTTGACCTATACTAAGTTTGAGAAAAACTACAATCACAGATATTAATACGTTATTGATTAATTTAAAATTAATATTATCTTGTTGAATTGAGGCTTCTGTGATCCATATCAATTTTATGAGAGATTTTTTGGCGTAAATCACATGAAATTTCATTTGTCGACGCGTTTCGAACCCACCAGTGTGGTTCATCGTCAGGACAAGTTGAAGAATCAGATCTAGTATGCATGTTAAATACTCAGAGCAGAGCATCCAACGGCTATAATATTTGACTAGGCAACGGCTAACTTTGACAGGGAAACGACTAGTTAGACAACACCTGGGGTATAATTATATTAAATTAAAAATTAAAATAAGTCAATTCAAGGGACGTATGAATTTACATAAAAATTTTAATTTTATAATTAATTTAATTTTTATTATAAATGTATGTATAAATATATAATTATTAAATTAAATTAAATGATTATTAAATTAATAGTTATTAACTATTTTATATTTATTTTTAATTTTTATTCCTATAAATATTAAAATAAAATAATTTAAGTTCTATATATAATAAAACTATAATATATTAAATTCATAGATTTATTGATTAACGGCTATATTGACTAATGAGTAACTATTAATTTAATAATCATGTAATTTAATTTAATATTTATATATTTATAATAATAAATTATTAAAACTTTGATGTAAATTCATGCGTCCTTTTAATTGACCTATTTTAATTTTTAATTTAATACCCCGAGTCCTATCTAACTAGTCGTTTAATTTAATATTTATATATTTGTTTATATATTTATAATAATAAATTATTAAAACTTTTGATGTAAATTCATGCCCTTTAATTGACCTATTTTAATTTTTAATTTAATACCCAGAGTCCTATCTAACTAGCCATTTCCCAGTCAAAGTTAGTCGTTAGTCAATATAGCCGTTAGTCAATAAATCTATGAATTTAATATATTATAGTTTTATTATATATAGTACTTAAATGATTTTATTTTAATATTTGTAGGAATAAAAATTTAAAATAAATATAAAATAGTTAATAACTATTAATTTAATAATCATTTAATTTAATTTAATAATTATATATTTATACATACATTTATAATAAAAATTAAATTAATTATAAAATTAAATTTTTTATGTAAATTCATACATCCCTTGAATTGACTTATTTTAATTTTTAATTTAATATAATTATACCCCGGTCCTGTCTAACTAGCCGTTTCCCAGTCAAAGTTAGCCGTTGCCTGGTCAAAGATTATAGTCGTTGGATGTTCTGCTCTGAGTATTTAACATAAATACTGGATCTGATTCTTCAACTTGCCCTGACGATGAACCACACTGATGGGTTCGAAACGCGTCAACAAATGAAATTTCATGTGATTTACGCCGAAGAATCTCTCTAGAATTAACATTATCATAATAATAATAATAATAAATAAGAATAAGAATAAGAATAAGAACCGTTGATCGGGGTGTTTGCCCAAGGACATATGTCAGAGATGGTTGCCAGGCTAACTAAGGGACGGGTATTATCCACCGCATCCCACACGCTCATGGCGATATCCCGCATTACAATGGACAAAGGGCAATAAAGAAGTGGCAGTGAGTGCCAGGGTAGTGACAGAGGTGGGAAGGATAGGACAGGAGGGGTGATGGGACAGAGAATGGAGGAAGCGGATTATGAAGGCAGGCAAGGTGGTGGGATGAGCAGAGTTGTGACGGGGAGATGGAGAAATGATGCGGCATACCAGGGGAGAGACCAGCAAAGACATCTTCGCATCAACACCGGGTATGTTATCTGGCCTCACTCGTCTAATGCAATGCTTTCTATGTGTTTCCATGGCGGGGGAATGAGAGAACAGACCAGGGAGGGGAATTGGGGAATAGGTGGGGGAGACCTCTGCATGCTAGGAGGGAAGGGAATTGGGTCCGAGCCAGAAACTGGCACCGAGAGTGATCATCGGGGACGAGACCTTGAGAAACCACATGCAATTAAGTAGGCTAGTCAACTTACCAAGGAGGGAGGGGAGAATGTAGATAAGAAAGTGTGAGGGAAGGCAATTGGGAGTGGCAGAGAGGAGCGGAGGATGCATAAGATAGAGGGGCAAGAGAAGGTTATGAGAATGGAAGTATTGGTTATCTGGCTCGATGGGCGGGCGGTGAGTGTCATAAGAAAAATTTGAGACGGGCACCAGGGCAACACCCCCGGGAGCAGAGGAGAGATACGCAAACACCAGAAAGGTGGAGAGGCTAACGCTTGGCAAGTGAGTGGCGCTGATAATTCAGGCAGAGGAGAGGCACTGCATCCTTGGGCAGAGGGGCACTGGGGCAGAGGCAAGTGTGGCTGGAATTGTGAGGGTAGGGGAAGCAGTAGCAACCTGGAACGACTGGGACATACACTCCGTGAACTAACACGAATTGTGTGTGAACAGGCTCGCACAACAGAAGAGATGGCTAGACCAGCCCGTGGAAGAGGACGAGGAAGAAGGGGGAAGGAGTTGCCTCGAGCAGCTGACCCGAGCACCTCGAAACCTAGGCGTGGGAGGAAGCTGGTAGAAAGGCTCATCAGTGAAGCGGAAGCAGCGTAGGGTAGGGACGGATACAGGCATCCGCAAGATTTTAGAAGATTGGGAGGAACAGATAAAGGAGGAGGCACATTCCGAAGAGGAAATGGAGACCTGGCGAGAGGTAATCCCAAACCCAGGGAATACTAGGGGCAGACTCATGCAGTTTAAGTAGACTCTATATTTATACTGGCTCATGAAGAGCCTTCTGGGGAAGGCCATGGAGCAACTTTCAATGGGGATGGCAATGACCCTCCAGGACATGCCAAACTACAAGAAAGATCTACAGACCATTCAGTTCCAGCTGTGCAAGCAGGACATCTGCCTAGATCGTATTCAAAGGCATATCCCTTGTATTATCGAGTTGGCAGATGCACCAGGAGACTCAGCCGAAGACCCGGCTCTGGTGGACTCAGCCTCAGAAGATCAGAAGGAATAGTCAGGTTCCAGAATGATTTTTGGTTTTTAGTGGATAACATTTACTTTTTTACTAATGTATGCTCATGATAGACAGACACTTAAACTCTTATCATGATATAGATGTATATATAGCTTGGGTTGATCACCTGAAACTATATTATTTTTGGATGGCTTATAACGATGATAAGTGGCCAAGAGACTTGATTTCCCACTGGGCAAGTTGAAGCCACCTATCCCATCTATGTGGTGTAAACTTGTCTTTTATAAATAGAAAACAAAAAATTCTATCACACTTTACATAAAAAATAAAATAATAATAATAAAAAAACATAATAATACAATGCACACAGGCCACCTATCCCATCTATGTGGTGTAAACTTGTCTTTTATAAATAGAAAACAAAAAATTCTATCACACTTTACATAAAATAAAGATAAAAAAATAAAAAAATAAAACATAATAATATAATACACAAAAATGCGCGATTGTTCCAACTACATCTTAAATTCATTATTTAAATTATGATCTCAATTATCCATCTTAAATTCATTGTTTAAATTGTGATCTCAATTATCCACATCAATTTACAAGAATCCGTTATATTTTAAACTTAAATTCACTATATATTGCAGCGGTTAATTTTATTTTTCCCAACATCTACAAACACGCTGTAAAGTTAAAAATTATTTATTAATTTTAAAGGTTGTACATCAAAATATGTTTTTTGTTCCCATTTTTTTTTATATTTATTATAGCAGAGCACAAAAATTGAAATGCTTTAATATAGTTGGTTTTAATATGGGATATCATGATAGGAGACCTAGATGACAGGGAGTTGAGTTAACTGGTCTTGGGAAACTCATTAATATTTAGCTTTTCTCAAGGACACTTGAGTTTTTATATTTCAGGGGACAACTTTATGTTGATTGTGATTTTTGGATGAGTTAATTTTAATTTGATTGTGATTTTTTGAGTAGTTATAATTTTAATTTGATTGTGATTTTTTGAGTAGTTACAAACTAAAGTTATTGAATGATTTTGCAGTTTGTGCATTAAAATATGATTGTTGTTCTAATTTCTTTGATAAATATTATATCAAACTACAAAAATTATGTTTTAAATATAGCTGGTTTTAATATAAGTTCTAGTGGGTTAACATCTCTATAATCAATTTATAATATATAATCTCTTTTCAATATGTAAAAGTAAGATCATTTTTTTATTGAATAGTCCTGCTCTCAAATAGGATTTGATAAGATAAGTATTTTTGTGTTGTTTTTTTTTTTTTTAATAATTAATGGGTAATATTAAAATAAATTTATTTTTTAATCATTAATTTAATAAGTTTTCAGAAAAATTAAATGTTTTAAGGTGTAAAATTATTTTTAATGTAAAATTTAAAGAAAATTTTGCAATTAATATGATTTGATCATATATATATATATATATGAAAAACTATATAGGTTATTTTGAGAAACGATTATAGATATCAAATAATTTATTGTGAAAAATAATATAATAGAATTATGAAGATGAACTTAAAACAATATCTCTAAATATTTTTCCTTGATCGGGGTGCATAGCCACCTAGTAAGGGAGATAGGGAGGGTTTCCCACCACCCCACCAACTCCCAAAATGCATGAAGCGTTTGAAGCTCTATTTCTGATGGCATTATGGTGAACCTACTCCAGTTCCATTACTACACTATTCCTTTGCAAAAGGGTGGGTATTTATGCCTTGATCGTGTATTGGCCCCATTGCTAGTGGGATTTTACTTCTATTTGTATTGGAGGGGTATGTTCGGATGTTGTGCCAGTTAGCTTGTAAAATGAGGTGAGTTTTGGCTATTTCCAGAGCTAGAGTCACATGTCAAAGACGTTATCGTGGTCGTGACTCTCAGAGACCTCCCTTTCCTTTTACTTTTGGTGGTTGAGGATGATGGCTATCAAATCATAGTCAGAGCGATGACGTTATTTTAGAGACTGATGCAGTTGATGGAAAATGGGTCGAAACTCTGGGTGGCTAGGAGTACTGCATATAGGTTTTTTATGTCTCTCATTTTTAGCTTCAAAGTTCTAGGTGTCAGTTGGTCTTGATACTTTTAGGTTTCTTTTCTTGGGCAATATCTTATCCCTAGTTCACTGCATTATTTTTATCGGCTTATGTTTGGTGTTGGCTTTGTGTGGATGCTTTTATCGAGTTTATATTTGTGAATTATGGTGTTTTGAGCTTGGCGGTCTTGGGGGTTTTGTTTGCTTTGGTGTTTCTTTACCCCTCTGGTTTTGTCACTTTCCTGCGAAGGGTTTTTCGACTGCAGTCTACAGGTGGTTTGTGGTTAGGCTAGTTTATCCAAGTGGATATTGGTGGCCACCCACCTATTCCACTTGGACCCCCAACATTGTTTCCTTTCAATATCATTAGGGGTCTTAAACTTCCAGAGTCATTTTAAGGTCCTAAAAGATGGTTTTTTTTGTTTTTTGTTTTTTGTTTTTGTTTTGTTTTTTGTTTTTGTTTTTGTTTTTTTTGTTTTTATGTTTTTTTGTTTTTGTTTTTGTTTTTTGTTTTTGTTTTTTTTGTTTTTTGTTTTTTGTTTTTTGTTTTTTTTTTTTTTTTTTTTTTTTTTTGGAAAACGGATAGACCGAAAAAGTGCCAAAATTTGTTTTACAGATTATTTCCTCCTCCTCATGGAGTTCTTCAAAATGAGGTATTATGATAGCCAAGCGGAGATCGTATGCCAAATTTATGACCTCGTGAAGTTGGTGGTCCAACCTACACCAACGGGGCCCAAAACAGTTGGTGTTTCATCTCTTAGGGTTAGGTTTCACGCTTATTCTTTATGATAAAAGGCCTTCGAGCCTCATTATAACACAGTTCAGAAGGCATGTAGTCGCCACTTCTCTTCTCAGAGATAGCTACCATTGCTCGGGCTAGTTTATTTCCATTCTGCATGTAAACAATTTTCAATACATGTTAGTAATGAATTAAAGTTATGTTTTCATTATAGCTCTATGTTTCTATTTAAATTTGTATTTCATTTTGTTCCTGCATAAATTCAGATCAGGGGTTTCAGAGTGTTATGCTCTTTCTCTGCTTTTTTGTGCATGTCCCCAACGAGGTCGGAGTATAAGGAGTTAGGTCTTAAATTGGTTGAACCCTTGAGAGACTAACCTCGCTGACCCCGACAACCTCCCATGGCGGAAGAAAAGAAAGATGAGGGAGTGGGAGATTATTTCAAAATGTTGCTCAAAGAGGCCTTTGAGTAATAAAGGAACCAGATGATGGATAACATTTCCCAGATCATTTGGCGGGTATCAGCGAGCGAAGCATCTTGATCCAACAGGAACTGCGAAGGTGCTACTCCCTTTAAGGTACAAGTTAACTTTGACATTCCTATATTCGAAGGCTAGATATACACAAATGTCTTAGATAGATGGTTAAATATGTTGGAAGGATATTTTTTGGTCCATAATTTTTCCAATAGGGAAAATATTACTTTTGCACTACTCAAAGTCACCCCCCATGTCAAGGACTAGTGGGAAACCTACTGTGAGCAGAGGGATTAGAAGGAACTGTTATGTGGAATTTTGCATCTAAGGATAAACACAATTTCCCTAGGTGGGTAGCTACACCTAGAACAACAGATTTAAAGTTTTTAACCTTTTTCTATAAAAGATAACTAAGACAAGGGACCTACTTGTTATCTTTTGCTTTCTCTTTGTCTCCTTTATTTGGCTCCCGTCACTCCTTCTCAAACTTAATCCGCTCGACAAGTACATGCACTCATAAACAGAAGACAAAAATCAATCAAAGCAAGAGATATATCTACTATAAGAAAATGGAATCGAAAGAATTTACACATATAATCATCATACATAAAGACAAGAATATGGGAAAAGGTGTAAACAACTTTATTAAGTAGAAGGAAGAATTACAACCATGAAGTCCGATCCATTGTCACTCTTCTAGCTTGGGTTCCAACCAACATCACATCAAAAGCACAACACTTAGGCAGCATAACAATACTTGCTTATAATCTCAAACCTCACATCAACAATATCTCCGTACAAATTCTCAAAGTCCAACTTCTGATCACTATGATGAGTGCTCAATTTATAGGGAAATGGAGGTAGTTTTGTCATAAATTGGGCATTGAATGGCTTCCCAATTTAGGAGTTAGTTTCCATGGAGGAAGGGATGAGAGGGTAGGAGGTTATTTGATTCATTCCCTATCCAATTTCGAGCTCATAGGAGAGGATAAGAGGTGGGAATCTTCTAGAATGGTCTAGAATGAAAGAATATTCCCAGAACCCTATGAAGATTTCGCTCAATCTCGCCCACCATAGGTCAAAGTGGGCCTAAGTGCTCTGAAATGCACCCTAACATGGACCTACCTGCACTGAAGCGAACTTACCCCTAACCAAGGCTACACTGGTCCCTTAAGGAGGCATTTCTGGAGGGATTTAGGCCAAGAAACTCTCAGGAATGATGGCATTCAATGTGGTGACTTGTCTAGGGCATGTAGCAACTGAATTAGGGTTTGATGAGCCCTAATAGTACTGATATGAATGTTGGGAGTGATGTGCCCAAATAGACCTGTAACAGCTGCCCCCTAAAGCATGAAGTCGAAAATGATAATGTTGAGTGATATGCTTTATGATGTGATGAGGAGGTTCTGAAGCGGATGGTGACCTGCATCAATTACAATACATAATATCATGATATTTTGGATTTTTCATGAATTGCTAAGGGAAGGCATACCCATGCTCAACATATAAATTTTCATTACATGTACATAGATAGTCGTCTACAGATATAGACCCATGATGGGATGAACATCAGTGTAAAGCCATCGTATAGATGATTTAGTACTCTCCTGAAAGCGCAACCCGGATGGATGAAACTAGATCCGAGGTCTTCTATCTCGTTCAATCGTTTGCTCGAGTACGAGTCTAACCATGTGAATATGTGATCTGGAGTCGAACATGGGAAGACATCGTCTGATTACCAGCCAATGATGTAAGCCGTTAACAGATGCGAGAGAAATCACCGATAATGATAATGATCCTCAAGGTACTGCAGTACATTTTCTATGGTGCGAATGGATGTTTTGATGTCGAACACCATAAAAAGTATTTCAGTTGAAGGGCAGTGATGTCAACCCATTATCGGAAGCGATAAACTTGTCATTGATGTATGCAAGCCTCAAGGTACTTGAAGGGTGTTTCTAAGTCAACTTCTTGGATAATGTGCTGACTTCGACAAGAAGCGACTCATTGTAGGAGAGCCTTGATGTATCCCACATCAACGACACGAAACGAGTTAATTATTTTTGGAGAAGGAATGTGACTGATGACACAAGGTTCAGGAATGGCGGTCATGAAAATGAAGGTTTATGAGTATTGCAAAGGATGAATTTTACTGAGTGACTTCTCTTGAACATATTGGCGACACTGAAAGAATTGGCAACATTGACCCAAAACCAAAGTAATGGATGGTGTGATAGACCATAGGTATGATAACCATCAAGCAAATAACCCAACCCAAATAGCCTGAATGAATTGGCAGCATTGACCCAAAACAAAAGTGATGGATGGGGTGATAGACGATAGGTATGATAACCATCAAGCAGATAACCCAACCCAAATAGTCACAGTGATGAAGTGAAAGTGTCATGTTCAAGAGCAACCTACTACCATAAAGTGGTTTACCCCTTTTCCCATTTTCCCTAGTCATTGTTGACCAGTACCTCTTTATTTTTTATCAAGCTTGAGGAGGATAACATATGCTTGTTGTATAATTCCACCCTAAGGGTGAATCCATCGCTATGTGATGTTTTAACGAGTCTAGCGAAGGTGAAACTCGACCTTGTCACGATGGACAAATTTGTCGCTATTTGATGTTTTAATGAGTTTAACGACAATGATAACTCGGTCCTCTTCATGTTTAGAGAGTTTGGAAAGGGACAAAAAGAAAACTCCACAAGTTCTTTTTCATAGATTTGTCTCTCAAGTCCGAAAAAGCATAAAATAATATGAGAGAGAACCTATTGACCATGTTTGATCAACGTATTCCTTTTTCGTAAGTAATCTATCTCAGTCCGGAAAAGGGTTAAACTTATACTGAGTAGATGTCATTTCCAATCCGTTTACGAGCTGAAAAGGACAAGCGCTCGACAATCTTTTCATATTTCGAGAGTCTAAAAAGAGCTTAAAGAGGACTCCAATTAGAGGAACAAGTGGTGTCTAGGATAGAAATTGGTTCTAGTGATGTTGGAACTTCTCAAAACATGTTGATTTATGTGAAGAGGCTGGCTAAAAATACCACTCATTGCAACTGTTCCTAAAAAAAGGTAAAACGACAAAGTGAAAGCGTATGATCGGCCAAGCAGATAGTGATGATGGAAGGAGAAAAACCAAGGGTCATCTGATGGAAGAGGTTGATAGAATGGAAATCACAAGGGTCAAAATGGAAATGGGTTCATTTTTACACAAGCTTGAACCATAGGGAACTATGCTTGGATTCAGTTTCATGTTTACACAAGTTTGAAATGAAAAGGTATGCTTGGATTCAGTTTACATGCCCCCAACATGACGACTCGAGACTAGGTGCATGCCCCACAAGTTTCATTGCATTCACCTAAATACACTACTCGTGGCTATGAGGTGGATGGAATGAAGGTTCATTTACGAGATCAAATGAAAGACTCGACTGGGATTTTATGAGATCTAATCAAATACTCGAATTGGAACTTTGCTCTGGGGGACCTTATTTCATTTTTAATGAGCTTGACACAAGACAAGGAACTCTGCTCAGATTCCTTGTTTCATTTTTTAAAGAGCTTGACATAAGACAAGGAACTATGCCCATGTTATTTGTTTCATTTTTTAATGAGTTGACACATGTCTAGGAACTATCCTCATATTCCTTGTTTCATTTTTTAACGAGGTTGACACAAGACAAGGAACTATCCTCATGCCCTTTGATGACGACCCATAATAGGTCATGACTTCCAAGAGGTTCTCATCGGATGGGAGAACAATGCTCTGGAAGGGATCAGTAACAAGGAATCTGAGATCTGGTTCCAATGCCCCCAATACGTAATGTACAACATCACATAATTAATCGTTAGTTAATGTAGGCATGGAATGGTTTGCAACATAATTGACCCGTGGCGGGGAAGATACCATTGGGACAAAAGGAACATTTAGGGAAGATGGTTGACTGGAAGCCATATTTAGATCGAGAAATGAAAGCTGGTCAACGGTGACAATTCTGCCTTCATGCGGGAAACACATCACTCGAAAGAGTGTTGAAACAATAGCTCCGATGTCATAAACATAGTTGCGCCCAAGAAGTAAATTGTAATATAAAGGTCCTGGGACTACCATCACATTGAGATAAACAAATTTTCCTCCCAAAGTAATAGGCAATTGAGGAAGGATCCCTAATGGTTGACCGGTTCCTCTATTAAAGCCAACAGATTCTGGGTAACAGGCACAAGTGGTTGTGAACTGAGCGCTTGCCAAGTAGTGGAGGAAAGGATACTCATAGATGCACCTTCATCTATAATAGTTCCAGGTAAAATCATATTACAAACCTGTACTATGATCTAGAAAGGCACATAAGAAGGAAGACGACATCTTGCTAGTCGATTCCATTCAAAGGAAGTGACCAGACTACTTGGAGGGGGTACCGTAGAAACGAGAGAATTAACCCCTTGATTTACGAGAGCGGGAGGATTTTCCTCCTGTCTTGATGGAACATGAGGGTTTCCCCCAAGCTCATTGGAATCTGAAGAAACAAAAAGAACCTGAGTGGTATCATACTCACTCTCTACGGGAAAGGTATGATTAACTGAAGGTGAAATCAGGTCAACTGTTTCCTCAACCTGTGATTGGTCAGGTATAGACTCATGGGATTCACATTCAGAGAGAGTGGGTTTGACTGACAGTTGATTTGGGTCAGTCACTTTATCAACTAGTGAAGGATTAAGGGAGAGTCTCATGTAACCAGATGGAAGTCACTGCGGAGAAGCAGGACGGTTATCCAACACTTTTTGGGCTTCATCCAGATAGGGACAAAGGTGAATGGGGTGATTCCCTTCACATAACCTATAGGGAAACTTAACTTTACCCTTCTTTCCACAAACTTTACTACCACTAGTTGATGGTGTGTCACCAGCATGATCTCCAGAATTTGATGACACAAGATGATGTGAACGAGAAGACCATTCTTCTAAGATCTGAGGAATACTACAACAATTTTGAAGAAGATGGTCTCCCATGCAAAGTTTGCAAGGATATTGAAGTTTATGAGGCTTATCAGACAGTTTCTCATCAGAAGTTGCATTCAAAGTAATGGTTGCTTGGTTCCCCCCCTACTGAATTTTCTTCTTCTTCTTCTTCCCTTTCTTCTTCTTCTTAGCCACCTGGTTACTAATGTCAATACTTTCACCAGGAGAAGAGGAAGAAGGGGAGGAAGAAGGCGAAGGGTCAACTTTAGGATCAATTGGAGTTTGATTTTGTCCAGTTGTAGGAATATTCAGTTGCGGGGCCAAGGAGGTTGAGAACAACCATACTGGAAAGCCGATGGTAAGTCCCAGGAGGGACAATGTAGCCATATAAGGAGCATCAATATTTCTGAAAGGAGGAAAAGGACTAGGATTCCAATCAAAAGGAATTCCTTGATCGGTGGACTCTGTAGTTGTTGCCATCTGTCTCAACCTAAGATCAACTATGGAGTGATGTGGAGGATGTTATCCACGATCAATTAATTTTATTTTAATCAAAACAACAAAACAAAACAAAAGAGGGATAATCTAGGCAAAAGGATTACCAAGCAATTGTGAACTGGAATATATTTCCTTAGTAAACCAAGGACTTAACATACGTGTAGGCAATCTTCCCGAATGTTGTGTTCGGTGTATCACAGTGTACAAGGCGACCGACTCAGTTACCTAAGGATGGATAGCAACCTAGTGTAGTCCTCCCATATATACCCGAAAGTACATGGAGGCCCAATCCGTGTTAGCGTTGTCTAATGCGAAACCGCACAGTGAGATCATTCCTTTATACTTTACGTATTGTAACACCGCCCTATATACCTGAAGGTATGTGGATGAGCTACGATATACTCACGTACATGGAATGAGGTATCACACTCGGAATGTATCGCAGACAAGTTAGCGACAACTACTATGTTTTACGACGTCGGAACACGTCTCTAGGCTAGAACCTCTAAATGTTTTGCATTAAGTTACAATGCTCCATTAGGTTAATTGAGATAATTTTTAAGTTGATTTGATTAAGAATTTTCCTTTCAAGGTTCACCACGTGATGTATTTGAAATTCCTAGAATGCAACTAATATGATAAGCATTCTTTTCATTCAATTTTAATAATGAAAACCTTAGCTAGTAGGGATAGAGCAATCATATTCTTTTAATCAAAGAGCAAAGATCACATCTAATGCAATTTCCCTACACTATTCCTACGAGCACACTCAAACTTTTTCAATGCACAATGCAATTTTTTCTTTTCAATTCCCTTAATGTTGGAATGAACAATAGGAAACTAATGCACATACAATCAATCAATATATTTGCAAGAACGAAGACTTTACGACAGTTCCATTTCGAAAGAAATGAAGACTTTTACGACACTTTCTTTTGAACAAATATTAATTGACTATAAACTAACTTTGACAATGAATTGATAGTGATAAAGAAATCATTTAAGAAACACTAAACAATCAAGGCCAAAGTAGGGCTAGCAAAGGAAACACAAATTGATTTCAGAGACACAAGCATCATTGATCTTTCAACAATCAGAAACAGAATGAAATTTGGGAAAAATCAAGTCAAAGGAGGGATTTTTGTCCTAAGGAGGATCAGCGTAGCCTTGAATGGGGGATAGTGCACTTCAGAGCACTGTCCTCAAGTTAGGGGTGCTCTGTAGTGCTCTGTCTCTAGACCAAACCTGCACTGGTGCCAGAGAGGCCATCCTAGGGGCTTTCAAGCACAATTTTTACCAAAAAACTCTTCAAAAAGGCTAAAACAAGATCAATGGAAGCAAGTAAAGTCTACTAGGGTGTACTAAGATGAAGGTAAATTACTCGGAACGATGATCATTCCCTAGTGGAGTTGCAAATTTGTTATGTGTAATTTTGCATCTATGGATAAACACAATTTCCCTAGTGGGTAGCTACACCTAGAACAACAGATTTAAAGCACTTAACCTTTTTCTATAGAAGATAAATAAGACAAGGTACCTACTTGTTATCTTTCGCTTTCCTTTTGTCTCCTTTATTTGGCTCACATCGCTCCTTCTCGAACTTAATCTGCTCGATAAGTACCTGCAATCATAAATAGAAGACAAAAACCAATCAAAGCAAGAGATCTATCTACTATAAGCAAATGGAATCGAAAGAATTTACACATATAATCATCATACATAAAGACACAAATATGGGAAAAGGTGTAAACAACTTTATTAAGTAGAGAAGTCTGATCCATTGTCACTCTTCCAGCTTGGGTTCCAACCAACATCAAATCAAAAGCACAACACTTCGACAGCATAACAATACTTTCTTATAATCTCAAACCTCACATCAATAGTATCTCCTTACAAATTCTCAAAGTCCAGCCTCTGATCACTATGATGAGTGCTCAATTTATAGGGAAATGGAGGTAGTTTTGTTATAAATTGGGCATTGAATGGCTTTCCAATTTGGGAGTTAGTTTCCATGGAGGAAGGGATGAGAGGATAGGAGGTTATTTGATTCATTCCCTATCCAATTTTGAGCTCATAGGAGAGGATAAGATGTGGGAATCTTCTAGAATGGTCTAGAATGAAAGAATATTCCTAGAACCCTATGAAGATTTCGCTCAATCTCGCCCACTGCAGGTCAAAGTGGGGCCTAAGTGCTCTGAAATGCACCCTGACATGGGCATACTTGCACTGAAGCACACTTACCCTTGACCAAGGCTGTGCTGGTCCCTCAAGGAGGCATTTCTGGATGGCTTTAGGCCAAGAAACTCTAAGGAATGATGGCATTCAATGTGGTGACTTGTCTAGGGCATGTAGCAACTGAATTAGGGTTTGATGAGCCCTAATAGTATTGATATGAATGCTAGGAGTGATGTGCCCAAATATACTTGTAACAGGAACCCTCACTGTTTTCAACCTTTTCCCATATGCAATTCTTTCTGAGTTTTCATCAAGGAATAATATTACCCCATCAAGAGCTATGGAGACAAGTACATAAAATTGACCACATTACAGCAGGGAAGGGCCAAGACGTGCCAAACTTCCCAAATATTTTCATACCCTTCACAAGAAGTTGGGTATCAAGGCTTCTAAGTGGCATTTGGTACTCAAGTATCGCGGTTGTCTACACAAATACATCTAGGATGATATGGAGTTCAAATAAATCTCCTCGATTGGCGTCACAAACTGATATGTTGTCAAGATCAAGCAGAAATTTAAATAGAAGAAGCGAGACTTTGGATCTTCGAATATGAAATAGGGAAAAGGCACCTCGAAACTGCAAAATAAAGGATGGAGCCAAGGTGGGGTGACCCAGGGAAACCCAATGAAGCCACAAGCAAATAATAACACCATGAAAATGAAGAAGGACACAAGAAAATGGTGTGAGTTCCATAAGAGTCCCACTCATAACACAAATGAGTGTCACGCCAAGAAGTTATTGGTCGTCAAGTTGAAGGCTTCAGAGACTGAAGCATGTTTCAACTCTGAGTCAGAACCCAACAAGGGGAAACAAATTATCGATGTAAATCCCAACGCCACCGTTGCCACCACCAAGGTCCAGAAGATTGAGCCCAAAGATCCAGAGGAGGGGGAGCGTATATTCACTCATAGATGTGGATGAATGGTTCCTCATTGCAGTTCATTATTGACATTGGGAGCTAAAATAACCTCATCTCAACTAAGGTCATGAAGCAGTTGAGCCTACCAATGAAACCACACCCGCAAACATACACCATCAAATGGGTCCACAAAGGGTGAGATCTCTGCATCATCCAGCAGTGTCACCTACCCTACAAGATCAAGCCTTTCACAAATGAGGTATTGTGTGATGTTGTTCCTCTTGAAGTTTGTGATGTGTTATTAGGTCAGCCATAGTTGTGGAAGCGTCATGTTGTGTATGAGTCTAGGCCTCGCACTGTTATTATTACTTTAGGTAGTAAGTTATAAAGGATACCAAAGATAATTCTGCCTACAACAATTTATTTTATCTTTGCTAAGCAATGCAGTAAGATCATCTCCTAGATCAAGAAATTTGTTTTCTTTCTGATTTTCTCTCAAAGTAATGGGAAGATCATGGCCACATCCATGGCCCTCGAGAAGGGTTCCTCCATGCAATAGAAGTAGGTGGATAAGGTCATGGAAGAATACAGGGACATCTTCTCCTCACCCACAGGGGTAACTTTGCACTATGAGGTCAAGCATTCAGTTGATCTAACTCATTGGGCACTTCTAACCAATGGGTCGATATACCACCACTCCCTTATAGAAAATGAAGAAATCAAGTGATAGATGCAAGAGTTGCTACAAAAGGGAACATCTGACCAAGTTCCTCACCTTGTGGGAGCCCAATTATACTCGTACAAAAGAAGTATTGGACCTAGAGACTTTGCATTGATTATCAAGCACTAACTAAAATCATTGTTAGGAATAGGTATCCAATCCCATGAATTGTTGACCTTCTTGAGCAACTCAAGAGGGCCAAGTACTTTAGCAAGATTGATTTGAAGTCGATCTATCACCAGGTTCCAATAGAACCCACAGATGTATGGAAGACAGCCTTAAAATTTAAGGAGGGCATTTTTGAATGGTTGGCTATGCCCTTCAGGTTGACAAATTCACTTGCAACTTTTATGAGGTTAATGGATGACATCTTGTAAACCTTCAATAACTCGTTCATGGTTGTATATATGGACAAAATCTTCATCTTTAACAAGATTTGGGAAGAACACTTGCAACATGTTCAGCAGGTCCTTAAAACCACGTGGAAACACAAGTTGTGTGCAAACTTGGAGAAATGCACCTTTAGCATGAACTATGCCCAATATTTGGGTTACATCATTAATGAGCAAGGTGTGCATGTGGATCTCGCTAAGATCCAAGTCATTCGAGATTGGCCAACCCCAACCACTCTAATAGAGCTTCACAGCTTTTTGGGCCTTGCCAATTTATATAGAAGGTTCATGTTGGGATTATCTCATATCACTTGGCCTTTGAGTCAAGTTACCAAGGGCAGAGCAAAAGCAAAGTTTTTTGGTCTGAGTCCAATGTAAGGTGTTCGTTGAGCTAAAGCATCGCCTTTGCGCTCACATTTATAGACCTGCAACAACCATTTGAAATTGAGATAGATACCTCTGATTATGCTATTGGTGCATTCATTACCCAACAAGGGAATCCAATGGCCTATCACAAGGAGACACTCTCCAATAAAATTAAAAAATACCCCACTTACGATAAAGATATGTATTGCATAGTGCAAGCTTGCTGACAGTGGAAACATTACATTCTTTGGAAGGAGACGATCATCCACATAGATCACCAACCTCTCTAGTTTATACAAACACAAGGGAAGTTTTAGAATGACTTCCATCGAAAATGGTCCACATATATCCAACAATTTCATCTTAACATTAATTACAAGAAGGGAAACACCAATAATGTTGCATATTGCCTTAGTCAGCCACCAGTTATGGCATTGACCACTATGCTCGAATCTTGTGGGAACGAGACTTTTATATGGCCACAACTTTACAAAAAATATCCAGAATTCACCACCACATACCAGATTTTGATGGATGGAAAGAAAGTTCCATACTTCCACCTCTAGGATGCACTGTTATGCCACCTAGGACACCTTTGTGTTCCTTCAAGAGAGTTAGCCAAGATGATTTGTGAAGCACACTACAGTCGGGTCGTGGGACATTTTGGTGTAGAGAAGACAGTGGAAGTACTACATAAGTATTTTTATTGGTCAAGTCTCCAACAAGACGTTGGAAAATATATCAAATCCTGCACTGCCTATGTCATAGCTAAGCCAACCATTAAGACGCAATTCATGCATACTCCTCTGCCTACTCCTAACCAGCCTTAAGAATCTATCTCCATGGACTATATGTCTAGCCTTCGTTATACCAATCATGGGAATGACTGTGTATTTGTGGTCATCGACAAATTTTCTAAGATGGCCATATTAGCTGCCTGTAAGAAGAGTATCACAATAGAAGCCACTTCCAAACTCTTCATTGAACGAGCATGGGTAAATTTGGGGGTTTCGTAGACCATGATATCATATCAGGATAATAGGTTCCTAAGCACATTTTGGTTGAGCCTCTGGTCATCATTGGACACCAAGCTCGCTAAGTCAACTGCATTCCATCCCCACATTGATGGCCAAACAGAGTTCGTCAACAAGATGATTGTGCACAAAATATGCATGTACAACTCTAAGAATCCGCAAACATGGGATACGAGTCTTCCCTATGTGTAACACAACTATATAAGAGCTCTCCATAGCTCGACTAGCCACAACCCCTTTCAAGTTGGCCTGGGACTTCAACCATTATGTCCCCTTGATATTGGACTGCCCTTTGCAACTACACAAGAAGAATTTGCACATGTTTAGCCTAAAGCTAATAAAGCCACCAAGTTTATTGAGCACATTCAACACATCCACCAGCAGTTACATGACATCTTGGATAAAGCCAATGCTAGGTACAAACAACGACATGATCAGCATCAAGTGCCACATAAGTTTCAGGTTGGCAACAATGTTTGGTTATATCTGTAGAAAGAATGCCTTGATGGAACCCATCGGAAGCTTTGACCACTCTAATACGGGCCTTACACCATCACCAAGGTTGTTGGAGATAATTATTTCGAGCTCAATATACCCCCATTCCTTGGTCTGCACCCTGTATTCAATGTGGATTGTCTTCAGCCATACTTTCCACCATTTTTGGGCACATCAGACATTGCGAAGCAGTTAACACCAATAGAGCTCAACCCAGATTGTATTGAATAGGCCACAAATGATCGGATCATGGACTCACAGATCAAGAAAGCTTGCAAACATAGGATCCATCTTTATCAAGTTGTCAAATTTGGCCAACTCTTGCACCAAGGCAAGTGGCTCACTAGGTACCAAGTTCAACAGAAGTTTCCCCATCTCATGGAGGCACTCAACACAATGGGGACCATTGCTTCCTAAGGGGGGAAGTATTGATCTAGATGGATATTTGTGGCCACTTGCCTATTCCACTTGGATACCCAACATTGTTTCCTTTAAATTTCCTTAATTCTAGCACAAATTTCTATTTTTAGCAGTTTTTCAGGTCCTAAACTTTCGAAGCCTTTTTGAGGTCCTAAAAGACATTTTCTAGGAAAACGGAGATATCAGAAAAGTGCCAAAATTTATTTCACATATATTGTTTTACTTCCTCATGGAGATATTCAAAACAATGTATTATGATAGCCAAACGGAGATCATATACCAAATTTACGACCTCGATAAGTTGGCAGTCCAACTTACCCCAACGGAGCCCAAAATCGTTGGTGCTTCATCTCCTAGGGTTAGGGTTTCACACTTCTTATTTATGATAAAAGGGCCTCCAAGCCTCATTGTAACACAGTTTAGAAGAGATGTAGCTACCACATCTAGTCTTAGAGATAGCTACCATCAGCCGAGTTAGTTTATTTCCATTCTACATGTAAACAATTTTCAGTACTTGTTATTAATGAATTAAAGTTATGTTTCAACTATAGCTTTGTGTTTCTATTTAAATCTTTATTTCATTTCATTCCTACATAAATTCAGATCACTAGTTCTACTCAACATCACTCTCTATGTGAATGTCTAGTTGTTGTTTGGCCTGGCTAGGCATAGGTCCTGGGTGGCACGTCATATCTGGACATGTGTTGTCTTTGGAGGGGTCCTCGCTCTTATTTTTTTCTTCTCTACAAGGTTTAACACTAGCGGGGCCTAATTGGTAGGTGATATTAGTGTTTGAGGATTATATGATCATGAACCTATGTTAAATTACTGTGTTTTGTGTATGTAATGTTGCTTGAGCGGATGCAAGGCTGTAGAGGTGTTAGCGGTCATGGCTAGCAAGGTAGGTCATGCATCTAGGCCTAGGCCCAAGAAGCGGTTGAAATCTATCATTCCACAACTTCTCCTTGCACTTGGGAGGAGATACATCAACATGAGAATCATGTTACTCAAGATCATTAGTCCTGCTCATATTCTGAATTAATGGAGGAAGTTTTCTATTGGCTTCCTAACCCTATTCATACCAAAAGAAGAAACTATTATATGCACTCTATTATGCTACAATGGCAGCTTAAGACCCTATTAGGATGTGCATTCTAAAAGAGAATCACGAGGACAAAAATTACATAATCTCCTTTTAAAATGATATTTATAGGGTTTAAGGGTGACAACACTCATGTCTCGAAAGGATGGATGCTTGCTTGGCACACATAGAGAGACACACCTAATGTGAATTCAAACCCTCTACAACAGCCAATACTTGTGCGAATGACCTTGCTCCAATGACATCTTTGGACAATTGACTTGGACGTTATGATGTTTTTGCTTTGTAGTATGTTGTCTCAATGTCATATGGCTTTTCCATGATTAGTTGTTGTTCCTTAACTTTGTTAAAATTTGATCTCTTCTTGTATCGACCAACATATATGATTTTCATTGTGGTGGAGTGAGTTCAGTATTTAATTTTGGCAATTGGTGTACCAATGACGTAACTTGATTTTTGAAGGTTAAAAATCTAACATACAAAAAAATAAAATATATAAATATTTTATTGATCTGAAAAAACAATTTTCTATATCAAATCAACATATATCTATGCTAGCTTTAATATAGTGTATTTGTGTTTTTGGGTTTAGAAATAATCTCTTGACTCATAGTGCACCAAATTAAGTAAAATTGTTTATCGTTTTTTGTTTTTAATACAATGATAGTAAAATCACCACTCCATGACCATTAATATTCATATATTGAAATGATGGCTCTTCAAACATAGGACAAATGTGATGAGGGTTTCCTTATTTTTCACCACCTTGTCCCTACCTGGAGGCACTAAGAAGAATTGCACGAGAGATCATGTCTATGCTATAAGAATTAGATATGTGGTTTTGGTGTTTAGCATGAAATTTTATCTGGGTTAAGATTTTAGTCATGGAAATTATGTGTTGTTGTGTTGAGAAGTAGTGGCCAAAGGTCTAAATTCACAATTTCAAGCCCACTATGTTGCTTCCCCTTAATTGTTGGGGATCTCTATGCTCGTGTGCGTCTTTTCAGCTTCAAAATGGTCATTCTTGACTTTGAAAAAAGAAAATATTCCAAGCAATAGAATCCATTCCCAATTTGGATCGAAGAACTTATGTGACTCCTCAAAATATTTGTGTCTCTAAGTAGAGAGGTTGAATAGGTAAGTTTGTAGGGATATTTCCTAATCCTCACTATGTCTCAGAATGGGCTGCTAAGAATTGGGATGCACAAAACATTGTGGTATTGTTTTATTATGGTAGGGGTTTCTTCATCTTCATTTTTTAAAGCAAAGAGCTAGGGAATTGATCTTCAAATCTATCCCTTACTTCATATATTTAAAGGGAATGTTCCTATCCTAGTAGACCCTTGAATTCAATGTGGACATGGAAATATCTTCTGATTTTTTCTGGGTTATACTATCACACCTCCCCATTTTTCTATGGGGTGAATATACCTTTAAAACAATCAAAAGCAAGTTGGATTTCTTCATAACCTATGTAGATACTAAATGTGGTATTTTCACCTATACTAGAGTATATGTAGAACATATTGAATTGGAGGGTTAGAGTGATCTTCAATCTTTAGACTATGAGCAACTTTCTTTTAAATGTGACACCTACCATGAGTATGGGCACTTTACAAAAAGTTATCCAATTTTCAAATATTCTCCATCATCTTCTAAGCCAAATCCAACTCCTTAGAGTAATGATTAATAAGGTTTCAAGCAAGCTTCAACAAAGAAAAAGAATCAGGCCCCAAAAGGGTCTCAACCTCCCATCGAGTCTTAGCCTACCTCCAAGCTCAATTCTCACTCAAATATTAGGAGGAAGTAGAAAATCGTCAAGGTCCCAACGGTGATAGGCCACTATAAACTCAAGTATATTAAAAAAGCTCAAATCCTCCAAAATTATATGCAAGTATGGTTTTTGGGTCCTTTCGAAGCTTCTCAAGATAAGGCCCTAGTTCTAGAAAAATAAGATTTTCCACAAAAAAAGGGACAAAGAAGGATGACAAAAAGTCCCCCTCTTCTCCCTCATTTTCAAATGCCTCAAATAAAAAATTGTGTTCCTCTCCTTCATTTACTTGAGGTAGAAAATACGAAAAATAAAAAAACTCTAGCTTCCAACAATATATAGACTCCCTTGGTATTATTAAGGGTGCATTTTGATCAATCCTTGATTATGTTGTGTTTTTGTATCATTTTGTGTAAATGATTTGTCAAAATCTACTCTGGTAATCAAGACGCAGTAATATTAAGTTTTGGAAGGTACAAAGTTGGATTCCTTTCTTTTTTCATTTTGATAGAGAAGGATTGTTTTACATTTTTTCATCCATCTCTGCTATGAATTTCTAAAGCAAGTATTCCTTATATCTATCTTGTTGAAAATGGTTGTTATTGATGTCAAAGGTTGTCCAAAAGAAAGAGGAAATTACATATTGATATAACATATTACGATACCTTTACAATGGCATATGACACTGCCTCTAATTCTATAGGAATGAGGGGATATGAAATATTTTGTCAAGGTGACCCAACCAAAGTACAAGTAGGCCCTATTTGGATACCTTTTCTTTGAACAAATTTTCACCTTAATTACCTAGCTCAAATATGAGCATAGGATATATTTTTGGAAATATTAATACCTTTCCAATAATATATGGCATGCCTTCTAACTCCTCATAGTAGAGGAGAAATGAAATTTTGAATATTCATGATACATTATGCCAGTTGCACAAGTCAGCCAAGCTAGTGGACAAGTCAACCCTAACCCAACGTCCAAATGCAATATAAATAGGTGTGAGAAGGACCATCTCTAACCACTCAACACAATATTTATTTTTGTGTTTAGGAGAGTGAAGGAGTGGGTTCGAAGTTCATACCTCATGAACCAAGAAGAATTGAAGTGAAGTTGAGTTGAAGCAGCTTTAAGTGGAAGGGGTTTTGACATTGTTCTTGAGAAGGGATTCTAGTTTGTTTGGGGTCTATTTTTTAGAGTTGAGTATAAGTGTCTTTGGAGGCTAAGTAGGACAAGTTCTGGTGAGGAGAAGTTCGAGCTTCAGGCCTACCTTAAGGGTCGAATTATGTTTGTGTAGAGGCTGAGTTTTAGGCTTCTCTTAAGGCCAAGTCGTTATTCTAATTTGAGGGTCGATTTGTGTCCCTGTGAAGGATGAGTTTCATGGTTGAGTACTATTATTTCAAGGTTGAGTTTTAGGGGACGAGTTTTTTTATTTTAAGGCCAGATTTTAGGGTTGAGCTGTGTTATTTTAAGGTCTAGTTTAGACCTGGTTTGAAGGGAAAGTCCTGGTGTCTTGAAGGCCAAGTTCAAGCATGATTGGAAGTCTAGTTTCTGGTGTATTGAAGGCCAAGTTTAGTTTGGATCCTACATTTTTTGTAAGTTGGTGCTTACTAGGGATTGGTGTCCTCATCTTCTTGACAGGTTGGAACTTGCAATTTTTATAAGTTGGTGTTTACATAGGATTGGTGTCCTCACAAAATATTTTAATAAATTAAAGGTTGTTTTCAAGTATTTCTTCTTCAAATTTTAATTTTCACTTTAATCTTTGTGTTCATACACTGTGGATGATTGATTATGTGACATGAATTCAATTTCAAATTTAATTAAGTGAAAAATTGTCAAAAGTAACAAAATACCAATTCACCCCACCCCATCCCGGTATTTCCAACAATTGGTATTAGAGTAGGCTTCTTCAAGAATAGTCTATCAACTAGAAGAAGATATTACAAGGGGCCATGGCCAGTTGATAAGCATCAATCAAAATTCCTTTCTTTGATGGAACACATTTTGTCTTTTGCAAGATAAGAATGAGAACATACTTGTTGTCTCTTGGTGTTGAAGTTTGGCAGTATGTTACAGATGGATATAAGGTCCCGTCCTCTCCTTCAACTGATCAAGATGGGAGAAAGGCTTATGTCTCTAATGAAAAATCCATAAAATCCATTTTAAGTGACTTTTCATATTCAAAATTTGTTAAAGTTATGCAATGTGAATTAGCTAAAGAGATGTGGGACAATCTTATAAACAACTATGTAAGAAACTATCAGGAGATGATAAAGTGAAGAAGGAAAATATTCATGATTTCTGAAGACAATTTGAAATAATGAAAATGAATGATGAAAAATATGTTGATGCTTATTGTCTTCAAGTAGATGAAGTGGTTAATTCTATCAAAGGATTTGGTGAAGAAGTTAAATAAACAACAATTGTTCAAAAAAAATTGAGCTCTTTCTCTACTTTTTGATGCCAAGGTTTCTGCCATAGAAGAATCAAGGGATTTGGAGAATCTGAAAATGGACGAGCTTCATGAAATTTTCACTACATACAAAATGACGACGAGAAACCCATCACACAAGGAAGAAACATTTAACGTGTCTAAGAAGTCAAGAAACTGCAAGAATGGTGACTATTACAGTGATGAATCTATTACAAAAATGGCTCAACTAATAAGAAAGCTAAAGAGAAAATCCAAATTCAAAGGTAAGTTACCTCTCATCTATTTTAACAGTGGTAAGACAGGACATTTTGTTTCTATGCATCCTTCAAGGGAAGATAGTGATGATGAAGAACCTAGAAAAATGGTCTCCAAAGGAAGATCTTTGCAAAATAAAAATCTCTATTCCAAATAGGATAATGATTTTTTTAAGAATAATAAGATTCCAAAGATGATAAAAGAGAGATCCTATTTTTAACCACAAATGAGGAATCCAACATAGACAAATCAGAGGAGAAAAAAGAAAAAGCAAAAGGAGAAAGTGTTGAAGGCATAGTGGTTCTTGAAGTAGAACTTATCAATGCATTAGAAGAAATTGATAACCTTGGGAGGAAGAACAAGAGAATATCCAAGAAAATCGTCTTCATTAAGACTGAAAGAGAGGCAAAAAAAAGAGTGGAAGAAGTGTTGAACAGCCTGCTAAAAATAAAAGGGAAGAAAATTGTGAAAAGATTGAAGAAAAAATTATCTCATTAACGCAAGAAATAGATAAGCTCAACCAAAACATGAAAATATTTAAAACCCTAAATGATATTCTCAGCAGTCGAATATCACCATATGACATGATTGGTCTTGGTTATATGGATGAGACTTCATACAAAGAAGATGCAAATACCAAGTCACTAAGTAAGGAAGTTGAAGAAAAGCTTGAAAGCTCCAATCTCAGCAGGAGCAAGGAAAGGAGAGGGGACGAGTTTAAAAAGATTGCTACACCAAAAAGATATGTTGATGCTGTCAATAAGCCCATTCACAATGAAGGTAGAAACCCAATAAGGTACAAGGACTAGAAAACTTCTCCCAAGAAAAATAACTCCAAAATAATTGTTTTATTGCGACAATTGTATACAACTTGGTATAAAACTATTTTTCTTGGTCATTGTTTCTTATGCAAAAAAATTTCGACATAAAGTAAGAGAATGTAAATCTTATAGTGATTATGATAGAGGTTCTCACCAAAGATCTAAGAATAATCTTGTAGATAATAGAATTAGAGATGTTGATGGCTTCAATAAAAGAAATCATAATTCATTCGCTCCATTATCCTAGTATAGAGTGTTACAGATGCCAAAATTTTGGACATATCACACAAGATTGTCCTACAAAGTCAAGAAAATGGTTTTCGAAGAAAAAATTGGAAGGATCACCAACAAAAAAATAAAGACCTTTTATGTATGCTTGAAACAATAAAATTCAATGATACATAGTAGTGGGCGTTCTAAACACATGACTGGAGATCAAAAGAAATTTATTACTCTAAAAGAAGAAAAACTTGGAGGAAATGTGTCTTTTGGAGACAATGAATCTGCGAGAATCATTGGAAGAGGTACTATAAGCCTTGACAATGGTAGGACTAAAGCATACAAAAAATTGTACGTTGAAGTACTCAAGCATAATCTTTTAAGTGTCATCTAGATGTGCGATAAAGGTTATGATCTCACTTCTCGTGCCAAATATTATGAAATAAGGAACACTAATTCAGGAATGTTAGTTGGAAAAACGATAATGACTCTAGGAAATTTATATTTGCTTGATGAAATTCAAGGATAAAAAAGCTACGTTCGATAGACATGTTATCCATGATAACAGCTAGGAATAGATTGTCAAGTCTGTTGGTCAAGTTAATTAGGGTTTTCAAATTTTCTCAAAATAAAGTTCATCATCATAGGGTTTTTGGTCATCATGACATGATGTGGGGTCCATCTAAGTTCAAATAGGGTCAATCTTAAAATTTCAAATTCCAATATTTCATATGTGTCAGGTTTATTTGTTCATAATTGAAATTTGTCAGTTTTACAAATATCCATAGCAACTCTAGTTATGTATATCGGGTATTTGCTACGAAAGTTCCTAACACTTCTGTAGTGAATCCATCTTTTCAAATACATATTCCACTACGAAATTGCGATGAACTGCACAATTGTGCTTAATGGTGAAGTAATGGTTCTTTAGGTTTAAAAGTTGTGATTGGTTAGTCTTTTGATGGGTTATGATTACAATTTATCACTCTTTGTCTATTTTCCCTATATATTAACACCACATAGCTCCTTGTTGCTAACTCACTCTTTCATATTTTACTTTGCTACCATAAGCTTCATGTTGTCAAATAATTGTCTTGTTGTCTCTCACACCAACCTAGCTTTCATACAGGTCTTGTTGTCTCTAGCTTAGTTTCCACTACCGTCTAGATGTCTCTAGGTTGATTTGCAGGTGACAAGGAGGAACCTTACGTGTTGCAGCCATGGCACATAGGAAATAGTGTAAAGGAGGATCAATGGTACGTTATGAGCCCATGGACATGAAAGTGTTGGAGGAAGACCCTACCTTTGTTCAAGTGTTTTCTAGCGTGGGATGGCTACATTTTTGTCAACATCTACAGGGTTTCCATGCGAAAATTGCTAAAGATTTTGCTGTGAATTTCACTGTAACAGAAACAAAAGTCGGTCTTCTAAACTTTGCAGTATCTCCTGATACAATTTCTCGTGCTACAGAAATCTCTATGTCGAGAGAAGTATGGTTTAAAGTCCAGAAGATCAAGTTGTAAAACTGTGATGAATTTCTCAAAGAGGAACACAAAGCTATTGATATGGCTGTCGGGATTCCTAGAACTTGCATTAAAGAACATTTCTTTGAGCTCTTGATCGTCATTCAGAAGTACTTCACATGTGAAGGCAGATTCAACATGGTGTATCAGTCTCATTTCAAATTGTTACTTCATTTCACTGGTAAACAACGTTTATACATTTCATTTTATTTGTTTAGAAGTTTGGGTAAAATGGCAGACAAGGTTCAAGCCAAACCTGATGCAAGTGACACCTCTGTTTTTCATCAAGGCCTTATTAAATTGTTGGTTATAAAAGATATAAATAGGTTAAATATTGATTGGCTTACCTTCCTATTCTTAAGTGGCTATGAATTAGATGTTGCCACCCCCTCTAGGAGAAATCCAAAATCTAAATCGATAACCCCTAGAGCAGAGCAACAACTAGAAACAGAGCAGCAACAAAGGCAGAGAAACCTATAGTATTGGCTTCCACAAGCACCAAGAGGAGGATGACTAGAAGACAGAGTAAAAAGAAAGGCAAGCTCACTGATATCCTAGAGGCTATTGAGATTGAAGAAATCCCAATTGAGAAGCCTATAGAAGTGACCAAAACTGAAACTAAGAAGAAAAGCAAGAGGGATAAGAAGTTGGACTTCACACAAGAAGAACATTGTTTCATCTTTAGGCTAAGGAAACATGTTACAAGGTCAATGCAACAAGATGAAAATCTACCAGAAGTACCTTTGGATAAAACAGAGCCATCAAAGAAAAAGAGAGGCAAGGAGGTTGTACAAGAAAAAAGTGAAATAGAGGTTGTTGAGTCATGAAATGGGTATGTATTTACTATTAATCTCATCATTCTTTTCATTTATTCTTATCTTTTCTGTATCCTAATATGTGTTAATATATTAAAGAATTATGGTAAGAAATGAAGGAATTATCTGTAGTTACGACTTAGTTAATTACCCTTCTTTATGCAGGAAAACAACAAAAGGGACAAATGATGTTCCCTAACGAAGGAACAACAAAAATCAACAAGCCAAGGAAGGAACGCGACAGTTACGGTCAAGGCTAAAGACGAATCAAGAGAATCAGCGCAAGAAATGAAAGGATGTTTGAAGTTGGAAATCGGTTGCGAATCCCTCAGGATTGGGAGATCCTGAGGGATCACATTTACCATTTATCTTTTACCCTTTGTAATTATAAAAGGAGACGATTGTAAAAAGAAAGGAGGAATCTTTGTTGTTATTGAATTTGTAATTTTAATTACAGACTCTCGCTGTTAAGAGAAAACATCGATATTGTAATGCTACTTATATTCGATGATTAATACATAAGTGAAGTTGTTGTTCCCTCAAGCTATCTGAAGTAACTTAGCAGTGTTCGCTGGCGGCTAAGGGCTCGGCCTCTGGTGGATTCAACTGCTTTCTTTGTGTCATACATTTCCAATTCTCGCAAGTGTGATGGTTTGATAGTATTCTTGCTTTCTGTTTATTATTTTCTTGTGTTGACAAAATATCTATGCTTTATACGATTTACAGCATTATTGTTTAATTTAGTTCACCTTCATTTCAGATTAAGTTACTTAGATAAATATTCAACTTGATTTAATCAACTGTAAAGAGTTTAACTATCGCTGTCGAACTCTCAGATTGATATCATTGCTGTTTGATTTATTTACTGGAGATTGGGTTTGATTTAGATTAAATCACTTAAGAAGAGATGAGTTATTGCTACTGTACTCTCAGCTGATGCCATTTCGAATTACTTGAGTCAGGATTGATCACAATTTCGGTAGAAGTTTGAGTCTTGAAGTTTAGCTGGTATATTCCCTTTAATGATTGCTATTGGAATTTATTAGATGCATCCGTTTACTCTTGTATTTAAAGATCTATACTGCAATTTAGGAAACATTACTCTCTGAATTAAATAGCAGCCACATACTGTGTACACTCTTGAAATAAGAGGACTTGCCTAGGTTGATAATTAATGTGAGGATAATTAGGAGTTTTAAAAGGCACCTATTATCACCCAACATTTTGGCGCTGTTGCCAGGGAGAGTGTAGCCATTTATAAAGAGTGATGTACATATGATAATTGTTGTTGAGGAAGAATTGGGTATTGAAAATGGAAGGTAAGAACCTACGTAACGAGCAAGTAAAGTGCTTGCTCCTCCACCCACTTTTTAGCACAATTACAGAAAACTAGAGTAGGTATTTGATGCTTGTCTATTGAGGAAGAATTGGGTATTGAAAACAGAAGGTAAGAACCTATGTACAGAGCAAGTAAAATGCCTACTCCCCCGCCCGCTTTCCAGCAAAATTGTTAGGAACTTAGGGTAGAGATAAACATTTGAATTGTTTGCATGAATGACTAAGAAGAAAAGACCCGAAAACAATCCAATTCCACTACCCAAACCTGAAAAATCTAAGGGACCAGTGACCCTTGGATGATCAACTTTCATATATGACATCTTAAAGAAAGTTTAATCTCAGCCATCAGTAGGTCCTCGAACAGTTGCTTCCAGACAACCTACTGTCTCCCTTCGGGCCACAAGCTCACCATCTGTAGCCTACACTAAGGTCCATAGTAAAATAGAAGGAACAGAGCAGAGTTTTCAAGATATTGAAAATTCGCGCCCAAGTCCCTCACAAGAAAAAAATTCTTGTAATATTCTTGAAGGAGGAGGAGAAACAGGGGAAACAGAGGAACCAAGATCCCCAGGGAGTAATTGAACAAGGAACACTCAGTATCCCAGATTGAGGGAGTGCTATTAAGATCATTCCCACCCCTTCTAGTCACCTAGGAATATCTCTCTAGAGATCCCAGAAGGGTACTGGCATATATTTGATCAAATGGCCAACAACCCACAAGCACCCCAGACCTCTACATTACAGTATCCCATCGTTGACACAACTGTCAACGCACCCATGAAAGCTATTTCTCTCCAAAATATTCCCACCTTTCATGGACTCACATCAGAGGATCCAGATGCATTTATGTTTGAACTTGATGTATTATGTTGGGGTTATGATTATACCACCGACCCCCAGAAACTAAAACTGTTTCCCTCTACGTTAAAAGGAGCAGCCTTGCGTTGGTTTATGGGACTAGGTGAGGGCACAATAAATGATTGGGATCAAATGAAAACCGCTTTCCTTAAAAAATATTAGGACTATTGCAGATCTATGGAATTGAAAGACGAAATATTCCAAAAGGTAGCAAGACCTAGTGAAACATTGGAAGAATATGTAGAATGTTTTCAATATAACCTCCAACGGCCTCCCTATGCAACTCTGCCTTTGCCTGATAATGTGTTAAAAACTACATTGATTAAAGGAATGAAAGACCATTGGATAGAGACATTAAATATTATGGGTAAAGGTGATATATATCAGGAAGACTATGCTAATATTATTAATATGTGTATCAGGTCCTCAAGACGCAGTACAAGATTGAAACCAACAGAATGCAACATGACCACCAGGGACAACAAAATCTCTGGCGGGAGCATTACTCGTGCAGAAATTGGAAACCTGCTGGAGGATTTCAAAACAGATATCTTGGGAACTTTGATGACACAATTAGACATCATGCAAGCCAAGTAGAAGCAGGCTGAAGCAGAACAAAACTTGGTGATATTTTGTCCTAGATGCAGGAAAAAGCATAGTCATAAAGAATGTCCGATGGATATGGTACAAAACTATGCCATATGTACCAAAGATCACGCCACAGAAAGCTGTCCATCACTCCCAGGGTTAAAAGCAGTCTATAAGGAGGCAGAAGAAGAAACAGAACCAGTCTACCTGCTAAATCAGCGTCGCCAATGGCAAGCACGACAAACAAGTACACCTACTGACCCATCTTCTTTCTTTCAACCCTCGCAATACAATTCACAACAATACCCAGGAGCTATGTGGCAGAACCAACCACCTTTTCCCAATTGGTCACAACAACCATTCTCTATACCACCTTGGTCCAACCAATCAAATCAAAACAACAATTGGCCAAATTCCTCTTACTTTCCACCATTCTGGTAGAATAATGCATATCCATCTCAATGGCCACCCTCCACTTCACAAAACCAGAGTTGGCAGTCAAGCTGGCAAAGACCTACAAACTAGCCAGCAGGAACAATCCCCCTACCTCAACCTACACTGCCAGCACCCTACACATTGCAACAGAACCCTCAGACCAACCTACGACCACAGCTCCCAGCCCAACCCAACACGAACCCCAATAATAGACCAATCCAATCTGTGCAAATTATTGAAGGACTGGAGCCAGAAACTGAGTTGAGGGAGTGTAATGAGCTTAAATTAAGGTCTGGATGGATAATAGAGTCATAGGGGGATAAAAATATACAAATTGAAGATCCGTTACCTGTAGAACAAGCACCACAAGTGGAGAATATGGTTAAACAGAAAACTCACGATCAAACTATCACCTCTTCTCCACCATTCCCAGAGATATTAATTATACCCCGCTTAATCGAATATCCCAATTTTGATCTTCTAGGAGAATTAAAAAAATTGTGTGTAAAAATACCTCTCCTCCAGGCTATTCAGGACATTCCAATTTATGCAAAAACTATTAAGGAATTGTGTACGAAAAAGCCGAAGAGGAAAATAAAAACAACCCCAACTGTCCATGTAGTCAGTACTTTGTCTAATTTATTATCAGGCAAAGAAACACCGGTAAAATATGAGGACCCAGGAAACCCTATAGTCATGGTAAAAATAAATGGATGCTCCTTCCCCAATGCATTAGTTGACCTAGGAGCAGCCATCAATATTCTCACAACAACAACCTGTCAAAAACTTGGCATTACATCCTTGGATCCAACCACGACCTTGTTGGAACTGGCTGACCGATCGGTAGTCAAACTAGAAGGCACATTACAGGATGTAATGGTGTCTGTAGATTCTTGGGAATACCCAGCAGATTTTTTGATCATCAATCCTAGAAACTGGCTAGACGGACATCCCCTAATTCTAGGAAGACCTTGGCTAGCAACCGCAGATGCTTACATAAGCTGTCGAATAGGCAACATGACTATAGCAAGAGGAAGTAATGTGAAGAATTTAGCCTTATATCCTCCAGCTCAGCTAAGTTTAACAATAATAAAAACTAGAAAACAACCTATATCATATTTAACTGAAAACATTAGATCACCACTAACTATAGAAGATGCTCTCGAATTCAAGGATCAAACAGAAGATGACATCATTAACACTTACATTAACCAACCAGACGCTGTATCCCATCCAAAATGTCACATGATCGAAGCAGCCCTGGATAACGAAATTGAAGAAGATCCCTTAAAAGACATTAATGACCAGTCAATACCAACAACTTTTGTTTATAATAGCAAAACAATTGAAATTGAGCTTGCAAAAGTCCTAAATATCAACAAAAACTTGACTGATGACCAGGAGCAGAGGCTTGTTCAACTTCTGAGAAAATATAAAAAGGCTTTGGCATGGGAGTACCCAAACATGAAAGGGATTGATCCCCAATTATGCATGCACCACATCTATACAGAGAAAGATGCGAGGCCCATTCGACAACCTCAACGAAGGTTCAACCCTCACCTTAAAGAGATTGTTAAAGATGAACTACAAAAATTGTTAGATTTAAATTTCATCTATCCCATATCTGGTAGCAAATGGGTTTCTCCATTAGTAGTGGTGCCGAAAAAGAATGGAAAGTGGCGTATATGTGTTGATTATAGAGAGTTGAATAAAGCAACCCAAAAAGACCATTTTTCGCTTTCGTTCATCGACCAGGTCTTGGACACATTGGCAGGAAAAAAATTATTTTCTTTCCTAGACGGCTTCAGCGGCTACAATCAAATTCAAATTTCCCATGAAGACCAGGATAAGACTACCTTTACCTGCCCTTGAGGGACATTTGCTTACAGGGTCTTACCTTTCGAATTGTGCAATGCACCTGCCACATTCCAGAGGGCTATACTCAGCATTTTTTCAGACTTGATAAACAAAAGGCTCGAGGTGTACATGGATGACTTTACACCTTACGGAGATGACTTCGAGCCAGCATTACAAACACTAGAGAAAGTTCTGCAAATATGCATTGCTACCAGGCTCTGTTTAAGCCATGAAAAATGCCACATGATGATGACTGAGGGCCTCATCCTGGGTCACTACATCTTAGCAGCTGGAATTCAGGTAGATCCAACGAAAATTTAGATAATTCTTTTAATACCTACCCCTTCCACACAAACTGAGGTACGCAGTTTCTTGGGATTTTCTGGATATTATAGAAGATTTATAAAGAATTTCTCTCAAATTGCTGCATCATTATATGCATTAGCAGGAAATATCGATTTCATGTGGACTGACAATTGTGACACTGCTTTTGAAGATTTAAAACGGCTTGTATCAACAACCCCAGTATTACGGGGCCCAAACTGGGATTTGTCATTCCAAATTTCATCCAACGGTTTAGATACGGTCATTGGAGCAGTTCTCGGCCAGGAGGAAGAAAGGAAACCTTATGTGATATACTACATCAACAAGAATCTATCTCCGGCTAAGTTGAATTACACTGTGACCGAAAAGGAATTTTTGGCTGTAATCTATGTTATTAATAAATTCAGACATTATATAACAAGATACCCTGTAGCTTTGTATATTGATCACTCTGCTATTAAATATCTAACTAATAAACCTATTACAAATGGAAGAGTGACAAGATGGTTGATCCTTTTGCAGGAATTCGACATAACAATCAAAGATCGACCAAGAAAGGAAAATCCAGTAGCAGACTTCCTTTCACGTATGCCAAAGACAGACGACTTGGCAGCAGTAGAAGACCAGTTCCCTGATGAGCACTTATTTGTTGTAACCGTGAAAACACCGTGGTACGTGGATGTCGAAAACTACCTAGCAGTGGGAAAATTACCCAAGCACCTGACGCCTAGTGAAATAAAACAAATAGTACAGCGAAGCACTCGGTGCTCCTGGATCGAAGGATATTTATTTCATACAGGAGCCGATATACATATTTGAATATGTGTTAGGGAAGACAAAATCTTCGACATCCTAAAAGCTTGCCACGATGGGCCTTGCAGTGGACATTTTGCAGACCGCAGGACTGGTCACAAAGTCTTACAAATGGGCTACTATTGGCCCACCATTTTTAAGGACGCCAAGAAGTTTGTCCAGGCATGCGATAGTTGCCAAAGAATGGGACACCCTGGGTAGTCTGATGAGATTCCCCTGCATCCGCAGTTGGTCATTGAACCTTTTGAACGATGGACGTTGGATTTCATTGGTCCAATAAACCCATCATCTAATCAAAAGACATATATACTAGTCGCAACATAATATGTGACTAAATGGGTGGAGGCAGAAGCATTACCAAGGGCAATGGAGGACTCAGTAATCCACTTTCTTTTCCAACTGTTCATGCGATATGGCTTGCCTAGAGAAATAATCACGGATGGAGGGCCACAATTTATAGGCCATAAGATTGCTGCGACATTAAAAAATCATCATATCATGCATAGAATCACAACTCCATACCACCCGCAGGCAAATGGCTAGGTAGAAAGTACCAATAAAGTAATCGAGGCAATACTCACAAAGACAGTTGCATCACATAGATGTGACTGGGCTACCCAATTGCCAGAAGCCCTATGGGCATATCGCACGACATGGAGAAATACCACGGGATATTCCCCATATCAGCTAGTGTTTGGCAAAGAACCTATTTTCCCATTCGAATTTGAAATTTAGAAATTGAGGATAGCTCAAGAGGTAGGCTTGGACCTAAATGAAGCACAGATTAATAGGCTACATCAAATCAATGAATTGGATGAAATCCGACTATCAGCTCTTCAACATACTGCATTGATCCAACAACAAAGAGCAAAATGGCATGATGCCCTTATCAAGAAGAAGATCTTCCACGAAGGTGATTGGGCACCTCTGTATGATTCTAGGTTCCAGGATTTCCCGGGAAAACTCGAAATTAGATGGTTAGGCCCCTATGAGATACAAGAGGTGCATGATAATGACACCCTCACATTAGCCACCATTGATGGGTATGGCTACTCTTTTAAAGTGAATGGACATCGAGTACGCCTGTATCACAAACCGCTTACCAGAGAATCCCTTTGCCAACAGCTACGGGAAGATTCCACTATACAAATTCTTGCTGAGGAGGGCCACTCGTCCACAACATCGGTTTAGTGAAGAATTTATTTGTTTTTTGTACAAAAATTTTCCTTTCTATTTGATTGAATTTGCTTGTATAATCAATTGTATATAAGTTTGTTTTTTTCTATTTTTCTCTTGTTGTTCCCTCTAAGGAACAACAATGTTCGTGTGGATTTTCTTCTTGCTGTTCCCTCTAAGGAAAAGCAATTTTGCGTGCAATTTTTTCTTTTTTTCTTTTTTCTTGTTGTTCCCTTTAAAGAACAGTTGTTGTTCCCTCTAAGGAACAACAATCTTGTGTGCAATTTTTCTTCTTGGTGTTCCCTCTAAGGAATAGCAATTTCGTGTCAATATTTTACTTTTTTTTTTTTTCTTCTTGTTGTTCCCTATAAGGAACAAAAATTTTGTGTGCAATTTTTTTTCTTGTTGTTTCCTTTAAGGAATAGCTGTTGTTCCCTCTAAGGAACAGTTGTTGTTCCCTTTAAGGAACAGCTGCTGTTCCCTCTAAGGAACAACAATTTCGCATCCATTTTTTTTTCTTTTTTCTTGTTGTTCCCTCTAAGGAACAATTGTTGTTCCTTCTAAGGAACAACTGCTATTCCCTCTAAGGAACAATTGATGTTCCTTCCAAGGAACAACTGCTATTCCTTCTAAGGAACAATAATTTCATGTGCAATTTCTTTCTTTTTGTTGTTCCCTCTAAGGAACAACAATTTTGGTGTGTAATTTTTTTCTTCTCGTTGTTCCCTCTAAGGAACAGCCGTTGTTCCCTCTAAGGAACAACAATTTCCGCGTGCAATTTTTTTTCTTCTTGTTGTTCCCTACAAGGAATAGCTATTGTTCCCTCTAAGGGACAGTCGTTGTTCCCTCTAAGGAACAACCGCTATTCCCTTTAAGGAATAACAGTTTCGACGTGCATTTTGTTTTGTTGTTCCCTATAGGGAACAACTACTGTTCCCTATAAGGAACATCAATTTTTGTGTGCATTTTCTTCGCTGTTCCCTACAGGGAACAACAATTTTTTGGCATGTATTTCCCTTGCTGTTCCCTACAGGGAACAACTGTTGTTCCCTCTAAGGAACAACAATTTTCGTATGTATTTTCTTTGTTGTTCCCTATAGGGAACAATTGTTGTTCCCTCTAAGGAACAACACCTTTTTGTGTGTCTTTCCTTGCTGTTCCCTATAAGGAACAACATTTTTTGTGTGAGGTTTTCTTTTGCTGTTTCCTTTAGGAAATAGCACTTTGTGAATATTTGTTTGAGAACACCCTTTCTTTCCTTTGCTCACTCTTTATGATCCTTTATAGGGCACAAGTGTACAAATATATATGTAAGGATACAAATCTGAAGGTTACTGAAACAAGAAAATATATTGAATATTATCATCTTTAACAAGATTGCTTTGTATTGATTGGAAAAGAAAGGACACAACCATCTATATCACTTCACTGTCCTCATTTCCACCATAAATTGAATTGGTTGATTATTTGTACCATGTTGGTTCTCACCTAACCCTATAATTCTGTCTGTTCATTATAAAAATAAAGGTTAAGGGCATACTTTTCTCTATTGATATGTTCAGACTTCTTCCGCCATCCCTACTCCTAAGGAGCGTTGAGCCACCCTCTATATATAAATAGGAAGTGTTGTTCCAAAAAAAAATAGAAGCATATACATATGTTTACTAACAATTCTATGATTTTTACAGATGGAGGATAGGGGGTCTCATCATGAGCTAGCCTACCATAATCATAAGGAAGCAGCGAAGTGGCATTCCCACTATGGCCACCACACCAGGGATATGATCCAATGGATGCTTCAAGAAATAAAGTCCTTGGAATAGGTCTCATTGCGAGCTGGCCTGCCCACTTTTCGCTCCTTCCCAGTGAATGGAAATGTGTTCATCTGGTTACCATGCCAGCACATTGGTCTCTACTCTGATATCATAATGCACTTCCCCAATTATACATAGAGGATCATGGTTCCAAAGGGTGAGAAAGCAACTCTGTAAAGGCTATAGACGCCTATAGGCAACAGAAGCTTTGCTGATGGTATTGAAGTCGTATTTTCAACATCAATAGTTACTATAGTTCCCTTTTCTTATTTTTTATCTTTACTACAGAGAGATTATGTTCCTAATTTATTTTGAATCTTTATGCATGCGATATCTTTTAAAAATCAATCATAATAGCTTTAAGTGGAATGATGACGGTAAAGTATCTTTCTTGTGTCAGTTTTCCTTTTTCCTTTTGAATCACCTCACGACATCTCCTCACTTATTGATAATTCTCGTTATACGCATTGATTTTAGCACTCCGATATCTTTTGGGATCCTTTCATTAATATGCGTACCTTGCCACTTTCATCATCCCTATACTTCGCTGCCAGCACGTTATTCCTTCACTCATTCAGTCGAAGGCGACCTATTATTTCAAAGGGGGTGAGGAGCAACCTCCAGTGTACTTATGCATGCGTGTCAGCTCTTTATTTGATTTTGCAGGGCAATACGACATTCCATGATCACAGAGTATGTGGTATAATAGCAAGTCCTAGATAACGGTATTTATGCTTGTAAAGTATCATCCGATATAACCATTATAAAAACTTGTTGTTCCATCACTTGGCTTTGTCTATTGTTGTGCTATCTCTGCTACACTAACTGTTTGTATAACTCAGGCAGTATGGGAGGAAGAACAATGCGCAGGGAGCTGCTAATACTAGTTGTTTCTGATGCAGCCAGAGAAATTTTAGACCGAGCTGGGTGGATAGAAAACTTCATGCGATTTCAGCCACCCAATGCAGAAATTGCCATTGAATTCCTATGAAATTTACATAACGGAAAATCCATGGTAAGGGGCAGACAAATCACAGTATCAGACGTTGTGATAGCAGAAGTATCCGGGTTGCCAACCGAAGGACCCGTATGGGCTAACAAACGATTGAAGTTGCATGATGCCATCGAAGCCTTTAAGGACGAAGGACAAGAGCTGATCAAAAAAGGCAAAGGCGTTCAACCATCTTCGCTTGGAGAACCATGGGGAGAATTAGCAAGGATCGTTCAGAATTACATCACATGCGACGGGTGCAAAGACGTGGTAAGGCCGCATCAACTTAAACTCTTAGCAGTTCTGAAACAAAAATGCTCTGTAAATTTACCTGCATTATTGAACTTTTTACTCCATGACACCGCTAAAAGGCTAAGACGGTCCCGACATATAGAGACCATAGTAAGCCACCACTGTTTGATTAGGCTGATAGTTAGCTACAACCTCGCCCAGCAGCAATCAAGCTGGGAGGAACTAATATTTGCTCTCGAAGGAGGTTTGGCTCTGCCTGCACCTAATCCTGTTCCGAAAAGGAAGAGGACTACCCTTGCAGTGAACATTCCCCAAAAGTGCAGACATTCCACCAGGTTGAGGACAAACTTAGAAGCGGCCGAAAATCCCCAGGGCAGTATTAGCTAGCCCATAGAACTATCCAGCCCAGGAAGTGAGCAATACTTGCAGTTAGAAGGACGGGAGGACCCTGAATCAAACCATGAGGAAGAAACAGGACATTATGAGCAAAGAAATGAATCAGGACTACCCTCAACACCAAATACAAGTCCCCTAGGAGATTTATTGCACGATAACGAATTCACCCAGATCCTGGCCAATATGAATGATTTAATACAACCTGAAAGCCCGCTGAATTTTAATTTGGGAGCAACTCAATCTACGGAGAACTTTGGCCATGACAAAATTCTATCAGAAAATGCAAGCTGCGATGTAGAAACAGGGGCAGAGGCCATTCAAGAAGAGGTAAACCAACCTGGTGACACGCCTCCAGGAGAACCCAGCCAGGTAGGCCTAAACACAGAGAATATAGGCCAAACAGAAGAAGTGGAAATAAACCATGAAGATGACTACAAATCTGGGGACACGGTTCTTTTAGAATAGAGCCAGGATGAGCAACCAGGCTCGTTAGGAGAAGAGACTATTAACATAACAGTTTCTCCTCTGAAAAAGTACAAAGCCAAAATTAAAAAGCTTAGGAAGGAATAGTAGAGGCTTCGGAAAACAGTAAAAAGGCTCAAATGAAGGATAAAAGAAATATCAGCAGGGAAGGTTCCAGACAAAACCCCAGAGACAGTAAGCGCAAGTTCAAACCGAATTATATGAAATAAGAGCTACAGGGACTCAAACTGAGCCCATACTCAATCAACCTATTAAGGAACAGCGTGCAATTCTTGTAGAAGTAGCTACCCAGACAGAGGTTGTACCCTCTTATAACTTAGCTATTCAGACAAAGGTGGTACCCTCCTACAGCATGGCTACCCAGATGGAGGTTTGGACCTCCCATAATAAAGGAACACAGACAGTAGGCATTCCTTCTCATAACAGAAGTACTCAGACAACCATTCAAGCCAAAGATATCATGACGAGCAACGACCCCAGTATATTGAATCTTCAAGAAGATTTAGCACAAGCTCGGCTTGCCGTAGAACGGCTTGAACAAGAAACTATCTCCCAGCAAAAATACCAAGAATTACAGAGGTAGCTTCGGGACATGAATACATCAGAAAGCAAGACCTTTGACAAATACCGAAAAGCAGAAGAGAACATTGAGAAAATGAAGCTCAAATTAGAGAAGGTCATGAGTCAAACAGACATTATCTGCTCATTATACGCTGGTGTCTTGGCATGCAGATCTCCTACCAATAATTATGCCTTATTTTTGTTAGAACGATACTTGCTGTTAAAAATTAAAACCGTGAGAGCTGGAAAACCCATCGAGTTAAAAACAATTAAGGATTTTATAAATTGTTGCAAACAACATGGGGTAAAAGTTCAAATGTTGCTTTGTGAATTTTACCTACATAATTTTGTATTAGAGGGAGAGGTGGAAAAGAACCCCAACCCTTTTGTGGGGGATGTTCAATTCCAAGCCTTTATTTCATTTGTTGTCAATCAACTGAAATGGTTCAAGGCTTATAACGTGTTCCAAAGACAAGAGCATGGGTTGGATCTTTGGGTTAGAAGTGAACCCAAGCACCCTTTACAAATGCTGGCCAATCACAAGAGTCTAATGACAAGGGAAGGAGTGATCAAATTTTTGGGGCCTATTCAGAAAGAGATTGTACAAAAGGGAGTAGAATACTTCCTCTCCATTCAAGAAAGCTCCTTGGCTGCAGCCAAGCTCAGGTGGATAGTCTCCACTAGTAATATACATAATAGAGAGCCATTTAATTATAAAAATTTTAAGCTAGTTGCAGACCATTTTGTTACATATAGCAATCTCATTTTGAGAGAAGGTCCTTATTGGCTAGGATGTCGGTTCCGTAGCCCTATCATTTGGTATCCTGCTGAAGGTTATCGGGCTATATACGAATTGCCTGAAGGACAGACAGGGCCCATCTTTGAGCTCTTGGCCAAGAACCATGGTTTTAGACCACTTTACGACATTCCTTCTCCAGCTTATTCTTTAACTGCTCTGCATACAAATTACTTGCTTTTCATGAGGACATGAAACAGGGTAAGCAGGGGAGTATGTTGAGTCATGAAATGGGTATGTAATTACTATTAATCTCATCATTCTTTTCCTTTATTCTTATCTTTTCTATATCTTAATGTGTTAATATATTAAAGAATTATGGTAAGAAATGAAGGAATTATCTGCAGTTATGACTTAGCTAATTATTACCCTTCTTTATGCAGGAAAACAACAAAAGGGACAAATGTTGTTCCCTAATGAAGGAACAACAAAAATCAACAAGCCAAGGAAGGAACGTGGCGGTTATGGTCAAGGCTAAAGACGAATCAAGAGAATCAGCGCGAGAAAGGAAAGGATGTCTGAAGTTGGAAATCAGTTGCGAATCCCTCAGGATCGGGAGATCTTGAGGGATCACATTTACCATTTATCTTTTACCCTTTCTAATTATAAAAGGAGACGATTGTAAAAAGAAAGGAGGAATCTATGTTGTTATTGAATTTGTAATTTTAATTACAGACTCTCGTTGTTAAGAGAACACATAGATATTGTAATGCTACTTATATTCGATGATTAATACATAAGTGAAGTTGTTGTTCCCTCAAACTATCTGAAGTAACTTAGCAGTGTTCACTGGTGGCTAAGGGCCAGGACTCTGGTGGATTCAACTGCTTTCTTTGTGTCATACATTTCCAATTCTCGCAAGTGTGATGGTTTGATAGTATTCTTGCTTTTTGTTTATTATTTTCTTGTTGTGACAGAATATCTTTTCTTTATACAATTTACAACATTATTGTTTAATTCAGTTCACCTTCATTTCAGATTGAGTTACTTAGATAGATATTCAACTTGATTTAATCAACTATAAAGAGTTTAACTATCGTTGTCAGACTCTCAGATTGATATCATTGTTGTTTGATTTATTTACTAGAGATTGGGTTTGATTTAGATTAAATCAGTTAAGAAGAGATGAGTTATTGCTACTGTACTCTCAGCTGATGCCATTTTGAATTGCTTGAGTCAGGATTGATTACAATTTCGGTAGAAGTTTGAGTCTTGAAGTTCAGTTGTTATATTCCCTTTAATGATTGTTGTTGGAATTTATTAGATGCATCTGTTTACTCTTGTATTTAAAGATCTATACTTCAATTTAGGAAACATTACTCTCTGAATTAAATAGCAGCCACATACTGTGTACACTCTTGAAATAAGAGGACTTGCCCGGGTTGATAATTAATGTGAGGATAATTAGGAGTTTTAAAAGGCACCTATTATCACCCAAACGAGGTTTTGTAGGAAAAATTAAGAGAATCTAGACAAGAAGTTATTAATTCCAAACTAGAGTTTGAGGAGGGGCGACAAGAAGTGTCAAAGCAGATAGATTTTTATAATGAAATTGCAGATAAATCCATAAGGATGATAAAGAGGACTTTGCCTTTGCATACGATGTTGAAACACATGTATAGAAGGAAAAATTGGCTACAAGAAGACAGGAAGATCTTACAGGGACAATTCATAGCACTAAAAACACAAATTGAAATGATCAAGGTTGAACTCAAAAAGAGAAATCTCAAGATTATTGTTGAAGTAGATGCTACTCCTTGAAAATGGTAAAACTTTCAATTTTGTCTTTACTATACTTAAACCAGTAAACTCAACCTTATGTATAGTGAACATGGTATTAGGAGTAATAAGGAGGCATTAGGAACCATGAAAATTCAAAAAACTCATAATTTTAAAATTTTGTAACAACTCCCCATAATGATGCCAAAAATTTGCTACGAAATTGTTGTAGCTTTTCATGGAGGAGAAGGCAAACTTAAAATACAACAAAGGAAGTTCTGAAGGTATGTATTTAGCTTAAAAACATTAAGGAAAATCTCAGAACTTACAAAAAGAGTAAAGGGGTAGCAGAAGGGTGTTTTTTGAATTTGCTACTAAAGTTTGCTACGAAACTACTAAATACTCTATTTTTTGCTACAAAACTGTCAAAAACTCTGTTTTTCTATGATTTTTGAAGTTTTTGAACATCAAACATCCAAGCACCAGATGGATTACAGGTCATGAAGGGTGTCCACATCAACTCCTATTTTTCAGGGAGATAGGTCAGCAAGCCAACCAGGTCAGCATCCACGTGGCAATGAGACACATCATCAACTCCAACATATTCAAAAAATCAGTTTGGTTTGATAAGATTTATCAAACAGAATTTGGTTGAGTTCATTTATGGTGGAAGAGTCCTACTTGTATTCAAATTATGTAAAACAAAAATTCCTAGGATTTCTCAATAGGTGTCAAGTAGGGTAAGGTTTCAAGGATAAAGTTTCAAAATTGTTTCATTGAATCTAGCCTAAGTGGAAGATTTTTGTAATTAATGATATGATGGCCAGTCTTACTCTATATATTTGTAGATCCTTGACTCTAAAATGGTTGATCGATAATGTGAAGAACTGAACTTATGTAATCTTTTGATTCTATTAATAAAAAAATTTGTAGCAACTTTGTTTTTGTACCTCAGATTTGTGTCATGGATTTCATGTGTTCTTACCATGTTGTTTATGTTTTAATATCAGTATTCATAGTATTTTGACTAGTTGGAACTCTTGTCAAACTGCTCCAATTTCCTTCACTTACTATGTATGACTGTGAATGTTCATTTGATATTAGTTTTAAAGCCAGAGATGCCTGAGCTTCCATTAAACACTGTTGTTGGCCATAATTTGCTTTAATTTGACTCCATGCCCAATGGTGGAAGTCATCACATTTTACTTCACCTGTGAAACCATATAAAAAAAATCAAAGTTAGTCATCTGTAGTTTGAGTTGTTTCAAGTGAACTTGATAAGTATTTGAGAGAGCCTTCTCAGATTGGAAGGGCTAACTTCTAGTCAAAGTGGTTTGAAATAGTTATGATGGGTTGAAGGTTGACACAACCTAACTCTATTAGCTCAGTGATACCAAGACATATGACATTTTGTTATGGCATAAAAGGTTAAGACACTTAGCTTTGAGAGTTTGGTAAAATTAGCAGAACACAAGCAATGACAGATATGCCCAAAATCTCGAAACCAATAAGTACCATGTGTGAATCTTGCCAACTTGGGAAACAAACAAGAGTAAGCTTCAATTAAAATAAGTGTTTGACATCAAGATCATTAGAACTTGGATATATGTGGACCAACAAGAACACCAAACCTGCAAGGTGAAAGGTACTTTATGTTGTTTATTGATGATTATACTAGAAATATTTAGGTTTCATTTTTAAAACAAAATCAGAAACACTAGATACTTTCAAATCATTTAAATCCTTCATTGAAAATGAAAGTGATCTAAGAATCAAATGTCTAAGATCAGATAAAGGAGGTGAATTTACCTCAAATGATTTTTGCAATATACCTCGTTAAAGGCGCCTAAGTTTTTAATTTTTTTTAAATTAATTAATGTAGATATAGTCACTCTTACCATACCCTCCTATCTATATTTTATTGATTTTCCATTAATCATTATCCTCTATTCTTTTACAGTACACAATTAGAAAATCAATGTTCATCTTCAATCATCAACACTTAAACATAAAGGTCTTTCTCCTTGCTATCTTACATATGCTTTCACTTTCTCCTAACTCCCTCCAACATGATTTCTAACCAGAGAATATATTGTGACCTACTAAGTTACTCATATTATTAGACTCACTACAGAGTCTTCTCAATCCATTTTAATTCACCTTAATCTATTCTTATGTCTTTATTATCCATGTAATTATATTGAATTAAACATGGAATTTTACAAACTTCCTCATTGGAAGTATTACAATGACTATCTCAATATATGTATATGAATACTCTAGGAGCAATCATGGTCATGATAAATCACCATGGGTTTTTATTCCTTATTTTATACTCTTATACTACAAATTATTACTATTGTTTATCAAGCCTATGCTTTCTTTAAAGTCAAAAGGTATGGTCAATATAATTTCATATTTGTATACATTCAAAAGTGTAGGTCAAACCCAAACCCATGAGTGAGCATTAATATTCTTTCAACAACTATCATGATTGTAACATATCTATCACACCATGGAATACTTGTTTGTTATATATATATATATATATATATATATATATATATACCTCTTGTTTAATATTTATGGTTACATGTTGATTCAACATTACACCACATTATATTGACAATAGATAGTTTATGATGTGGAGTTATTTGGTGTTTGTGGTGCATGTTAGTTATGCCACGACATTGGTTTCACATGCTTTCACGTGGAGTAATACTTAAATGTGTGGATGTTTGAATTTGACGATTGTGATGTCGTCTAGATTAATCAATGACTCTTGTTACTTGTGGTTTTTGTTTAGGAAAAATGACCTTGTCTTGTCCTGACAATTCATTTTCTATTATTTTTGTTTGGTTTGTAATATAGAATGTTGCTCTGCTCCAATACCTGACTACTCTATTATTAGTAGCAATTATGATGTAGATAAAACCCTAACCTCGCTTCATACTTTGGCTAGTCCCTTCGAAGTGGAAATGAATTACGATTATTTAAGGTGGAATCAACATTTTGTAGGTATAAATATGATTTTTAGGATTTTCTATTAACCTTGCTTTTTCAACCCTAATGTAATTATGTTTATTATTTTTAATTACTGAATTTCATTAATCTCATAGATTCATAGGAGTTGACTGTTAAAGAAAGTGTAACTAGGTTCAGTCTTCATAAATGTATTTTTGATATTTGTATTTATTCAAGAAAAGAAATATTATTTTTTTTATATTTATCAATGAGTTTCTTTCTCATTGAAATAGGTCTAGCACTTGTTAAAATGCTATAGGTGAGTCACAGAGTCAAAATAAAGTTTGAATACCCATAAGGGCATGTTACACCATGTATATATTTGTATAAGAGTCAAATAATATCCCTCCAAGCAAAGACAAGTTCTCTCCATGCAACGACATCACCAAAAGGAGCAAAAATGATGAAGAAAACTCAAGTTGACCTATTGTCCTCAAGTCAGCCTAAAGGAGGGATAGCCCTCTATATATAGAGGATGTCCACTCCTCCAATGACAAGACATCACATCTCTAAAATCAGTGAGAAAAAGAGCTGAGAAAAAAGAGTGAAGGAAAGGTGAGATAAGGATCCTCTAGTGCAACAAAGAAAGAGGAGACATAACCAAAGTTGAAGGTATTGTTTTTAGGGTGAATTGCAGTCACACATGCAAGGAAAGGAGGGTTGTCTATGGTCACTATAGCATCCACATCACAATTTCTCATCTCTCATAGTTTGGGCTATAAACTTAGGCCTACAAGGACTCCTACTTAAGCGAACAAGACTCTCTCTCAAGCAAAGAAGAAAAGGATCAAATACACAAGGACACCTCTCACACGTGCGACAAAATACGACTACAATACTGTCACATCAAGTTTGCAACCTCACATTAAGAAAAGGCTCAGTTGGTCAAGAGAAGGAAGTTGTATTCATTGGTAAAGGATCTCACTAAGGATCAAAGGTTGGAGTCTTTTCTATGGCTAGTATACCAAGTACTATCAACAATTGAAAGAAGGACGAAGTGTCGAGGAACGAAGTGCTGGAAGAAGGAGGACGAATTGTCGAGGAAACAAAGTGCAGGAAGGAGGAAGGACTTGACTTGTTCTTGGAGGATATTATTGTCAAGGGTATAGGGTTTGGAATTGATCAATATAATCTTCAATAAGAGAAATTTACGAAAGGGTTTTCCTCTCTAAGAGAGAGAGCTTTTTCCCTGGTAGAGAGACAATATCGTGTGTTCTTGTTTCTTGTGTTTTTGGTAGCAGATTGTTGAAGTAATCACACATGCATTAATAAGAAGAGAATAATATTAAGCTAACAAGATAAATTGTAAAAGTTCTTCACAAATTGTTATCAAGTATAGAAGAATCCTACTATACCCCATTGCCCTAGATTCTTCAACATGGTATCAGAGGTAAGGTGACACATCAAGGAAAGGGCATCTCAAGAACACTCATAAGGTGACTCATCTAATAAGGAAATCTCAAGAACATCTACAAGGTTGAAACATCAAGCCAAGAATTCTCAATCACATCAAGGAAAAGAAGGTCTACTATCTACTATTCATCAAGGAAGACTACAAAACAAGAAGAAACACCTTATATAAAGGCACCTAGACGAAGAGAAAATCAAAGAGGGGCCTACATCAAGCTACACCATCTTCAAGGAGAAAAGAACTACAAGTCAAGTCATTAAGAAAATCTCATCACCAAACAAGTCCATTTGAAGAAAGCAACTTGAAGAGCATCTAAGAAGGCAAGCTATCAATTCTTCAAGAAGAAAGCAAGTCCACTACAACTCAAAATCTATCAAGTAAGTATATGTCCCCTCCTGAATATACCTCAATTTGTTTTAGCAAGGAAAGAAACAAATTGGTTGGGACCACTAACTTCCTTGCATGGAAGAAGAAGACTAATTTACTTCTCAAAGAGAATGAACTTCTATGTAGAATTTCCTGCAAATTCTCTACAAATCTACCTCTGAGATCCATGTAGAAAATCTAACTGTAGATTAACTCGATAATGCAATATACCAAAGCAAAATACTATAATCTACTTCTACTATCAAACTTGCGAAAGCTTAAAGATCGAGCTGAATCAGAGCTGAACATATATAACCATAAGAAGAAGAATCAATGCACATGAAACACAAAAAATACTCAGGGGAATGCCTCAGCTAAAAACACCACTATCTGTATTATCATACAAGGTGGAAATACATCAGAATTATACAAAGCCTTAGCTCTCATAGCTAGCCAGCTCTCAATACAATCCTCCTGGATGTTCACAGGCTAACAAGGCTTCTCATAAACCTTCTCTTCAACCCTCCAAGCTTCCTATTTCCTTGTGCAGTTTCTCCTGGGTGATCCTACTATTACCAAGTGTAACACTGATCACTCACATTGATCTCACACCCTGTAAAACTGCGCAATCCTCAAGGAACCTTGTTCCTTCTGCATGGATGAGTTTACTTTATAGGAAAATTCCTCCAACTGATAGTACGTTGTCCCTGTCTTTAATCTCAACTGGGTCTTTCTCAAAATAGACATGCATGAGTTATTTATGAGAGAATCTTCAGTTATTTGGAGTACACTAGTTTGATGCATGCATGCATTAACTGTATGAACTCACAATTAGTTCCTCAAACTGCTTGGAACTAATTTAACTGGACTTAACTCAGTTAACTGAGCTAACTAATTACAACTCAAATACAACTCAACCTTATCTCCTTAATTAAGGGATAATCTCCTTAATTTAAGGGATAACTATTGCATGACTTCTCAAAGGCTTTTAGCTTGAATTTCTCCAACTAATTAACTCAAGATGAATTGATTAATTATTTTCCAAGCAGCCGATGAGACTAAATTCGAATTTTAATTCAAGAAAAAATTAAAATTGGAATATTCTGAATGCTATTTTTAGCATTTCTTGTTGCTATTCTCAACACTCCCTCTCAACAAGGAAGGAATTCAACTCGATCCTGATCTTGAACCTTTGGAATGTTCTGCATGCAACACTTCTCTCTAGTGTTGTTGCTCCAACAATTCCAGAAACAAAAAAACAACATCCAACCTGAATCAGTATGATGCATCTGTCATCAAAGTCTCTAACTACTATTGCCTCTGTCAACTGAAAACTCTGCGCTTCTGTTGACTCTTCCTTTCTGCACTGTTGTCAATCCTTCTCTGTGCCCTGACTGCTCTAGCCTCTGTCACTTTGATATCTGACTGCATCAATCCCACTTATTCCTCCCGCTACTATGTACTTTGGGCTCCCGTAGCAAGGTACGATCCATGAGATAAAACCTCTCAATGGAACCTACCCAATTTCAACCTTCTTGAGACTATCACTTCACATCGCCCCACCTCACACCTGGAGGTATGGCTGCATGTGATCCCTCTGCTGACTTGGCTTGAAATTTCCCCCTACTGGAGGTCTCTGCATGAGTGGATGCCTCCACTCGGTCTCCTCTCAGCATCTCCAATTGTGGCTCCTCCACAATTGTCTGAGACTTCTTCTAGGGCTACATGTTGAGAGGTAATTTACTCTCCCTCTCAACCACCAAGTATCTAACATTTTCCTTGCTCCTCAAGGCTTTGCATGCATCTTGTACCTCAAGTGCACATAAGTTCTTGGCTAGCACACCAATCTGTTTCATCTTTCCCGCCGTCACGAAATTTTCTGGAAAAAGAGCTGATTTTAAATCAGCGATATCTCCCTCATCCGAACTCTAATTCAGCCTATTTTTTTTGAATTTTGGTATTGTTTTGCAAGGAATCCAGATCTGGTATTTGTTTCTGAAAATTTTGCACAATTTTTTTTAGATCTGCTCTGCAAACTCGCAGTTTTTTTTACTTCGAATTCTCTTCTTCGTATACTGTTCACTGCTCCGATAAACTTGGCTCTGATACCATGTAGAATTGCCTGCAAATTCTCTACAAATCTACCTCTGAGATCTATGTAGAAAATTTGGTTGTAGATTAACTCGATAATGCAATATACCAAAGCAAAATACTATAATCTACTTCTACTATCAAACTTGCGGAAGCTTAAAGATCAAGTTGAATCAGAGTTGAACACATATAACCATAAGAAGAAGAATCAATGCACATGAAACACAAAAAATACTTAGGGGAAAGCCTCAATGAAAAACCCCACTATCTGTATTATCATACAAGGTGGAAATACATCAAAATTACACAAAGCCTTAGCTCTCACAGCTAGCCAGCTCTCAGTACAATCCTCCTGGATGCTCACAGGCTAACAAGGCTTCTCACAAACCTTCTCTTCAGCCCTCCAAGCCTCCTATTTCCTTGCGCATTTTCTCCTAGGTGATCCTACTCTTACCAAGTGTAACATTGATCACTCACATTGATTTTACACCCTGTAAAACTGCGCAATCCTCAAGGAACCTTGTTCCTTCTGCATGGATGAATTTCCTTTATAGGAAAATTCCTCCAACTGATAGTACATTGTCCCTGTTTTTAATCTCAATTGGGTCTTTCTTAGAATAGACATGCATGAGTTATTTATGAGATAATCTTCAGTTATCTGGAGTACACTAGTTTGATGCATGCATGCATTAACTGACTGAACTCACAATTAGTTCCTCAAATTGTTTGGAACTAATTTAACTAGACTTAACTCAGTTAACTGAGCTAACTAATTACAACTCAAATACAACTCATCATTATCTCCTTAATTAAGGGATAATCTCCTTAATTTAAGGGATAACTGTTGCATGACTTCACAAAGGCTCTAGCTTGAATTTCTCCAACTAATTAACTCAAGAAGAATTAATTAATTATTTTCCAAGCAGTTGGTGAGACTAAATTCGAATTTTAATTCTCAATTTTAATTGAAGGACAAATTAAAATTGGAATATTCTGAATGCTATTTTTAGCATTTCTTGTTACTATTCTCAACATTCTCGACCACATCAAAGGGAATATTACTATCCCTGCTAAGGAAAAAACTCAAGCCTTAGCAAAGTACAAGAAGGATGAGACAAGAGCTCAAAGGATTCTAATAGAATCCATAAAAGACTCTCTAATTCCTTATGTCTCCAAATTTGAAACATTAAAATAAATCTATGATAAACTAATAGAGTTATTCTTGGTAAGCACAACTGGAGAAGTGATATTTCTACAAAATGATTTGTACAAGATGAAGATATCAAAGGAAGGAATATCACCCTACTTCATTAAGCTCACAAGTTCATAGGATTTAACTGTTGAAGAAAGTGTAACTAGGTTTAGTCTTCATAAATGTATTTTTGATATTTGTATTTATTCAAGAAAAGAAACATTATTTTTGTTATATTTATAAATGAGTTTCGTTCTCATTGAAATAGTTCTAGCACATGTTAAAATGCTATAGGTGAGTCACAGAGTCAAAATAAATCTTGAAGACCCTTAAGAGCATGTTACACCATGTATATATTTGTATAAGAGTCAAAGAATATCCCTCTAAGCAAAGACAAGTTCTCTCCATGCAACGACATCACCAAAAGGAGAAAAAACGATGAAGAAAACTCAAGTTGGCCTCAAGTCGGCCTAAAGGAGGGACAATCCTCTATATATAGAGGATGTCCACTCCTCCAACGACAAGCCATCACATCTCTGAAATCAGCTAGAAAAAGAGCTGATAAAAAAGAGTGAAGGAAAAGCAAGATAAGGATCCTCTAGTGCAGCAAAGAAGGAGGAGACATAACCAAAGGAAGGGATTGTTTTTAGGGTGAATTGCAGTCACACAGGCGAGGAAAGGAGGGTTGTCTATAGTCACTACATCATCCACATCACAGTTTCTCATCTCTCATATTTTGGGCTATAAACTTAGGCCTACAAGGTCTCCTACTTAAGTGAACAAGACTCTTTCTCAAGCAAAGAAGAAAAGGATCAAATACACAAGGAAACGTCTCACACGTGAGACAAACTACGACTGCAATACTGTCACATCAAGTCTGCAACCTCACATCAAGAAAAGGCTCGGTTGGTCAAGAGAAGGAAGGTGTCTTCATTGGTAAAGGATCTCAGTAAGGATCAAAGGTTGGAGTCTCTTCTATGGCTAGTATACCAAGGACTATCAACAGTTGAAATAAGGATGAAGTGTCGAGGAACGAAGAGCCGAAAGAAGGAGGACAAAGTGCCAGGGAAACAAAGTGTAGGAAGGAGGAAGGACTTGACTTTTTCTTGGAGGATGTTCTTGTAAAGGGTATAGTGTTTGGCATTGATCAATAGAATATTCAATAAGAGAAATTTACAAAAGGGTTTTCCTCTCTAAGAGAGAGAGGTTTTGCCCTGGCAGAGAGACAATATCGTGTGTTCTTGTTTCTTGTGTTTTTGGTAGCAGATTGATGAATTAAACACACATGCATTAATAATAAGAGAATAAGATTAATCTAACAAGATAAATTGTAAAAGCACTTCACAAATTGATATCAAGTATAGAAGAATCCTACTATACCCCATTGCCCTAGATTCTTCAACATGGTATCAGAGGTAAGGTGACACATCAAGGAAAGGGCATCTCAAGAACACTCATAAGGTGACTTATCTAATAAGGACATATCAAGAACATCTACAAGGTTGAAGCATCAAGCCAAGAAGTCTCAATCACATCAAGGACAAGAAGGTCTACTATCTACTATTCGTCAAGGAAGACTACAAAACAAGAAGAAATGCCTTATATAAAGGCATCTAGAAGAAGGGAAAATCAAAGAGGGACCTGCATCATGCTACACCATCTTCAAGTCGAAAATCACTAAAAGTCAATTCATTAAGCAAATCTCATCACCAAACAAGTCCATTTGAAGAAAGAAACTTGAAGAGCATCTATGAAGGCAAGCCATCAAGTCTTCAAGAATAAAGCAAGTCCACTACATCTCAAACTCTATCAAGTATGTATATGTCCCCTCCTAAATATAACTCAATTTATTTTAGCAAGGAAAGAAACAAATTGGTTGCGACCACTAACTTCCTTGCATGGAAGAAGAGGACTAATTTACTTCTCAAAGAGAATGAACTTCTAGACCACATAAAAGGGAATATTACTATCCTTGCTAGGGAACAAACTCAAGCCTTAGACAAGTACAATAACCATGAGACAAGAGCTCAAATTATTCTAATAGAATCCATAAAACACTCTATAATTCCTTATGTCTCCAAATTTGAAACATCAAAAGAAATCTATGATAAACTAATAGAGCTATTCTTGGTAAGCACAATAGGAGAAGTGATATTTCTACAAAATTATTTTTACAAGATGAATAGCTCCCTACTTCATGAAGATCTCTGATATGAGGTATCAACTTCAAGAGCTAGGATAAGTCATGTCTAAGAGAGAAATGACAATTGTAGTACTCAATGCTCTACTTGAGGATTGGGGAAACTTCACATCAAGCATATATGCCAAGAAGGAAGCTACCCCACTAAGTGAACTATGGTCTCTATGCAAGATAGAGGAAACTAGACTCAAAGCAAAGGATGATGTGGGATCAAAGGAGCAATCATTTTCTACCATGGCTAAGAAAAAGGGAAAATTTGGCAAATTTTGTCCATGAAGAACAAGCAATAAAGATATGTCCAAAGTCCAATGCTTTGGGTGCCAAGAATATGGACACTACAAAAGGGATTTTCCTAAACTTAAGAAGGACAACAACAAAAAATTAAAAAGGGAAGAAGCTCATGTAACTCAAGAAGTGAAAGAATAAGACAAGACGCAGAAGAAGGAAGATCCTCTAGATCTCTATTATGACTAAGTCAACCTCTTTACTTAAAGTCTTCTTTCAACATTTTGAGTAGTATAGGAGCATGTAGAAATAGAATAGAATACATGGTTAAAGATATCTTCTAGAATATAGGATCATGATAGATATAGCTCAAGATATTCATATAGAAGGAGCATACCTATTATAGTACCTCATCCACAATTAAAGAATAATTGATTATGATTGAGAATCTTAGAAGGCCTCTATCATCAAAAGGAAGAAACCTTTGCAGGATAAGGTCTTCAAGATCCTCTAATAGAATCTTCAAAAGAAGGTTGATAAATAAGAGCATATGTCTCATTGGGAGTCCCATTCATGGGATTCAAGAAAGGATGATATGCAAGCAAGAAAAGATGAAGCAAGAAAGGCTACACCAATCAAGAAGAACCATCAAATGAAGCCAATATGATCAAAGCAGAATCATGATGAGGTATGTATACATCAAAGTTTAAGTCATGTCATCATATATATTGGGTCGTGGGAAAATTTCTAGAAGCATGATCAAGAATAAAAGGATCTCTTTCACTAATGATATGCTCGAAGGCATGTACTACAATGCAATAAAGGTCAACATGAATAAGTTCTCTCATAAGGAGTATAAGGTGGTTGACTAATCAATCCAAGAAGAAGAAAATGAAGAAAAATATCATGAAGGAGAAAATGAAGAAATAGATCAAACATGTGAAGAACACCGTGGTCACAAAGAACCACTATCTGACAAGATTCATTAACATCTCCTAAAAGAAGGAATGACAACTTTGACAAAGGAAGAAACATATCAAAGGACCCTTGACACCTATGAAGGCCTTGGAGATAGTGAGGTGCAGATAACTGATTCAACTCTACAAATATGTCATGATGAAGAAACCATCCAGCAAAAGAACCATTTGATGTTGAAGCAATATTAGGATGAAGTCATGAAGGGCTACTAAATCAAAGTATGGGAACACGAAAATACAACTAAGAATTCATGTGATAAGTATTATAAAGCATAGACAAGATGATAAAAGGACCTGATATATATCAAGAAGGCCAATTTCCACAAAGGGAGCAATGACATGACAAATCAGGAAGGAAAGTGATCGATGGTCGGTGCCTTACCAAGAAGAAGTTCAAACAAAGACTTCATGACATTGAAGGAAAGAAGGAGATCAAGTAGTTGAAGGACCCATGAAGAAGAAGTTGATGATGAATGGACAAGCCCCTAGCAAAGAGGGAGTTCTAAAAAGTTCCCAACTACAAAGGAGCTTGGGCAAGTTCCTTGTCAGAGGAAACTTGGGCATGTCTTCCTCAATCAATAGGAAGAGATAGACACAACATTCTTGTATTCACTTGGGAAGAAAGAATGGAGGATTGGGTAATCATCTGGCATCCGATGCTCTTTCAGGATGTGTAGGGTATCCAAGACAAGAGTAGGCAAGAGGATTGATATTCTTTGAGGGTTGGGAACACAAGACAAGAATAGTCCTAGAAATTCATACTCAGTGAACACTCGGGTGGGTATGTACCTTGAGAGACAATGACTACGGTGTCTATAAGTCATTGGTCTCGCCAACATTGTGCTCTGATCTTATTACAGATTTACAATTTAAATAAGGAATTAGAGAGTGTTTTATGAATTCTATTAGAATTTCTTTATTTAAATTGTCGTAAACAAAGAAATTCTCTAAATTTTATATTAAAACTGTCGTACAATTTTTCAAATGCTTCTTCTTCCAAAGTCATTCTTTGGTAGATATTTTGCCCAAGAAATAGGCTTAGCGATGTCATTTAAATAATTTTCTTATTCCTTAGTAAGTTTATAATGTGCATGATTTGTATAATCCTCTCGTCATTTAACGATTTAGGTTTTCTACTTCAAACCCTATATATATCCTTAGGTTAGTATTCAACCTTAGTAATTTTCATAATTACTTTTCTCATTGTGTGTTTCTGTAAAAACCTTAGACGATATTTAGGGTTAGTTTGTAAGTGTTTTTATATTTGTTATTTATATTCTTTGACCAAAAGTCTTGGTCTGTCATGTTCTCTAGCTTCCATAGAAGTTTTGGGCTTAAATTCTTTGATAACATAGAATTCAAATTTTTATTTTAACATTACAATCTCAGTATAATAATTCTAATAAAAATTGTAACTCTTTTTGCAAGAAGGATCAACAAAATATCTCTAGCTTCTAAATTTATACTCCAGGTAATTATTTCGACCCCGAATTTCCATTCTCCCATTGCCATAATTATTCACTATATTTTCATCTTACCCTTTAAGTTTTACGTATTATTTCTCTTTTAATTCAACAAGTATACTTCAATGCAGAGAATTTTGAAACTTTTTCCTTCGGATAGTTCTCAAAGATCTTTTTGGGACTTAATGGACTTGACCTCCTTCCTATACAAGTTGGAAGACTCACTTTCTTGGTCCTCTCTTTTGTAAGATGTTGATTATCTCATGTTTGTGTATGGAAGCTGCTAAAGACCACTTATCCTGAGAGGGATTTGTATTGTCTTAGACAATCATCATTTGATCATTTTGTTATAGGAATGAGGCTGAAAGCCTTAAGTCATACAAGGTTCTTTGTAACATATTTATGGATCTTTTCGATCCCATAATTTAACATATTTATTTTATAATCTATACTTTAAACTAATGCCCAGTCATGGACACTATTTAAATGAAATTTTAGTTTCACTATTCAACTATTATGTTGCTATTGGTTTATTTCCTACTTCTATAATTTATTGGTATTTTCTTTATAGAATAATATAGATTTTAATGAATTCTTCCTCTAATCAGAGCCATATAATTTGACTATATATTGAGTTCATCCTACCCCATTGTATAATAGGTGTTTTTTTTCTCAATTATATTAGAACTTCCTACGTAATTCAGAATTCTAATTTGTTCTTTAAAACTTTTAATTCCATAATGGAGTTATATAAACTCAAGTTTTTTTGGGAACGCATTAGACTGACTTCAGCCTTAACTTTTAATGTTTTCATTATATCATAGTTCTATTTAAGTATGGTCATACTTATGTGTAAACATAATGAATATTGTTTTCTTATTCTATTCTACTTGTTTTATAATTCATGATGTTTGAATGACTCCTGCTAATTTTGCGATTTGTTGGGAGGTTTATTATCAATTTTCATTTTCAATGTTCACTGACGGCAGTTGGCCTTTGTATAGTTTACTATCTGTTGTTCACAAGGAGAAAACTAGAATCATTGGCAGCTGCAGCTTTGTAGTAGGACCCAGACTATTTCTCTTTCTTCTGCACATTGCTTGCACATATGAGCTTTCATAGTGATGTAGCTTTCATAGTGTTGTAGCTTATTTTTTCATCTTGGATTTGGACCCTGAACAATAAGGTGCGAGTTAGTATGGAAGATTCAATGTAGCATTCTGATAATATACTTGATCTTTATGTTGCGGTGGAAGAGTTGAATGGCTACAGAAATAAAGAAATATACTTGATCTTTATGTTGCGGTGGAAGAGTTGAATGGCTACAGAAATAAAGAAATTGTTGGAAGATTCTCATAATATGACATTGTGGTTGATTACCCATGAAGGCTCTTTGATAAAGGTTGATATGGAAAGGGTAGTTTGGCAGTTGCCTTTACATCTTTTAGTTGTTCTTGTATCTTTCAATTGTGTTGAGTTACGCCTCCAATACTTGTTATGTGTTGTCCGAATTTTGCATATTCTTAGTGATTTAGCACCCCAACATGTCATACTTCAGCAGATATTGTTGGACGAGTTGAGACTTATGGAGCAGATTATTGATTTGGTTTTATTTATGCTTGTGGTACTTGCACATTCGGAGCACGATAGTTTCATTGGGACCTTCTTGATGCTTTACCATGCAACTTTGGTTGCATGTACCCTTTATCTTTTAACAGCTTTTGTGTCTCTTGAATCCATAACTTATGTTCCGCAGTGTGAAGTTTATTTAGAATCACTACATTCCCTTTGTTTACAAAATTCATTGGGGAAGGGCTTTTATAAAACAAGGAAATCTGCGAAAATGGTGATGTTGGTCAAGGTATTGTTGGTGCAAGGCAATTAATAAGGGAAAATGTTGAGAATGTAGTTGCTCATTTGGCAATCCAAGATGCACGACTTGAAGCACATGTGGAACAAATTTTTGATGGTGTTGATGATGCAAATGGTGCAGAAGATGTGTCGTTTGATGAATTTGTTGGAATGCAAAGGCCGGTATTTCATTTTGGTGAAAATGCCATTACGGTTTTGGCCAGCAATGCAATTTTTCTCAGTGTCATGATTTTCCTTCCTTTCACCTTAGGGTAGATAATCCTTTTCATACTCTCTTGACTTGTGGTAACAGGTACTAGTACAATACTTACAGCAGGCATTTCTCCTTTGGACTCAAAGGTGGATTTAGATAATAGATTGGTGCAAAATACATTGAACTCAGTTGAAAATTTATCAGCAGAAACTCAAACAGACTTCGTATTCAGTAAGGCTGGAGAAGCACAGGCAAAGGAGCTGAAGATCAAGCAGGCTCAACTTGCCAAAGAAAAGGTTGAGCTTGATATTAATCTGAATTTGATTGAAGTGTCAAAAAGAGTTCCTATAAAAAGGAGAAACCAAAGGATCCCATATCTGATGTTGAGTGGCGGGACATGGTCCTTTTACCCTCTGGTAGCTACAGTGATGTCAAGGAAGGTGATTTAAAAGTGAAAATGGAAAATCTTACTATCTATGTGGAGCACCCTCAGCCAATTGAGCCTCCAGCTGAACCTCTTCCACCCCCACCCAAACATTTAAAGCTGACCAAAAAGGAGCAAAAGAAATTGTGTACACAGCGGCGCCTTGGAAAGGAAAAAGATGAACAGGAGAAACACCATGGCACACATAGGTTGGGTTGTGTGATAAAGATGAAATAACCGAAATTATTGGTGCTTTATTAACATCAAGAACTAAATGGTTTTGAAATATATTGAAGGAATGTGTTGGGTTATGCGTTATTACTACCAAGGCGTATGTTTGTGGCAATGGTTTTATCCATATCACTATGTTATGTTTGCATCTGATCTGAGTATTCATTTGGTTTCTTTCGTTTGGATTGATATGAAAGACTTTAACAGATAGAGGAAAGTCAGAACATACTGTGGGAATTGCAGAAGCGTGGCGTAGGTAGGCGTGAAGGGCATTGAAGACTGTGAAGGACGAGCATAAATTCGATAGCATCACTGATTGAATTGAATTATAATGGATGCGAATAAGAAGATAAATGAGTCGTTGGGATGGCTGACAGAATCAGGGGTGATTCCCAAGAAACAGAGGGCCATAGAAGGGGTGGGCGTGTCTTCGTTGTTAGAATTGAGGGCTCATCTCTACAAAACCCAAGAGGAAGCCAAGCGCAACAAGGATGTCGCCCTGCATTGATTTTCATCGCGCAAGGAAGAAGAATAATGCCTCTCGCCAAATCTTCTCCAAAAAGAAATCTGACATTGAAGATCGAGCTCACGGGGATAAACTTCAACTAAAATACGAGAATGATGGATCAATTAGCTATGCGGAATTGGAGAAGAAAGTAGAGCTCTATGCAAAAACTGTGTGGAGAACTTCCGGATGATGAAGAAAATTAGAAATACTGTGTGGATTTCCTTCGGAAGGGTACTTTAGAGGATGAGCTCAAGAACAATAAAACTGGAATCCTGGAAAATGATAGTAAAATGGACAGTGATATGTTCTTCTCATATTCAGATGGAAAAGCATGCCCCCATCTTCACTGGATTGCAGATTCCTGGAATATTTCTGGATCCGACCGACGCGGTCAATTTTATCCGTTAGATTTCGGAATATTTTAGGAATCGGCAATAAGTATGGCTTCATTTCCCCTATGAGGGAAAGATAAAAAAATTATACAAATATTCTAGACATGGAAGCCCAACTAAAGATCAGAGGAATATCAATGATGTCAGTTATCCATTCAAGGAGGGAGCTCGATTACTTACAAATGTTACCAATACATCATATAAATAACTATCATCATTACCTGTTGGTGTCTCTGGAAGTGGAGAAATGCATGCATTTTTCAGGACTCCAAGGAACCTATTCTCTCTTCTCTCATTTACATATCGACGATGCTTAATCCAGCATGTTAATGATGGTTTTCTTTACATGTCTTTTTCTCTCTTCATGTTTTCATGTCTTTGCACCTCTTATGCTTCAGGATTTCTCTCTTAATTGTTGGAAGTTTTTCGGCTAATGCTTTGTCCTGGCCTATGCTTATATCTTTGGATTCATCAGGATGCGCAATGTCATATGGGGTTTTTTCCTCTCGGCTTCAGGATTCCCCTCTCTTTTGTCTGGAAGAAGTTTCAGCAATTTATTGTCTGGCCTATGCTTATCTTCGGATTTTTCAGCATGTGTATCGACATATGGTTTTCTCTTTTGAACTTATTTTGGCTCCTCTGACACTATGTGGTCTGCCAATTTCTCTGAAATGTATAAAACTGATGGCATCCGCCTGCAAATTGGCTCTTATGTATCTGCTTTATATTTCCTTAATATATAATATGATGATTTTCACTCTGAAAAAACAAAAATATATACGTTGTCTTTATTTTGAGATTGCTAGTTGTCAAACGGTGCTATAATCCTTCTAAGTGCCAGAAGAGATCATTACTTCATAACACTCATGTCAAGATCTAACAGAGTCTCGGCACTGAAATTTGCAGAGATTTTTTGCCAAAGCGTGCCCCCGTAAGCAGATTTTGTCAAAACTACCCAGGAAGAGATCGACGGCCAAGGTCCATTCTAGAAACAGCTAAGGGTGCTTCCATAAGTGGTTTTATGGTTTCCAAAAGTCGTACGTGGTTTTTCCAAGTCATACAAGGGTACAACACCAGGACCCACAACAACATCCATACTTTCAATGAGTCCCGAAAACCAAAGTTTGAAACTCATATATGATTTTATGACAAAGAATCGGGATATGCTTCTTAATGAAGGTCACTATATATGTATTTTTACTTTAAGATTTATCATTATTTAACAAAAACAGATTTCTATATTTTTAATAAATAATTTTATAATTGTTTAAAAAATAACTTTGTAACTAAATCAAGCATCAGTTTTTAAACTAACTTAATTTTACATTTAGTCAGTTAGGTTGGGAAGGGAAGATAAAATCTGGAAAATGACATTTTTGATGGGTTTGGAAGGGCATAGTCATCCATGAGTGGCAATGTAAACAAAACATTCTCTCTGAAATCTAAAGATGAAATTGTAGTTTGATTCCAGCATTGGGAAGTTGCAGTGATCATTTTTCTCTTGAGTTTCAGCATTTAAATTTTTGTATTTTTGTCTCTTGGATAGTGTAAGATGTCGTTGGTGCTTTGATTTAGTTTTTGATGAATTTACTTAATTGTACTCATTAAAATTAATCTTGAAGCCCTTAATGAAGCACTCCACATCCAGGAATTTCATTTATATTTTCTCAGTCTTACATTATTCTTTCTACAGTGTTAAAGCACAGATTCTTAATTGCATATGCCAAAACTCTCTCTCTTCCATTTTCTGCTTTACACCTCCACCCTGCAATTCTCATAGCCTCTTTGGCCATTATGCTTTTGAAAGCTAGGGTTTTGGAACTAGAGCTTTGTTTGCAAGTCCTCATGGCCTGTCCTTCCTTCCATTGGCTTCAAATTGTTTTTAATTAATTTGAAGATGTCTCGGGAACGGGTTCCCAACTGTTAAACACACACATGGCAGCAACAAATATGAAAGATAAAACATGAGAATCAATTTTTATTAACAAGAGATATACATTTATAGTACATATTATGACCGTTGGGTTTCACATCCCAAGGTCTCTTGGACTCCTTTTGTCTATTCGGCTTCCACACTAACCCATTGAGGATTAGGTGTCCAACATTCCCCCCCTTAATCCGAAGGGTTATGTATGAGTCCAAGAAGAGAGCTGTAATACAAAATGTGCAAAAATGCATGGCAACACTAGGCTGAATGTGCTCTCTGAAATGTTGGTATAAAAGGTGGTGGTTTAAGGATGACCATCAACACTGGAACGCTTAGTGCAGTTCCCGGAACTCTTCCAAAACTGGCAAGAAGCTGAAGTCTTCTGCTAGAGGAAGTGCTCCTATTGTTTTGAAGAGGGAAACCTTCAACCATGAAAGGGAGGTCTCACCCCACATAAAAGGGAGAACTTCAACCTGAAAAGGGAAGTCTCAACCTGTGATGGTTTAAGGATGACCAACAACTCTGGAATGCTTAATGCAATTCCTGGAACTCTTCCAAAACTGGCAAGAAGCTGGAGTCTTCTGCTAGAGGAAGTGTTCTCAATTTTGTTCCTGGAATTCTTCCGAACTGGCAAGAAGCTAGAGTCTTCTGCGAGGGGAAGTATCCCATATTACCAACTGAAGGCATGTTCACGGGCATCTTTGTCTCTGGCTACAACTTTAAAACTGGTGTGGCAGGTTGTGGCTCAGGCTTGCTTGATGTGGCTTTGAAGCTTGTAGATGACCATCATTTCCCCCCCTGTCAAATACAAGGTGAGATGATGGAGAAAACTCAACTGCAAGATTGTTCAATACTCTGGAACAAGTTCTGACATGTGTTTGGAATATCTTCTTGGTTGTTGATGCCCATTGCCAAGAAGCGATCCATCCAAGATGAATCTTTGTTCTTGCAGGACGTTTATTTCTGAAGCATCTGTGTGAAGAATGACTGGTTTTATGACAGTGCTTACATGGATGAAGATCAAAACAATGATCTTTCAAATGGCCAACTCGGTCACAGTGTTGGCATTTCACAATCTGTTGTTGTTATTGTGGAAGAGGAGCAGAATGAAGAGCAAGTGAACTGTCATGAATGAATCCAGCACTCTGAAACTAAATGGGCTTTGAGTAGTCTGGAATATGAAAGGACAAGTCCTTGTCATATCCAAGACCAGTCCTGTGCTTGTTGTGGAGAAGTTGTTCCCAAGGTCTGATGATGGGCTTGGGAAGTGTAGACTGAGTTTCTGCATCTGCGTGTACAACCACTGCTTTATTGGGCACTGGATCTGAATGAACTTCAACAATATTGACTTGCTATTTATGGGAGTCTATTTCATTGTTCTGAACAGAAACAGGTTCATAATGATGATTCCTCTGTTTTAATTCTTCTTGCTATAGCTGAGTTTCAAGCTGCAAAAAATCAATTTTCTCTTGTGCATTTTGTAGACAGACCTGAATGTCTGTGAGAGAAACTTTGCTGACTTTTAATGTATCATGATCAGTAGACAATATCAGAGTTTTAAGGAACTCTAATACTTCACTGATTCTGGCCATTTTTTTTCTTCAATGTCTAATTTACACCTTAAAAATGAGCAGCAGGGCAAGGCCAGGAAGGTTGTACAAGCGCAAAATCTCTAGTTTGCAATTTTAGAATCTCAGATAGAAACTGGCAATTCTTATATGTTGTACAAGGACTCGTGCAACAGGAAGAGCAATTAGCAGAATTTGGGAACAATCAAGTCTTCAAATCTTTGCACAAAAATTATCGAGTACACTAGCCCAACAGAAAGTGCAGGTTATCGAGTCTCATCCTTCAAAGCTTGCTGGAAGCCTGGGTTCTAAGAACCGATACTTTGATTTTGATAAGCTAGGAGAGGTTACATCAATTATTACTCAAAACCCGAATAAAATCATTGATGTGAACTACTATCCTGTGGAAACTTGAAAAGATCGAACTGAGATGCACTATGGAATCATTGTTGGAAGAGTGGGGACAATCTCAAACACTGGACGCCACTGGTATGATGCTAGCCACAAGAATAAAACTGCTACCCATCAGAAGGACCATACATGCTACCATGTTTCAGAGAGGAACCTACGATTTTGCTACATGTTTTGCTTGATATGCCTGGCCTGCTATTTTTTACCACGTATACTCTGTTGGTCCTATTTTGGGCAGAAATATACTATCAGGCACGGGCAATATCAGTAGACGGTTATAGACCTGCTTTTATCACAATCAATGGTATCATCTATCTCATTCAGATATGCATATGGATTTACTCTTGGTGGAGCCCTAGTCCAGTTGTTGAGATCCTCTCCAAGTTATTCTTTGCAGGTGTCTCCTTCTTTGCAGCGTTGGGGTTTTTACTTTATGGTGGCAGACTGTTCTTCATGCTTCGACGTTTTCCAGTTGAATCAATCAGGACGCATAAAGAAGTTGCAAGAGGTCGGCTATGTTACTACAATCTGCTTTACTTGTTTTTTCATAAGATGCGTCATGATGTTTTTCTCTGCATTTGACAAAGGTGCAAACCTTGATGTTTTGGATCATCTGATCTTGAACTTCATGTATTACTTGATAGTGGAAATAGTTCCATCTTCACTTGTTCTCATAATAAAACTGCTACCCCGTTTCAGAGAGGAACCTGCGTATGTGCCCTCATTAGTGTCACCAAGTGCGAGGTTATTGTAGAAATTTTGAATAACAAACACTTATTCACAGAGATTATCCCGATTATACACTATTGCGGAATACATGCACAATACATAATCTCCTCTACGTTGATCATCAATTTAGCAGCATCAAAAACAATGAAACATCAATCGCATGCACACATTAACACAATATGTAACCCGGGGAAATCTTACAGCTGAAAACCCCACACTATCTGTATCTTAATGATTGAGAACATGTAACAATACATAGTACAATACTCCTCGCAAGTACTCAGTACTATCTCCACCTATTACACACAAAACTAGCTCAGATCCGAACAAGTCACAGGTTCAAATCTTCTTCGCTGATTTTCCTACCTCCACTGCACAATCCTGCAAAAGAATCACATGAGCACAAGCTACAATTGCCTTGATATTGGCCCACACTGCGCAATCCTCATTGGCATTACTCAATCCATGCATGTGCAAAATCTCATGCACAACTGATAGTCACAACTCACCCTTTCACTTACCTCTAACACCTGTCTCTGTTGAACTGTCCATGCACTGAGTTAACTGATGTATTCTTTAGTTTCTTTATGAGTTAATAATTATTGAATTAATTAACAATCAATTCACACAACTCATCACTAGTGTATTCTTTAGTTAGACTAAATACAACTAGTTCAACTAAGTCAAACTGAACACAACTCCATCAACTCCACATCCAACTCCACAAAACTCACATGCATGAGTTCTAACTGAAGTCCTCCATGCAATAGCTCAACTAACACATAAGAAACCACGTGATTCCTTTTGTCAGCTGCATGTGCCACATCCGTAGCTCGAACTGAAGTGCTCCAAGAGAATAAGATATTGTTTAGAATCCAAATATTACTAAGGGCTAATAATATTTGACTGTTTCTATTTTTAGCCTGGCAGTCTAAAAATAGACTCTGATCACTCCGCTGTGAACCAAAAATAGAAGTCCATCTATTTTTCCCAACATGACCAATCATCCATAAACAACATCCTGCAACTCATAGACCATGATCCATATGTCTAAAAAAAGACATAGTCTAAAAATAGACCTTGCGCCAAAAATACCCTGCGGGCCCACTTAGTGAAGACGACTCCTTTCCACTAAGCTCCATCATCTTGTTGCATTTTCAACACTCCCTCTCAACAAGATATGGATTATATGCAACCCCTATCTTGCAACTCTGGAATGTTCTGCATGCAACACATTTGCCCGGTCCACTTGCTCCAACAACACTTGGAACAAAAACACTCCCAACTGACCACTCTGTTGGGCTAGGAACATACTCTGATGTTGAAGCTCTACCTGTTGCTGACAGGTGCTCCCTCTCTGACATCTGCGCTACTGCAACATCTCCATGCATCTCGCACCATTGCACACCTCTCTGTGCCACCTAGCACTGTGCAAAACACTTGTGCCTCTTGCATTGTTGCAGCCTGCTAGCTATGCGCTGTCCTGGGATTCCCTGCACTGTCACTCTCTCTGCCGCTCCATCCGCATTTGTCTCTACCCAATCAATCAGTTCCTGCTACTCCACATCGGGGCTCTTGTACCAAGGTCTCATCCAAGAGGTTGGGTACCTCAAGGATCCTGCCCCTCCTCCTTGGGACGATCAATCCACATCACCCCACCTCCTACCTGGAGGTATGGCTGCATGGGATCCCTCTGCTCACCTGGCTCGAAGTTTCCCCCTACTGGAGGTCTCTGCATGAGTAGATGTCTCTACTCGATCTCCTCTCAACTTCTCCAGTTGTGGCTGCTCCACAACCTCCTGAAGCTGCTGCACCAATCGTGGCTCCTAGACTTCTTCTGGCTCTGCATGTTGAGAGGTAATATACGCTCCCTCTCAACCACCAAGTCTCCATCAGTTGCCTCACTGCTCAAGGCTTGCATGCATCTACATGCAACTGATAAAGGTTCCTGACTCGAACCCCTATCTTCCGAGTTTCTCCAGTTGTCTTGCTGCGCAGGAAAGCCTTTCCCTCGCTGAAGACAACATCATGTCCTTTGTCTTCTAACATCGCCACAGAGATAATATTCTTCTTCAATCCTGGAACATGCATCACTTCCTTCAATCTGAAGGGTTTACCAGACTCCCTCTCAAAGGAAATGGTACCGATACCGGTCGCACTGTATCTACCATCATCGCTCATCTCGATGTGCACTCCAAGATCTTTCTCATCCAGATCAGAAAACAAATCTCGATCTCCTGTCATGTGAGAAGACGCACCACTGTCCAAGAACCATACCGATCCCATCACACTTGATACCAAGCATGCGATCAGTGAAAAATCCAGCTCAAACTGCGAGGCTAAGGCCTCTCCCGCTACAGATCCAACAACTTGCTTATTTTTCTTCTTCTGCGGACAATCTGTGGCATCTCCATTCTCAACTTTGATGTTTCTGAGTTTATCCTTGAGCGCCATTCCACCAGCTCAAAACTCAACCGCTTCTGATCTAAAATTCGTGAGAACAAAGTATTTCTTGTACAGAGATCGACTGTATGGGCATTCACTGGATATCTCACCTTCCAAAAGAAGAATGAATGCAAAAGCTGCCTGGCCCGATTACAGACTCTGCCTGAAGAAATAAAATGTAAACACTTTCTGAATAATAGATCTGATGATCAACAACTTTGATACCATGTATAACTTTTTCTACAAATCAACCAGCTCCAATAACATGTAGAAATTTTGAATAATAAACACTTATTCACAGAGATTATCCTGATTATACACTATTGTAGAATACATGCACAATACATAATCTCCTCTACGTTGATCATCAATTTAGCAGCATCAAAAACAATGAAACATCAATTGCGTGCACAAATCAACACAATATGTAACCCGGGGAAAGCTTATAGCTGAAAACCCCACACTATCTGTATATTAATGATTGAGAACATGTAACAATACATAGTACAATACTCCTCGCAAGTACTCAGTACTATCTCCACCTGTTACACACAAAACTAGCTCAGATCCAAACAAGTCACAGGTTCAAATCTTCTCCGCTGCTTTTCCTGCCTCCACTGCACAATCCTGCAAGAGAATCACGTGAGCACAAGCTACAATTGCCTTGATATTGGCCCACACTGCGCAATCCTCAATGGCATTACTCAATCCATGCATGTGCAAAATCTCATGCACAACTGATAGTCACAACTCACCCTTTCACTTACCTCTAACACCTGTCTCTGTTGAACTGTCCATGCACTGAGTTCACTGATGTATTATTTAGTTTATTTATGAGTTAATAATTAGTGAATTAATTAACAATCAATTCAAACAACTCATCACTAGTGTATTCTTTAGTTAGACTAGATACAACTAGTTCAACTAAGTCAAATTGAACACAACTCCATCAACTCCACATCCAACTAAACAAAACTCACATGCATGAGTTCTAACTGAAGTCCTCCATGCAATAGCTCAACTAACACATAAGAAACCACGTGATTCCTTTTTTCAGCTGCATGCGCCACATCCGTAGCTCGAACTGAAGTGCTCCAAGAGAATAAGATAATGTTTAGAGTCCAAATATTTCTAAGGGCTAATAATATTTGACTGTTTCTATTTTTAGCTTGGTAGTCTAAAAATAGACTCTGATCACTCCGTTGTGAACCAAAAATAGAAGTCCATCTATTTTTCCCAACATGACCAATCATCCATAAACAGGATCCTGCAACTCATAGACCATGATCCATATGTCTAAAAATAGACCTTGCGCCAAAAATACCCTGCGGGCCCACTTAGTGAAGGCGACTCCTTTCCACCAAGCTCCATCATCTTGTTGCATTTTCAACAGTTGTTTTGAGGTAAACATGGGGTGAAAACATAGCTTATGCCAACACTGATAGCAGGAATTTACAGGCTTGTATTATGATAATCGCTCCATCTCTGTCTTCTGGTCAACTGAAACGTCGAACATAATCTGGTCAAAATCAAGTCAAAATAATACAAGCAGAGAGTCTCACGACAAATACAGGCACAACGGTAAAAAAGTACTAGAACTTGGTTATCTCAGACAGATCTTCACAGCATCGAATCTCTCTCGCAGACAGAGAAGATTGCAGCCTGTTGAGGAAAAATCGGTGGCTCGTGTTTCAAGAAAGCAGCAAACGTTGCGTTCCACTTGTTCCAAGAAAGCAGAAAGCCAACATTGTCATAAAATTTTACCGAACAACACTTTCATACCATTTGACTCCTTGATCAAACTTCTACCAAATTCTAAGAGAGAATTTTGTCAGCATTTCAAGGATCGGCGATAGTCAGAAGAGAGTTCACGAATCACATTAAATAAATCAAGTCCTTATGAATATGTCCAATATAATAACACCTCTTCCAGTGCACTTTGAACTTTGAAGCCATCAAACAGAATGATAACTAGTGGATGATTGGCATACGACATGAGAATAAATCTTTGACAGAAATAAGATCTCCCTCGTCTCTGTCGTATGGAAACGATCCAGCATCCACCAAAACATAGATAATCCTTTTCTAGTGAGATATTGAGCAAAAATTATAAAACCACAAGTTTAATAACTACTTTGTCACAATATTGCATGCCTATTGACGGATTTTGGAACCCTTCGAACTCTGGTCTGACATGTGGTGATATATATATTGGAAAGTATGGAGGTTTATTTTTATATATATCAGAAAGCATAAAAGTGTATCTTACGCCAACAACACCATTGTTCAAATGCTTTTCTCTGAAAAACTCGAGAATCCGCAGTTAAAGTTGAAACGAACCCAAGCGACCGCCGTCGGCATACACTTCTTAGGACGAGAATCATCCGCAGAATGATACTTGTTCTCAAGATAGCTCCGGTAGGAAAATGGGCAGACCCAATTAAACAGAGGTTGAGAAACCAAATAGACAGGTAAAAAAACGCTTACTACAACTACCAGTAAACAACATGCACACAAAACCGATTCAGGTTCAGAGAAAGAAACTATGACCCAACAAAAAGCCTTGAGTTATACACAATAGCATTTAAGCTGAGATAAACATAGGCACGACACATATCCAGACAGTTGGCGGAATGAGAGATAGCAAGGGATGACTACGAAACTTCCCTTGATGGTTAAGAGCACCAGTTGTCACAGCCCATTGGGTCCTTCATCATTTAGCATTGTATCTCATTGGTAGCGAGGACAGACGAATTGCTGGTTCACGCGGGTTTGGATGAACCGTTATGCATACAATGCTCTGTTCTGACAAATGCTCTGGAGCAGCATTCAAATGAGTAACACATTCAATGTGTATTCCTGCGTGGAGGCACCATACAGTGTTTAGCGTTCAAGGCAGAGAGCCCAGAGAAAATACCAGGTCAGGGGTGTCAGTTTTGAAATATGGGCAGAACAGGAAAATAGGCAGAAAATGGAGTTACAAAGGCAGGAATACTAAAAATAGGACCTGCTCATAAAGACCATAAAACAAATGGCTCAAAGAAATTATGCAGGGCAGGAATACACCTGCTCTGATACCATGTTAAACACACACATGGCAACAACAAATATGAAAGATAAAACATGAGAATCAATTTTTATTAACAACAGATATACATTTATAGTACATATTGTGACCGTTGGGTTTCACATCCCAATGTCTATTGGACTCCTTTTGTCTATTGGGCTTCCACACTAACCCATTGAGGATTAGGTGTCCAACACCAACAGTCAGGAATTGTCTCCTGAGAATGACAACATCTTTTGGCGCTGTTGTCAAGGAACGAAGAAACGAAGTTATTTTCCTTGGGTATTAAGATATATTCTTGATGGTGAAAAAAAATTAGATATAAAATTGGTTTTTTATTATTCATCTAATGACTCCACTAACGAAGGTTTCATTGAATTAAAATTTCGCTGACAAGAAAATAAAGAAGCAACATGAAAAGTTCAAGTATCAGGCTTTCAAGTTTTTTAAGGAAATTTTATTTTTTATTATCAGCTCTATGGTATACTTTCCCCTTCACATTAAAAATATTATTTCCTGCTTTATATTCTCATAATATTGTAAATCCCAAAAAGTACATTCTTTATTGGAAAAAGAAGACCTTTCTTCTTCTTGTATTATTGATCTTGACACAACTTTATCTCCTAAATGAAAGAGGAGAAATGATTATTGCATTACAATTCCTAAAGATAATCAGTCATAGTCTAGGCATAAAGATGATGATTAATAATCTTTGGGAGATATAGCTCTGCCTCATAAACAATCCACTTCTTTTCAGCTTGGAGCCAAGGCAATCTTTAAACCCTTGGTGTTGCCTACAATTCTTCATCAGTATCATTCAAAAAGCTTCAAATTTTTGCCAAGTTTCTCTAGAGAGAATGATGATGTTATAGTTGAACAACATGTCTTAGAATTTGAGTACTTCCTCGATAAATTTGAAATTATTTATGAAGATGGGGTTTTTAGGTTGTTTTTGCATACATTAAAGTGGGAATCTCGGCAATGGTTCTAGTGTTTGGAGGCAAGTTCAATTAGTTCATGGCATGGTTTTCAGGATATCTTTCTTAGATGTTTGGGCGAGCATAAGTCATATGAAAAACACATTTTGGAATTATATACTATCTAGAGGCAGAGTAGTGAATCACTCATTAAGTTTATTAAGAGGTTTCAAGAAAAATATTTTAGCATGCCAAAAGTAATTCAACCTCCTAAAGTTGTTGTCATGGTGTATTATTTAGCAGCTCATCCTCTTGACTTGGCATTTTTTCTTAGGAAAGGGAAGCCTTGCACTATGGAGAAAATGTTTCTTTATTCACAAGAAATTGAGGATAATCTATGAGCTTGTGGGAAGCTTCCCTATCAAATTATTTCTGCAAATCTGGGAATAAATCAGAAAAAGGAGTCAAAAGGAAAATCATTTGATCTAAAATTTTCTTCCTCAGATTTTACAAGTTGTAAGTCAAATTCTTATGAGTTAAACAATTTGCCTCAGCAAAATAATTTTACTTCTGTAGCAGATGATTTCCCATTTCTTGAATTAATGAATGAATCTGACATGGTGTTTCTTGAAGGAAATGTTGTGAAAATTGAAAGTGAATACTCACATTATACAGAGCACTTTGCTCACAATAATGAAAAAATCTTGGTTTCTAGCAAAAAAATGTCGCATCAATAATTTTTCAAACCAGAACACATGGAACCATCTTCAATTTTTTATATTCAGATCAATTGTGGTTCCATGGAAATGTGTGAAAGATTGAACACAATTTTGTACTTGAATAAATCTGAAGCAATAGTTCTTTCGTCTAATTATGCAAACAAGCGGGTTGTTGTACAACCCCAAGTTCAGGGTTAAAAAGGGAGTATAGTTTCCTTGTTCAAGAAAATATGTTAGTAGATTGCTCAGGAGAAGGGGGCAGCTTAAACACTCTCTCATCAACTTTATTATCCAATAGCTAAATATATGGAAACATTCTTTGGTCAGAAACAAATATATTTTATGGGGTATGTATCAAGTTTTTTATCTGAAAATATTTTTTGGTGCATGCTAATTTTAATTTCTCAAGCTCAACAATATGGAGGCACAAGGTCCAATACTCAAATGTTGGCCTGGTGCCACTGGAAGGTGGATTTCACCTGAAGGACTCCAGCTGTGTATATAATACAACCTCTACATAAATAAGCTCAACCAATGGGCATTTTATTTTGAAGCTGCAATATTTTTAGTTTAACATTTTGAGTTCAAGAATAAAGATCCTAGAAGATAAAGGTTTTAGGGAGTTTGAAATTTTCAGAGATTTTGGATTGGGATCTATTTCCATTTTGGTCTGACTCCATTCCCAACTAAGGCCACTAATCTACAATATCTCAACACTTTTCTATCAAAGCACTGTCCCCAGCTAGAGCCAGATGTTGTAGCTTATTTTTCCTTTTGGATTTGGACCATGAACAATAAGGTGTGATTTAGTATGGAAGATTCAATTCAACATTCTGATAATATACTTGACCTTTATGCTGCAATGGAAGAGTTGCATGGCTACAGTTCACAGGAAATAAAGAAATTGTTGGAAGATTCTCATAATATGACAATGTGTTTGATTACTCATAAAGTCTCTTTGATAAAGGTTGATATGGAAAGGGTATCTTGGCAGGTGCATTTGTATCTTTAAGCTATTCTTGTATATTTAAATGGTGTTGAGTTACACCTCTAGTACTTTTTATGTGTTGTTCAACTTTTTCATATTATCAGCGATTTAGCGCCCCAACATGTCACACTTGAGCAGATATTGTTGGATGAGTTGAGACTTATGGAGCATATTATTGATTTGGTTTTCTTTATGCTTGTGGTACTTGCACATTCAGAGCGGAATAGTTGCATTGGGACCTTCTTGATGCTTTACCATGCAACATTGGTTGTATGTACCCTTTATCTTTTAATAGCTTGTGTTTCTCCTAAATCTATAACTTTTGTCTAGTAGTGCGAAGCTTCATTAGAAGGACTCCATTCTCTTTGTTTACAAAAGTGATTTGGGGAAAGACTTTTACAAAACAAGGAACTCTGCGAAAATGGTGATGTTGGTCAAGGTATTGTTGGTGAAGGGCAATTGATAAGGAAAAATGTTGAGAATGTAGTTTCTCGTTTAGAAATTCAAGTTTGCATTTGATCTGAGTATTCATTTGGTTTCTTTTGTCTGGACTGATATGAAATACTTTAACAGATAGAGGAAAACTAGAACATGTTGTGTGAATTGCAGAAGTGTGGCGTAGGCAAGTGTGAAGGGAATTGAAGACTTTGAAGGATGGTGTTCTTCTCTTGAATTTCAGCACTCAAATTTATGTATTTTCCGCTCTTGAATAGTGTAAGATGAAGCTAGTGCTTTGGTTTATTTTTTGATGAATTTACTTAATTGTACTCATTAAAATTATTCTTGAAGCCCTTAATGAAGCGCTCCACATCGAGGAATTTCATTTATATTTTCTCAGTCTTACATTATTCTTTCTACATAGTTAAAGCACATATTCTTAATTGCCAATGCCAAGAATTTCATTTATATTTTCTTAGTCTTACATGATTCTTTCTACATAGTTAAAGAACATATTCTTAATTGCCAGTGCCAAAACTCTATCTCTTTTATATTTTCTCAGTCTTACATTATTTTTTTCTACATAGTTAAAGCACATATTCTTAATTGCCAATGCCGAAACTCTATCTCTTCTATTTTCTACTTTACACCTCCACCCTGCAATTCTCATAGCCTTTCTGGCCATTCTACTTTCGCAAGCTATGGTTTTGGAACTAGAAGCTTTGCTTGCAAGCCCACATGCCTTATCCTTCCTTCCATTGGTTTCAAATTATTTTTAATTAATCTGAAGATGTCTCGGGCACGGGTTCCCCACAGCTAGGAACTGTCTCCTGAAAATGACAACACATAGCATGGACAAATGTAATTTTTATTTTGTTTCAGGTGACTAAGTCAAATAATGTTATTGGTCATCTATGACATGTCATCATAAACTTTGATATTGGTGCTAACATGCAAGGAAACCTAGAAGTTACATAATTCTAAAAGAACTCAAAAATGAGTTACCAACTGACCTAAGAATATGGATCAAGACCTCAGGAAGACAACATCCCATTGAAGCCTCATGTTACAGTTCAATCTCCCTACACCCTGCAACCTCAAATTCATATATAAAAAAGGCAATGCAAGTTAGCATGCAATGCATCCTACTCAATATCAAAGAGGAAATATTTATACTAGAAACATCAATTAAGAGGAAAACATGCCAAGACCGAACCTCCCATACAAGGAAAGTCCACACCTGATCAACACCTATTAAATTAAAAATCCACATCCACACTTGTACCATTATTTGTCAGGTTTTCCTCCAATTCCAAATATTGCAACCCCTCGAACAAAGGACATAAGCGCACCATGAGATACTAGGTTACTACCTAGGAAATTTTATTGATGCCAACTTCATACCCCAAATAAAACCTGAAGCATGTCCTTGAATTCTTTGAGCTTCCTTATGGTTCTATTTTATTGATTGGCTAGTATGGTGTTGATGTTGAAGAAACCCTGTGAAGAGAAAAAACAAACAATATAAACTCAGGTCACCAAAGTAGGGATGATCCAAACACTGATCCATCAACAATTGTCCTAGTATTATGGCCAACAATAAAATTGTGGGAAAGTTCGCCATCTGTTCTCTAACCGGATTAGAAGTCTGAACTCCAATATGTGATGACGATTGATACCATGATTATCTAGTGATATTTCCCTATTTTCAATAGCAGGGGGGACCAGATCTAACAGAAACCGAGGAATCTTTGGACTCTCTGGTAACCAATCTTTTCTAATGTATGCAATATTCATATATGCTACAACATTATGATGTAACTTTCACTACAGGAATGATAATTGGTATTGATGTATTCTCTATGGTCTCAAGGGATTCACACTGGTGAACCGCTAATCATTCCTGACCTGCAAGATATCTTGCAACATGCTAAATAACTTACATCACAACTGGATGTAGCATGTAATTAAAATGAGAAATTTTTCATTCTTCATGAGATTCAACCATCTGCATTCAAGACTCCAAGATCAAATTTCGCTGCATGTTATTATACAATTATGTAGCATGCCCTATAAGCTGAAGCTGGAACATTTCGAATAAACTCAAAAATAATAGCACTTAATGTGATGGGAATATGTTTGAGATTGATACACTGAACTCATAATGCATGAACCTGATCTAATGTCTCCCTCTAGTGCATTGTACAATACTCATATCCAAAATTGCTTATAAAAAATTATTGATAATAAATTGTTTTCCGAAATAGTTGCTTCTAGATATATTACTACCATAAAAATTCTTAGCACTAGTAGCAAAATTGATCCTTAATTTTTATCTATAGACATATTGAAATGGCCAATCATTATGCCAAGAATATTCCCATCTGTTGGGGCCTTTGCACAACCACCATGTACTTTTGATGCCACCTTCAAAGTGAGTTGATAATGCAATTTGGACCCTAGTGTGTGTTAGTTAGATTTTTCTGATGGGTAGTAGTCTCCTCCAAAGGAACAACTGTGCCTACTGATAATGTCTTCTCCATTATAAAAAATTTTGGAGAAGACCACCGAATAGCCCAAATTTCCTGAGAGGGTAAACAAATGTTGTGCATCTATGGTTCTAGTGTTTGGAGGAAAGTTCAATTAGTTTATGGCATGGTTTTCAGGATATCTTTCTTAGATGTTGGGGTGAGAATAAGTCATATGAAAAACACATTTTGGAATTATATACTATCTGGAGGCAGAGTAGTGAATTAGTCACTAAGTTTATTAAGAGGTTTCAAGAAAAATATTTTAGCATGCCAAAAGTAATTCAACCTCCTAAAGTTGTTGTCATGGTGTATTATTTAGCAGCTCATCCTCTTGACTTGGCATTTTTTCTTAGGAAAGGGAAGCCTTGCACTATGGAGAAAATGTTTCTTTATTCACAAGAAATTGAGGATAATCTATGAGCTTGTGGGAAGCTTCCCTATCAAAATATTTTTGCAAATCTGGGAATAAATCAACAAAAGGAGACAAAAGGAAAATCATTTGATCTAAAATTTTCTTCCTCAGATTTTACAAGTTGTACGTCAAATTCTCATGAGTTAAACAATTTGCCTCAGCAAAATAATATTACTTCTATAGCAGATGATTTCCCATTTCTTGAATTAATGAATGGATCTGACATGGTGTTTCTTGAATGAAATGTCGTGAAAATTGAAAGTGAATACACACATTATACAGAGCACTTTGCTCACAATAATGAAAAAATCTTGGTTTCTAGCAAAAAAATGTCGCATCAACAATTTTTCAAACCAGAACACATGGAACCATCTTCAATTTTTTATATTCAGATCAATTGTGGTTCCATGGAAATGTGTGAAATATTGAACACAATTTTTTACTTGAATAAATCTGAAGCAAAAGTTCTTTCGTCTAATTATGCAAAGAAGCGGATTGTTGTACAACCCCAAGTTTAGGGTTAAAAAGGGAGTATAGTTTCCTTGTTCAAGAAAATATGTCAGTAGATTGCTCAGGAGAAGGAGGCAGCTGAAACACTCTCTCATCAACTTTATGATCAAATAGCTAAATATATGGAAACATTCTTTGGTCAGAAACAAATATATTTTATGGGGTATGTATCAAGTTTTTTATCTGAAAATATTTTTTGGTGCATGCTAATTTTAATTTCTCAAGCTCAACAATATGGAGGCACAAGGTCCAATACTCAAATGTTGGCCTGGTGCCACTGGAAGGTGGATTTCACCTGAAGGACTCCAGCTGTGTATATAATACAACCTGTACATAAATAAGCTCAACCAATGAGCATTTTATTTTGAAGCTGCAATATTTTTAGTTTAACATTTTCAGTTCAAGAATAAAGATCCTGGAAGATAGAGGTTTTAGGGAGTTTGAAATTTTCAGAGATTTTGGATTGGGATCAATTTCCATTTTGGTCTGACTCCATGCCCAACTAAGGCCACTGATCTACAATATCTCAACACTTTTCTATCAAAGCACTGTCCCCAGCTAGAGCCAGATGTTGTAGCTTATTTTTTCCTTTTGGATTTGGACCATGAACAATAAGGTGTGATTTAGTATGGAAAATTCAATTCAACATTCTGATAATATACTTGACCTTTATGCTGCAATGGAAGAGTTGCATGGCTACAGTTCACAGGAAATAAAGAAATTGTTGGAAGATTCTCATAATATGACAATGTGTTTGATTACTCAGAAAGTCTCTTTGATAAAGGTTGATATGGAAAGGGTATCTTGGCAGGTGCCTTTGTATCTTTTAGCTATTCTTGTATATTTAAATGGTGTTGAGTTACACCTCTAGTACTTGTTATGTGTTGTTCGACTTTTTCATATTCTTAGCGATTTAGCGCCCCAACATGTCACACTTGAGCAGATATTGTTGGACGAGTTGAGACTTATGGAGCAGATTATTGATTTGGTTTTCTTTATGCTTGTGGTACTTGCACATTCAGAGCGGGATAGTTGCATTGGGACCTTCTTGATGCTTTACCATGCAACATTGGTTGCATGTACCCTTTATCTTTCAATAGCTTGTGTTTCTCCTGAATCTGTAACTTTTGTCTAGTAGTGTGAAGCTTCATTAGAAGCACTCCATTCTCTTTGTTTACAAAAGTGATTTGGGGAACGACTTTTACAAAACAAGGAACTCTGCGAAAATGGTGATGTTGGTCAAGGTATTGTTGGTGAAGGGCAATTGATAAGGAAAAATGTTGAGAATGTAGTTTCTCGTTTAGAAATTCAAGTTTGCATTTGATCTGAGTATTCATTTGGTTTCTTTTGTCTGGACTGATATGAAATACTTTAAAGGATAGAGGAAAACTAGAACATGCTGTGCGAATTGCAGAAGTGTGGCGTAGGCAAGTGTGAAGGGAATTGAAGACTTTGAAGGATGTTGTTCTTCTCTTGAATTTCAGCACTCAAATTTATGTATTTTCCGCTCTTGAATAGTGTAAGATGAAGCTAGTGCTTTGGTTTATTTTTTGATGAATTTACTTAATTGTACTCATTAAAATTATTCTTGAAGCCCTTAATGAAGCGCTCCACATCGAGGAATTTCATTTATATTTTCTCAGTCTTACATTATTCTTTCTACATAGTTAAAGCACATATTCTTAATTGCCAATGCCAAGAATTTCATTTATATTTTCTCAGTCTTACATTATTCTTTCTACATAGTTAAAGAACATATTCTTAATTTCCAATGCCAAAACTCTATCTCTTTTATATTTTCTCAGTCTTACATTATTTTTTCTACATAGTTAAAGCACATATTCTTAATTGCCAATGCCAAAACTCTATCTCTTCTATTTTCTACTTTACACCTCCACCCTGCAATTCTCATAGACTTTCTGGCCATTCTACTTTCGAAAGCTATGGTTTCGGAACTAGAAGCTTTGCTTGCAAGCCCACATGCCTTGTCCTTCCTTCTAGTGGTTTCAAATTATTTTTAATTAATCTGAAGATGTCTCGGGCACGGGTTCCCCACAGCTAGGAACTGTCTCCTGAAAATGACAACACATAGCATGGACAAATGTAATTTTTATTTTGTTTCAGGTGACTAAGTCAAATAATGTTATTGGTTATCTATGACATGTCATCATAAACTTTGATATTGGTGCTAACATGCAAGGAAACCTAGATGTTACAGAATTCTAAAAGAACTCAAAAATGAGTTACCAATTGACCTAAGAATATGGATCAAGACCTCAGGAAGACAACATCCCATTGAAGCCTCATGTTACAGGTCAATCTCCCTACACCCTGCAACCTCAAATTCATATATAAAAAAGGCAATGCAAGTTAGCATGCAATGCATCCTACTCAATATCAAAGAGGAAATATTTATACTAGGAACATCAATTAAGAGGAAAACATGCCAAGACCGAACATGCCATACAAGGAAAGTCCACGCCTGATCAACACCTATTAAATTAAAAATCCACATCCACACTTGTAACATTATTCATCAGGTTTTCCTCCAATTCCAAATATTGCAACCCCTCGAACAAAGGACACAAGCGCACCATGAGATACTAGGTTACTACCTAGGAAATTTTATTGATGCCAACTTCATACCCCAAATAAAACTTGAACCATGTACTTGAATTCTTTGAGCTTCCTTATGGTTCTATTTTATTGATTGGCTAGTATGGTGTTGATGTTCAAGAACCCTGTGAAGAGAAAAAACAAACAATATAAACTCAGGTCACCAGAGTAGGGATGATCCAAACACTGATCCATCAACAATTGTCCTAGTATTATGGCCAACGATAAAATTGTGGGAAAGTTCGCCATCTGTTCTCTAACTGGATTAGAAGTCTGAATTCCAATATGTGATGACGATTGATACCATGATTATCTAGTGATATTTCCCTATTTTCAATAGCAGGGGGGACCAGATCTAACAGAAACCGAGGAATCTTTGGACTCTCTGGTAACCAATCTTTTCTAATGTATGCAATATTCATATTTGTTACAACATTATGATGTAACTTTCACTACAGGAATGATAATTGGTATTGAAGTATTCTCTATGGTCTTAAGGGATTCACATTGGCGAACCGCTAATCATTCCTGTCCTTAAGATATCTTGCAACATGCTGAATAACTTACATCACAACTAGATGTAGCATGTAATTAAAATGAGAAATTTTTCTTTCTTCATGAGATTTGACCATCTGCATTCAAGACTCCAAGATCAAATTTCGCTGCATGTTATTATACAATTATGTAGCATGCCCTATAAGCTTAAGTTGGAACATATCGAATAAACTCAAAAAAATTAGCACTTAATGTGATGGGAATATGTTTGAGATTGATACACTGAACTCATAATGCATGAACCTGATCTAATGTCTCCCTCTAGTGCATTGTACAATACTCATATCCAAAATTTCTTATAAAAAATTATTGATAATAAATTGTTTTCCGAAATAGTTGCTTCTAGATATACTACTACCATAAAAATTCTTAGCACTAGTAGCAAAATTGATCCTTAATTTTTATCTATAGACATATTTAAATGGCCAATCATTATGCCAAGAATATTCCCATCTGTTGGGGCCTTTGCACAACCACCATGTACTTTTGATGCCACCTTCAAAGTGAGTTGATAATGCAGTTTAGACCCTAATGTGTGTTAGTTAGATTTTTCTGATGGGTAGTAGTCTCCTCCAAAGTAAAAATTGTCCCTACTAATAATGTCTTCTCCATTATAAAATTTTTTGGAGAATTCCACGGAATAGCCCAACTTTCCTGAAAGGGTAAACAAATGTTACACATCTATGACCCTTGGACCTAGTGTTGTTCTAATCGAACCCGGGTGATTTAAACCATTTTCTTTGTCAAATGTCTCAATATACCCCATTCGTCTCCAAGAAGAGGATTAAAATTGCAGATATCAACCACAAGAACATCAACAGGCATGCCATATGCTTGAAGTAGTGAATTTCAGGCTGCTACATGCTTCCCCAAGAATGTGTAATAGGGGTGATGATATCATTCATATCTTTGCTTTTTAGAAATGACTGAAAATACTTATAGTGCATCATGTACTGTTGTTCTTAACTAACACGATATCATTAAAAGTTTCTCACAATTGTTGCCATAGGTCTCATTAGGAGTACATATTTGAAACTGTATTGAAACAAAGCAAAAACGCGATCCTTGAATCTTACTGTTGTATAGGTTCTCTGTTTGAAGAGATCCTTGGCTTCCTGGAAATTTGGAATAACTTCAAAAGCACCTAAGGGTGCTGCAATAGTGAGGAAAACCATGGAAAACAAACTCAATAGGGGATATACCATGTACCTACTCTGTTGTAGCAAAATTCTCCTAAAAATGTGTCAATATGCTACCCTAAAGGTGTTGATATCTTCCATTCTTTAATATCCAGCCTTGAAATCTAAGAAAATTTGATATAGATACCCTTGCCTGAAGAGGGGTAACAAAGCCCATAAGGAACCTCCTATATTTGGCACAAGTCGAGATTGGTCATGCTACCCACTAGAAGCACGTAACCCATTAGAGAAAATTCCAATCCCCATTGATCAACCAACCACCCAACAACCCTATGATGATCCACATATAGCTTCACTTCAGAGCTCTCAATCTATGCTCCGGTTAGTTCCCTCTTCATCAGGGAGATATTTAGACTTTAGGGATAATAAAAGTCATTAACTCATAATATACCAATTTCCTAACTTTGATATGGGGAAAATTTCAAGATATACGTCGATACTTTCCTACAACTACATCCATAGATTCTTCTAATCAGTGAAGAGTCCTTTCACTTTTGAGGAATGTTGGTGCATGTAAATTGCTGCAATAATTTTTTCGCCCGTTGTTAATGTGCATTAATTGATGCCTCATACCTTTGGTGCAATTCAAATTACAATTTTTACATGCCAGTTATGCTGCATTTTTAGGTTTTTCTCGTGCAATACATTGTTCTTTTTATAACATATGGAAATGGGATGCTTGAAATAATTACTTCCCAAGTGGAGGTCTGTTCAGGACTAGCAGAAGTTTCGTTGGATCAATTTGCATTCTTGATTTTTATTGTAACAAATTCCTTCGGGGTGGTTTTCATGTCTAGGTTTCCTTGAGAATATTTTGTGGAAAGTTCATATTTGTAGTCTTGTCCTGATGCTTTTAAATTTATGACTTCATGCATAAAATACGTGTTTTCGATTTTAGTTTGAAATAAATTAAGTGAGCTAGAAAAAGGATGGCATGTACGCACCAAAAGATTTAATTATTTTCTATGTTTAAAGAAAGAGAAGTCCAAGAAATGAATCCATACATCTAGTTGTACACTCCCTTTTCTTTCATGCATGTATTATTGTTCATCTTGAATTTATAATATTCTATAATCTATTTTTTAAACTACTTATTGAAGACATTGTATAAGCTAATTTCAAAATAATCTCATGCCCTTATGTTTATACCTAAGGAAAATCAACAAAAATGAAGATGGGGTTGCTTTATGAGTCCTATAGTAAGGAATCATTGAGTGTTGTTAGAGGATCTATAGATGTGCTGACATGAAATTTGAAATAATTACTTGTGTCCTTGTTATTTGATTCTATAAAGTGCATTATAGGTGAGCTATGCAATGTGGGATGAGGTAGAATTGCTTGACCAGTATGTTTGTCCTTGGCACAGTTTGCTCTGTAAGTGAAGACTCATTTTTCAACTGCCTTATCCATCATATCTACTTCTTTTGTTTCCATCTATGGAGATACTTATTTGGACTGCAATGATTTGATCGAGGGAGAGAAATTTAGGATACTTGTCAATTCACAGTGAATCTTTGTTGTTTGCCTATTTTATTTTATTTTGTTAATTGCATGCTAGAAAATCCCTTGATGTCTACATCCATGTCTTTTTTATAGAAAGGTGTTTTCTCCATTCTAAAAAATGTTTTTTGTACTCTTGTATGGAATCTTGTACTTAGTTTTAGATATCATACATGTATTTTAGTTTGCTTTATCATTCTTTCTTTTATTAAAGTGCTTTTCAATGGGTCTATTTTGAAATTAGTTTTCTTATAACAATTACTATAATAGAGGACTATATGTCTAGAATAGCTCATTTTTGGATCTTGTGTTAGTGCCTACCACATGGAAAAAGAAATACAAACAAATTTGAACATATTTTTAATAGGAAATGTGTCATTTTCAATGTTTTAGACCTCTCTCTACCACGTTTTCTCAACTCTGGGTTATTTTTCTTTTCTTTTTTGGCTCAAGAAATGGAAAATTGATTAGTTTACAATAACCATTTCTTTGTTGTCAAGGATTACAAATATTTTTTGAAATCTAGCATGGAAGTATGTTTATATCCTCATGTCATTAACAAGAATACTTTCAAGGGTCCTGCTAGTTAGATCAATGAAATCCTTTTGTAATTAACAAAAATACTTTGAAAGGATCCTACTAGTCAGATCAGTACATTGGTACACCTCTTTTCTTTTCAGGTTTTGCATAAAGATTAAATATTAAACATTGATGTTGACAAGAGTGGGAAGAAAAATATCCATCTTACAGAGAGTCATTGAATATATGGCTGGTGAGATTCAACTTGGTTAGTGGTATTCCTCTAGTCATTCTACTTCATCTGTGTAACTATTTTTAATATTTTACGAATCCTGTGTATAACTTCTTTTGCACATCCTTTGTTATTTCAGCTAGACTAGTGCACATCCCCCCTCTTCAGTTCTTTTAGACCATGTGTTCAATGCCATGCAACATCTTTGCAAGAGTGAGATTATAGTTATGAGATCAAGGAAATGATTTTTATGCAATACCAAATATAATATTGAAACATTTTGGCAAGGTTGTCCTACCTTCTTTAAGTATCGTATTGTCTCTGAAATCTTGGTACAGCTACCAGCAACCAACAAAATTCTTGATATCTTCGTCCAAGATGATCCCTTTGAAATATTTCCTGATAATAAAGGTGCATTGATTGGATTTATTTGCCTCATAGTTGCACACAAAAAAGGTGGATATTTCTAATCTGTCATAATATAACATAGGCTTCTGAACATATGCAACCCTAGTTTTAGCTATCACAAATATCTTATTAAAGGGAATTATTTTTGTGACTAAACTAACACGTTTGATTTTTATCCATGAAGGTACAAATTTGGAATAAAACACCAATGGGAAAAAAAATGGATGCTGATCAAATAGCTCATACATTGTTGGCCACTATTTGCAACTACTCTGGCTCTGTTAATTGTGTTAGTTGGGCTAAACATGGTCACTATGTAGCTTTAGTCTCTAATGATAAAGTGCTTCTTATCCATGAGAAAAAACCTCGATCTGGCACTAATGAATTTGGTAGTAGAGAACCTCTAGATGTGAATTGGAAAGTTGTGATGACTTTGCGAGGTCATACTACAGATGTGGTAATTTTATGAAGATACACTCTAGTTGTATTATTTTTCCATGACTATACATGTTGCAATCAAATGTATTCTCTATATATGATGCTCACCTTATTGTTAGTGGGAGTGCAATTCTGGTATGTCCAGAACTAAGAATATATTTAACTTAGGCATTCTTGATAAGTTGGAAATTGATATAAAGATAGGATATGTAATCGTGGGTGTCTTGTCTGGTACGAATCTATGTTATCAATTTTCTATGAGTGCTTATTTTCTTTGAGTTTGGTTGTGAGCTACACTTAGGACCTTTTTCATCTTGAAGTGAACTGTAATTTGTACTCAAGGAGCTATTTGTTTTGTCCCCTTCTGAGTTTTGAATGTGAGCCAACTTGTTGGAAATATTTTCCTTTTCTGACTTGTATTACACTTAGCATCTATTCAGAGTTTTAGATGAAATGTTGATCAAAACATTTATCTGATTAAATTTTTGGTTGCTTCTGAGCTAGCTTTTACTACCTAGTACCTACTATTGATATCTCTCAGTTGTCTTTCAGAACTAGACTGAATTCTCATCACTTATTTTCCAAGCTAAGACTGGGTCATAATAATTTTCATGCAAGGGGGCTCTCCATGTGCTCCATTCTCACTGATCTCTATCTTACAACAAAATATGAACTCATCCATAAAAGGAGTGTGAACTACTAAGAAGTCCTCTTTAAATCCAAATGTAACAAAATTTGTTCCCTCAACACTTAGAGTTGCACTTGGTAGTGCAAAAAACATATATGTATTAAAGTTAAAATCTGTAGAGAGTTGTGGTAAGCTATCTTAAATAGAACTGAGTAAACAACCTCTAGAAACTTTGATGGTGAGATTAGGCAATATTGGTGTTACAGCCTTCGTGATGACATTACACCAGATTTTGGACAAGATGTTTTGCAAGAGTCTGAGGGTTTTTTATCAAGAAGTTTGACTGGTCATGATTATCTGCATGCTTCCAAGTCTGAGGGTGTAATGGAAAGTGGGCAACTAGATTTTGACAAGATGTGTCAAAGTGTTGATGTAAGTTTTCCCAATAGCAAGTCTAAATTTGCATTTCATCAGCATGTGGAAGGAAGATTCAGTAGTGTAATGGCACATCTATCTGCTTCTAGTGGATGGGAGTAGCATATTATGGGTCATGATCAGTAGCTGGTGAGAAATAGAGATGGATATTTCAATGTTAATGAATGTGATGTTGGGTTTTTGAATGAATTGGTAGGAGAAAAAGCACTTTCAGACAATAGGGATATCAATCCCATGGAGCTTCTTGCTATAGAATTCCCAAGTTTTGTAGCTAAGAGTCTGGCAGACATATACTATGCAAATGGAGGTGATTTAAGCTTGACAATGGAGATGCTCTCAACTTGAGGTAATGACATACATGATATTGTCAATTATTAAAGTGTGTCTTCCATTGAATTCTTTCATATCAATTAAATTTCCAATGATTTTGTTTTCAAGATCGTTGTGCGGATGGATTGTCTGATGCCCTTTTACTATGAATAAAATTATCTCACATCTTGCCTCTATTGTTGTTGTATCATGGATGATATTATTAAGCATTGACACTTTCTTTTTCTTTTATTTTTATTTTTTTATAATTTTTCTATTTTTGAGAGGATTTTTATGTATCATAAACAATTTTGAGTGTCGTAATTAGCTCACACATTGATTTGATAAGATCAATATTAATTGGCATGATATTGTTAACCCCTTTGTGATTGCAGCTTGAAGATGATGCTGGTTCACAACAATCCTTTCATACAAGGACATCGTCTGCTCCAAACCTTACTAGCATGGATTTTCCTTCATTGAGTTCAGAAATGTTAAATGGTCTGTCACAATATACAGACAGTGAAGTCCAACAAGCAGTGAACACATTTAGGAGGGAGGAGGCAGATAAACTATTCTTTGGTGGATGCAATAATTTGGGTGGTTCTAGATCTGCCATTGACTTTGCTACTGTTGTCAGGAAAAGTGCATCTGATTTTGGTCAGTGGAAATACAAGAAAAATGGTGCTATGGATATCAATCTTGGGTCTAGTAGAAATTCTCAAGTTTCATCAGGTTCCTGTTGGGAAAGGTGTTGATCAATTGATATCATGAAGCATGGTTGGACAAGGTGTAGTAATGAGTTCCGCTATGTTGCAGTTCTAGTGGGCTCTTGTGCTTGCAATAAAAGGATAGTGGAAATGAAGGTGGTTTGAGGATTTTGTAAGTAGTTTTCAGAATGCAACTTGATGTGCTTTGTTTCCTAGGCTAATGCAAAGACTTACGAAATTGTTTTGATGTCTAACAAGGCAATAAAAAGTTTGTAGTGGTTGACAGAATACCTTCATTGTGATTGGTTTTAGAGCTAAATGTGTTTTTATGGTTGGACGTTCATGGTTTCTATTCTCCAAGGACTTGGCGAATATCCTGTTGCCTCTTTAGAATTAGATTTTTCAAATTTGTGCACAATCCAAGAATGGAGAGATAAATAATGGTGTTGTTTGGATCTTCCTCTTTGTTACATGGACAATATTAAACAGAATAAAAAATATCTGAGTTTTTATTTCTAAAGTCCATTACATTACCCTTTTCTAAGAACAAATGGAGTGGTAAGTAATCATTCAAGGGAATGAGTAGTTTGATAATATTAGCATTACCTTGGCAATGCATTGAATTTTAATGCAAGAGCATTCATGTTTCTTGGGAAATGGTTGCTACTTACATCAACTGCATACTTCTTGGCTATGTTTTGTGCATTTATTACTTGAAGGACATTCTAGTCGATTTCATGGTTTAGGGTATTTTCTTTGCTTATAAAGATATAAGATGGCAAATTATATGATGTGTAATTTTTTAAACATCACCATCTTTTGCAATTTATTTTGTTCTAGGTATAAGATCATCAAGAAACTGGGGGGGTGGAACATATGGAACTATTTGGAAGGATATTAATAGGTAGACCAATGAAATAGTAAGCATTTTATGCTATATGGGACTTTCTAATGAAATTGATGAGGCTTTGATGATATTCTGTCAGTAAGGAATCTAGATTACTGTTGTTGGTTATGATATATTTTTAAGTTTGGTAATTATATGGATTGTAAAAACTGAATCTATGTTCTTCCAGGTTTCCATTAAGAAAATGAAGAGGAAATTTTATTCTTGGCAGGAATGTATGAATCTTAGAGAAGTGAAGGTAAGAATATTTTGTATGTTCATCAAGATCTATTCTCTTACTACTTATATTTCATCAAAAACCAATATACATTCACATTAAGATCAATATATCTAAGAGCCAAAGATGGAGCACATTGGAACCTCCATCCCACTTAAGCAAGGAATGCTAGCATATCTACTTTGGATGCATGTGGAAGATAATCTATCTTTCTTAAACATTCAATTCTAGCATAAATCTGGAGAGCCAAATCTAATTAAAATTTAGAAATTCTTGCAGGCTGGTTGAAATTGTCATCTCGTGAAAGGTTGTGCAACAATGGTCTTTCCATAGGGTAAATAAGATTGTCAATTGGATCACATATTACATGCTCCTGCCAGCTCGTCATACCATCCACTTGTCTCCAAGAGTCCAAAGACAACCCTATGGGACAAACAAAAAGAAAATTATACTTGCACAATCTAGTCCCAAAATGACCTAACAACTTAACAAGTCCAGGATACATAGATTATTGTTTCAGGTTTGTGGTAGATCCGACAACATCCATCAGTGAAACCAGTAAAATGAAAGTGATCCTTGACTCTTTATTTGCTAAAATTTATGAAGAACCAACCACCCTATAGGTTAGTACTTGTGACTTAATTATAAGGCTTGCAGATTCCTTGACTCTTCCCGGCCCACTTAGGAGAGTATATATATTAAGACTAGTAAGTTGATATTAAGAGATTATTAATTCCTATCGTTTGTGGAAAATATGGATGAGTGTTAGCATCTATAAATATTGGCCCTTGTTTTGGTTTTTGAAACAGATATTTTTCAGGATGTAAATGAATATGAAAGAAGAAAATCAAGCGAGTATATTTGGTCAAATACATTAGAAGGGGGGTGTAAAAGACATAGTTTTAGAAACAATTCCAAAATTCCATTTGTTTCTCATATCTGACATTTTTGGTGGCTATGTGGAGATAACATGCAAAAAGGATACTATGGAGTACTAGTTAAGGATAAACTTCTTTTTATTTTTTGGACTCACAAAGGAGAGGCAAAGCCAAGATGCAACTAATCAATCATTATGTTAGTAGGAGGTTTACTTACTATGGACCCTAAAGATCATGGCATATTGGGGCATGTTACCCACCCACATGTATGGGTAACCATATGAGAAAAATTTTCTTCTCTGATGCAATTTGCCAGCAAGTTGTCATACATTATTTATTATATGTTGTATTTTTTTTCCATTTGTTTTCACAAGTTATCTATAGCATGAACTTTTTAGCATGTAACTTAGTTGGCATAATTGTTCCTAAGATTTTCCTAAAGGTTGAATACTAAGTTCTGAAGGTGTTCTTTTCTATGGTGAAGTTTTATTTGCTTTGTTTATACAGATCACCTAGCCACATAGTGGCCACTGTCTCCCAACTGAAGAAAACGTGTTCGAGTTTCTTTCTTTGCTAGGGAAAAATGGCATTGGCATTGTTGATGTTGAAGTATATGTCTATAAATCCTTTATAGTCAACTTTAGTTTATATTCTAGTGCTCATCATCTTTCATGTCTTATACTCAACATGGACGTATCTTGTTTCATTTGCAGAAGAGGAACTCAATATTGATGATAAGAAGCAGGAATTAAAGAAAGAGGAGAATAATAACACTTGAGTGACAAATACAGAAAGAGGAGAACAATAGCACTTAAGTGACAAATGCATAAAGAGAGAGAAGAGAACTATTTTAGTGAAGCCAATATCCTACATGAGAGACACACATACAGATCGATGGTCAAGTATTTAGAGTTGTTGAATTCACCTGCAATGCTTTGGCAACACAATGATAATGTTTTAAAGTGACGAAACAATATTTCATGTGTAAATTGTAGTCCACCCAATATTAAGGTGGAAACTCATATTGTAATACTTGAAATTTCATATAATATAATTTATGTGATTGAAATTATTTATAGTTGTACTGGACATTATTTAGTATTGTAATTAACATATGTAACTTTGTCTTTTCATATTAGATGAACATGCACATCGTATGACATTTTTTTAATTTAGTCGCAAAATCATATTAATTAATTTATGTTGATTAATAATGAACACAATCAATCTAAATGTACTAAATTAGTAGTTTATATTGATTAATGATGAAAACAAATAAAATGAATATACGACTAAATTAGACGTTTATAATGATTATTAATGAAAGTAAATGAAATTAATATAAACTACTAAATCACTCATTTGTATAATGAATGTGAAACTACCAAAAAAGATAAATGGCTATTGTAAATGATAAATTTGTGATTACAAATCATGAATAAATGTTGCATATATATGACTACTAATAGATAATTTACTGTATCTTATAACACGACTGAAATTTAGCCATATTTCTTTGGTCATTAATTGGATTCAAGCAATGACTAAAATATGCATATATATGACTATTAGTAGCTAAGTCATATTTTTTTGGTCATTAATTGGTTTCAAACAATGAATAAAATTTTCATATATATGACTAGTAGCTAATTTACAGTATCTTATAACGCAACCAACATTTTGGTAATATTTCTTTGGTCATCTCAAGTGATCATATAGTAGTATATTTGATCATTAATAGTGACAATTAATGACTAAATATACTACTAGATGATAAAATTGAGACAATTAATTAATGACTAAGCTAGATACGAATAAAAGTTGATCACATTATAAGATACTGTAAATTAGTCACTATTGGTCACCAACTAAAAAATAGTCGTTTATATGCAAATCTTAGTCATTTTTTAGTAACTAATTAGCCATTTCGTACTAGTGACTTTGTCTTCATTGCACAAGTATTTAATATAGACCTGATGTAGCATATCTTAAACTCTTTCAGATTTAAGTAGAATATATTCGATCAATAATAATAGCCTATTACTAGAGCACTTTGTTCCAAACTATAATAGGGAATAATTCTATGATACATAATTCAAATGTAGAGAAATAGTTATAACAATCATTATTATAAACATCCAATTCTCTTAATCATATCTAACACTCAATAAAAAAATTTCCATGCTTTCTCTTTTCTTTTACAATTTCATATACATACAAAATAATTTGAAATACAAGTCTTACAAATAATAAAAGAATTTCATAGTTAAAAAACATAAATAAAAACATTGGAAATTTAGAATACTAATTTTTCGTTTCTTTTACTATGGAAATTAAGTCGAGAGCTACCAAGCTCCACCCAACCATGACTTCTCTTTATTACAAAAGTCACCTCGAGCTCCAAGGTCTGCAAGTTAATTTACTTTTTTCTTTTTCTTTTTCTTTTCATTTTTTGTTCCTCTGCCTCTCACCCATTTTTGCATTGTGTGAATCCCTCCAACAAAGGATAAAAACATCCCTCTTTTCCAAAGTAGTTGGTAGTTGTTAACTACCTCCACCTCATCCACAAAGTGGAAGGTGGTTACTATCTCATTAATCAACTCTTCTTCCCCACTCTCAAAGACAATGTATTGTCTTTTATGGGAAGTTGTTTATCAACAATTTCCATCACCATTAATAATCTAATCTCGTATTAGATGCATATGTCTTAATCGATAGGGGTAATTACTTTCCATCATTAACTTGCAATTGTATCTCTTTCATCCAAGTGTAGATTCAACATTAATTTCCAAATTCTTTTATTTTTATTAACAACATAATAACACAAATCTACATTTAATATTTATCAGTGATACAATAATGATAAACTAGTTCCAAATAGGTCCTTAAATTTAGAACAATAAACACACTTAACATATAAAATTTTACAATATAAAATCCAAGTTAGGGGATATCACAATTTTAATGAAGTTTGTGAAAAGTTTGGAATCAAGAGATAAATTTCCATTGCAAGAAATCCACAATAGAATGGAGTTGTAGAAACAGAGAATGGATCAGTGCAAGAAACAACAAGAGCCATGTTATTAGAGGCCAAATTACTAGATAATTTTTGGAAAGAAACATTTTTTTGCAATAGTGTACATCATGAATAGAATGGAACCCCAAGTTAACAATGACAAGAAACCATATGAGCTGTGAAAAGACAAGCCAAGTTCAGCTAAATATTTCAAAAAGTTTGGAATCCATTGTTACATGAAGATAGTTGATGATAAACTGGGAAATTTTGATTCTAGAGTAGACGATGTAATATTCATTGGATAATCAACAAGAAGTAAATCTTACAAATGCTACAATAAAATACTACGCAAAATTGTGGAAAGTATTGAGGTAATAATAGATAAATCATAACCAGATAAAGAAGTAGAACAAACAAGTGAGAATTTAGAAGATAACATCTACATGGACCAAGAAGAGATTGCTACAATGGAGGAACAAGAAGAAGAAGCACAATCTCCGTCCAAAACAGCTTTCAAGTTTGTGAAAAAACATCACTTAGAGAACCAAATCATTGGAGATGTTAATGCGGGGATACAAATTAGAAGAAGAATGACCAATTACACAAGGAAAAGGAAATTTTACTTTTCTATCCAAAATAGAGCCAAAAGATTTTTCACAATTCAGTAAGGACCAACTTTGGGTGAATGCTATTGAAGATGAATTGAATCAAATTGAGAAAAATGGAACCTGGTAACTTGTGCCGCAACCAAAAGATAAAAATGTGATTGAGACTAAGTGGGTATTTTAGAGAAATATGATTGAATAAGGACAAATTATCATAAATAACGAAATATTTGTTTGTAAACAATATGCACAAATTGAAGGAATTGATTTCAAAGAAATTTTTTCTCTAATTGCTAGGTTAAATAAGAATGTTCTTTCCATTTGCATGTTCGAAAGGCTTCAAAGTTTACCATATGGATATTAAATCAACCTTTCTAAATTGAGATTCAAAGGAAGAGGTATATATCAAACAACAATAAGGCTTTGACTTGTTTGAAAATAAAGACTGTGTGAAAATTGAAGAAAGTTGTTTATGTGTTAAAACAAGCTCCAAGAGCTTGGTATGCTAGAATGGACCACTATCTTCAACAACAAGGCTTCAAGAGAGGGGTAGCTAACAACAATATCTACATCAAGATTAGGACAACTTACTAATTGCACTTGTGTAGGTGGATGCTCTCATTTTTGAAAGAAATAACGATCATATGAGTCATGGATTTTCTTAGGAAATTTCAAACGAATTTGAAATGTCAGTGATTGGAGATTTATCCTTCTTCCTTAGACTACAAGTTTCTCAAACCAACAAAGGAATATTCATTAGCCAAACCAAATATCTTAAGGAGATGCTTAAGAAATTTGAAATGGAAGAATGTGCACTAGATGGTACCCTTATATAATTATCGGATGCAAGTTAAGGAAGGATAATGAATCTCCTTAAGTCAATTCAACACTTTACAAATATATGATTGGCAGTCTACTATACTTGACAATTTCAAGTCTAGACGTTATATAGGCAGTTGGAATGGTTGCAAATTTCAATCAGCACTAAAGGAATCACATATACAAGCAATAAAAAGGATATTTCGATGCTTAAATGGTACACTCGATTTTGGGCTTTGGTATCCCAAGAGTACATATTTCACATTAACACCATACATGGATTTTTGTTTGGGCCTATAGCATTGATGATAGAAAAAACATTAGTGGGAGTGCATTTTTCTTTGGAGATTTCTTTGTATATTGGTCAAGTAGAAAGCGATCATCAATTTCTCTTTCTATAGCTAAATTTGAACACATAATAACAACATTTTGTTATACCCAAGTTCTCTATATGAAACAAACATTTCAAAACATCAAAGTGGAATATGATCAACCCTTTTGCGATAACACTAGTGCAATCAATATCTCAAAAAATCATGTCATAGACACACACACACAAAAAAAAAAAATCATATTCCAATCAAGTATCATTTCCTCAAAGAAAAAGTAGTTGAGCAGAATGTCAAGATGGAATATATTGGCACGAAAGAACATATTGTTGACATATTTACCAAAACTCTACCCAAGTAAACTTTTGAATATCTCAAGAAGGAGTGGAGAGTGATCTCTCCTTTATCTCAATAAAGGAAGCATTCCCTTTTTTATTGATGTCAAAGAGGTGTAGGTTTTAACCCCGTACAGAAATTACCTACATACGAATTCTAAAACACATAAAATAAAAAAATGCGAGAGCATAACATATACACAGAGATTTTCCCCTGGATCCCAAAATCGAGACTACTAGCTTAATTTTTCATTATGTTCCTTTCAATATTATAATACATATTTATACATGTTGAAGCATCCAATACCATGGACCGAAAAACCATCGCGTCCAATACCATGGACTGAAAACTATCGCGTCCAAAAAACATGTGCGAAAATCATGCACAAAACCATAGGTGGGTCCACCCAAACTAACATAGAGTCCAAAACCAAAATTTTCTGGGACGTTGCCCTAGACCCCATAAAGTGGGGTTACAGGTACGCCTCAAACCCCCTGTGATGCCCCCTAGCTACACAATCGGCACAATGAAGGGGGGCTCCACCCCCCAGTTAACTACGTGGGCTAGTCATGGAAAGAATATAACACAACCCAACAAGAGGGAGATAATGCAGACAGTGGGTGCAACTGAAAAGAAGTATGAAGAGAATGTAAACATGGGGAGAAACCATTAGAAGAAGAAGATATCAAAGTATTGCCATCAATAACAAAGGGGCATATTGTTGAAATGGTTGTTATTGATGTCAAATGATGTCCAAATGAAAGAGGAAATTACATAGTCAAATAGCATATTCCAATACCTTTCAAATGGTATATGGCGTTCCATTTAGTTCCATACGAATGAGAAGATATGGAATTTACTCTGTCAAGATGATCCAACCAAAGTACAAACAAGCCCCATTTGTGTACCCTATCTTTGAAGGCATTTTTACTCAAATTACCTAGCTCAAATGGGAGCATAGAATATATGGTTGGAAATCTTATTCCACGACCTTCCAACGGTATATGGCACACCACCTAGCTCCCCATGGTTGAGGAGAAATCATATTTTGAAGATTCACTATACATTCTACCAGTTACACCAGTTGGCCTAGTCAGTGGTTTCAAGTTAGCCCTAACTAGTGTCCAAATGCACTATCAATAGGTGTGAAATGGAGCATTTTTAACCACTGGACACAATAATTTGGTTCTATGTTTAGGAGAGCAAAGGAGTGGATTGGAAGTTAATACCTCATGAACCAAGAAGAAGTTAAGTGAAGTCGATTTTAAGCAGCTTTTTGTGTAAGGTTTTTGCCACATCTTTTAAAGGGTTTTTGAAATTTTTCTAGGGAAGTGTTTCTAGTTTTTTTGAGGTCTATTTTTGAGGTTTGATTATAGGTATCTTTGGAGGACAAGTAGGCAAATTTTTGGTGATGAGAAGGTCGGGCTTCATGCCTATCTTAAGGGCCGAATTTTGTTTGTGTAGAGGTTGTGTTTCAGGCCTATCCTAAGGTCAATTTTCAATTTTTATTTGAGGGTCAAGTTCTATCCCTGTTAAGGACAAGTTTCAGGGATGAACACTATTATTTGAAGGTAGAGTTTCAGGGGATCAGATCTGTTGTTTGAAAGCTGAGTTTTAGATTTGAGTACTGTTGTTTGAAGGTTGAGTTTTGATGGATGAATTTTATTGTTTAAAAGTTGAATTTCCATTAGGGGACTTTTGAGGTCTAAAATGGGCCTCATAAGCAAAATACTAAAATAATATTAAAACAATAAAATAAGGCTTGTGAACTTTTAAAGAAAAAGAAAGGAAAGTACTTTTTTTAATTGTATTTTTGGCTTATCTCCTTGTAGTTTCACTCAAATTTCAAAAGTAGACACCCATTGGATGTGGAATTAAATTACACATCCAACGAGCACCCACTTTGTATACTTCTGAGTAGATCCACATCCAAAAAAATTGAAAATACATGAATTTTCATGTATTTTCAAATTTTTTTTTATGTGGATCTACTCAAAAAGTATGCAAAGTAGGTACTCGTTGGATGTGGAAGTTAATTATACATCCAATGTGTGTCTTCTCTTGAAATTTGAATGAACCTACAAGGATATAAGCAATATATACAATTTAAAAAGTAGTTTTCTTCTTTTCCATCCAAACTATTTTCCCTTGGGGATAACAACACCATTTTGATTCCTATTGGTTCTTTTAAAGTTAATTTTGTTAGTACATTTTTTGTTTTGAGGCCCATTTTTTATCTCAAAATTCCCCTAATGAGGGTCAAATTCTTCTATTCGAAAGTCTAGTTCGAGCCTAGTTTGAAGGCCAAGTCCTAGTTTCTTGAAGGCCAAGTTCATGCCTCATTTGATGTCCAAGTTTTGGTGTATTGAAGGCAAAGTTTAGGTTGGAGCTTGCAACTAGTGTAAATTGGTGCTTATTGAGGATTGGTGTCCTCATCTTCTTGATAGGTTGGAGCCTGCAATTTTTGTAATTTGGTGCTTACAGAGGATTCATGTCCTCACAAGAGAATGTAATAAATTAAAGATTGTTTTCAAGTATTTCTTCTTCGAATTTTAATTTACACTTTAATTTTTTTGTTTATACATTGTGGAGATTGATTATATGATGTGAATACAGTTTCAAAATTAGCTAATTGAAAATTTATCAAAAGTAACGAAATATTGATTCAGTGCCCCTTTCAGTGTTTCCATCATCTCCTACTTACATTTGCAACAACTTTTTAATACACACACATACATATGTTTCCCAAATAAATAAAATAAAATAAAAATAAAAATACGATAATGGTATACTGCTCTTTGTGGCAACTTACTCAAAGGACTAAAAGTTCCATTCTCATGTGATGTGAGAATATCACTCTATTGTATTGGAACGAAATATTAAATAGAAATTATGTTATGAAATACTCAATTGAATACTATGCTCTAAATTCTATTTGTATTTTCTTTTTTTTTGTGAGTAATTTTTATTTTTTTATGTTATGTCAATATTATATCTTAAAGCCAATTTCCATCTTTTTCTTCTTTTCTATCTTTTAATGTAATAATATTAGGTTGAGAGGTTATTCTATATCGATGATGTGTAATTCCTTGTATGCTCAACGATGAGTTGAAATTTCTATTTTTTAATGTAATATTATTATGTCAATAGTCTATTTTTTAATGTAATTGAGCTGAGAGGCTTATTCTACAATCTAGTATGAGGGTGATGTGTAACTTCACTCATGCTCGATGTGGAGTTGACACATGTCCCTCTTAAAATAAAAATAAATATTCTTTAAATAGAAAAACAATGACATCAAAAAACAAAAATGAATATGTTATGCATGTTTAGTTAGTTGTCCATATGACTTGATAGAATTTCATATAAAGTTATTAGAAGTAAAAAAAAAAAAAGTGTGATTAAGACGTTTAAACCATATACTTTTCAAAAATGTTTCAACACAGGATTTAATTAAACTATTTGAAGATCTATGTTAACTAATTTAGGTCGATATCAACTTTATATATATATATATATATATAATGTTAAAAGAAGATGTTTTAATGTTGTATATAATAAAATATTCAACGTGGGTTATTAATAAAATATTTTAAAACAAATTAATATTGACTTATACTTAAAAATAAATTAATAACAAGAAAAGCATTTTAATGTGCGCTATAAACTATCTGGATGCACATGTTATGTAAAATATTTGAATGTCATATATATATATATATATATATATATATATATATATATATATATATATATATATATATATATTCGTTAGGTTTCATTATTTTACAGTTTGGTCTTTTTTTCAGTATATGTTTTTATGTTAAAATCCAAAAAATATTTTTTTGACTTACAAGTTTATGTCCTCTATATAAAATTCAAAAAAACAATTTAAAAAATGAAAAATTATACATTGTATTTTGCACCTAAAGAAATTTGATCCCTCTCAGCTCCTGTTAGATTCATGCTTAAGATGGATCTATACTGGTATTATTATGTCATTCTAGACTATCCCAGGAGGATGACATATAAGTCCTTTCCTGCTCAACTGAGAGTTGACATGTGTTCTTTTAAATAAAAATAAAATAATCACTAAATATAAAATAATGTTGACTATATTAAAAAACAAAAGTTAGAGTTAATGCTTACATAATATATTTGAGAAGTTGGTTGTGAGTTGGTGATGCGGGTTGAGAAATTCTCTCAACCTCTCCTACTAAATTAGGAATAAATTAGATCTCATAAATTCTATAGTATAGAGTAATGGTTGAATGTAATTTGTGTGTGTGTGTATGTTAACGCATACATACATGTGTGAAATATAGGTGTGTCTTTAATCATTGTTATTTTGGTATCAGAGTCGTTGAGTTGGAGAGATGTAATGTTTTGTGGTGTTAAAGAGCGCAGATCTCGTGTATTGAAGTGGCATATTTTCAAGTTATTACGCCGTAAGGCGTTCCCTCTGAGATCGACTCTCCTTTTTACTTACGTGTCATCTTTGTAACCTTACGATTAAATGTTAGACGATTACATCAACTTCAACCATTCGATCAAAATAGTTACAAATGCGTTGGCAACCGTTACAAATTGGTTGCGGAGTGGTATTGCATACTTAAAGCTAAATCCATCTCCCACCTCTGGTAGCTTTGTTCCGACTCTGCGCTGCTCATGCGGCAATAACATCAAGAAAGTCTATTCTCCTGCCGCAAGAACATCAAGGAAGCTATAAAGCCATGGAAATTTTAACCGAAGTTGCGAGCACTGTTACACTAAAAAATGTCACCATGACTATTTACAGTTAGTATGGCTCAATCAACAGTCATGCTACCCTCTTAGGCAAGTCTTATGCCTCTGCTCTCCATGTCAAACTCCAAAAAAGAGAGAAAGTCTTTATAAATGTATTTATCTCTGGGGACGCAGGTTCTCTCAACCTTACCTGTGGGGACGCACCCAATGTTCACCAAATCTGCGTCTTTGGACGCTCTGTATGTAAAGGGGCAGGTGCGTCCCCCTGGAAAGGTTAAAATGCGCAAGTTTCATCTTTAAAAAGTTACTTGTGGTCATTTCTAGAGCATTCTAGAAGGTTGTTCGACGTGTATTGAGCGCCTCCAGATGGTTCATGCACTCCTACCAAAGAGTAACTTATCCCATCAATAAGGGAGCTATCCCATCCAAAGAGGGGATTATCCCATTGATGGTGGACCTGATTAACTTCCTCTTGAGCACTATAAATACAGGCATTGGGCCAGAAGGAGAGGAGGTTGGAAGCTATACATTTCTAAGGGTAAATGCTGCAGGAATTAGGACTCCCATTTAGAAGCTTGTGACGAGAGATTGCCATCTTTGCTTGTTCTATTTGGAAGTGGGTGAGCTTTGTCAAAGTAAAGGAGAACTCTTGATGGACCCTGGGAGGGACTTGCACAACACCAAGGCTCAGGTTGTATTTGTTCCTTTTGTTACCTATTAATGCAAATGAGTCCATTCTTCTCAATAACTTGTTATTTATGAGTTGTTTCATGTACTCCTTGGTCTATGTGTTAAATATGTTTTATTCTATGAGATTATCAAGTGCTATTTAATCGTTTGATTGTTAGTGTATGCAGGTTTCAAAGTGAAGGAGGAGCTCATCCGGATCAGCGGAGCTAGACTGCTACAACAGCGTTGGATTACAGGTAGGATCTAAACACTTGATTTCCCATATAGTAAATGCATGTTTAGAGAAGGATTGCTCTTGTTTGTCTTGTTTGTCACTAGAGAGTCTTAGGCTCCTAGGGAGGTTGGTTGTGTCCGCACAATCGACTCTTTCCGCACTACGTCGATTTTACTTTAAGCGTTAATTTTATGGTTTTTCTTAAAGACAAAAGGTAGCGGAAGTGAAACCAATGGTGTGTAGACTCGACTCAAACCACTACAAAGATGCACCTAAGATGATTTACGCTACTTTCCTTTTTCAATGAAATTCTTAACTAAGAGAGTTGAGAGATGCAAATTTTATAGAAAACAACTTTCTTAGTAAAGAAAATCAAAGAAACAATTCTCTTTATCTTTTCGAGCATACAAACATGACCACTCCTTACGTGCACGAAAAAAAACTCTTTTTCTTTCAAAACTTTTCAAAGCTACTTGAAACAAAACTTTTCAAAGGAGATGTTTTTGTATTTTCTCTCTTTAATAAAGCATATAAACCTATCTTAACGAAAATCAATCTCAAAAGCTATAAAATATATGAAAACTTGACTCACAAGCAAATCAAAAGAGAAATTACTCTAAGCAAACCTAACAAGGCGAAAGCTCACAAAGATGATTCTAGGTTGTTTTACTTGACCAAAATCAAATCAAGGACCAGCTAATGCAGAATCAAAAGCCTAGTCAAAACAAAACTCAAATCTTTTTGTTCTTTTTGTAAAATGGAATTCAAGACTCAATCAACAAGTACTTCGAAATTTGGCCAAAGAGACGACTCAATGGTAAGTTGCTCTCACAGGTAGACTTTATGACAGGTCTGACTTCTAAGAATGCTGACAAAACCAGAGAGATCTAAGGCTTGACAACTTCTACCGCCAAAGTCACTACAAGACCTACTCAAAAATCAAACCCTAGGGCTTAAACTTCTATGAAATCCACTAAAACACTCAATGCTATCGAAACAAGTTCAGGTGAAGACCTTTGACAAGAGACTAATGAATCTGGGCAGTAAAAACTAAGAAAAAGCAAAAACTAAGAGAACAAATGCAAAAAATGGAATTTTCTCAAATTTTAGCAGGGGACGCAGGCAACCCGTTAGAACAGGTGCGGGCCCGCTCTGTGCACACAGCGACAGTGCGTCCAGGGACGCACTGTGCAATACTCAGAGGGTGCGTCCTACTGGAAAACTCAAGAAAAACCAAAATAAATCTAACCCTAAGCTAACCCACCCAAAGACAAAGTCACAGAGCCAAAAACCAGAAAAATAAACCAATTTTCTCAGAGCAAAGTTCATACAAAGGAAAAGACTTTTCACATCAATGGAATCCCCAGTGGAGTCGCCAATTATGCAGTTGGTACCTCAAGCTGGACAACCCGTAGTTTCTGGTCCACCCCAGCAACCGCAACCTGTCCAGTCAAATGTGCAAACTTCTGTAACTTCGGTAGTTACTCAGCCGCCAATCGCACCTAGTACTCCATCTCAAACGGCTGCTGCAACTACCGCCACATCTACCATACTTACTTCTGGAGTATCGACGGCTCCGGTTTCTACTCTCTCTGTAACCACTCCTCAGACATCTTTACCGTTGTCTGGATCTACGATTCAAACCACGGTCTAGATGCCTGCAGGTCAGCCTGGTATAAGCACGGTTGTCACTACTCAACCTCAATTTGTTCAACCACCGTACCAGGGACAGTACCAACCTGGGCAAGCTGTCCAACAACCGGTTTACCAGTATCAACCGTATCCTGGGTACACTTATCAACAACCTCAACAACCCCAGTACGGTCCAGTTAATCCTGGTTTTCCAGGAGGATATAATATCCCAAATGCGACTCCTGTTCCTAGTTATCCTAGATATCCTCCTCCTGGGGCTGGTATTGTGACCCAAAGTTTTAGAGATCCTAACCGGCAGTTACCGTTTATCGCAACTTTGGATTTACCAGACTTGACGCGCCTAACGAACAATCCAATTCAATATCTTCAGTTCTGGCCGCCAATGCCAAATAAGTTGCCCAGTGATATACCCAAGTTCGAAGGTAAGTCTGGAGAGGATCCGTCCAATCACGTGATGACTTACCACCTCTGGTGTGCTTCAAATTCTATCTCGGATGATTCGATCCGCTTACGTCTTTTTCAGCGTACGCTCATTGGTCTCGCGGCCAAGTGGTACATTGAGTTACCACGGGCCTCTTTTTACAATTTTAGCCAGTTAGCTACCTCGTTCTTAACTCACTTTCAGTTGCCGGTCAGATACGATAACGGCACGGAGTTATTAACTTCACTAAAACAATCAACGTCCACGTATATTTCTGATCACATTCATGAGTGGAGACGTCGAAGAAGACTAGTGAAAGTTTTTATCCCGGACCAAATCTTAGCTGAATGGTTTGTTAAATCATTATTACCGAAGATTACTGAAGATGTAGCTAAGGCCGGAGTAGTTACTGAGGAGCAAGTCATTGCTCAGGCGCAATACCTTGACTTAATTTACACTCAGTCGGGTACGTTACACGAGAATATTTCGGATCTTCCAAAGTCGAATCAAATCGCTGCTGCTCCTTCGGGATCTCATGCCGCTGATGGTATGATTGGTATCGTGAATACAAAGAGCAAGAAGAAGTCTTCCAAGGCTTCAACTACTCCTATTATCACTTTGCCTGATTCCCCGACAGGAGAGTCTTCTCCTGAACTTACCGCCGATATTCACACTGTAGAGACATCTACGGCCAAATCAAAAAACGGTGGAAAGAAGAAAGGAAAGAAGAAGGCTAAAGCAGACAAGGCTCCAAAGGAGAAAATGGAAAAGTCGGAAACCAATGACGAAAAGCGCAAACCTCGATATCCTTGTCTTATTTGTGAAGAGGATCATTTTACGAGAGATTGCCCTCATCGGGCCGAGGTTGTGAAAATAGTCAAAGGTTCTCCCACTCCTGCTGTGTTAAAAAATCCATTTCCGGAGCAGGAGAATAAGATGATAGGTTCTTCCTCGAATGCCAGTGAAGAACCCATTTTGATGATGTCTCATGTGAGGATTGCGACTCGATCGCAAGATTATGGTAGTAAGAATCCTGTTGATGGTAAGGAAGCAGAATCTTCTCACTCTAACCCATCAACCTCAGCTCCTGGTTCTGATCCACTACAGATCGAAAAACCTAACCCAGACTTAGTAATTAAACCGCCCGCCAAGGGTGTACTTCGAAGGTCTGCTTTCAATCCACATGCGAGAGCAGCCTAGAATTACAACATTGTTGAGGATTTAGCTGTTTCACCCTCAGCAATGTCGGCGTTAGAAGTGCTGCAATCATGCCCAGCACAACGAAAATTACTTTTGTCGGCTATCGGAGCTGTTGATGTTCAGGACCCGAATCTAATAATCTTCGATCTAGAAAATAGTACACTGCGTCTCCCCCATCAAATGGCTTTCCAAATTCCAGTGATAGTCAAAAACAGGCCTATTCATCGGACTGTGATTGATGAGGGAGCTTCTACGTGTATTATGTCGATTCAATGTTGGAGATCTCTTGGTTCTCCTTCGTTGAACCAATCCCCCACCATCCTTAAGGCCTTTGATGGCCGTGGGTTCCATCCGTTTGGTATTCTACAGGAATTGCCTATAGGGGTAGAAGGTAAAACCGTTAGTCTGGATGTGGAAGTGGTTGATGCCCCTCTAGACTACAACCTTCTTTTGGGTCGAAGTTGGTCATATGCTATGACAGCGGTCGTTTCATCGGTCTTCAGAGTAATTAAGTTTCCACATAATGGTAAGATCATGACTATTGATCAGCTGACATACTTTTCATCCGACCCAGCCTCTTCAGAGAGTATCCAGCATGTCGGTAAGACGACAATCCCTTATAGGGACGTTGGTGTAGGTTTAGTTAAAGATTCCGGTTTACTGGGAACTTTTCCTCTCCCTCCACTCAGCGTAGATCCTTCATTTGCAACAATTCATATGATTACATCAGAAAACATTATTTATGATGATCCTTGGATTGTCCCATCTGAATCTGAGATAGACTCATTCAGTGATGCTATGCCTTTGAGTCCATATGAAATTGCTTATGAAGCCGTCATGTCTTTTACCGACTCGCGTTCAACCGAAAGCGACCAAATGAATGTGGTCAGTGAAGAATCACTTTTCACCTCAACCTTAGAACGGATAGAGTTTCCCGAAGTCGTGTCATCTGACGAGCAACTTCGCGAAATCCTAAGTGTAGACGATCTACCATGGGAAGATCTCCATCATAGATCTTCGTTTTTACCTAAGGATGATGCTTTTGAAAATGATTTTTCATCCATCTTTACCGCTGAATATGTCAAAGACGCTCAGGATCCAACGAAACATTCTGATTCAGAGTTGAATTTAGGGAATATTTCTCGTACTATTCCCATTGATATTTCAGTGAAGCCCGGAATTGAGGAGAACATTCATATAGGTGCCGCATGTACAGAAGATGAAATCCAAACTTACAAGGCCCTATTCCGAGAATTCCGCGATGTGTTTGCCTGGTCTTACGAGGAAATGCCGGGAATCGATCCTGCCATTGTTGTTCATGAAATAAAAACCTACCCGGATGCTAAACCCGTCCGGCAACGGTTGCGTCAGATTCACCCTCGAAAAGCGGCTGCGATTAAAGCAGAAGTCAAAAAGCTGTTGAAAGCAGGTTTCATTTATCCGATCCCGTTAACGGATTGGGTATCGAATATTGTTCCGGTCAACAAGAAACAAGGAACAATAAGAATCTGTATCGACTATAGGGATATAAATCGAGCTTGTCCAAAAGACAACTATCCTACGCCTTATATCGATCAAATTATTGATGATTGTGCCGGAAGTGAAATGTTTTCCTTTATGGATGGTTTTTCGGGCTATAATCAAATCAATATTCTACCTGCCGACCAACCAAAAATGGCATTCATTTGTCCATGGGGGACATTTGCTTATTGCAAATTACCTTTTGGGCTTAAGAATGCCGGGGCCACTTTTCAACGGGCGATGTCTTACGCATTTCATGACATCAAGCACATTGTGCAACCGTATCTCGATGATTTGCCTGCTCATTCTTTACGTCGAGCTGATCACCTTGTCCACTTACGAGCAATCTTTATGAGGTGTAGGCATTATCGAATTCGGTTAAATCCCCACAAGTGTGTTTTCTGTATAGAAACAGGTCGATTGCTGGGATTTGTTGTTTCAAAAGCCGGCATTCGCGTCGATCCCTCGAAGGTCGAAGCTATCATCAAATTGCCTCCTCCTTCGAGTTTGCGCCAACTCCAAAGTTTGCAAGGGAAAGCGAACTTTTTGCGCCGATTCATCCCAAACTACGCCGAGGTCACTAAAGGTTTTACACGGTTGTTGAAACAGAACGCTCAATTCTTTTGGGACGAGATTGCCCAACAATCTTTTGATGCACTTAAACACGCGTTGACCCATGCACCGTTGTTGCATCCTCCCAACTACAACCAGGACTACTTCTTATACCTCGCAGCTTCGCATTCCACCATTGGAATGGTGTTAGTTCAAGAAGATGAATTCGGAGCGGAACATGTAATATATTATCTTAGTAGGACCTTAAATCCCACTGAGCTAAAATATTCGCATGTGGAGAAATTGGCCCTGGCAGCCGTTCAAGCTGTCCAGCGTTTTCGTCACTACATTCTTCTCCGTAAAACTACAGTTATTTCGGATTGCAACCCTATGATTTATATTTTGACAAAACAATTGCTAGGGGGCAAGTACTCTAAATGGATCGTTATCCTGCAAGAGTTCGACTTGGAATTCAAGAAGTCCAAGTCTAAGAAATCTTTGGTTTTTGCGGAATTGATGTGTGATTTCCCTCGTGCTGACACAGAGACTGTGGCAGAGGAGTCCATTGCGGACAAATATTTGTTTCTTATCAGTACTTTAGATCCGTGGTACGGAGATATAATCATCTATCTCCAAACCCAAAGCTTTCGGTCTGAAGCTTCAAAGGCTGAACGTCGAAAAATTCGGTTTCAATCCCAGCAATACAAAATTATTGGAGATACACTTTATCGCCGGGGGGCAGACTTAGTTTTTCGACGTTGTTTAACTCACGAAGAGGCTGAGAGGGTTTTGAATGATTGTCACTCTGGAGCATGTGGCGGTCATATGTCTGGGTATGCCACAGCTCAGAAGGTGTTGCGCGCTGGCTATTTCTGGCCGTCTATGTTTAAAGATTGTATCATTGCAGTCCGGAAGTGCCACAACTGTCAAGTGTTTGATCGCAAGATGCGCGCACCACCTGCTCCTCTCCACCCTATAATTGTCGTTGGTCCATTCGCCAAATGGGGTATCGACTTTATTACTTGTAACCCTCACTCGGCCGGGGGGCATGCGTATATCATCCTCGCGGTTGATTATTTCACTAAATGGGCCGAGGCGATGCCTACATTCGACGCAAGCGGCAAAACAGCTGCAATTTTCGTATTCAATCATATTATAACTAGGTTTGGTGTCCCACAAGCAATCATTACTGACCATGGGAGCCATTTTCGAAACATCATGATGACTGAGCTTACAAGCCAGCTTGGTTTGCGCCACGATAGCTCTACTCCTTATTATCCGCAAGCCAACGGTTTGGTTGAGTCTATCAACAAAGTTCTAGTTATCATGATCCGACGAACCATTGGTATTCATCGGTCGAATTGGCACAACATGTTATTTTCAGCGCTATGGGCATACCGAACCTCAGTGAAAACTTCAACTGGGTTCACTCCTTTCCAGCTAGTTTATGGCTTGGAAGCTGTGTTACCCATTGAATGCGAAATCCCATCACTTCAAATGGCTGTCGAATTACTTCCAGCTACTTCCGAAGAGGAGAAACGTTTATTGTACTTAGCTAAATTAGATGAGACTCGACGTGATGCTGCATTGGCAATCGAGACTCACGCGAAGCGAATGAAAGCTCAGTATGATAGAAATGTGACCCCTCGAAGTTTTTCGGAGGGAGACCTAGTGCTATTATATGATCAAGCTAACGATAAGCTAGGTGCTGGAAAATTCGTTCCTATGTGGCATGGACCCTACATTGTAAAGCGAAAGCTAGCAAAAGGGGCTTATGAGCTGGTAGATTTTGATGGGGACTCTTTGGGTAAACCCAAAAATGGACTTTACCTAAAGAGGTATTATGCTTAAATGGTGGGTATGGAGAATTTTTAGTTAGCTTAGGTTTTCTTTCTAGCTAGTATGTTTGTTAGTTAGTTAGTGTGCTTAGCTTAGAGAGTGTCTTTTTCGTCGTTATTCTGGCTTATCTTGGTTTTACTCTTGATATTGCAGATGTCGACGCCTCTCCAAACATACATTGGATTTGCTGATGGTGCTTGTCGTAGTACACGGAATATCTCTTCCGCAGCGTGGGTTATCTATTCACCCTCTGACGAGTTAGTTTCTATGCATGGGGTAAGCCTTGGTCAAACAACGAACAACATTGCAGAATACAGTGCAGTGGTTGAATTATTATCCGAATCTATTTCATTTGGAATTCGACGTTTGATAGTGAGGTTAGATTCTGAACTTGTTGTATTACAGCTTAATAGAGTTTATGCCATTAGAAATCCTGTGTTATTAAGGTTGTTTTTGAGAGTGCGTCTCTTGGAACGTGAATTTGATTACATTGATTATCAGCATATTCCAAGGTCTTTAAATACATTAGCAGATGCAATTGCTTCTCGAATGTTGGACAGACATTTACGATAATCATGCAAGTAAATTTAAAAACATTTCATCACATATGTTAAACAAGATAAGCCGGTAATAGTGATATATATATAGATAGGAGTGTGTCAAAAAATATACATCGTCTTCGATCATAGGTTGAAAAACACCTTATGATCGGCAAAATGATAAAGTACAAAAAAGTCAAAAATGTCACATGTGTCTACAAAGTGACTAGCCAATCACTGGTGGTGCTCCCTATACGACACCACTGCACGGGCTACCTTACACAAAAATCTCCTAAACGGTCCAGGGACTGCGACTACATAGCGCTGAAGTCTGATAGGAATATCATCTATGGTAGTCTCAGGCATATCCGCCGTCAGATGCTCTAGATCCTGCTCCAACTCAGCTAGTGACTCTGCAGCCGCGTCCTGTGGGGCCGGTACCGGTGCAACTGGATGTCTCCTCTCAAAAGGCCGGAGGTTGGCTGGGCGCTGTGGTCCAACATCTGCATTTTGAAAATTTTTACTGTCAGTTTTGAGACGATATATATAAAAAAAAAAAAAAAAAAATACATAATTTGAAAACTTGTGAAAAACAGAGTACCTCTGTCATCTCATTGTTCTCCCTGTGGAAGAACCATGTCCGGATCACCTCGAAAATCTACTCCGGCATACGGAAAGTCCTAGATCGAAAAAACCTGGTCCTCTAACCAATGAAAATAACTATCAGGGAATCGAACAATCGTCGCGCCCTCGTCAGGATGCCGGGCCATCACCGTAACCCATCGTACTAGCTTTGGCTCCCGAGGACCCAAGATATCAACAGTGAGTTGCTGAGGGATCAGCATCGGAACTCTCTCTAAGGCAAAGCTCACGACTAGAGGCCCATATCCAAAGGTCTTCAGTCGTCCGTTCTTTGCCCTAGTCAGTTGGCTCTTCATGTTAGCCGACACAGCATCACACCAGTTGAAAATGGTGCCTTGGTAACAGTCAATCGCCATTCGCATTTGGGACCCAGAGGCAATATGTAAAGCGGCTGCGCCGCAAATTCTGGTAACCGTGAAAGCTATAACTTTGAGTTCACGCAGAGAGATGTGTTTGATTTCTATGCCTTTCGCATGGTGTGCATTGGGTGTGCACCAATCTGCCCGGAGACTAGCAAGGGATTGGCCACCCGGCCTAGTCCCGGCTAGATTGAGTTGCTCGCCTCTATTTGGCAAGCCAGTGAGAAAGTATACATCAGAGGGCTCTATCTCGAGCTGGTGCCCTCCTATGTAAAAGCATTGCTCTTGAACGTTCCATCTCTCAACCAGCCATTCCAAGAATCTCACCTGAGCCCTCATGCCAGGTATGGCCCAGTATTTATATAACCCGCATGCTTTTAGGGCATCAATGGAAGGTTGATGTTCAATTGCAGCTAAATCAACGTCTTCGTGCTCTCTTTCTCTCCAATCCAACATGGTGAGTGCCCTACACACCAAGAAACAATGATTAGAATTGATTTGGGGAAATTTAAATGGTTGATGGTGGAGTTTGGGGTTTCAAATTCCGCCTTTCACGGGGGACGCACCCCGCGTTTAGAACACAGGGCGTCGGGACGCAGCTGGCCTAAAGGTGGGCTGCGTCCCCCGACCTTTTTTCTGTACAGGAAAAAGTCGGGGGACGCAGGTCACCTGAAGGGCACCTGCGTCCACCGCAGAGCGCACTTTGAAACCTAAAACCCCCCAAAAATCAAAACTAAAACCTAAAAAACAATTTTAATCGGATGAAATTGAAGAGGAGGATGTTGAAAAATACCTGGAAGAGACGGCGTTCGATTCTGACGGTCGGATTTTCCGCAGCGACCACGGGAAGTTTCTTGCCAAAAACCCTTTTTTCAACCTCAACAGTAAAATGGTAAAAATGACATGGTAAAAAGTCTTTTTATAGGTTTTTTGGATGAATTTGTTCATTTTTCACCATGGAAGGATGTTTTTCGATGTATTTTTGCCTATCTTAAACAGGTATGAGTAATGTGTCGTTTTTGTGCAGGACAAAGGGATTTAGAGGGAAAATTGTCATTTTTCATGAACCAAAATATCATAATCATCTTTTAAGCCCTTTTCTGACTCCTAAAAAATGAAAAGATTGCCGAGCGTTTCTTTTACACTCGTTAAAACGGAATTAAAAGACGGTCCCCTTATAGCTCTTTTCTGACCGTAAAATCAGGAAAATATTGCCGGGTTTTTGTTGTTTCAAACTCGATACGGAAATAAAACGACGTGTCCTTGATCGCTTTTTACTTTTCAGGTCAGTGGCACTAATTATGAAAGTACTCCTTGATCGCAAGATCAAGCGGTTCCCCCAGGTATTATTTTATACTTTTTCGGACTTGAGGGACACAAATCTACGAAAAAGTTCAACTTGGAGTCTTCTTAAGTTTTTCAGACTCTCTAAAATTGAAAAACGCCGAGTTTCTCCTATACTGGGCTCGTTAAAACATTTTACAGTAAAGGACCTGTTCAATTACAAACAGGAACGAACCACTCCTTCCTAGGGTTCGAATCAAAACTAGGTTGGACTCATCCGAAGGATGAGCTTATAATCAAGCATATGTTATTCTCCTCAAGCTTGTTAAAAATAAAGAGGTACTTGCCAGAAATGGTGGGGGAAAAGAGAGAAGAATGAGCCTATTTGTTACCTTTTGTCTCAGAAGAAACTTTATTACCACTCTTGAACACGACACTTTTCATTCACCTGGGTTGGGAAATCTTTTACCTCACAGTTGATCAAACCACTTTGAAAGTCTTCAACCGGGTTCCAGGGATTAACTTTGAGTCATTTATCACCAAGCCATCTGTTGTGTCGTTATGTGTTCAAGAGGTCTGCAAGCAAAACTTTCATCTGCAAAATACTTGTCATCCATTTGACCATCCCTGAGTCAGTCCTTACAGCAACATTTCTTCAACTTGAACAATGATTTCGTGTTGTGGGCTTGCCTGCAACGGGTCGCTTTCTATCGACATCAGCACATTATCTAGAGAGATGACTTAGAAATCGTCAGTGCCTTGAAGTCTGCATGCATCAATGGCAGGTTTCTCGCCTTTGACGTCAGTTTACATCATTGACTTTCGATCGAAGGATTCCGTGAAATGTTCGACATCAACTCATTCGTTCACATCTCATGGATTGTACTGGGTACTTTGAGAACCATTGACATTACTAGTGGTCTCTCTCACGCTTGTTAACAGTTTTCATCATCGACTGGTAATCAAGTGGTTTCTACCATGTTCGACATCAACTCATTTATTCGCATGGCTAGAATCGTACCAATTCGGGAAGTAGAAACGAAGACCCTGGATCTAGTTTCCACCATCCAGGCTACGAGGAGTTTTGTATTCATTATCTAAGTAGACTAATCATAAACAGATGGCTGCGCCAATACTGTGTCTACAAAAGTCTATGATTATGATGTACTGCAAGATCATTCCTGTATCAGAGTAGTTAGTCTGTTAGTTAAAGTTTTGATCTGAGTATGGGAATGCCTACCTCAGTGATGATATAATCTTATACATGTATTTTGTGTTGAAAATTGCAGGTTCTGACCAGGCTCTCCACGAGATAATCCTTGAAATGATAAAGCGCTTCACCCTTCCTAGATAATACAAAACCCTAATCTATTACAGGCTTCGCACTTTAGGGGGCAATCTGTTACACTAAAAAATGTCACCATGACTATTTACCGTTAGTATGGCTCAATCAACAGTCATGCTACCCTCTTAGGCAAGTCTTATGCCTCTGCTCTCCATGTCAAACTCCAAAAAAGAGAGAAAGTCTTTATAAATGTATTTATCTCTGGGGACGCAGGTTCTCTCAACCTTACCTGCGAGGACGCACCCAATGTTCACCAAATTTGCGTCTTTGGACGCTCTGTATGTAAAGGGGCAGGTGCGTCCCCCTGGAAAGGTTAAAATGCGCAAGTTTCATCTTTAAAAAGTTACTTGCGGTCATTTCTAGAGCATTCTAGAAGGTTGTTCGACGTGTATTGAGCGCCTCCAGATGGTTCATGCACTCCTACCAAAGAGGAACTTATCCCATCAATAAGGGAGCTATCCCATCCAAAGAGGGGATTATCCCATTGATGGTGGACCTGATTAACTTCCTCTTGAGCACTATAAATACAGGCATTGGGCCAGAAGGAGAGGAGGTTGGAAGCTATACATTTCTAAGGGTAAATGTTGCAGGAATTAGGACTCCCATTTAGAAGCTTGTGAGGAGAGATTGCCATCTTTGCTTGTTCTATTTGGAAGTGGGTGAGCTTTGTCAAAGTAAAGGAAAACTCTTGATGGACCCTGGGAGGGACTTGCACAACACCAAGGCTCAGGTTGTATTTTTTCCTTTTGTTACCTATTAATGCAAATGAGTCCATTCTTCTCAATAACTTGTTATTTATGAGTTGTTTCATGTACTCCTTGGTCTATGTGTTAAATATGTTTTATTCTATGAGATTATCAAGTGCTATTTAATCGTTTGATTGTTAGTGTATGCAGGTTTCAAAGTGAAGGAGGAGCTCATCCGGATCAGCGGAGCTGGACTGCTACAACAGCGTTGGATTACAGGTAGGATCTAAACACTTGATTTCCCATATAGTAAATGCATGTTTAGAGAAGGATTGCTCTTGTTTGTCTTGTTTGTCACTAGAGAGTCTTAGGCTCCTAGGGAGGTTGGTTGTGTCCGCACAATCGACTCTTTCCGCCTGACAAGCACCACAATCAGCAATGTCGTCTTCGATCCAGTGATTCAACTTATGAAAGATGTTATTCAGAAAGAGGAAAACCGTGAGATTCTACAAGCTGATTTGAAGCATATGGATAGACTTGTACAGGATATCAGCACCATCTTCCAGGACCAACAGAGAGTTCGCCCGCAGACTGTGAAGGATGTTTTGGAAGAGCTGCAAAGATCCCTTACAGAAGCGCAGAGCCTACTTCATCCATCCGTGGGACGGCAACGGTATCTCGAATGTCTGGTGTGCAAGCCGGTGAGACTCTCAAAGAAAATACAAGAATGGAAGGTAAGTTTCGATAACCTCTATCAACACCTTAGAGACGATTTGTCAGTAATTATTAATGTCAGCATATTGCCAAATCAGCGCCGCAAAAGGCATTGCTTCAAGATGTGCCGACCTATGTGTTTGATGGTTCTGGCATAAATTCTGCTCAAAGACAGGTACAGGCATGGCTTACTGAACCATATACCAGGAGATCGGCCCATTCCAGGCTTTCAAAAACAATGTGGGAGTTTTAAAATAACAACAACATCCTTCACAGTTACTGTGACTACGAGCCTGATATTCTCTCTGGTTGTTATTTATTTTAAATTTATTTTTATTGATTTTGATGGGTTATTTAGACTCACCTCTTATTTATTGAGTAGTGATTTTTCTTTTTTCTGGCGTGAATTCGTAATCTTTTTCTGCTTTCTAAATTTAAAATTAGTTGTCAAACTCATTCTCAATGTAAAAAACTAGTTAAAATCCAGGCCAACACAAAACTGATTAAAATTACTTTGACGGTGTGCAACGTACAATAGGTTATTGCTGGCTATATTGCTCCAACCTTTCACAGGATCTTTATACAGATTTTCCAGCCAATATACGGAGCTCTTGACATGAATTACGGACTCCACCTTTAGTAAGGATTTAAGCTGTGCGAGACCTGGTCTCGTCAAATGTTCTTATTTCTCTGTAGCTCGCGTAAATTTGAGTGATTTTGCGGAACACTATTATTTTGATGGTAAGATTTCGACAGGAAAAGGAAACAGGGGACCGTTAGCGGAACATTTATGTATTTATAAACCCTTAGGGTTGCCTGGGCTTGATTTTGGCTCTAGAATTTCACTCGGACTGATCCTTTCTAAGCTGGAATTGTTTTAGGGTTGATTCGATAATATGCCCAATTTACTTGTTGGCATTTGCGTAGTTTTAAGGTGTCTGGTATCTTCTTAATTTTGTTCCACGTTGGGGAAGATCGGGTCTGCTTTCGTATATCAATTGGGAGCTTGCTTCAAACTCTTGGACTAGAGGTAAGACACAGGCGCACTATTTCATTAGATTCTTTTTATTTTACACATTGGGATTGTCGAATGGGATTTCATTAGATTTGTTTTATTTAACACATTGAGATTGTCAAATGGGTGATGTGAATGATCTGAGCTAAAATCGTCCCTATTACCTGCATTTTTAGAAAACAGAGAATTTGATTTGCATTGTTCTTAGACAAAAAAGACAAATGTATTCTTTATGTGCAGAAGTCTAGTGCATTTTGCATTTGCAAATAGATATGGTGTAATATGTCCAGAAGTAAGGTAGGAGAGAGGATTCTTTTATGTTAGTTATTCCAGGGCTATATTGGAAAATTTATCGCATGGTTGCCGGGGAGCTGAATGTGAGGTCAATTTTGTTTTGTCTTGAAAGTGCTTAATTGAAAGGAAGCATAACAATTGGCCCAAAGAGGTTGAACACCACAAGTGGTCTGCTTGTGTGGCTTTTGCTCGGCGTTCTTGGCTGCCCGCTGCCTCCAGTGGGAGTCACCAGCGATTCCCTGCGCTGTCTCTAGCCATGATTTGTCAATGGTATGTACAATACTGATCTCATAAATTCTAAGTTCAAAGTGTTGCCGGCTGACTCCCATGAGAGTCACCAATGATTCCCTGCTCTGCCTCTCCCACCATGATTTGTCAATAGTATTGTACATACTGATCTCATAAATTCAAAGTTCCATTCAAAATTGATGGATTTTGCTCATCTGGATGAATTTCTATACAGGAATCATCCTCCCGCTCAGTACATTGTTCACCAATACATGTGAAAGTGCAGACGGAAGGTACAAAAATTGTCAAGGGTTTTTTATTTTTCACCAAATCAAGCGGTAGTGGGCGCAGCCGCTGGATTGTCTAATTTAAGCAATTCAACTCAAGCTATTTGCTCTTCTGGATCCACATTATTACGGCTCACATTTGTTGTATGAGATTCTGAAACACGGGATTCTGAAACACTAGCATTTTTTTTGGGAAATTTTTAGTTTGATATTCTTAATCTTTAATAAGGATTTAAGCTATGCAAACCATCTCCTATGAATCATGATGATCTTTTTAGCATTTTAATAAATTGCAATCAGTTGTGGGGAAGGTAGTTACAAACATGTTTTACCATTCCTTTTTACCCAAAGAAGAAACATCTAGAAGAGGAAATATTTGCATGAATGAAGTTAAGGGTCCAATGGTAATTTCTAAGAGACTAATGAATTACAATAATGCTTTTGAGTATTTGGGCCATAATTGTATGCCCCTTATTATATCCCATAAGAACACATCGATTTTGAAAATGGTGATATTTAATGTGAAAGGTGTCGAGGGAATAATGAGTTGATCAAACTATGCCCTTGCATGTCACTCGACTTAGTTAATTTTTTTGTAAACAATAACTAGTGGTGTAGATGGATATTTTTCCGGTAGATGAACTGGTATTAACAAGCAAAAGCCAACATGAACAGTGGGATATGGTGCCCATTTACTCGCTCCTCGAAGGTGATGTGCTTATAAACTGCAATACTTACTGAACATGTTAAAAATTAAATTAAAGGACTGATTCTCTAAATATGAAACACAATAACAAAGATTTCTTCTTGTTCTCACACTATTTCTATTGCACATTTGTAGCTTGGCAACAACCAAGTAGAAAGAATAGTTGGCAAATTAATACATAAGCCTAAGTGGAATATACCTCAAAGTGGGGTGGAAAACAAATTATAGTGCTTAAACTAGAAGTTAGAATGAGATCCTATTATATTTTGCTATAATTAGGTGTCCTTTGCGCATTCCAAAGAAAATAGGAAAAACCAGAATGCTTTTCTTATAAAGCAAATGGCATGATTTTCTTTTTATTTATGTAATCTCTCAGGAAATTTGAAACAAATATTCGATAATATAAAGGAATGTTGTATAAATTTTTATTTGTATGTAATGTCTTCCTTTTCACAAACTTCAGCAGTTGTTGCTATCTGCTCTTCTGGATCCACATTATTACTTAATATGTTTGATATTCTTAATCTTTAATAAGGATTTAAGTTGTGCGAACCATCTCCTATGAATCATGATGATCTTTTTAGCATTATAATAAAGGAATGTTGTATAAATTTTTATTTGTATGTAATGTCTTCCTTTTCACAAACTTCAGCAGTTGTTGCTATCTGCTCTTCTCGATCCACATTATTACTTAATATGTTTGATATTCTTAATTTTTAATAAGGATTTAAGTTGTGTGAACCATCTCCTATGAATCATGATGATATTTTTAGCATTATAATAAATTGCAATCAGTTGCGGGGAAGGTAGTTACAAACATGTTTTACTATTCCTTTTTACCCAAAGAAGAAACATCTAGAAGAGGAAATATTTGCATGAATGGAGTTAAGGCTCCAATGGTAATTTCTGAGAGACTAATGAATTACAATAATGCTTTTGAGTATTTTGGGCCATAATTGTATGCCCCTTATTATATCCCACAAGAACACATCCATTTTGAAAATGGTGATATTTAATGTGAAAGGTGTCGAGGGAATAATGAGTGGATCAAACGATGCCCTTGCATGTCACTCGACTTAGTTAATTTTTTTTTAAACAGTAACTAGTGGTGAAGATGGATATTTTTCCTGTAGATGGTATTAACAAGTGGGAAATGGTGCGCATTTACTCGCTCCTTTAAGGTGATGTGCTTTTAAACTGCAATACTTACTGAACATGTTAAAAATTAAAGGACTGATTCTCTAAATATAGAACACAATAATTTCGTCTTGTTCTCATACTATTTCTATTGCACATTTGTTGGTGCCCATTTACTCGCTCCTTGAAGGTGATGTGCTTTTAAACTGCAAAACTTACTAAACATGTTAAAAATTAAAGGACTGATTCTCTAAATATAAAACACAATAACAAAGATTTTGTCTTGTTCTCATACTATTTCTATTGCACATTTGCAGCTTGGCAATAACCAAGTAGAAAGAATAGTTGGAAAATTAATACATAAGCCTAAGTGGAATATACCTCAAAGGGGGTGGAAAACAAATTATAGTGCTTAAACTAGAAGTTAGAATGAGATCCTATTATATTCTGCTATAATTAGGTGTCCTTTGTGCATTCCAAAGAAAATAGGAAAAACCAGAATGCTTTTCTTATAAAGCAAATGGCATGATTTTCTTTCTATTTATGTAATCTTTGTTAGGGAAATATTCGATAATATAAAGGAATGTCGTATAATTTTTATTTTTATTTGTATGTAATGTCTTCCTTTTCACAAACTTCAGCAGTTGTTCCCTTTCTAAAGCCAATCAAAGAGAGGCGAGTGAGCATGAAAGGTCTTAAACTAGTCTTATAGGAGCAATGGGACTTTAGAATCTTAGTACGGGAACAAGTAGAAAGAATAGTTGGCAAATTAATACATAAGCCTAAGTGGAATATACCTCAAAGGGGGGTGGAAAACAAATTATAGTGCTTAAACTAGAATTTAGAATGAGATCCTATTATATTTTGCTATAATTAGGTGTCCTTTGTGCATTCCAAAGAAAATAGGAAAAACCAGAATGCTTTTCTTATAAAGCAAATGGCATGATTTTCTTTCTATTTATGTAATCTCTGTCAAGGAATTTGAAACAAATATTCGATAATATAAAGGAATGTCGTATAATTTTTATTTTTATTTGTATGTAGTGTCTTCCTTTTCACAAACTTCAGCAGTTCTTCCTTTTTTAAAGCCAATCAAATAGAGGCGAGTGAGCATGAAAGGTCTTAAACTAGTCTTATAGGAGCAATGGGACTTTAGAATCTTTGTACAGGAGCAAGGCCTTAAACTAGTCTTACATCGCCGCCATGGGTTGCGAAACCACTGAATGTGATAAAGGCTTTGTATGTTATTGGGAGAGTGAAAATGGTTGCCACTGAATGAGACCACGAACAAAGTGACGAAGATGAATTCTTCTTTTAAGGCCGGGGTGTTTTGTGTTGTGGTAGATGATGCCACACATGTGGTACATCTAGATGAAATTTATCTTTGGGATTCTCAACCTTACTAATCTTGGATTTCCATTTTCAACACTTTCATGATATTTTCTTTATTTTATCAATTTTTTGTGGTCTTGGATCCGAGGTCAATTTCCAGCATATTTGCCAGTGCCCAGTGTGTGGGCAGGAAGAGAATCGGAGACGAAGATTGCTCCTCCACTCTGAGCCATGTAATTTTCTAGGGCATCGACCGCCATCACTGTGACTCCTCTCTCTTCTTTATCTTTAGGTTTCAAAGATCTAGTGAGTACCTTTGTCCAGTCATCAAAACAATGCATTGGAATGCAGATGCAAATTCGGTCCTACATGGATCTCCAAAGAATATGATTCAGAGTTTCACAAACTACAGCAACATGGAATTCCACATGTATCATGTCCTCAGGCAATCTCTCCTCTGGCTCCTCCACAAGCAACAGGTCCACTTCCTGGTTGTAGTCATAGTAGCATTTTTCCATGCCGTTCAAACATGGCAGTAGGCACTCAGAATTAGGCAGTCATTTTAGGGTTTTGGGCATCCTAAGAGCAAGAACGTTTGTGACCTCTATCGTTGTGAAGAATACAATGCACCTGCAGAGGTCCAGGCATCCACATTTCTTTGCAAGGACTAATCTGAAAGGGATGCATTTTAGCAGGACAGATTCCACATGATAGGCATTGAACATTTACTTCATAAATTGCTTAATAGAAGAATTGGGTGTATGGGTTGATAGCATCACAACATAAGTTTTTTTAATTTCTCCTTCCCTACATGTGGTGAGCCCAAACCCCTCTATATCGTTGAGCTTGGGACCTGTCATAGTGGCCAGAACATCTCTGGCACCTAACTCCAGATCAAGCCTTCCTCTTAAGAAGTTTGTGATAAAAATTGATGCATTGCCTATGTAGGTTATTCCTAAATCAGGAAAACTAGCAGAACCCGTTACCAATTCACTTATTTCACCCTATGAATAAACAATATTACGTAGCCATCCAAACCAGAAAACCAAATTCATAAAGAGCCACCGCATGATATAAATGAAAACACCCATTCCAAATACTTGATGCAAATTGGGGATTTTAAAGTACAATCAAACGGGAAGAAATTTAGAGAATATCTTTCCCCTTGTGATTTGGTATACCAAACTAGATTTATGAGGAATAGAGGCATGTAATTGATGGCTAGTCTTGGAACTCTTGAGTTGTTCAGAATGTTTGTTGACATAAAAAGGTATATATATTTCTTACCATATGCAAATAATTTTCCTGTAGCTAGCATATATAGGGTAGTCCATTACTTTATTTTAATTAAAATTTTAAAAACTATGTTGTTGGGATTTATTTAAACTTCCATTCATGACATACAAATTACCAATTTTTGTAATGCAGATTGTCGTAACCTCGCCCATAAGGTGTAGACTAGTTGATTTGTGGGGCTTAGTTTCCATAAGGTCTTAGGTTCAAATCTCACGAGAGGGGTTGAATGCCAGGGCCAATTGCATGGGTTACCCTGTTGCAAGGGGTCCACAGACTCCACCAAGTCTCTCACACAAAATTTTTATTTGGAACTATTACCATATGAGGCTGAAGGGTTCAGTGTACAGACTCCACCAAGTCTCGCACAAAAAAAATATTTGGAACCATTACCATATGAGGGTGGACTCCACCAAGTCTCTCACACAATTTTTAATTGGAATCATTACCATATGAGGCTGAAGGGTTCAGTGTACAGACTCCACCAAGTCTCGCACAAAAGAAATATTTGGAAACATTACCATATGAGGGTGAAGAGTTCAGTCTAGCTGAGGCAACAAAAGACAACGGTCCAATCTGGGATGCAATTTTTAATGAAAATAAGCTCTTGGATTGAGAAATTGGGAAGAAAGTTGCACATGCCTCTATTATCAGTAGATTGTTTGATTATATTGCATTTAACATTAAGATTTATTTCTTTCAAATTTGGCTATAGTTAGATCACATAACATATCACATTTTTTTTTCATTGATGCTCATCTTCCATATGTACTACCGACTTACGGTGTTTCCTTTGCAGCATCTGGTGCAAATGCTAGTTATTGGTTTCTATGATCGGGCATTAAGTATCCAAATCCTAGAAGCTTATGGTTAGGACTTGGATTCAGACATTTATGAAATTATAGACGATGAAAATTCCTCATTTTATAACTTGCATCTCAATCTGGAAATAATCCTTTGTCGATTGGGAATTTTACTTCAGAATCATGCGAAGGAATAGAGGGATCTAATGTCGACGGAAATCAAGTGACGGCCCATCCTTGTACTCCTAAAATTGCACGGAGGATTGTGACTTTGCATTTTTTTTTATTGTTAAAGGTAGCTTTCGCCTTCGTTCTGGTGTTATTGGTTTGGGCATGTGAGAGGGCTCCAAGTTGTAATCAATTAGTCACAGACAAGAAGAAGGAGGCTTTCATGCTTTGTGTTAAAGTGCAAATTTATTGTACCTTGGGAGGTGTGGTAAGTTGTAATTTTGTTTGGTATTTTTGTTGTGTGAAGAACTTAAGCCCAAAATTTTTTATGCCGATTGTGGATTGAGTGTGTGAAACCTATAGTTTTGTTTGTTGCCTACACAAATTAAAGTTATGGTTACTTAAGCTACTTTGTCTACATAAAGGAAATACAATATTTTTATTCTTAGATAGGAAACTTCAATTTTTAAAAAGGAATTTCTTGTTTTGAATCTCTCTTGTGTTTATGGAATTCATGGAGTTAGAAAAAATTAGTGGCCTAAACTTCCCCTCATGGAAAGTAAAAGTATAGATGCAATTAATGAAGAAAAATTTGTGGGGCATAGTGAAGGGTACAAAAGTGGCACCTATAGATGCCAAACAGTTACTTGAATGGAAAAGTAGAGATGACAAAGCTAAGTCCATTATCGGACTTGCTCTTTTAGATTCACAATTACATCATGTAGATCTCACTAAACCATCTAAAGAAATATGGGAACACTTGATTCAATTGTTCGGTGCAAAAGCTACAAATGCAAAATTTTCCATAAAATTGTAGTTATTTAAACTAAAAATGAATGAAGAGACATTTATGTCCAGTCATGTAAATAATTTAATGTCTCTTATAAGAAAGTTAGTTGAAGTTGGTGCCAAGGTAGAAGATGAAGACGCAAAATCCATCTTATTAAATAGTTTACCTTCAAGTTTTAGCAATGTTGTCTTCACCTTAAGTCAAATGTCTTCACATACATTAGATGAGACAATTGCAACACTTTTGGCAGAGGAAAATAGGCTAAAACTAGAGGATACATAAGGAAATTCTCTAATAGAAAACTTATTATTTTCAAAGAAAAGGATGAGAAAGAAAAATGCAAATAAAACTCAACTTAAATGCTACTGCCACATGAAAATTGGGCATACAACGTGGAATTGTAAAGACCGTGCCAACGATATGTTAAAAGGGAAGGTAAAAGAATCAACAAACATAGCCACAAGTGACTATTCATTGAGTTCAGGTGATGAATTCAATGAAGAAATTGAATCCCTCAAACTCTTTTAGAGTAGCTACAGTTCGGTGAAAAAGGCTCAATATGGATGGTTGTCCAAATAGTTTGGCAGTTGTGGATATAGGGAAGGATCCCTCATTTGTTGAAGACGTGGGAGTGGTATTCTCATGAGGTTATGCAACAGCTTTGGACAGCTTGGGACGTTGTTCAGTAATTTATTTTGGGAGATCCGTGATTCGGGAGTTTGAGAATGGAACTTGGGAATCCAGCTTTTTGACTACAACTTTCTGAGGGTTATGAGGCAACTTGATGGAGCCCATACTGATCTGGAAGTTGTAAACAATTTAAATAATGATTATGTATTTTGTTGTTTATGGGTGGTTTCAATAAGTTTATGTAATGTAAGCATTAAGGGGGGGATTTAGAGTTAATGCTTACATACTATATCTAAGAAGTTGGTTTGTGAGTTGTTAGTGAGGGTTGAGAAATTCTCTCAACCTCTCCTCGTAAATTAGGAATAAGTTAGATCTCAAAAATTCTATATTATAGCGTAATGGTTGAATGTAATTTGTGTGATACTATATCTAATAAGTTGGTTTGTGAGTTGTTGGTCAGGGTTGAGAAATTCTTTCAACCTCTCCTCGTAAATTAGGAATAAGTTAGATCTCAAAAGTTCTATATTATAGAGTAATGGTTGAATGTAATTTGTGTGTGTGTGTGTTTAACGTATACATACCTCTGTGAAATATAAGTGTGACTTTGTTATTTCATAGATATTTGATAAATTTCAACATATTATTAATATTACAACTTAGTATAAGGGAGAAGTATAATTTTTTTAGAACTTGATATGGAATTGACATATGTATCTAAAAGAATATTAATAACAAAAAAGTATTTTAATAAATAAAATATCTCAATGTAAGGAAAGATAAATTAATTAAAAGTAAAATATTCTTTATATTTTCACTTTTCTTTTTTTTAATCAAGTAAGAGTGGAGCCTTCCATTAGTCAAGAAAAAATACATATTGTACAACAGCAACACCAGCTCTATGAACACTCGACAGATAGCTGGGTTGACTCAACAAAACTACAACAAGACTGTTGTCAAAACATTCCATCCAAAAGGGAGTACATAGAATCTGCCCCGTCTATCTGAACTCGAAATAGAGATTAGAAGGTTCAGAGGTTCTCTTGGGTCCTCTAAAAGTAATAAGTCTCGCTCATCAAGGAACCTGTAAGCTCTTGATGTCGAGGACCCACATAACCGAAGGCCCTGTGTCTTAAAAACAAACCTTAACCTTTGGTTTTCTTCACCACCCGAAAACCATGCGATCCTACCCTCGGAGATCCGACAGTCAAAAGTTAATTTCGGATCATCAACTTGCCCACTCTTTAATTTAACTTACGAACCTAATAAGAAACTAAACCATCGCTCTATATATTTTTCGGGTCCGCTTGGGGATTAACCATCGATCATTTTATCACCCCGATCACCGTGCGATCCTACCCTTGATGATCCGACAATCAATAGCTAATTTCGGGCCATAAACTCTCCCACTCATTAATTTATCTTATGGACCCGAAGAGAAACAAGACTGCTGCTTTATAATTTTTTCGGGTCGGGTTGTGGATTTACCTTCGATCATATTTTTACTCCGATCATTGTGCGATCCCACCCTCGGAGATCCGACAATCCAAAGCTAATTTCGGGTCGGTAACTTGCCCACGCTTTATTTTATCTTTCAGACCCATGAGTATCATTGATCACCACACTATTGTTTTTCGGGTCCAATTGAAATTTTAACCTCCATGTGGTTTTCCGCCCAAAATCCATAAGATGGTGGAGTTTAAGGCAATCTATGGTCAACAGCCTGCCAACCAGCCGTTGTTTACCCCTTGCGCTTGGTCCATTTTCTACTGTTTCCATCAGTCTCCTGACTGTTGAATTTACTTACTTTAAGAATACTCCCTGTCTATGATTGCCTATCTGTGACAATCCTCGTGCAGTTTCCCTAAGGGTGTCGACGCCCAAGTATATCTTCTATTACTTCTTGAACAAAGCACTCCTTCATTCGCCAAGCGATCCGCTAACTTGTTGGTTGTTCTGCATATGTGAACAAATTGGAGTGTTCTCAGGGTTCTCAGGTGGGATTGTATACGTTGATAGACTTGCAATAACTACCATTGTTTTGACACTTTTTCTGGCGTTGTACCATTGCATATCTTCTTAACCGAATTAATTATCAATTCAGAGTCTGCTTCTACAATAGCATTGTGTAAATCTAACTTAATCAAGATTTCTAGGCATTGCTCTAAGGCCATGAGTTCTGCCATATTATTAGTGGCATTCCCCAAATGACTATGAAAGATGACTTGTATGTCTCCCTTCTCATCTCTTATGACTCCGCCATAACCAGCCACTCCAGGGTTTCCTTTAGAGGCTCCATCTATATTAAATTTCAAAAAACCATGTGGAGGAGGTTGCCAGAATTCCTTACCCGCTGTTGTATGGCTTGCGATCTTGCTTATGCCTTGGGGGATCAGCAGCTGGAGACCCAAATGTAGAAGTATATGTGCATCCTGGTTTAGAGGAGGGTTTTCGGGGGGTTTCTTTAGACAGGTACTTACAGTTTCTTTGAGTTGTCTTATAATTTGAGCTATGATGCTCTGCGTTGAGCCAATTATGTTCTTGAAAATCTTGTTGTTGCGTTCTTTCCAGACATCCCAGATCAAAAAACCTGGAATCATAGTTCAGGCTTTGTTGACTATTTCATTTTCTGAGAAATCTTCCGCCAATTCTTTAAAGTGCCAGTAATGTTGGATGCGTCCCTGTCAGTTTGCCTGAAGATTGAGGCTACCCAATTCCACAAGTTAGAGGTGAATGGGCAGAGGTTGAGTAGGTGATCCATCGTTTCTTCTTGTAGGCCACATAACTGGCATCTAGATGGAACAACAAAACCTCTTTTCCGAAGATTATCCCAAGTCAGAATCTTTTTATGTTGCACCAACCACATGAACAGTTTGATTTTCATCCAGTGTGAGTTCTGCCATAAGTTCTTCCATATCTTATCAGGGTTTGGAAAGTCAAGCCCAATGGAAAAATTTTTGGCTTCTTTGAGGTTGAAGTTTCCTTCATTGTTTCTTCCCCATATTAGTTAGTCAAACAATGTAGATGTTAAAATCTTTCTTTGTTCCAAGATAAGTGCAAGAGCTTCTGCTTGGGCCTTCAAAGGGGTCTCTTCACAATATCCCAGGTTCTTCCATGTTCTACATTTATCCTCGTTTCCTATATGATCCCAGAAGTCACTTACCTAAAGTAAACCTTTATTGTCAGTGCCATTCTTTAGATTGGTTAATTCTTCTCTGCACAGGTTAGGTTCCTGCTGCTAGTTATCCTCCCAAAACCAGGCTAGGTTTCCATCTCTGATCTCCCAAAAACTGTGCTTCTGAACTATGGCTCTATTTTCCCAAGCACTATTCCAAATGTGGGAGCCCTTGATGTGCCCAGACATCTGAATATGATCCCTTTCTTTCCAATTATTTGCATACTTCTGTTTCCAGAGCTTGGCCCATGGGGTTGCCGACTCCTTTAGCCATCTCCACCAAAGTTTTTCCCCCAAGACTTTGCTAAAGGTTTCAAGGTCCTGAAGTCCCAAACCCCCATGGTTCTTAGGTTTACATAGCTTATCCCAAGCTACCAAAGCCCATTTTTTTCTCTTCCCCTTTGCCCCAAAGAAAATCTCTTTGAATATTCTTGATGAGTTGCAAAACTCCTTTAGAGGCAGGAAAAGCTGAAAACATGAAGGTGGGAATAGTTTGCAAGATAGCCTTTGTAAGCACTAGTCGTCCTACTAAATTCAAAGACCTTCTTGTCCATTTCCTAATTTTGTCCTACAGTCTATTAGTCACTGGCTCCCAAACTTCCTTGCTCAGACGTTTGTCAGTGAGAGGTATTCCCAGATATTTGGATGGTAACTGATCTCTTTGAAAGCTGATAATTCTGAAGAGGTTTCTCTGAATAGCAATGTCAATATTAAAAAAGAAAATTTTTATTTGGAGAGGCTTACCTCTGTACCAATGGCCATAGCAAAGTCACTCAGGATTTATTTGAACGCTTTATCTTCCTTAACCGTGGGTGTACCCCGCAGCATAGTGTCATCCACAAATTGTTGATGAGTCAAGGCATCCCCATTCGGGGTGAGTTTGAGACCCTGGATTCTCCCTTCTATATTGGCGGATTTAATCGCTTTTCCTAATCCTTCCATCATAAGAATAAGAGGAAGGGGGGGAGTGGGTCTCCTTGTTGGAGGCCTCTCAAAGGCCTAAAGGTTCTGGATGGAGAGCTATTAAGCAGGATTGAAAAATTAGTTGTGGTAACAAGGGCCATTACCCATCTTATCTAGTTGTGGTCGAAGCCATATGCTTTTAGTACTTCCCTGATGTACGACCAGTTTAGTTTGTCATAAGATTTCTCTAGGTCAAGCTGTATGATCATACTCGCTTGCTTATTGCTCTTAATATAATGAACCACCTCATGAGCTTGAATGATGTTCTTTAGAATTTGTCTTCCTTCTGCATATCCAGTTTGCTCCTCAGACACAAGCGTTGGAAGAAGGGGGTTTAGTCTATTTGCAATTACTTTGGAAATAATTTTGTACACCACATTTCATAAAGCTATGGGTCTAAATCTATCTGGTGTCATAGCTTTTTCCTCCTTTGGAATCAAAGCTATGAAAGAAGCATTAAGCACCCTCACAATTGTCTTGGAGCTTCTCGAGTCCTCCACAACTTCAAGGATATCTTGTTTGACTATTTCCCAGCATGATTTGAAGAAGTCAACATTGAACCCATCCGATCATGGGGCTTTCCCATTTTTCATTTCTTTGATGACTTCATTAACTTCCTCTTCAGTCACTGGCCTATTAAGATTGTAATTGTCTTCCCTGGTTACAAGCTTTGGAATGTACTTTGTGAAGTTGTTGATAAATTGTGATCTGTCTACGAGAGGCTCCTCTGCTATGCTTTGGAAATGTTGTACCAGAGCACATTCCATTTCTTTGTGAGTACTGAGTTCTTTCCCTTGAGTGTCTCTGAGTTTTGAAATCTTGTTATGTGACCTATGATCCATGGTTTACTTGTGAAAAAACTTTGTGTTTCTTTCCCCTTCTTTAAGCCATTGCACTCTCGATTTTTGTCTCCAGAAGATCTCCTCTTGTTGGCATCTGTCTTCCCATTCTTGTCGAAGACAGTCAGCTTGCATTTTTCTTTCCTCGGTAAAGTCATATGTGATAAGGATCTGATTGAGTCCTTGTAGTTTATGTTCAACCTCTCTTTTAGCTTTGAAAATATTGCCAAACTCCTTTTTGTTCCATTCTTTAAGCCTGAGTTTGATGTGTTTCAGTCTCTGTTGTAGTAGGAACATATTAGTGCCTTGAACTGACAAATCTTCCACCCACCATTTACCAATATTACTGATGAAGTCAGGGTGGGTGAGCCAGACATTTTCAAAACTAAAAAGCATGTTCCTCGGAGTGCCTATAAAATATGCTTCAAGTTGGATAGGCCAGTGATCTGAGCCTCCAAAAGGAAGGATTAATACAGTCAAGTCAAGGCCAGTGAGAAGGAGGTCCTCTGAGATTATAAATCTATCTAGTTTAGAGGCAACTTTATAAGTCCCTCCCCTCTTATTGTTCCAGGTGAAGGTACCATTTTTTGTCTTTGTGTCCACTAGCCTCATGTCGTTTAGGAAGTTCTGGAAGGCAATGGAGTCTCTGCTTAGTGTTATGGTCCCGCCTTTTTTTTGTAAGAGATCTGATCATATTAAAGTCCCCTCCCAGAATCCAGGGCATAACAGGATGTCTCTCTCTCAACTCCTCCAGTGAGGTGAGAAGCCTGAGTTTGTCTTCAAGTTTTTTAGGGCCATAGACATTTGTGATCATATTTCTTTCCTTATCACCCAAAGGTTAGATCACCATTGAAAGTTAGTTCCTGGATACTTCAGCATCCAGGATTCCAAGTTTCTGGGGATCTAGAGTGTGAGAATCCCTCCTGCCATGTTGTCTGCTTTAACTTCTAGACACTCATACTTAATGAGCCATTTTCTATGTATCTCTTTGATTTTATTTTTTGAATATTTTGTTTCCTGGATAAACACCATATCTAGTTTTTCTTCTTTCATTCTATTGCTAAGATTTCTTTGTTTCCTTTTACGTCCTAGACCCCTAATATTCCAGGTCATGAGCTTCATTATGAAAGGTTTGTAAATGAGTAATTAGTAAGATCTTTCATCTTACCTGAGTTAATCATGAGTTTCCCACACTCTGTCAGTAGCTCATTCTGTCTTTTCCTTCCTCTTTTCCTGCCTAGGTTCTTGAAAGAATGTCCCGATGTTGCTTCCATTGTTTTAACCCCTCTATTTTCTTAGTTGTCATGGTTTCTTTTGACTCCAAAACCCTTTTCTTGAGATCTCCAAAGGAAGAACTGTTGCACTCTATCAAACTCCTCTTATGGTAGAGAGTCAACCCCTTTGGTGGTTCCCTGCTCCAGGAACTTCTCTAGATCGAGATTCTCCCTCTCAAGAATCTCCTGTAGTTCGTGGTCCTCTGTTCCAACTTCACTTGGGGTCATTTCCTGGTCCCTGCCAAGTTCCATGATGCTTGGCAGATCCTCCTTTAGTTTGTTGTTCTCAGGTACATCCTCCATGCTAGCATCTTTTTCCTTCTCTGCAGGATTATCCTCCTATGCTTGGTTCATCACATTGTTCCCACCTTCTTCTTCTAAAATATTGACACTGTTATGACTTGGTTGTTTATCCTCACTAGTTTTCCTTTGGTACTTTTTTCCTCCTTTCCCTTTGCCTCCCATATTGGTAAAGCCTTCGGGGTCTCTACTTGTGTTGGTTTTCATATTGTCCTCCAGTTTGCTTAAAGGGAAATCTCTGACGAGGTGCCCGCGTTCATGATATTTACGGCATATGAATGGGACATATTCATAGTCTATTGCCTGCACCCATTCTTCATCATATACTTCTAGAATGATTTCATCCAGAAGTGCTCTCGATAGGTCCATTTCTACACATATGCGGGTAAAGGAGGTGTATTTCCCTCGCAGAGTCACCTCTGATATTTTTTAAAAATGACCTAATTTATTCCCTATGGCTTTTAAGGATTCAGGCAGCCAGTAATCTAGAGGTAGGGAGTAGAGTCTTATCCATACCGTTACTGATGTGAATGTTTCTCGTTCCAGGAAAAAATTCATCACCCATGGTCGCATGTAGAGGCCTACCGCAACATAAAAATATGGTGCTCCTTTGAACACTCTATCTTTGTCCTCTAGGTTTGTGAACACCACTGTGAAGAATCCCTTGGACCCAAGGTGGAGGGTTATTTCCCCCTTTGGTTTCCAATGGTTTCTTATCCATACTTGCAAAGCCTTCTCCGTTGGCCATATCCCCATAAATTTACATATAACTGTGTATGCCGCCATGTGATCCCTATGCTCCTGTAGCGCTAGATTATTTAAAACAACCCGGGGTTTAATGGCTGACCTGGGTTTACAGAGTCCTGTCACACTCCTGTGCTCAGCTCTCTGACTGCTGCCTCCTGTTCTCTTCTCTCCTCTGACTTCCTCATGATTCTCTTCCTGCTCATGAGAACTGATGTTTTCCGGCTTTTCTGTGCTAATACTCTCTGTTTCTGCCTCCATTGGTTTCTTGAAGCAATTCGAACCAGCTTCCTTGCTTCTGTTTGCAACTACATGACTGTAGGAGGGAGTGGAACTCCCCCCTCCTCGCCCCTCCATGGTTACCAGCAATAATCCCCTGTTGGTCCAAACCCTCGTTCTGTTATCTCCCTCGTAGCGCCTATCGTTTTTCGAGCTACCAACCTTTATATTTTCACTTTTCAATATGAGGAAGATGTGTCATTTTTTATTGTTTAAAAGTAATATTGATTTAAATAAAATATTTGAATATCAATATTCATTCATCATAACAATGTGAGATGTATCATGAGACAAATGTTATTATGCTTATCTATATTTGCCAAGCATTTAATTATATGGATGTTCTACTATATTTCAATATCAAGTTCATATATATCTTTCTTCTTTTTTTCTTCTTTTTACATAGTGGGAAGATCTATCAAAACTCAGTTGTTAAACCAACAATGGGGACAACCGTCATTGGTTGTTATCCATGAATGTATGCTAACTAATCATACAAGGAAATCCATGCCACTTGGAATTGCACGTTGTTGATCCATAAGAACTCAAGCTTTCACTCCTACCAAATGCCCTTGGATCCTGGATCTTTAACCTATTTCCTTAGGTCCGAGCAAGACTACTCTTAGCCAAGAAGAAATTGTTTTAGAGCATACTCCAAGTTCATACTTTATATATATCTATATACAAAGAGAGAATTGTTTTTTATATATATACTAACTATAAATTAATATTTCAGTAAAATAATTTATATCAACTTGCCAAATATAAAGAAAAATATAATTAAAAGTAAAAAAAATCAATTACCATATTTTAATGACCATGTTAAATAAACTTTTTAATATCAACTATTTCTATATTAATCAAGATAAATTCATCTTAACCTCAAATTTATCCAATGATTTATTTAAATCAACCTAGATTCATCTTAACTCCAGGGATGAAATCTCTTTTTACACTAAAATAGGTTTTCATATAAAGAGATTCAATCCCTCTGGACTCTTGGTAAATCCGGAGTTAAGATGGATCTAGTCTTGTTTAATTTCTCCCTTTAAATAGGCTATATTCCATATGAATACTATGGTTCAATACCATGGGTTCTCAAAATCTGAGAACTCAAAAATCACAGGTAACTTTAGCAAGTAAAATTTGCCTTAACTAAAAAATTAATAAAAATAATAATAATAACAATAATAACATAAAATATTTATTTTTTATTTTATTTTGTCCACGGTTAAAATGTTTCCAAATCATTACATTAAATTACACATCTCTACCAATATTTCTCTATGCAATGTTTTTCTTTATAGATTTTACCGTAAATTTAATTAATTCCTACTCTATAATCAGATATTAAAATTAAATTTATGCTTACCTAACTTACATCTTCCTATTAAATAATAAAAATAGCTCTAAACATAAATATTATAGTACCATGATTTCACAAATACTATAATTTCAAGGATAGGTGTGCTATTAAGCTAGCAATAATTTCAAGCAATCTAGCACTGCAATTTTTTTCTCATGAAGCAATCTAACACTGCAATTTGCAACTGAAGCTAATAATGCTGGTCTCTGCTCTCTATAATTGACGGAGAGAATCTCGATGAAATTCAATCAGTATTGCCGCCTCCAATTCTCAATGGGTGCAGGCGGTCCCACTGTCACTATTACTGTGTGCCAGTTTGCCAGTTGAATGATCCAAATTCACTTGTGAATTTGAGAGTTATTTTGAGGGTGAGGGTTTCAATAAACATTGCCGTGATATGCAGGCATGGCAAGCGACATGCATTTAATCAGGCGAGTAAGTTCACAGACGAGGGATTGAATACATTATATGTATTTAAGAGTGTAAATTTTATGAAATACGGTGGAATTGTTTTTGGTGCGATTTTTTGTTGTTGGAATTTGGTGGAAAAAAAGTGTAAATTTTATGAAATACGATGGAGTTGCTTTTAGTGTGATTTTTTGGATTTTTTGGCTCTGAAATTCGGTGGAAAAATTGAGGTTAAATCTTGATTTGTGTTATTTAAAATGGTTTTTTAATTGTATATTTGGATTCAGCACCCCAAAAAACTCTAGGACACTTTGATTGTGCAGGGATTACCTATCAAACTTGTGATTTCAATAAATTGCTATCGGATTAAGAGACATTTGACAAGAAAAACCCACCAAAAAAACTTCCAAAAAATCACACTACAACTCCATAATTTGGATTTTTCATTGTGCTGCATCAATGTTTCACTTTTGCGAAAACCTGTCATGTTGTACAGGTCCAGGCTTAAGTCTGAGATTTTCCTTGTTCCAGGTTCATTGATCATTATCATAAAATGAGAAAATATACTCTGTTTAGTCTGAAATTCTTCCTTTTTTTGTTTATAATGTTTTAAAAGCACAGTCTGCATTTGCAATGGCAGTATATGCACTTTATATGTGTAGTGGCATGTAACATGGAATAGATTTATTTATGGTTTGTGCAAAGTATTTAATAAAATATATTTTATTAAAAGTTATATTTTTAAGTGGTTAATTGGTTTTTTATGAGGTGGTTGGAAGAGATGATTATTATCCTTTCCACTTCGTTTAAATTTATTTTTAATATATTATATTTATAGTTTTAGATTTTATTATAAAGTTATTTTTTATTAAAAAATATGAATTTTAAGGATATGAATATTTTTTTTATATCTGGAATAATTTATTGTTAAATGTAATGCATATTAAAGTATATATAGTTATATTTAAAATGTTTTAAATATGATTAGATATATATAATTATATATAATTTTTTATTTGATGAAAAAATATTGGTAATTTTATTTAAAACTTATTAAAGAAAATATTACTCATAAAAAAGTAAAGTTACATTTTCTTAAGTGGTCAATATATTAGTTATGGAATAGAATCAAGTAAACACTGAAGCGTGACGAGTTTTCACTTAGAATGACACTCTTTACATTAAAAAAAAAAAAAAATGGCTAAATATGAAAGAAAGAGGGCATATTGATCCAAAGAGCATCTTAATGTTTAGAAAAGAGTTTTAGTAAACAATGTGAAGAGTCATTTTAATCATAGCATACTTAGGGACATGTTGCCTACAATGTTGCTAATAAATCTATGTTTAAATTTACTTTTCTAGTAGATGTATATGAAAGAAATATGGCAGAACTTTGTGCTTTTCTCCCTTGCAACCTTGAATCAATTGATGCATCAACACTATACATTAAGTGTTCCATACATTTCCATTTCGTTAATTCTAGCTTCACAAGCCAAGTTAAGGAGAGCATTAACCACAAATTGTTTGACTCAATTATTTGTAAATCACCCCATGTGAAGTTAAAAAAAAACAATTTGGATTTGTCGAGTAATAAAAACCAACCCTCAACCCCATTGAAACTTGACTTGTCCTAAGATGCCCCATTGAAAAATCCTAGAGCAAGAGTGGGGCCATAATCATATTGAAGAATGAGTCTGAGAGGTTTGGGGTGCTTTGGGGCCTCTAATTTCATTTTGCTATATTTCAACTTATATACTTCCCTATCTGCTACTCTATTTTGGAAAAATGCATTTGTTCCTAGCAAGCCAAATTGACCACATTACATCTAAGGCAAGGCGTTCATTTGCTAATGTTGAATTGTACATCCAATGTTGTAGCATTGAACCAATGCTGTTACTTGTCCACTATTAGGGATGAAGACTTAACCTAAGGGGGATAACCCATATTTTTTTTAATGAAATGGTAGATACCAATAGATGGAAGATTCATCTTATTCCTCACAAAGTGGGCACCTACTAAGCCCCTACCAACTTCTCCTTTTCAATATGTCCAAGCTATAGTACCTTTTATGCAGAGCGAAACAAAGAGAATAGTATTTGGTGGGAATTTGACTTTCTACAACTTTTTCCACCACCATTGATAAGGGTTGGGTGGATATGGAGGGAAATTAATTCTATATCCAAGTTTTACATTGTACCTTTCCATGGCTAGATTTGCTTCCCAAAGTTGTGAACCTTCTTCCTCTGTATGTTGTGGTCATGCTTTACTCAATTGGCTTGTATACTCATTCCTTTGTTATAGTTTCATTCTTATGAATCCATGATCCTATGTTGAATTTTACCAAATACATGATGGGGAACCAAACATAAGGGATGCTTGACTTAGAGTGTGGACTTTTAAGTTTCAAAGAGAATCTAAAAGCAATAAAGGCATAATGTATTGTAGACCTTGACATGCACATCCCTTTATTCTCATTTTAACCCTTTAGCTAGTGCCTATATTCAAACTAAGGTGATCCATGATGATATGCACTAATTGTTATTTGTAAATTATGACGAATATTCTACTCGCATAGTTTGTCACAAGTAATCTTATAACATTTTGAAATCTTAGATTATGTATGTTTATTTCCTTAGATTCTAGATTAATTAATTACTAGCTTCATTCGAATTTATGAAATAACTAAAATTAGAAGTTGAAACAATAGGAACATAAAAACATTATCCACATATATGAATACAAGATTTATCCTAGAAAAAATAAGAAATAGAAAAAACATGAACATAAAAACACTATATGTAATAGCCCTGGGTTAAAGTTTCATGTAATAAAGGATAATAAAGGAAAAATAAGACCAAGGTCATGGGACATGTATTCCAAGCTGAATGTTGGACAAAACATTATAGTCGGCATCACTTCTGGTTTAATGGCTAAGAAAATTAGCAAAGGAAAGGAGGCAACAAATGACATTTAATTACAAAAATAAAGGAAAGTAGGAGAAAAGGAAGGTGAAGAGACACAAGTATGCATGCAAGGGAAATTAGAAGAAAAATGAGAGATTAATGATAAAAAGGCATAAGAGAAACAATTCATAGTTGTTTGGTCAGTCTTAGCATGGGATTAGTTTGAGAGAGAGAGAGAGAGAGAAAGCAAAGGAAAGCAAAAGGTAAGCAAAGGAAGGAAAAGGACAAACAAAGGAAAGCAAGATCAATAGCTTCAGTGGGAAGATTTTGCAGGTAAGAGGTTGCATGAGTGACTTCATTGCTGGGATGTGAATGCATGGTACATGCATTTGTTTATTTGGTTCATTTATTGTCATTGACATGGTTTTTTCTTGGTTTGATAATGGTTTCAGCCTTGCCTTGCCATTTCCTAGATAGTTATAGTGTGATGGGATTCATTCTTGGTTAAGCTTTGGATTTCCGGAAGGTTTTGGAACTAGGTGAGGTGGTCCTAAGCCCTCGATAGGTGGGTGGAGACTAGAAAAATCCATAAGGTATGGCGAAGAAATTATGAGGTATCCAAGCTTGGTTTGGTTTTGTGATCTCGAGACCGATTTAGATGAGATCACGGTAGTTTAAGGCTAGAGGTGGTTTAACCTCAAGATTCCCTATTTGATTATGATTATCCCATGAGATCCCACATTCATGCTTGGAATATGGCACAAAGGTGATTGGCTGAAAGAAATATTTGGTTCAACCCAATCTATGGTCGGGAGGTACATGGAAGGCATTGACTTGGTTGGTTTTTTGCATAAGTTAATAAGAGTTATTTTCCTATTGTAATCTATAAGCACTTGATTTTATGTGGATTTTATGACTATTTTTTCATGGTAAATATTATGGTTATATGTTAGTTATAAGCATGGTTCCATGATTTACTCTAACTATGGCTCTTGTTCATGATTTGATAAATATTTGAATGGTTGATGAATGCATGGGCTAACAAATATTGTTTCAGCTACTTGTGAGGGAATTAGACCTTCTTGGTGATTCTCAGATGAAGTTTAGAGATTTAATATCAAATATGCATTCATGATCTATAACTTATATGTTTACCATATGTTTGACGAAATGTCTAATGTGTAACAGGTAGTCTAGGTCAAGTTCTTGCTTCAAGTTTGAATGTTTGGCATTGTTATCACCTTAATCATGATTTTGGAAAGTTATAGGAAATTCTAGGCAATGGTATGGATGCTAGCCTAAAAAAATGACATAGATCTTGTGACCACATGCACTGAACTGAGGAAATTGGGTCATAACCACATGGAAGCAAGCCTATGCGTGCAATTATAGCCTCCCAACCGCATGCATGTCGCCTTATGGGTGCAGTTGGGGAGTAAACTATGTGAAACATGTTCCAACTCAAGGATTGATCACCTAGGATGATTTGCAGGCTCCTAAGTGGTCTGTAGTCCTTGAGGGTTAACTGTAAGTTGTCGGTTTGTAGGCCCCACTTACATAATTGGAACTTGGAGGTCGGGACATGTCATAGTAGCACTCTGCTCACATTTACCCTGGAGAGTTTGTAAAAGTGGGTAAATGTGGGAGGGACAGTTACAAATTGGTATTAGAGTGAGGTTGCAACACTGGACCCCAGGGTAAAAGCATATCGTCATACATGTTTGTATGTTTGGCATGCGTGTATGATGGTTAATGGTTGGTATGTGCATCATGGTTATATGTAGGCTTGTCATTTTATTGTTGTCATGGTTACATGCATGATGGATGTTAGTTGATTAGTGTGGTCATATGCATGTGCAGTGGTTAGTCATGCATGATAGATAACTTGTTGTCATATGCATTATGGTCACGTGCATGATAATTTTGGTCATTGCAATTAAGTTCTTGATATTATTATGTATCATGTTAATCTAGACTGAGTTGTGCATATGTGATAGCCTCTCCTGAGATACACTGAGTTGTGGTTTTGATTGTGTTTTCTATTTGGTTTATCTAACATGGTATGTTGCAATATAATAGAAGATCAGAGATGAAGAGAAAAGTAATGGATTACCGTTCATGTGACTCCCCTTATAGGCCTAATGTGAATTCAGTGGAATGTGAAAGGTTAGATGAGCAGCAAGGAGAAGAGTATTCTCCTGGTTTGGCAGATACATTGAGAAGCTTGAAGGCAGAAATTGTGAGTTGCAAGGCAGAAAATGAGAGTTTGATTGAGGCATAGGAAAGGCTTTCCAAAGCCCAAAAGAAGCAAGTCGAGGCTAATGCAGTCATCCTTCAGTGCCTTTCATATTTGTAGAGACGGAGACAACTAAGGATCAGTCATGGATAGGAAGAAAAGACAAATGGTGCACATGGAAGCAGGTTTCAGAAGGGACACATGATGGACAGAGATGACATTGTCAGAGGTGGCAGATCCTTGAATTCACCTGACAGGAGGAGTGGTACTTATGGATTTCATTCTAGCTCTAGTTCTTAGAGACATTATAACCATCATTGTTATAGGAGGAGCAAGAAGGGATATTGCCAAAAGAGTTCAAGAAATCCAAGCCTCCTACTTCTAATGGTGAGTTGTCAGAAGATGCAGAAGCATGGATGCATGGGATGAGTTTGAAAGACTCTTCAGGAAGAAGTGCATGTCAAAAATATATCATGATAGAAAATGGCTTTAGAAGTAAGAAATATCTCGAGATGTAGGTGATAAGGAAAATGTGGCTCCACATAATAATTTTAATACAACTAAGAAAGGACATGGGCATCAACCTGTGGAGTAGCATAATCAAGTCTGTGATAGAGAACCATTGCGGTGTTGAACCTATGGTGGAGATCATCACAAGAAGGATTTCCCTTTGTCTCAAAGTGCATAGTGGATGTGTGGTAGGCCTCATATCTACAATGTGTAGGAGACTTAGTCAGTTTGGGATGTAGGTCATAGCATTGACATTCCCCGGATCTATGCAACAATTGATAACAGGTAGGAAGATCACCAAGTATCCATCATTGAAGTGGAGGTAGGACTAGGGGTAGAGTTCCAAGTAGAGCCTCAATGCGTCTTCCAACAGAATAAGCTCATGCTCTGATACTGAGTAATAGAGAAAGTTGAAGTGTGTGGAAGCACTTTGGGGCTGAGAAAGCTACATGGTAGATGATTGATCAAATGCATGCATAACAACTGGTTTTCAGTTATGGTTGGATTTGTCAAGGGAATTGGAGTCCCTTGAGAGATGATATGTGCATGAGTCTGGTTATAGGGAAGCGTGTTGGGCACAACAAGGTAAGGTAAATGGTATATTGTTATATTTATTTATGCACTGACAGTTGTGTGTTTATGGTAGTATGATGTAGGGAATTGCATGGAAAAAGAGACTGCCATGAAATCTTGAAGAAGGCTCGGGTTGAACTTTCCCTTGGAAGCACTGGGAACCATGGGGGTTGAGTCATGGTGTCTATTGAAAGTTTTGTGCTTTTGGTGTTTTGAGGTGTTTGTTGCAGTTTTGATTGTGTCTGGTGCATGGCCATGCCACTTTGTTTGTGGTTGCTTGGATTTCTACCGTTTCTTTATCTTTCCTTCTTGTTCTTTCCTTTTATGCTTTGAAGACCTTGGGAATTGGTTGGGGAAAGAGGAAAGTTAATGGAGCCTAGGAAGAGTTGAATGAAACCGTGACAAGTGATATGAGACTCGGATGAAGCCTGATGCATGCATAAAGGGCAGTTGAAGGTAAGAATATGACAACCAGTTGGGTTGGTTGAGTCCATTGAGGTAAATGGACAATGGTAGGACAATCATGAGAAAGGTAATCAAGAAAGGTTAAGTAAATGGATTTGAGGTGACAAATGGCTTGGTTAAGTTGGGAACTATTGTTCTCAATGTTGTACATATTGTGCATGGATAAGGGAAGTTCTATTAACCTTAGCCTTGTGAACACTGGTAATTGTGTTGTGATCATGATTATGATAATGTTTATATATGTATGTATATGTATGAATGCTAATGTATGACAGAGTCGTCGGAGATCATTCTTTCAGAAGAATGATTGCTTATGCAGGTGAATGGCATGAAAATGTTTTTGGTTTATGAAGAATCAAGTGGGTAGAATAGCCCTAGAAGACTTATGAGCTTAGTATCATGTGGATATGATTTTGATAATGTATGCTTATACTATGCCTATGTTTATGTTATGGAAAGAAATATTGAAGGATACATTAGCATAATAAAAATAGTGTGATCTGCGACATGCTGGGACAAGCATGGGTAGTGGAAAGAGCCACAAATCCTAGATTTAGGTTGTGGATGCACAAATTTAGGCATGGGAAAGACACAAGAGGCAAGGTTGTCTGGTAGAGGCGGTGTGGTCTTTCGATGTGCAGTACTATTGTTGTGTACATGTTGTACATGTGTTGTGTACGTGTTATACATGTGGTGTTGTGTACATGTCGTACATGTTGTGTTGTGTACATGTCGTATGGTGTCATGTGTATTATGTAGTCATTGTACTATGTGTACATATGTGTGGCATTGTAAACGGGTGTAGGTGTATGTGTTGTGTTGTACACTAGGTGTAGGTGTATGTGTGGTGTTGTACACTGGGTGTAGGTGTATATGTTGTGTTATACACAGGGCGTAGGTGCATGTGTCATGTTGTACATTGTGTGCAAGTGTATGTGTTGCCAAGGATTGGCACTCAAGATCCTTGGAGGCTATGGGTTGAGATGGTAGTTCTCTAGAGTCCTGGACATCTTGGGATGATACCAATTTTGAGTTGTTGATATTGAGGGTAGAAACAGTTTAGTCTTTGGATACCCTTTTTGCTGATATTGAGGGTAGAGGTGGTTTAGTCTCTGGATGCCCTTGTTGTTGATATTGAGGGTAGTGGTTTACTCTTTGGATTCCCTTGTTCTTGATATTGAGGGCAGGGATGGTTTAGTCTTTGAATTCCCTTGTTGTTGATATTGAGGGTAGAGGTGGTTTAGTCACTAGTATAAAATGAGAAATTAGTGACTAGGTAACTAAAAACATTAGTCACCACAGCTTTTCCAAGTGAAATACTACCAAAAATGAGAAATCTTAAGTGACCAAACTAAAAACGACTAACATAAATCACTAATTTAGTCACAGGTTAAAATATGTGACTAGCTAATAAGTAATACAACTAAAAATGACTAACATGAATGGCTAATTTAGTCTAAGAACAAAATACAACTACCTAACAAGTACCACAATAATATGAATCTGTTTTTTATGTTAGCCATCTTAATTGTGTCAAGCAATCTAAACTTACAAGTGATAGGGCATTGAAAGGTTGTTAAATATTGGTTGAAAGGTTATCTTTCCTTAAACACTTCTTCATCCTCACATGGTGTATAGGTGAGCCAACTTTGCACTATGTATCTCTAATAATTTGTAATTTTAAAATTATATTTTTTAATAAAAAAAAAAATATTTTATGTATTTTCTAAAAAGCTATTCATTGAATCTAATTGGATCTAGTTCTAATTTGAAATTAATTTAAAGGGAATTATAATTTTTAAGACTATAATATCAAATAAAAACTATTTTAATTTCATATTAACCAACCTACATCCATCTTAACCCCGGAACTATCAAGCGTTGAGAGGGGTCCAATCTATCAAGGTGCAAACTTTTTTTTCTAGTGCAAAACTTGAGGAAATGTTTTCGCCTCAAGAGATTGGATCCTTCTCGCGACTTGATAGTTATAGGGTTAATATGGATCTAGCTTGGTTATATAATACTATATAATATCTATATTTGTATTTGTGTCTCTTTGTTATTCCCTCTCTTTATCTCACCCACCAAACATACACACACTCTCTCTCCCTCTCTTCCCCTTCTTTGTCTATCTCTCTCTTCCCCTTCTCTCCCTCCCTATCTATATCCTTCTCTCTATTCCCTCCCACTCTCCTCTCTCCCTCACTCTCTCTCCATGACTCCCTTGTCACCCTCTCTCTCTCTCTACCTTTCTCCCTCTATGTTTTTCTTGTTCCCTCCCTCTCCTACCCCCTCCAATTCCATCTCTCTCTCCTCATCTCTCTCTTCCTTCATCTTTATCCCTTATCTCCTACCTCTCTCTATCTCTCCCCCCCAAATCAATCTCCCTCTCTCTCTCTCTCTTCCGTCCAACTCTATCACTATCTCCCCCCCATCTATGTCTCAATCCCTCTCCCTTCCCCTTCTCTCCCTACCTCTATCCTCTCCTCTTCTTTCTCTTCCCTCCTTTTCCCTCTCCCTCACTCTCTCTCCATCTCTCCCTTCTCACTCCTCTCTCTCTCCACCTCTATCTCTCTATGTCTTTGTTATTTCCTCCCTCTCTCTCCCACTCCAACTCCATCTCTCTCTCTCTCCTCTCTCTTCCTTCCTCTCACTCCCTCTCTCTCCCCCCCATCACTCTCTCTTTCTCTCTCTCTATCCTCCAACTTTTTCACTGTCTCGCTCCCTCTCTCCACCCCCTCCCCAACTCTCTCTTAAATTTTATCACATTGTATTGTGTTTAAGAAATTATCTAAATTAGAAAAACTTAATTGTTTGTAAAATATTAAACCTGTATTTTGGATCAATCATATCAAAGAAAATAAAATAATGAAAAACTTTAAAAAATCATGCACTATATTTAATCTATTACAATTAGTCAATTTGCTTGCTCTCATCCCTTGGATAGCTATGATGGATAGATGGTTGTTTATATATATATATATAGATATAAAGAATTGGCATATATCCATCTTAGCTTAATTTTATTAAAACCTTATTTTAACTTTTATGGGAATATTTTAGTAGTTGTGAGGATAGAGGGTTTAGATATATCTCAAATTGTAACATTTTCCCTTTTAGATTCAATTAAAAAAATGTTGTAAAATTAAATTAAAATAAAATATTTTTACTATGAAATAAGTTATGGTTTTTTGGCATGTGGTATTGATAAGCCATGGTATTGGCCCATGGTATTGTAACAAATCATATTTACAAGTTAATATCCATGGTAAAGTGAGGGTGAATATCCATGGTTAACAATCTTGTCATATTGTTATAAAATATTTTATTGTAAAATAATTTATGTTTTTTGGGCATGTGGTATTGTTATAAAATATTTTGATTGTGAAATAATTTATGTTTTTTGGGCAAGTGATATTGATAATCCATGGTATTGTAACAAAGGCTATTTTTTACAAGTTAATAATATCTACTATATGTGGGGGTGAATATCCACGGTTAAGAATCTTGTCATATTGTTGTAAAATATTTTAGTTGTGAAATAAATTATGGTTTTTGGGCTTGTAGTATTGATAAGCCATGGTATTGGCCCATGGTATTGGTTGTAAAATATTAAACCTATATTTTGGATCAATCATGTCAAAGAAAATAAAATAATGAAAAAACTTTAAAAAATCATGCACTATATTTAATCTATTATAATTAGTCGATTTGCTTGTTGTCATATTATAATTAAATCTATCTTAATATCCATGGTAACTTAGGGTGAATATCCATGGTTAATAATCTTGTCATATTGTTATAAAATATTTGATTGTGAAATAATTTATGTTTTTGGGCAAGTGGTACTGATAATCCATGGTATTGACCCATGGTATTGTAACAAAGGCTATTTTTTACAAGTTAATAATATCTACCGTAATGTGGGGGTGAATATCCACGGTGAAATAAGTTATGTTTTTGGACTTGTATTATTGATAAGCCATAGTATTGGCCCATGGTATTGTAACAAATCCTTTTTTTTCAGAGAGAAAAACCATAATATATTATGTAACAAAATCCTATTGACAAGTTAATAACAAAATCAAAATATAACAAATTAAATTTTATTATTTTTATTAATTTAACTTTTTGTTATTAATTGAGGTCATATTTAAATGTTTACACTCATCCCAATATCATTTTTAACTTCTTCTTCTTCTTTTAATTTAGCGTCTTACTAAAAAATAACAAATTCTTATTAAAAATAAATCATTTAATCCAATTGCAATTTATATATTTTATTTTATATTATAAATATTTCTTTTATTTTTCTATTATAAATATTTCTTTTCTTTTTCATTTCCAGTTTAGCATTGGGTTCAAATAAAATATTCACAGATTACAACATCACATTGTATCACTATATTTTTCTATTACAACATCACATTGTAGCACTGCATTTTTCTCTGCCTTGTCTATATCTATGTGGAAATTCCAGAAGGAAGACCATCAACGTGATCTATGGATTTCATGGGATTCGAACATGGAGTTTGCATGGGAAACACCTTAAATGCCTTGTCTATATCTGTGTGGAAATTCCAGAAGGAAGACCATCAACGTGATCTATGGATTTCATGGGATTCGAACATGGAGTTTGCATGGGAAACACCTTAGGAGAGCATCAACGATTAGATGGAGCAAGGGCAAGGTCACTCGACGTGGATATTTTGGTAATTTGTACATGGGTATGAATTTGGACTCTGTTCTTCCTTTTTACTAAAGATGATTTTTGTTCTTATGGGTAAATAATTTTGAGGATTTATATGATAAAATCATAAATTTTATCTAGAGTTGAGAGTTTAATGATTATGATAATGTAGATCTTGATTGCGGCCAACAATTCATCAAAAGACAATGCACAAGTAAGCATTTTTCATGTCCTTATTGTACAAAGGGTTTAATGATTATGATAGACAATGCATAAGTAAGCATTTTGCATGTCCTTATTGTACAAAGGGTTTAATGATTATGATAATGCAGATCTTGATTGCGGCCAACAATTCATCAAAAGACAATGGACAAGTAAGCATTTTGCATGTCCTTATTATACAGATCAGTTCGTTCCTCCCTAACTTTTCTAGGGTCAGAATGCATGAAATTTTATTTTTTCTTTTCACCTTTTTTTTAGTGGTTGATTGTTTTTGTAATGGACTCTACCATGCCCAAATTAAAAGGGCTCAAGTGATGCAAGAAAATTTTCTGGTAGGATGCAAATGCTAGACCTTCCTCAAACTTTGTTACATGAAATTAAAATTTCTTGTAATCATGAACATAAAATCTTTTATGTTTCATCCTTAGATTCTGATCTCAATGCCTACAGTTTTAAACCATGTTACTATATTTTAAGTAGAATATACTTAGATCCATTAAACCTTACAACTCTCCAAATCTTAGGTTAATTTCAGCTAAAGAGAAGGAATCTGACTTTTACAGTTTAGATTCAATTCTTACAAATAATGATTAAAAATGGAATAACTCAATGGTCTGATAACTTTTACCCACCCATCAATTTCGAAGACCTTTGGTATTATTCTGAACCTAAACAGAGAGAGTAGAAGAAGAAGAGGAGCCTGGATGAGGTGGACCCTGACTTGCTTGATACTTTTCAAAAGTTGGGCATGCCCTTGACTAGAAGAAGAGATTGACCAACGTTGTTGTAGATGTTGTTTTCGACAGTGTTTTCATTGCTACCATGCATAGGTAGACTCTATAGGTAGTTGAGGTTATCTTTTGTTCATTATAAGAGATAATTCAGGAGTACATTTATCTAGTTAGGAAGTAGCTTGTCAGGGTTGTTGCTCCTACTGATAACTATTATGCTGCCTTGTATTTTTAGTTTTTTAGTGATAGCTCCTTCTATTAAATCTCCAAGCACACTTTGTCACCCATGGAAATATCCACTTATTTCAGGATGAATGAGATGGAGACCAGGCATTTTGAGAGGACTCTTATTTTTGTAGATGAGAGGAGTTCTGTGAGGTGAGAGGAGTTTTGTGACATATATTGAATAATGAACTATACCATTTTATGACACCGATCATCTCCATGCCACAATATTGGTTCTCTTTGCACCGAGGGAGCAATGATAAAGTATTCCACTTTAAAGAATTGGTATGTCGGGGACAAGGAATGCAGATGTGGGATTTATAATTTTATTACGAAAAGAGGTTTTTGTGATGGAGACAAATCAAGGATTTCATGGACCTGAGTAGTGACTAGTTCAAAAATCACCTGGAAATACTCAAGCATTGTTTTGAAAGGCAATGATGCAATTGGAGAGTTCTATTCTATTTCCTTGAAAAATAACTATCAATAGGGGGGGACAAAGATGATCCATATAGGGAAGAATTGCAGGAGTAGGATTGTTTCTAAAATTATATCTATAGGCAAGTCAAGGGACTACTACAGAGGATTAGTGCAGGTGCAACCAAATTATCATAATGCAAGGAATTTTTCACAGTGTGATTTGATGCTCATCGGTGACCAGGAAGCTGCAAATACTTATCGTTACATTTAGGTACAATTGAGTTGCATTCTAAAGTCTCTAATTTCATTTATTGATAGTCCTTCTTGTGTCCTTGTCTCTCTTAATTTCATTGTGGTAGGATTGGAATGGGTTAAAAAATCAAGCATATCATTGAGTCAAATAGACACCCACATGTCACTACATGTCATTGTGCATACTCTTTGTTTTTTATACAATTAGAAGTGAGAAATATGATGTGTGCACACACAAAAATCCCTAGCATGCATGATGAATCCCCCTCCAATTCCATTTTCTATGGAGACATTTTATTTTATTTGTTTATACAGGTCATCTATCGAATGTTGAGGTATATGTCATATCAATATTGTTTAGTCTACTTTATTTTATATTCAAGTATTCATCGTCTTTCATGTCTTCAACTCTACATTGTATCTTCTTTCATTTTCAAGAGAGGAACTCAATATTGATGGTAAGAAGCAACAATTGAAGAAAGAGGAGAACAATAACACTGGAGCGACAAATGCAAAATGTGAGAGAGAAGCGAATCTGTCTAGTGATACCCTTAGAGCCAATATCTTTCATAAGACACACTCATAAAGACTAATGGTCAAGCCTTGAGAGTTGGTGAATTCACTTGCAATGCTTTGACAACAAAGTGATAATGTTTTGAAATGATGAAACGATATTTCATGTGTAAATTGTAGTCCAACCCATATTAAGTTGGAAACTCATATTGTAATACTTGATATTTTATATAATAAAATTTATATGGTTGAACTTATTTTTATTTACACTTGATATTATTTAGTCTTGTAATTAACATATGTAACTTTGCATTATCATGTTAGATAAACACGCACATTATATGATATTTTCTTAAAATCTAATCGCAAAATCATATTAATTAATTTATGGTGATTAATAATAAACACATAAAATCAATATAAAACTATTAAATTAGTAGTTTATATTAATTATTGATGAACATGAATAAATTAAATGAATAGAAACTACTAAATCAATTGTTTATATAATGAATATGAAAATACCAAAAAAAGATAATGACTACTACAAATAATAATTTTTTTATTATTAAATGATGACTAATTTTTTTATTGTTAAATGATGACCATTAGTAGCTAATTTACAGCATCTTATAACACGACTAAAATTTAGTTATATTTCTTTGTTCATTAATTGGTTTTAAATGATGACTAAAATTTGCATACATATGACTATTAGTAGCTAATTTACAATATCTTATAACACGACCAACATTTTGGTCATATTTCTTTAGTCATTAATTGGTTTTCTCGAGTATTCATATAGTAATATATTTTGTTAGATATCTGGTCATTAATTGCAACAATTAATGACTAAACTAATGAAAAATTTATGACAAAATATACTACTAGATGGTAAAATTGAGGAAACCAATTAATGACTAGGCTAAAAATGACTAAAAGTTGGTCGCGTTATAAGATACTGTCAATTAGCTACTATTGGTCACCGACTGAAAATGGTCGTTTATATGCAAATTTTAGTTGTTTTTTAGTAACTAATTAGTCATTTTGTACAAGTGTGTCTTTGGATGCGCTTGTTGCTAATATTGAGGGTAGAGGTGGTTTAGTCTCTGGATGCCCTTGTTGTTGATATTGAGGGAGGAGGTTGTATAGTTTCTAGATTCCCTTGTTGCTTTAGAAGAGAAGATAAGGCATTGGGTGCTTGTTGGGTTCGGAAATCGATCGAGTGTGTGTACGTTATCGAAGAGAAGAGAAGGAATTGGGTGCTTTTTGGGTTTGGAAACTGATCCAGTGTGTGTGTGAAGAAGACAAAGAACAAAGATAGAAGCAAATAACAAATTGAAGATAAGTATTAGTATTTTATTTCAATTATTATTATTCACATAGTCTATGATTCTGATTTATGATGGTTGAGTTTTGAGCTAATTGGATGTGATATGTTTATATATGATGATTTGATCAAAGAGATAATTTGACTTGTTGTGACAGGAAGTAAACAAAATTGCAAGTGTACCTTATTGAAGAGCTACTAATGAGGTATGAGTTGAATTTATTTCAATTCCTTTTTTATACTGATGGAAATAATGTGCTTGGTATGGGAAAGCATGGAAATTCCTGGTTTGGGTGGTTTGAACTGGCTACAAGAGTGTTAGCAGTCACAGTGAAAGGAATTGTAACACACAACAGTGCATTGGTAAAGCACTTCGGGAATAGGGCCATTTTGGAACACAGGTACCAAATAATGTCCATTGATTTCCATGTCAATCCTATGACCAATATGATAGTTTTGATGTGGGGATATGCCTTGGTTTTTGGACCTTCTGATGTGAAGAAATCTTGCCAATGTATGGATCGACCAGGGAACTATGTAGCAGAGAATGGGATGTTGGGGAACTTAGAAGGTGAGTGACTTTAGGGAATGGGGTGATCGGATTTTCTGAGGGACTGGGAAGAAAATAATGGAAGGTAGGGGAATGATTTGTTTTGGACATTAGCATTTCCAAATGGAATTATAAGCACATTAGGAGTGTACCATGGAACAATGAGTCGGTAACTGTTCACTGAGAGAACAAGTAGTGCAAGGATTATGATGTTGAACAATGCAGACTTAATTTGATTTTGACAATGGATTTTGGACTTCTTAGGAAGGAGGTGAATCCCGATACTACTTCGAGGGTGGAGGTGTAAGCCTCTAGATTCCCTTGTTGTTGATGAAGGCATCATATCCTTTTATTTGTTGGCTAGAGAAAATGTGCATAAGTGTGTGTGTTGTCATTAGAAATACGATATCGAGTTGTGTTATAAAGCTCCAGTAAGTGGTATGTTTGTTTTAATTTCAGCAAGATTTCATTGTAAATATTGCATCGAGCTATATTATAAAGCTCCATAGGAAATATGTTTTATTTTTAGTGGTTTTTTGGTCATAGGTTTCATATAACACTGAGGATGGTATTCCCTCAAGGGGGATGGGTTTGTAACAATCCCAAGTTAAAGCTTCATCTAATAAATAATAATAAAGGAAAAATAAGACCAAGGTCATGGGACACATATTCCAAGCTGAATGTTGGGAAAACATCATAGTGGGAATCACTTGTGGTTTAATAATGGCTAAGGAAACTGGCAAAGGCATTGGCAAAGGAAAAGATGCAAAAAATGACATTTCATTATGAAAATAAAGGAAAATATGAGAAAAGGAAGGTGAAGAGACACAAATATGCATGCAAGGGAAATTAGAGGAAAAATGAAGGAAAATGAAGAAAAAAGGGAGTCCATTAGTGATAAAAAGGCATAAGAGAAACAATTCACAACTTTTTGGTCAGTCTTGGCTTAGGATTAGTTTGAGAGAGAGAGAGAGAGATCCAAGAGGAGAGAGCAAACACACAAAGGAAAGAAAAGGAAAGCAAAGGTAAGCAAAGGAAAGTGTAGGAAAGAAAGGAGAAAGTTGGATCAACAACTTTAGCAGGAAGATCTTGCAGGTAACAGGTTGCAAGTGTGACTTCATTGTTGGGATGTAAATGCATGGTACATGCATTTGTTTATTTGGTTCATTTGTTGTCATTGACATGGGTTTTTCCTAGTTTGACAGTGCTTTCAGCCTTGCCTTTCCATTTCCTGGATAACCATGGTGTGTGTTGTAGCTAGTTTTTACTATGTCAGAAATGTGAAAGAGAAAAATCATATATTTCAAAATATATATATATATATATATATATATCAAAATCAAAAGCTTACTTAGGTTAAGATTTTGTTTTCTAAAATTAAAAGGTGGGTTAATGTTAAACTGAGATGATGCATAATTAGTTAAGAATGTGATCGGTGGGGCCCCTACAGGATTCAAAGGAGTGAAAGGTTAAACGTCAGGCACGTTTTTCACGTGGTCTCAACAAATATGTCGAGCCTTCCCCACGGAGGAAACTCAACATCACAACATGCACAATAGATAATAATGGGGGTGCCCCCATAAACAAGTTAGAGCCAGATTGTTGACTCTCAATCAACGGTGAGGATATGATACGGGATCACCCAAATATGGTCCCACTTACCACCATGGGTGCTCCTATGAATGGTAGAGTGTTACCACCAAGGGTCTGTGGCAAGCAAGCATGATTGTATTCCATCATCGACACCTCACCACCATGTCATCCCAACCTACCATGTCACCTCTGTCACATGATACACATCATCACTTCCACGTCACTTCCTAAACCCGTCACCTCCACATTTAATCTCGTCTTCCCTCGCATTTTCTCGTTTTTCTATAAAATCTCATTTTCTACTCTCATAATGTGCATTGTTTGTTCCGTTTTCACGCATCTATAAGCACGTCCACATCTGCCAACTTACAAACTCAGATTCCAATGTCATCCATCAGTATCCAAGTACTTATACATTGTGTTCACCCACTCATTTCATTATAAATGACAAATAAAGTTTCCATGATTGGCTTTGCAACTCATATTCCCCTCATGGACACAAAAAGGGATATTTTTGACCCTGTTTTCTCCCTAAATTTGATAGAACTTCACCAAAACATTCTAGCAGGCCAAATTGGTTCCCCTGTATACATTGTAGTAGTAAAATCAGGCCTTTTCTCTGCCATAATTCCCCAACATATGTTTACCCTGAGTTTATCAGTTGGTTGATTTCTTTGTTGCATCCCAAAAAATGTTTTGTAATGAATGCAGTAGGAGAAAATATATTTCAAGTCTCTTCCCTACTAATTCAACAAGCTCTGGATTTTCCCTCTTCATAACATTATACTTCATTTATAGAAGAAACCTTGGTAGCAAGATTTCAAATTTTGTTTCTAAGAAACTATTCCAAATTATCATTTTATCTTATCCCATCAAGACAGATTTTATCTACTGAACCAACTCAATTTCCCCTAGAAACTTTTGATGGGCATGTTAAGCCAATTTTACAAATAATTGCCAAGGTTCTCAGAAGAGAGAGTACTTCTATTATTGACCGTGTTTTTCTAGGGATGTTTAATTTATTCATGCAACCTGAAACTGTTCTTGATGTACCAACCTTCTAGGAGGGGCTAATAAACTCTCAATTTTCAAATTTGAGTCTTACTGTTTGTTTCAGATTTCCATCACTATTAAGGCCTGAACATAATGGATCCACACAAACAGAAGCAATGAATAGTAAATTGGACTAATATTGTCATAAGTCACCCTAATCATGAAGGTTTTGTATATTTCACTACCTCTTTCATGTCAATTATTTATTCCATTATAAACAGTTCTATTCCACCATGCCTTTTTCCACAAGCTCAATCTTTCTTACAACTTAGCAAGGATGTCAAAGTAGGAGATTGGTTTCAGTTTGAAGATTATGTTGAGATCAAATTATATGGAGCAGAGTTTTCCCCTTATAGACTTCCCTCTTTTGTACCAATGGGACTCTTTGCTTTGGAATTCATTAGACAAAGCACAAATGTATACCAAGTTCATTTTTTACTAGAAAAGAAGGGACATTTATTCAAGTTGCCCAAGATTGTGGGGATTTTTATTGTTAATAATAGACAAGCCATGGAGGAAGTGGAGAAAATACTTCAAAACATGTAATTACAGAAAGGGGATAAATGGTATTATGATCCTCACCATGTTATTTCCAAAAGAAGGGTGGAAAATTCTTACACTCCATATACACATGAATCAAAACCAGAAATTGAGAAGCTAGCTAATGGTGGTATGTATGAAGCAGAAAGGGGAATGGAGATTGAAACTCCCATCCTATAGAAAAAGGCTTGAAAAGAGGAATTGAAGAGATAATTGATCTAGATGATGAAACAAGTCACAACTCTAAGAAGCCAAGATTGCATGAAAAGGAGAAGGATTTTGAGCCTATGGTTGGAATTTCCTCTACTACATCTGGTTTTCAATTGCAATTGGGAGAAGTGACATGAACACCTTCTTCCCATGTCCCTGAAGAATCTCCACAAAGTTAGGTTTTAGTTTTAAAGGAGTTGTATGACCAAATTGAAGAAAAGAAGAAGAAAATTAAAGAAAATGTTGTGTCCTGGCTTGAATCTCAATCAATTTCAGAGTATCATACAAAATTTTTATCAGCCATGAATCTAGAATGAAATCAATTGAAATTGTATCTTCTCACCCCTCTGCTTTAACTGTTTCTTCATCAACATGCTTCAAAACTATAAATATAATTGAGGATGCAAGGGAGATTCCATTGTCTGATAAAATCAACTTGCATAGAAAAACTGGAGAATTGATTTATAGTAATTTGAGTAAAGCACCCCTAGCAACAAATAAGACAAAATCCTTATTGAGGAAAGTTGTAAATCAGTTAAAATTAGAAAAGGCACACTCTAGAGATTTGTTTACTCAGAATGAAGATTTGAAGAAATTAATTGTCAAAATTCATGTCAATCCCTAAGATAGGTATGTTGTACAAAAAATCTTACAAGGGGCAGAGTCAAAAATCCAAGTGCTTAGAAAGAAGTTGAAGTTTCTTGTTGTAGAACATCTCATGGCCCTAGAGGTAGCCTAGGTGGAGAAGGAAAAGGATATTTTAACCAAAGAGTTTTTGGAAAGAAACAATGAAGTGGATGCCTTGAAAGAAATGAATACTAGCTTACAACAGAAGTTGGATACTCATGTTTGCACCATTCTAGTACAACTAAATTTAGAGGATCCAACTGATAAATTGACCAGGGTTATGACTAAATTACAAATTTCAGAAGATGAAATGAAGAAAATGCAAAAGAACCTGGATAACACAAAAGAACTTTTGAAGATTAAAGAAAGTTAGCTAACTATGGCAAAGGACATTGCATCACAGTGTCAAAAGGATTATCACACAACCTGCAATGAAATCAAGGAGTTGAGAGAAAAATTAAAGGGAAATATGTCATTCATATAGGCCAAAGGGATCATCTAGAATGATATCATTCAAGAAGTAAAATCTATCTGGGACTATATATTGATAATAGCATAGGAGAAGATGATTATCAGGACCTGGAAAGCATCATTGCTTCTCATAAAGAGAAAAACCACTAATGTGCACAACTAACAAAGAGGATGATTGATTTTCTTAATTCGAAATCATCTGAGGAATTAAGAACTATGCAAGTGGAAGACAGAACATAGATGGTGCTAGAAATTAATAAGATGGTGCAGAAAAATTTGTATAGGAAAACAATAGAGGTTAAGCTTGGTGAAATTAAAGGATCTGTTATGAAATTTAACACAAATTTTGATAAGAAGATGAGGGTAGGATTTCCCTCCTACTAGGACCAATAGGGAAATTTTCTTCCATGGAAGATTTATGAGACTATGTTGGTGGAAGCCAAAAGCAATATTAACTCTTCTTATGAGAAGACAACAATTCTCAAAGGGTCAACCATCGTCAATTACCTTGACAAGGACTTTCAGATGTTGTGGTTGATTAAGACTCTTTTTACAGAAAATCCATCTTATAGTCGAATCAACAATTTTAGAATGGCTCGTACAAGGTTTATCAATTTTCCAATTTCAAATCTCATAGTATGGAAAAAATGCAGAGCATGGATGTAGCAGCAACAGAGGATGGACCTTCTACAAGCAAGCCTTCATAGGAATCACAAGTCATCCAATGAAACATAGCCACCTGGCCTCATTTTATGAAATATTGAAAATATTGTATTTGTAGTGGTTACACAATTTTGTTTTCAATTTTATAAAAATATAAGTCCTTAGAAGGACCAAGTAGGGCTAAAGTAGTTTTTAAAGTAGTTTGGCAGTTTTGTGACAGTTAACAGTTTTTATAATTGTCACCATTGTAATGTAACTACAAAAGACACTTGAGAGAACCATTTGGGGTTTCAAATTTTGACTTCAAAAGGAAAGAATTTTTTGTGTAATGTTTCTATCATTTCTTGGAGAATAAATAAATGTTTTCAAGGTGATTCCAAACAGTCTTTTGAATCTAATATGTGTTCCCGTTCTTTGTAATATGGAAAAGAGTAATGAAGCTACTAGTTGTTTTTATAATACAGATTATGTAAGTTCCTCCTCCTTTCTGCAAGTTCATTTCTCATTCTTTCACATTTTCTACTAAGGTTTGAGGAAAAATATTATGCAGTAAGTAGCCTTTTGTTTTGGACTTTTTATCATTTATTTCTACCACTCTGTTATAGCTTCAAATCATTTTCATTGTCACTAAGGCCATCTTGAAAAGTGTTTTACCCAAGATAGTTTCTTTAACATTACCTGTGGAACATTCTTCTGAAATGTCATAATGGGACAACAAATAAAATCTATTATCTTTATGTATGGATGTCCTAGGCACTGACCTCTACTCAGCTAGGGGTTGTCTCTAGGGTTGCAACAGTGTGATGGGATTCATTTTTGGTTGAGCTTTAGATTTCCGAAAGGTTTTGGAACTAGGTGAGGTAGTCTCACAAAAATTCCCAAGGGTTGGGGGTGGTGATGGTTTTTTCCAGGAATCCCTCGACATGTGGGCGGAGATAGGAAAATTCCTCAAGGCATGGTAAAGAAATTCTGAAGCATCCACGCTTGGTTTGGTTTTGTGATCTCAAGACTAGTTTAAGTGAGATCATGGTAGCTTGAGGGTGGTAGTGGTTTAACCTCTGGATTCCATGTTTGATTATGTCTTAGTTTATCCCATGAGATCCCACAGTCATGCTTGGAATATGGCACATGGGTAATTGTATGACAGAAATTTTGGCTCAACCCAATCTATGATCAGATGGTATGTGGAAGTCCTTAATTTGGTTAGATTTTGCATAAGTTAATAAGAGTTATTTTCCTATTATGATCTAGTGTAGGTTTTAAATCTGTACAAAAATTACCTACAAACAAATCCTTAAAAATAGAAAATAAACAATGGCGAGAGCATAAAACATAAAACAGATATACACAAATATTTTCCCCTGGATCCCAAAACCGGGACTACCAGATTAATTTTTCATTATATTCCTTTCAATGTTACAATACATACATATACATTTCAAAGCATCCATAAATCCCAATCCATTAACATTGGATTATAACATAACAGTAGTTCCCTTGACAGGATCTACAAGATACCATGGGCAGAGAACCATCATGCCCAAAACCATGTGCAAAACCCATGCACAAAATCATAGGTAGGTCCGCCACCTAATATAGGGTCCAAAAAAAAATCGAGGCACTATCACCCCCCCTCTAACCCCTCAACTGCACACATGGGGCTAGTCGTGGAAATAATATAACACACACCCAACATTCTCCCACTTGTTGTTTCCTTTTCAACACAATGGGTCGCAGGAGAGCTTAGTCATTGGTCCAGCCCTACACGACCCATTGTTTCTCTACACCAATAAAACTTCTCAGTACTCATAGACTTTGTCAATGCATCTGCAGTATTCTTTAAAGTGTCCACCTTTACCATCAACACACTTTTTGTCCTCAACCATATCCCTCACAAAGTGATATTGAACATCAATGTGCTTTGTCTTTGAATGATAAGCAGGGTTCTTTGCCAAGAAAATTGCACTTGTTCTATCACAGTCTATCCTTATAGCTCGTTGTAATAACCCCATACTTGAACATAATCTCTGCAACCAAACTGCTTCCTTGCTTGCATGAGTGGTTGTCATGTATTTTGCCTCTATAATTGAAAGTGCCACTACAAACTGTCTCTTGCTCATCCAACTGACTGCACCTCCAAATAGGTTAAACACATACCCACTTGTAGATCTTATCTAATCCAGAACTCCAGCCCAGTCTGCATCAACAAAGCCACGGATGTCCAAAACATCGTCCAATCCTTGTCTACCTTGGTAGCACAAACCATAATCACTAGTGCCATGCAAATACCTAGAAACCTACTTCACTTTTGTCCAATGTTCCTTTCCTCATTTTTACATAAACCTGCTCAATACTCCCACTACATGTGCAATGTCTAGTCTAGTACATACCATTGCATACATCATGCTACTGACTGCACTTGTGTATGGAACACGGGACATGTCCTCTTCGTCTTCTTGTGCCTTGGGACACTATTCAACATATAACTTTAAACCTACAGGAATAGGAACCTTCATCAATTTACTATCATGCATATTAAACATCTGCAGTATTGTCTCTAAATACTTCCTCTGGTTTAACCAGAGATTCCTCTTTGCCCAATCTCATTTAATTTCCATGCCCAAATATAGTTTGCAGCACTGATATCTTTCATGTCGAATTTGGAGGATAATTGGGTCTTCAAATCCTGGATAATTTCTTTGTCATTTCCAATGAGCAACATATCATCCATATACAAGACCAGATAAATAACACAAGCACCAATTAATTTAAGATACACATAGTGATCCACTTTGCTTCTGGTGAAGCTAAGTCCCCATATAAATGTATCAAATTTCTGATACTACATCCTTGGTGATTTTTTTAACCCATACAAAGACTTTTTTAACCTGCATACCATTTATTTCTTACCCTTCACCACAAAGCCTTCAGGTTGCTTCATGTAGATCTGTTCTTCCAGATCCCCGTGAAGAAATGATGTCTTCACATCCATCTGTTCTACCTCAAAATCAAAAGAAGCAACAACATATAAAAGTAATCTAATAGAAGCTACCTTGGCAACAAAAGAAAAAATATTATCAAAATCGATACCTGACACCTGGGAATAACCTTTTGCTACAAACTGAGCTTTATATTTCTCCACCTTGCCTTCTTCATTCATCTTCTTCTTAAACACCCATTTGTTTCCAATGGGTTTCCTTCCAGCCGACAACTCCACTAGATCCCATGCCTAATTTTTGTGCAAAGATGCCATTTCATCAACCATGGCCTATTTCCAGAGTTTTCCATCCTTTGAATCTACTACTTCCTTAACAGTTCTGGGATCATCATCAGTAATAGATAAAGAGAAATTACAGAAAAAAGCAAATGGACTATACCTTTCTGGCTACCTTCTTTCTCAAACTGATCTTCTCATAGCTGGAGTTTGTGGCTCTTCATCTTCTGATTCTTCTTTTGTTGTAGAGTCAAATTCTTCCTCCTTTAGCTTAAACTCTATCTTCTTATGTTCCTTTGGTAGTAATTCATGTTTAATAACATCTTTCACCTCTCTAAACACCACATCTCGGTTGTACACAACCTTCCTTGTTTCTGAGTTCCAAAGGTTATAATGTTTTAAACCATTCGTATACCCAATAAAGATGCACCTTTCAAATTTACTATCCAACTTGGTTCTTTTCTCCTTTGGAACATGTACATATGCATCACAGCCAAATACCCTCAGATGTGAAAGAGAGGGTTTCTTACTAGTCCATACCTCTTGTGGAGACTTATCCTCCAACGTTGATGAAGGTGATTTATTAACTAGGTAACATGCAGTATCCATTACCTCTTCCCAAAATTCTTGTCCTAACCCAACACCATTGAGCATGCTTCTTGCCTCTTCCATCAACGTACTGTACATTCTTTTTGCAACTCCATTTTGTTGAGGTGTGCATGGAGTAGTATTTTTTTGTGCTATACCACACTTCTTACAAAACTCTTCAAATTCCTTCGTTCAGAACCCTCCACCATTATCTATCCTCATCACCTTTATCTTCTTCTATGTTTGGTTTCCCACCAGAGCCTTAAATTCTTTAAACCTGTCAAAGACTTTAGATTTCTTCCTGAGGAAATATATCCATGTATTCCTTGAGAAGTCATCTATAAATGATACATAGTACATAGACTTACCTAGTGATGGAACTGACACAGGTCCAAACACATCACTATGCACAAGCTCTAATATCCCTTTCTCCCTCTTAGCACCATAGGGGAAACTTACCCGATTTTGTTTCCCATATATACAATGTTCACAGAAATAAAAATCCAAAGAGAAATCAGACATACCTTCTACCATACCATTACCATGAAGTATTTGAAGGCCCGTCTCTCCAATATGTCCAAGCCTTTGATGCATAGCATAGTCTTTTCTCCAGAGACCACAAGTTTTTTTGCTCTACTTTCAGGAACCACAAAATTTTTGCACCCATCAATAACAATGCTACCCAGAAGCTTGTGCAGAGTTCCAATCCGAACTCCCTGCATCAATACCAATGCTCCCCGAACCATCTTGTAGGCATATTTATCGAGCACTTTTATTACACTTGCATCATCAATCTTGCTTACAAAAATCAGATTTCTAGCCAATGTAAGAATATGCAGAACACCCGAAAGTGTTCTAATCCTTCCACCTTGCAACTTCAACTTGAATTTTCCGCGACCGACAATTCAAGTCTTTCTGTCATCCCCTAAGAATACATCACCACCATCATATTTCTCATATTCGCAAAACCAATCCCTGTGGGGACTGAATTGAAAGGATGCACCTAAGTCAATCAACCATGCCTCATGATCTACATGTGTACTTGAAGAAGAAGACAAGTACACATCCCCACCTTCATCTGAGGTTGTTTTTGCCTTTGCAAAAGGAACATCATCAGATCCCTTTCCTTTCTTAAGAGCTTTAGATCTACAGTCCTTTTTGAAGTGCCCTTCCTTTCCACATTTCCAGCACATATTTACAGGTTTTCTGGGAGATTTAGATCTCCCACTCGAGGACTTATTTTTATTTCTATTTTAGGACCGTCCTCATACAAACAAGGCATCTCCATTTTGTCCCTCCATATTTTTCCATCTCATCTCCTCCGACAACAAGGTTGATACTATTTCATCAAACTTTAAGGTAGTTATATTACTACCTATTGCAACAACCAAACTATCCCACGAATCGGGTAGAGAACACAACAAATTGATGCACTTATATTCATATGAAATTTTAATATCAATAGATAACCACTGACTTACCATAGTGTTAAAGGCATTCAGATGCTCTGTCACCAAGTCTCCATCCTTCATCGTCAGGTTATACAACTTTTTCAGTACGAACAATTTGCTCACCAGAGACTTACATTGGTACAAAGTCCCTAAATTGTCCCACAAAGCCTTTGATGTAGCTTCCCTTGATACATTCAACAATACTGAATCTGAGATACACAACCGTATTGTGCTCTTTACTTTCCAATCCAACTTTGTTCAGTCTTCATCTGACGTTTTCTTTGGTTTAGTACTCAGACCTACCATGATCCACTGATCTTTATCCACTAGCAGATCTTCCATCTTGAGTTTCCACAACTCAAAACTCTGACCATTAAATTTCTCGATCTCTATCTTTCCACTACTCGCCGTATTTTTTCACCATAAGAATCGATCCCTCAGATCTCCCACTGAACACGGTCTACCACAGGCCCGAGAAAAATTCAATAGCAAAGTCATCCCCTTGAAGCTAAAACAACTATGATACCAAATATAGGTTTTAACCCTATATAGAAATTACCTACAAACGAATTCTTAAAAACAGAAAATAAACAATGGCGAGAGCATAAAACATAAAACATATATACACAAAGATTTTCCCATGGATCCCAATACCGGGACTACTAGATTGATTTTTCATTATATTCCTTTCAATGTTAAAATACATATATATACATGTTGAAGCATCCATAAACCCCAATCCATTAAACTTGGATTAGAACATAACCATAATTCCCTTGACCAGATCTATAAGATACCATGGGTAGAAAACCATCATGCCCAAAACCATGTGCAAAACCCATGCACAAAACCATATAACACACACCCAACGCTATGAACACTTGTACTTGTTTTTATGTGGATTTTATGGCTGATTTGCCATGGTTAATATTCTGGTTATATTGTTGGTTATAAGCATGGTTCCATGATTTACTCTAACTATGGCTCTATTTCATGATTTAATAAGTATTTGAATGGTTGATGAATCCATGGGCTAACAAGTGTTGTTGCATCTACTTGAGAGGGAATTAAACTTTCTTGGTGATTCTTAAATGAAGTTCAAAGATTTAAGATTAGATATGCATTCATAACTTGTAACTTATATTCTTACCATATGTTTGACGAAATTTCTAATATGTACAAGGAAATCTAAGTCAAGTTCTTGCTTCAAGTTTGAATGTTTGACATTGTGATAAATTGTGATTTTGGAAAGTTATAGGCAGCGGTTTGGAGGATACCTTGAAAAGTGGCATAGATCTCACAACCGCATGCATTGAATTGGGGAAATTGTATCATAATTGCATGGAATCAGGCCTATATGTGTGGTTATAGCTTCCCAACTGTATGCATGCCATCTTATGGGTGTAGTTGGGGACTAAACTATGTGAAAAGGGTTCTATCTTAGGGATCAATCACCTAGGATGGTTTGTAGGGTCCTGAGTGGTCTGTAGTCTTTGAGGGCTGACTGTAAGTTGTTGGTTTGTAGTCCCCACTTCCATAACTGGAACTTGGAGGTTGATTCATGTCATAGTAGCACTTCACTCAAATTTACCCTGGAGAGCTTGTAAAAGTGGGTAAATGTGGGAGGGGTAGTCACACTATCCACATAAGTGAATACAAGATTTATCCTAGGAAACCCAATACAGAAGAAAATCCTGCTAGAAGGTGAAGCCTATCCTTTTTTTTCTATGTTTTAGTTATAAAAATGTACATACAAAGAAATGTGAACTCCCATGGAGTTACTTTTTGACATTGTGGCCTTAGAAACTACTACAAGATCCCCCTCCTCTATCATGCTCTAAAAATTCCATGCTCAAATGTTTTCCTCGACTATGGAACAAATACAATACAAAAGAATGGAATCCCTTTTCCTCTTAGTGGCCTAGTATGTAACATAGCCTGGAAGCCATCTACAGCGAGGGGTTTGACTTCCTCAACCCTTAATGTGATAAGGCTTCGTCCCTTCTGGAATCTTCTTGGAAGTCCTCACATGGCTATCGCCACATGTGTGAGTAATATTGGCTGATTTGGCATCCACTCGTGCCTTGGTGGTCAATTATGTAGGTTAACTTGCAGGAGGCATTACTTCTACATACGAACTTCGATTGGAGTGGTGTTTGAACCGTTACAAATGCCTTAGAATGTAGAATAACCTCATGGAGGTGAAAAATATGTTAACAAAGTTTTGACCCCAAAAAATGTCATTTGTTGCCTCAAATAGCTTCAAAAGGTTCTAAACCCTAATTTTCCAAGCTGGGACCTGCCACTAAAATGGGCCCTACAAGACAATTCCTCCAATTTTTCGACCCAGAAAGTATCGAAATAGATACAAAATAGTACGATGAGCTAATCCAAATCAAATTGAATAATGACTTTCCAAAAATTAGAACCCCCTTAATGTTATTTGTGAGGATTTGTGATCCAATCTTCTAAAGATGTATATGCAATATGTTCATTCTATAGTCTCTTGCCATAATCTCTCTTAACTTCCAAGTACCTTTTGTGCCCAATATTATAACAAATATCCAAAATCCTTTATACTCATAACCACTAAGTACACCACACTACCTATAAAATACACACCAATAAATTAAACTAAAAACCTCCTAATTTTTCACATAATATGTTTACATGCTCTACTGAATAAACTTCATCTTAAAAACAAAACATCGATAACTCTTTTTACAATCAATATAATACAACATATTACATATATTTATACAAACTAGTTATTTTTAACTTAGTCTATTTGCAAATTGCTAGATGATATATTTATTCTATTAATTGAAAAAATGATTATTAAAAAGCGAGGTCTCTGGGAAAATGAATTAATCCTTTGTTATATGTACAAAATCTAAATAAATTGGCTGGCATCAATCACGGGAGTGCGTCCCCATGTTCGAGTGTCAAAATTCTTTAGCTTGAGAACGACAACACTCTCAAGAGTGAAAGCAACTTCTTGTTTTAAAAGTAGTTTACTAGTATTAAAGAGTATGTAATTAAGAAAGGAATTTTTGTGAAATTTTTTTAAAGAGTATGTAATTAAGAAAGGAATTTTTGTCTGAATTTTTTTTAAAGAGTATGTAATTAAGAAAGGAATTTTTGTATGAATTTTTTTTTATATTTTTTCATTTTAATTTTCTTAAAGTGTTTTTTATATTGAAATAATATATTTAGAAATAATAAAATTAAAATTAAATTAAAAAATAATCTAATATTTAATGTAAATAAAATATTTTGTTAAGTTTTATTAGCATAATTGGTTAATGATGGATCATGTGAACAAGGCGATCCAGGATCAAATCTCACGGAGTGGTTGTGCCCTGTGTTAGGGGGAGGAGACATGCTAAAAGATCCAGTTAGCTAAGGGATAGTGTGGTCAAGGCCGGGTGCAATCTCGGGTGACTTTGATAGCTTAGATGTCACCGGGTGGCAGCTCCTCAAGCCACAGATCAAGCCTAGAAAATCACAGACAACTTGACAATATATATATATATATATATATATATATATATATATATATATATATATATATATTAAAGTTTATATTAATTAATTAAAAATATTAAAAAAAATAGTTTATAATTGTTTTTTAATTATGATAAAGATGCGTAGTTCTTTTATTATTTAATATATAGTTTATATTTCACATCTAAAAGTAATATTATTATATTATAATTTAATATGAAGAGGATGTGTAATTGATTCTTGACATGTAGTGTTTTAAAAAAATTATTTATAACAAAAACAAATATTTTAGTATAAGTCATAAAATATTTCAATTTCTATATTAAATAACATAATTTTATATCAATACTACACAGAATAATATGTAGTTGATATGTAACAATAAAAAAATATTAATAACAAAAAAAAAATCAATAAACATGTCAAGTAAAATATTTCAATGACAACTATGTATACATTATATAAAACAAATGAAAATGTAATTTTTTCAACCATTTTTTTTAATCACAGGACAAGAGGAATCAAATCTAGGTGCAAATATTTCTTCTAATTTTATACTCTAAAATAAGAAGTTTTCAATTCAAAAAAAATGATCCCTCTTAGACCTGGAAGATTAACATGAACCTACAATGATTACTTAAAATTATTTATTTTTAAAATATAAATATTTGAATATTTAAAAATTATAATTATAGAGAGAGAGAATAGTATCAAATCAAAATTTGTGCCTGGATCATAGTTTATATAGTCTCAATGAAAATTATTTGAGGCCAGTCATACTTATAACTTCACGAGAGTCTTTATTCTCAATATTTATTTGCAGTTTTACTATCTAGTTTATATAGTCTCAATGAAAATTATTTGAGGCCAGTCATACTTATAACTTCACGAGAGTCTTTATTCTCAATATTTATTTGCAGTTTTACTATCCTAAAGGATACGGGGTCTTTGGAGGTGTAGATTCTCCAAAAGACCTATACACACAAATTTTACACTCTATATCAAATCCACTGTTAAGGACTAGTTGTGAGGAAAAGAATACCACATTTCTCATTAAGACTCCTAACTCCAAGTTTTCATTGGCAAAGATCATTTTCAATAGAATTGTTCATTCTCAACACATGAAAGAAGCTAATAGTAGAGAAGGCTAGTTTCATATTCCTGGTTCTATCAATAATGCTTCACAACATGCAATCCTTAGGAAAATATATATGAACAAGGTGATGGATAACCAGTGGCTAATCTCCCAACGCCACCAAATTTTCTATGTTTTCTTTCTTTGGCTAGAAAGAGCCCTTGCAATAATCCATGTCTCTGCCACTTTATTTGTGCAATTGCCTAACCCCCAACTATACTCAATTTCAAATTTTCCTTAAAAGCTAGGAATAACCATCTCAAACCCTCTTGTTCCATCCCTCTTACATATTTATATATTAATTAATACTATTATTATTATTTTAATTTACATATAAATCATTTATACTTTTATTTTTTTTAATATTATAGTGAACATATACCTACCAAATGTTTTTTAACTTTATTTTTTAATATTGTTTTATTTTTTAAATATTATATTGTGCATATATATAAACCAAATGTCATATTGTTGTTAGGTAGAGTTATTATCACATTTCTTTTCAATTATGTTATAAAATTTAACTAGTTCGTTTTTATATAATAATTAAGGAAAAAATAGTTTTGTTGATAAGGTATAGAGTAAATGGTGATATTGATGTTAGGTAGAGTTATTATCACATTTCTTTTTACATATATTATAAAATTTAATTAGTTTGTTTTTATATAATAATTAAGGAAAAAATAGTTTTGTTTATAAGGTATAGAGTAAATGGCCATAGGGTGTTTTGTTAAGCAATTTTATGGTGTAAAGGTTACCGGTTTGAAATTTTGTGGGCAAAAATATAGCCATGCTAAACGTTGTTGTGGCTCATACCACGTGCAATCCAGTGATTTTGGTGACTTAGATGCCCTTGAGTAACTACTACTCAAGCCACAAATTAATCATGCCAATTATTTTAAGACCATAATAAACTAGCAAACAAAAAATAAAAAATTAAAAAACAAATACCATAAAAAAACATTAAAAACATTTTGAATATTATTTATATATATATATATACATATACATATATGAAATAAAATTTTAAAAGAATTTTATATTTTTTTTTGTTAAGCTTGGCAGGACCATTCCATTTTCTATTAAACAAAGGCAAATTTACACCACATAGATTGACTAGGTGGCCTCAACTTGCCCCGAAGGGAAACCAAGTCTGTTAGCCACCTATCCGCATTGTAAGCCATCCAAAAATAATAAAGTCTTAATCTCTCTAGCCAAGCTAGATATGTCTCTATTTCATGTCCATACACTACATATCTATCTAAACTGATATTTGCATGATAGAAATTAAAAGCTATCCGCATAAAACAAAAATATGCATAGGTAAGAGTCTATCCCTTCTGCTCCTCCGAGGCAGATTCAACAGGTGTCGGATCCTTGGCTGATGCCCCAGGCATCTCATTCAGTTCCAGTATGCAAGGAATGTGGCGGTCAATTCTATCCAGCCTGATGTCTTGTTTATGAAGCTGGAATAGGATTTTCTGCAAATCCTGCTTGTAACTCAACATACCTTGGAGTGTCACTGCCATTCCAACATAAATTTTTCCATTGCTTTGCCTAATAAACTTTTCATCAACCAATAGAGGTAAAGATTTTTCTTGAATTGCGTAATTCTTCCTTCGGTGTTGCCTGGATCCGGGACTAAAGTCCTCTAGTTGTCCATGTCTTCCTCTGTCTCACTACCTTGTTTTATTTCCTCCTCCCACTCTTCTAACAATCTCTGGATTCCTTCATTGTCCCCTCATGGTAAGCCTTTGTCGCTTCAGTGATAAGGTGTTCTACCGACTTCCTGCTCCTTCGAGGTTCTGACGTGCTTGGCTCTTTGTCTTTCCTGGGTGTCGGGCCTCTCCTTCCACGACCTCGTCCTCTCGCAGGTCGAGCCATGTCCAGATTTCCTAAACCCTGGTGACAACAACGATTTGTTAAACCAAAATAAAACACCATAGTTTGATACCTTTCCTGAATTGTTTTGACAACACTATGCGCCACCCCTTGCTTCTCCTCTCCCCTTGCTCTCTCAACCTCAAAGCTGGGGTGGTCCATAGACCGAACCCTGCATTGGGGTTGGTTCCAGCTACCCATTTTCGCTCCCCTTTTCCATACCCCATAACTTCCGTTCACATTCAGGTCAACCTTCCCTTGCCTAAGCCATTCGCGCAGTCCCCTCCTCCTCCTTACAGATTTCCAGGAAGAAATTGGGACCCTTGCCCCCTCTGCCCAGGGAGTAGTAGCGTTGCCTCTCACTTTTGCCCATTTATCTTTCCAATCGGGGTCTTTGGCCTTGCCATAGTCCCAAGAGAAATTTCGGTTAACCCAGCGCTTGCTTTGTCTGCAGCTATAATGTCTGCCTCACATGCAACTTATCGACTACTCCCCCCTTCCCCCTTCCTCCATCTCATTTCCCTCACCCCTTTCACAGTCAGCCTCACACCAAGCGCAATTTAAGGAGCTCGGTATTCCCAAACCAGGCAGTATGAGATTATCCCCCCAGCGACCATACGCACTACCCAACTGGCAAAGGAAATAGACACAGAACTAGGAAATTGCCACCAATTGCCTTCCCCATTGCCACCAGCAGTTCTCTACCCCCAGGACTGCTTCCTATTTACCCTCCTCTCACCGCAGCAAAACCCCAACCATAACATAATTACAGTGGAGGAGCGAGGCCAAAAAACATACCCGGGTTCAATTGCCGATAGTCTCTGAGCTTTGAGTCGCAGGGTTTGTCTCCCTTTCGATCCTCTGCAACACCACCTTCTGCCACAAGCATACACCCTATCAATGCTTGTGTATCTACCTTGCCTTCCTTTATTTCTCACCTCACCTCCTGTCTTGCCACCTTTCCCACCATCCCTCCATGCATTCATGCCAAGGGTCGTCGCACCCATTGCCTTGAGCATGTGAGGGGCGACGGTACTATTTTCAAAGGAACTGATCATTAATAAGGCCAAGGTGTCCCCACTGTCGGCCCGCATCTCAATCGGGTAAAGAATTTAATATTATTTATATATGAAAAAAAAATTATATATATATATATATATATATAATTTTAAAAGAATTCATTATTATTATTTAATTAAAATAATAAGTTGATAGTTCATTTGAACATTATTTTATATAATAAAATTTTATAACATTAATTTAGAATATTAATTTTATTTTTATTTATTTTTAATAAAAATGATATTTAATTTTTTGAAATTTTAAAACATAAATTTGGATTCTTATAGGCTTAATGTGAATCATTCATTTATTTTCGGTTATTTTTTGTTTTTGAAAATTATAATAATTATTTGAAAATAAAGATTAAAAAAATTGAATATTAAATATATATTTTTTTATTAATATAATTAAAATAATTAAAAAACACAATTTATTATTGGATAAATGTATTGTTTTTATTATAATAATAAATTCATTGTTTTATTATAATAATAAATTCAACACCGTTTGATTATATGATATTAACGTATAATATTTACAAATTCATCAAATATAAAACGATTCTACTTGGATTTCAAGTCAAAAGAAGTCAAAAAAAGATCGGTTCATAAAATATTTAAATAAATTTGGATTTATTTTACTTTAGGTGACTTTGCAAATAAATTAAATTATTTATCTCCATAGTTTAATAATTAATTTTAAAGAAGTCAAAAAAGATCGGTTCATAAAATATTTAAATAAATTTGGATTTATTTTACTTTAGGTGACTTTGTAAATAAATTAAATTATTGATCTCCATAGTTTAATAATTAATTTTATAAAGTGCAAATTGGATTAGAAAATGCAAAATCTAATATTCGTATATATCGAATATATCACTGTACGGATTGTCAATTCCCTTCGATAACGGTGCAGAACATTATATATAGTTTTACGTATGATATAAAAATCTTTTAATTATTATAAAAATTATTCATGATATTTATTTATTATTTTAAGAATTTTTTTTTAATAAATGGTTTTTCACCTAATCATTTAGAAAATCAAATTTTATTTTATTATATAATATATTATAATATTATTGTTTTCCCAAAAATGTTTAATAAGGCTAGGAAATTACAACCGACATAATCGCTTCGCATATAAATTCTATAACTTATCATGTCATATGGCTTCTTGGAGAAGAAGCACATGAAAATTTCCAAAATGGTTAGTATCTTTTTTTCAGCGCGAAAAAGCTATATAGATATATTGTAATCAAAATAGATAATGTACAGCATTATAGTTATGGGGCTATCGATCTGGAAAGAGATAAATGAACACATAAACCTCATGGAGAAGGATATGTGTATCCAGGTCAAAAACTGTGCAAAGAGTGTTAGAGGAGAAAATATAGCAGCGGACATATTTACAGATAGACTTCGATGAGCCAATGCTAAGGCTGAAAAAACCACATATATATGAGACATAAGATGGGGAACAAGAATCTTAACAGATTTGGCATCACATAATAGTGAATTGTGTACCCGACATGGAGAAATCTTGAATCTGGCAGGTGGTGTTGTCCATCGTAATCTGCAGCCTCCATATGCCCTGCGGCGATGTAAGTCCCTGCTTTGACAAAATGTCAGCTCTTCGATTTTTCTCCCTAGCTATGTGGGAAATGGAGTAGTCCTTCCTGTTGTGCCACCAATCCTCAATCCTGTTTAACCAGCCTGTAAGGTGTATATTGATTATTATGTTTATGGACAGAACATGGTCAATGGTGACTTTGGAGTCTCCAAAAATGTGAAGGTTTTTTATGCCAAGGAAATCAGAGAAAGAAATGAGACCGGCCAAGGCCATAATTTCTGCTTTGTTGTTTGTACCTAGACCTCCGTTCCAATGGATATCAAAAGATTGACCTTCTTCTGGAATTATATGAATCCCACAGGCACATGTGTTATGTTGGGCAGCACCATCAAAAAAGGCATAGGGATATTCATAGCTATCATTGGATAGCTGGTTCCTTCGCTGATTGATAGTGGATATATGAGGTTGAGCAAGAGATTCAATCAACCTGAGGATGGATTGATAGACAAAGTAAAACGGTTCCATAATGGAGTCAAATATCATACGGTTGCGCCATTTCCAGATGGCCCAAATTGTGATCAACGGAATCGGCCTCCACTTGCAGCGCAAGTTGCTCCATGAATAAAAGGCTTCATAGATGGTAGAAGTGTTGACAATAGCAAAGCCAAAGTGTGTAGATAAGAGTTGCCATATCATCAATGACTGAGGACATTGTAGGAATATGTGTAAGTTATTTTCAGTATTTGACCTGCAGAGGGAACAGATAGCAGGCCCATACCATTGACGCTTCTGGAGATTCTCCCAGGTGAGATTCCTGTCATAGAAAACCAGCCAGGCAAAAATTTTGATTTTTAAAGGGCATCCAGATTTCCATAAAGCTGGCGGAAAGATATTATCACAAGATTCAAACTCTGTATGTAAAATCTGGAGATATATGTGCCTAGCGCTGACCACCGACTTGCCGCCGAGACCTTTCCAAATGATGTTGTCCTTGTCCAGCGAACGATATAGACCAGATGATTGCAGGGATAAGACGATAGTGTTCCATTGGGATACTAGAGCCCCTATTAGTTGTAAATCAGATGCAGATTTCCAGATCGGGATGGCACCATCCCATTTTTTATAATGTTGGCCCAAAAAAAGTATCCCTTACGATGTAAATGTCTCAGGAGTTGAGGGGAGAAATGGATCAATCCTCCCACACCAGCAAATTCATCAAGGCCTATAATGATCTTGGAACCCGTGTGAAATTTCCAAATCAAATTTTTACGAAAGAAAGGCTGCAATCTTTTAAAACCTCTCCAGATGATAGAACCGTTGGCGGATCCAAAAGTGCTTTGTCTGTACCAATAAGTGATGTCGAGGCCATCCATATACTTATACCTGATAGATTTGCTCTAGAATGACTCTCCCGTAAACGCGTTCCACATAGTTTTACATAGAAGCGCTCTTCTGAAAGAGTGTAAGTCCATTATGCCCCAACCTCCCATGATTTTTGGCCGAGACAGCTTAGAAAGTCTGCAGAGATGATATTTAGTCTTTTCCTTCTGACCGCCCCAAATGAAATTGGCTATCAATCTATTTAAATTGTTAATAATAGATGAAGGAATATAGAATAGAAGAGCCCAGAAAACCATGATTTGAACCAGCACGGATTGGGTAAGAATGGCGCGACCTCCGACTGACAAACATCTATATTCCCATGTTGATATTTTCTTGTAGAAACGGTCCATAATCCACGACCAGTCAACTGCTCTATAACTCACAGGTTTCAAGTTAAAACCAAGATATTTGAAACCCTCCCTGATAGGAATAGCCTTGATGTGGAAAAGCTCAGCTAGAAAAGTGATAGTATCTCCATTTGTATCAGCGACATGGAAAGATGACTTTAAGTCGTTGATATTCAAGCCGGTGGCTTTCTGGAATCTCTGCAAAATTTCATAAAGACATATCCATGTAGATCTGCACAGCATGGCAGACAGAAGGATATCGTCAACAAAAAGTGAGTGTGACATGGATATATCCTTGCATATGGGCAGAGGCTTATATCTCCCTTGATGAATCACTATTTTAATATGTAAGCTCAATGATTCCATGACAAGGATGAAGATAAGTGGAGATAGGGAGCAACCCTGGCGCAATCCTCTGGCCGATTTGAAAAATGGAGTGGGGATACCGTTTATGAGGACAACAAAGTTTACATCCACCACACAGGCCATGATCCATCGAATGCATCGGACATCAAGGCCAATCTTAGCCAGAAGGCATCTTATATAGCCCCAACTCACACAGTCGTATGCCTTCTTTAGGTCGATCTTCAATAGGGCCGCATCAATTTTCCTGCAGTGCATTGAATGTAAGCATTCCTGGGTGAGAGCCACCGCTTCTAAAATATTTATGTCTTTAAGGAACCCGTGTTGTTCAATGGACAGGTGGAGAGATAGAGTGTTCCTGATACGAATAGCAATGATCTTAGATATGATCTTGTACAATACATTGCATAATGATATGGGCCGATAATCAGAAAAAGTGGATGTGAGATTTTTCTTAGGAATAAGGGCGATATATGTAGAGGAGATCTTCTGACTGATGATGCCCTGCTTTCTCGAATCCTCGACCATCTTGAGGATATCATCCTTAAATAATTCAAAGAAGTGGATGAAGAAGTCGATGGTCCACCCGTCCGGCCCGGGGCATTTGTCTTTCTGGAAAGATTTCATTGTTGCCAATAATTCTTCTTCTGTCACTTCAGCAATAAGAGCATTGTTCAGTCCTTCATCGAACATAGTGGGGTATGGGTCTATACCCCACAAAATATCCTCAAAATCGTAGACAGAGTCCGCGCTATATGCCTTCTTAAAATACTTAACAGCCTCATTGGAGATAGCCTTCTGCAAATAATGAGAGCATCCTTGTTCATCCTTGATAGTCCAAATAGCATTCGTCTACCTCCGCTTATTGGCAAACCTGTGGAAAAATCTGGTGTTTTGATCTCCCTCATTGAGCCATAATGTACGCTTCTTGAGCCTCCACGTAGCTTCTTCTTGCTTTAAGATCTTTTGTTTTCTTTCTTCTAAGACCCAAATACGGTTCCTGGTGGAGGTTGACATGGGGGGATTTTTGAGGAAGACAAATAGGTGCTCTAATTCCCTGTTAATGTCCTTCAGCTCCTTTTTGTTGGAGGCCACCTTCTCATGTTGCCATTTTTTTACCTCCATACGTAGGGATTGCAGGCGATCAATGAAATGTCGAGGAGAGTCCTTAACCTGCTTGGGATATTGCTTCCAAGTATCATTTATAAAAGTATTGAACTTTTCATCAGCCAGCCAAGTCCGATTGAACTTGAAAGGATATCCAAATCTGCAATCTTCATATCTCCATTGGAAGGTAATGGGTCGGTGATCGGATATGAAGGAAGGAACGATGTTCATAGAAGGATGTCCGTATTTTTCAATCAATCGCTCATGGAAAATAAATCTGTCAATTCTTTTCGGCAGATAGGAACTGTAGGATCTTCCATTGTCCCAGGTTGGGCCTTGATCAACAGGCAATATATCAATGAAATTCTTCTGGATGATAGCTTCCTGGATATGGCTCCCCATATGATCAAATTTCCTGAGGCGCGAGCATAATCCGAATGTTGAGCACCAAGCACCGAGAAACACTCAGTGAAAAACAACAGTGAAAGATGGTAGATGTATAAGTAGATCAAACTGTATTAGTAGTTCTTACAGCCGGAGAAAAAACTCCAGTTTTGGTGAACAGGTTGAGAAAGGAAAACTAGAGGTTAGTCTATGATAGATATATATGGCAAATCTATGAGAGGGCACGTAGAAGGCAGTAAAGACGCGTCTACCCGGCTAGAAGTAGCAGAGTCACTCGTTCATATGAAGGATAGACAGATGTCTGGGTAGTGGCGATGGAAGTAGTCGAGGTTGACAAACATGTGTCTGGGCCAGGCCAGTCCAAGGCGGATATGATCATAGTGCGTAGAGTGTAGGATAGATAAAAGGTCTGTACATACCTGATTGGCCGCTACTCAGTGCTCTCCACTCGGCGCTCGCTCCTCCAGCGGCGTCTACCTTCCACCATCCAGTTTGATAGAAATATACCAGCCAAAATGGTTAGTATCTTATTCTTACATAGCTTTTTCTCATGCAAAAAATTGTTCTCTCATCTCTGATATAGTATATATAAACATCTCATTTAATGAATTATAAAGAGATGGGTGGAATCACTATATCTCAAAAGTAGCATTTTTTGAAAAATAAGGTACATCCACATAATTAAACACTTCAAAACAAACATATTAGTAATAGTTTACCAACATTTATGTGGTTAAACTTCTTAAAGAGGAAAACAGTTTAGAATCCCAACCAACACAACCATTTGTGGAAATATATTAACGGAAAATGAGTAGATTACATGAACATCATTCACAATTGATGAACCACCAATGTCTTTACATGCTTTTTAAATAGAGTTCATTGGCCAATTGGGTGTTAAGTCATGACAAACCAAGCGTTGTTAATATGCTTGAACTATTAGATCACTTATGTTCAAGACCTATTTGCAACCATCAAATTACTAAAGTATAAAGCATACTTTAACCTAATATTACTTTCAACAAAATTGTCCTTACCTAACTCTTAATGTCAAAATATCCTAACATCCCTCGTTAAGAAGTGACTTGAAATAAAATTAAAGTTTTTATAGAGTGACAAAAGGAGAAGAAAGCAGTCATTATTGCCCCTTAATGAATACTTAGTGAACTTCATTTGGTAATTGGTAGGACCTTGGGTATGTCAACAATACCATCTACAATATAATTAGTCATATAGCCCATTTTCCTTTGACAAGTTCTATTCACTTGGGAAGATGAATTAAATCCCAAGTATTATTCACCATCAAGGAACAAAATTCTTCAATCTTTGTTGCATCCCATGTTGGATGGTCATAAACTTCTTTCAATGTTTCTAGACTTGGAGTCCCTAAAATTTGAGCCAAAAGAGAAGAGGCTCACTAGAATTGTGCATGTGTGCAATGTTGATTAGAAGGATCACCAATTAGGTCATCAATAGCTTCCTCTATTGTATAGATTCATCAAGGATATTGCGGAACTAGTGTGGATTCAAGTTTAATAGGATCTTCTAGACGATGAGGCTAAGCAGATAGAGTGTTTTTTTCATATTTATCTCATTATCTAAAAAAGAAGAATGATCAATAATAGAAGCATGAGTATTACAAGAAGAAAATGTTTTTGTAAAAGGGTACTAAAAGGAGATGACACATGCATGAAGACCTCACATAAAAGTCAAATAAATCATCTATATGTTAGTTATACATCATCAAGCAAAGAAAGCCCTTTAGTTCACCACTTATATGTTTGTACTAGATATCCCTCAATATTAGTGCCAATTGTGTTGAAAAGGTATTAATATTCATGAAAATGAATCCATAAAAAATAAATATTTTAATTATCCATAAATGCCAAAGGACATCTTGAAATGGAAAAATGCTTCAACCAAGGTTGATTGCATTTCTAATCTCATTAACATTTGGTCCTTTAGCAAAAATTTGGGTCAAATATTGCACATGAGTTCCCATGAATGGAGGATGGGAATTCACACTGAAATCACTTCAAATTGGAGCTTCAATATAATATATAAATAGAAATTCATCATCAAGCATGTTAAGTGAAAAAAATTGATAGTAAGGTTATGTTGGCGAAATATAGACAAAGAGTGAGAAGTGAATTACTTGCACTCACTTATTATGAATTTTCTTTCCCTTATACTATCCATTTCCCTTTACCATCCACAAGGGGGAGTGTTTCATATGCATTGCTTGAGATCAAGATTGATCCTTAACAAAGCATAGAAAGACCCTCCCAAGAAGAAGATTGGAGCTCACATGTTACAAGCTCATCTCTAGGTGTTGTAGTTTATTTTCTTATGCTTTTCCACTAGAATAAAACTAGTTGTTGCTTTTCCTCCCAAAAATGTTGTGCATATGGTATTTGAACATTGATATATCTCATTTGATGCTTTGAGATCTACTATGCATGGTAGATGATACTTTACTGATTTATATTGTTCTTTATTTTCCTTATTTGTCTTCTCTTAGTTTGAAAAAGAATTGAGGAGAGGGTTTTTGGTAGTCTCGTGCATTAATAACCCCTAAGAAACACCTACATAAAGAAGGTTTTCGAGATCAAGGGAAAAAGGAATCGAATCCCTAAGATTTGAACCTTTTAAAATATTGGAGAAGCTAGGAAACAATGCTTACAAACCCAACCTTTCACCTTATATGCACACTTACTCGATATTAATTGTAGAGAACATGGAATGCTATGATCCATCCATGCTCAATGAAAATGAAGAGGACCAAGTATTACTTTCCATTAAGATTTTGCACTAGATGCATAAGCACAATTACTAGAGGACTAATTCTATCTAAAAAAAATCATAACAACTAGAAAGGGTAAACAAGTTTTTCATGTGGGATTGAAGGGTTAAGAACCAACAAAGGCAAAATAGTACTCAAAATAGAAAGTTGAGGATTTGTTCCTTATCTCTTCAAAAATAAAGATTTTGGAAACCAAGAGCCTCCTAAAATGTGGAGGGATCATTCAAAATGAATCTACATAGTACTATTGAATTTATTCACTCTAGACAAGGGAGATTATAATTTGGAACATCTCAAAGATGGTGTTGATTTTGTCAAAATTTGGGTCATCTACTTCTAACATTTTTTTAAGGGCCTAAAAAACTTTTTTGGGACTTGTTATAGATGAATATTATTAATATTACACACTTGCATCATCCAAGGTGGAAATTGTTATTCTCATTGAGACCTTTCTAATGAGCTATTGTGCACCTAAAATGGAGTTTATATGCAAAATTTATTGCCCGAACAAGGTAATAGTCTAAATTTTCCCCATATGTCCAATTAGTAACCATGTTAGCTCACCATAATTTGAATATGGAGAGTTAATAATATATGGAACTCCATTAGAGACTTCTAGAAGCAACATGGACATTTGAAGAGGATTTCAAAACTCTAATTCTAACTATCAAACACCTAGTAGAGGAGGGGAAAGGGTTCACTATTTCACCATCTAACTGTTTTTAAGAATATGAATAGGAGTGTGGAGGAGATGCTAACAAGGAAATGAAATGAAAACATATTGGAGATGATTGTAAAATACCATAGTATAACATAGCTTCACAATGATCACAATTTCTAATTTGAATTTTAATCTTTATAATATAAGAAGACGAAACACATAGTTCATAAAGAAATTAGAGGAGCAGACATGGTGTACAGATTCCCTCAAATCAATTCGTATATTACTACGCAAAGCCAAATTACAAGCCACATAAATAGTGTTCATGAGATCCAAAAGATTCCGAACAAGGAGAATATTGTTGAGAAAATATCTCCAAAAAACTCCAACAACCAACAACCCAATCATATGGATATACTAATGTAAGCATTATTCCAAGTCTCTCCTTTAATTCTTACATTACATTATTACAAAGATTAATACAAAAAATGACAAATTACAATTCACATGTCACATCTGTCTGATTGGTCTTCCTTGGCACTTATCCCCACTCTGAAGACTCCAGACAACACTCTTTTCACCACCACAATATTCGAGTTGCCCATTCAACTCATTTAAGACATAACCGCCTCTGGCCATCTTTGATGAACTTTGTATAGTTGACACTTATCGATCTCTCGAAGGACAATCTTGATACTGGATTGTATACAACAATCAATTATGCAACTGGATTTCTAAACACATGGATATCATAACATAACCTGTAGTTGATGCTCTGATACCAAAAAAGAAATTAGAGGAGCAAACATGGTCCACATATTCACTCAAATCAATTCGTATATTACTCTGTGAAGCCAAATTACAAGCCACATAAATAGTGCTCATGAGATCCAACAGATTCCAAACAAGGAGAATTTTGTTGAGAAAATCTCTCAACAAAACCTTAACAACAAACAACCCAATCCTACCTATATACTAATGTAAGCATTATTCCAAATCTCTTTAATTCTTACGTTACATTATTACAAAGATTAATAAAAAAAATGACAAATTACAATTCACATGTCACATATGTCTGATTGGTCTTCCTCTTATCCCCACTCTGAAGTCTCCAGACAACACTCTTTTCACCACCACAATATTCGAGCTTCCCATTCAACTCATTTAAGACATAACCACCTCTGACCGTCTTTGACGAACTTTGTATAATTGACACTTCTTGATCTCTCGAAGGACAATCTTGATACTAGACTATATCCAGCAGTCAATTATGTAACTGACCTTTCTAAACACATGGATCTCATAACATAACCTGTAGTTGATGATTTGATACCAAGAAAGAAATTAGAGAAGCAGACATGGTGCACGGATTCACTCAAATCAATTTGTATATTACTCTGCAAAACCAAATTACAAGCCACATAAATAGTACTCATGAGATTCGGCAGATTCCAAACAAGGAGAATATTTTTGAGAAAATCTCTTAACATAACTCCAACAACCCAATTCTACTTATATAATAAATGTAAGCATTATTCCAAATAATTTTTCATTAAATGTTAATTTTCCCTTATAAATTTCCAAAATAAATATTTATCTTCTAATATGACTTTGCTATTAAAACTTATTATATTCCCAATAATTAGAAATATAAATAATACATTTTCATTTTTATTAAAATACTACAAATATAAAATTTTATATTTGCATAGTAGAAACATCGATTCACTATAATGATTTTAAATTTATATCTATTTTAATAAACTAACTTTTAAAATATCCTCATAAATAATTCAATTTCTAATAATACGTTGCATCAAATTTATATAGAACATAGATTATTCAATTTTAAAAAATAACTTTTAAATATAACATATAATTATTATTTTAATGTAATTTAAAAATATAGTCATCTATTATTCATAAACCATTTGATGCCGTTGAAAACAAATTAACATGTAATTAAGCTTTCACCGATGACCCAAACTATTGAAAATATTAGATATCATGCCCAAAGATACTAATTAATTCTAACTATAAAGGTCTTTATAATTGCATACACTGCAAAGCCAATTATGTTGCAAATGTTTTAAAGTTTTAAGAAGTATTTGTTTGTTACATTAGTTTATATTTATGGATAAAAATGATGTAAAAAAAAATATTTGTCTAATGGTTGATTTTTTAAGTGTTTAGAAAAATTAAAATTTCCTGGTTGTAAATAATTTTTTTAGTATAAAATTTGAAAAAATATTTGTACTTTTATAGATTTGATTTATATGAGTAGATTTATATGAGTATTTGATAAATCTAAAATTAAAAGGGTTACAAATCACAAAGTGTGCATAACATCGAGAATAACATGTTAATGAAACTTAATCAACGTTTTCTCAATAATCCTTTGCATTTTTTTAATAATTTTTTATATATGATCCTCTACATTTTTTTATAATTTTTCATATTAAATATTTTTATTATTTTTATCTATTTACATATATTTTATAACTCATTTTTCCCCTCCTTGAAATTTTATTATATATAAAAGCAAATTCAAGTCATCAAATTACCTTTAGCGATCTTTCGAATCTTTCATGTTTTTATTCATTTTTACATAATTTTTTTTCCCTAAAATTGTATTATTTATTAAATATATTAAAGCAAGTTCAAGTTACCAAATCACCATTAAAAGAATACGGTAGGTTTTTTTTAAGGTAAGTAAGTTATATGTCTACCTTTGTTTTTTTCACTTTTAAGATTTAAAATTTTAATATAAATTATTTTAATGGTTAAAAAAGGGAAATTAAAGTTATTTTAATTGTTTTTCGATGGGGTGATCTATCGTACACACACTTGGCACATGCGAGGCCCTTGGGTTCACCTCTCTTCCATGCGGTCATTAAAACTAAGCTTATGTGTCGTCCATGCATTCACTCTACTCGAGTGACGATTTTTTTAGTAAATCCATCAGTTAAATTCAAGGGTATGCGAGCGTTCTTCTCTAGTCTGGAATTTTAGGCGATGAATTTGGGTCGGGTGGAGAACTATGGAGCGAGCGACAGGGTCCATGGAGACTCACTGAGGTTATGGCCTTGGAAGACCAGTGAAGTGGAAGCCCGATTTGTTTCGGTTTGGGTTGAATTCGGACTTCAATCTTACACTTGGGATCCATGAACCTTAGCGGATGGTGTTTCAAGTCGGCGCCAAGCCATTTTCTGAAAAACCTGTCACTGGCCTCCAAAAAGGAAGCGGAGACTCCTGGAACTCTCCTCTGATGTGTGGGGTAAGGTATTAGTGTCTGTAATTTTTACCAAACATTCTGCATGTAATTACAGTCGGAGGGTTCAGTTAGTGTTTATCTGTGGTCGCGTTGTTTCTGTTTCCCTAGCGGAAGCCATCTTTGGTTTTGATTTGTGTGGAGGCGTGTTACTTTGGTCTCTGGTTAGTTTTGTTGTTTGTATGGGTGCCCATTCGGGGTAGGTTTTATTAAGTTAGTCTCTTTGTGCACATTGGGACGTGCCGCTTGTCTCAGAGGGTCAATTGGTTGGCGGGTGGTGTATGTACCGGGTAGCTCTTCGGCCTGGGCGGAAGCTTGCCCATACTGGTGCAAAGTATGTGGTATTTTGGTTATGGTGTGTGTCTAATCAGGATATCAGTATCTTGGTCTTGGTTTTTGCAACTCTCTTTGCGGGTTCCACAAAGGGTATCCCTCAGCTCTGCTCGTTAACTGCTTGTCTATTCCTGCCAAGCATGTTATGCCCCGCCAACGGGGTCAGCCTCGCCGCAAAGGGGGGGGGTCAACAATTTCATGCAGAGCGTCCCGAGTCAATCCATAGCTTGTCCTCTGACAACTCGGCCAGTCAGGAAACCAAGGATGTTGTGGCTCTCTCTCTAGCTCATTCTCCAGGTCATATAGTGGCTCCTGCAACTATGGAGTCCATCGCAGAGCAACTTCAAATATCCAAATCAATATGGACATTCTTAGGGACCACAAGTATGAAGACCACAATGAGATTGTGGCTTATCTCAATGATATTCAATATAGTCAGAATGAAATTCTGGAACAGTTGGATAGTCTCTGTCGCATTCATCGTCACACAAATGACCACCTTCACAGTCTAGAAGTGCGAGTGGAACACATTGATTTCCATATGCATGATCTTGTTGGTTAATTTGCAACTCCTCCTGTACTCCCTCCCCATCCCCCTCCTTGATATGTTGCTATCAGTTCTGGTCTCCTTTTTGTTTTCTCCTAGTATGTTATGGCTACAATGCCTACTGGAAATAAAGAATGTAAAGTGTTCTCTATGGTATCCTTTGGTCCCCAATCTCAACAAGTCTAGTCGGAATGAGAGAAAGGGGATTGTCGAGAGAGAAAGGGGATTGTCGAGACATATTTTTTAAGCTACATTTTCCTGAAAAATCTAATGAAAGTTTTTTGAATGACAAAAAAAAAGTTACTTTACTTGAAAAATTAAAGTTTACTTTTTCTTTATTTATAAAATTTGAAAACTTAATATATATTTGATTATTTTTTTTTCTTTGTAAGTACTAACTTCTATTAACTGAAAGGCAAAATATTTTTACATATGATCGAGGCGTAACAGCACTCGTCAAAACAGAACAGCCCCATTAAAGACATGAGCTGGTAAAACCAGTTACAAAGTGCAGGAGACCAGAAACCAGACAAAGAGAGAGACATGTGTTGTCGTGAAGGAGAACTGAGCCAACACAAAGATACAAAAGATTTTGCAACCCAGTACATAAAGAGTTATCAAATCCACCTGGGAGCCAAAAAAACGATAGGACATTTGCATGTAAGCCTGACCATAAGCCTGAAACCGAAGCCGATACAAAAAGGAACAGTCCCAATTGGCGTTACTTCTTCTCTGCTGGTGCATTGTTCTTCTTCTCAGCCCGTTCAGTGTCTCCAGTCTTCAGTCCTTCACTTCCGCTTAAGTCACTGTCAGTGATAGCTATGGCTTGCTCCGCCTCGCCCTGAGTTCGGTCCTCGGCTGCAGGTCCTGTGTCTTCGGTTGGAGGAGGATTTTTAAGAAAAGCCTCCTGCTCATTTATCTCTTTTTCCAAATTCTTCATGCCATCTTGGCCCGAGGAGTTCTCACTGCTTGGAGAGAGGACAGGGGCGATGCAGGCCAAGGGGGAGACAAGGTTTTCCTCTTCTAAGAGTATAAGGGTAATGTGGGCGGTGACCAAGGGTCTGTGCAGATTGCTCTGAAATTTGAAGTGCGTTGTTTGAAAAGCACTGTTCGGGATGGGTTTCCTGCCAGAGCCACCAGAGGGTCCAGCTTCATGGACAGGGGGGGGATTGAGCGTATTTGGCGCGGTTTCCATGGCAAAACAACTAGAGGTTGCAGACGGGTGTCACGACGACCCTCAGAGCGTTGTCGCTTGCCTGAATGCACCATGATGACAGTATGAAGGTGGGATTCAAAAGGGTTATGAGTGGGGTGACTATCAGGACGGGGTCGGGTAAGGCAGGAGGGTTTCTCGCCAGAGCTAGCGACCGATGGCACCGTATAACAGAGCGTATGGACCACTATGAGAATTGAAAACAATAACAGAGAGCGAGAATCAAGAACAGGGGCGAGATTACCTTTGGGAAGGATGACTTTGAGCCCGCAGCGATGCACCAGATTTAAACCAGCACCCACAACTCTCGCAAACCCAATTCTATCACTGGGCGACAGAGCCCAAAGCTTGATGAATAAGTCTTGGATCGGCATGATTATAACCAGAGGCATGATGCATCGATCGACGCAGATCTTAATGGCAAAACCACCACCCGAGCTCGCATTAATATCCATACCATGCTCGCATGATGTTACGTCCCGGGAGGCCATGCTGCTCTGCAGCTGGCAGTACTGGGCATTAAACTCATGCATGGAGAACTGTGGGATTCGTAATGACACCCGGATCCGGGAAATATATATTTGATTATTAATCAAGGTGTGGGATTCTGTTTTATTTAGTGGAAATCTAAAAATCACTTACTCAATATCACTTATTTTTGGAGTTTGGGATTGTCTTCAAATAATCAAGTAAAATTAAAAATCACTTACTCAAGATCACTTATTTTTGGAGTTTAGGCTTGTCTTCAAATAATCAAGTGAAATTTTATGCCTTATTTCCATGGATTAAATTAGCATACTCGCTATAGATACGAAAGCTCATTATCATTGGCAACTCTTAAAACACCATTTAACATTTTCATTTGGGCATGAACCTTTTTTTTATGTTAGATTGAATTTAACATCTCATTACATCAAATCAATTCTTTGCTATGTTTTGCAAGTGGAATTTTCTTATGTTTTCAGACACAACAATGCCCCCGTTGACCTCCAAGCCACCAAGAATTCTCTTTAAATCAAAGAAGGTGAACTTTGGATTAACGACCAATGTCTTATCCAACTTGTACCATGATGGGCCAATCATTAAATACAATTCAACCAAGTGAAATCCAAATGGAAGATAAACACCCTCATTGCATCATGGAGATGACACTTTCAATGTCAACTCTCATTAACTCTACATGTCTAGCCTTGCTTATTAGTCAACTCCCACACTTCCACCTAGATCGTGGTGAGTTTATCTAGCTTATGAGAGATTTGTGGGATCAAATTCTAATGGGATTGGTCGTTGTGATCCAAATGGTGTGTAGTCGTCTAATAATATGGTGGAGGTCATCTCTTCTAGTAGTGGGTTCCTTTCTATTGTTCTCAATTCCCCTTTGTGCATGCTCCTCCTTTGTGGCTTTTGGTTGTTACATTTTACGATTCAAGTATAATCTTGTTGGTGGTGTCTTCATGACCTATGGGGAAATTCTTAAACTTTGGGTGGTTGTCAGTCAATTTGAGGGTTAAATTGAGGAACTTCACTCCTCCATACATCACTTGCAGCTTCAAATGAAAGGACTAGAAGCTTAAATTGAGATATCATTGGACATACTTATTTAACATAGCCAATCAATTTTCCCAAGTCTGGGATGAATGTGGTGCAATCAAGACTCAGATTGAGGATCAACCCCTTGAATTGCAAACTTCCTCACCCTTAGGTCAATCTGGAATGACCTTCTCAACCTCAACAAATTCATCATTCCAGACAATGCTCCAGCTCGAATGACTATTCAAGCATAAATTGATGATGTTGGCCCTTCTCTCTCCACATTTTCATCTTGATGCACTATTTTTTCTCTTGAATTTGGGGCCTTCTTTCAAGTTTACTCTATAACACTTTTTCTTGGAAATTTACAATTTCCTCCTTTACTTCAAGTTAATTATGCCATATAGCCCTCTATTTTGGATTGAAAATTTAGATGGTTTTCATTTGCTTTCTACTTATTTTATATTCTATGTGCTTTCACCTAAGAATTTTCAGGTATAAAATCTCCCACTTCTTATTGAAGAAAAAAAAAGAACCAAAAATATGTAAGTTTCATTATCTAAAAAATTTAAAATGTTAACTTATTTCATTTTTTTCTTTTTTTGCTAAGTTGTGTGAGTCCTAAGATGACTGCTCTCTTAACCTTTGGCTTGAGAAATCGCGGCCCAAGGATATCTAAGCCATCAAAATCACCCAGGGATCACACTTGATTTGGGCCACACCAACCCCTAACATGGTCGGATTTTTACCCATGGAGCTTCGAACTGATCACCTTCACATAATAGAGTGCCTTAATGGTACACCTAATCACTCTCTATTCTAGGCGAATGGGATAACCTATATCATTTTAATTATAAAAAAATGGAAATTAAAAATAAATAATAAAAATTTAAATTATCACCTAGTTTTGAGTGATTAAGTAAATATAATAACTTTTATTTAAATTAGTAGATTAAATTTATTTATTTATTTTTATTTTTTAATACAATTTTATAGATAATATTATTTTCTTTTCTTTTCCTTTTAGATTAGGTAGGTGGGACCACCCACGGAGATTTGAATCTATAGATATCCTAGGGAGTGTCTTAATAGTGCAATGATCCATTGTCAATCTAAAGCCACTTAGGCTATAAATAATAATATTTGCTTAAACTAATACAATAGATTTCTATTTTAAAATTATTTTATATAATTAAAAAATAGTAATTAGATAAATATAATATTTAATTGTTAAATTAAATTTTAATTTTAATTTTTTTAATAAAAAATTTATTTAAATTGATAAATTAATTTTTATTTTTATAATTTTAATAAAAATTTATAAATCATAAACTTTTGTTAAATAAAAAAATAAATTTCTATTTTTTATTTTTATTTTTTATTTATAAAATTAAAATTATTTTTTATTTATAAAATTAAAACATTTAGTGAATGAATTAGGTTCATATTTAATCTCTTTCTTATATATATTTAACATGATGGTAGGAAATTATATTAAACTTGAATGGTATTTTGAATGGTATTTAGAATATAATAGTTGAACTTTGCATAATAATTTCTATTCTCAACCTTAATTTAAACCCAAAACATCATAAAAACTAAATCTCACTCAAATCAACTCTTACTCCCTATAATAGCATTGAGTAATTTATTAAATAATTACTATGTTTTCAATCAATTGGGAAATCTACTTTCACACCCATGTTTTCACAATGTTCAAAAATCAATGTACATATGGTTGAGTGTACGTTGCAGTCCACATCTATGGAAATTGACAACGAATGGACCTCCAAATTCATATCGAAATGCACCTCGAAATCGATACCTTAAATTCCAATGTCAAAAAAGGGGGGACGAAATGGACGTGAAAATCGACATCAAATACCCCAACAGTCAGTCAACTCAAATCCCTAGAAAAAGCACATCAAAAGGCGACGGCTGATTCATCTGATGCAAGAAATTAATTACCTTACAACGCTTTAAGTGGGCCCCAAAACGTTCCTTTCTTGGTGGGCAGCATTTGCTTAAATTCAATCATATTGATTTTCATAGATTGGATCTCATTTTTTGGATTTATTTCAAGATTTTCCAAGGTTTTGGGTTTGGAGACCCAAAAACGTTTGGAATATGTTGGAATTCTAGTATCCCAAAATCTGACTGCTGTGGCTACAGTTTAGCCTATGAGATCTAGGAATAATATTTATCATGTTTCAGATTATTTACTGAAATTCCAAGTCAGCGTTCCATTCTCAATTTGAAAGTAAAACATATTCAATTCAGTGTGAAAAAAATTAAATTAAATGAAAAAATAAAAATGGTGAAATAAATATAGGTTTGATATTTTGTTTTAATAAGTATTTATGAAATTTAATTTCATGATGGTTGATGGAATGTAATTTTTTATTATTTAAATTGTACTTTGAATGTATAAATAGATTTAACATTTTAAAAAACTTTTTATACAATTGTATTATGTAAAAAAAAAAAATGGGGAGGGCGAGGTCCCCTGAAGAAGCTGTATTAGGCCCAATATACATTATACATTATGTACAATCATCACATCACAATCACATCCATATACAATCTCAATAAATACATCATTGGCTGCTGTGCTGCGCATCAATATGGGGCTTGAACGCGGACCGGGTGCGATAAAGTCGGCATCCCCGGCCGCGAGACCATACACTCGAGTGCCCAATTGTATTATGTAATTTCAACAACTGATATATATATGTATGTAATGTGAAAGTTTCATCTAAATTTCTGATCAAAATTTGGGCAAAGGACAAGTCTAAACATTCTATTTTTTTAACTTTTCCTAATAACTATTATTGGAATTCTGTTACACAATTGTTGATGAAAATTCAATTTTCCATTTATTTAACTTGCATTTTTGCACACATAAATAGATTTAATAGTTAAAGATAGATTTCAAATGAAAAAAGAAAATTGTGAAAATTGCATCAAGAAAAGTTAGATATTTAATCCATATAAATGTAGTGTTTTTACAATATGAGATTTGTGACAAAAACATTATATGAGTATTATTAAGTAAATTTTATTAGCATTTTTTTTAAACCAAAATAGGAAATGTATTAATACAAATCTGCAGCCGAAACATGCAGTTGAAGTACTTTGGAAATGTCTTCAATGAATCAAAAAAGAGGAGAGCAAAAAACCATGCTATGCCCAATAAAAGGAGATGGGGAGGAGATCCAATGCTAGACCTTTTGAAAATTGCACCCACAACATCTTGAGAACATGAGTAGATTCTTACAAATTTTTTGCACAAGATGATACAAAAACAAAACATTTTAAAGATTTGGCGAAGACCAATCCCCTTTTAGATCCATGGGAGGTGAGAGAATGATTGACCCCTGATTTTGGGTATTTCTTGCTTCAATGTTTCCTACTTGTTAATGAGGAGAGGAATGTTTCTTGTTTTTTAGAACATTTGAATAGGAAGGAGAAGGCGAGGGAAGTTTGACCTCCTCTTCTTCTGATCCGACCTCTTCTTCCTTCTTTGAAGACTTTTGTCATTGTCTTTGGATAAAGATTCTTCCTCAACGGATGAATTGATGTTCTTTGGAGGCACTTGATCTAGCATTGGCTAATAAACTTGGGCTTCTTCACCCATAACTTCTACTTTTGAGGGCTTCAAAGCTTCATATCTATTACCGGAGGGAGGATGCTGATGAAATTCAAAGTTACTCGGACAAGGCCTCTTGGATAGATGACTTTTGTGTTTCCATGAAATTGATTTGAATGCTCATTTCTCATCATTATTGTGACAAGATGCTGGAGGTTTAGAAGGAAACTAAAAAGTTAGAGCATGTGGACAACTTTTTGCAAAGAGCCCATACACATGGCAAAATTTGCATTTATGTTTGGTCTCTATAATACTAGTGTAACCCCTATATTGTTATTGTTGTACCTCATAAAAACCCACTATTGTTATTGTCGTGCCCTTACATTATTATTGTTATGTAGGCCTTACTTATATTTTGACTCTTTAGAGTCCTATATATACCAAGTAGGTCTTGTCATTTGAATCATCCAAAATTTGCTCATTTATGTGATGTAAAAAGAGGTTGCCCCCTTGAAGTGGCTTATTATTAAGTTGTTCATCTATCTTTTCTTATGTTTCTGCGTTATTTTGATCAAGATACATAACAATTTAAAAGGAACTTGCTCGTAATCCAAGGCCTGAAATGGGATTAACACCCCAAGTCGAGTTAAATCACCTCAAGGAGTCCTTTTACAAAATCCATTTCAACACAAATTGCAACACGAGAACTTTTTTCCCTTGACTTGAGAACTCATAATAAAGTAGTCCAATTTGTCTCCTATGACTTCAAAAATACCATCACCCCAAAAAAGAAGGAGAAGATACGACAATGTAATCCAAACATGTGCAGAAGAAATTTCCATCATTGGATTAAAATCCAAAGTCCAATAGGTGAAAAACAATCACCTGGTGCCCATGAAATAAAACACAAATTTGTAGATTAGATCCCTATCCTCCTTACTCTAAAAAACAAAGGAAAACTTTTTGTTTCCACAATATAATGTACCAATGGGTTCATGATCTACCCAATTACTAGAGGTCCTTTCTAAAACATACCTATAACTATACCAAAGGCCAATGAACTTAGCAATCAATGCTCTTTCCTTAAGGGTATTAATGTTCTTCTTTGCAGAGGAAGCAAATCCCAAATCAATTGAAGGAATTATATACATTTGTTTAACAAATATGTTTGGGAGAGTCATTAAACAAACAATGATTTTAACAACTAAAGATCGAAGGTGAACTTTCCTATATGAAACTGACTTGATACAACCAGGAGCAACAAAACATACACCATTAAATCATAAATTGGTAGGGAAAAATCCCAATGGACTACACACGCATGGAGTTGGCTAAGAGAATAGGTCAACCCAACCAATAGCAAGTTGGGGCAGCTGAAAACCAAGTTTGAAACCCCAAATCAGCAACAAAAACTAATGATCTATCAGAAACAATGAAGAACTATGCAAGTAGCAGCAAGAACACTACAAACATGCTAGGGTAATAGCAACGGCTAAAAAATCCTAACCATGCGGTCGCTTGACTTTCGACTCAAATCTCATCATGTTATAAATTCAATTAATATTAAATTAAATTAAAATAAAATAAATTATTTATATATTTTATTATTATTATAATATGAAAAATATAGATATATAGTATAGTTGATATTGATAAAAATTTACATTTGAATTTTTTAAAAATTTTCTTATTTTAAAAAAAATGGTACTCTTATATTAGAAGAGATGGAAGTCAAAGGACTTACTCAATTAAGAGATTATTCGTATATTTCATTGGATAGTTGGATATCATGTTAACATAGACTAAAAGATTTACTCAATTAAGAGATTATTGGATAGTTGGATATCATGTTATTGGATAGTTGGATATCATGTTAACATAGACTAGGGTAAGGAAAGTTAAACCCGGGAAAATTAAGTATGGTATTTTTTTGGTATTAAATTAATTAAATATTTAATATTGATGACCATTTTGTGATGTTAATTTTTTTAATTTAATTAACAATATATAAAATTGGAAAAGGAATATATAATCATATGAATATATAAATTATATGATAATAAGAATGTTGAGAATAAGAAAAAATTATTTTCTGGAAAAAAATATTTTTAGAAAAATTAAACTATCTCAAAAAAAATATTGATAAATTATTCTTCCATCTAACATTAAAACTGATATCATCTACACAACCTATACCTACTTGTATATAAAAAATGTACAAAATGTTATAAACCTTATATAAATGATGAAAAAGTCCAATACAAACTTACAAAACAAAGGTACAACAAAGTGTTATTAATGTGACACAACAACAGAAAGGCGTAGGTGTTATAGCACTGTAACAACATAAAGTTTCTAGCATGGTCCTGGTGGCAGCGCGGAGCAGCAGCACAGAGTCCTTAGGATCACAACATGAAGACAATGTACTATAAATGCTTAAGGTCGAAGATGTCGTTTAACTTGTCAGGCCATCGAGTTTGTGCCCACTGAAACATGGTAAATCAATTGAATGGTTGGAGAAAAAGTTCAAAAGATTTAGTTGTCTTGATGCTAGAATAGAAATGTCAGGTGGTGACAGGGTTGACTATTGCACAAAATGCTCTGGTGGGACTTCGACAGCAGATTATTGTAGACTGGTTTTTTTGAGGCTTGAGAGACATTGGGACCTTCAAAGGTACCCTTATGTTTCAAGTATCCCATTAAAATCATATGTATGATATGTAAGTCTAATATATTCATAAAAGCCATCTTTCTATTGAAATGGAATCTTGATAGTTACGGTTTGGAGTTTTCTGCACATCTTAACCTAAATGTTTTATGAATTTATCACTTTTGATTTTATTTAAAATTTGATAAAAATTATTTTGGATTGATAAAATCATATATATTAATCATGAACATTGTAAAATCAAGTTGCCATTAGAATGTTTAAGGTGTTGAATATATTTTCAATTAAATAATAAATGCAACACATCCAAGATTGCAATTTCAACAAAGATGTTAAGACCAAAATTTAGTGATGAAAAATTAGAAATAGTCGAATTCATCATATCCTGCACTCTGATCGTTGGAATTACATATTTTCAAGGATACTAAACAATAACCATATTAGAATGAACATATTGGGAATTAAGGTGGTCTCCATTATTGACTGCTGCCAAGGAAGCCCAAAGACAGGGAACGATATCACCATGCTCATCTGCTCTTCTGCATGTCTATGCAGATTTGAAATTCAGCAATTTCTAACATGCCTATGGTGCCAGTGGGGACAGATTTAGGTTTCAACAAGCATGCTTTAGGGATATCGAGGATTAAGATCTGCGTTGTTTATTTGTCCTTGGTACAGAAGATCAATCCTTAACCAAGAAATGTTTAGTAGAAAAGAACCCTCACAAGCTTACAGCCTATAGGTAGTGTCATCAAAGTAGCAGAATTCAATGCAAACCTCAATTCCCCCGCATCAGCTAAAACATCGGGTTTCTACCCATTCTCCTCTCACACCTTGCAAACTATTTAACAATCAAAGCTAGGTCCAACTCTGCTTCAAGCCAAGCCCAATGGAGGGCAAGGATCCTCCATAGTAACACCACGGACCTGCCTTTACCTGTTATGGCTGCAAGATTGCCCGTCACAAACATAGTTGCTTACTGCAATACTATGATGCAGCAGGAAGGTAGAAGTTCTTCAAAAGCTAATCAAAGTTAGAAACTTTGATCTGGCTGTGGGTTTAAAAAGAAATGACTGCATGAGAGGATCGGGTACCCTGTGGCAAATCAGTCGAGACTATACCTCAGGCCACATGACGTGTACAATAACCGTTTAATCAGCTTATACTAACATCCAACGGATGAGACTAGAAGTAAAATCTACATAACTTAAATGAAGTAGTTAACTGAAGGGATGCCTACTTTTTACAGGAGTTTGAATTGTAAATGCAAAACCACAAATAGGGATTAAACAAAACATTGATAAAATAGGTCTTATGCCTTTGTAGAGCACCAATATTACGAAAAAGGCATTGATAATAATAAGGGAAAGGATAGGGGTGGCAGGAGCGGGAGGGGTAATCCTAAGCCCTAACAAATAAAGAGAGAAATATTCCTGGTAACAAATAATCAAGTAAAGCTTTTGGCACTATGAGAAGGAATAGAGATTGTCAAGGAAATGAGAATTAGACATCTAACTGTGTTTGGGAATTCAATGATAGTGATCAGAAAAATTCAATGATAGTGATCAGAAAACTATCAATCTAACTGTGTTTGGGAATTCAATGATAGTGATCAGAAAACCATCAATGGCCAAAGGCAAATCTACTCTTGACCCAACACTTCCGAGATTCATAATGAATTTAAACCAATTTGAGAAAAATGAATTTTTCATATACTACGGCATTTGAATGATAGGTCAGACTCCTTGGCCAATAGAAGAGCCACACTGGAAGAAGGGCAACTGGAGCTGGATTCTGGAGTGACTCGATTTGATAATTGAACCTATACCATGAAGTCAGTCCCTTGTTGTATTCGCTCCCCACTTAAGCATTGGAATAAGTAGAAACAAGATCGAATTTTAAGGATAAGCAGACCACTATGGTCTTGTGTAGTTGTGGGCAGGCACGCGAATAATTTCAAACATGACAGGCGTATATTAATGCCATGGTCGGGTTCCTCAGGGTCTGGAGACTGGACCAGTTCGTCAGGATAATCTGGAGCGACCAGCGAAGTGAGCATATGGAGAAATTTGTTTTGTGAATGGAAATTCTGTCGTTAAAAATCACATTGGAATTTTTGTGTCTACTTGTTTCGATCACAGAAGCCTGAATTTAGAAATTTTGTTTTGTTTTCAAATTTTTTTGTTCAAACTGAAACTGAAATTATGATGATGATGATGGTGGTGGTTAACGTCCACTGAGACCAAATTGGTCTATCGGACCTATAATTTTTTTAGTCTTTAATTATCTGGCTCCTCGTCTTTCTTGGCGAGATTGGTGCTGTAGCTTTCTTTTTTTCTTTACAGTCTTCCAACTTCCTTTATCTTGCATCTCCTTCATCTCTTTTGGTTCTTGGGACATTGGTGTCTTAGCTTCACGATTTATTGTGTTCGTCTTTTTGAAGATAGTCGGAGAAAAAGTTTGGTCTAGGAGATCTGCTTTGCTGTTAAATAAAGATTTATTTTGTGTGGTATTCGAATCCTCATAATTGTTGATTTGTTAGGCGGGGCTTTCTCCCTGCTTGTCTTGAGAGTTGTTTCTTTCTTGCCCGATTTCTTGTGATTCAGAGTTTTCTCTAGAGTATTCTTCTTTGATGACAGTGTAGTGTTCTTTTTGTGCTCCTGCCCACCATGTAGATCTGTGGTGGTTTTTTCTAACAGAATTTCTTCTGGGAGGCTTTTGGGCAATTTTTGGCTAGATGGCCTGTCTCAAAACAGAATAGACATCTGAAGAGGACACTTTGTTGTTAGGTGTTTTCTGCCATGACTACAGCCGGCATTTATATAGAATAGTTGGTAAGTCTAGCCATAAGCACAGGGTTTCAATTTTGGGGGTTGCTGAACTAAGCATTGTAGTGGACTATGATGAACTCTGTGAGTTCAGAAGCAACTGATCATTGTAAGGGAATTGGCCCAGAAAACAGCTTTCATATATAATAAAATGCTATCTATTCTCTTGGGAAAAAAAAACAATAAGGGAAAGGATTAAATTTTCCGATGAGAACTGGTACAAAATTTATTAAAATTGAAAGTGATAGAGGTGAAGAAATGTCATTAACTTTTTTAGGCACAGGGTGAATCAGTAACTGCCAGACCTAATTTAAGGAAGACTCAAGATCAATTCTCATAGCTGCCACTATAACACCAAGAGTACATCCAACAACCTGCAAGCAGATATACTAATTTCTTATGATTTTGGCAAGAGCTGAGACTCACGGATAAGGGGAGTCTGCTCCTTGAGCCGCACACCATAGCAGGATAATATACTCAATGTGATTTGACCCCTGACCTCGTGAGTTTCACCCAACAAACTCAGCCGCCACACCACACATCACTGTATGAAAAAATGTCATTATTAGGAGATAAGCTTGGGAAAATTTTATGGTCAAACCCTAGCTAAATTTTGAGGTTATATCACCGTATTTGGTTGACAAACATTTGCATGGCACTATTAAAACAAAGTGTAAAGGCAAACGAATGCCATCATTAGGAAATAAGCTCAGGTTAATTTTGTGACCAAACCATAGCTAACCTTTGGGGCTATATCATTTGTAGTTCTTTAGCTTACTTTGTCCAGAACTGAGAATGGAAGCGAAATTGTTTTCTGAAGAATGCCATGCTCCCAACTTGTAAAATCACTATCTCCTATCAGGTATAGGACTAATTGAATTGCCAAAAGAAAAGATTCCTTAGTTGGGATGATTTGTCAAACCCGAACCTTGAGCTATGCAACACCTAAGAAAAGTAAAAATCACCAATTTTACGCAGAAATGGATTTAACCCGGAATCAACATCATCAAGACCAAACTCCGGGAATATAGGCGGCCAAACGCACTTAGCCCAAGAACAGGACCAAACAAAATAATCAATAGTCTCATGCGTTAGGGTAGATGGTATAAATAAAACGCCTATTTGACCCAGATATTCAAAGTTTTGGCCGAAATGAATGTCTATAAGCTACACTAGAATTCACAACATTCTCCTTTGGCAGGGCATATTTCCATAAAATTCACTTCCACTCAGCTTGGTTCCTTGATTGGCAAATGATAATAAGAGATTGAACTGGATTCTTCATATTAGTTTAAGTTTTTCATTTTAAGCATCAAATGTTCCTAGCGAATGTTTTACAACACAGGATTAAAAGTTATGAAATGAATTCTGGCCCTTGAATCTGAACGGTGAGTCTTTTTCTCTTCTTCTGAGTGACAGACATTGAAATCTTGAATCTGAAGGGCGATCTTTTTCTCTTCTGCTCAGTGACAGACATTGAAATCTTCAAACTCTATTTGTGATCTCCATTTACATCCAAAAAACTATAAACAAATTAGAGCTTAAAAGACTGATGACATAATTTAGTAGATAGCTAGAACAACAATAACCTAGTTGAAGTGGTCAAATCACACGCTTACAACACTTTTAAGTAGGTGGGGTGGTTTCCCATATGAGACTGCAATTATGTTCCCCTGGTTAGCTCATTAATGGTTATAATTTGAATGCTGTATGGATGATGGTTGATCCTCATGGATTTGATAATATATTTTTAGCCACTTCACGAGAGGCAAAGTTGTAGCAGAAAATGTTTTGATTTCACTGAAGCAGTTTTTACTAGACCCTGGGAACAAAAAACTGATGTGTTCAACGAAAACGTAGCCGGGCATGGTTGTGAGCATTGGATTTTGACAGTCGACAGCATTTACCATCAGAGTCTGGACTTCAATATTGGTTGGCACCAATTTATTTCTGATTCATACAATAAATATAACCTCCAAAGCCTGCACCGTCAAGTTCCGATTGGAAAGTTTGCATGGCTTCCTATAAAATTTGGCGAGAAGAAGCCATAATGGAAGTTTTCTGTTTATCACACATCCCTTGATAAATATACAACTTTTTTCATTATTTGATGGACAAATTAGAATTCAAAAGCTTGGTCAGTAAAGTCATCAATTAGGCAAAAAGTCCATCCTTTCAAAATATTTCAAAAACGTTGGGGTTATTCCCATACTTCATTACATTTTATCCCCGATCAGGGTCGTTTCTGATGGTGTTAATATGTTCTTTGTATAAAAAAACTATAGTTTTGTAGGTATAATTGACCTAAGAGATCACTATCCAGGGCATTCAAAATTGCAATTTCAGTTAAAACTTAAAAACTGTAAAATTTTGACAATTATACACACTCACAAAAGTTTTCTAGTAGAGGTTTGAATGAAAAAGTATTATTTACTACTCTAACCTGAAGTCACAGACCCAAATATTTATAAGCCCAAACCTCAAAAAGATGCTCATTTGTTATAAGTGGTGCAATCCCTACAATAAAAGCAGTGAAGGCTTGTTGATGGGTATCTCGATAAAGGAGAATTCACAGGGAAGACTTCAATATGTCCTATTCTCAAAATGTCCCATTTTGAAAATCTATTGGGCTGGCGCTAAGCGTTTTGATGAAGTGGAAGGAGCCAGACCAAATAATATTCCATGTGTTCATTTTATGTTATTGAGTCCATAACAAATTGGAATGAAGAAAATGCAAACCTAATGTATTCCCAAGCTTCTATTATATTTGTATTTGAAATTAAGATTGAAGGCTGTGGCCTATTTATGGAATAGCTACTAAGATTGAGAGCTGAAACCTATGTATAGAATGGCTACTGCTGAAGATAGTATGGGCATGAACCTGAAAGTGTTTGAAATGAGCACAATCTGAAGACAGACTTCTTAAAAGGCAGAAGAAAGTAGCCTCCACTGGGAAGGTTGTGGAAAGTATACACCATTTAGGAGCTTGAATTCACTACTTTACATGGCGAACAGTTAATGGAATAGGTTCTGTGAGCGAAATATCCATAGATGGGTTTATAAAATCAACAGATAAAAGATTACTCCATTTCTGTCGCTTCCGTAAGCTTTCAATTCAAAATCTGATCTGCTAAAGCTGGGGAATAACATAAATCATATCAAATAAATTATTATCTTGCTAACAATATAAAGCAAGAGGATTGAAATATTATTTCAATTTTAATACACTCTTAATGAATCAAAAGAATGTGTCCTCCTGTAGAACTATCTATACAATACTGCTACACAGAATACGCGTTAACAATGATGTTTTGGCAATGAATGAGCCAAAACCGAGGAAGAAGTGGGCATGTACTTCAACAACATTAAGTGCCACCCCGGACCTACCCGTCATCCGTAAAATGAAAAGCACTCTTTAATCTTAGAATGCCTCTAGAACTGGAGAATCCTTCTTGCATCTTATAGATTCAGATAAACTGCCTCTGAAAAGGGCAAAACGTCTTTTTAGCCCTTTTTATGGAGGGTAGAATGAACTTATTCTCAAGTGGATCTGGTACCTGAACTTTATTTGGAAGGGAATTTTTTGATAACAGATCGAATGCTCCTGTGATCCACATTGGAAAATTTTCAATTTTTAACCCCGCTCCAAAGCTCTTTTCACGCTAAGGAAAAAAATCCTCTCTGCAAAAATGGATAGCCAACGTAGATAATACAAACACATTGGACACCTAAAATAAACTGACCTGCAATCAAACTAGTTGGAGCCCTACTTGTTTGGTCTTGCTGTGAGGGAGACGGCAAAGGTGGTTCCCCAATGATCTCACCAAAGGAATGAGAAGAAGATGGACGAGGAGCAGCAGCAGAGGGAGGTACATATGATGATGGACGGTTAGGAACTACATCAGGCGGGGTTGGAGGAATTGCAAGAAGAGGAGATGATTGTGGAGGAGGGGAAGGAGCCAGCACCTGGGGAGACGGAGACTTGTTAGGGGATTGAACATGAGACTGTTTGCCAAACATTTCCCGAGGAAGGAGAACCTTGGGCACTGCAAATATTGCAAGGGGTTTCTGATCAAAAACTGTCTGCGTTATAGAAGCTAGAACAATACCTGTATTCACTGCTACTGCACCATTGACCCTTGTAATGTTGAGGGTATAAGTCCCAGCTCCCATGGACTCTGTGGCCAATGTAGGTTGAAGTGGATTCACTATGGAATCCAGAGATCCAAGAGGGTAATAGGAATGCAATACATGGTACTTGAGAACAACGGCCTTGTTTTCGGCTGTAAGACTCTGCAACGTATCAGGAGGAAGGGTCGAAAACGCGTCGTCTGTAGGGGCAAAGATGGTAATGCCAGCACCTGCTTGGTCACTCTCCAAATCTGAAGTAATCCCAGAAGCCACCATCATCGACACCACAAAGTTGAAGTTCTTGGCATTCAGAAGTACCTCTGTAACATTAATTGCATTGTCACTAGGTTCAACTGCAGTTGACAGATCAAATCCATAGGGTATAAGCAGGGTGCTGATACTGAAAATACTGATATTGTAAGGAAATGCCTTGACAAGCCTCGTGACTGTTGCATTGAAACTGCCTCCGTAAGGAGCAGGTGCCCTGATTCTGATTTCCCTATTTTTCTCACAAGTTATGTTAACTAACCCAGAGTCTTTTGGTGCCCTTCCTGTGGTTTGATAGAGAGTAGTTATGAGCGTTCCCCGGCTGGTCATTTGGTGGAGCCTATCCCAATCCATATATTCCAGAAGCACATGATACTGAAGAACAGACTGGATCTCCATTACTTGCAGGTTTCCTCCAAATCTGGCCATGTAATTTTCCAAGATTGGGTTGGACAGGGCAAGTATGGTGAGAGATGTCCGGTTGCTTATGTCTTTAGCCACATTGGTGGTTGTCAATAGTTTGTTGAAAGTTTCAAACTCTGGGTACCTCCACAAAAATGCTGTGATATTGAAACCAGATGCAGTAGATCCTGCTGAAACTACCCATATGAAAAACAAGAAGCAGCAAAAGGAACTCCAGCCCAATTTCCCCATATCCTCTCCAATGGTTCCCACAGCCAACCTTTGGGCAATCAAGGGGATCCAATATAGATAACACTACTGCCCAACTCTGCTGCAACTCTGATACCATTCGTTCAATTGACTAAAAATAAGAATATTAGCAGAAACCAACAAACTAAACTACTACGGAATCCAGGTAATGCTGCTGCAGCATCTTTTAATGCACGAATACTACAAAATGATGACACGGGTTCCGACCTTTGTCTCCAATGGAAGCCTCATGCCTGAGTAGTACTCCGTATGGAATTGGACTTTAATTACCACAGCTGTAACAATGAACACCATCATTCCATTACAGCAGAGCAGCAACCACCATCCCATTCCATCTCATCTCCGTTGTGTAGTTACTGTCTTCAATTTCATAGAAAAAGTTATCACAACCATGTTGGTAAATCATGGGGACTATTGTAATCCAACAAAGAGAAAATTGACTGCGTTGGTTTTGAATATGAGGTGAGAACTGGAGCCATGGCACCGCATCGAGGCCTTGCATTTTAAAGAGGGCTGGAAATCGGGATGATTCCCCGTGACCAAACGAATCTGATGGCTCTCCCCCTCACGAGGTCCAATGGCCACCACACGAATGGAGAGCACTTTACAATGAGGATTTTTGTCCACCCCATGATGGCCTTGTCTCAATGAATGAGTTGGCTCCAACCCAAGTCTTTAAGATGTGACCTAAGCATGTGTGAGTTAGCTCTATCCGTACTTCAAAGAGCTGCCACTTGAATTATTGAATGGCCTTGTCTAAACATTATAAGTTTTATTTTATTTTTGGAAATAAAGAAGAGAAATTTAGATAAAATTTTGATTTTTGTTGTTTAAAATTAGATTGCGCTCACTGTTCACCACCCAAATTTATATTCCAACATATCTCTATCAAATTTTATACCAAAAAAACCTTCCCAAACATATGACAAACAGCCTACAAATTAAGAATCGTTTTATAGGCTGAACCTTATCCACCGAACAACTTTTTCCCGGCAACGAACTTTGAAATGACAGGTAGGACAGATAAGAATCGTGACATTCCGAAAGTTTTATTTTTTCCAAAGATACATTACAATTTACGAGTTAGATTATACATGGTCCAGAAGGTTGCAACAATGCGAGAATGCCAGAAATCCAGAGCTCAAGTTTCCATGGCCAAGTTGCTCAAGTGGACGTGTATTTATAATGTCAAAATAAGGATATACACGGGCAGGAGCAATGACAGAAATTAAGAGCTCTTACTTCAATGGAAAGTTGGTCGAGTAGATTGATAAGCCTCTTAACCTACATTGATTCTAGCGCACTTATAAAATTGTGGTTCCAGCGCAGTCTTATGTCTGTAAAAAAATATCATTTTCTGCAGTCTCCTCCAACCAAATTAGCTTTTACGTTCCAGTTTTATTAAGGTGTCTATTGTTTCACTTTTCAATTTTAATGTGGTGTGTACGGATGGTTTTGTCAACAGTCTGTCACAGGTTTTTCTATAATTTAGGGATATATTCACTACATAGTTTATTTATTATAAAATGCTTTAAAGAATATATTTTTTTGTATTGTTTATTACAAAATTTAAGGTGGAATACTTATAAAAGTTTCTTGTCATTCTTCATTGGAAAGATTTAGAGTAGTGCTTTGAAACCCCAATCATATTTAGTTGTAAGGTTTATTTGGTCAATTTTTACCAATGAGATTAATGGTAGTATCTTAAAATTTCAATAACATTTAGTTTACAACGCTAAGTATTAATTTTTAGCTTTCAAATACATATTTATATAATTCTCACATATTCACGTCAATGCATACACACCTTCATCTCAATAGTGTGTTTACATGCCCACATCTTAATACTTTGTGTGAACAAGCACACCTTGATAATCCATATGCATGTTGTAACTAAGCTTGCCACTGATCATCGACATTGTTATGAAACCCAATAGTATGTTTGCCAATAATAGTGTATATCACATCAAGAAGACAAATAGGGACCAACTATTATACAACCATATTATATTTAGCAATCGAACAAGACATTCTTGTTACTTAAATGTATCTTATATACATGACGATAGAAAGCATGGACACTGAACATATTTTCTCTCTTCTTCTTTAATAAAATATTAACTCAACATTTACACATACAAAAATGGTCAAAACTATAACTTGCTTTGTGCATATGTTATCTATTTATTTGTTTCCATGCACATAACCCAATCAATGCAATCAATTTAAGTGGTCCTTTTACTTGCACCTTGGAATCAAATAATGCGTGAATTCACAAAGGTTTATAAACTCGCAATTTGCATCTTTTCTTAAATGTGAAATTAGTGTTAAGTGATGTATCATAGTGGAGTTACACTACTAATTTGCCATCTTATATACCATAAATTTACCATCCATTTAAGTGATTTTGATGTGTGTGAAGGTGTAAAGTCTAGCATGAGACATTATTATCATGTCATCATGCTAATGATCGAACCTTTTCAATACTAGCAACAAAAAAGTTCTTACCAATAATGACTATGAAATCTCAACACTAACAATGAGTAAGAACATGAGCAACATACAATGCTTTTAGACATTATCTGTGTGCTTTTGAACTGATGCGTGCGCACCCTTCTAGCCCCTGTGGTCCCCAGCTTCAGGCGGTCTCCGCCTCAGCCTTCTGCGTCCAATGGTCCCTCTGGAGCCTCCTCCGGATGGTGACCCCCCCCTGTTCCCTCTCAATCAGTTCAACATCCTGATGAAAATGTTGTAGCCTTCGTATCCTTGTTATCTTCCATTGACCCTCCTAGAACCAGATCCTTAGTTTCCAAGTTTATAAAAAAAATAGAAGACATTCCTGAAATCATACTACCTCCCTCTCTTCCTCATCGCGCTGCTCTTTCTCTCTCTAAGCATGGTCTGGTTAGACAATTCACACGACTATGGCCTTCTCCTCGCTCTATACAGAAGTGGGTAGAGTGGAACTGCACCTCCACTATCAGTGGAAAAATCTCAATCAGGTTTTGTGGAAGAGGCTACTACATATTCCACTTTGAAACAAAAGAAGACATAGATTTGATATTTAGGAATGGAACATATTTCATGGATACTAGGGGTCTCTATTTAAACAAGTGGACTCTGGACTTCGATCCAGAGTTGGATGTGCCAAATGTTGTGCCAGTCTAGGTGTGACTGCCTCACCTCCCCCTCCATTGTTGGGGAGATGAATTAATCAAAGCAATAGGAAATGTAGTGGGTAAATACATCGACAGACGTGGCCCAAAGGAGAATATGCATGCGTGTGCAAGAATATGTGTTGAAGTCGATCTAGGAAAAGAACTCCCACAAATTGTAAAGGTCAAAGTCAACAACTGGATGCACATTCAACAACTGGACTACAAACAAATCTCATTCAAATGTAAGGTATGCCACAAATACAGTCATTTTGCTAATAGATGTCTGAAAAAAACAAGAAAATGAAGAAGTAGAAGCTCAGGATCCAAAATGGGAACAAGTAAAAAAGAAAAAGACTGCAAATAAACTGTCTTCTCATCCCTCTTCATTTCCTCAAATTCCCTCTCACTCTGCCCCTATTCTCTCAGCTCCTCTTCCATCCCCCTCTTCTCCTTTTCCCCCTCTCATTCCTCCCCCTCCTTCCTCCAACCTTCTGGTCTCTAATCCCTTTGGTCCTCTTGAAGATCCTATCATTCCCTCCTCTCCCCACCCTCTCCTCCCCTTCCCTCCCTTTCCCACCCCCTCCTCCCCCATCCTCTCCCTAAGCCCCTCCCCCCCTCCTTCATATGATCGAATCATTACAAGGAATCAATCTAAAGATTCACTATCTTCCCTCGACCAAACAAAAAAAAAAAACCAGGAAGAAGGTCAAATAAAGAACTAAGAGATGAATTTGTTGCAAAGGAGATGGCACAGGGAATAAGGAGAAAGCCCCCCATCCTTCTAGAGGGAAAGGCCCCTCTACCCCCAATCAAAATAAATAATGAATCTGGTCTCTTGGAACTGTCGAGGAATGGGAAGCCCACTGAAACTCAATGTAATCAAAGATCTAATAACAATGGAAAATCAAGACATCCTCATGGTCCAAGAGACCAAAATAAATGAACAAGACTCAGGGAAAATGATCCAAAAAATAAGGAACTCTGCAAGCATTAGGGGCATCGGGAGGTATCTTCACTCTTTGGAGGAAAGGGAAATGGGAATTAGTTCATCAGCTAAAGAACAACATTGGATTAAAACAGATCTAAGAAACAAAATCATCGAAGAGCAATATTTCATAATAAATGTCTATGCACCAAATCATTATAGAGAGAAAGAATTATGTTGGAACTCTCTAAAAAAAAATTCTTCCCCATGTTCAAAACATCAACATCATAGTTGGAGGAGATTCAACTTAGTCTTGAATGTTGATGAGAAGTTTGGAGAATATTATCACGTTGATCCATCAAGGGATTCCATTGATCTCATTATGGAATCCTATAACCTATTGGATATTCCTCCCAATAATGGAAAATACACATGGAGCAATAAAATAATAGGCAAAGCAACATCAAAGAAAGGTTAAATCACATCCTTGTTCAAGACAAAATATCAAACAACTTCAGCTCAATCACCTCAAGAATAATCCATACCTCAACCTCTGACCACAAGCCAGTGGTTATATCTCTTGGGACTCTCGGGAATTTAGGTCCAACTCCATTTCAATATAGCCCAGTGTGGAACAACAGTGAGGAAGTAACAAAAATAACAGTAGAGGTCTATTCTCAAAAGGTCATTGGTTTTTTGGAATCTGAATTCGGATATTCCACAGTTTTCATTTTTGCTTCGTTGACATTTCGAGTCTAGACCAAGACTCATCATCAGGACTTGATTTACAAAGAAGAGAGACAGTAGTGATAAATATGGTTATGGTTGTGTGAGATGTCAATCATGAGAGCCGACTAACCTATGGTTTAAATGAACAAGATTTTTTTTTTTTTACTATATTCTTATAATTTTTCTGATTTATTATAAATTTCTTTTATAATTAATTGTAATTTATAATTAATTGTGATTTATAATTAATTATTTGTAATTTTTTTAATTTATTGTAATTTTTAATAAATTGTAATTTATGATTAATTGCATTTTTCTAATATATTATAAAGTTCTTTATAATTAAAGTTCTTTATAATTAATTGTAATTTTTAATTAATTAATTAATTGCTTGAATATATTATTTATATTTGTTTTAGTGTTATTTATAATTGATTATTTTTAATTTTTAATTTATTGTAATTTATAATTAATTGTAATTTTATAAATTTATTTTATAATTAAAGATCTTTATAATTAATTGTAATTTACACGTAATTGTAATTTTATTTTATTTATTTATTTATTTATTTATTGGATATATTATAAAGTATTATTAATTGTTTGAATACATTATTCATATTGGTTTTAAGTATAAGTGAATTGCTTATGTAATAAATTTATAATTAATTATTTGTAATTTTTAATTTATTGTAATTTTTAATAAATTGTAATTTATGATTAATTGCATTTTTCTAATATATTATAAAGTTCTTTTATAATTAAAGTTCTTTATAATTAATTGTAATTTTTAATTAATTAATTAATTGCTTAATATATTGTTTATATTTGTTTTAGTGTTATTTATAATGATTATTTTTAATTTTTAATTTATTGTAATTTATAATTAATTGTAATTTTATAAAGTTATTTTATAATTAAATATCTTTATGATTAATTGTAATTTACAAGTAATTGTAATTGTAATTTTATTTTATTTATTGGATATATTATAAAGTATTATTAATTGCTTAAATACATTATTTATATTGGTTTTAAGTATAAGTGAATTGTTTATGTAATAAATTTTTAATTAATTGCGATTTATAATTAATTATTTGTGATTTTTTATTTATTGTAATTTTTAACAAATTGTAATTTATGATTAATTGCATTTTTCTAATATATTATAAAATTCTTTTATAATTAAAGTTCTTTGTAATTAATTGTAATTTTTAATTAATTAATTAATTGCTTGAATATATTGTTTATATTTGATTTAGTGTTATTTATAATTGATTATTTATAATTTATAATTTATTGTAATTTTTAGTTAATTGTAATTTTATAAAGTTATTTTATAATTAAAGATCTTTATAATTAATTGTAATTTACAAGTAATTGTAATTTTAATTTATTTTATTTATTTATTTATTGGATACATTATAAAGTATTATTAATTTCTTGAATACATTATTTATATTGGTTTTAAGTATAAGTGAATTGTTTATGCAATAAATTTATTTTATTTAATTCTTCCAAGTTTTTAGTTACTTAGGACGCTAGTGTATTATTAATGTTGAGATTCTTAGGCTTATATGATTGTTAATGCAATAAAATTTTTATATGGTTAGGGGAGGAGTCGATTAGATCTAAAGCAAAGAAGGTAAGAAGAAAGGAGGGGTCATTTCAATCCATGGGGGTGAGGAGTGAGGTCCAATTCTTACTAATTTCTAGGCCACCATCCCTGTTGAGGTTATGTGGGTGTTTTATGTTCTCCAAACTTTGTTTGGGAAACCAAACTAAAAACATTGAAGAAGGAAATGAAAATTTGGGCCAAGAACAACCATAAAGAAACACAGAAAAGGAAGGCAGGTTTAACAAAAAAAAAATGGAGACAGCCCAAGAAATAAAAGAACAACAGGAAGAAACAAAAGAAAGTCAACTTCGGGAAAAGAAAATTTACTGGGAAATATATAGAGAAAACAGAGTTGAGGAAGAGGAATGGAGATTAAAATCTTGCAACCTCTGGCTGAAGGCAGGAGATAAAAAAACAGACTTCTTTTATAACTCAAGAAAGATGCAGAGAATTATTAATCAGATAGACAACATAAACGTTGATGAAGACAAAGAAATCAAAGGACAAGAATATTTGAAAAAGGAAGCACACAATCATTTCAAAAATCTCCTAATAGCAGACTTAGCAAATTCAAAATATGGGACCTTCACCCAGCATATTCCCAATAAAATAAGTGAAGAAATAAACCATGAACTCACTACAGAAGTAGATGAGAATGAGATTCATTACGATGTGTGGGATCTCCATCTGCACAAAGCTCCAAGCCCCGATGGATTTTCCATTGCTTTTTATCGTAACAATTAGCACTTAATCAAAAAAGGTTTGACAAGAATGATCATGAATGTTTTTAGGAAAAAGAAGTTAGGAGGATTTACAAATTCTTCTTATCTTGCTCTTGTCCCAAAAGAGGCAAGACCCTCTACTTTCAGTAGATTTCGTCTGATATCCTTGTGTAACTCCTCCTACAAAATCATCACTAAAATCTTAGCAAACCGTATAAAGCCTATCCTCCCCAATCTAATTTCAGAAAACCAAGGAGGATTCGTGCCCAACAGATAGATCCTCGACAATATTATGATAGTTCAAGAAGCCCTGCACTCTAGTATAATGAGGAAAGAGCAGGGTATCATTATAAAGTTACATATGGAAAATGCATTCAATAGAGTAAATTTATCCTTCCTTTCAGTTGTCCTCAAGAAATTTGGATTATCAAGAAAGATAATAGATATAATCAAAGCTTGCACAGTTGGCCCATGGATTGCTCCACTGATCAATGGCAGGCCAAGTGAGTTTTTCCAAATTTCTCGGGGTTTGAGACAAGGTTTTCCTCTATCACCCTTTCTTTATATAATCATGGCAGATTCATTGAGAAGATATCTAGAAAAGTGCAGGAGAGATCGCATATTAACAGGCCTCTCTATCTCCCCTGGAGTCAAAAGCATCAACCAATCATTATTTGCATATGACACTCTAGTGATGGGTGGTGCATATTGCACAATAGCTAGAAGAATAAAAAAAGTGCTCAACAATTTCATGTAGGTTTCAGGAGGACTCTTAAACAACAAAAAATGTAGAATATATGGATGGAACACCCCTCCTCGCACTCTGCAAAGCATATCTCAAATTTTGGATATCCCCTTCCAAGCAAGTTGGAGCCATTTCCTCTATCTCGACCTTCCGATATCTAAAGAAAACCTGAAGATAGAATTGTGGAATAATCATATTGAGAAAATGAAAAAAAAAATTCAAAATTAGGGGATGAATTGGCTCAATTTAGCAGGCAAAGTGATCCTAATCAAATCTATGCTCACAACTCTTCCAATTTATCAATTCATAGCTAGTTTAACTCCTGCAAGCATCCATAATAAAATCGAGTTAATAATAAGGGGATTTCTGTGGCAATGAGGGAAATCTGATTCAAAAAGTTTAGTTTAGTAAAATGGGATCAAGTTACCTTTCCTTATGAAAAAGGAGGCATGTCCATAAGACTCCCTGCTCATCTGAACATGGCTCTAGGGGCAAAAATAGCATGGAGGTTTATCATAGGGAAGAACTGTTGGTGGAAGAAAGTCATGGAATTTAATATATGAATCATGCTCGATCTCTCCTTTTAGAAGAAGGCTCCCCAATCAGGCCATGCACTCAAGTTTGGAATCTAGTCAAAAAAACCCTTCCTCTCATGAAGGAGTACTCATCCAAACTCCCTAGGAATGGTAAAGGTATTAAAGTTTTGGAAGATAGTATAATGGGAAATCCTCCCCTAGCCACCCAATTAAATCTCCAAAACATAAGAAGATGGATGAGCACAAAGGGAATTAGCACTCTGGAAGATATCTCTCTTTGGAAAAATGGTAATTGGGTAGACTGGAAGACCCCCAACCTTCCTCAAAATCTCAAAACTCAATGGAACTCATTAATAACCCTTCTTAAGGGATTTGCTCCAATTAGCCTTGATTCCCAAGAATCATTTATATGGGACCCTAATGGAGGAGAATATTCGGTGAAATTTGGATATCTTCCCATTCAAGCACATCAAGATAAACAATATTGGGCTCCTTGGAGAACAGTGTGGAAATTTGAAAGTTTGCCAAATGTTAAAATTTTCATTTGGACACTTCTAAAAGAAAAAGTCCTAACTGCTAACAATCTAAAAAAAAAGGTGATTCCTAGGTCCTTCCAGATGTCCAATGTGCTTAATGGCTGAAGAAAGCATTCAACATCTTTTTCTCGACTGCTCCTTCGCAAAAGAATGTTGGCATCTACTAGTAAGTCCCCTAGAGGTCGATCTGAATCTATCTCGGTTTTTCAATGTAATACCCTGTTAAACACATACATGGCAAAGGAAAAATATGAACAATAAACATTGAATTGCATATCTTATTCACAATGATACATATTTATAATACATAGGAGTGACCCTTGGTTTCATATTCCAAGTAGTCCCTTGGACTCCCTTTGACTGTTCAGCTTCCACACCAACCCTTAGGAATAGGTTTCCAACACCCCCCCTCCTTAATCCAAAGGGGTATGTATGAGTCCAAGAAGAGAGTTGTAATACAAAATGTGCAAAAATGCATGGCAGAATTAGGCTAAATGTGCTCTCTGAATTGTTGATATAAGGGGGGTGGTTTAAGGATGACCACCAACACTAGAACACTTAGTGCAATTCCGGAACTCTTCCAAGTTTGGCATGAAGCTGAGGTCTTCTGCTAGAGGAAGTGCTCCTAATGTTTTGAAGAGGGAACCTTCAACCTTGAAAGGGAGGTCTCAACCCGCATAAAAAGGGAGAACCTCAACCTGTGATGGTTTAAGGATGACCAAAAACTCTGGAATGGTTAATGGAATTCCTAGAACTCTTCCAAAACTGGCAAGAAGCTGATGTCTTCTACTAGAGGAAGTGTCCCCAATTCTTTGAATAGGCATCACCAATTGAAGGCATGCTCAGGGGCGTCTTTGTCTCTGGCTACAACTTTGAATCTGGTATGGCAGGTTGTGGCTCAGGCTCACTTAATGTGGCTTTGAAGCTTGTAGATGACCATCACTTCCCCCCTTGTTAGATATAAGGTGAGATGATGGAGAAAACTCAAATACAAGACCTTTTAATATTCTAGAAGAAATTTTGACATATTATTGAAATATCTTCTTGGCTATTGAAGCCCATTGCCAAGAAGTGATCCATCCAAGATGAATCTTTGTTCTTCTAGGAGGATTTTTTTGAAGCCTCTGTTGAAGAATGAGTGGTTTTATGACAGTTCTCACATGGATGAAGATAAAAACAATGATCTTTAATATGGCCAACTCAGTCACAATGTTGGCATTTAATATTGGTTTGTTGCTATTGTGGAAGAGGAGTGAAATCTGGAACAGGTGAAGGTGAATTATCATGAAGGAATCCAACACTTTGAAACTAGATGGGCTTTGAATAATCTGGAATATGAAAGGACAAATTCTTGTCATATCCAAGACTATTTATGTGCTTGCTATGGACAAGCTCTTCCCAAGGTCTAATGATGGGCTTGGGAAGTGCAAACTGAACTTCTGCATCTGCACGCAAATCTTCTCTTGAACTAAGCACTGAATGTGAATCAACCTCAACTTTATATTCTTGTTGCTGACGGGAGTTTGTCTCAATGTTCTGAACATAAACATGTTCAGAATGATGACTCCATTGCTGTAATTCTTCTTGTTGAAGCTGAGATTCAAGCTCCAAAAATTGTACCTTTTCCTGTGTATGCTGCAGACATGTTCGAATGTCAACAAGAGTGGTTTTGTTGATTTCGACTGTGTCATGATCATAGGAATGTATCAGAGTTTTTAAGAACTCTAATACTATATTAATTCTGGCCATTTTCATTGAACATATCATGTGAATCTCACAAACACTACTCCCAAGAATGAATAAATTATAGTAATCAATGCCTTCACCAAAAAATGACCACCAAGGATGAAATGTTGGAATTGTTATACTTATATACAGAGACTACTAGTATTACCAATGTATTTGACTGCAGGGCCTACCAAGCTCCTGATATCAATTCACAAGAGAGATCACATTGTGTTCTTCGAATTCCAGAACCTCTGTTATAACAGTCTGTCCTCCTGCTTCAATTGTTGATGCTTCACGACCTAAGATAAGGAGAGTTTTGTCCTTCAATGATATTGATCTTGTCTTCCCAAGACAATATTTTGTTTTGCCTCCAAAAGGATGGCTCTAAGATAATGATAACAAGAAACTCTAGAACTCCTTCTAATGATGACAGATCTCAGTCCTTAAAATAAGAAGGCTCTCGACAATTGATTGGTTACACCCAGAATTGAAAAGTTCCATCCTTCAATTCTTTTATAAAAATTAAGTTTACAACAAATGGGTAGCCCCAACTCTCCAGCTTGGCTCCCTTCTCAAAGCATGTAAATATCACCAAATTACAATACCATGGAGTGTCACAAAAATTTGGTTTGCTTGGAAAATTCACCAAATTCCAACCCACAACCCCAGTTCACGAAATTTCGTACATACCTTTCCCTTTGGTTTGTGTGTATGGTTGCAGAATGGAGTCGCAAGGAAGACAAAGGAGTTCGGTTGAAGAATTCAAGCGAGCTCCAAAGATATTCGACCTTCAATGTGGGAAAATTCAACCTGCTTCAGGGATCAATCTCGATCTCTAGAAATATGCATAAACTTGGCCTCCATAGTAGGTTGGTTTAATTTCCAAGGAAATTATGAATTCAACCTACCTCAAAGCATTCAACCTCCAGTAAAAGAATTTAATCCTTAATGAATAGACAAACTTGATCCCTAATCAGACACGCTTGATTACCAAAGGAAATGAACTCTCATCCCTGAGGAAATATAATGCTTCAATCTTCTGTCAATTTGTTCTCAATCTTGATTCGAAACTCACCAACATATATGTTAGTCCAGTAGCACCATACCACTAGGATGATGTTAAGGATGCTTTATTTCAACAACTATGATTTCATAGACTCCTTCGCGGAGACTTCATTCACACAGTTTTAAAAATCTGTGAGCCATACTTCTCACCTCCTCACATAGGCATGAGAAGAGACTACACTTGAATCGCCACCTCCTTGGGATTTCGTTGTAAAATTAATTGATTTTCACATGAAGACTATGAAGAGTTCAACGACCATATATACAATAGCATTTAGCATTCCAATGCACTATAACTGAAATGAACCGCTTGAAGGAAACAACATACCAAAAACACGCATTATCTCTTCAAATGAAACTATCTCCAGAAAGGCTATATCGCTACAGTTGTTCCCAACTTCGACTCAGTTTTGTTTTTGTCCACAGAGCACCGTTACGTTCACTAAAAAACTAAGAGGACAACATCTAGCAAATGTAGAATATGAGTGTTATTTGCATGGGAGAATGCACAGAGTGCAGGTCTAGCAAGGGTAATAGAAATGTCAGTGTTGGCATTTCTGAAAGGCGCAGAGAGGATTTATGACATAAAAATTGATTCAGATACCTAATTTCTCTCACTGGTTGTTCGCCATCTGAGCATTAGAAAAGGAAAATAGTCGTGGGAAAATAAATGTATGCCACCTGTTGTATATAAGAGTCTCTAGTATAGGTTAATAACTTTAAAAACAAGATTTTGTTGAAGGCATAATGGGTGCGCAGAAGAGCGTTTCGGTGGAATCAAGCCGAGTAGAGAGAGGGAATGTGATAGGTGTTGGAAGAGCCCAGGTTAGGGCTTAAAAGCCTTAAGCATAGAAAAAGAACAAAGGAGTTATTATGACATAAATGACAGAGAATGCAACAAGAATTTAGCCGATGTGACATTCATTAAATGTAGAACCGATGACAAAATTGGCATGCACAGATAGGCCACAAAACAAGTGGCTCAAATATGAGCAGGGTAGGAGATCGCCTGCTTTGATACCATGTTAAACACATACATGAAGAAGGAAGAATATGAATGATAAACATTGAATTGCATATCTTATTCAAAATGATACATATTTATAATACATAGGAGTGACCCTTGGTTTCATATTCCAAGTGGTCCCTTGGACTCCCTTTGACTGTTCAACTTCCACACCAACCCTTAGGATTAGGTGTCCAACATACCCTTACTCTCTTAAAAAAAAGAATACCATCAAAAGGTACTGGAATAGTCTCCCTTCCTTCTTGTGCTAGCAACTCTGGTTAGCAAGAAATCAAAAAATCTTCAATGAATGACCTCCAACCATCAGTAATGTTTTTTCAAGGACTTGGGGCTTGACATCTAAATTCCTATCTTCAAAAGGAGTGAAACCAATAGACATCAATGAGATTAAACACGAGGAGATAAACTTGATTAGATATGCAATTAGCAGGCCTAATTGGCCAAGCATCACCAAATTAAAGCCAAATCTTCAGAATTGGAAAATAAGGCTAAAAAATGAAGAATTCATCATGTGGATGAAAAATTTAAATAGACCCTGCCTTTTATTTTTTTTATGGTGCTTCAAAAGAAAATCTAGGCAAAGCAGGAGTTGGAGGCATCCTCATAGAACCAGGTGGAAATAACCCAATTACCTATGAATGGGGTCTTGGGGAAAATACAAACAATAGGGCAGAGGCTTATGACTTGTTGATGGGTGCAATGATTCTAAAAATAGGAAAATACAGAATTCAATCATATTGGGTGACTCATCCATAATAATTCAAGCGATGGTGGAAAGAAGCAACCCATAAAACATGGCATTGAGTCAAATCATAAGAAGAATAAGACAAAATCTGGTAAATTTGGGCAAAGTCTCCTTCAAACATATTTTGAGAGAGAATAACAAATCTGTTGACACCTAGGCCAACTTGGCAGTGGCTCGTCCTCCTGGTGAATCTTGAATTTTACATGACACTTCTCAAATACCAATACCTTAAATCTCCCTGTAGACTAATCTTGCCAATGTCACATCGTCATATGGATTGCCATTTGACTAAATTCATAAATCTTCCTTATCGTCTGAATTCAAATCTCCCTCAAATCCTCCTCGTGCTCCTCTCTTGCACTTGTTTGAAGTCAGTCGAGCTCCCTCATCTCCTCGTGATCTATCAACTTCTATCCTACTCCTCCTCTCATTTTTTCTATTTATTTTCCTTCCCATCACTCCCTTCCCCACCTCCTGTCATGGCTTGATCTCTCCTATCTACCCCGCACTCTCCCCTCGCCTCTATCGTTTTTCATTTTTTTGATAGCCTTTCTCGTCTTTTTCTGCAAGCTAGGTCTCCTACTTCCCTTCTCCCTTCGCGATCCTCATCTTCTTTGCCATCCCGCTGCGCTCTGCCTCTCTCTTTCTGTGTGAAACTCCATCTTCCTGCGAGCAGCTCCATCTTCCTACTTGAAGTTCCATCTCCCTCCCTATATTCATTCATATTCCTTCTTTTCGTTAGGTCTCCCCTCCGCTATTCTCTGTTTCTCCCCTTTGTCGCAACAATATTGTTTAATCCTCTATCATCAAAGAAGAGTTCGGGCTGCTCTCAACGCAGCTATGGATATAAATCCATTAGACAGAGCCTCCCAATATGAAAAATGTGTTGTTTTCAAGGCAAAAAAATTCATGATAGATCAACTTTGTGAGACAGTTAAGGACTTTAGGCTTCAGTCTAAGTCTGAGAATGCTCTCGTGAAAAAATAGCTCAATGATCAGAACTCTAAAATAGCAGCACTCAAGGACATGTGCCAACACATGGAGGTCTCTTTCAACTATCTCAAGGGCCTTATCATCAACCAAACTAGTGAGAACTCTAACTACCAGGGCAACAAGATCCCGTCTTAGCAAGAACCTTCAGTCAATCATTTCTATATTATCTTAGATGAGACTCTTCTACAGAATTCTTGACACTGATCTTAAGATTTCATATGTTTTGTAAATGTAAATATTTGCTCAATCAGTTTTTAAGGCTTTATAAGCATAATGTAGTAGAAAATATGGGTAATTTTGGATGTAAGGCTTGGGGAACCCGAGACTGTGCTCCCTATTCTTCCTATTCAGCGAGCTATTCTCCAAAAAATCTATTGTATTGGGAGCTTTCTCCTTTTTTCTCTTGGTGTTGGCTTATATGGGCTTGACCCACGTTTGGAAAAATTGTTTAGCCAAACAAATCCCGCAGCTACTGGCCCTTCTGGCAACAGCTCGCGGAGCGTGGACTGAGGTCTCACCCAAGGTAGCAGGGGAGGGTGCTGGAACCAAGTTTCCGCACCCTTGGGATGTCTAGATGTGGTCTAGAGGTTTCGCGCACCGTTCCGCAGCTTTGCGCTGCTCTGTTTCACACAGATTCGAACCCAGAATAATCCTTACTACTTATTATTGCATTGTTTATGTATTCAATCTACTTATTGTGATCTTTAAGTAAACATTTATCAGAGTTAACCAGTTCACGCACTTAGAATAGCCACAGATTCAGGTATAAACAGATGTGCATAGATCAAACAGTTACAGTAAACATACAAAAACCAGATCCGCGATAATTCAGATTTAACACAGAATTTTAGAAACAACTTTGCTTTATTCAACTTCTTCACCAATACATCCAGATCCGCCTTGTGCACTCAGCTGCAGGGGTTCGCGCACACAGCTGCAGACTCTTCTAGGCCCCTGTGCACATAGTTGTAGAGCCTCTATCCACTACCCAAACCATTGACTCGGACTTACAAACACTTCCAAAATTCCCCTTCTTAAAAACCCATTACATATTAGATCTAAGAGTGCATACCAAACACTAAGCTGCCTCTACCCATAGAGCCTCTCTCTATTTATACATTTCCATGGACCGCGATCCATGGATGGGCCGACTCATTTACATTTCTTTACATTTATTTACATTATTCTTGGGCAGACTACCCCTTTGACTCTACTTATTACAAATCGCGCTCCGCGCATCCTACGGAGTCTTTACCCTATCTTTACCCCAAAATCTCAAGCTTTGTGCCCCATGACCATTGCGCGGGGCTTCTGCTACCCAACAATCCCCCAACACAATCATCGTGACTCATCCTGAGTCACTCAGCTGGTGCGAGAATCTTCGCGCGGAGATCGATCAACAACTTCTGCATATCCCCTGTCTCTGTAACAAATTCGGCTGCGAGCCTTTGTACCTTTTCCAAGTGAGCCACTGATGCATCCCTATCACTTGCAGTTGCTTGCTCGATCTCACATACTGCCTGCATATACGCTAGCTTGCCTTCAATAGTTGTAGATACGCTAAACGCTTCATCGAGCCAGGGCTGGATACGTTCTTTGAGTACTGCTTCTTGTTGCCGCACCGCGTCAACTTGGGCCTTGAGCACCTGGGCCTCCTTCATTTTGGCCAACCGCTGCGTGATAGCGACCGTCTGTGCAGTCCCGCGAGTGGTGTCATAGGGTTCATTTGTAGATGGTTGCTGTTATTCCAGGAATATGATTTTGAGGTCGTTGTAAAGTTGGGACGTCTAAACGCAGGCCTCCATCACCTGTCCCGAATTGAAACCAACGAAGATGATTTGATAATCACCCTATGAGTGACCTCAGTTGAAGATTTATTAAACAAAAGGTATTACAGACACATGTGCTGGTGTGTGTGTTCTGTGTTATTGAAACAACGGATTGATCAGATTGTCAATACACAGAAATAAATGGAAAGACAACAAAGAAATACAGTAAGCAATACAAAGACACAAACAATTTTTAATAAGGAGTTCACCCTATTCTCCAGGGCTATGTCTCCGGTCCAGCTTCAGTGGTGGCCTTGTTTTATTGTGTCTTTCAACAGATAAATTACAATGCAGGGACTCAATATGAGTTCTCCTGAAGTAGATTTTTCTTGGCAGGGTGGTTCTTGGATTCCCCAAGCCACTCAGAGTACACAGACTCTTGTTCTTCCTACCAGCTCTGTGACCCTCAGTCTACAGTGGAAAGAGCCAACTGTGATTCTCAATCTGGATAGATTCTTCTATGGGAAGGCTTGATTCCTCAAGCTCTCTGGTGCTCAATGCTGCCTGTGGTCAGCTCGACCCTCTGTCTCCTCTGCTTGGCTTTACTGCTCTCTGTGCTTAGTCCTCCTCTCCAGGTTCACTGTTCACTGTCTCTCTTGGTCGCTTGGACTCTTCGTTCTCTCTCTTCCTTTGAATCTCTGTTCAACTGTCTCTGTTCATGGATTTAGCCATTCAACCTCCATGCCTGTTTGTTTCCTCTCCTTCCTGCGTCGATTCTCCTTCCGCCTGTGTGCTGGGAACTCCCTGTTTGGTGTCAGCATAAATGCTTGGGAAGTAGCCATGTGTCTCCATCGGAATAGCGCTAGCCTGTTCGTTGATTCGTTTCTTTCTCCACCGTGGCGGTCAACGGATTCCAAATCCCCTTAAACGCGGCTTAATCCTCTATCGATTCCGCTTCTGTCTATCGGGCGCAATCTCAGCTGTCCGATCTAGGCTCCTCCATATCCAATGTCATTCACACATCGAGCGCGGTTGACTTGCTCGACCGATAACGCGCGATCACGGCGGTTTTTCTCTCACCTCCACTGCCATGCGTCGATCGCTGAGTGTGATCGCTCCGCTTTCTCCAAAACCGCTTACCGTTCAAGGGCGCCCCAATCAATACCTCCGGTTTCCAGGGCGCGGGTCCCGCCTTTGTACTTTAGTGTCTCTGCTTTCTCCAAAACTGCTTACCGTTCAAGGGCGCCCCAATCAATACCTCCGGTTTCCAGGGCGTGGGTCCTGCCTTTGTACTTTAGTGTCTTTACCTTTTTCCGCCCGCGATCCTCTGGTTCCCCCACGCGATCGAGTGCTTAAAGCTCCTCCTTTTCGGCCCTTTTTGCCCAGCGATGTGCGCTAACGCGCATCGAAAATCAGCTCCTTTTCCCGATCTGGGGCTCCCAGGGGCCATTTTGACCTCCTGCGCAGTCTCCATGGGCCTCGGTCAGCACACTTTGACCGAGGTCCTTGTCGTTCCGTGCCGGCTGCCATGGCCACTAGTTCAGGGTGTTTCCGATTGCTGTTTTAGATTCTTCACGGATTTGTTCATACCGATACAGTCATGGTTCTATGATAGTTGTTTATGGATTCGATTTGGATCACGACCTCCCAACTGAAAAGCTTTTGGACCACCAAAAGTTGGTTTTCTTCAAGCATCGACTAAGTGAGGAAACTGTTGTCTCACTTGTCCAATCTCAATCCACTTCGCAATGCTTAGCTTCGAACCTTTAAGCCCAATTATGAGGTATTCCACCTGTCTACTGCGTTTCGTCCTTACCTTCCTATCCAGTACTGTATCTTCCTGCAACTCATTAAGATATTCAAGTAGTAGGTCATCAACAGAAGGCAATTGACTCTGCTCTTCAGGGTCCTCAATCATTGAAGGTTCAAACAAACTCAAGCAATTTGTGTTCACGACTGAGTAGATGTGCATGTAAGCTGGCAGATCAAGGCGAAAAGCATTCTCACCAATCTTCTCAAGTATCCTGAAGGGTCCATACCTGATAGGTTTTAGCTTCTTACCTTCACCTTGCATCTTGTCCTTGCTGATATATAGCTAGACTTGGTCTCCAACTTGAAAACTATGCTCCATCCGATGCTTATCATGCCTAGCCTTGTACTTGGCCTGGCTCTTTTCCAGCTGTTCCTATACTGCCTAGTGGATCTCCTGGATCTGTTCAATGAACCTAGTTGCTTTGTCCACATCACTGTGTCCATCAACCATAGTATCTTTACCAAAGACAAAATCCAAGGGAGACCTTGGTATGAAACCAAAGGAGGTCTCAAAAGGAGATCTTTGGGTAGAAGAGTGTTTGGCTCTATTGTAAGCATGCTGCACATAACACAAGTGTTCATCCCAAAGCTTAGGGTGTTTGCTGCAGTATCCTCTCAGTAACTGGATCACTGTCCTATTAACTAGTTCTGTCTGGCCATCTGTTTGTGGATGAAAAGCTGTGCTTTTATTTAATCTGGTGTCCATTAGTTCCCACAGACTGGACCAAAACTTTCCCACAAATCGGGTGTCTCAATCAGATATAATAGAAGTGGGTAATCCAAAATCAACCCATACATGTTCAAAGAATAAGTTTGCAGTTTGTTCAGTTGTGATCTGTTTACTACAGGGTATCAAAATACACATTTTGCTGAACCTATCCACAACAACATATAGATATTCATGACCTTTCCTAGATTTAGGCAGTCCTCCAACAAAATCCATGGAAATGCTTTCCCAAGGATGAGAAGGAACTGGAAATGGAGTGTACAAGCCTAGTTTTCTGTTGCTGGGCTTGCTTTTAGCACACATAGCACACCCCTTTACATATCTAGAAACTGTCTCACTCATTCTTGGCCAATAGCAGAACTTTTGCAGTTGTGCAACTGTTTTACTTACCCAAAAGTGACATGATGTCAGAGAAGTGTGTGCTTCCCTAATTATCTTTGCTCTCTCAGTTTGTGGAATGAAGAGTTTCCCACAATGATATAAGAGTCGGTCCTTCACATGATAGTCCAATTCTTCTACTCTTTTGCCTTGACTCAAAGTTGCATATACATCTCTAAAGTCCATATCCTGAGCATACTATTCTATGTAGCTTTCATGCAGCATAGAATTATGCTTAAGTATGGTAGATGCATTTATAATGGGTCTAGATAACATGTTTGCAACCTTGTTATGTATGCTCTTCTTATATCTGATGACTAAATGAAACTGTTGTAGAAAACCCATTCATCTGTAATGTCTTGATTGTTGCAACTTAGTTTGGGAGTGTAGGTATTGAAGTGGCTGATGATCAGTATGTATTACTGTTTCTTTGCCCATTAAGTAATGTTTCCACTTTTTCACACTCTGAACTAATGCATACAATTCTTTATCATATGTAGGATAGTTAAATAATGCAGGATTAAAAGTCTCAGAATGATAACATATCGGTTTACCGTGTTGTGTCAACACTGCTCCCATGGCATAGTCACTGGCATCAATTTGGATCTCAAATGGTCTTTGTAGATCTGGCAGTGCTAGTACAGGTGTTGTACTAATTTTTTATTTCAAGGTGTCGAAGGCTTTCTGCTGTTTGCCTCCCCACTGAAACACCTTGTTCAATCCTGTCAAAGCATGTAAGGGAGCTGCAATTGAGGAAAAATTTGAAATGAACTTCCTGCAATACTGTGCTGCTCCTAAGAAGCTTCTCACTTCTGTAGCAGACTTGGGTTTAGGCTAGTTTACAATGACTGCCACTTTAGAGGGATCTATTTTCAATTCACCTCCCCCTACTATATGACCCAAATAATTTAGAGAGGTTTTGCCAAATTCACATTTGGAGAGTTTAACATAAAGTTTTTCTCTTTTCAAAACATCTAATGTTTGCTTAACATGCTTTAAATGTTCTTCCCACGTTTTACTAAAAATCAGAATGTCATCCAGATACACAATAACAAATTCATCAAGAAAAGGCCTGAGTACATCATTCATTAATCTCATGATAGTAGCAGGGGCATTGGTCAAGCCAAAAGGCATAACCAACCATTCATACAATCCTGCTTTGTTTTGAAAGCAGTCTTCCATGCATCTTGCTCTGCAACTCTGACCTGATGGTATCCACTGTGCAAATCCAGCTTGGTGAAATAAACAACTTCTTTCAATTGATCTAAAAGATCATCTATGAGAGGAAGGGGATAACGATTTTTGATCGTTATTTTATTCAGTGCTTGGTAATCAATGTACATTCTCCACGAGCCATCTTTCTTTCTCACCAAAATGATTAGTGACCCGCATGGTGATGTGCTAGGCCTGATGAAACCTTTCTCGAGCAACTCATGCACCTGCTTCTTGATTTCAGCATTCTCTAAAGCGGATAATCTATACATTCCAATGTTAGGCAAAGGAACATCTTGCTGCAAAGTAATATCATGTACTATTCCCTTTTTGGGTGGCAGACCTTGAGGTTCTTGAAACAAGACATCATACTCTAAAACAATATTTTCTATATCAGCTTGCTGATCAGAATTACAGCCTTCAAATACATTGGTTTTATCAGTTTTCTTTTCCTTTACAACCATTAGTAAGAACTTTTTGCATGAATTTATCATTCTTTTCATCTGTCCTGAGTTTATGAGAGTATAATTATTCTTGAGCTTATGAGCTCTTACAAAGTATTTGATTCCATCTTTAACAAGTAGATACTTGTTCTCGGCTCTATAGAAAATAGCCTTTCTATCATACAAGTAAGGACTTCCTAAAACAATTCCACATATATCCAAAGGAATTATATCAATCTCAACCTCATCTACAAATGCTGACCCAAAAGAAAACTTGAGTTTGCACTGTCTAGTCACTTGTAGTTGTGCTTTATCATTCAACCATCCTAATGGGTATGGCTTCTTATGAGGTGTAGTTGCTAATCCCAATTTCTTTACAATTGCTTCAGAAATCATATTTACTTGTGAGCCACTATCAAACAAAGTATCAATCTTTTGATTTTTGGAAACAACTCGAATATGAAAAAGCTCACGCCTTTTTCTCTCACGTTCTTCATCAACAACAGATTGAGCATAATTACTAGTAGATGCTTTAGAATTCTTACCTTTTATACCTGTGGCTGCAATGATTGTTTCATCTCCCGAGTCTGACCCCAAATCTTTCTGAATAGCTGCAGCAGTCTTCTTCTTCTTTCGCTCGGACTTCTTAGGTCTCAGCTCTAGATGCAAAATCCAACAATGCTCATCATCATGCCCCTCCTTTTTACAGTGAGTGCATGAGGCTTTGCCTTTCTGTGCAGTGTTAGCCTTCCTTGCTTTCCACTTCTGCTTTCTTTTCTCCTTGCTCTTGCTTACAGTGGGTTGGGATGGTCCCCCAACTTCTAGATTTCCATTCTTTCATCTGGCTTCTAGATGAGTAGCTTGTACAGATACCTCATCAATACTAGTGGGATTAAACATGAGGATGGTATGCCTCATGTAGCTGTGTAGACCACCAATGTACTTCAAAAGAGTTTCTGGTGAGTCTAATGAAATACCCAACATCAGTGCTCTCTTTCGGAACTCTTGACTATACCCTTGTACACTTTGCCCTTTCAACTGCCGAAGAGTTTGCCAACTCATCATGGCTTGTTGCATGTAGGCCAATGGATAGAACTGCTTTTTGATTGCAGTAACAAATTCACTCCAGACAGAGATGGTCTTACCATGCTTCCTCATATCAGCTTGGGTTCTGCCTTCCCACCAAACCAAGGCAATGCCCCTAGGCGAAGTCTTGCCAGCTGAATCTTGCTCTTGTCTGAGTTTATATTTTGTACTCTGTAATACACATCAATTTTTCTTATCCAGTTGTCCAACTTTTCAGCATTTAGCTCTCCATCATATATAGGCAAATCAAATTTAACATCTAAATTAATCAAAGCTGTCTTCTTATTATGCACAGGGCTACTAGGAGGTGTAGGGAAGCTTTCTTCTTTTTCCTTTCCTTTTGAGTGGTCATGGGAATGAGATTCATCTTCTTCTTTATCTTGCTTAGAGCCTAATGAATCTTCACCCTTATGCTTTCTAAAGTCCCTATACATTTCTTCTACCATAGACTTTATAGCTAGGAAACTTTCTATGAATTGAGGGTCTAGCCCTATAGAACCTTCTTCTGACATTGTCTTTCGAGAATAGACTCTCCCAATTTCAGGATTAGTTTCCACCAACTCTCCTTTTCCTAATTTGAGCTTTGATCTAGTGAGCATTCAAAGCTAAACCAACACAAGCTTGTCCAACCTTACAACCTAGAGCTCTGATACCACTTGATTTGATAATCACCCTATCAGTGACCTCAGTTGAAGATTTATTAAACAAAAGGTATTACAAACACATGTGTTGGTGTGTGTGTTCTGTGTTATTGAAACAACAGATCGATCAGATTGCCAATACATAGAAATAAATGGAAAGACAACAGAGAAATACAGTAAGAAATACAAAGACACAAACAATTTTTGATAAGGAGTTCACCCTATTATCCAGGGCTACGTCTCCGGTCCAGCTTCAGTGGTGGTCTTGTTTTATTGTGTCTTTCAGCAGAGAAATTACAATATAGGGACTCAATATGAGTTCTCCTGAAGCAGGTTTTGCTTGGCAGGGTGGTTCTTGGATTCCCCAAGCCACTCAGAGTACACGGACTCTTGTTCTTCCTACCAGCTCTGTGACCCTTGGTCTACAGTGGAAAGAGCCAACTGTGATGCCCAATCCGGACAGATTCCTCTATGGGAAGGCTTGATTCCTCAAGCTCTCTGGTGCTCGATGCTGCCTGTGGTCAGCTCAGTCCTCTGTCTCCTCTGCTTGGCTTTACTGCTCTCTGTGCTCAGTCCTCTTCTCTGGGTTCACTGTTCACTGTCTCTCTTAGTCGCTTGGACTCTTCGTTCTCTCTCTTCCTCTGAATCTCTGTTCAACTGTCTCTATTCATGGCTTTAGCCATTCAACGTCCATGCCTGTTCGTTTCCTCTCCTTCCTGCGTCGATTCTCCTTCTGCCTGTGTGCTGGGAGTTCCCTGTTCGACATCAACATAAATTCTCGGGAAGTAGCCACGTGTCTCCATTGGAACAGCGCTAGCCTGTTCGTCGATTCGTTTCTTTCTCCACCGTGGTGGTCAATGGATTCCAAATCCCCTTAAATCGCAGCTTAATCCTCTGTCGATTCCGCTTCTGTCTATCAGGCGCAATCTCAGCCGTCCGATCTGGGCTCCTCCAGATCCAACGTCATTTGTACATCGAGTGCGGTTGACTTGTGTTGGGCCATGAATACGACCACTTTGTAACACTTATTTCATCCATTTTTACTCTTCTCTATTATATCATCTATTACAATTTATCATTTAAATCCATTTTATAAATGATTTATGCTCTCATGGATGAATATTATTTATTCTCCTTTATTTCTACTAAATTGATGATTATGCATTATTTTATCAATGATAGTTCTAATAAGTTGGTTATAATATTATTCACCATTTTTAGCCTCCAAGGTAACTTCCAGATTGAAGATTTGATTTTTAAATCTGCCAACTCAGAAATTCGCTGGTTTAAGGAGTGACAGTTTTGCGGTTGAGATTCTGAGCAAATGAAGACGAATTTGAGAAATCCGGAACATGGGTTTTGTCCAGAACGGGCCCAATTAACTTTAACAAAGAACGGTTTGCCCAAATTCGGCTTGTACAGAGAGAAAGGTAGGGTTCTTTGAGCACGATTTTCTCAGATTTGCAGTTGCGGCCGTCCTCCAAACTTTAGCTGCAAACCCAAATTCGTCTTGATTTTGTTGAGAGATGAAAGGAAATATATTTTGTTGTTGATCATCTGGTTAGAATCAAACCAATTTTGTAATGTAAATCATGTTGTAGTTATCTCTATTGTAACTTCTCTCTGATCTCTCTATTTAAATGAAAACAAAGATCAGAGATGGGGAGACTTCAGGATGACTTTGGGGATTCGAATGATGGCGAATTGATGATTTGAATTAGAGATTCAAAAGCAAGGATTCATGATAGGATAGGAGGAAGGAAGGATTGTTTTATGCTGTAAGTCTCAAGGCTTCAACTATTGTAATGATTTCACTATTTAATGATTAATACATAATTTGGGCGTTGCTGTTCACTCTTTTCCTTCTGAAGTAACCCAGCAGCGTCTGCTGGCGGCTAAGGGCCCAGCCTCTGGTGGAGTACGCTGCTGCTGTTGTGTATAATATCTTTACAATTGCTTTTGTATCATTATAATTTGGTTTCTGTGTGGATTGTCTGTATAATTTGGTAATCTGACGTGTTTGTCATATGCTGTTCTATGCTCTGTTATGACTACTTCATTAATGGTTTCATTCAGGAGATTTATGTAAGTAACTCTGTATCTTGTAAATGAACCTCTTCAGAGTTGATTGCATGTTCACTATTTAAGCCAATTGTTTCTGTTACAGAGCTTTCATATTAAATATTGCTATTGGATTCATTTGAACTCTTATTCGTGGGAACCCGAAAGTAATATTATTTCATTTGGAAACAGAAGTCATGTTCTTTGGAAACATCAGATTGCTATAATAAGTGTGTTGTGTATATATGATAAATGCTGCTCCATAATTCATTTGTGAATATCGCCTCATAAAGTAAAGTTCATTGAAATTGCTTTTGAAGATTGTTATTTTATTGCAGAATGTGAGTTTGGTTCAAGTTTAGTTCTGACTCACGAGATTTAGTTCTTTTGATTGTTGTTTCATTTACTGCTGTTCTATTTCCTTTTGCTATTCCATTGTACTTGCTGCCGTTCCATTTACTTGCATTTGCTGCTTTGGTGTGAGAGAAGGTCTAAGGCTGTAGTGAGCCTCAGCAGTCGCTGCCTAGCTCCCAGACCTATGGTCCATGCTCTAATTTCCTTTCCATCAGTTTCTAGAGGGATGGGTTATCACTTCTGCACCCTTGACTGATAAGCTGTCTTGTGTGATTTTATCCTTTTGAAGTAATTTAGTCATAGTTTAGCACCCGTCTACTCTTGTGTTCTCTGAACGCTGTACTACTAAACATTACTCTTGAGTAAATAGCCGCCTCAGACTGAGTACACTCTTGAAATAAAAAGTCGTCCCTGGGTTGACAATTAATGTGAGGTAATTAGGAGTTTAAAAGACACCTTTTTATCGCTCCACATTTTGGCGCCGTTGCCGGGGAGAGTGTAGCCATTTCTAAAGAGTAGTGTGAATCTGATGAGTGCCTGCTAGGGAAGAGTTGGATCTTAAAAACGGAAGGTAAGAACCTGCGTACGGAGCATGTAAAAGCCCTGCTCCCCCGTCCGCTTTCCAGCAGGACTGTTAAAGAACCTAGAGTAGAAATAGATGTTTGAATTTTTGTGTGAATAATTAGGAAAAAGATAGAAATTTTTAAAAAATGAATCACATGATCTCACGCAAGTGGTGATGTAAGCACCACCCATTTCACTAACCGATTGACAGGAACATTTGAAGAAGGAGCCTTGAAGAAACACATGAAGAACATCTTATATTATGGTAAGAAATGGCTCACGTTTCTACTTTTGAATTTCCTATCAAAGATCTAGGAGAAGTGACACAAATGCACATAATTCCCCCATCTTTACCAAATTTTCATGGTTTAGCAAATGAAGATCCAGATACATTTTTATTTGAGTTCGAAATACTTTGTAGAGGATATGATTATTGTACTAATGATCAAAGATTGAAAGTGTTTCCTCTTACTCTAAAAGGAGCAGCTCTCCGATGGTTCATGAGCCTAGGTGGGAATTGCATCCAATCATGGGAGGACATGGAGAACATATTCTTGAAGAAGTACCAAGACTATTGCAAATCCAATGAAGATATTTTCGGTATGATACAAGGGGAAGATGAAAGTTTGGAGGATTATGTAGATCGATTTCATTATAACCTTCAAAAATCAAAGCATAAGCATTTGGAAAAAGAGATCTTAAAAACACTCATTCTTAGAGGAATTAAAGATAAATTTTTAGAACTTTTAAATCTGATAGGAAAAGGTGATGTTTTTCAGTTGTCATATGATGATGTTTGTGAATTGTGCATAAGGCATTCAAGAGGAATCTCCAAGGCTGGTAAGAATTCTACAGAAGTTTGTCCCTTATTTTCTAAATCTGCTACAAGAATAGGAAACATAAAAGCTGAAATCAATGCTTTATTTGAAAATTTTAAAGTTGATTTTATTAGCTCTCTAAACGGAAAATTGGATGTTTTGCAGGTTCATAAAAATCAAGAATTGGATGAAGTGTTTTACCCTCAGGACCGAAAGGAGCATCTCATAGATACTCACTCTTCCTTATCTAGGATGGAAGTAGCATATCAAAGAGGTAAGAAAGCTGCAACAAGGCCTACAGGTATGGTTCAAAACACTTTTTCTCCATTGTCATACTTGCATAATCCATTATGGAATGCTAATGTGTTAGGGAAGCCATGTCAATTTCAATATAACCACCTATCTTGTTTACAAGTTGGGCATGGTTCATCTTATGATGGCATGACTACTCTCCCTCATCTTGTAGCACAAGCACATTCTCCATATTCTCCACCAGCTCTTTCAAAACACCTTGCTTGCCCATCAAAACCATTCACACAACCCAATCAACCACATCATCAAAATGCTCCATTCCATACACATTTTCCTGCTCAACTAATTCCACACCCTCACCATAATAAACCAGTACAACAATCTTACAATGTTGAACTGGCAAATTTACCCACCCTTCCCACCCATTCTATCTCACATGTGTTATTAGAGAAAACCTACAATGAGATTCAGAATGTTTCAAATGCAAAAATTGTAGAAGCTATGGAAGAAAATGAGGTTTCTTTTACTATGCATCAACAAGCTATTTTAAAAGCTCAAGAACTTCATGATATGATGGCTATGCGAAATCAAGAAAATAAAGGATACATTGAAGATTGGTTTCACTCCATCATTTGTTTGCAACATCACTCCATGCTTCAACAATTTTTGATACCATTTTTTGAAGGGAAGTTGGCTTCTCATACCCTAATATCCATTAACATGCATTTTTCAAATTTGGGTATGTGCATACGTGAAGCCGTATTTCGAAAATGGCTTCACTGGAAGTACTCATATACGTAGTCATATTCATCCTTCAATCAAAGTAGGTTAGTGAAAAAATAAAATAAAATAAAATAAGGACATAAATAAGTGCATTTTGTTCTTTTGTAAAACTAGTTGTTTTTGTTGCAACATGCTATCGAAATCAACATCGGTGATAATTTTTTTTTAATAATTTGTGTATGTAGATGATTTAAAATGGAAATAATAAGTTCTACAAACACTCATTTTCATTTTTATCACCAATTTGAAAAAATGCTTGAATTTCATTTTTTTGGCTTGCGGGCTTGATGAACTTTCTGGAAAAACAGTCGGGACAGTCATGTTTTGAGGGACCAAAAGTGAATATTTCTAAAACCTGTTTCTACCCCAAGTAGCCCTTGATGTCTACTTTCTAACCCAATTTGAATCACTCAATTTGGATTTGAAACGAAAAAGTTAGAACCAAAACATTGACAGGGTGTCTAGCGGGCAGCTCAGGAACAGAGTTGGGACAGTCAGTTTTTGGAGGCCTAAATGACCATATTTTTAAAACCTGTTTCTACCCTAAGTAGCCCTTGATGTATACTTTCTAACCCAATTTGAATCACTCAATTTGGATTTGAAACGAAAAAGTTAGAGCCAAAACATTGACCGGATGTCTAGCGGGCAGCTCAGGAACAGAGTTGGGACAGTCAGTTTTTGGAGGCCTAAATGAATGAATTTTTAAAATCTGTTTCTATGGTAGATTCCCCTATGAATCTAGTTTAAAATGCAATTGGAATCACTCATTTTCGATATCTTATGGGGAAGTTATGATCAAAATACTGACTGTCTATCGTAAATCAACACTCTTAACACTATGTATTTCTGGCTGTTCCTTACAGTATTTGACCTATCAATTCTTCTTGTCTTCAAAACCTGTTTCTATTGGAGATAAATAAATGAATCTATTTTCATTTCCAATTTGAATCATTCGAATCCGACATCAAACGAAAAAGTTACGCTTGAAATATCAACTATTGGTCTAAGCCGGGTAATCGACAATGACTCTATTATGCAGGTTGTTCTAACTAAAATAGACATATCATATCATTGAATCTTTAAAACCTGTTTCTAATGGAGATAAAGCTTCGAATTAGCTCTCATTTGGCTTTGGAATCACTCAATTTTGACGAAAAACAAAGAAGTTGTGATTAAAACACTGCAGGTTAGTATGATTGGCCACTGCTCTCCCGCAGGTAATAAATAAACTTTACTTTGTTATTTTCTCCAAGGATTTGTTCTACAGAGTAACTACTTGTTAGTTTTTTACATAATTCTTGGATTAGGGGAGCCCGCGCACCTCTCTTTCTCCATGATTTAATGTTTTATTGCAGGTAGATACTCGTTTTTTGCAGGTCTTGGGAAAATAAAGAAGGTCAATTTATGGACGAGTGATTTTTGAAAGAAATTTTAAATGAAACAAAGGAATTTCATCCAACTCATTACCCAACGGATTCATAATAGAAGAAATGAAGAATTAATTTCCATTTGAAAATTCATGTCTTGTCACTGTTGCCAAAACATTTTTCAAATAGATCATTTTTTTGACATAACATCATAGCTGTTGTAACTCAATTTATTTATTTATATACTGCTTTTTGTTGTTTTTTTTTCTAATTTCTCTTATATTTTGTGTTTCAGGTGTTGCTTCATTCAAAGTGCAACTCATCCTCAGCATCAATGCAGTGAACAGCTAATTCATTCTTTGCGTGTTTGCATTTTATGGTTGTGTATTTTGTTGTTCCTTTTCTGAAGGGACAACATTTGTGTGCATTTTTGTCGTTCCGGCTGTTCCTTTTTCAAAGGGACATCATTTTCGTTTTGCTATTTATTTTCTAAAGGAATAGCACTTTTTGGTTCAGCCATTCATTTTGTTGTTCCTTTTCGAAATGGAACAACTGCTGTTCCTTTTTGAAATGGAACAGCACTTCTGCACTTTCACGTTTTGCTGTTCCTTTTCGAATGGAACAGCACTTCTGTACTTTCACGTTTTGCTGTTCCTTTTCGAAAGGGACAACACTTCGACACTTTTCATTTTTGATGTTCCTTTTTCAAAGGAACGGTACTTTTGATTTTTGTTGTTCCTTTTTCCAAAGGAACGACATTCGCATTCTCACATTTTTTTTGTGTGTATTTTTGCTTTTTGGTGTGCATTTCCTTTGTTGTTCCCTACAAGGAATAACATTTTTTTGAGTGTTTTTGCTGTTCATTAAAAAAAAAGCAACACTTTGGGAGTATTTTTGAGAGCAACCCTTTTCTTCCTCTTGTGATATTATTCCTAATTCATCTCAACCACATTTTACCGATTCCCTTTTATGGCATGAAGTACACTACTTTTATCAGGACAAGAATTATGGGTTCTTTTGAAGCAAAGTTAATATCATTCACGTTATAATCTTTAACCGGACAGCTCCTTGATGATAGATTTTTTTCAGAAGGGACACAATTATTTATATATCACTTTACTGCATTGTTTTCTGTTGAACATGATATTGATTGACCATCTTAATACCATGCTGGTTCCACCCTTCCTGGTTATAATCTTCTCTGTCTGTAATAAACGAGATTATGGGTATATTTTTTTTGACATGTTCAACTTCTTCCACCATCCCTGCTCTTAAGGAGTACTGAGCCTCCTTCTTTTTATCATAAAAATATGTAATAACAACAAAATTTTGTTCGCAGATGGAGGATAGGGGGTCTCATTACGAGCCAGCCTACCATGTTCATAAGGTTGTAAGAAAGTGACATTCCCATTATGGCCACCACACCAGGGTTATGATCCATTGGATAGCCAAATTATCCATGGAACAGGAGGTCTCATCACGAGCCGGCCTGATCACTTTTGCTACATCTTAGTGAATGGCAGTGTGGTTATCTGGTTACCATGCCAGCACATTGATCTCTTCTGTAAAACAACACTGAAACTCTCTAGTTATAAATTGAGGATTCTGGCTCATATGGGTTAAAAAGCAACCCTGCCGAGGCTATGGACGCCTGCTGGCAACAGCGGCTCTGCTTATGGTATTGAAGTTATATCTTATCGTCAATTATTATTATAATACCCTTTTCTTATTTTTTTTTTATCAGAGAAGTTATTTCCTTAACTTTTTCCCTGTTTTGAACCTTTATGCATGAGAAATTGTTTTATGATCAATCGCATCATTTTCAGCTAGAATACTATCAGTAAAGCATCTTATTGACATATTGTTGTTCTTTTTCTTTTTTTCATCACTTATCATCAATTCAAAGCGTCCTATCTCTTATTCATAACTATCTTTATACACTCTGCTCTCATTATAACCATAACTCTCGTCGTCCTATCATTGATATGTGTACTCTACTACTGTATTGTTCATTCCCTTGCCTTGCCATCAGCATAACCCCTCTCATACGCTTTATGGTCATGGAATTCATTTTTCAATTAGAGGGGGGGGGGGAATGTCTGCATTATGGAATTGCATGCGATATGATTACTACACTCTGCCATAACTTGTTGATTTGACAAAAGTTTTTCTGACTGAAAGTTTTGCATGCATCTTATCTATTTCTATTCAAAACTAACACTATGGATTCAAGAACATTGTATGCAAAATAGTGCTTTGTTTACAGGCGAACAAAAAGTATGGGCAGAATTCTATTCGTAGCATGACCACACTATTGCACTTCACAGTAGAGGCTCGCGAACGTGAACAATTCTTCAGACATGCTGTGCTTCCCTGGATTCCACCTTTTGCATCACTTTCAGCACCAACTCTGCCTACATCAGCTTCAACAACTGCCAGTCCATATATGTCATTCCACATTTTTGGAGGTAAAACTTGAGGTAAAATTGCATAGTTTTCTAATTTATTATAAATTTAGGAGAATCTAATGAAAATCCATTTTGAGCATTATTTGTCATCCTTCATTCCACATCTTTACCACTTCCCCTTTTTCAGCAGCATGTCATTTTCGAGTGTGGGGGAGTGTTCCTTTCATTCATTTCTTTCTTATGACCACGCCATTCATATTCTTTATCATCCATTGCTATTCTTATTCACTCTCAACACCTCCCTTATTCCATGTTGTTTTACACCAAGCATAGAATTCAACCGCTAGTCGCAACCACCTCTATTTGTTCTCTAGCATCGCATGAGGACATGCTAATTTTTTAGAGAGGGGGAGGAATTGTTATGCATGATGGATGTTTTCTACTTTCTTCCTCATTTAAGGCATACAATTTCAGTGTAGAAATTGATTTCCATAATATTTTTAAAAACTATGAACTCAATTCTTGTGATCTCTAGGAAACACAAACATACTATTAAAATACACATACCTAGATAATTTCAAGATAAATTGGTTCATAAAAATTTTGGAAATCATGCACTCTCACCTACAGCCATTTTGTTTATATCTCATGATCCGTGCATCAAAACAGTCCGATTTTTGGATCATAAAGGCATTTATATATTATAAATTTACTTGCCAAATTTCAACAAAAGCTGGTTTGTAGTTTTTGAGAAAATGGTTAATGAAGTTTGCTGTTACTTATATCATATTTTGTTGCAACTTCATATATACATATAATTGAATGTCAATGTAAAAATTGTTATGCCTTCATCAAGATTACTAAAAGTGAATATTCATTAATTAAGGAAGAATTCATTTGTTCTATCCATTTCATGAGCTGAGATGAACATATTTTTTATTGCTTGGTTAACACATGGGTTTTTGTCTTTGGGTTGCATGAAGACATGCAATATATTCAGTTTTCGTTGCATGAGGACATGCAACATATTGAGTGTGGGGGTATGTTGGGCCATGAATACGACCACTTTGTAACACTTATTTCATCCATTTTTACTCTTCTCTATTATATCATCTATTACAATTTATCATTTAAATCCATTTTATAAATGATTTATGCTCTCATGGATGAATATTATTTATTCTCCTTTATTTCTAATAAATTGATGATTATGCATTATTTTATCAATGATAGTTCTAATAAGTTGGTTATAATATTATTCACCATTTTTAGCCTCCAAGGTAACTTCCAGATTGAAGATTTGATTTTTAAATCTGCCAACTCAGAAATTCGCTGGTTTAAGGAGTGACAGTTTTGCGGTTAAGATTCTGAGCAAATGAAGATGAATTTGAGAAATCCGGAACATGGGTTTTGTCCAGAACGGGCCCAATTAACTTTAGAAAAGAACGGTTTGCCCAAATTCGGCTTGTACAGAGAGAAAGGTAGGGTTCTTTGAGCACGATTTTCTCAGATTTGCAGTTGCGGCCGTCCTCCAAACTTTAGCTGCAAACCCAAATTCGTCTTGATTTTGTTGAGAGATGAAAGGAAATATATTTTGTTGTTGATCATCTGGTTAGAATCAAACCAATTTTGTAATGTAAATCATGTTGTAGTTATCTCTATTGTAACTTCTCTCTGATCTCTCTATTTAAATGAAAACAAAGATCAGAGATGGGGAGACTTCAGGATGACTTTGGGGATTCGAATGATGGCGAATTGATGATTTGAATTAGAGATTCAGAAGCAAGGATTCATGATAGGATAGGAGGAAGGAAGGATTGTTTTATGCTGTAAGTCTCAAGGCTTCAACTATTGTAATGATTTCACTATTTAATGATTAATACATAATTTGGGCGTTGTTGTTCACTCTTTTCCTTCTGAAGTAACCCAGCAGCGTCCGCTGGCGGCTAAGGGCCCAGCCTCTGGTGGAGTACGCTGCTGCTGTTGTGTATCATATCTTTACAATTGCTTTTGTATCATTATAATTTGGTTTCTGTGTGGATTGTCTGTATAATTTGGTAATCTGACGTGTTTGTCATATGCTGTTCTATGCTCTGTTATGACTACTTCATTAATGGTTTCATTCAGGAGATTTATGTAAGTAACTCTGTATCGTGTAAATGAACCTCTTCAGAGTTGATTGCATGTTCACTATTTAAGCCAATTGTTTCTGTTACAGAGCTTTCATATTAAATATTGCTATTGGATTCATTTGAACTCTTATTCGTGGGAACCCGAAAGTAATATTATTTCATTTGGAAACAGAAGTCATGTTCTTTGGAAACATCAGATTGCTATAATAAGTGTGTTGTGTATATATGATAAATGCTGCTCCATAATTCATTTGTGAATATCGCCTCATAAAGTAAAGTTCATTGAAATTGCTTTTGAAGATTGTTATTTTATTGCAGAATGTGAGTTTGGTTCAAGTTTAGTTCTGACTCGCGAGATTTAGTTTTTTTGATTGTTGTTTCATTTACTGCTGTTCTATTTCCTTTTGCTATTCCATTGTACTTGCTGTCGTTCCATTTACTTGCATTTGCTGCTTTGGTGTGAGAGAAGGTCTAAGGTTGTAGTGAGCCTCAGCAGTCGCTGCCTAACTCCCAGACCTATGGTCCATGCTCTAATTTCCTTTCCATCAGTTTCTAGAGGGATGGGTTATCACTTCCGCACCCTTGACTGATAAGCTGTCTTGTGTGATTTTATCCTTTTGAAGTAATTTAGTCATAGTTTAGCACCCGTCTACTCTTGTGTTCTCTGAATGCTGTACTACTAAACATTACTCTTGAGTAAATAGCCGCCTCAGACTGAGTACACTCTTGAAATAAAAAGTCGTCCCTGGGTTGACAATTAATGTGAGGTAATTAGGAGTTTAAAAGACACCTTTTTATCGCTCCACAACTTGCGCGACCGATAACGCGCGATCACGGTGGTTTTTCTCTCACCTCCGCTGCCACGCGTCGATCGCTGAGTGTGATCGCTCCGCTTTCTCCAAAACCGATTACTGTTCAAGGGCGCCCCGATCAATACCGCCGGTTTCTAGGGCACGGGTCCCGCCTTTGTACTTTAGCGCCTTTACCTTTTTCCGCTCACAGTCCTTTGGTTCCCCCACGCGGCCGAGTGCTTAAAGATCCTCCTTTTCGGCCCTTTTTGCCCAGCGAACACGCATCGAAAATCAACGACTTTTCCCGATCCGGGACTCCCAGGGGCTATTTTGACCTCCTGCGTAGTCTCCATGGGCCTCGGTCAGTGCGCTTTGACTGAGGTCCTCGTCGTTCCGTGCCGACTGCCATGGCCACTGGTTTAGGGTGTTTTCGATTATTGTTTTAGATTCTTCATGTATTTGTTCGTCTCGATATAGTCATGGTTCTATGACAGTCGTTTATGGATCCGATTTGGATCAGAAGAGCCCACAAATTTAGAGGACGGACTCACGGATGCACAACTATATGTAGTACACATCGCGGATGGAAATTTTGAGGATATAATCCATTTCTTAACTACATGAACCGCACCGCAGGGATACTCTGTTTAGCGGGTTCGGTGGTGACTGCTTTTCCTTTGTCAACTACTGAACGTTTGTTGAGTCTTGGTGAGGCTCAGACTGTTCCTACTGTCTGCTTTTTCTTCCTGGGTCGCGGGGTACGTGGGGACTTAGGAACTTCGGGAACCTGAGTCACGTCCTCGGGCTCTTCCTGATTCAGTTGCGTTTCTTCTGCGATCCGTGCTCGGGTTCTTGTCATGGTACTCATGGGGTGCTTGGTAACGGTGTACTCGCTGCTTTTTGCTGGTTCAAAGCGCCAAAGGTCCAATGCTAGCCACAAACTATGAGATTTGAAAAAATCCCTTCCCTTTGTTTTCAGTTTATTAGTGGCGTTGAGTCGGCAGATCTTTGCGTATCTCATCCGGAACTTTCGTCTTAATGTCCCATCACCCGCTCCTCTCTGACGTAATCTGACCTTTCTGTCAGGACCAATGTTGCTAACGGTCATATTTTGACTTTTCCCCGCAGTAGCGCCATCCTTGGGGCGCAGCTGCGATCTTGTGGACTGCCTAACTTGGTATAGAATCCTTTTGCTACACCCGTTTTCCGCAGACTAGTTTATAGTCCCACGCCTTCTCTCAACTGCATGAGGCGCTAAGACTGTAGTTTCTACTGCTAGTCAGTTGCTTGCACCTTTGGTGCGAATTCAGAACTGCCCTGTTAGCCCGGGCTGCGAGCACCTTTCAAGCATCTGGGTAGCCGATCGGGGGGTTATGTTCTTCCATGAGTGCGGGTGCAGCCATGATAGCAGGGTCGCAGCTCATTCCTGGTCTACTCTGTTGGATCTGTCCCTTCGTAGTGCACGTTGCTTCCTTGGCCGCAACCATAGTGTATTGATGCTGCGGGGCCTGTAGCTACTTTCTCTTTTCTGAGCTTTCTTCTGTCATCTGTTACAGGCCCAATGAACCCATGGTATCCCCAACTTCCCTGAGCCCCTGCTAACCTTGGCGCTGGCCGCTAGTGCACTGGTCTGTTGGGGTGGCTTTGGACTACTAATTCTAAGCTAATTGGATGTTTGCACCTCAGACACCTATAGCCTATGTTGGCAAGGAATGCTTACTTCGTTTCGCTCTTCCGATCGTGCATGCGCCTGCCTTCGACATCTATGCCCTTTCCTTCGCATCTTCGGAGCTACACCTTTTCCTGAAGCAGCGGTTGTGTGGGATGCTTGCGCGGATATCTCTGGTTGTTCCTTTGCCCTTATTGTCACCATCCTATTACAATTGAGTGTGGTCACCTCATGCAGTCGGTTCTGCCATCGTTCAATCTCTTCATCTGAGTCCGACGTGCAAGAACTATCACAGTCCCGTGAGAGTCTAGCATCCGCTGTTGGATTTACCCTGTCATGATCTTGCACTGTAATCTTGTAGATACAATCCAACTCCCCATCGCTGTCTACGTCGCGCACGGTCTTGGTATATCGCGCCCCCACTGCGGGATCCAACGAGACTCGCAGCCAGGAAACGCGGATCCACACGAGTGTCTACAACTACGTACCCAGCAGTTAGCTTAGTAAATGCATCAGAACATTATTTTTAACAGTAATATAACATTTGCTGCAATTCGGTTGTACTGAGTCCTTTACCATTACATGCATCTCTCGTTGCAACCAGCTCTTGTACTAGCTATCCATTTACTAGTACGTAGCCCTACAACCTTCAGGGACCACGTTTCATGGGATTACAAAGGGCATCATAATGACACTTGTCATCAAGATTCTGTAACTTAAATCATGCATACGGTGGCGTGGCGCTGGCAACCAGATCTAGATGATTACTACTTGCCATAACCCCAGTGATACCGTGTATGAACTTTCTTGCCATGTTGTACGATCTGTCCCATCACCTGTACCAACCTCTGAGCACCTGTACCAACCTCTGAGTGAGTTGCCATCAAGGACAACACTTGAGCCAACAGAGACCACTACGCGGAGATATTTATTTTCGAATATCATTTTTTGTTTCTTGAGGTTGATGATTCCATTCATATTCGTTGCCCAATCTATCCCTAATAGCACAGGATATGGGTTACTATCATCCACAATTTCTATGACTTGAAAATTGGTTTGGGTGCTGGCACCATCGATGTCTACTATAACCCCGTGTAGTCTTCCCATAGGTAGAATATTTTATTTGTTAGCCATCCATATTTAATCGGCGACCATTGCAGTGGAGGCCTGCCCATGCGTTCCCAAGTTTACTTTGGTAGAACATTAGCGTCGAACCCCAAATCTAAAATGACCTGATCCATCTCATAGTCTCCGATCTGAACAGTCAGTAACATTTCCTGCTCCGTGCGCAAAGCATGTTTACCTAATTTTTGGACCATTCGCGGTTCGTCCACTCCTGTGCATTGAGTTATTAATTCTTGCAGCTCCTTTATCGCTTTAGCATCCTTGAGTAAGTTCATGCAAGTTTCCAAGAAGGTGGTTAGTATAGAAGTATCCTTCTCTGATCTGAATTTATCCTTACTTTCCGACGTAGAAGGTTCCGCAAAGTGCTTCTTGGCTTCCATAAAGGTTTCCTTTGCACGCTCCAAGTCAAAGTCTGGTTGTTTTGGGGGGGCCTTACGGACCCATGCATCCATCTCTAGCTGCTTCCCCTTATCTTCTCCGGTGGTGGCGCCACTTCAGAGCATCATATTTACGTTAGGATCCTCCGCGCGGGGTTCAGCCTTCATCATTTGGACGTTTTGAGTGGGGTTAGCTGGAAGCACCCCCTTTTCCCACATCTGAGCAATCAGCGTGGGGCAATCGACTGCTTCGTGGTCAAATTGGTAACAGTAAGGACAACAGGCTTTGGTCGGGTTCGTGCAATCCCGCGCGTAATGCCCCGACCCTCCATAGTTATAGAAAATTAATTGTCCTCGTCCCCGTCCAGGTCCCATTCCCCCGTGGCCTCGTCTGCGTCCTTGATACCCTCCCCGCGGTAGCGGTGCGGTGGGATCCTGCCCGCGCGCCTCCGTTTGCATCCTATAAGCAGATGTTCGATCCATCAACATCTCGTAACTGTGGCAATTTCTTTCATCGTGGCCCACCGTTCTGCAGAAGTTACAAAATAACTGTTGAGGAGGGGGTTGTCTTAAGTTTGGCAATAGGTGACAATTGTCTGTGGCATGCTTTCCTCCCACCTGACAGATTGCGCACCAGAGTGCAGGCGCCATGCTTGGCCAGCTTGTATCTCTGGTCGCAACGTTATTGGTCCCCCTCCTGCCACATAGTTCACGAAGATCAGATAATGGTCCTTATCATGGCCCTGTCCCTTACATTTGATACACCACACTTATTCCCATGCCTCTATCCTAGGTGCCTGTCCTTGTTTCAAGCTTCGCATCTCTAGACATAAATTTCTTATTTGCACTTGGATTTGCTGTACTCCCAACCCTGGATCCTGTATTGGGGTTTCGTGCAGCTGTATTGCTGCCTCTAGCGCTTCAGCTTGGGTTGAGATCTTTTGTTGCGTCAGAGCCGATCTCAGATATGGCGTTAATGATGTGACAAACCAAGCGCGATGCTGTGCATCCGACAGTGTCAAATTAGGGTTGAATGATACTACATAATAGTTGTATATTACTATGAAGTGTTTTATTAATACAATGAAAAAGAGGTGTAATAATGAGTTTCTAAATCCAACTATGAGGTCATGTAGTACATTGGAGTTATACTTCATCTTCTTTCTCATCCATTGAAGGTCTGAATATAGTTTTTTAAAGAGGAGATGTTTTAATCCTATACAACAATTCATGGATAAATCTTACCAAGTCAATCATGGCTAAGAGAATGATCCAAAGGTACTAGAATATATAGGTCAAATTCTTGCACACACGAAAAAAAATTAGTGTTTAATTCATCATGAGCTATAAAAATCATGTTAGTGTCATCAATTTGAAAATGGTTGAAAACATGTCAACCCAAGGAAGCATTAATGATCTATGTTAGGGAAAATAGGGCCAAGGTATCGTTATCAAGGGTAAATTAGGCCTTCAAGGAGGAATCGAGGTAATCAATTTTACCAAGAGGATTGAATTCTATGGGCCCATGAGCAAAGAGGTTAGCCTCGAGAACAAAGTCAATAAGAGAACAAAGGTGAAGGTCATCCTAGGGACTACTATAAGCAATCATAGCCTTTAATAAGTTTACATCATCCTATAATATCATGGGAAAAGAAGTGGAATCACATTTCCATAACGGGGTAGAAATGAATCCATTATTCCAAGGAAAAAGGCATATCATCAATCTCTAATCCTAAATCATTCAAAGGATTAAATAATCATGAGAAAATCATATATGGTGGTGGTCACCATAGAATCTGTTATTGCAAAAGGTTTCTCTTGCTAAAATATAAGCATGGATTAGTCACTCAGTTGTTGGGTAACAACAAAACTGAAAACAAGTTAAGGCTTAACATCAAAATCAATGGGTTCATAGAAAGGGGAGGATTCTTGCAAATGTACATCTTATGGGATTGTATTATTAGGATAATAGCCCCCAATGGTACAAAAGTACATGTAATGGTCCTAATCATAAATAACATGAGAACACCCTTGACATCCTTGTTTAGCTTCCTTTTCATCTTGGTTTTTATCAATGTCACTAACAAAACCCTCTTCCCCATGTTTCATACTCTTATGTTTCTTAGACTTCCTCTTCTCCCTCTTGGATGGTTCCCAATTACAAAGTTCGTTTTCCTTACGATGGGAAGGAGGATAGAGGACCAAGTCAATAGCTTGAGAAGGGGAAGGATGTGGATTTGTATGATCTCAAATAATAAGCATACAAACTAAATATCCTACAGTCAAGTTTGGGAGGTTCAAATTAGCTATGGTAGATTCACCAACACCTCTAAGTAAAGTAAGGTTGATATTCCCCAAACTATTAGTCATGAAGTTACTACAAATATGCATATCAAATGGGAAATATATTTAAATCACAATAATGGAGATTAAGATTCAAAGGAACATCTAGAAGAAGACGAAATCAATATGTCACAAAGGTCAATCTAGAGAAAATATTTATCATTTAATTCATCAAACCATGTGGCTTCAAAAAGTCCTAAGGTTAATTTTATGCAACAAAAATGGCTTAACCCCAACTTCACCAAACGATTAAGAAGACAAAGCAATAACCCAAAATGAAAAGTATAATATAATATTTTCATTTTCTTAGACCAAAAAGTGATAATCATAAGTTATTTTCATTAAGGTTTGATTTCAAGGTATATTGCTAACAAATATGATTGGTGTCATGTACCAAAAATATTGAAAGTTGTCACTTAATAAGGTGTGTGAAGAGTGCATTTTGTTACCACGCAAATTACACTTCAATAATAAAAGCCCCAATCCACAAGGTACAACTCAAGGGGCAACTGCTAGGATGGTAACAACTATCACCGTAGTAATGTATCCTATTCACTTTAGGATTAGCCCTCCTCTGACTCAAGGGGGGGTATCCCTAGTATGATTGCTATAACATACCCAACCCCTTAATTCCTAATTAAATTTGTGGGGTATCCATACTCAACCTCTTAATTCACGTTTAAGAAGCGAGATTATCAAAATTCCTCTTCCTTTAACCACCTTAAAACTTATTTTTGAGATCGTCCTCATTTTCTTCTCATCGATATCTTTCCAAAATTATAAAATTGATCCAAACCCATGCTTCAGATAAAAATTTACAACCATTTGAATATTTTCATCCAATTTCCACATTAACATCTATATCACTAACATGTGGCATTTATTTTTCCCACGTGTCACCATGATATAAGGCCATGCTTGCTGCCACCTTGGCTTGCCTAGTACACTGGCTATCCTATTTGTCAACTGCCCCCCTGGGAAAAAACATCATTAGGTTAACTTACCTTCCTTATTTATTGATCCCAGTCTAATATGATAACATATCATCAACTAACAAATCTCCACCTATCCATCAATTCCCATTTTTTTCTACTAGGTTACTAGGACACATAACACATTTCACTTTGATTCAACCCTATTGAAAAACGTGTAACTAGGTTCGGTCTTCATAAAGATGAAATGTACTTTTGATTCTTGTAAATTTTAACATGAAAAAAAAAATATTATTATTCATTTTGGAGGATGGGTTTCATGCTCAAGGTATTTTATTTTATAGGTCAAGCACCCATTGAGTGCTTCTAGGGTTTGTCCTAGGTCAAGAAGTCAAAAGAGTCATTGTCATAAGTTGAAGACCCCTTCCGGCACATTGTAACTTGTAAAGAAAATGATTTTTGTCATTTAAAGAGTCAAAATGCCCTCCAAGACTAGGTCAGCCTGGCAGTTGGCAAGTCGACCTAGAAGGAAGATCCATGTCCACCTTGAAGAGCCTATATATAGGAGGAAACTAGACCTCCTTGAGATAAATTCATCCATCACTCACTCTAGTGAATAAGGAGGAAGAATAAGGCAAAGAAGAAGGAAGAGGATGAAGGAAACTTTTGTTTGGGCTATTTATCTCTCACATGTGCTAAGGAGGACCAGGGTTTCTACAACAGATCTAGGGTTTCTATCTACAAGTTCGATCTTGGAGAAAAGAAGGTTAAGAAAAGGTCACCAAGGGTCATCCTCAAGCTCCTGGAGTGAGGGAAAGGCAAGAAAATTTCAAAGGAAGGCTCAGAAGGCAGATTGAAGCTCACATGTGTGGCAACAACAACTGCTGCGGGGGGGGGGGGGGGGGGTCAAAATTTTAGATCTGCAGTGGAGGTCGAAATTATGCAGCTGGAGGTCGAAGAAGTGTTACTATAAGAGATTCGATTGGGTCAAGGTTAGCACATCATTAGAAGAGGTTGGTCTTGGTCTTGGAGGGTATTGGGTTCATTCTTAAGGTCTTGCAATTCGTTAATTGAAGAATCTATAAGGAAGAGAAGAGATTTGTGGGTCTTCCTCTCAAGTGGAGAGGTTTTGGCTCTGATTTGCAGCCTATATTCTGTGTTATTTTTCTTATTGTTTTTGGTAGTTGTTTGATGATACACACACACAATAATAAGTAACAAGGCTAATAAGTAAAAATAAATAACAAGTAGTTATCAAGTAAAAAGAAATCATTGTAATCATTTCCCTATATATTTCTCAACATGGTATCAGTGCTAAGGTTGGCTAAGGGAATTATGAATATATGCACTTCATTGAATAAGTTCCTCAAGAAGTGTCCAAAGGTAGAAAGTCATTTCAAGAAAGGCATCAAGGAAGCATGGAATATTCTATTTACCACAAAGAATGAAGTAATCAAGACAAAGGATGAAGGTCTCTTCTCAACACTCACTGGCACATTCCAAGATGAGAGCATTTGGGTAATCGATAGTGGTGCATCTAGACACATGATTGGTCATCACAAACAATTGAAGACATTATCAAAGGGAAAATCTTCTTACTCAATGGAACTTGGAGATAATAAGAGCTATCATGTAAGAGGAATTAGATCAACCTATATAGAGCTGGAAAATGGAAGCAACATTCATCTCAACGACATCCTATTTGTTCTAGGTTTGCATAAGAACTTAGTTTCTATTTCAATTTTATAAGATAAGGGTAATAGAGTAGCTTTCATTGATGGAAGAGTTGTGGCATGGAGTAAGACCTCAAGAATAGAGAATGCTAGAGTAATTGGTATTTGTGAAGGAAGACTTTACAGGTTGATATCTCCTCTTGCACAAGCTTTGGTTCACATTGAAACCATCCCATGTGAACTCTAGCATGGAATATTTGGCCATATTCATTTCAAAATCCTTCCAACTCTATGTTCTATAGTAGATGGAATCCCTGAATTGAAAGAATATCATGAAGGAGTATGAAAAGGATGTGCATTGGGTAAGAATACCAAGAGACCATTTGGAAGCATTGCTTCATGGTCAAAAGAAATCTTGGATCTTATTCAGTCCGATGTATGTGGTCCTATGAATCCAAAAACACTTGGAGGTCATCTATATTATGTCACATTTATAGATGATCATTCAAGAAAAACTTGGGTTTACTTAATGAAATCCAAGGATGAAGTATTTACCAAATTTCAAGAATTCAAAGTTGAAGTAGAGAACCTTACAGAAAGGAGAATCAAGATACTAAGGTCTGATAATGGAGGAGAGTATACATCCAAGGAAATCATAACCTTCTGTAAGGAGTCTAGGATTAAGAGGGAGTTGATAGTTCCATATAATCCAGATCAAAATGGAGTTGCAGAGCGAAATAACCGATCCATTGAAGAAAGTGTAAAAGCAATGTTGCATGTTCAAGATATACTGAAACTTTTGTGAGGAGAAGCCACTAAGACAACTTTATATATTCAAAATCAAAGTCCCCACAAGTCACTGGATAACAAAACTCTTGAAGAAGTATTCACTGGGAAGCAACCAACTGTGGATCATCTCTGAATCATTGGTTGTCTTGTATATATTCATATATCGAAGGACAAAATAAATAAGTTGGACCCTTTAGGCATGAGAAGAACATTTGTTGGCTACAATAACTCCTCTAAGGCCTATAGGATCTACATAAAGGAAGGACACCATATAGAAGTAAGTCGAGATGTTATATTTGACGAAAGCATCACATTCAAGAAACCTAAGGAACTTCCTATGGACTCTGATGATGAATAACTTCAAGTATTTTAAGAAGTAGTCACCAAAAAGAAGAAGAATCTAATCATGAAGATGAAGTCCTAGTGAACCTATCCAACCTGTGGTCATCCCTGAATTAAGAAAGAGAACTAACTGGATGAAGTATACACTACTTGATGTAGAGGGTCATGGAGTAGCTCAAGGCACATTTAGGGAAAGCAAGAAGCCCAACAATATTCTGGGTATGTAGCTTATATGACAAAAATAATAGAAGAGGACCCATCCACTTTTAAAGAAGTTGTAAATCATCAAGAATGGAAGGATGCCATGAATGAAGAATATTAATCTATAATGGAGAATGGAGTTTGGGATAACGTGCATAGGCCCGAAGACAAATCCGCGGTAACTTCCAAATGGGTCTATAAGATCAAACATGTAGTAGATGGAAGTATTGACAAGTATAAGGCAAAATTTGTGGCTAGGGGTTTCTATCAACTAGAAGGCATCGACTATGAAGAGACATTTTCTCTGATAGCAAGGTATACAACTACAAATTTGTTGGTCTCTTTGGCAACATCGATGGGATGGAACATCCGTCAAATGGATGGCAAGATTGCATTTCTAAATGACACAATTAATGAGGAAGTCTATATAGAACAACCATTGGGATTTGAATTTAAATACAGAAAGGCATATGTTTGCAGATTGAAGAATATATTATATGGCCTGAAACAAGCACCAAGGGCATGGTATGCTAGGATCGATGCATACCTTCTGAGATTAGGCTTCACAAAGAGTTTTTCTGATATGAACCTTTATATTGAGGTTGTGAAGGGTGAAACGATAATCATTCTTCTGAATGTGGATTATATTCTATTGACATATGTAGAAGGTCGAATTGAAGAATGCAAGAAGCAACTAGCAGCAAAATTTGACATGAATGATCTAGGGCTAATGCATTACTATTTGGGATTAGAAGTCTGGTAAGGACCCGATGAAATCTATCTAGATCAAGGTAAGTATGTGATCAAGATTTTGAAGAGGTTTGATATGATGGATTGCTAACCAATGAAACCCTTGATGATCACAAATTTGAAAAGATTAAGGAGTTCTGAATCAAGCCTTGTGGATCCTTCCAAGTATAGAAAACTGATTGGATCACTGATGTACTTGGTGAATACTCGACCAAACATATTCTTTGGAGTAAATATTCTCAGTCAATTCCAAGTGGAGCTCGAGCATGATCATTGGATAGTAGCAAACATATTATGATATATATGCAGGGAACCATCCATTACTTCTTGAAGTATGATAGGAGGAATGATGTCCACCTGATTGGATATATAGATTCTGACTAGGATGGCAGTGAACAAGATGGAAGGAGCACTACCAGAGGATGTTTTAGAGTGGGATCTGTTAGGTTCCTATACCAATAGGAGTCATAATTTTGAATGACTAAGGTTAAGCCTTGTAATATTGTACATACCTTTGATTTATGCAAATGTTTTCCATATTAAAAAATTAAAAAATGTAAAGAGGGTATATCCTAAAAGAAAAATCAAAGGACAAAAAGAATAAGAAAAGGTGAAAAAAATGAAAATATATGAACCTCAAAAAACAAAAAGAGACCATGAAAGTGTGCAAGTATAAATGCCACTACTATTTATCTTTATGCATAATAATGATTGTGTGCAGCTTGTTATTCATGCCACAATCCATGGTAATCAAACTATTTAATCTTGGTTATTTCATGCTTTGAATTTTATGTTTATAGTTAGAGAATAAAATCTGACCAAACAGTTTAATCTTGGCAGATCATTAGATAGGTAGAGAAAATAAAAGGAGCTCATAAGCTTAATCTGAGCCCTTGGATGATATAAGGTTAGAAATATATAGTGTGTCTTATAAAAGAAAAGAGAGAATAAGGGTTTGCTAGCCTAAATTCACCCAAAGAAATGAAGAAAACATGTTAGGGTAAGAAATGGGTAAGTAGAAGAAATGTTGTTGAACTACAAGGTTGATTGGATCAAAACACATTCATCATGCTTAGATATATTTCAACATGTATGATCAGTTATGAAGGAAAAAACAAAGGTTTACAAGTTAATGTGATTAACTCCCCCTCATTCATTTTCCCCTTTACTTACTAATTTCCTATCCACAAGTATGTTCTAGTACTTTTAATCCTATAACTCAAAGAGGCTCAGAGCATTTATTTGACTTTTGGTGGGACCAGACCCTTGGCTTAATGACTTATGGACATCAAGTGCTAGAATCCCCTTCATAAAATCCATTCCCCCTCCATTACCCTAATAAAACCCCTTTTCCTAAGGTTAAACACCATTTGCCTATGAAAAGTAAAAACCCCATGTTAAGTCCCATTTTCACTCAAAAACCCACAAAAAGGCTTATCCTAAGTAGAAGTGTTAAATGATTATGAGGGGCATCACAATGAACAAATCACGCCTAGAAATCATATTTTACATTATGCCTAGTGTATTTTACATTCCCGCACATTAATTTCATATACCCAAATGCTACGTGTCAGGCGTGGAGTTAGATCGGGTGACCCCTCCTCAATACCACCTTTGCCACAAAAACGGTGTAATGGCTTGGAAAACTACCTCCCCACATAAGACAAGACCATCACTGTTCACTTAACTAATCCCGTGCCAAATTTAAAAGGTTGCCCGTTAAAACCTTGAAAACCCTCGTTTTCATTCCTTTTTGCCCCGTTTCACAGTAAAACCTATCTAACCCTTCCGGCACCACCCTGAACCTCTGCAACACAATTTGACCTCCGATTACTTTCAAAAACATTGCCACGACTCCTTCCCCAGACATCCCTGTGCAATAAAGCCATCAATTGCCTTTCCTGCAAGCCTATATTAAGAAGAAGAAGACAATTATACACAGAACAGAGAAGAAATCATCCACACAGAGACATTGACTATCAAAACAAAGGAACTAGACAGAGTATATTGTTAGAAGACAAACAGTTAATACATACAAAAAGTTGATCAATATCCATTACCATATGCTGATACATATAAAAAACTAAATGATTTACTGTTGAAATACACAGTAAAAAGTTAAAATGTATAGTAAAAGTAAAAACATAGTAAAGGATATTGACAGGTCATCAAATTAAAAGTGTATCAGATTGAAAAATCAAAGTGAAGATAGATGAAAAAACAGAGCAGAAATGGTACATTTTCCAAAATTTTTCTGTTTAAGCGATAATTTTGTAGAAAATATTGTGGCAAATAAAAGATGCATTTTGAGAAACTGGATTAGGTTTGTGTTCCTGAAAGGACAATATTCAAAAGCCTATCTCACTTTTTACACAGTTATTACAAAATGGGATATAAATGCATACCTTCACAGCTTATTTTTTGGACTATGCAAAGTCCTGTTTTTGACATCTTTTTGCATAGAATATTATGAACAGCTGGAGCTGAATTTTTGGAAATTGAAAGAGTTGTATCTCAATAACATACTTATCTCAAATAACCTCTTTCACGTTTTTCATATCTATCTCAGATTGAGATATACAAAGGTATCACGGGACCCTAAGTTTGCAGAATTTCTGGGGTAGAATGCACAAAGGAATGAGGCAATTAGTGATTTGGAAGCCTCATCATCAATTAAGAGTTGCTATCAAATTAGAATTTATCTTCTTTGTCACCCTCAATCCATAAATATAGTTCCAAATAGATTCATTAGTTTTTGAGTGTCCTTTATTTAAGTTCTATTAATGTAAAATAGTTTGAGATATTTGTAAAACCAATCTTGATATTTTCTCAAGATATTTCAGTTTAGAATTTGTATAAATACTTCTTCATTTGAAGTATTTTAGGGTGGATTCTTAGACATTTCTATAGACCTTTTTTATCAAAGACTATAAGCTATTGTATCACTGATTAGACCAGCAAGTTGGATTAATGAATAAAGACAAGACATTTCTCTGGATTCATGTGTAGAGCAAAAGTACAGACAAGTATTTTCTCGTGTTGTTATTTTTCTATTAAAATTTTCCACAATATTTAATGTATCTGAAATCTGAATGCTATAATATGGAATGATATCTCAGAATTTGCTTCATTGCACTTTGTTTTAACTATTATGCATTTTAATGTTTTCTGCAAGTTATCTAAATTAAGGAATTCTTAGTTGCTCCTTAATCTAGGTAGTCTCCCTCTGATCTATAGTAAAGGATTCTTAATTGCCCTTTGCTCATGATTAACCTCTGTTCCTCATCTTAATCCCGGTCTGAGAATTCTTAAGTGCTCTCTCACCCTGGTTAAGATTCATTTCACCCATCTGGCCCAAAGACCTGTACTTTACTCTGCTAGCTTTCCCTTTGAACACTCCCTTTAGTGAGTTAATTCCAGTTATGTTGCCCTCCTTTGACTCCATATCCAAATGGTCCAAGGACATTAGCCTATCCATCTATTTCAAGGATTCCACCATCCAACATTCAATACAAATCAAAACCCCCTGAACCTTCAGAACTAGCTTAAAATCCCAGCAAACAAAGCTAAATCATACAGGGAGTGCCCTCTTTGAGTCATAGATTGGCTAGAGCCTATACTTGAATTGTTGGTTTGTGGTTACCTCCGTCCTTTCCTTCTTTTGAAAACTTTTAGGGAAAAGTTCCGAGTGATAACATAGTGGCGACTCCATTGGACAAGACTAACATTTTCTTCAGAAATATTTTACAGGTTCAGATCTGATCTATGATGGTGGATAGTGATGAGACACACAAAGGTTAAAATCATCCACTTGGTGACTCCAAATCAATTTCACAATCAAGACTCCATTGGAGGAATGAACCTGAAATAACAATATGAAAAGATCAGGCTTTTAACTTGGATTGTTGTCCAAGACATTATGTTCTTTCTCATCAAGAAATTTTTTCAATGTATATTGTATTTTAGAGAAGATTTTAGATTATTTCCCTTTGAAAATTGTATATATAAAGTCTCCTTACACATTTGAGCAGCATTATTCTAACTCTTATGAAGATCATTTTCCAATTGAGGAGCATAAAAAATTCAAGACTAACCATACAATCCCTGTACATATTCCTGTACCTTATAAAGTTCCTAATAGATATAAGCCACTCATCTTACCTCCTACCCTCCATGCTTTCCCTAACAATTATTACAAGTATCTCCCTAGGTTTGATGGAGAAAATGGTATCACTGCCCAAAAACATATTCAAGGTTTTGAGAATTATCTGGACTTATTTGAAATTGTTGAATATGATGTTATTATCGGGATTTTTTCTCTCTCTTTGCAAAGTAAAGTAAAGAGTTGGTTCAAGAATTTACCTATTGCAAGCATCTCAAATTTCCAATAGTTTGTCAAATTTTCCTTGATAGATGGATAATCAAATTCAATCTTTTTGTGATCATAGAAGAATATAACCAGTTAAAAAGACAGCCAAATGAAACAATACAACATTTTCTGATAGATTTAATCAAGTATATTATTCAATTCCATCAAATATAAAACCTCCTCCTGATTCAACTCTTTTGCATTATCCAAAAGCATTTTATCCAGAGATAGAATTTCAGCTAAGAAAAAGGAACCCCTCAACACTGGAACAGATGCAGAACATTGCAATAGATGTAGAAGTTAATATGCAAATTAGAAGAGAAACGTCGAAAACAAAAGCAGAGGAAAACAACATTGCAGAGGTAAAACTCGACATTTTGGTAAGAAAAATAGAGGAAAGGATACATAAGAACACCATGAAAGATAAATTTTTTGTTCAAAATCACCATGACACATTTATTTCGCAAAAAGAAGAGGTCGATAGCCATGAACAAATTCCTGCTAATTCCAACTACCATAGATCAGAAGATATATTTATAGAGCAATATGTGGAGAGGCAATCTGCTGATCTAATGTGTATGTTTGATGACATTATTTCTTTTAATGATTTTCCCAAATATGATCAATATGATGATAATTATGTTCTTCAAATCCAAGCTAACTTTACAGAACAATCAGAAACTAGTTTGGGAAATAAAGCAATTCAATTTCAGCAGCTTGGAAATAGTGATCATCTTATCCATAACAGCTATGAGAGTAAGGAAGAAAGTGAAGAAAATTTGGAAATAAGTAAAGCTTCTTTGCCTCTTTGTTTTGCTTCATTTCAGTTCATCATAGAAAACTTTAAAGAAATAAAAAATCAGCAGTCTTTAAGTATTGACATTAACAACAAAGAAGACAATAAAATTCATGATCAGGATTATTCAATTTCACAATTACAGTTGCCAAATTCCATTGAAACCCCTGATCAAATAATACAGGAAATATCTATACCACTATGTTTTGAATCATTTCAGTTTTAAAGGAAATGTGGTATAAAATCTCTAAAGAAAAGGATGAGCAGCTTGTAGAAATTTGTGAAGTCCCATTCGAACCTATGAGTAATAAGTTGCATCAATCCTTTCATGTTTTTCATGATCCCATAACTGATGGGTTGGATAGTGAATGCAATCAGAATTTTTCTTCATTAACTAACAATCAGATTCATGATCAAAATGATAAAGGTTTCATGAGTCAAACATTTCAATCAGAAGAAATATCATCACAAAGCTTGTTTGAAAATATGTAGGGTGATAAAGGTGAAAGTGATATTTCAGTTTCATGGCCTGGAGGCCATCCAGAACAGATGTACAGTTGCTTAAATTAGTTCAAAAATAGTGTATATATTTTGGAAGATCCTTTTGTACAGTTTTTAGAGTCCACAAAGGAAATCAAGTATTTCCTTATCTTCTCATTGGTTGACAAGGTTATATTGGGATGTAGAACTTCAGTTTTAATTACAAACAAGCACAAGCAACAAAATCCACCAATGTATATGATGATTGGATGGTTGCATTGGCTGTTTCATTTTACCTAACCAGCAGTTCGACAGCTAATTAGAGTAAGTAGGTAGGATTTCAGTTTGAATACATTCAGTTTTTCAGCAGCAAGTTTATGTTAGATTAGATTTCAGTTTGCAGAAAAGGATGTATTTTCAGTTCAAGAGTTTCAGTCATAGAGATTATACAACAAAGCATATACATATTTGGGATTGCCCCAATGGATCAGGCTACTAGTCGATGATGTTCTTGACATCTCGCAAGGAGATGTCATCCCCATGTGGAGCCACTGTTAGACTCTTATACCAATAGGAGTCATAATTTTGAATGACTAAGGTTAAGCCTTGTAATATTGTACATACCTTTGCTTTCTGTAAATGTTTTCCATATTAAAAAGTTAAAAAATGTAAAGAGGGTATGTCCTAAAAGAAAAATCAAAGGACAAAAATAATAAGAGAAGGTAAAAAAAAATGAAAATATATGAACCCAAAAAACAAAAAGAGACCATGAAAGTGTGAAAGTCTAAATGCCACTACTATTTACCTTTATGCATAATAATGATTGTGTGCATCTTGTTATTCATGCCACAATCCATGGTAGTCAAACTATTTAATCTTGGTTATTTCATGCTCTGAATTTTATGTTTATAGTTAGAGAATAAAATCTGACCAAACAGTTTAATCTTGGTAGATCATTAGATAGGTAGAGAAAATAAAAGGAGCTCATAAGCTTAATCTGAGCCCTTGGATGATATAAGGTTAGAAATAGATAGTTTGTCTTATAAAAGAAAAGATAGAATAAGGGTTTGCTAGCCTAAATGCACCCAAATAAATGAAGAAAACATGTTAGGGTAAGAAATGGGTAAGTAGAAGAAAGGTTGTTGAACTACAAGGTTGATTGGATCAAAACACATTCATCATGCTTAGATATATTTCAACATTTATGATCAGTTATAAAGGCAAAAACAAAGGTTTACAAGTTAATGTGATTAACTCCCCCTCATTCATTTTCCCCTTTACCTACTAATTTCCTATCCACAAGTATGTTCTAGTACTTTTAATCCTACAACTCAAAGAGGCTCAGAGCATTTCTCTGACTTTTGGTGGGACCAGATCCTCGGCTTAATGACTTATGGACATCAAGTGCTAGAATTCCCTTCATAAAATCCATTACCCCTCCATTACCCTAATAAAACCCTTTTCCTAAGGTTAAACATCATTTTCCTATGAAAAGTAAAACCCCATGTTAAGTCCCATTTTCACTCAAAAACCCACAAAAAGGATTTATCCTAAGTAGAAGTGTTAAATGATTATGAGGTGCATCACAATGAACAAATCGCACCTAGAAATCATATTTTAAACTATGCCTAGTGTATTTTACATTCCCGCACATTCATTTCATATTAATATGCTAACCTAATGTATAAGCCCCCAATATACCTTTTCCCGTATATAATTAAATCCCCTATGTAATATCCCAAACCTTAGTTTTAATAAAAACTATACAATTCCCCCCATATCCCGACAAAACCCTCGTAATACACCCCTGCGCGATGAACGATCAATTAATCCCCTCATTAACCTTGAATAAATCCCAATCCATAGTAATTAAAGCCCCTGGGCCCCCCTTCGAAGCCCATGCTCTTATCATTCGCGCACCTCCCTCGCCCAACTGCCTCCGATCACCATCCCCCTCATCCGATGGTCCACAGCCATATCAGCCATGCCTGATGGCCGATCATTACCCGCCCGATAAAGCGGTTTTCCCTCGAACCCCAAATGCTACATGTCAGGCGCGGAGGTAGATCGAGTGACCCCTTCTCAATACCACCTTCACCAAAAAAGCGGTGTGATGGCTTGGAAAACTAACTCCTCACATAAGATAAGACCATCACTGTTCACTTAACTAATCACGCGCCAAATTTAAAAAGTTTCCCGTTAAAACCCTAAAAACCCTTGTTTTCATTCCTTTTTGCTCTGTTTCACAGTAAAACCTATCTAACCCTTCCGGCGCCACCCTGAACCTCTGCAACACAATTTGACCTCCGATTAATTTAAAAAACATTGCCGTGACTCCTTCCCCAGACATCCCTATGCAATAAAGCCATCAATTGCCTTTCTTGCCAGCATATATTAAGAAGAAGAAGACAATTATACACAGAACGGAGAAGAAATAATCCACACATAGACATTAACTGTCAAAACAGAGGAACCATACAGAGTATACGGTTAGAAGAAAAACAGTTAAAACATACATAAATTTGATCAATATCCATTACCATATGCTGATACATATAAAAAACTAAATGATTTACTGTTGAAATACACAGTAAAAAGTTAAAATGTACAGTAAAAGTAAAAACACAGTAAAGGATATTGACAGGTCATTAAAGTAAAAGTGTATCAGATGAAAGAATATCAGTAAAAGTGTATCAGATTGAAAAATCAAAGTGAAGATAGATGAAAAAACAGAGCATAAATGGTACATTTTCCAGAAATTTCCTGTTTAAGTCATAATTTTGCAGAAATTATTGTGGCCAATCCAAGATGCATTTCGAGAAACCAGATGAGGTTTGTGTTCCTAAAAGGCAAATATTCAAAATCCTATCTAACTTTTTACACTGGTATTACAAAAAGGGATATAAATGCATACTTTCACAGCTTATTTTTCGGACTATGCAAAGTCCTGTTTTTGACATCTTTTTGCAGAGAATATTGTGAACAACTGGAGCTGAGTTTTGGGAAACGGAAAGAGGTTTATCTTAATAACATACTTATATACAATAACCTCTTTCAATTTTTACATATCTATCTCGGATTGAGATATAAAAAAGTATCACTAGACCCTAAGTTTGCAGAATTTCTGGGGCAGAATGCACAAAGGAATGAGGCAGTTAGTGACTTGGAAGCCTCATCATCAATTAAGAGTTGCTATCAAATTCGAATTTATCTTCTTTGTCATCCTCAATCCATAAATATAGTTCCATATAGATTCATTAGTTTTTGAGTGTCCTTTATTTAATTTCTATTAATGTAAAACAATTTGAGATATTTGTAAAACCAATCTTGATATTTTCTCAAGATATTTCAGTTTAGAATCTGTATAAATACTTCTTCATTTGAAGTATTTTAGGGTGGATTCTTAGACATTTCTATAGACCTTTTTTATCAAAGACTGTAAGCTATTGTATCACTGATTAGACTAGCAAGCTGGATTAAGGAATACAGACAAGACATTTCTCTGGATTCATGTGTAGAGCGAAAATGCAGACAAGTATTTTCTCTTGTGTTGTTATTTTTCTATAAAAGTTTTCCACAATCTTTAATGTATCTGAAATTTGAATGCTATAATATGGAATGATATCTCAGAATGTGCTTCATTGCACTCTGTTTTAACTATTATGAATTTTAATGTTTTCTACAAGTTATCTAAATTAAGGAATTCTTAGTTGCTCCTTAATCTATGTAGTCTCCCTCTGATCTATATTAAAGGATTCTTAATTTCCCTTTGCTCATGATTAACCTCTGTTCCTCATCTTAATCCCGGTCTGAGAATTCTTAATTGCTCTATAACCCAGGTTAAGATTCATTTCACCCATCTGGCCCAAAGACCTACACTTTACTTTGCTAGCTTGCCCTTTGAACACTCCCTTTAGTGAGTTAATTCCAATTCTGCTGCCCTCCTTTAACTCCATAACCCAATGGTCCAAGGACATCAGTCTATCCATCTATTTTAAGGATTCCACCATCCAACATTCAATACAAATCAAAACCTCTGAACCTTCAGAACTAGCCGAAAATCCCAACAAACAAAGCTAAACCATACAAAGAGAGCCCTCTCTGAGTCATAGGTTGGCTAGATCCTATACTTAAAAGGTTGGTTTGTGGTTACCTCGGTCCTTTCCTTCTTCTGAAAACTTCTAGGGAAAAGTTCTTAGTGATAACAGGATCCTCCATGATCTCATGGATGAGTCGAAAGTAAGATACGGTTGCTTTAAGTAGTGTTGAGGTAGAGTATATTGTAGCATGTGAGGTAAGCAGAGAAGCATTCTGGTTGAGGCAGTTGTTATCTTACCTATTTGAAGGACCAATGGAGCCTATAATGATACATTGTGATAACACTAGTTATATATGATTGTTTGAATACCCAGTGTTTCATGGAAAGACAAAGCATATCAACAACAAGTATCACTACATTTGGAAGCTAGTACAAGTTGGTGTATTGCAGCTACAATATATCTCCACCGATGAGTAGGTAGCTGGCATATTGACAAAATATTTTCCCAATAAGAAGCTTATGTATTTGAGAGACAAGCTTGGTATGGTTGATGTATCCTCCCTATTTGAGAAGGAGAGATAGGCACATCATTATTGTCTTCACTTGGGAAGATAGAATGGAGGATTGGGTAAGCGTATGGCATCCAATACTCTCTGAGGATGTGGTAGGGCATCCAAGATGAGAGTAGTCGTGGACCGATATTCTTTGAGGACTAGATATCCAAGATAAGAATAGTCCAAAGAAGGTCATACTCTTTGAACACCTGGGTGGAGTATGTACCTTGAGAGACAATGATGATGGTGTCTATAAATCATTGGTCTCGCCAACATTCTGCTATGATCTTGTAGAGAGATAGAGTTGTTAGTCAAGGCCTTGCTATGTGACAATGTTGGTTGATATGATGCTAAAACATATGGGTTACCAATCCGAATCTTCTTATGAGATCTCTTCAGATTGAGAATGTCCATGTACCATGTATGAATACCTCCCTAGTTAAGAGGGAGCTTTGAAAAATGTTTAACTAGGTTCGATCTTCATAAAGATGAAATGTACTTTTGATTCTTGTAAATTTTAAAATGAAATAAAAATTAGTATTATTGATTTCGGAGCATGGGTTTCATGCTCAAGGTATTTTATTTTATAGTTCAAGCACCCATTGAGTGCTTTTAGGGTTTGTCCTAGGTCAAGAAGTCAAAAGAGTCATTGTCATAAGTTGAAGACCCCTTCAGGCACATTGTAACTTGTAAAGAAAATTATTTTTGTCATTTAAAGAGTCAAAATACCCTCCAAGACCAAGTCAGCTTGGAAGTTGGCAAGTCGGCCTAGAAGGAAGAGCCACGTCCACCTTGAAGAGCCTATATATAGGAGAAAACTCAACCTCCTTGAGAGACATTCATCCATCACTCATTCTAGTGAATAACGAGGAAGAAGAAGCCAGTGAAGAAGGAAGATGATGAAGGAGACTTTTGTTTATTTTATTTCTATCTCACACGTGCTAAGGAGGACTAGGGTTTTTGCAAAAGATCTAGGGTGTCTATCTAAAAGTTCAATCTTGTTGAAAAGAAGGCTAGAAGGTTAAGATAAGGTCACCAAGGGTCATCCTTAAGCTCTAGAACTGAGGGAAAGTAAGTGAAGGTCAAAGGAAGGCTCAAAAGGTAGATCGAAGCTCACTCGTGTTACAACAACAACTGCTCGGGGGGTCAAAATTTCAAATCTGCAGTGGAAGCTTAAATTTTGCAGCTGGAGGTCAAAGAAGTGTTACTGGAAGATATTTGAATGGGTAAAGGTTAGCATATCCTCAATACATGTTGGTCTTGGTCTTGGAGGTTATTGGGTTCAATCTTAAGGTCTATGAATTCATCAATTGAAGAATCTATAAGGAAGAGAAGAGATTTGCGGGTTTTCCTCTCAAGTGGAGAGGTTTTGGCCCTAGTTTGTAGCCTATATTTTGTGTTCTTGTTCTTCTTGCTTTTGGTATTTTTTTGATGATGCACACACATAATAATAAGTAACAAAGATAATAAGTAAAAATACATCACAAGTAGTTATCAAGTAAAGAGAAATCAATGTAATCATTGCCCTATATATTTATAAAAAAACCCAATGTCTAATAAGCCGACATCCTGATAAGCTGGCATCTAACCACTCAGTGCCTCAACATTCAACAGTTAAATATTCTTATGTCATGAAGTCCACATCACCTCTACCTTGACTGCCACCTAACCACAACCTCAACACCACTACAAACTGTGATCCATGTTATCTTGACAGTTCAACATGATGTTATCATCCCATGTCATTAAATATCTTCCTTTATGCCATATCATCATGACACATCATATAACCATGTCAATATGCCACATCACCAAATTTGTCTTTTTAGCATGCCACGTATACACCTTAGTTGGTTCTATTGATATTGGTAGGAAGCCTTGATAACTAGTGTCTTGACCTCCCAGTAGCAAACAAATAAAATCCCAACACTTGAAGGTTGATAGCCTACAATCCGATAAAATATTTTTCTCTAAAAGTTAACAAACTTGTTGGGATATGTCAGTATTAAGAGTATGCATTACAACATATGCATCCCATTCACTTGATAATCGATCACTCAATAGCCAATACCTAATAATGGACTCTCAATTAAGAAGACTTGCCCTTCTGTCCACTGATGTTTCATCCCATCAGGATATCGAACAATATAAAAATCCACTTCATGACCCCTCACTCAATTTGATTGGCGAACATCAATAGACAAGAATATTCCCCATTGATTGATAGACTTGTCAAAACATATCAATATTAGAGGCTGCATTGAAAACTAATCATTGTAATACCCGACACATGACACTCCAATAGTTATACTCTCACCCTCTAGACTTGAGCATCTCCTAGCTAAACTCTTGGTTAGAATCACTTGTGAGACCATATGATCAGGGCATGGGACCAAAGCCTCCAATCCCTAAATTCCAAACTTCAACAAGGATTTTTACTTATTGCTTAAAATAATAACAAATTGAAACCAACGAAATGATCTTTGTTAGCTAATAAACATATAGGATTTGTCAGTATTGAGGAATTCATGATGGATTTATTTTGATGTGTTGCAAAATCCTGACACGTAATACCCTGAGAGTCTGATATATTGTCTTTGATCTTATATTCCTTCCAACTAAGCACTTGGTAATGACACCCTATTAAACTATATGACCATGGGTTAGGACCAAGGACCCCTAAACCCTAAATTTCCAAAAATTCCACTATTAATCCCCAAATTTATAAAGGTTACCTGCTCCCAATAGGATTTTCCAGTTTGCTTCAGGGACTAAAATGGGACTTAGAAATGGCATTAAACTAATTAAAATAATTTTGAAGATATGAATATCTTCATCATCCCATAGAGGCATCCAAATAAATCCTTTCAAGGACTATGAAACTTCTCAAGGAAGCCAAGGAGATGGCTAATGGAAAAATCCACAAGTACTTAAATGAGTTTCTTGTCACTCCTCTAGGACTACAAAATTAAAACATCACACATAAAACACTCACATATAGGGAGGAAAACACTTTGTCTTGCCTTTAGAAGAACTAGATCTTACTCTCACTTAGGGATTGTCAAGTATTCTCATCAAACACGGATACAACACAACTATTCCATTCCATAGTTGGTCTTGTAAAGCTAGTCACACTAATAGAAACCAAGGAGATCCTTAGGAAAATAAACCTTTTGGTATTTCTCCACAATGCATTATAAGTATCAAAACATTTAGAGAAAAAAATACTTTAGGGGATACTTTTGCATATGTTATTCACTCATAACATAAATAACAATTAATAACCAAGCTCCATTTTTCATTGATTCAACTTGTCACCACATCATACTCAATGAACCATCATAACAATTTCCAAAATTATCATTGCAAACATACATAATAATGTAGCATAGCATTAACTATGAAATAATGAACAACAATTTCATTTCATTAATGAAGGGATAATACACTTATCTTATTCACAAAAACATGTCAGAAGTTGAAGAAGGAAGAGCCACATTTCAACCCACCGTAGGCTCAACTACGTTGTCGTATTTATTTCACCTGGATACCATTGATCCAAATCTAACACCTTGAGAGGAAGTATCTCTCAGAATCAAATAAGATTCAAATCAAGGTATAGGAGATGAATATTGTTGTCCTTCATACATAAGGATTGAATGTGTTGCCTTTTATCTATTGATCCAAAGCCTACTATCTTTCACAATATGGTCACTTTAGACCTACATAGCATGAAAGGAGCCCTTCACTGATCCAATGGTCCCTCGATGCCCCGCTTTCTTAATGCTTTTTTGCATGTCTTCATCAAATCTCTCAACATTTTCCTCTAGCCCTTTGGCTTAGGTTGATGGCTTCATCACTGACTTTCCCAAGCGATCAGTTCATCCACCACCTTACATAGGCTACTGCTACTACTCAAAAGGATTTATTTCACCTTCTACTTAGAACTGCAGTCTTAGAACCTGCGCATATTTTTGGATATGTTTCACAGGTTACTTTGTTCACACATACAACATTGAGCTCATCTACATGAATTCTACAACCTATGTCTCCTATACTCTATTCTACCTTATGTCAGTACTTGTTCCCCATATGCACATACTACCCATAATGATAATTCGAGTCCCTTCCCTTGGGATACATGGTCAATCCAAATTCTCTAGAATGGATATGTAGCCCATACTTCTGGAGCATTTTGGTACCACTTCCCATGTTTTTTCTCATAATTGTTAGTATTTAAGTAGCTCAACCATCAAGTTAGAAATTGGATCAATTTATTAAGGGTAATATATGAATATTCCCCAAACCCCCCTTACAACTTCCCTCTTAGGCATTGGGATCCATGTTGGCTAATCCCTTCTTCAACTTTAGCGATATACTAAATAAATGTGAATATTTATAATTGTTCTAGGTCTTTTTACCCATTTACATTTACTTTCCCACATAGACAACATTAAACTAGTTTAGAATTACTATATCATTGGGGGACTAAATTATAGGGTTTTAAAATTACCTCCCCCTTAAAGTAACATTGTCTCTAATGTTCACACCATTTTCCATGTCACGTCAAAAGCACACCATTCCAGGTGTCGTTTTTTCATTGCAATACTATGTATACTACTTCTTTTCATTTGTACCAACATCACTACTCTTACACATTAGCATCATCTTCATGTTCTTTTCCCTTCCCATAACTCCAATAATGGTATTTGTCTTCATATTCTAATCACCTTCAAAATTATGGCATTCCATTAAATGCCTACATAAGAAAACCAACAAGACATATGTGTTGCAATCATTCTCATATATAACCATTAACCTTTCCATAAGAGTTCTCAATTTCCACAAAGAAACATACATTTCAATAAATGAAATTTTCAACTCGATAATTATTTGTACTATTGTCCTTCGCTCGATCAAGCTTCCACAAGAAACAAGTGCAACTCATTACTTGAATTAGACATAACCTTTTAGATTTAAGAAATACCCTTCTCTATTATACAATCCTTTAGGTGATATACACAATGGAGGCTTCCTTGCACAATAATATCAAAGAGATTGTTAGAGTCATATCCAAGGCATCACTTTGTCTTGCTCTAACACAGTCACTAGATTGGTCGCGTTCCTAGCCTCTCTGCTTCACAACCATTATATATCCTTCATAAATAGGTTTATCCTTTCATTTGTATCACAACATACAGTTCTCATGAGATACATTCTAAAATTTTCAATCAAAGATTGTATATTTCCAAACTTGCTTCACACAGAAGCTGGGTCTTATAAACATGAGACTCTTCTTATAATGTTTGGCTTCTTGCAGGTGTTAATTTTTAAAACCTTCATCAAGGGAAAATATTCCATGCCATGCCTAAGGAATTCTATTTGTAATGTGCATTTTCACTTAGTGAGAATGTTAGTTTCTTATGCATAAAATTCTTATTATTCACAACAACCGCTAGATTGGTTTCAAAACCATCACATAGTCAATCATTCAATTTAGTCATTTATGTTATATACCAGTCAAAAGGAGAACATCATTGCACTACATATTTATTTAATATCATCTCAACCATTCCAGAAAATTCTTACGGCAATAATTTTTATATAATAAATGAAATTAGCTCAAGGTTGAGAGTTTTATATTCACTCTCCTCATTAAGATATATATCTCAAACTTTATTAGAAATTAGTTTTCTCACTTTACTTTCTATGGGAGTGAGGGATTCATACCACTCACTTCACAAATCAACATTTTTTTTTATAAATATTAACAATCATTCTTTTTATGAAAATTAGTCACAGTAATACTTGTCCTATACAAGAATGCATGAATTCAATGCATTAAACACATATATAATAAAATTTTAGAAATCGTGATTATGTCAGATGTAACAATAACACTATTATATTACATTCATTTCCTCCATGCATTACCAAACATAATTTTTCTTTAACTTGTGAGTGTATCACTCACTCATCTAACGATTGTCCACCATGACAACACAAAATTCTAAGATTTCACCACATCTTATGCGCTAACAGTTTTATGCCTTTACCATACCCCTCTTGCGATTTCATATAATACTTGCATTTAATTGAAATTATTTGAGAAGAAATACAAACTCAACCCCAAGGAATTCTTACCCAATGCATTCAACTTACCAGTTGTTGTATAATGGTTGATTTCCTTACTTAAATGGCTTCCATCACTATGCATAATTAGCTGATGATTTCAAGAAGTTGACTTAGCTCCTTCTTTAGTTTTTAGACAAGTCATGCCATGTCATTTTCCATGGGACTATTTTCAATGGATAAACACACTTTTGCTTCCTCAAATCCCATTTCCAATAAGGGATATTTTAGTATCAAATTCTTGAGAACATTTTGCATCTTTTTCTGATTCACAATTTCATTCACATATCACCTGTTAGGCAGATTAATGTAAATAGATGCTGCAACACTTCTAGTTAGCGACTAGTGTTAATTTATTTACATGCACTCATTTTCATTCATTTTTAACATTTAATTTTTGCATTCATATATCAATAATAAATCAAGCATGCTCAAGCATAATCTATTTCACAATTCAACCTTTTTTAAAAGAAAGGCATAGAAGTAAAAACACAACTAATTTCAATAGGAAACTCCCCTTTCTCAATCTTTTACATAGCTTGGGGACTCCGTAGTCAAACTATTCACATTAGACCAGTCAAGCCTTCCTTAGTTTATTTCTAATTATTCAAATCTACCCTCTTGATGCAACTCTACATTCAACTCAAGAAGAAAAAAATTCCAAGTTTATCCACAACTTGAACATATTAAACATATGAAATTTTTTATTATTATAATTTATCTCATAATTTCTAGTAGGATCAACAACCTAACTTATTTCTTGTAACAACCCAGGGGTTCCTCCCCCTTTCACTCTTATGCATATAAGCTATCTCAATCATAGGCTATATCAATACCATTATTTTTATTTCAATAACCATTTAAGGCACAATTTCCTTCATTCAAGCATCCACTACTCTTATCATTATATAACTTTGTCCATCTTGATAAATTATTTCCATAATCCACCCAAGGGACCATCTTTCCATGAAACCTTGCATATTTCATTCATCGTAATCCTATCGTTATCATACACATAACTTTTTTGATCTAAATAGCACTTTCCTTTCTTTCCTTCTCATCATCTTTATGCACAACTTGCACTTCATAAGATATTTAATTAAATTTATATCTCAAGCCACCCTTTTTCCTTGAGGATAACAACAACTTGTCCATTTAATCAATGTATGACTGGAAATCATTCCTTACACCCATGCCATGTGCTTATAAAATTTTAGTTCACCTTTAAGAGCCTTGACCTTGCTTTGAAGAATATCAAGGAATTCATCCCTCTCATGACTAACACTCACTCAAATGATTCATTTATTATCATCTATGTGAAATTCTTTCATTTATGGTAGAACCCATTCAAAATAATACCTTAGGTTCTTGTTCATATATTAAGGATAGCATTAACATATCCTTACTATCTTTCCATTATCTTTTGGATAACAAGTCTCACAACCCTATCACAGTCTTTCTCCTTTTGAAAATCAAAGAATCTTTAGAAGCTTTTCCAATGCTATAATGGAAATTCCACGTAGGCACTCTTACCAAGAGAAATTTCTCTTCCATGAGGAAATCTAATGTACACATCATCCTCTTAGTTTTCAATAGTACTTGTACCAATTTTATTTAAGTAGATGTCGACGGTGTTGGATACCACCAACATACAGGGGGTCTCCCTGATGTGAAGTCCCAATTATACCTCACGCCGTTTGGAGTAGGATTCCCATATGAGGTATCAACTGGACCACCATAACTATAATGTTTTCCTTGGTTTCAATGAATAACATAAGAGATTATCCAGATAACCTTTGAATAAGCAAGTAAGTTGATATTTTGATGCACCAGTTGCAATGTCTAAAAGGATACTTTCACGAAGGGAGAAAAGAGTGAGTCCCCTAAAGGAAATTAATAGTACTATCCTAGAGAAGGTACACGAGAGCAAGGAAAGATTCGTTGATTAACCTACAAATTAATTCACAAGATAAAAAAAAAAAATCATGAAAAACAAATGCAACACACATTCAACAAGATAGGCACCAAAGCCACCAAAATAGTTCAATTTATTTAGTACATGAGAACGCAAAAATATGCCACAAACATCCAAGGAATACTCTTAAAACCTTCATGACGCATGCATGAAAGTATGTTGGCTCATTAAGCTTCGATATTAGGTGAAATATCTGAGTGCACAGTTACAATAGTGAGGCACTAGTTCCGATAGTGGAACATTAAGTCACTTCTTGCTTCTCCAAAGAATAGTTTTTCTCTCCTATGCCAAGCAGAGAAGCCAAGACTAGTTCTCCAAAGCTTAAGCCTCCATAAGCATTTTGCTTGAGTTATGAGGTTGCTTTTATAATAAGAGGAATGACCTTTCATCTTCTCTTGACTCTTGAAATACACTCATGACTCTTGGACTTCTAATGTGTCCTTTAGAATTCTAAATAACTCTTGAACTTCTAATGACCACTGGACTTATCTATCTGACTTTTGTCCATATATGACTATGTGACTCTTCATATTCCACATATGAACATTAGGCTTCCACACCTTACGTTTTGTCCCTTTCCATTTTAATAATTACATCATGACATTCCACATGCTGTGGCATAACACATGGACACATATTAACCATTATGATGACACTTGTACAAGTTACAAATTGACAATCACGATGAGGTGGAAATGCCAAGTTGTCTTATTGTTGCTTAATCTTGTATTATTGATGGTAGATCTGACCTATGTTTCATCTTCATGAAAGATATACTTTGTTACTTATATTCACCCTCCAGAGGGTCTTGGATCAATATTAGAATCCTTTGAATCATCATGTAATGTCTTCTTTCTGTCTTGGTCTGTGATCTTCTTCATGTCTCCATGATATCTCTTCTTTTCTCTTATTCTCTACAGGTGTTTCTTTATGCTTTCTCTTTGCTATCTACTATGAGCATCACCTTTTCATGCTAAGAAGGTACTCCTTCCAATGAAAATAATCCATGACAAGGCAAAATCAGTCTTGAAATCATCTATTCAATCACTACTCAGCTCATGGAATGATCAACTCATAATAGGCATGTGAAAGGGTTGACATACAGAATGGAAATAAACTAGCTCGGGCGATGGTAGCTTATCTCTGAGAAGAGATGTGGTTGCTACATGCCTCTGAATTGTGTTATAATGAGGCCCGAAGGTCTATTTATTATTAAGAAACAATGGAAAGCCCTAAACATCCAAAAACCTAACCCTAGGAGATGCAGTGCAAAAACTATGGGCCACTTTGGGGTAAATTGGTACATCAACTTTGTGGGGTCGTAACTTTGGCATATGATCTCCGTTTGATGTGCATGATACCTCATTAGAAATACCTATCCGAGGACTATAAATTTCAACTAAAAACATCAATCATTGACTAACATTTGCCTATTTTAAAAAAAACATCATTCAGGGCCTCAAAATGACTCTTGAATTTGAGGACCCAAAAAACTACTAAAAATAGTAAATTGTGCTACAATTAAGGAAACTGAAAAACTCAAAGAGAAAATGGTGGGGTCTAAGTGGAATAGGTGGGTGGCTACCAATATCCACCTGAATCACGAGTTGTCTTGTTGTTGCTTTGTCTTTTATTCTTGATGGTAGATCTTATCTATGTTTAATCTTCATGAAATATATACTTTGTTTCTTATCTTCACCCTCCTAAGGGTCTTGCATCATTATTGGAATCTTATAAATCATCATGCAATGTATTCTTCCTATCTTGGTCTGTGATATGTTTCATATCTCAATGATAGATATGCTGTGTTGTTCTTCTCTATGGGTGTTTATTTATGGTTTCTCTTTGCTATCTTCTTCGAGCATCAACTTTCCATGCTAAGAAGGTACTCCTTCCGATGAAAATAATTCAGGACAATGAAAACTTAGTCTTGAAATCATTTGTTCTATGACTACTCAGCTCATGGAATGATCAACTCATGATGGGCCTGTGAAAGGGTTGAAAGGAGGAGGATTGATAGGAAAAGTGCATTTGAACTCATCAGTGGCCTAAGAAGGCTCCAATGTTCACTATTTCTATTCTATGTGCTATAAAGAAAATCTCTCCTTAGTCCAACGTAGTGGAGAAGCTGAAGGAACAAAGTGGGGATACTTGTTTCTTAAGGATGTGCCATGCACCAAGAAGGAAAGAGAGGAAGACTTATTGTAGTTTGAATTCTCAAGGCCTGAAAGGAGGCCTCCTTGAGCCTTCCTACTATGCCATGCACTAAAGAATGAATTTCTAAGCAAGTTTCAGCACAAAGGGTAAGGGGAAGAGGGAAGGATGAAGGATTCAAGCTTCAACTTGCACTATGCACTGAAGAAGAAAGAGGAGGCCTTAAGGAAAGTGCAATTTTACTGGTCAAAATCTCACCACCTCTTCATACTGTGCCATGCACTGAGGGAAACTTTTCAAGGAAGAGGCTTGAGCATAGATCACATTGTGAAGACGAAAGGATGAAGGCTTCAAGCTTCAAATTGCGCTATGTGCTGGGAGGAAAGGAAGGCTTGATATACAACATAATTTTACTCAACAAGGGTCACCATTGGTTTGGAATGAAATTTTCCTCCTAGGCGAGTGTATTTTGACTCAAAAGTGGGTTCTTAGCCATTTGAAATGTGATTTTCATTAAGGGAGGCCATATGAAGGAAGCCAATTTCCCTGGGAGGGTTTTGACTGCACTGGGAGGATAGGAGTGTCTTTGCATTGCATGTTTTTCCTTTGTAAGAGGATGGAAGAGGTCCATATTGTTATATACGAGTGCTTTACGTATCATGCAAGGTAGAGGAGATCAAAACTCAGTGTAGTGAGTCAGTAAGAACAACAAGGTTTAGGTGAATGTCTGTAGAAGGTTCTTAATATGCAGTATTTTTGAGGTGATCTTGAAGAGGAATTAGCACAAAAATATTAGTGAGCTAGGTTAGATCATTAAGGCTCATGAATAGGTTAATCTCATCACCTAGATAGAGGGCTGATGCCTTCACAACTTTCACTGAGTAGAATGACTGAAAAGTGCTCCAAAATGGCTAAGTGTGGGACCAATAGAGTAAGAGAGGTAAATGCATCCGAACATGACTCAAAATTGGATCACACACATGAAAACCATAAATACAAGCTATAATAATACACAAGTCTCATGGATAACAATCACACCTTGAAACAACAACAAAGTGACACTTATTTCTAAGTGTGACTGTTGAAATGACACATTATGACACTTAGAACACAAGTTATGTCAAATGTGATGGCTACGACCAAAAGATGCGTTAAGCTGTAAGAATGTGTCTATCACATATTCTAATGATATATAAGACCATGTAATAAATAAGAGTGTGGAACAACTAAATTTGGTGATATGAAACGGTGTGACACATGCAGGGGTGAAAACAACAAAAGCGACACTTGCGATAGGAAGAAAACATGAAGACGACACTTGCAAAATGTGAATGACCTTGAAAGTGACACATGCGAGAGTGAAGATAACATTAAAATGACACTTTTTAAAATGAAAGTGAGCAAACAAAAAACAACAAACATGAAAGTGACACTTGTGAAAGCGACAATTAATAAAACTCACTGAAATAGAAGTATAAACACAACCAAAGTGAGGGAGATTGGAAACAAAAGTGTGCACTGACTGTTGACATGAGTTAAACATCACACAAACTATCTATATGGAATCCAATACGTCTGTTCAGGATTTCATAAATGAAGTTTGTTTATTAATTCATTACAAATTGAGCATGTGTGAGCACTTGACTTTGACAAGTAGAACCTGAGAAGGAGACTTAAGAATATCATAAAACATCAATCAACCATGAAGGCATATGGAATGACAGATCATAAGATCCGTAGTAGGCTCCAAAATTCAAGTGTAGGAAACATTTTGGAGGGTATTGATCACAACGTCAATAGTATATTATCATCTCCATTAGGTATACATCCTCACTGGCCATCATACCACAACTTGACCTTGATGGAAACAAGCTTACCTCTTGTTCCATACATCAACATTCAAGCTATTACTATGCATTATATAAGCCACTCAAGGGTACTTTCAAGTATGCTTTGTATATCTCCATATGCTCATGCACAACCATACTCATGTGTATTACCTCACATATGATTCTTTCATTTAGGTTTTAAACAAATCTTATTTGAAAGGGCCTACTTCCCCACTTATTCATTCCATAACCAACATTATGGCTCTATTTTCCAAGAAATATTTCTCTTGTATACTTGCATCAATAAGAAGCATGTGTTACACAACCTCTCATTGAGGAAATTTGGGCAATGGTGAATCGTACCAAAACATATCTAGTGGATCTTTTCTTGCTTAACAACTTGATTGATCCATTCATTTGTCCCTGTGCATTTCAACCAACATGATCATTTACATTCCTTTCTAGGACTGCATTAATGACATCCATATTTGTTAAAATTGGCAACTAGGGAAAGCCTTCATGTGGGTCATCTTATTCATGGCTGATAATATTTTTATTAGATTCCTCTCGTCGACAGGTGTAGGATTGATATAAATATCATCTGATTCCGATAAGTATTCATGGAGATATGAATTTATTTTGATTATGGAATTATTATCAAGCCGACCTACAACTCATGTATGCTCAGAAGCCCAATAGTCACATCTATTCAAACACCAACATTGTGTATAAATACAGGAGGAATTTTCCTCATTTGGACTCACTCATCTCATCACATCTCTCTCTCTCTGTTGCATAGAAAAGAGTCTCTTCTCTACTGCGCAGAAAACGGTCTCCCCCTCACACATGTGAAGTCGGAAGCTGTTGAAATTGAAGCTGCAACTGCAGAAGTAAATATTGACCTGCGTGGACTAGAATATCTCCTCATCTGAACTGTGTTGTAGGTTCATCTGAACCTCCTCTAAAATCCACAACTTTTGGTGGTGGAATCAAGTCAATCTGACGGACGGTTTGCAAGATATCGATTGCCCTAGTTTGAAGTCGGAAGCTGCCAAAACTGAAACTGCAACTGCAGAAGTAAAGTTTGACCTGCGTGGACTAGAAGATCTCCTCATCTAAACTATGCTATAGGTTCATCTAAAACTCCTTTGGAAGCTGCAACTTTTGGTGGTGGAATCAAGTCAATCCGACGGACTGTTTGCAAGATATTGACTGCCCTAGTTTGAAGCCGGAAGCTGCCGAAACTGAAACCGCAATTGCAGAAGTAAAGTTTGACCTGTGTGGACTAGAAAATCTCCTCATATGAACTGTGCTGTAGGTTCATTTGAACCTCCTCTAGAAGCCGCAACTTTTGGTGGTGGAATCAAGCCGATCCAATGGTCGGTTTCTGAGATATCGTCTGCCCTAGTTTGATGATGAAGCCGCTAATGCTGATGTTGTTGATCTAGGGTTTGCTACTGCTGATATGAATCAGATTTATTGTACTATTTCTCTCTGCTGAATTATTGAAGATAAAAGAAGATTTGATCAAAGGGTTTCCCCACACATTGTGGGGTTTGTCCCTGGCTAGCCGCCACATCTTGTGTCTCTTGTCTTGGCTTGTTTTCTGTCGATCTTTTAATGTTCTATCTGCACTTTACTTTATGTACATGTGATTGCTAATCTATGGGATATAATAAGGAAGAGAAGTAAACTTTTATAAACATATAACATACCATAAATTAACATGGAATCAGAGCTGAGGTGAAGACAAAGCTTGAGCAAGAGAAAGAGCAATCACTGAAGAGAAGATTGGCAAGGCTATCCTAAAAGAACTATGGGGTCCTCAACACTCTTTCTTGCCGAAGACAAGCTCCGTGAGAAAGCTGACTATCATGGATGGAAGATGTCTATTGATCTAACCCTTGAGGATCAAGGAGTGTTGGATCATGTAAGAGGCAATATTATTGAGCCTCCACCAAGTGCTTCTCGATAGAGTCCCGGTGGCCTACACCTCCGACCTGAACACCTCCAAGGAAATCTATGATAGACTGGTGAGTTTATTTAAATTTAATGATGCAAAGCAAGTTTTGTTTCTTAGAAATAAGCTGAGGGAAATCAAGAAGGGAAAAAGATGATAGTATGCAACATACTTCTTAAGAATCACCGAGATCAAGAATGATCTCCTATCCATTGGAGAGACTATTACTGAAAAAGAAATGACACTCACGACTCTTGGAGGATTACCATCTGAATGGTACGTGTTCAGGACTACTCTTCTGAGCAATAATGTAATTCCTAGTTTCGAAGAATTAATGGCTAGATGCATTTACGAAGAAACAAGGTTAGAAGAGCAAGAAATGCCCATGCCTAAAGGTCCTCTTGCTGCCTTTTCTTCTCATGCTAAGAAAATAAATAATTCTGGGACTAAATCAAAAGGAAAGGCTGGACCTAAGGGTGGAAGAAAAGGACGATGTTACATCTGCGATAAAGCAAGTCACTATGAAATGGAGTGCCCTGATAGAAAGGACTCACACTGGGACGATGATCAAAATCCCTCTGATGGCAATCAAAGGAATGAAAAATTCAATAGCAAAGGTAAGAGGAGAGTTGGGAACCAAGGAAGAGGACAGCCATTCAAAAATGCTAGAAATTCCAGGATGTTTAAATCCACCTGACCTAAAAAAGAACCTGGTGTCCATCTCGGAATGGAAGACAAAGGCTACAAGGTAACCTTCAGTGATGGAAAGGTACGTATATGGACAAATAATGTTGAATATGGCTAGGTGTCATGTCTTATGACACATCTCTTTAGTCTGAACTTTGGCATCAAAGGTTTGCCCCCCTTCATTATAAAGCTCTACTCGGTGTAAGACAAATGGTGACAGGGATGCCCGAATTCCGAGTAGAGAAAAAAGGTGTATGTCCAGGATGTGCTGAAGGAAAGCTCAAAAGGGGACCATTCCCCTCAAGCCAAAGCAAGACCTCCGATATATTACAGTTGGTTCACTCAGGCATATCTGAGGCTAGCATTAAGAGGGAGACTACTACACCACATACTCCTGAGTAGAATGGTGTGGCAGAAAGGAAGAACCATACGATTGTGGAAGATGTCTCTATGGGTAGATGATGTGACAATGCCTGATGTGGAGGAACCCATGGATCTTATTTATCCACCTGAGCCTCCTTCTTCTAGGAAGAGGCCTTCATGGCTTAGGGGGATACTTGATGACGCTGAAGGACATGCTGCACTCGGAGGAACCTTCCGTGAAAGTAAGAAACCTAACAGGTATCAGGGATACTTGACCAGTATGAGCATAATCATACAAAATGAGCCTTCATCATTCTTAGATGTCATCAAGCATCAAGTATGGAAGGATGCTATGACCATTATGGAGAATGATGTCTGGGAAGTAGTTCCCAGACCCTAGGACAAGACAATTGTCACTTCTAAATGGCTTTACAAGATAAAGCATGCAACAGATGAAAGTACGGAAAAGTATAAGGCTTGTTTTGTTGCTCGAGGTTTCTCCCAGAAGGAAGGTATAGACTATGATGTGATATTTGCACCTGTTGCCAGATATACGACCATCCACTCGATCATAGCCCTTGCGGCTTCACAAGGATGGAACCTACATTAGATGGATGTCAAGACCACGTTCTTGCACGATTCGATCAAAGAAGAGGTCTACGTGGAGCAACCCAAAGGATTTGAGATTTATGATAAAAAATCTCATGTATGCAGGTTGAAGAAGGCTCTCTATGGGCTGAAGCAAGCACCCCGAGCATGGTATGAGAGGATCGATAGCTACTTGATGAAGCTGGAATTCACTAGGAGCGAAGTCGATCCTAACCTTTACTTTAAGGTTGAAGATGACAAGCCTCTCATATTGGTGTTGTATGTGGATGACATCTTTCTAATAGGTGCGTACCCTCTCATTTACAAATGTAAGAGGGAGTTGGCTTCTAATTTTGAAATGAAGGACCAAGGACTTGAATTGTGGCAGAGGCCAAGGGAAACTTTCCTATCTCAAGGAAAATATGTGGTAAAGATATTGGAAAGATTCGGTATGATGGACTGCAGGCCTGTGACTACCTCAAGGATCTTAACTTTTAGAAGTTATATGGTAGTGATGTCGGACCAGATTTGGGAAATACCTATGAGTTTCATAAACTCATTTGCATTGATGTTCTTGGTGAACCTCCGTCCGAACATATGTTTTGGAGTTAGCATTGTGAGCTCATATTTTGTTGAGCCTCACTGGAATGATGCCAAGAATTTTCTGAGATATCTTTGTGGCACAATTACTAATGGGTTAAGATACACTGCCGGAGATGTGAGACTACTTGGATATATTGATGCTGCTTGGGCAGGCAGTGTGGTGGACCATAAGAGCACTTCCAGGTGCTGTTTCACCTTGGGATCTTCTTCGATATCCTGGATGAGCAGGAAGCAGAAGTCAGTGGCTTTGAGCACTGCCAAAGTAGAATATATCGCTGCTAGCATGGCCTCCTATGAGGCAGTCTGGTTGCAAAAGCTCTTCAGTGAGCTATTTGGATTTACATTGGATACCACTGTGATTCTCTGTAACAACCAGAGGTGGGATTCGATTATTGAGGAGTCCCATATCCGTCGATTGCTCCAGCAGATAGACATCATCTGGGATATGGTAAGTCAATGAGAAAGGAGGCTTCATCACATTAAGATGATGTACAAGTCAATACACCTTGTCAAAGCCCCGAGGAAAGATCTAATCTGTGATTTTCCCAAATGATTTGGAGTCGTCAATAAACCCTTGTACAAGGGTCCTACATGTTGCATACATTGAGCTCTGGGAGCTCTGAGGGCTTGTGGTTCTTACTGGAGCAACATACGACCACAGGGTGACTCACCCTCCCCTGATGGTGCACACTGGAACAAGATGATTCGCTCTCTTGTGGGACAAGATGATTCGCTCTCTTGTGGGAAAAGATGATTCACTCTCTTGTGGAACAGGATGATTCGCTCTCTTGTGGAACAGGATGATTCGCTCTCCTATGTAGCAGGATGATTAGTTCTCCTGTGAGGCCTGGATTGATGTGTTCTCCATGGTGATTGTAGCAGGATTGATGTGTTCTCCTATGAGGCCTGGATTGATGTGTTCTCCATGGCGATTGTAGTAGGATTTATGTGTTCTCATGTGAGGCTTGGATTGATGTGTTCTCCTGTGAGGACATGATTGATTAGTTCTCCTGTTGAGGCATCCTACCCATGCAGTCTGGGACTCATGGGAAGTACCTCTCATCTGATCAATGAGCAGGGAAATGAAGTTAGGGACCATAGTAGTACCGATGAACGCATTGTTGTATCTACCATACTCCCTACGCTAGGATGACCTCCATTGATCTGGGATCAATGATACTGGTCTAGGACCATTGGTAGGAGTTGTACCATACTATGACACTGACTTCGAGTTGGTTGAGACTGGTCTAGGATCAGTGGTACATACTCTAAGATTAACTTCGTGTCAGTGCAGTACTGGTCTGGGACCAGTGAGAGTGGTACATACTATGATGCTGACTTTGGGTTGGTTGAGACTGGTCTGGGACCAGTGGTACACTCTCTGAGACTGCGATACTGGTTTGGGACCAGTGGTAGGAGTGGTACTTACTATGAAGCTAACTTCGGGTCAGTTGAGACTAGTTTGGGACCAGTGGTATGCACTCTGAGATTGACTTTGAGTCAGTGGAGGATGATACTGGTCTGGGACCAGTGGAGTTGTATTCACTATGATGCTGACTTCGGGTTGGTTGAGACTGGTTTGGGACCAGTGGTACATACTCTGAGACTGACTTTGAGTCAGTATGATACATCCTCGATCATTTCTTCTTCTTCATAATTCGGACAAAAGCAGAGCAGAACAGAACAAAGCAGAGCAGCGCATAACAGAGTAGAGCCGTACAGATTAGTACAGGGCAAAACAAGACAAAGTAGAACAGGAAGAATAGAGTAGAGAAGGGCAAGGGCCAGGCTGTATAGGGCAGTGCATTTGATGGATGAATAGTAATGACCGATAGACAGATTGCAGATGAAGTTCTCCCTAGTTGAGAGGGAGTGTTAAAATTGGCAACTAGGGAAAAACTTCATGTGGGTCATCTTATTCATGGCTGATAATATTTTTATTAGATTCCTCTCGTCGACAGGTGTAGGATTGATATAAAGATCATCCAATTCTGATAAGTATTCATGGAGATATGAATTTATTTTTATTATGGAATTATTATCAAGCTGACCTACAACTCATGTAGGCTCAGAAGCCAAACAGTCGCATCTATTCAAACACCAACCTTGTGTATAAATATAGGAGGAATTTTCCTCATTTGGACTCACTCATCTCATCACATCTCTCTCTCTCTCTGTTGCATAGAAAAGAGTCTCTTCTCTACTGCACAGAAAAGGGTCTCTCCCTCACACATGTGAAGCTGGAAGCTGCTGAAACTGAAGCTGCAACTGCAGAAATAAAGATTGACCTGTGTGGACTAGAAGATCTCCTCATCTGAACTACACTGTAGGTTCATCTGAACCTCCTCCGAAAGCTGCAACTTTTTGTGGTGGAATCAAGTTAATCCGACGGAATGTTTGCAAGATATCGACTACCCTAGTTTGAAGTCAGAAGCTACCAAAAATGAAATTGCAACTGCAAAAGTAAAGTTTGACCTGCGTGGACTAGAATATCTCCTCATCTGAACTACACTATAGGTTCATCTGAACCTCCTCTAGAAGTTGAAAATTTTGGTGGTGGAATCAAGTCATTCCAATGGACGGTTTGCAAGATATCGACTGCCTTAGTTTGAAGTCAGAAGCTGCCGAAACTGAAACTGCAACTGCAGAAGTAAAGTTTGACCTGCGTGGACTAGAAGATCTCCTCATTTGAACTGCATTGTAGGTTCATATGAACCTCCTCTAGAAGTAGAACTTTTGGTGGTGGAATCAAGCCAATCCGAAGGTCGGTTTGTGAGATATCGTCTGCCCTAGTTTGATGATGAAGCCGCTAATGCTGATGCTGCTGATCTAGGGCTTGCTACTGCTGATATGAATCAGATTTATTGTACTATTTCTCTCTGCTTAATTATTGAAGATAAAAGAAGATTTGATCAAAGGGTTTCCCCACACATTATGGGGTTTGTCCCTGGCTAGCCGCCACATCTTGTGTCTCTTGTCTTGGCTTGCTTTCTGTTGATTGTTTAATGTTCTATCTGCACTTTACTTTATGTACATGTGATTGCTAATCTGTGGAATATAATAAGGAAGAGAAGTAAACTGTTATAAGCATAGAACATACCATAACTTAACAATAATTCATTCTCTCCACCATTCTTATCCCTTTTCTTCAAGTTATCATGCATTGACAATCTATAACACTAGTTATCCTAGAACTAGATCCAAGGCCTTTCAACTTAGGTGTGTCCATTTGCACATGGGGTGTAGGAACTTCTCTCATCCCCAACATAATAAGTCACGTGGATATCAAAATTATTCTTCCTTTGACTACCTCAAAACTGATTTATGAGGTTACCATCATCTTCTACTCATCAAGAGCTTTCCAACAATATAAAATTCATCTAATTCAAGCTCCAAACACAAAGTTGTGGCAATTTGAATATTTGCCATCTAAATGCCACATCAACATCCGTAATTCCATATGGTAGTCCTTTGGTTGACATGTCACCATTTTATAAGGCCATGTTGGCTACCATCTTAGCCTTTCCAATCTATTGGATGTTCTATTTGTCAATCGACCCTTGGGGCAAAAGCATCACTAGGTTAACTAGGTTAACTTACTTTCCTTCTTGTTCGATCCTACCAAATTTGATAATAGATCATCAACTAATGGATCTCCACCTATTCGTAAATTTCTATTTTTGTCTACTAAGTCATCGAGCCCCTAGGCCATTTCATTTTGATTTATTCTAATACTCAATAATCAACATCCCTACAGCCTAACATTCAACCACTCAATTCCTCGACATCTAATAGTCTAATATCTTGCTATTTTGAAGTCCACATCACCTTTACCTTGGATGTCATCTTCCTACCACCTCAATACTATTGTCCACTCTAATCCATGTCATCTTTCCATATTGGCATGCCATGCCATTAAATACCTACCTTCATTCCATGTCATCTGACAAATCATCTAGCCATGTAAGCATGTCATATCACCAAAACCTGCCTTTTCCAGCATGGCACATCTAAACGTTATCAAGTTCTATCGACATCAAGAGGAAACCTTGATAATTGGTTTCCTAACCTCGCAATAGTCAATCACTGAAATCCCAGCACGTGAAAGTTGATAACATCTGGTCCAATAATAAACCTTTCTTTAAGACTTAACAAACTTGAAAATATTTGTTAGTATTAGGATTATGCATTACAACATACTCATCCCGTTCACTTGAAAGTCAATCACCTGATAATTGATACCTAATAATATACCATCAACCGAGAAGACCTTCCCTTTGGTCCACTAACGTTTCGACCAACTAGGTCATCAAACAACATAAAACTCTACTTCATGGATCCTCACTTGATTTGATTGATGGACATTAACCAATGTGAATATTCCTCACCAAACAATGGAATTGTCAATTTTTTAGTACCATAGGTTGCATTGACAGTTACTAATTATATTACCAGAAACTTGACACTCTAGTAAGCTAATACTCTTGCCCTTCAGACTTAAGCACCTCCCAACTAAACTCTTGGTCATGGATCCCCACTAGACCATATGACCAAGGCATTGGAATAAAACCTCCAATACTTGAATTCCAAACTTCCACAAGGATTTTGAATCCTTTCCTAAGTTGATTAGGGATTTTAATGAATGAAATGATCTGCATTACTTGACAGAAATATCAGGGTCTGTCAGTATCGATGAATTCATGATTGATTTATTTCATGTGATGTCAACTCTCAACACCATATGTCCCATCTTTTATCCTTAGAATCCTCCTAACTAAGTTCTTGATTATGACCCTCTATTAGACCATATGACTAGGGACTAGGGCTAATTACCTATAAACCCGAAATTCCCAAAACTTCCACTATTAATCCCTAAAATTATAAAAGTTTCCAACTCCCAGAAGGATTTTCTAGTCTGTTTCAGGGAATAAAAAGGTACTTAGAAAGGTATAGAACTACCTAGAAGAATTTTGAAGCTATAGAGCTCTCTGTCAACCCAGCGAGACATCCAAAATAAATCTTTCCAATAACCAAACAACTTCTCAAGGAAGCCAGGGAGATAACCAATGGAAAAATCCACAACTTCACGGAGTATAATGAGTTTCTTCTCACTCCTATAGGACACCAAACTTCACACTTCACAGTTAAAACACTCACATATAAGATGGCCAACACTTTGGCTTACCCCTAGAAGAAAAAAATATACCCTCACTAAGGGACTATCAAGTCTTCTCATTCAAACAAGGATATAGGAAAGCTGTTCCATTCCACAACTAGACTAGTAAGGCTAGGAACACTGTTAGAAAACAAGGAGAGAGTTGGGCTCAAATAAACCTTTAGATTTTTCTCCACAACACATTATATGTATCAAAATCATTATAGGAAAACATACTTTAGGGGATATTTCTACATACGATTTTCACTCATAACAAAAACATAAATTAATGGCCAAGCACCATTGTACATTGATTCAACTCATCGCCACATCATATTCAATGGAACACCATAAAATTTCATCATATTGTTACAAACATACACAATAATCCAACATAACAACTACCATGAAATAGTGAACAACAATTTCATTTCATTAATACAGTATAGTTCACTTATTCGATTCACAAAAGTTTGTAAGAAACTAAAGAAGAAATTACCCTACAACATATTCATTCTAGGTGATATATTTTACCATTTAAATGGATTTATCTAGCTATCTCATAGAAAAATTGATCATTTCACCATTAATCCTTATGCACCAAATAATAACTAATATATAGAAGGTTCATGAGTTGACAGTAATCATCCAAAAAGAAAGAAACCTTTACATAACCATATGTTATAAGAAACATATGTCAATTAAGATCCGAAGGAGTGGAATCTCTAAAAATACAACCATGAGAGATAATAAGGGAAATGTTATCACCTAGAATTTACTCACATAGTTGTGCAATTGACCATTGGAAAACTTCATTAACTCATCAAGAAAAATGTTAAGGAAATTAGTCAACATTTCATAAGATATTGATCAAACTTTATAAAAGGGGTATTTTTCCATTCACATAAACTCATAAATCAGGGTTTGTGTGATATGATTGATTGTCCTTTTGACAGGTGCACAGATCTGTAGAAATAGACACTGCCTTAATAAAGAACATGGGGAATCATGTAGATCCTATCAGTGGGAAAGTGTTTACTTTGAATAGGTTGGTTTTGGGCTTTGGCATAATTGAGGATTAAAACTTGGAATCCAATTCCTCCATCATGTTCCCCTCAAGCATGAGAAGCCCAAAATTGAATCAAGATCTATGCAATGAACTAGTCCTAAGATATATTGAAGAAATCCCATCAGTGTTTGACAATAATTTGAGATAGAGAAGAAAATTAGTGTTATGCTTCCTAAATGTTGCTAGATTATCTTGAAACTCTCAAGCTCTTGGCACAAAAACTACCCCTTAGAAATCCTTCATCATTGAAATATTTTGTAGAGTTCCTTATAAGGAGAGAGAGAACTAGCAAAAAGGAGAGAACAAGACCTTCCTTTGGAAGATTGGAAAATGCTAACCCAACATAACATCATCCTTCTAAGTGTCTCATTTTGTAGGCTATTCTTTCCTTATTCCACCATTAATAAAAAGATTTTCTTCTAGTTTTAGTTTGTTTTTCCCTGTGTTGCTCTCTTCCAGTTAATTCATTCATCATTAAGTTCAACAACTTATGTTTATGTTTGTTACTAGCCAATTCTATGACATTGTTTAGGTTGCACTGCTACCTTCACAAGAATTGATGTTTGTACCAACCATTCAACAAATTCCATAACACATATTGTCGAATCTAGATTGTCTTTTAGGATTTTAGTTGCTTGCAATACTCTCAATTATTTTTAAATTCTCTTTCAGGTGTATCAAAAGTCTCCACGCAACATTCAAAAGTATTCTTCCTATTTTATGTAGGAGAAAATTCATTTTGTGTTCTCACATAGATAATTTAGATGGCTATCAAAGAAACAATAGTGTGGTTCCTACAAATTCTTTGTTTGCAGTGTGCACGATTCATACAACTGTGAGTCACCAACCAGAGTGGATTTATATAATTGTAAATTTTCATAGTTTTTCTATATATTCTTTAGTAAGGTGGTAGCCCATAATATCCTACCCCTGCTCGCTAATAATTTTCAGTTAATTATGCCATTATCTTAGGTTAAAATATTTAAAGGAACTTTTCCTTTTTTCTTTGTCATGTGGATATCTTAATTCAACACATTTGCATTTTTTTAATTTACATGTTTTTTATCAGTTTTAGGACTAGAAGAGGAACTTGTAGTCCTAGTATTCTCTTCACCTAACACTTTTTTGTGGCGTTGGTGAATTAGAAAGTATCTTGACTCATCTCCATCTCCCAGGTTAGAACAAATGGAATTTCACATAGATTAATTAGGAAAGAAGTAAAGTTGTAATACATACATACATATTTTATTTTATGCATGAAGGAAACAAGCTCACATAGGTTTAATTAATAATTCAAGAAAGCATCACATGATATCCACATATTGCAAGTCTATAACATATTTCATTAGTACATGCCAACGCCACACACTTCACCAAAAAATCACAAGCTCTTTTTAGATCATTTGTTGATAAATATTCTATTTCCCTTATGCTCATAAGTGATATGGGGAAATGAAAAATTTAGTAATTATCTTATAATTTGTCGTCATCACTCACTAAGTTAAAAGAATTGGAGCATCATCCCAACTCATAGACTCTTTAAAATCAACTCTAACTCAACAAACTAAGCTCCTCCATTAAGAGGTCAGAAAGAAAACATATAGCTTAGGCTAGGATTTTGGGTTTGGGCATACAAATAACCTCCCATAGTCCTTTACTTTTGAGACATAGAAGTTAACCTTTTAGGGAACTTGAAATCCTTCATAATATAGTGTCTAAAAAGCTAATGGATAGAAGAAACCCATGAAGGGGTAAAGCTTATACCTGATATTTTTTAAACCTCTTTGAGTCTCTCAACTCTTGATTTGAGTTCCAGATTGATGGTTTACACCTGTAAACTAATATTCTCTCACATGCACTAGATGAATAAAACGTATTGTCTAAACTTGGGGAATATACCAAAGGTGGTGGTTGAGGGATGAAACTGTACCTAAAGGATATTTTCAATGGCTATTGGGAACATTATCATCCATTTTAGAATGTTCCCTTATTACCCCTCATTATAACCTCCTTTCAACCTTCGCCAATTTTCTTTCTGTGAATTCAAGCCTCATTGTTGATAAATTTTTGAAACCAAGTTATTTTTGAATGCAAGGATGTTAGGCCTCATAGGACTTCACATTATTATTATTAGTATTATTATTCACTTTTCAACATTATGAAAATATTTTCAATTTGATGAAAATATTTCAACTATAAGTCTAAAAAACTATTCACATAATTTTCATTTTCTCTAGTTTTTATGTTTGTACTCAACCAACTCATTTTCTTTAAAACAACTTAAATTCTCCTCACTTGAAAGCACACACAAATAAAGAACAATAGGGGACATTTTTCACCCCATCATTCATGTCACCTTTAAGGCCTTCCTATAATGTTGGGAGGCATTCCAAGTTTTACTACTTCTCTAGTTCAAGCTATACCACATCAGTCACCACTTTTTCCCACCTCGACAGGCTCATCCTTCTTAGGAGTGGTGGGTTCCTAAATTGTCTTAAAATAATAATCGAGTATCAATATTAATATCAGCCCAAGGATCCATCTTTTTATTTCAAGGTAATCAACAAGATCTATGCAAGAGAGTACTAGCAACTAACTTTGGCCTTACAATGGTCTATTTTCCAACCCAATAACCAAAATTGACTCTTGAATTAAAGAGCACACTACCTAACCAATAAAATCAATTCTTTCTCGAAGGAACTATGATTAAATCTCACAACGAACTAAGATATTGATTAAAAGAAACTACTATTATTCGTGCTAAGAAAGAGATTACTCTAATATTTCATGAAATAATTCTACGCCTATCTAAATGAAACAAAATTGCCTAAGAAGTTGGCCTAGATATTTTAGAAGCACAGATACAACGTCTGTAACAACTTAATGAATTATATGAAATGCACCTTGCTACTCTTCAACAAACATCTCTAGTCCAAAAAAAGGCCCAAATGGCACGATCGCTTGATCAAAAGAAAAATCTTTCAAAAAGGAAATTGGGGATTACTATATGATTCTAGGTTTCAAGACTTTCCAGGGAAGCTTCAAACCAGATGGTTAGGCCCCTACAAAGTTAGTGAGGTACATGATAATGGAACTGCGGGCCTCACTACAATCGATGATTCTAGCATTTCTTTTCTTGTTAATGGTCATCAAACGGTCACAAAGGAGTCTTTCTGTTATAGACATTTTTGTGCCTTACAACTCCAAGCATGAAATGTCCATAAACCAAGGGCTCCTAAGTCCCTAAAAGTGTTGTTCTAACCCCTAAAGGAACAACGTCAACAGATTACAGCTTCTCCCAGAAGTTCTCCACCAGAAACTACTCAGAATTGGTCAAAGCAGGATCATTTCAGCTGCTCCACTGGCTAAGTGCGTTGCATTGCACCTAAATACACTGTGAGGGTGCGTTGCATTTCAAAACTCCCTTCTGTAGGGTGCGATGGGCGAGAAATGACAAATGGCAGTGTCATTCCGCGAGGTGGAGAGGCAATGGAAGCTTCCAGAATCTTCTCCTGTGACACTTGCCTCACTGAATTCGACCAAGGATGAGTAAGAGGCCCTCAGTCTCCAAGTGGAAGCAAGAACTGACAGAGAGAAGAAACTAATCAAATCACAATCCGACTCATCCTCCTTACAGATATCTATATATGGATCCCTCATCCCAGAGATCCAGACGCTGGAATTTTGCAGATTGTAAGGAATTGTTGTTGGTTTCTAGAGACAAACATCAGATTGTTGGGTGATTTATGCTTTGTTTGAGGTGAAGAGGGGCTTCTTTGCTGGGAGGTTGATGCTGGGTCGGAACCACTAGTTGTAACTCCTCCTGGATCTTTTCTTGTTTATCAATAAAAACTATTTGAGTTCTCCTCCATGCTTTTGTATCATTGATGCTTGTTACATTTGAATGGTTAACTTAAATCTGATCCTAAGTTGTTTATGAATATAGATCCATGTCTTTGTATAGTGCTCTTCTTCTGTGATCTTACAGGTACTTTGTGAAGCTGGGCATGCAAAGGAGCAGGTAGCTGGAGACTATCAAAGAAAAGAGGGATTGGATCAAAGGATTAGCGCAAGACACAGGTTGGTTCTTTCTATTCCTCTCTATCTATAATTCATAAAGGAAATACAAAAGTAGTTTTTCTCTGTTTGTTTCTAAGGCAGCTGTCACACCTTAGTGGGATAGAGCAGTTCTAAATAGACACCTTTCCCTGTAACAAAATGGCGACTCCACTGGGGAGGAATGTCTAATTAGTTTGTTTGTGTATCATTCTTTGTTGTTTGTTTCATAAACTTATAAGTAGCTTTCAAACTGCATTTTCCATAACAAATGCAAAGTAGATAACTGCTGCTTCAATCCATTCACTAGATCTGTTTATGATTTAAATAGCTGATTCACAAACTATCTGATTGCCCTTGTGATAGCTCTTAGATCCTCCTTACATCTACCCCTGATTGTTGCATTACTGATTGCTTTTTACTCGGCCAAAAACCAAGGACTGAACTGCAAACTGTGACCCGGAACCCGGACAGAGTCTCATTTCTGGCCCAGCACAGGTACTGTTTAGAGATCTTGAATTTCAGCGCACTTCCCAAAGGGGCAACCTGCGCTGCATTTTAGATTCTCTGTGTTACAGGTGCGCTGATCAGACTAGCTCTGTGCAGCTGTGTTTCTTGTGCTTCATTCTTTCCAGTTCTATCCCTGAATTTTGCTGCCTGTGATCAGTATATGTCTGTTTGAAACCTCTTTTCCTTGCTGTTATTCCGCCTCCTTTGTACAAAAGAACTGTAGATGTTTTTATGTGTTTGTTGAGTCGTTTACAGTTTTCCTTTGCAAAAGTAGAATAGTCGTACTGTCGTCCTTTGATTTGAATCTGTCGCAAGTGTCGATTTCAATCATAGGAGAAAGTTTGATTGCTGTTGATGGTCGATTATACTGTTACTATTGCCTTTGGTCTGAATTTGTGATTTTCTAGTGTCAAGAATGAGTGTTCATTTCAAAATCGTAAGGTGTCGTAATCATCTCTGTTTTTTTGATTTCGAAAAAGAGCTTGTTTATATTTGTCGCTTGAAAAGAAATTCAGATTTGTACATCAACTTTCTTTTTAGCATCAATACTAAGAAAGTCGAAAACAAATACATGCATGTGCATTTGCATATAGACAGTCTGTTTGGCTTGATTTAGGAAAGTGCATTTACCGTGTGCTCTTTTCTCTTTGTGAAAAGATTCTGTCTTTCTTTTCCCCTAGTAGCTAGGATTTTCATTGCACAAAAGAGATAAAAGTTTGTTTATCATCTTTAGATTGCATTTTAGGAATCACATCTACATCTCGTGGTGAACCCGAAAGGAAAACTTCATAAACAAGATCAACTTAAAATAAATTCAATGAATCTAACAACGCTTTGGAACTTAACGCACAACATTTAGAGGTCTAGGCTAGAGACGTATTCCGGCGTCGTAAAGCCTGGTAACTGTTGTCCTCACTGATGGTTGGGTGATTCCTCCACTTTGAGACGATAAGTGCCAGTACGGACTTGTGCTCCCACGTACCGTCGAGTATATTTTGGGAGACCCCTATAGGCTTAAATCCTTTATCCTTAGGAAGCCGTGTCTGCCGCCCTATCGATCGCAATGCACTGAACACAGCATTCGGGAAGATTGACTGCCGTACCGTAAAAAGTATTCTGCAGTTTTGCGATTGGTTTGGTACTCCCTCTACCTAGATCTCCAGAGTAGTCCCTTTCGTTCCTTTTCAGACTCCTTAACGGAAAAGGTCCATCTGAGCACTTGTCACTTCAGGGTCATTAAAAATCGAAGGCGACTAGAGTCATCTTTTGTTTTTTCTCAACTCTTAAAAACTGAAAAAACAAGTTGTGTCAAAGCGTCTAAAAATTTATTTTAAACGAAATATTCATTACCCCTTTCCTACGTTGATCTTGGGTTGAGAAAATGGAGTCCACCAACCAAGGAATTCCCCTTGGAGGAAATCCTAGTCCCTTCTCCTCTTGGGGAGATGTTGGTGCACCCCATATGGCCACATTGTCGCTTCCAGGACTGACAATTGGTTTGCCTGTATGGCTCTTCTCAACCTTTGTCATTCAAAACACCACTATTCCTGAACAATCGAATCAGAAATTAGACGAGACCAGAGTTACCCACCAACCTTCTGTTAGGATATTCCGACACATAGGATATAGTTAAGTTCAACTTGGTCTAGTGTAGAGTTAGGTAAAGTGTGTTTCTTTACCATTGTACATTTTGTAACTTACAATCCGACGGTCACGATATGTAGTGATCCGACGGTTCATTCTCTCCTCGGTATTACCGACACTTGATCTGTGGCTTGACACCCGATTAGTCCATGAATTCTATTTAAAGCGCATGGAGGGTCATTTGTAGGGTAATCCGTGCATGAGAGAAGCTTATGTAAATTTTCATTCTTTGATTAATAAATTGCCTGAAGTGGCCGCATTGGCTCAGGCCGTGGACTGTTTCCCTCTTTGATGGTTTTAACCACGTCAAAAATACTGGTGTATTGATCTGTGATCTGGTTGTGAGCGGTGTCCTTTTGGTGTTCTTTCTGAGGAACTTACCCTGTAAATTCCTACATGGTATCAGAGCTATTTGAGGGCCGCGTCCGTTGATGATCCAAATCTGAAGCCGGTAGAACTGCATCCGACTGCCGTTTCCTAGATCTGCTGTTTCTGATTGCTTTCGGGCCGAGAGGACTACTCTGTTGTGTTCGGAGCATCTGTTCCAGTGAGGAAACCCTTTCGTTTCACGCGAAAAGGTTTCCGGTAGCCCTAACTGCGTCATTTTTAAGATCTGGAGGTATACAGTGTTTATTTGCAGTTTACTGTTATTTTCTCTCTGTTTATTTCGGTTTCGGTTTATTTAGCCTTTTTATTACCGGATCTATACCTTTCATTTCTGCGTATGCTCTTTGCCCTGCGACTCTGTGTGATCTGGGCAAATCAGAAACAGAAAGGAAGGATTTTTCTCATGCGTATGCTCTTTTCCCTGCGCCTTAGGGTGATCTCGGAAAATCAGAAACATTGAGAAAAATATTTAGTTTCCGGCCAAAGCTAACTTTGAGCCGCAAGGTTCATTTTTGAAAATATTTAGTTTTTTCGGCTAAAGCTAACTTCGAGCCATAAGGTTCGTTTTCTTTGCATGTCCGTGTTGGGTTTTGTGTTTTGTGTTTTGTGTTTTGTAGGGAAAAAGAGCTTTCTCAAGGCAAGCACGCAACCCAAAGCCCCTCCCCCCTCTCTCTCTCTCTCTCTCTCAAATTTTTTGTATAGATCAATTGGTTCAAAGCTATTTTAAGAGAGTAGAGGTCTTGGGTTCAAGTCTCCATTTTGTGGGGGCGGACTTTTTCATTTCCGCACATTCCCGGACTTCGTCGGCAACTTCAACAACTTTTTTTCAAAAAGCCATAACTTCTTCATCCGGAAGCCTTTTTCAGAGCCGTTTTTTTTAAACCAGCCTAATTTTTCGAGATCTATCCATTGGAACACTTACTTTCAGCATCTTCAGCTTCAGTTTCTGTTGAAATGGAGAGTCAATACCAAGTTACCCTTGACAGCACCAACTACTTCCAATGGTTGTCCTACATGGAGGATTTACTTAGAAGTAAAGGTCTCTACCGAATAGCCACAAGCCAAGAAAAGAAACCGAAAGATGAAGACAAGGCTGCTAATGGGAAAATAGACAAGATCAAGCACGTGGTTTGATAGGGATGTCTATTTCTCCAGATCTTAGATTCCATATTGCAGAACTTGAAACTCCTCATGAAGCAATGGAACAAATCAATAAAGTTTTTGGGATTAAAAATGAAATTCGAGCCCATCAACTTGAAAATGAGTTGCTTACATTGGACCCTAATAATTTTTCTTGCATTGAAGATTTCTTGTCTAAGTTCAAGACCCTTAGATATCTTTTGGAAGGTGTTAAGGTTAAGAAAGAAGATAGTAACCTTATTTATTCCATCCTTACTAAGTTGGGACCAGCCTACTCTGTATTTGTTTCCACCTTCCATTCTACAAGAGAAGCCTTCATTTCTCAAGGAAAAGACTACAAGCCCCCTTCCTTTGACTCTTTTTGTGATTCTTTAATAAGAGAACAAGAAAAACTCTTACACCTTGGTCTTCTTAATCTTGGAAACTCTTCCAAGAAAGCGTTAGCCGCCTAGCAGCAACCAAATTCAAAGAATCCTAAGAAGTCATATCCTAAAAAGAATGGTCCTAAACCAAACAAGGGTCCTAAGCAATTTCAGCCCCAAAATGAAAAATCATTTCAACAAAATGATAAGATAAATAAAAACAAAGGGAAGAAGACTGATAGACGTTGCAATTTTTGTAATCGAGATGGCCACTTAGAATCAAAATGCTTTAAAAAGATGGAAGCCTTGGAAGCAGCAATGAAGAAGCATAACATCCATTTGGGGCAATCTTCAACTTCAACTTCATCTTCAGGAATGACACTTTCTGCATGTGGTTGTCAAGCATCTCAGTCTGGCTATGCATTAAATGTATCTTCTTCTTCTCATTCTCATGAGTGGCTCATTGATTCTGGAGCTTCTAATCACATGGCCAAAAAAAAAGCCATGTTTTCTTCTTTAAATGATTGTAACACCAAAAATATATATGTTGGTGATGATAGATCTCTTAATGTTGTAGGGACTGGAACTGTTCATCTAGACAATGGTCAGTTTAATGATGTATTATGTGTTCCAACCTTATCCTGCAACCTTCTATCTGTATATCAGATAACTCATTCAGGTGAAGGTAAAATCGTTGAATTTTCACCTCATGATGTTGTAATCAAGGACTTAAAAGATCCTAAACAGATTTTGGCTACTGGCATTGCTGATGATTCTACAAGGTTGTATAAGTTTCACAACTTTGGGTCATCAAATCTTCCCTCAGTATTTGTTGCTCATAACGATGAAGTGAGCAAACTTTGGCATGAGCGATTTGGTCACTTAAACTATCGCTCCCTTCAGTATCTATGTAAAGAAAATATGGTGACAGGTCTTCCTATGGTATCTTGCAAAGATGGTGTTTGTTCCGGATGTGTACTCGGAAAACATCATCGGGACAGTTTTGAAAAATGTGCCTCTTGGCACGCCTCAGCCCCTTTACAGCTTGTGCATAGTGATTTATGTGGTCCACTTCCAGTTGTGTCATTCTCTGGTTGCAAGTACTTCTTAACTTTCATTGATGATTTCTCCAGACGCACTTGGGTATACTTCTTAAAACTCAAGAGTGAAGTATTTAACACATTTTTGGCCTTCAAGGCCTTTGTTGAAAAACAATCTGGACATCAAATTCTTAAGTTAAGATCTGATAATGGTGGAGAATATGTTAAAAACACATTCATCAACTATTTCACTGAGAATGGAATTCAAATGCAACATACTGTTCCATATACTCCACAACAAAATGGTGTAGCTGAAAGGAAGAATCGCACCTTAAAGGAAATGGCTAATTGTATGCTACAATCTAAAGGACTTGGTCTTAGTTTTTGGGCAGAAGCAATTAACTGTGCAAATAACATAATAAATCGCACTCCTACTAAGGCTTTAAAGAATATCACTCCAGAAGAAGCATGGAGCTCAATCAAACCAGATGTAAGTCACTTTCGTGTTTTTGGAAGTGAAGCGTGGGCCCATATTCCAGATGAAAAGCATAAAGCTTTAGAACCTAAGAGTGAAAAATGTACTTTTGTTGGATATTCTGAAGATGTCAAAGGCTATAGACTTATTCCATTTAAGTCCAAAAATGTTATCATTAGAAGAGATGTAAATTTTGATGAAAATATATCGGCCTGCGAGCCTAGTCCGGCGGATGTGCCACCTCTTCCTATCTCTTCTACCTTTGAAAACATTTCTTCTTCAGATGATGAAAGTGAGGATGACAATCCTCCCCCACCATCTCAGGATCCTCCTTCAGCTCCTGAGCTTCCAAAATGGGTTCGTGCTACTCGAGATGCAGCAGGTGATCTTGCCGGTGATCCTACAGATCAGCGACGCACACGTTCTCAGTTCGAGAGAGCCTCTTCTTTACTGGCTCAAGCTCCTGTAAATTATGATCCTGACACCTTTGCAGAAGCTTCAGGCCATCCAGATTGGGAAGCAGCTATGAATGAAGAATATCATTCATTATTGGCAAATGATACATGGGATCTTGTTCCTTTACCAAAGGGACGAAAACTTGTTAGATGCAAATGGGTTTACAGAACCAAGTATGGACCAGATGGGAAAGTTGATAAACATAAAGCTCGTCTTGTTGCTAAGGGCTTTTCACAGGTTGAAGGCATTGACTACACTGAAACCTTCTCCCCTGTTGCCAAAATGAACTCTATCTGCCTTGTTCTTTCCCTTGCTGCCTCTTTCAAATGGGAAGTCCATCAGATGGATGTTAAATCTGCCTTCTTGCATGGGGACTTGCATGAAGAAATCTATATGGAACAACCCATTGGCTTCATACAAACAGACTCCAGCCTTGTTTGTCAACTTAAGAAATCCCTTTATGGTCTCAAGCAAGATCCTCGGGCTTGGTATGCCAAAATGGATAGCTTTCTTTTAGAATCTGGCTTTTCTAGGTGTCATTCTGACAATACTGTCTACACCAAGAAAGTGGGCAACTCTCTTATCATCCTTGTTCTTTATGTTGATGATCTTATCCCTACTGGTAGTGATCCCAACCTTATAAACCATGTGAAGTCTAGCCTCAAAAGGAAATTTGAAATGACAGACTTAGGACACTTACACTATTTTCTCGGTCTTCAAGTCTTGCAATCCAAGGAGGGTATTTCCCTTTCCCAGTCCAAGTATGCTTGTGATATTCTACGTCATTTTCACATGGAAGACTGTAAGCCAGCCCCTTCTCCCTTTCAGTCTGGAGTCAAACTTTCAGCCACTTGTACTTCTCCTGAAGTTGATGCTACATTATACCGTCAACTTGTAGGAAAACTCTTGTATTTAACCCATACTCTTCCTGACCTTTCCTTTGCTGTTGGCCTTGTTGCTCGGTTCATGCAAAACCCCCGTGAAAGTCATTGGAAAGCAGCTAAAAGAATACTTCGTTATGTTCGAGGTACAGTTCAGTTTGGGATTCATTACAGTGCCAAAGCATCTCCTCTATTGGTTGGTTTCACTGATTCCGATTGGGCTGGTGACCCTGATGATCGGAAGTCTACTGCCGGTTATGTGTTCACTCTTGGTTCAGGACCTATTACATGGGCTTGCAAGAAACAGGGTGCCATTTCTCTTTCATCAGCAGAAGCAGAGTATCGTGGTGCCGTAGAAGCTAGTAAGGAAGCCTTGTGGCTTCGTCAGATCCTGTCAGAGTTTGGCTTTGAGCAGCAGCATCCGACTACACTTTGGTGTGATAATCAAAGTGCCATTCAGCTATGCAAAGATCCAGTCCAACATCAGCGCATCAAACACATTGAACTGCACATGCACTTCATTAGAAAGCTCATTCACGACCATGTTCTTGAAGTGCAATATTGTTCAACAGATGATCAAGTTGCAGACATCTTCACAAAGGCTCTCACAGAGGCGAAGTTCACTAAACTTCGATTTATGGTTGGAGTTCAGGAAGTTGTCACTAAGGGGGGATAGGCTCTAGTGCCTCCTTCCTTCTCCTATTGTGTCATATTTGTAAATCCTTCAATCCTATCCCAAGTTGTTCTTAAGGGGGGATGTTAGGATATTCCGACACATAGGATATAGTTAAGTTCAACTTGGTCTAGTGTAGAGTTAGGTATAGAGTTAGGTAAAGTGTGTTTCTTTACCGTTGTACATTTTGTAACTTACAATCTGACGGTCACGATATGTAGTGATCCGACGGTTCATTCTCTCCTCGGTATTACCGACACTTGATCCGTGGCTTGACACCCGATTGGTCCATGAATTCTATTTAAAGCGCATGGAGGGTCATTTGTAGGGTAATCCGTGCATGAGAGAAGCTTATGTAAATTTTCATTCTTTGATTAATAAATTGCCTGAAGTGGCCGCGTTGGCTCAGGCCGTGGACTGTTTCCCTCTTTGAGGGTTTTAACCACGTCAAAAATACTGGTGTATTGATCTGTGATCTGGTTGTGAGCGGTGTCCTTTTGGTGTTCTTTCTGAGGAACTTACCCTGTAAATTCCTACACCTTCTACTTCCTCCCCTCCTTCCTCTTCGCTTGATGGGGCTGGTAAAGCCAAAAGTCAAGTTCCTAAGGAGAAGAATGAAAAGAAGAAGAAAGAGAAGAAGAAGAAGGAGCCGAAAGTGAATGGGGGCAAACTAGTGTCGTCTAACGAAAATCCACACACTGCACCTACCAGGCCTAAATCGCCATGTGTCATTTGCAAAGGAGACCATTTTCACAGAGATTGTCCTTGCATCCCTCAAATCTTAAGGGACTGGTCTCCTCGTTTGCACAACCCGGTGTCGTCAACCTCTGATGATCATGTTGAAAACACACCGTCAACTAGTGAAAGTGAAGCCCCAGGACAAAAAGGAAAATGTAGATTTCCTTGTAAACTGTGCGAAGGCGATCATGCCGTCCACCGTTGTCCCTTCTTAGACGAAGCTAAAAGAGTTTTGGATGATCGTCCAGTTTCACCGTTACGACTTCCTCCTGGATATAAAAAACTCTTGCCAAGTCCGTCACTAGTTGAAAATCCGACTAACCCGCTCAGGTGGTCGGTCGAAGCATCTTTCATTGAAGATGAACCATCTAAATCCATACCAGATGAAAGTCAAAAGGTCGAGGTGGCAGTTGACCCGGTCTTGCCTTCAAAGGTTCCATCTTCAGATGATACAATCACTGAAGAGAACAAGGATGACACCGTCCAAATTCTTTTCATAAGCACAGACTCCAACGAACATGAGGGCAATTTACCCGTTCCTTTACCGCAGGAAGGAAGTTCGTCAGAGTCGTACCCGGCCGTCTATTCGGTCCCACCTCCAAGCAACCTAGTTGTCTCCTTCGACTGGAATCAACTAGGCAGACCCCGTTTACCAGCTAGTGTACCATTCCGAATTATTGTTCAGATATATAGAATGGTTATGGCTGGTACCATCATAGATGAGGGGGCTTCTGTGAGTATCCTTTCCTCAACTGCTTGGAGAGCGCTTGGTTCGCCATCGCTTTTGCCTGAAATGAGAAATTTGACCGGCTTTGATAAAGGAACCAGTCGACCGTTAGGGATCCTTCCCAACGTGCCCATAACGTTGAGAGGGAAAACCGTTCACATGAACGTGATGGTAGTTCAAGGACCCCTGGATTAGAATCTACTCCTTGGACGAGACTATATTTATTGCATGAGAGCCATCGTTTCATCACTCTTTAGAGTGATGTGTTTTCCGCACGAAGGAAGAGTGGTCAAGCTCGTAGACCAGCTTTCATTTCCCGGATCACGCATAGCAAATAGTCATATACCATCCCTGAATGGTATTTTCACGCAAGAAATGTCTCAATCTCCAGTCCGTCCTCCCGATGAGCGCGAGTGATTCGGAGGGATATGACTGAATCCCAGGGGGCATGCACCTTGGTCTGCTTCGGCAAGAAAAATTCGGGTATAGGGTAGGTTTCCGCGAGAGAATATGACTAGTCTGTACCCCCGTCCGTGATTGGAAGAGGGGGTTATTCTAGAACAAAATTCTCTTGTCAAAGTTATGTGAGTTAGCGAGCACCGCCACTCACCTTTGTTTATTTCGGTAGACATCGCCGGAGAAGTGTTTTGTTTGCGCTGTGAATAGAACGATCTTTGGGTAACCTGTAAGAGGTAGGCCTCTCTCAGTAAAACAAATGTTTTAACGGACTAAAGAAGGGGTAACCTTGAAACTCTATTTTATACCTCGGGGCATGCAAACCTTTTGGAATGCAAGTGAAGAGCGACTATTTATTTTTTAAATTTTTAGGACCTCTACCCCTTTAAACTCGTAGGATTGGTCGTTTCCTAACTTGCATAAAGAAAGGATGTGGGGAAAATCTCTAAAAGTGGCCGTTTTTACATGAGACATTCTTATCGCAAGACTGGATTAATCGAGCAGTTTTAGCACATAGTTCAAGCTCGTTAAAAAATAAACATAAGACATGAGCAAATGTTTCCACCCGCGTTTAAGCTCGTTAAAAAATGAACTATTTCCCCGGTAAATAACCATCGTGAATGTAGTACTTCAGCCGTTAAAGCCTTGGTCGTGTTTGCACCGTCACCTCCACTTTTCATTGGCCGATCATTCACCTCCATTTGATTGTTTACCCATTTTGAGGAACAACTGCGAAGAGTGATTTCACTAGCCATCCTTGTGACACTGCCGTGATTGGAAAATTCCAAACCTTACCTGGAATCAGCTGCTACCCGTTTTATCACTCGTTCCTCAAAAGACGAGTCTCCTTTAAGCTCTTTTCAACTGACTCGTAAAATATGAAAAGATTGTCGAGCCATTGGCCTCTCTAGCTCATTAAAGGGACAGGAAGTGCTATCCCTCCTCTAGATTTTAATCTTTTTGGACCTGAGGGATTATTACACAAAAAGATCGAGCGCTTGTTTTGTTCGGCTCGTTAAAACTATCGAAAATTCATCCCTTCTGTATTGTTTTATACTTTTTCGGACTTAAGGGATTAGATGACGAAAAAGGAATTTTGGAGTTACCTTTATGTTCCTTTTTAGACTCTCTAAAATTGAAAAGGACCGAGTTATCTTTGTCGTTAAACTCGTTAAAAAGATTAATAGCGACAAACTTGTCTTTAGACGAGAACGAGTTTCACTATCGCTAGGCTCGTTAAAACATAGCGATGGGTTTGCCCGAAGGGAAAATTATAGAACAAGCATATGTTATCCTCCTCAAGCTTGACAAAAATAAAGAGGTACTGGTCAGCAATGACTGGGGAAAAATTGGGAAGAAAACTCAAAGAAACTTTGTTGGTAGCAAGTCGCTCTTGAACATGACACTTCCGCTCCGTGTCCGAGTCGGGTTGGGTTGTTTCATTCACCGGTCACATCACCATGGTCACGCCATACCATCCACATTTGGGGTTAATGCTACCAATCCATCACATCAGTGTCACCGATATGTTCAAGAGAAGTCATCCAGAGAAGTCACCTGTGTCTCACCCACTACCATACATTATACTCCATTCTTTCATGACCATCACCTTGAACCTTATATCACCAGATCGTTTTCACCTCCATCAAAATCATTTGCTCCATTCCGTGTCATTGATGTGGGATTCATTAAGGCCCTCCTATGACAGATCACTTCTTGTCGACATCAGCTCATTATCCAAGAAGTTGATCTAGGAACACCCCATTCAGTACTTTGAAGCTTGCATGCCTCAATGGCAAGTTTCTCACTTCCGGCAGCAGGTTTACATCAATGGCCTTCGACCGAAATATTTTACGTGGTGTTCGACGCCAAGTCCTTTATTCACACCACGTGAATTGTACTGCAGTACCTTGAGGATCATTATCATTATCGGTGATTCCTCTCGCGCTTGTTAACAGTTTACATCATTGACTGGTAATCAAGCGATGTCTTTCCATGTTCGACTTCAGAACATTTCTCACATGGATCGACTTGTACTTCGAGTGAAGATCAGACGAGATTGAAGACCTCGGATCTAGTTTCATCCATCCGGGCTGCGATATATATTCAAGGAAATGAAGACATTCAATGTACAGCATTGCAGCACAGATAATCATCCTACCAAAAGGATGATGGCTCTATCAGAATCATCAGTCTACACTCAGACGATTGTTTGTCCTATGTACATGAAAATGAATTTATAAAGCTGAGCATGGGAATGCCCGACTCAGCTAGATCATGAAAATAATATGAAGATAATGTATTGTATTGTATCTTATTACAGGTCTCCTCCCAGCATTGAAAGAACTTCGGATCCTCATAATAAAGCATTTCACTCGACACCAAAAGGTTAACGGCCTCATACTTTAGGGGGCAACTGTTATAGACATTTTTGTGCCTTACAACTCCAAGAATGAAATGTCCATAAACCAAGGGCTCCTAAGTCCCTAAAAGTGTTGTTGTAACCCCTAAAGGAACAAGGTCAACAGATTACAGCTTCTCCTAGAAGTTCTCCACCAGAAACTACTCAGAATTGGTCAAAACAGGATCATTTCAGCTGCTCCACTGGCTAAGTGCGTTGCATTGCACCTAAATACACTGTGAGGGTGCGTTTCATTTCAAAAATCCCTTCTATAGGGTGCGATGGGCGAGAAATGAAAAATGGCAGTGTCATTCCGCGAGGTGGAGAGGTAATGGAAGCTTCTAGAATCTTCTCCTGTGACACTTGCCTCACTGAATTCGACCAAGGATGAGTAAGAGGCCCTCAGTCTCCAAGTGGAAGCAAGAACTGACAGAGAGAAGACACTAATCAAATCACAAGCTGACTCATCCTCCTTACAGATATCTATATATGGATCCCTCATCCCAGAGATCCAGAGGCTGGAATTTTGCATATTGTAAGGAATTGCTGTTGGTTTCTAGAGACAAACATCAGATTGTTGGGTGATTTATGCTTTGTTTGAGGTGAAGAGGGGCTTCTTTGCTGGGAGGTTGATGCTGGGTCAGAACCACTGGTTGTAACTCCTCCTGGATCTTTTCTTGTTTATCAATAAAAAACTATTTGAGTTCTCCTCCATGCTTTTGTATCATTGATGCTTGTTACATTTGTATGGTTAACTTAAATCTGATCCTAAGTTGTTTATGAATATAGATCCATGTCTTTGTATAGTTCTCTTCTTCTGTGATCTTACAGGTACTTTGTGAAGTTGGGCATGCAAAGGAGCAGGTAGCTGGAGACTATCAAAGAAGAGAGGGATTGGATCAAAGGATTAGCGCAAGACACAGGTTGGTTCTTTCTATTCCTCTCTATCTATAATTCATAAAGGAAATACAAAAGTAGTTTTTCTCTGTTTGTTTCTAAGGCAGCTGTCACACCTTAGTGGGATAGAGCAGTTCTAAATAGACACTTTTCCCTGTAACACTTTCATCCATGTATTTTTGGATGATGCGGGTTTACAAATTGTAGCCGAGTAGGGGAATACCCCCACGACTGCAATTTGGTAATTTTTCTTTTAAGACTTTTTATATAAAAAAAAGAGTGTTATTTGTTTTATTTTTAGTGTTTTGATGTATATATTTCTTTTCATTTATGTTTTGTCCCAAATTTACAATTGTTATTACTTAAGTCACAGTTGTTGTTACCTTATTCGTATTAGTTTATTACTGATTGTTGTTACCTAAGTCACGATCGTTGTTACTTAAGTCACGATTGCTGCTACTGTGATTTATTTTCATTATTTGGTTCCTCTTATTCCATTTGATACTTATAGGTCTTGCTAATCTTTCCTCTTTGGCTCAAATAAGAAAATACTTTCAGTATTTTTAGGTCCTCTTTGATAGAATGATTTCACTGTTAGTTATCTTTTTTTATTTATAAACCAAATTTTATTGTAAGAGGATAATTTTCTAAAAAATGATGATCTTATCATACCGAATTTCAATTTTCCTAACTTGTCAAGTTCTTGATTTTGTAAAATTTATAATAGTTATGTTGTTTTTAAATCTTTCCGCCACAATCCAATGAACTATTTTTCAACCTCAATCCTAATAAAGCAAAATATATTTATCAACAATCACTTTAAGGTTCTTAGTTTTTGAGAAGCAAGACTAACCAAGTTGAAATTAGTTACTATAAAAAAAATTACGCCATCCCTAGCTCTTAGGGAGCTGACTTGCCACCCCACCTATTAAGTAATCTCTTGTGATTGACAATAATCATAGTTGAATTAAAAAAAAGTCAATGGAGGATAGGAGGTCTCATCATGAGCCAACCTTCCATGATCATAGGTCCTAATGAAGTAACATTATCACTATTGGTCACCAAGCTAGGGTAATGGCCTTCAACGATTAGGCTGAAGGACAAGAAGTCTCCTCATGAGTTGAATTGTTCACTTCATTAGTTCCCATGAATGGAATTATTACTAACTGGTCACCATGCCATAATATTGATATCCAATAGACATGTGATTAAATTAAAATGATCTTGTAATTATGTATTTATTTCTAATAGATGGGACGCTGGCATCTCAATGGGTTAAAAATGAAACCTTGTTGAGGCTATGGATTCCTGTTGGCATCAATGGCTATGGCTATGGTATAGAAGTTAATTTAATACTATGATATACTTGGGTACCTTACTCTATAAAACCTAATTACTGACAAAGTTCACTGTTGTATATATATAATATTTGGTAGAACTTATAATTTATGAGGTAACATTTAAATCAATTCTTGGATGATGATGCTCATGATTTATGTCTATTAATGAATTTTAAATATTTGTTTTACATTTCAGGGACAAGGCTTTATGGACATTTGAAATTTGGCATTTTGCATCATCTAATGTATTGTTTCCTTATTCTACAAATGTTATAATTTTAAACAAAGATAACTAGTTTTCCCAATCAGTTGTTATTTAGAGACCCTTAAAAGTTCCTTTTTCCAATCATATTCGATTAAGTCATTAATGTGTTGTACCTTAAGGCAATATTCCCATTATTTCATTTACCCTTTTTAGAAATGCACATCAAATGAATCAATCATTATTGTACATTTTTTTACAAATGACCTTTTGATGCTCGCTCCTTCATTGTTTTATGTGGCAACATCATTATGGTGACCTACTATAACTTTCAATTACTTGAAATAACCAATTGATTGACCTCTCACGTGATGAGTGACGCACATGTTGGCTGAGGACGACCTTTAATTTTATCGGGGGGGGGGGGGGGGGGGCACAAGGGTGTAATAAATGAATAATTATTTGTTACATTATTGCATGTCAAACCTCATATGTTGTCATCTTGGAACCAAATACTTTACTGAATCTATATGTTGTAACCTTAGCTATGCATGATGGGTGATTGGTAAGGCTAACACTATCTTGCAGAGCTTACAATTGTTCTCTTTTTGGATAGTTGACGAGCTTGCAGCAATGGGAGGATAATTTGTTCAGCATGAACCTAGTCATTTGTGAATTATAGATGAAGCACACAATATCTTGAACCACATCGGATGGATAGATTAATTTTGAAGGATTCAACTGTTTGACAGGGAAATAACATTAAAATTCATGCAAAATTTGAGCGAAGGGATAATAAAAGTGAAAAATTTACAGGTTTGAGTATATGAAAGGACCATAGCTGAAGTCACGAGACTTGTAGTAGAGGGAGAGAAATGGTATGAAATGCATACTTCATTATAGAATGAAACTTTCTTATTTTCAATCAAAGGAGAAGAATTAGTCAAGGAAGGAAAGGCATATAATCCCAATTATTTTTTAGAATTGTGGAAGGAATTGGAAGGAGTTATTCAGAGATACATTACATGCGATGGTCGATATGACGTGGTTCGTGAAGTTGACCACGTACTTGAGGAAAAAGGTATCCCTAAATATCCCATTCTTTTAGAATTTTTTCCTACATGAGAATGCATGCAAAATGAAAAATGCTAAGAATCCAGCCTCAGTAGTGAGTCATCATATACTAGTTAAATTATTAGTGATGAGAAGTATAAACAAGCCCAACATACTTGGGAAATTCTTATAGGAGAACCCATGCATGAATAAGAATCCCTAATAGAGAATGATCAGGAAAACCCCAAAGTTTTTGAAAACCCTAAGACAACCCTAGCTGGCAGTCGAAATCTTGAAACCACAGTGGGTAATGAACATCCATAAGTTGGAATTGAAGAGCAAAATTTTGAAGGAAATGTAGAGGTAACTCAAAATGATTCCCATTTTTCTATAAATACTCCACAGGAAACTTCACAATCTAAAACTTCAACTTTTCCAAAGCCTACTTAGGATGGAAAAATAAATTTCTTCTTTCTTGGATTCTTTACCCAAAAGAAGGAGAAGGTCAACTAGGTTGAGTAAGTTGCAACAAGGTCAAACTTCATCTTCTCTTGTCTCTCCTAGAGAATAAATTTCTCCCATCGATGAAGTAGATTTAACTTAGGACATTCTTGATGAAAGGGAAGTACAAAACCTTGAAGAGACCCAAACAACTCTGGAGGAAAATTTGAATCAAGGAACTTATAATGTCGAGGACCAACCAGTGCTCAAGAAAATGTATTTGGATCAAGAAGAACCTAATATAGGAGTGGCACAAACAATGGAAGTGGTGGAAAATTTATTGGAATCCATGGATATGGGAGATGAGACGATTGTTGTGACCCAAGAAGCTTTGATGACACTATCCAAGAATTTCCAATTGATATTCTAGCTACAAACATCCAAACTGTTTCCACTAACTCTCCATCCACTATGGTTCTAGAACCATCTTATGATTTTGAAACCACTACAGTGCAGGAATTTCCTATCGAATTTGTAGCTACAGTATTATAACCTTCCTCTCCAGATGAGATAAATCAACAATTTCTTATTGATGTTTCGATCGTTACAACACAGGAGCCACAACATGACCTTTCATTTGTTGCCTTCTCAGAATCTTTTGTTGATTTTATAGCAACAAAATCTTGTGATTTATTTGTTGATCCTTTGGTGGCTGATTCTTTGGCTGCTTATACTCAAGAAATAATTGTTGAATGTCCTGAAACTAAAGTCTCTACTTTTCCTCCAACAGTTTTGTCTCGAGATAATAAAAATACTACAAATAAGAAAAGTAGGAAAAGGAACAAACTTTTTGCAATATTTCTTTCTTTGAAAAAGTAAAATTCCATATTGAAATGAAAAGTGAAGAAATTGAAGAATCAGTTGGTGAATGGTAAACAATCCCAGAAGGGAGTAATCAGACAATCTCGAGTTCATAAGAAAAGAAAAGTTATTGAATTTCAAACCACTGAAACTCATACTGAAGACCAAGTTTTAGTTGAAACAGGGGTACAAACAGATGATGTGCCCCTATACACTCCACTAATTGTAGAGTATGCAATAAGGGTATTGAAAGAGATGATATGCAAATACAAGAAATAGATGGTCCCTATAGGATAACACCAAAAATTGTTTAAGTGATTTAAGGCATTAAAAAATATAGAGATAGAAATAGCAGGGGACCTGGTCGATGCTAGAAATGAAATCCATAATATATATGAACGAATTCATAAATTGAACAAAGAGAAAGATGGGATTTATTCAATGATCCTAGACATCATGGCTTGCAGATCCCCATCTTGTATTTATGCATTATTATTAACAAAGAAATACTTAATGCTTAAGATTAAGGTTGTACATCATGGTCATCCCTTTGAGTTCACTAGTATCTTGGATTTCATAACTATTTTCATAAACAAGATGAATACACACAATTTATTTTGTGTGAGCTTTATATGCACAACTTTATTCTCTCAGAATAGAGAAATGAAAATATTGTTCCTTTTGTTGGAGATGTGCAGTTTCAAGCATTCATATAATTTTCCCTAAATCAAGTAGAGTGGCAGAAAGCCTGTAATAATTATGAATGAAATGAGTGAAATTGTAACCTGTGGATAAGGGGAGAACCAAAAAATGCTTTGGCCATGTATCTTAGGCATAATAGATTTGTATAGAAGCCTAATGTTATTACTAAACTTAGAAACATCCATGTGGGGGTGTTGACTTTAGGGCTTGACTATCTGGAAGATATTCGAAGATAAGAAGTGAATGGAGCCAAGTTAAAATGGATGAGATCATCGAAAGAGGTTAAGAACATAGAGCCATTTGGGCTACATAATTTCGAGCAAGCCCTCTCCAGGCTTTGTGCCCATGTCTCAGTTGTGATGGAAACAAGAATCAATTGGATGGGGTGCAGGTATTGATGCCCCATGGTTTGGTGCCCACAATATTATTATCAATCTAATTATGAGTTATCACAGATAGGTATGTGTGAGGCCTTCTAGGAAATTAGAGACAGGTGTGGATTCAGGTATAGAGGAGAGGAGACCTACGAAGCTTACACTCTAACTATCTTGCATGTTAATTACTTATTTGCCCGACATAGTACTTTTGCATGAGGACATAACATGTTAGATGGGGGTTAATGTTGAGCCTTGTAATTGTTATATATTTCCATTATAATATTGAGATTTGACATTAACTTCTTGCCTTTTTATTCATAATTATGATTCATTTCTTAGGATAGTTCAAGATTTGAAAGAATTGATTTGTTCTCATAATTTCACCTTAAATAAATTTATTTTTATTTATAAGTGAATCACTAATTCATTGGTTGGATACTTGATCAAAAATAGGGGTTATGAGAGCATGTCGAAGATGGATGAAAGTTGATGGCATTTGAGATTATACGTGGAAAATTCAAGTGAGGTCGCTTCTAAACTAAGGAGTTGGTTGCAGACATCATTCTCGGTTTCTTCACCTAAAGATATCAAATTGATATCAACTAGGAAAGAACGAAATGAGAATATTCGATTCTCAGATCATTCCTTATTCCAGACATTTTATGTTGTAATCGCTCTTTCTATATTATAAAATAGAGGAGTTTTGCCCTTGTGTGAGCAATGAAACAAGGTTGTAATTTTGAAGACAAGAATAGAGGCTAAGCTTGAGTTGTAATTATTCAGACAAGTTAATGTAAAGGTTTTCTGGTTAATCTCGGTTTTTATCAATTGCTTTGATGATCTGAGTTTCCTTCAAGATAATTTTCCTATGGTGGTTGGGACTGCTTATGGATGATGGGTTGTCTTTCAATCTGTATTATTAATCTAGTAAAGTTTCTTATCATTTTAGTTTAGTTAATTGATTGCTATTGTTTCTTATACTTCATGTAATTTAGAGCATTAAGAAGTATTTAATTACGCTTGTTGTTTCTTAAGAAAATGATATTTAATTGATGACTAGCTTGTTGTTTCATTTGCTGTTTCTTGTTGCTTCTTTAGTTATGAATGTTATTATCAATCGTTTTTTCTGAAGCACGATTTTCGTCTTGATCTCGAATTCAATTAAGAAAAATGGAGTTTTACCATAAATAAGATGGTGAGGTGAAAAACTAGTAGTATTGCGCCAATTTGTGCGATAGGCCCATAAGGATTCAAGGGGCTTGGAGGTCCATTCTTGATGATTAGAAGCTACTATCTTAGTCAAAATATTTTCTAGAACTTTGTTCATGCTTTCTACCTCACCATTTTCTTGCAGATGGTATGACGACATAAATTCGTGTTTAATATGATATTTTTGTAGAGTTGCATAGATCTTATAAGTTGTAAACTGTGGTCCTCCATTAGTCATGAGTTCCCTAGGTAGGTCATATCAAACAGAGATTTTGAATAAGAAATTTCTAACCACCTCCTTTGTATCTCTTGGAACAATTGTCGCTTCCACCCATTTTGTGACATAGTTTGTACAAACTAGAATATATGATTTTTGGTTTGCAGGTGGGTTGATAGGGCCTACAAAATCCATGGCACATCTTTCAATGGTTCAAACGTAAAATATGTATGAAGGCGAATTTTGTTATACTAGATGGGTTTCCCTATTCTCTGGAAGCTATCACAACTCTAAGCATATTTAATAGCATCTTTAAATATATTGGTTCAAAAAAAGCACATTTGCAGTGCTTTGTATCCAGTCCTACAATTAACGAAATGATTGTCGCACGACTCATCGTGGAAAGATTTGAGATATCATAAACCTCATATTCTCTAATACACCTGTGAATTTGAAAATAAACCCATGTGTGGAAAAGATAATTGTATATCCATTAAAATCGAGAAATTTGTTGAACAATATGTTTCTTTTCTCAAGGCGATAGATGTGACAGTAATTTTCATGCTACAAGATAGTTTGCAATGTTAGCATACCACGAGGCCTTAATGGATACATCAAACAAATGTTCATATGGAAATTGGTCTTTGACTAGGGAAGAATCAATTGGAGGTGGAACCCTATACAAAAAGTCTATGACGAGATTCTCTTTCCCAAGCCAATCTTTTATAGTGATATCGAACTCCTTCAAAAATAATAACCAACGGGTTATTCTACCAATAGTAACAGGTTTTTTTGCTAGGTACTTAATAGCATAATGACCGATATACAAAAAGACAGGATATCCTATAATATAGTGACAAATTTGTTAATAACATAAATAACGGCCAAAAAATCTTTCTCCGTCACAGTGTAATTTATATTATGCACACATCAAATTTTTGCTAATATAATAAATGGCATAAGGTTTTCTATCTTCCTTTTGTCCCAATACTGCTCCTATAGCTATATCTGATGCATCAGAGGATATGTGGAATGGAAAATTTCAATTGGGACCCCTCAATACTGGTGCTATCAACAATAATTTATTTCATTTTGCAAAAGCATCATCACATTTGTCAATCCAATAAAACTCCACATGTCCTATTAATGTATATAAAGGTGCTATAATTTTGGAAAAATGAGCTATATAACATCGATGGAAACCAACATAATTGAGAAAACTACGTACCTCATTAGGTGACCGAGGAAAAATAAGTTTAAGAATTAGCTCAAATTTTTCCAGGTCTACTTGAATTCATACAACAGATATGAAATTCCCTAGTACTACACCTTCGATCATCAACATATGACATTTTTCATTGCTAAGGCATAATCTAGTAGTTATACATCTAATGGGGACATTTTTGAAATTTCTTAAAGCTTCATCAAATTCATCGCCATAGGGTGAAAAATCATCTATATAAAGTTCAAGTCCTTCATTAATTAGATAAGAAAATATACTCATAATTTCTCTTTGAAAGGTTGTGGGTGTTTTGCAAAGACTGAATGGAAGAACTTGGTATGCAAATGTACCCCATGGACAAGTAGACATGGTTTTGTCTTTGTCTTCTAGAGCAATCTGAATCTGATTGTATCTAGTAAATCCATCCAGGAAGGAAAAAATTTCTTCCTAGCAAGGGTATCAAGGAATTTATCAATGAACAAAAGAGAAAAATGATCCTTCTATGTGGCCTTGTTTAATTCCCTGTAATATACAAAAGTTCTCCATTTCCTAGTCTTCTTAGGAACAAAAACTAATCAAGAAACCAAATAACTATCGGATATGGGATATATAAAATTGACATCAAGCTGTTTATGGAGTTCTTGTTTAACTACATCCCAAAGGTGTGGTTTTAGCCTCCTTTGGGGTTGACAAATAGGGAAAGAATATTTCTCGAGATAAATATGATGTGTGCACAATTGTGGGTCAACACCCTTCATATTTGTATAGTCCCAAGAGAAAGCTTGTTTGTATTTATGGAGAACTTGTATTAATCGTTTATGTTGAGAATCAATAAGGTCAACATTGATGTTTAGTGTCTTACCAAGCTCAATATTAATAGGGATGTTATAATGAACTATTGTTATAGGAATGTGATCACTAGTAGATTCCTCGATAGGATCACCTTATGCTTCGTTGTCCAATACAAATTCCAGCATTTGACAAGTTGGATATTCTACGGTAGATGGTTAGCTAATGAAGTTGTTGATAGTGTCATATTCAATTTGTCATTTAAAATTAAGGGATTTATCAATAGTGATAATAGGATGCAAATTATATTTTTCATAATAAGGAGAAAAGCACATCGAATTACTAGCCTTGATGTTGGGCTTTGCAGGTGGGTAAAGGGTATTCTTAGTAGCGGTCCCCTTGGAAATGTTCATGTTCCTAGTACAACATCCAATATATGCATCAGCAGTGGCAGGCCAAGATCTACCTAATATAAGAGGATGTCCTTCTAATTTATATTTAAGATTAAGAACTGGGAAATCCACTGGATATTCCCAAGAGTCTACCAAAACAATGATATATTCAAGAGCTCGCTCTAGTTTAATTACAGATCTGTCATCTAGTTCGTAATCAGTGTTGATTTTAGTGTATCCAATCCAAGAAGAGTACAATATTTAAGAGTTATAATATTAATGGCAGATTCTAGATCCACCAAAGTATTTAGGAAGATAACACCATGCACCTGATTTGTGACTGTAAGATCTCCAGGATCATCATATTTCACAGAGATTTGTTTTCTTAAAATCAGATCAAATATTTTTCCCACCACATGAACAGTAGGAGGGTCCTTTGGTTTTCTTCTGAGCCTTTTAACGCATAACTACCTAATAGTTTTTTCGCAAATAGGCACGTCCTTAATGGCTTGAAGAAGAGAAAATTTAACACGGAAGTCGTGCAATTATCCTATCAAATCAAACTCAGGATCTATTGGTTGCTTGTTTATGATCAATCTTTTTGGAAATGGGGGAGAAAAAAATGTAACTTTAGTTATACTTTGGTCTCTGATAGGTTCTTAGAGTAATTCTGATCCACGATAAGTTGCAGTCGTTGAATATTTTTTGGATTGATTCTACTCTTTATTGTGTTTTTCACTCTCTGATTGTTCAAGACTTATTGGAGAGTTTTCTCTAGTAATTTTTCACCCTGACCTTAATTGAATTTAATTACATTCCAAAGAGGGGGAAAACAATCATAAATGTCAGAAATTTATACAAGTTGTATAGGTCTATTATTTGGATTCAGATTCAATTTTGTAGGAAATTGTGGATGTAGTGGTGGTGAAATGTTTGAAGGTAACTAGAGTGGTGGTTCTGATGGTGGTTGTGTCTTAGGAAACACTCCTAATGATTGATTAATAGGACCATAGGGGTGTTTCCAATTTTGGGGCCATACTAGCCCTTGAGTGACCTGATTCACCCATTGAGGAGGATATGGAACATTTTGTGGGCTTTGCTAGAGCAGCCCATAATATTGTTGATTTTTCCATGAGGGTCCAGGGAATGTTTGATTTGGCTAGGATGGTGGAGAGTACTGTTTATTTTTCCAAGATGTGCCAAGATACTACTGGATTTTCCAGGGTGATCCATAATATTGTTGTTGGTTATATTTTCTAGAAAAAAATCATAGAAGGGTCTTGGGCCATACCTGGAGGGCGGGACTGCCATTGTTGTCATTGAGTCACAAGATATGTTGGTTTAGGTTCCTCTAGAAGATATGGAAAATGGTCATTCAAATGTTCCTTTTCACAAATGGCACAAACTTCAATTGCATCCAGTGGACATTCTTTACAGCCATACTTTCGATGACAACTGGGACAAAAATTGCCAATGCTTTTTTTTTTTGTCTCAACCTGCTTTTGATTCATCTATAAAATGTCCAACTGTGTAGTCAATGTGCTTAATATATCAATTTTAAAATCTTCTGATAAATTACCAATTTCCGTGCAAGTGACTCCTCCACCTGCAGCCTTGCTAGCTCTACTTAAAGGATCATGTACTTCATGTCTACCTCTCGTGCTTCCATAGGAGCAAATGATATATAGTTTGAAAATATCATCATAATATTCTTGAGAAATATCCCCCTGCCCCATTAGATTCATTGTTTCTAACCATTTATCCTTCATTCCTCTAATTACGGCAACTTTTAGTACTTCTTTAGGAAGAGTAGTATAAGGTGACCTTTGTAGATTATACTGAAACATATCTATGTATTCTTCTAATTTTTCATCTTCTTTAGAGGTAATTTTAAATATCTCTTCCTTTATATCCCTAGATTGACAATAATCCTGGTATTTAGTGAGAAAATCTTGTTTAATTCCATCCCATGAATTAATAATTCCACCTTCTAATCCCATAAACTATCATAAAGATGCTTCCTTCAAAGTAGAAGGACATAACTTCAATTTTCGAGGATAAGTGGTGTAATCATATCCTCAGCACAAAACATTAAATTTAGATAAGAAAACATTTGGGTCTTCCAAGGCCAACCCATGAAATTTAGGAAGACTTTGGAGGGTAATAACTTTCATGGGTGCATTGGCTTGTGGATCAACAATATAAAATTATATTGTTGAGGTTTGTGTTCCTGACACCTGTCCTTCCATTTGATTAAAAATCTACCTATATACCTCAAGAATTCCAAAATCAAGGGGTACTAACTGGAAATGGATGGTATGGTGATGAGAATTTAAATCTTATCTAGGCCTTACGACACTACTCAATTCAAGAATTTTGATTCCTTCCTTTACAATTGGTTTTACAGGAGGCTCTTGCTCAGGAGGTTGTAAGTGTGAATCAATTATTTTGCCTCTCCACTCTTTTAGATTACAATATGAGTGCCCCTCACTCTTTTCAAGATGATTAGGATGCTTATTTGATGAGGCTTGAAAACTCTTCTCAGATCCCAAAGTTTTATCGTGAATCTCAGCTTCTATTGTAGTAAAGGATTCTACTACATGATGGGTAATAACAGTAGAGCCCTTCCTGGATACCGATCGGGGTCCTACTGAAGCTTGAGACTATGCTTTTCAAATTATTTTGTCTATGAAGGTTGATCGTCCAAGGCCAACTTGACCCTATTTTTCAGTGGTTTTTGAAGTAGATTTTGGATCTATTTCTATATGATTCCTACCTCTAGTTTACTTCCTATTCATGCATGAAAAAAACCCTAAAACTAACGACCAATGGTAGACGCCACCACAAGATTTTTACTAGGTTACATGTGTAGGTTCTTACCTTCCGTCATCAGTATCCAACCCCCGAGGAACCAGGTATGCATCTTCAACCAGACATTAGTAGAGTAGCACTATATTTTGACAACATCCCCGACAAGAACGCCAAAATATTGGGTTCATAAATTGCCTTAAAATAACAATCGAGTATCAACATTAATATCATCCTGAGGATTTGTCCTTTTCTTTTAAAGTAATTGACAAGATCTATGCAAGAGATTACTAACAGCTAACTCTGGCTTTAAAATTATCTATTTTCCAACCCAATAACTAAAATCAACTCTTGAATTAAAGAACACACTACTTAACCAATCAAATCGATTCTTGCTTGAAGGAACTGTGATTAAATATCCCAATGAACTAAAATCATGATTAAAAAAAACACATGCTTATTCGTTCTAAGAATGAGATTACTCTAATATTTTCGCAAAATAATTCTACGCCTATCTAAATGACAATCATGGTTCAAAAACAATGATTGAGAGTAACAATCATAACTAAATAAACAAGAAGCAACATCTAAGGAAACAAGAAGTTTGTCATCAATTAAATATTGCTTTTGTAAGAAACAACAAGCGTAATTAAATACTTTTTAATGCTTCAAATCACACAAAGTATAAGAAACAATACCAATCAATTAGTTAAAAAAATGATAAGCAACTTTACTAAATTAATAATACAGATTGAAAGATTGGGCATCATCCACAAGTGGGCCCATCCACCAGTGTTAGATTGCCTCGAAGGAAACTCAGATCAACAAAGAAATTGATAAAAAAAGAGATTAATCAAATAACTTTTACATTAACTTGTTTAAATAATCACAACTCAAGCTTAGTCTCTGTTATTGTCTCCAAAATTACAACCTTTTTTCATTTCCCATGAACGGGAAAAACTCCTCTATTTTATAATACAGAAATAGCAATTACAACAGAAAACGTTTGGGATAAGGAACAATATGAGAATCAAATATTCTCATATCATTCTTTCTTGAGATCAATTTGATATCTTTAGGTGAAGAAATTGAGAATGTTTTCTACAACCAACTCAGTTTAGAAGCGACATAGCTTGAATTTTCCATCAACTCTCGAATCTCGAATGCCATCAACTTTCATCCATCTTTGACATGCTCTCATAACTCCTGTTTGTGATAAAGTATCCAACCGATGAATTAGTGGTTAATTTATAAATAAAAATAACTCTATTTAAGGTGAAATTATGAGAAAAAATCAAGTCTTTCAAATCTTGAACTATCTTAACCAATGAACCATAATTATGAAGAAAAAGGCAAGAAGTTAATGTCAAATTTCAATATTCTAATGGAAATATATAACAATTACAAGGATCAACAAGGAGAAACCTTTCTTGGTGCCACATTACCTCAATTTAATTATCCTTCATATAACCACCAAGTACACACAATGATGGCCCCAACTCCCAATTTTCCATTTGTTACTTCTTTGAACCTCCCAAATTCAACAAAGCTTACAAATGAACCCATTTTGCATGATGCCATAGGGCCTACAATGCCAACCAAACTCACTTAAGATATTACAAAGTTTCAAGGAAAGATAGGAGTGTTAACTAACCACATTATCACCTTTCATTTTTGGTGTTATTCATATAGTATCATTGAAGACTTAATTTGTTTGAGACTTTTCCAACACACTTTAGCTAGTGCCCAAACCAAGTGGTACTTTAGTGAGAATTCAAGTGCTCACAAATATTTCACATACCTAGTCAAATCCTTTCTCATGATTTTCAAGTTACCAATTCTCCATGATAATATATTGGAAATTCTTAATAAGTTTAGTAAAAGCTCATCTACTTGTATTGTGGATAACACCATGAGTGGTTTAGACACCACAACATCTGCTAAATTGAAGTCCCCCTTAAACTTCTTTTAAATTTGTTTCTCAAATCACATTTTCCAATTATATAAAAGACAACACAACCACTATTCCTTAGAACGAGGAAGAAGCCACCATTAAATCCAAACACTTTGAACTCATATATGCTCAATTGGAATACTTGTATATAATCATCCTAGTTTCACCCCACCCCCAACCATTCAATCAATCTGTTGTAGCAGTTGCAAGACCCTCCACAATTTTGGCCTACACTTAAATTTCGGAGCTTACTGTGGACCCTATGATCGATCGTTCAAGTTAGTCACTTAATGGTAAGATGATGAAATCAAGCTCCCCTCTTCGGTCTTAAGATTCGTTCAAGATTTTATCTTTATATAGTATGTGTCATCTTTGGGCATGGGGATTATAGCTTGTCATGCAAAGGGAAGTTTGTTTTTCTTCAAGGGGCAATTTTTGTGAGAATGGGTTGTCCTCAACACATAGACATGTTTCGCACTCATTTCACACACTCTTGCACAAGTGCTGCCTTTATCCTCTCAAAGTCTATCATCGAAGCCGCACTTATTGTAAGTTTCCACAAAAGTTATTACATTAAGCGAAGTATATTTTTATATGTTCTAGATGATCTATGTTGTGTCAGTAAGTGTTCAAGTGTGTGATATTAGTCAAGTTCTATCACTATTCAAATCGATTCCACTGATCCCACACTTAACCAAAATCCAGAGTTTCCTTAGCAACTTAGCCTCATCCAACTTTCCTGAACTTTGCACTTCGCATCTGCAACCTTCAATATTTTTCCCTTACCTCCTGGAACTGCGCAATGCTTAGAAAGCGAAGCCTCCCTTGGCATCCAAAACTAAACAGTGGTTTCCTCCAGTGTCCTCCCCTCAGCCAAAACCCATTGTCTCGCAGTTTTGTCCCTCAGGAATCTTAGTTGCCTAGTCTGCCTTGCATCCTGAAACTACGCAGATGTGCCCTCCTAGGGCCATATCCCACAACAGTCACTGCTTGCTTAAACTGCACAATTGTGTCTCTCAATGGCCATGAAGAAGGATGACATGATAGATGACTCTCAAGGAGTTGAGGAGAAAGATAAGGATACCAAGGAACCCAGGGTATGATAGAAGATTGAGACCGCATGAAGACTCCATCTGATGCATAACCCTTTGGAGGGTAGGTATGGAAAAAAAGCACATCTTTTTGAAATACATCTCTTAGTGTAGCATGAAGGACCACTTATCATTGTCGTATCATTATGTCTTCAATGACATGCATGGTTGCAAGCACTGAAAATCATTCAATGTGTTTCCTCTAAGTGTCTTGATCCCTTTCTCTTGTTTGATCAAAGGTCATATTTTGGCATGTTTGGTGGTTATGTCATGTTTTCGAGCCTTTCTGGTGACCTCAAAGGTTGGTCTTCGTGTATACAAGTTTTCATAGCCATGTAAACACTTGTCACACTCATACACAAAGTTTTAAGCATTGTTGCACAAGTGTCATCACGGTTGTTCTAAAGTCTATCTCAAGTGTCACACTTGTCGCTTTTAGTTCTAGAAAGTCTCACAGAGGTTAATGCTTTGTCTTGTTGTTTCGATGGTCTATGTTGTCATGTCATCGAAGTATGCTAAGTGTGTGATCACAATGTAAATTTCCTCACAAGTTCATCTGCCTCCCACACTTAGCCATTTTCTTGAAAATCCTTCTAACTGGACAACTCTCTTGCATCAAACCTCAAATGAGTTGCACACTGTGTAGTCTCAACCCTTAGTGATGTTGCTCTACTTCCTAGAATTTCACAGTGTGTAGTCACTGTCCCTAGGGCAGTTGAACTTCACAATTCCAGAGCTTAGCAGACTGCCTTCCTCCCTAGAATTGCATAGTAGCTTCCTCAAGATTGACTTGAAATTTACATTTCGCAAGATCAATCATCAAGCCTCCTCCCTGCTTGATGGAACCCTACAATGTGTAGATACCCAAGCCTACCTTTCCCCCCATAACTGCACATAAGTGTCCCCTAGTGTCATCCCTCAGTCGAGACTCACTGATCTCAGAAACTGCATAGATATGTCCTCTCTGGTCCCTTTGCTACCCAATCCTACCTTTCCTATGAAAAATGCGTAGACCTAGCTCCCAGGGTCCCACTTTGGAGCTACCATTGATGATCTCAACTTCGTAATCTTGTATCCCAGTGGCCTTTGCATAATTTTCCCCGACAGTGAAGACTGTGCTCAGGAGTTCCTCAGCCAAGCCTGAGTTGCGCTCTGTGCAGTCTCAATGACCAGTCTCCCTCCTTGTCACCTGGAACTGCACAATGCACAGTTACTGGGCCCTCTTTCCCAACATGTCACCTGGAACTACGGAATGCACAGTTACTAGGCCCTCTTTCCCAGCCTGTCACTTGTCCAAGGCCCAGTCCATGGATAATAGTGCATCATCTTAGATTAGGTAGTTTTGGATTTGATGTCATCCCATCATGTGTGAATTGCAGGAACAGGTACACTATTAGATCATGATGAGTTGATGAAGAAAGAGAAGAAGGAGTGAACATACTAGAAGACTCACTTATAGTTGGACGAACGAAGAATCTTATCAAGCACAAGCAAAGGGGACTCATGCATGCAACCACCTCCCAAGACCAAAGATCATTAAAGACCCCATGTCATCAAGCTATGTAGAGGAGAAGAGAAAGCGCATCCAAGAAGATATCTATCACTTAACAACAACAACAACTTGACATGGCCACCTCAGCAAGATAGTCCATATCAGCAGTGTCATGTCAAGTCGTGTCATGAGTTGTCAAAGGCCACATCACTATTATGAGCCATGTCTATTGTAAATCAAATGTAATGTAAAGTGGAAGTCCAATGGAAACACATGAATATGAAGAGTCATGTCAGTTGAAAAGTCATAGGATTTTGAACAGTCATGAGGGTAGTCAAAGAGTCACAAGGGTCAATCATCATCCCTTATTTATATATACCCCCTCATTGTATGAGCAAAGGACTTTTCACCTTGACTCCTCCCACAAAACATAGAGAGTTTTCAATCATTTCTTTGAGGGGTGAGGAGTGGCTCCAATGTCCCACTACTAGGGCTAGTGATGTATGACGTGAATATGTGTCTTGGAACTTTTTCTTAATACAGAAGCATGTTCAAAATATCACATTTACATGCATGGCTTGTGGATGTTTGTAAGACTATTCTTTGAGCATTTGTAATTCATGTTTTTTTCACATGTACTAAGATAGTTGAACTGTTTCAGTTGTTTTGGTGCTTACCTTGTTGGGAATGTGTTGTATTTTTTTATCACTGTTGTCTCATCCCTGTGGACTACTCTGCAGGATACTAGATAGACCTTCATTTCTTATTGGTTATAATGATCGTCATATCCGTTATGGACTATTCTGTTGGATGATGGATGGATCTTCAACTGTACTTTGGTTTTAATGACTACCACATCTGCTGTGGACTAGTCCACTAGATGCTGGATAGACCTTCCTGGTTCGCGTGCGTCTCTTCTTGGGTGGTACTATTACCTCTCACTTAGAGGCTCTCTTCTTTTCCCCCCATTTGCAGTAAGATAACCTTGACACAGTTGCATTTCACACTCACCAGGAACACTTACATTATTGTTCGAAGATACCAACATAACACTCTCATGTGCTGAACAACAAGAGAAGAGAAAAATATCTAAGTATATGGCAACCGATACTTTATACAAGATGGGACTCCTATACCAAATGGTGTGAGGTCTAATTGGGACTTCGTATTAGGGAGATCCCCTTGGTTGACGGATTTTCAGCACCATTAACAAAATGGCACTAGAAGGAGGGCCATACGACAGGCTGCACCTGTAGTGTCCGATTTCAATATGTTATTTAAAATGGATCTTCCCCAAATCATAATCCTGAGATGTTTTTCTAAATAGCTAGATTGTACCATCCCTGTGGAAGTTATTCATGGCTTGTCTAAGTTGACTTTCGATGGTGAGGGTGAATCAAATTTTCCTAAACATCCATTTCAAGTTATCCATCTCTGTCTTTGTCACAAAGTAGGTTCCAAAGATGTCATGGCTAGATTACTCACCCTCACATTCGAAGGTCGTGTTAAAAAATGGTGTCATACATTACCCATTACTTCTATCCATTCATTTGGTCAACTTGATAGGATGTTGTATAAATATTTTGATAAGTATAACCACTAAGATGTCTATGAAAGAATTCGTCATTTAAGAATGGAGCATGACGAATCATTTGAGGACTTTCTTGATCAATCCCTTCACCTCTGTTGTAAAATTCTAAACAAAAAATTGAACTCGGATTTCTCGAGACAAGAGTTTAAATGCCTGGTTCATGTCTCCCAATACGGTTAACCTTCTGCTTTCCCTTCTTTTCCAATTCTTGCGGATCATGACGCACCTCAGATTGCAGAGGAGGAGCCTACTGCCCCATTTGTTCCTTGTCCTCCTCCTATTCTGGTCCCGATATGGGTGCCTCCTAGTGGTGATTGTAAAACTAGGAAACCTACGAATCAAATCTCCACCCATCTTCTCAATCTTCTCCTGCTTCAATGGAGGAAATTCCAGAATGGCTCAGGAAGCCTACAATGAAGACTCACTCCTCCATTCCGCAAGAGGATTTCATTGTTTACAACTCTAATCTCAAGACTGATCCAAATTTCTATTATCCTCTATCTTCTTCACATCATGACTCCTTGTACCATGACTCGCTTGATTAATCTGCTTCACTAGCCAATTTTTCACCTTCTCTTGATTCTCAATCTTTTGGCTCAAATTGAGATTAGGCACAGGGAAATCATATTTCACAGGTAAAGGAGAAGAAAGGCGAGGACACTATCAATATTTCCACTATGTTTCGAAATTTTCCACGTCAAAACAATGGGTTTCCATTCTTGAACGATTCTCAATCCTCTAATATTAGTGGAAAATCTAGTACAATCAATTCTTTCAATCAACCCCTAGCCTTGGGCAATAATCATTCCAACGCTTCCATATGCCATGACGAATGCCCAAGTACATAAAATGATGTTTTTGTTTCTCATGAAGATTTTAATTTAGATCTAAAATATGCTTCGATCAAAGAAGATACTCATATCAAAACTTCCCATTCACCTCACTATCCCATGTGTCCTACCATTCACAACACATCCACTTGTGACAGAGATACTCCATGTTCTTTTGTTTCTTCCTCCGATGGGTTATCTCCTCGATTGACACAAGGTAGTGAGGATATCCATGATGAATTTAAAAATGGTCAAAATGCAAAGAACTCTTTGGAACCCTAATCGTATCTCCTTTTTCATGAAGACAACTCTTCAAATCAACTTGCTCATGAGATCTCACCAATTCATTTATCTTTGAATGTACTATCATAAGAGCCTCTTCAATTGAGTAATTTGATTGTTGTTAAAACTGAAAAATCTAGTGAAACCTGTGATAGAGATGGCTGCCATCTGGAGAGCGGTTTTGAAATTAGCAACAACAGTCACCCTCAAACCATGAATGATCTAGTTCGAGCTACAAAATGTGATTCTAAAATTCTAGAAAGTTCTGGGACCTTTCACGGAGTCAAGGCACTTCAACATTTGTTGATGGTTATGTCAGTATCTCGTGACTCTGGTAAGCCCCTTGAAAAATCAGATCAGGTTTCTGTCGCACAATCTGTACATCTGCATGGTTTCACTCGATGTGAATTCCCATGTAAATTTTTTTTGGTATTCTGAGCGCGACGTCTCTAATTTTCAATATTTTACTTATGATTGAATACACGAATGTGTTGCAGTTCTTTCATCTTCATGCAAATCCCTCACATCAAACTTGTGTTGGGAATGTTTATCTCTCATGAGGTCATGGAATTTATCCCTTAAGGGTTAGATCCTCAGTCTTCTTATGGATCTTGTATTGCAAATTTGTCCTCTCATCATACCAAAATTCTCCCTATGTGACAATGAACGAACAAGTTGTCACACGAATCAAGTTCTTCTGCACTCACCATGCCTCAACTGGTTTCAAACATTCGCAGTGAGAGCATCCTTTTTGAACTCTTTTTATGGATATGATGCTTGTACAATTGGTCACCAGTTTTTGGAAGGTGGTCTGTCATATATGGATCACATCAAACTTGGTTCGATTGTTTAGAACATTTTCAAGATTGTTCAAATGGAATTTTCTTTGACAAACAGGGAATCTGATGTTTCAATTAGCTTATCTTACCAATGATCTATCTTGGGTGACTTTCATTCAGCATATCATTTTCCCATTAACACATCCATTGACAATTGCTTCAAGCTCTCTGATCTTCATTGTTTAGCATCTCTCTCTTTGGATTTCCGTCAAGCAGGTGAGGCACTTCATCCTTCGTTTATGGTTATGGTAGGTCCTCACTATCTTGGCATGACTGCTGAGAATGATCAGATCCATTTTCCTATACAAGATGCCCATCGTGACCCTGTGATTGATCATTCCTTAGTCACTTATTGGTAAGCTTATGATCTCAAGATCCCCTCTTTGATCTTAAGAGTCGTTCACGCTTTTAAATTTATATAGTATGTGTCATCTTTGGGCATGGGGATTATCACTTATCATGCAAAGGGAAGTTTGTTTTTATTCAAGGGGAAGTATGTGTGAGAATCAGTTTTCCTCACGACATAGGCATGATTCGCATTCATTTCACGCACTCTTGCATAAGTGTCACCTTTATCCTCTCAAAGTCTATCATCAGAGTCACACTTGTCATAAGTTGCCACAAAGGTTGTTGCATTAAGTGAAGTGTGTTTTTATATGTTATGGATGATCTATGTTGCGTCACTAAGTGTTCAAGTGTGTGATCATAGTCAATTTCTATCGTTGTTCACATTGGTTCCACCGATCCCATACTTAACCAAATTCCGAATTTTCCCTAGCAACCTAGCCTCATCCAACTTTCTTGAACTACACACTTCGCATATGCAACCCTCAATATTTTTCCCTTGGTTATTGGAACTGCACAATGGACATAAATCTTAGCCTCCCTTGGCATCCAAAACTGTGCAGTGGTTTCCTCCAATGTCCTTCGCTTAGCCGAAACCCACTGTCTCTAGAAACTACGCAGTTTTTTCCCTCGAGCATCTCAACTACCCAGTCCACCCCACATCCTGAAACTGTGCAGATGTGTCCTCCTAGAGACATATCCCACAATAGTCACTACCCACTTAAACTGCACAACTGTGTCTCGCAGTGGCCACGGAGAACGATGACATGCTAGATGACTCTTAAGGAGCTGAGGATAAAGATAAGGAGACCAAAGAACCTAGGGTATGATAGAAGACCGAGACCGCACGAAGACTCCATCTGATGCATAACCCTTTGGAGGGTAGGTATGGAAAACAAAGCACATATTTTTGAAATACACCTCTTAGTGTAGCATCAAGGTCCACTTATCATTGTCATATCATTATGTCCTCAATGACATGCATGGTTGCAAGCACTGAAAATCATTCCAAGTGTTTCCTCTAAGTGTCTTGCTCCCTTTCTCTTCTTGGATCAACGATTGTCTTTTTGCATGTTTGGTTGTAATGTCATGTTTGTGAGCCTTTCTGGTGACCTCGAAAGTTGGTATTTGTGTATACAAGTTTTCCTATCCATGTAAATACCTTTCGCAGTCATACACAAAGTTTTAAGCATTGTCGCACAAGTGTCGTCACAATCTTCCTAAAGTATATCTCAAGTGTTGCACTCGTCACTTTTAGTTTTAGAAAGTCTCACATAGGGTAATGATTTTTCTTGTTGTTTCGGTGGTCTATGTTGTCATGTCGTCAAAGTATGCTAAGTGTGTGATCACAATGTCAATTTCCTCACAAGTTCACTTGCCTCCTCGAATAAGATGCACACTATGTTGTCTCAGCCCTCAGTGATGCTTCTCTGCTGCATGGAACTTCACAGTGCAGAGTCACTGTGCCTAGGGCATTTTCACTGTGCAATTCCAGAGCTCAACATACTTCCTTCCTCCCAAGAATTGCGCAGTAGCTTCCTTAACCCTAACCTGAACTACACATTTCACAAGATCATTCATCAAGCCTCCTCCCTACCCGTTGGAATCCCATAATGCGCAGATACCCAAGCCTTCCTTACCCCCCAAAATTACGTAGAAGTGTCCCCCAGTGTCCTCCCTCATTTGGGACTCATTGATATCAGAAATTGCAAAAATCTGTCCTCTATGGTCCCTCTACTACCCAGTTCTGCCTTTCATCAGAAAACTACGCAGACCTGCCTCCCAGGGTCTTACATTGCATCTGCCAATGATGATCTCAACTGCACAATCATGTCTCCCAGTGGCCTCTGTGAAATTTTACCGAGCATGAATATTGTGCTCAAGAGTTCCTCAACCAAGACTGAGATGCACTCTACATAGTCTCATTGACCAGTCTCCCTCCTTGTCACCTAAAACTGCGCAATACACGGTTACTGGGCCATCTTTCCTAGCTTTTCACCTGACCTGGGCCCATTCCATGGACAAAAGTGCATCATCTTAGATTCGGGAGTTTTGTATTTGATGTTGTCTAGTCATGAGTGAATTGCAGGAATAGGTACACTGTTAGATCATGACGAGTTGATGTAGAAGGAGAAGAAGGAGTGGACATGCTAGAAGACTCACTTATAGTTGGACAGACAAATAATCTTATCAAGTACAATAAAATGGGACACATGCATGCAACCACCTCCCAAGACCAAAGATCATTGAATACCCCACATCATCAAGCTATGCAGAGGAGAAGAGAAAGCACATCCAAGCACACATCTATCACTCAACAACAACAACAGATTGACATTGCCACCTCAGCAACCTAGTCCATGTCAGCAGTGTCATGTCAAGTCGTGTCATGAGTTGTCAAAGGCCACATCACTACTATGAGCCATGTCTATTGTAAATCAAATGTAAGGTAAAGTGGAAGTCCAATGGACACACATGAATATGGAGAGTCATGTCAGTTGAAAATTCATACGAAGTTGAACAATCATGAGGGTAGTCGAAGAGTCACAAGGGTCAAGCATCACCCCTTGGTTATATATACCCCCTCATTGTATGAGAAAAGGGCTTTTCACCATGGCTCCTCCCACAAAGCATATAGAGTTTTCAGTCAGTTCTTTGAGGAGTGAGGAGTGGATCCAATGTCCCACTACTGGGGTTAGTGATGTATGATGTGAATATGTGTCTTGGAAATTTTGCTTAATGCAGAAATATGTTTAGGTTAGCACGTTTCCATGCATTACTTGTGGATGTTTGTAAGACTATTATTTGAGCATTTGTAATTCATGTTTGTTTCACATGTACAAAGATAGTTGAACTATTTCAGTTGTTTTAGTGCTTACCTTGTTGGGAATGTGTTGTATCGGTTATCATTGTTGTCTCATCCTTGTGGAATACTCCACAGGATACTAGACAAACCTTCCTTGCTTATTGGTTATAACGACCATCACATTTGTTGTCGATTATTCTGTTGGATGGTGGATGGATCTTCCCCTATACTTTGGTTTTGCATCCATTGTGGACTATTCCGCTGGATGCTGGACATACCTTCCTAGTTCATGTGTGTCTCTTCTTGGGTGGTACTATTACCTCTAACTTCAAGGCTCGCTTCTCTTCCCCCCATTTGTAGTAAGATAACCTTGACACAGTTGTGTTGCAAACTCACCAGGCACACTCACCTTATTGTTAGAAGATACCAGCATAACACTCTCATCCATTGAACGAAAATAGCCGAGGAAAATCTCTAAGTATATGGCAATCGGGACTTTATACTGGATTGGATACCAAATGGTGTGTGGTCTAATCGGGACTTCATATCGGGGATATCCCTTTGGTTGACAGATTTACAACACCGTCAACACAACGCAGACCGAGTGCATCAAATACTGTTGAAAGAATCACATGGTTTGTCTCACAGTTTAACCCACAAAGAGTAATCCTTCCCTCATACAGTTCCAATCTTCCAAAAATTCAGTATGGGACACAAACATCATCCCAAAACATGGTAGGGGAAGCATCCTCCTCTTTCCCATGATAGTGGGGAAGTATGTGAATGCACTTGCACCTCCTCATGGCATGCTAAGAGGTCCTCTCATGTAGGGCCCCTTATATAACACATTGTAGATTGAGATAATGTCCACATCCTATAACACCTATGGGAATCCTCCACAAGGAAACCATTATTACCCTTTTCTACTCCCCCTCAAACTCATCTAATGATCTCACACCACCAACAACATGTTAGATTCAACTTTGTTCAACCCTCCTTTTCACAACAATAATTGGCATTTGAGCAACTAAATACTTCCAACCACCCTTCCCAACATAACAATAGGAAAAAGAAAGGAAGAGGTAAAGAAAAATGGAACAATAGATAGGGTGAAATTCCCAATAAAATAACCAGAATTAAACTTTGACTGAAGGTAACAATAATCCACCAAAGAAGGGGAAAAACAATAGTCTTTGAACTAACTTCCCATGCACATTATGTGGAAATTATAGACATTATACCCATAATTTCTCCCAAATATGCAAATTCAAAATTATGAAAGAAAGCATGAAAAAGTATGGCCAAAATATCCCTCATGGTGCACCCCACCCTCTACAATAACCAACAATGTTATAGGCTCCCTACCCTTAGCTCGAACTTATGATCACTTAATAAGACATTGGTTCATCCAACTAGCTTTAGGCCCACTTTTCACATCACCAACAAGATACTGTGGTAACCCCACCAATAGGCATATCTACATGAATTATGTGAACATCATCCTCTAAATTTACAGTCATCAATATAACACGCCTCTTGAGCCTAACCTTACATCATAAAATACCACTATGTCCACATATAACATGCCCTTGATGATCCCACATCCTGTTAGTGACTTTATCACCAAGATACCTAAACCACCTCTAAGGCATAACACTCATAAACCTTGTTCAAAGGTAGCTCATAATTATAGTATCGTGGATTATTTTTCTCAATCACAGACATCCAAGTCTATGCTAAAGGTACTACAAACCTACCCTACCTAAAGAATTTCTTTGTTTTATACTTTAAGGTAAATCGACACTTCTAATTTTCATCTCATCACTTTCGATTTGGAAAATCATAGCCATGACTACCCTCTTTAGTTTCTTTTCAAATTCTAGTCACCATTGACAATGTTGTCATCCATCAATACATCATCTATGAAGGTGCATCAACCCACATTGTGACCACATATGCATGTTAGTAGTTTGGTTCCCTTAAAATCATCATAACTTCAATTTCAATAAGAAAATATCGGGGTTGTCCTTCACAAATGATGAACATGTTGAACTCATAGGGAAAACTATCTTTATTTACATTAACACTATCAACACTCCTCTCAATTACAATATCTTGTTTGGGAGAAGTTACATGGATGCCATGAAGGTTGTACCTTCGTTAGTATTATATACCATGAACTTCCCCTGCAATCACTACAACAAATCCTTGTGATTAGCTTCCTCTTTAGCTCCCTTTTTTGCTTCCAATCACTATTTTAGTGTATTTTTCTCCACCTTTTAAAAAAAATCGACGCTATTTATTAGGATGGAGCTAATTTTTTGTTTTTTTTGGCTTTTTGTTTTTGTTTTTGTTTTTTTTTGCTTTTTTTGTTTTGTTTTGTTTTTGTTTTTTGTTTTTTGTTTTTTGTTTTTGTTTTTGTTTTTGTTTTTGTTTTTGTTTTTGTTTTTGTTTTTGTTTTTGTTTTTTTGTTTTTGTTTTTGTTTTTTGTTTTTGTTTTTTTGTTTTTGTTTTTGTTTTTTGTTTTTGTTTTTTTGTTTTTTTTTTTTCGATCACAGACAATCAACGCTAACATCGACGCAATTTCTGCCGACTTTAGAGCCAACTATTATGCTCATTTTAACCTGTTCCTTAGTTCTTGATGTAGCTTCAGGTATAGATTGTTTTGTAACGTCTTATTTTTCTCTTGGTTATGGCATTGTTTTTAGCGTTAATTTTAGCTTCTTCTTTAACTTTCTTTGTAGCTTCCTTTTTAGCTTCCTCTATAATGTCCTATCTTTCTCCTCATTATGGCATTGGATATGACTTTTTATGTTACACATTTTGAGGACGACTTTTGTCATTAATTGGATATGGCATGATGAACAATAGATTCACTTTACCAAAAAAATGTATGATTGGACCTTGCAACCGTCATTAGTTTTACCATTATGGTAATTGTCTTTATTTTTAGTATCATTATCCTTACCATCATTACTTTTACCATTATGGTAATTGTCGTCGTTTTTAGTATCATTACCCTTACCATCAATACTTTTACATTATTACCTTTACTTTAATTTTTAGAAATTGATGCAACTGTCCAAAGTATTTTCCCATGAGAACCAGAAGACCCAATTTGGTAAAAAGGGAGTAATTGATGTGCCTCGACATTCTCTCCTTAGCAAGATTTTGTGTGTGCCAAGGCAACTTTGTAACAGATATTTATCAGCGTTGAGAAACTACAGTTCTAGGTAGCCATGGGAGGAGTGGAAGTAAGACATGAACCCAATTCTGTTAACATGATGTTATAGTATCCAGAATCTCTAGATTTTTTTTGAAATGTAGGGTGGTTGAGTTATTTTGAGAAATTGCATGGCTTTAGTGAGTTGTTTTCTCTAAAGTTGTTAGGTCCCTATAATACTAGTGTATCCCACTTATTGTTATTGTTAATTTAGCCACCTATTTTTGTTATTGTGCCCATGTATTTCCCATACTGTTATTGTTGTGCCCTTACATTATTATTGTTATGTATGCTCTGATTATATTCTGACCCCTTAGACTCCTATATATACCAAGGAGGTATTATCATTTGTATCATCCAAGAATTGTTCATTTATCTAATGTAAAGGATGTTTCCCCATCGAAGAGTGTTGGCTTGTGGGGGCCTGACCCAGGTTCAACGTTAGTTAGGCAAACAAATCCCTACACTATTGGCCCTTTCGACATCAGCCCATGGAGCGCAGACTGAAGTCTCACTCGAAGCAGTATGGGGAGATGCTGGAACCAAGTTTCCGCACCCTTGAGATGGATGTGATGTCAGTTATCCAACTCTACCTGCCTTAGCGCAGGTTGCTTATCTCTTTGTTCTACCCTTCAGTACCTTCATGAAATGTTACAATCAGCTTCCGTGTAGCCCTAACCAGGGGCTAATATGCTTTCGTGCTACTAAGGCGGCGAATCGTGATATTTCCCAAACTACGCTAAATATATTACTTATCTTATTAACAAATCTTAGTTAGCTTCGCATAACAGATGTTCTTACTTGTGTTCACTTAACCAATACAGTTATACACATTCGTGCATCATATAAGCATTATAAGTGAAATTCATACCCAATATAACAGATGCATAAATAGGAAATAAAGACACAGAAATTATAGAATACTTCTCTTTATTGATAATTCCAGATGCTTACAGACTCGAATCGCCTTGTGTACTCAACTGCAGGGGTCCGTGCACTCAGCTGCAGACTTCTAGGCCTCTGCGCACTCAGTTGCAGAGCCTCTACCTACACTACGACCCAAAACTTAGACTTCTACTCAGAGTTATCTCTCATACATCATTCCATCATTGATTTCTTCCTCAATTGATCTATATGCCTATCTAATTAGAGCTTAGCTCTATTTATACAATCCTATGGTCCTGTTGAGGGCCCGGAAATCGGGTCAACAATAAGGGGGATACCCACCCGGTCTGGAACTTGGTTGGCAGCTCCTTGACCGTTTGGTATAGCGGGTCCGACTGGGGATAATGGGACCAGTTTCCCAATGTAAGGGGGTGTGTGTGTGTGTGTGTGTAGAGTTTGATGATGCTGATCTAGAAGTAATTTAAGCTAATTTAATTCTAACTTCTAAACTGACTCTATGCTACTGTAATCTAAGAAAAACAACACAGCTAATCTACGCTAACCCGGGGTAGATTTCTTCTATTATGCGATCTAAAAAGATTTCGAACAATAACTGGTAATAAAGATTATTCAGCTATCATAAGAATAGAAATCAATTAAGATAAACCATTCTGCATAAAAAGTTAGGCAAAACGGTTGTGAACAGCATATCGCATAATAAGTTATTCATATGTCAAGCATAAATAAATGACTCCACCGTACAGAAGTGCCAAATGGTAACCCACACATTCATACATTAACATATAAACAACTCAGCTGCATATCACTATAAGAATATAAGCAGAAATTCGTCAAGAGATAAAAGTACCATTTATGACTGATTTCACTCACAAACTTCAAGCAATAACGATTTATCTCTACTTTTTCTTATATCTACTAAGAGTACAGAAGTGCAACATCAATAGCAGACATTAAAATGCAAATATAAATAAATCTCGATCCATCCATTCATCAAAAACCCCCTTCGAGGGTGCAAAAGTGCATGTTCTGAGGACAAGTTTTTTGACAAATTTCCGGACCCTTCTCCAAATGCCATGAGAAGGGTTAAATACTACTAATTAATTAATCTTAATTACAAAAATTTAGGAAACGGCTTCAAATGACCGCCCTTTTACTAAAACAAATTTATTTCTAAAAATTGAATCTAATTTCTAACCGTTTCTGTATCTGCTCCTTAGTACTGTAAGCGATGCAACGTTCGCCTGGAAAGAGTCGGCTGGTTGTCTTTTCCTTTCGTTCGAGCGATAAAAGTGGAAATAACAAAAGCTGGCACCTCTTTCTGACAAATTAGAAGATATTTTCGAAAATCTTCCTCTGGCTGGGTGTATTTGCTGTGTGTATACTTAGTATAACCCAGATTTCTTTCAAACTGATTGTGCTGTTGCTATTTCGGTTTCCGGCCGTGCGAATGACTCAATGAGTTAGGGATTTCGTTGCCTGAACAATCTTCCGTATTGAAAATTGCTTCCGTTCTTTGTTCTAGGCTTTTCTAGAGCGTCCTCCCTCTTTAGCATTTTTCTTTTTGCTTTACCCAGTCTGAGCTTCAGGATCTTTTGCAAACATGCTGCTTTTGTGCGCCTTTGACTCTGAGTCTTGGATAGTCTATTTTCATCAGTGTCTATTGAGTGATACTCTGGAATCCGCGGTCCTGCTGCATGCGGCATCCATTTGTAAAGGCATCTCCTCTCTGTTCTCCTAGTATTGGCGCTTTCCCCTTTTCCTTAGATGTTTCCTGCATATTGATTTATATTAGTTGCTGCCTTACAGTTTACGCAAGGGAAAAGAGAAATGACGAAAAGATTGACATGAAAGCTTTAAGTTCTAATGAATGCATAATCATGACACTCATAATGACTTGACTCTTCGAAAAACGCAACACAATCATTCTTGGATATTTTGGCGTACAATCATTAATTTCCCTTAAGGTGCGCGCTCAATTTTGGGTTTACAGACCATGTCGAGGGAATCCTGCGATGAGTGGTTCCTGCGATTCGCATCGCAGTATTTAGGATTGCGATGTCAAGAAGTGTCGTCGCAGGAATTGATAGTCTCATTCATCGCAGATCGCGATCGCAGATTTTTCATTTACTGTGTGCCGTTGATGCGATGCTGGGATATGCGACGTCGCATATCGGCCGTCGGCAATTCCTTAAGTTTTTCTTTTAAGGGCGCTTTCAATATATGCGATGCGATGATTTCGCGTCGCTTCTTCTCAGCTCATTTATGCGCATAGGAAACGCTTCACTCTCTCTTCACAATGCGATCTAGCTTTAGGGAGTAGAAATACAAAAATTTTGATACAAATATTTTTTGGATTTTTTGTTAAGGGTCCCCCTTTGCTTGGTGTTATTGCTAATATCAAACAAAGAGGGGGGTTTTTGGTGACCACAACAATGGCGATTCACTGTGAAGAACCAGTTATCTCTGCTTTTCTATTGAATTTTCACTTCCGAAACAGAAAAATTTTCATATGCCTAAATTTTGTTATGGACAGATAGAGTACATTACTCCTTATCTTGTCAATGATACTTTGTCACAACCTTTTTATCCCAATTGTCTGCTTCCTCAGGCTTAATTCTTGCATTCATACCAGACATTACTCGGTCTTTTTAAAGATAAAATAAGGTCTTCTCTGCGTACTGGCTTTTAAAATATGCTCATTTGTCGTAGGTAGAGCCTCTGCTGCCCGCAGGCGTCCATAGCCTCGACAGGGTTACCTGTTATCCAGCAATGATCCTTTATCCTGCTTGAGGTTATTTACAACATTTCAGAGAAAAATCCTTTTTGACACTTTTTCCTTTTTTATTCTCTAAAGAACAATGTCTTGGTTTGGTGGCCAAATTATGACACATTCATTCACTTGATTTACACTTTTGCTGAACAAGCTGGCTCGTGATGAGATCCCTTGTCCTTTGATTGCAACAATCTTGAGTCGTTGCCCTGTTTTGATAGACAGTATTGGCAAAGTCAGCAAGTTATAATATCTGTGATCATGATAAGGTGGCTCATGATGAGACCTCTTATTCTTTGAGATATAGTGTTTTCTCGGATTGTTTCTCTGAATGCTTTTGTTTCCTTTAGCAGGGAGGAAGTCATTGTTTTTCCTTAAGAAAGCTCTGGACGACAATAATGGAGTTTGAAAACAGCAGCTTTACAGAGAATATTTATTTTATTATTGATGATACCTTTCATTGTGCTGACATAAAACAATTTTTTACCAAAGGTTGCTTTCATCAAAGTTTTTTGAGGTTGAAACTAACATCATATTTAGGCTAAAGTTAACTCTATTTGTCAATAATAAAAATCAGATTTTTCGAAAAGTTTTGCTACTTGTACAAGCGAAATCAAAATCTGATAGAGAATTGGTGTGCTCTTTCATGAATCCTTTTTGATGATCATTTACAACCGGTTTTATTTATAAGAAAGAGAAAAACAAATAAAAAAAACTAAAAATATCCTACAAAAATAGAAGAATGATCTTCTATGGAAAATACATTTTAAGAATCTGTCCATTCACAGGCAAAGAATCTCTTCTACCTGCCAAATCCTGCAACACAAACGTCGATGGGCCTATGACTTCTACAATCTGAAAATGTTATGTACCTAGGGGGGATAATATGGGGTACCAAGGGAGGTACCCAAGGTAATAATGTAATAATGGGATGGGCCATAGTAATAAATAAGGTGGTTAACCCATGTCATGTAAGGGACCACAAGTAGTTAATAATAATGTAAGGGGCCCATGGTATTAGTTGATGGTATGAGGAAACCATGGTAATGATACATGGTATTGTATGTATGAGGCCTATATAAAGGCTAGAGACTCCACAGGAAGATGAAGAGAAGGTGCAATTTCGCCACCCAAAAATCCCTGCAAAAAAAAAAAAAAAAAAAAAAAAAAATCTCCACGGTTTGCCCAAGAAAGTTCTCTGATACCACTTGTTGTAGATCTAACCCGGAAATACTATGGATCTGATATAAAAATATAAGATAATGCAGGTAAACCCAAAGATAATATGAAATTATTCTTTATAGATCAAACCCTTATGGTAGGGCAACACCATACATTCACTCCTTAAGGAAGGAGAACACTCCACAAGCCATATGCTTGTTCATACAATAATACTTCACTTCATCTTCATATGGAGTCTCTAGCCTTTATATAGGCCTCATACATACAATACCATGTAACATTACCATGGTTTCCTTATACCATCAACTAATACCATGAGCCCATTACATTATTATTAACTACTTGTGGTCCCTTACATGACATGGGTTAACCACCTTATTTATTACTATGGCCCATCCCATTATTACATTATTACCTTGGGTACCTCATATTATCCCCCCTAGGTACATAACAAAAAAGGACCAAGCCACAACTTCTGAAATTTTGTATGTTTGCCCTTTTCTTCATGAGCCTTATCCCATTTTAAAACTAAATCTCCCATCTGAAAGCTTTTTCTGGTCATTATGCTTGAGTCAAAAGAGGATTTTATTAGCGCTTGGTGGTGAGCATGGGTTTTCTTAGCTTGTTCTCGTCGTTCTTCTAGTTTGATTATTTACATTTGTCTCAATTGTAAGGAGGAAGTAGATACTTCATCGATGTGTTGTACTAAAGACAAAGAGGGAATGACTAAGTGAGTTGGAAGCACTACTTCTTTCCCATAAACTAAATTAAAGGGAGAAGTGCCGATTGAAGCTTTCTTCGTAATTCTATCTGCCCATAAAGCATTTACCAGCGCTTTGTGCCAATTCTTTTGGTTTTGGTCGACTGTTCTTTTAATAATCCTGATTAGGTTTTTGTTTGTTGATTCAGCCAACCCATTACCTTGCGGATAGTAGTTGGTAGAATACTTCAGTTTGAACCCTCTTTTAAGTGCAAACTCAGTCATTGTATTTCCAGAAAAGTATGATGCATTATCAAACATTAAGGTCGTTGGCAATCCAAACCTAGTGATGATAAATTGATCTATGAATTCAATAATGTTTTCAGAATTAGCTGTCTTGAGAGGAACTGCTTCTACCCATTTAGTAAAATAATTTGTTGCCGTGAGGATATACCTATGCTGCTTAGAAGAGTGAGGAACGATCTCACCTATTATGTCCAAGCCCCATTGGCTGAATGGTTGCTCGATGTTAACTGGCTGTAGTGGCATGGACGATTTCTTTTGTTTCCCTGCAGCAGTCTGGCAGATTTGGCATTTCCTTACGTAATTGTATGAGTCTTTGAACAGCGTGGGCCAATAATATCCTGCACGTAAGATCTTATGTGCAGTAGCTTCTCCAGCATAGTGTCCACCTGCTGGTCCATCGTGGAGTTCCTGCAAAACCTTTTCGGCTTCAGTTTTCTCAAGACACCTAAGAAGTACAGAATCGTAATTCCTTTTAAACAGAACATCATTTATGAGATGGTATTGTTTAGCTTTCAATCTCAGAGCTCTTTTCTTGATGTGGTCCAGGTGTGATGGAGCATACCCGTTCTTAAGATAATAAATGGTGTTCGCATATAATGATTCTGCGTTATTTAGGCTTACCTCATATGTATGTACCTCTTCAGATGAGTTCTCAGGAATTTGCGATGCTCCAGCTAACATCTTGCAGAAGCCTTGACCTCTTACGATGTTTGCTGGCTTGATCTCAAGATCGTATTCTTGTAAGGCGGTAATCCAATTTGCTCTCTTTTCGCCCACATCCTTCTGTATCAGAAGGTTTCTTACCGCTGGAAACGGTACTACGACTTTGGTATGGGCTTTAAGTAAGAAAGGTCTGAAATATTTAATTGCTTTGAAAACGGCATATGCATGTTTCTCCACGTCTGAATAATTGAGTTCAGCACCTTGTAAGTTCGAGCTAAAAAATGCGATTGGAGCTTCCGCCTTCTCTTGATTTGCTTGAGTTAAAATCGCGGCATAAGATTTCTCTGAGGCAAATGTGTATAAGATAAAAGATTCTGAAAAATTTGGGGTTGCTAAAGATGGAGCGTTGATGATAGCTTGCTTGATTAAGTTGAATGCTTCATGTTCATCTTGACCCCATTTAAAATTTGAATTCTTTTTTACCATATTTTGTAGAGGAGAAATAATACGTGAAAAATCCGGGACAAACCTCTTTACAAAATTGATTTGACCAAGGAAAGATTGCATGGCGTTTTTGTTATGGGGTACGGATATTTCGGAAATTTCTTTGATTCTGTCAGGTTCAATGTGAATACCAGACTTTGACACTATGAATCCTAGCAATTTCCCTTCACTTAATGCGAAAAAAGATTTCTTTGGGTTAAGTGAAATCCCATACCATAAACATCTTTGAAAGATTTGTTTCAAGTCTTTGAGATGGTCGCTTCGTTTCTTGGAGTACACTGTTATATCATCCAGGTAAATCACTACCGATTTATTGACTAAACCTTTAAACGCGATGTCCATGGCTCTCTGAAAGGTAGCACTGGCATTGATCAGACCAAATGGCATCTTCCGATATGCGTATGTGCCCCATTTAGTTCGGAATGTGGTTTTTAACTGATCATCGAGATGTAACAGCACTTGATTGTATCCTGAAAATCCATCCAGAAAAGACATTAACTCTGAGCCTGCTACTGCCTGTAATATTTGCTCCATAGGTGGGAGGGGAAAATTGTCTTTTTGACAGGCTTTGTTGAGATTACGGAAGTCGATACAGATCCTGATAGCTCCGTTTTTCTTTCTAATGGGCACCATATTGGATACCCATTTGGAATGTCTGATGGGGAAAATTATTCTGGCTCTCAACAACTTATTTAGCTCAGTCTTTATCTGATTTTCTAAGTTAGGGTGGATTTTTTTGAGCTTCTGCTGGACAGGTTTTTCATTGTCAATCATAGGGATAGTGTGTTGAATGATAGAAGTGTTGTATGTCTTCAGCTCATCGTAATTCCATGCAAAAACGTTTTTGTATTGTCTCAGAAGACGGATATATGCTGATTTTTCTTCAGGGGCTAGGCCGTGGCCTAGATTAACGTTTTGTGGCTTCTCATCGGTTCCTAGGTTCACTAATTCATAATTCAGAGTTGAACTGTAGAGTTTAGAATTGGCAGACCTTTTAAACCGACTTTTTAAATCATATAAATCTTCTAACTTAACCACCGATTTAGGTATAGCATTATCAGTGCTATTTTGCTGTATTTGGTGATCATGATGGTCTTCGTCAATTATTTGATTTGAGTAGGATCCTTCAGAAGTGAGGAAATTTACAATGTCAGGATCGTCGTTGAATACTCTCCAGTTGGTGATGTTGTCAGGGATGGATGGTCTAAAGATTAATTCTATTGAGAATCTATCTGGACTAAAATCTTCGGAGGGAATAAGTCTAGAGGCTACGTTAGCTAACAGGTCTGCGCTCGCATTTTGGAGTCTTGGGATTGAAGAAATATCGAATGCTATGAAATGTGCAGTCAGATCTTGTACTAAAGATTGATAGTGCTTCAAATGGCTCGACAGGCAATGTATGGTGTTACGTACCTGTTTGACGACAATCTCAGAATCTCCAAAAACTTGAAGATACTTAACGTTCAGTCCGATTGCTTTGTATAGGCCTTGCACCAAGGCCTCGTATTCCGCTGTATTGTTTGTGCAATCGAACTCAAGTCTGCACGTAAGCATGGTCTTATTTCCGTCTGGGCTAATCAGAACGCATCCTGCTCCTGCTCCCTCGTTAGATTTAGAGCCATCAAAATATAATTTCCAAAACAAAGATGTATTTACAGGGTTATCTAAAAAATTAACACATTTTGAATTATCAGTTTGAGAAAAATTTTCAACTTGGGACAAAACTGAATTTTCTAAGTAAGGTGAAATATGAGCATTGAAATTGCCGAGGAAAGAATCTACCGAGTAATTGCCTATGATACTGCTGTTGTATGCTATTGCTTCATTCTCTCCTTCCAATTCAGTCACTATGTACTTTTGGTGCAACTCTCGTTCAACCTTTATTTGATTCGGTTTACCGTTGTAGGGTAACCACATGTGCGACCAGTCGGTTGAGAAATATCCGTGGAGTTTTTCAGACCAATCCCTGCTAAGAATTAAACCATAGAATTCAGGGATATCAGCTACTAGAATGTCGATAACCTGGCATACTTTCGGGTTAGACGACAATCTTATGGTCACCTGATTAAGTTCACCAATCACTTCGACTTGAGATCGATCAAGTTGAACTATGCGCACTGCGGATTTTTGTGGTTGAACATTCAATTTGGCACATATTGATCTGGGTAAAATATTCGTTGAAGCACCAGAATCAACCAAGCAATTGTGCACGTTTTTATTGAAAATTTCATAAGTGAGAAGAAAAGGAGGAGTATGAGATCTTGATCTTCCTCCAATCAAGGCAATGTAATTTGGATCAATCTTATTGATCATGTTGGTTGGAGGTCTTCCCATGTTGTGGGAAGCTACAACTGTAGGTAAAGATGTAGTAGGCACGGCATGTAATTCTTTCATCATTATTTTCTGTTGATGTTTCAATTTGCTCAATTCGTAGAGAGTGATATTAGCCCTAGTCTTTTTCATGTCATCGATAATGTTATACTCCATTTCATCTGACACTATCAATGTTCTTGATGGAGGTGCTTGATCTGATTGGACTGGGCTAAATTGGGTCGCTCTAGCGGTTGTTTTCTTTGTTGCGACCTTATCTTTTGTTGCAGGGCTTGCGCCCTTCTGTTTAGGGGTAGTTTGGGGAGGATCAAGTTGATTTTTGCTTCGTGTGCTAACCGGAAATGCTTCTTGATCTTCTTCTTGTGGGAGGATGAAATCCCACATTCCTTGTAGTTCCACAACTTCTTCATCATCGGTCTGCCCTTCAGTGGTATTCTCTTCTTCTTCTTCTTCTTCTTCAGATTCGACGTTTGAGACAACATTGGGTGGTTTCACCTCCATGGGAGGATTTCTTTTAAAAGCTCTGTAGGGCTTTTTTGAAGAAGTTTCTGCTACTTGTTTTCTTATGTCAATCATCTCATTGGACATGGCCTTTAACACTTTTTGTAATCCTTCCATATCGAAAGGATCTTTCGTTTGCTTCTTCTTGGTGTCTTCTTTGAAAGAGATTTTCTTAGATTTGCGTTCCTCTATTGCAGATCTCTTTTCTAGGGATACTACGCGCTTTTCTACTGCTAATGCCTCTGTCAAGTTTTCAACTAAGGTCGTCTTGTTTGCCCTATCTACGAAGATAGCCAATTTTGATGGTAAGGCCGTGATATACCATTCACATCTTACTTCCTCGCTGGGTTGAGAAGCAGCGGGAATTTTGTTGAGGATCTTATTGAACCATAAATTGAAATCTTTAATGGGTTCTCTAGCCTCAGCTTTAAGATTAGATAGGTCATTGATCAATTTCGCTGTTGATCTGTCATCACCTAACTTGGTGAGGAATTGACTTTGAAAAATGTCCCAACTTGTGATAGACCCGGAAGGTAACGAAAAGTACCATGACCCGGCTGTTCCTTGCATTGTATAGGTAAAAAGCCGGACGACAGCATCCTCGTTGGTAACTCCATTGAGATTAACAGAAAGCATGAAATTATTGATATGCTCTTCAGCTAGCATGCCTGTTTCTGGATTGAATTTAGGTAGCCATTTCTCAGGATGGGCCGGTATTGGGCTTAGGGGTGGAGGCATTAAAACCGCCCCAGGATTGTTCCATGGAGACTGGGCCATCGTTGAGCTGCTAGTTAATGAAAGTGCAGAGGATGGTCCCTGATGCTGAGACGATGAAGATATTATGATCTTTGATGATTGAAGAGGAAGGGTTGTGGAAGATGGATGAGTGATTTGGGATGAGGATGTGGGTGGTTGACTTCGCGGTGAGGGGGTTGAAATGGACGAAGTAGATGAAAGAGTCTCATTGTCAGACTCTGGTGGTGTTTTCCTTGCTCTTTTCCTAGTAGGGAGAGGGAGTTCACTTGGTTGAATGCCAAATTTTTCACTCTTCAATCTGGTCAGGGGATGAGCAGGATTGTACTGCGAAGTCACGCTGCCGTGAGATTTATCAGACCTCTGAGAAAAAATAGAGAATCCCTGGAGTTTGCGAATCAAAGTTTGAATTTCAGGGGGTTCAATGATAAGTTGGTCCGATATATTAGGGTAGGTAGCAGTGGTGGATAATCGAGCGACTTCTAACTCCGGGTTTAACCGTACTGGAGAAGTCGGGGGAGTTAATGAGGGTGATTTACTCTCAGAATGGTATTTAGATTTTGACTTAGTTGTCATTCATAGTTCGTGCCCTCCTTCTAGCGCCAAATATGTTGAGGGCCCGGAAATCGGGTCAACAACAAGGGGGATACCCACCCGGTCCGGAACTTGGTTGGCAGCTCCTTGTCCGTTTGATATGGCGGGTCCGACTGGGGATAATGGGACCAGTTTCCCAATGTAAGGGTGTGTGTGTGTGTGTGTAGAGTTTGATGATGCTGATCTAGAAGTAATTTAAGCTAATTTAATTCTAACTTCTAAACTGACTCTATGCTACTGTAATCTAAGAAAAACAACACATCTAATCTACGCTAACCCGGGGTATATTTCCTCTATTATGCGATCTAAAAAGATTTCGAACAATAACTGGTAATAAATATTATTCAGCTATCATAAGAATAGAAATCAATTAAGATAAACCATTCTGCATAAAAAGTTAGGCAAAACAGTTGTGAACAGCATATCGCATAATAAGTTATTCATATGTCAAGCATAAATAAATGACTCCACCGTACAGAAGTGCCAAATGGTAACCCACACATTCATACATTAACATATAAACAACTCAGTTGCATATCACTCTAAGAATATAAGCAGAAATTCGTCAAGAGATAAAAGTACCATTTATGACTAATTTCACTCACAAACTTCAAGCAATAACGAGTTATCTCTACTTGTTCTAATATCTACTAAGAGTACAGAAGTGCAACATCAGTAGCAGACATTAAAATGCAAATATAAATAAATCTCGATCCATCCATTCATCAAAAACCCCCTCCGAGGGTGCAAAAGTGCATGTTCTGAGGACAAGTTTTTTGACAAATTTCTGGACCCTTCTCCAAATGCCATGAGAAGGGTTAAATACTACTAACTAATTAATCTTAATTACACAAATTTAGGAAACGGCTTCAAATGACTGCCCTTTTACTAAAACAAATTTATTTCTAAAAATTGAATCTAATTTCTAACCGTTTCTGTATCTGCTCCTTAGTACTGTAAGCGATGCAACGTTCGCCTGGAAAGAGTCGGCTGGTTGTCTTTTCCTTTCGTTCGAGTGATAAAAGTGGAAATAACAAAAGTTGGCACCTCTTTCTGACAAACTAGAAGATATTTTCGAAAATCTTCCTCTGGCTGGGTGTATTAGCTGTGTGTATACTTAGTATAACCCAAATTTCTTTCAAACTGATTGTGCTGTTGCTATTTCCGTTTCCGGCCGTGCGAATGACTCAATGAGTTAGGGATTTCGTTGCCTGAACAATCTTCCGTATTGAAAATTGCTTCCGTTCTTTGTTCCAGGCTTTTCTGGAGCGTCCTCCCTCTTTAGCGTTTTTCTTTTTGCTTTACCTAGTCTGAGCTTCAGGATCTTTTGCAAACATGCTGCTTTTGTGCGCCTTTGACTCTGAGTCTTGGATAGTCTATTTTCATCAGTGTCTGTTGAGTGATACTCTGGAATCCGCGGTCCTGCTGCATGCGGCATCCATTTGCGAAGGCATCTCCTCTCTGTTCTCCTAGTATTGGCGCTTTCCCCTTTTCCTTAGATGTTTCCTGCATATTGATTTATATTAGTTGCTGCCTTACAGTTTACGCAAGGGAAAAGAGAAATGATAAAAAGATTGACATGAAAGCTTTAAGTTCTAATGAATGCATAATCATGACACTCATAATGACTTGACTCTTCGAAAAACGCAACACAATCATTCTTGGATATTTTGGCATACAATCATTAATTTCCCTTAAGGTGCGCGCTCAATTTTGGGTTTACAGACCATGTCGAGGGAATCCTGCGATGAGTGGTTCCTGCGATTCGCATCGCAGTATTGAGGATTGCGATGTCAAGAAGTGTCGTCGCAGGAATTGATAGTCTCATTCATCGCAGATCGCAGATCGCGTTTTCATTTACTGTGTGCTGTTGATGCGATGCTGCGATATGCGACGTCGCATATCGGCCGTCAGCAATTCCTTAAGTTTTTCTTTTAAGGGCGCTTTCAATATATGCGATGCGATGATTTCGCGTCGCTTCTTCTCAGCTCATTTATGCGCATAGGAAACGCTTCACTCTCTCTTCGCAATGCGATCTAGCTTTAGGGAGTAGAAATACAAAAATTTTGATACAAATATTTTTTGGATTTTTTGTTAAGGGTCCCCCTTTGCTTGGTGTTATTGCTAATATCAAACAAAGAGGGGGGTTGTTGGTGACCACAACAGGTCCGCGGACCATGGGTACATCTTTTACCATCGACACTACATTATCAAAATAAGGGAAAAAAAACCCTATGACTCTTTAACATCTATGCGACCAAAAAATGCGGAGTCTTTACATTAGGATTACAAAAATTGGACCAAAATTTGGGCTTTAAGCCCCAAAACTGCCCTTGGGGGATCCTGTGCCCAACAGGCCCCCAACACAAACATCATGAATCGCCCTCGAGTCACTCTACAGGTGTAGAGATATTAGCGTGAAGACCTCCTAGCTTTGTTTGGATCACCGCAACATCGGCAACACATTGAGCGGCCACCTGCTGGACTTCTTCCACGCGCTGTTCGGTGACTGTTGTTGGACTGCTGCTTTGAAAATTCTATTGAGCTGCCTATAGTTTCACGAGCTTTCCTTCAATGGAGGCTGTGATCATGTAAGACTCGTATATCCATGATTGTAGGTGATCTTTTAAGACTGCTTCTTTGTGCCGAGTGACATCCACCTGTTCCTTGAGCGCCTTTGCCTCCTGCATCCGTGCAAGCCTCTATGTAAGGGCAATGTCTGCACGGTCCATTTTACCTTGTCAGACCTTTGTTGGAGCTCGCGCACCTCTGTGTCCAGGCACTCTACATTCAGGTCCTCCTGCAGGGTGGTTAGGACCTCTAATGACTATTCGAAGAGCTGCATGCAGTCTACCACTTCACTGTCAATTTTCATTGTTGCTGTTGTAAGAGTGGTGCTACGCTATTCCTTGATCTTCGGTGGTGTTGAAGGATGAGCCTTCAACTGTAGTTTTGTGATATGCATGTTCAACTCTAGCTGAACCCTAGCCATCTCTGCTCGAGTGTCACGCATCCCTATGGCCAATTTGTGGATCTGCGCTTCCATCGGTTCTTCTGCCTGAATGTCCAACTCCTGGACCATTCGGCAGGCTTCCTCCACAACCTACATTATCTTCTTGTTCTACTCTACTACTGTAATGCACAACTCTCCCGGGCTCTGAGTTCCACAGTGACTCCATCCTTTAAGATGTAGAGCGTCTCCCACGGGAGCGTGACCATGTTCAATCTTACCCCTTTCAGATTGCTAACCGTAGGCCTATCGGCCTCATTTTCTACAGTGAGCGCCCCATCAAGTAGCAGTACCGCGTTGGTGACCCTTGTGCGCAACATCTCCTTGGTAGTTGAAGTGTCGATTGGGGGCTGGTGGACACTGTGCTAGCTTGTGGAGTGTGAACCTGCAACTCCTGTAGTTCTGTTCAAAGAGACCCCAATACCAGCTACTAATGTTCTTCAAATTGTTGGAGGGCCTCTGTAGTGACATCCCTCACCGTTTCTTCGATGTCATGCAAAGCCCCCTCAGTGAGGGTGATTGGGTCGAAAGCCGTCTTTGATACCATTGTTTTCTTTCATGGCCCTGTCTGCTCTCACGGTTGCTGACACTTGAGTTGGGTGGACGTCGTCTGCGGGGCCGCGCCACCTTATTCGGTCTCTGTTTCTTCCTCAGTGTCGGGCGAAGGTGACTTCTGTCCTTCGCGGTCTTCTTCCCTTGTTTTCTGCTATTCCACCACTGTTGCGGCATCGCGCGCTGTCTGGGCCTTAGCCTTTGCTTCCTCTTTTCTGTGCTTCTCTACGAGCTGTGCCATTCGAAGCTTTATCTCTTCCTTCTTGCGCTGCACGACACTTGTTTGTTTCCACCGTGGAGCTTGCTGGAGTGTGCCACTTTGTCGGCCAAGACTCAAGGACTGCGAAAATGACATCATCAGTAGCCAAATATGGTAGGTTATTTCATGTCGTTGTAGGGTCTTTTCACACCCTAATAAAAACATGGTGGAAATATTCTTTGAACTCTGCAAAGCTTTGTATACAGGCATATACTATGGGCGACCACTACAGCTTGTGATTGATCCCCATATAGATATTCATATCCATTAATATCCAATATATCTTGCTTTCCTTTATCCGTTGCACGTCCTTGGTTGCCAATAGCGAAGCGTACTTCACTGCCTTTGGAAGGTCTGGCGCGACCGAAGGGAACTTGTTGTCTTCAAGAAGCTCCCATGCCACTAGTACTATCCACAACAGTAGCCATGCATAATGAAACGTTTTTCCCTACTCCCATGCCCCACGATAGTTCACATGGAACTTGCTGCATAGATAGTTTAGCTATTTGAACTAGATTCCTTCCGCACATTGGGCCGCTAGTGCAACCACGGGCATGGGCACCTCATCCACGCGGCACTTTCGCATCACCTTTCTTGCTAGGATTTGTGTCGTGACCTTGATTGTAGGGTTGTTAATGCTGGAGATGGCGTATCCTCACTTCTTCTTCTCCAACTTGAACCTCTTCTTCATTACTTCCGCGAGGGCCAACTCGCCACCTTTTCCTTCAGAAATATTAGCTGGATCCTCCCCTGAGTAAGGCAACCATGTAATTCGATGAATCAAATGGTCTGTGATGGGAATGGGCTCCTCCAGCCATAAACACCCATCATGCACCAAGCAGAGCAGCTACCTGATGACGAAGACGGTCACTGGGGCACGGTGGTAATGCGGCACCCAGAGCAGGTTTAGCAACCCAGCTTTCTCTACACCTCTGAGCCATGTCCACGGCTCCAATTGAATTGTTCCAGCAGTTGCGCCAGTCTTTGGCGCAATAGTGTTGTAGCTACTAAATGTGGGAACTTCTCGTGGTTTGCGAGGTTCCAATCTTCAAACTTCAACACAAGAACTCGCCCCAAGTGCGGTCCCTCAAAAACAATGTCGTTTAGGAGAAGTGGAGTTTGCAGAGAGATCTTGCTCTCATCTATGTCCTTCGGCACCTTGGTTTTAACCTTGCATGGAGGAACATATTCAGGTAGCCTGGTAATAGGGTCTGCACCTTAGGTTTCAACTTCCATCTCTACATCCTCCTCATCCACCAGCATTTCTTCAGACTCCTCCTCGTCGGCCTCCAAATTAATGGCCTTCCCCTTTTCTTGTAAGGTGAGCTTGGTCCTCTGTGGATTTCTTGGTGAGACATGCACCGGTATCATAGCCTGCTTATCCTTCTTAGGTCGCAGTGCTCTGGGTGATTTAGGACCTCATCGATTATTCCGACGCTCTCTAGGGCTTCTACTACCGCAATTTCCTGCATGACTTCTTCGGGTGTCGACATCATTCTAGTCAGGAGGTCCTGCGTCTCATTTGGCAATGTTTCAAACACTGAACTTGCTCTCAAAGCCTCAAAATTTGGAAGGTCCATACACACTTGATAGCGCAAAAACTGGATTTTCAAAATGGCAAGTGTTTTTCGTTGGACATCTAATTGTAATCTATAGGGATTTTTGAATTTGAATTTGATCATTCCCCCCACATTCGGTCCATTAATGCTAGATTGGCAGCAGATTTTCAAGAATCTAGCCCATAAAGTTCACCTTAAATTCCTGCCACCCGCTCCATTTGGCCTCAAAACAACCATCAAATCATGAATAATGACTTTAACGATCACTTTCTGGCAGACCTACGCACTAGCACAACTGTCTTTTCCCTGTCGTGGACCCTGCGACACTTCTCTGCTTCGCGCAGTCCTGAAATCGCGCAGCTCCCAGGCAGTGTAGTTTATAGTCCCGCGCTTCCTTTTAGTTGCCTGGAGCGCTAAGACTATGCTTCTGTTGGCTAGTTAGATGGTTGGGCCACCTGTGTATGGCTTCAAACGAATGCCATTCACTTTTCCTGGGAAGGGATATCCATTCAACTTAACCAACTGGATCACACCACCATCGGTAATCTCCTTAATAACATACGGCCCCAGCGAATGCATTCTGAGTTTCCCTGAAATTTATCAAACTTACTGTCATACAACAACACCAATTCATTCACCTTAAAGGTGCGCAACTTAATATGTTGATCATGCCATGCCTTTTCACTGATTTTGGATGTGCTGGTGAAATCTAACCAAAAATCTCTCTTCTTCCAGCTCAGCCAATTGCATGTGCCTTTCTTTTAGGGCTCCACGATCCGTCATACCTGTGAGTGCTACTATGCGTAGACTAGGCATGATGTATTCCATAGGAATCATAGATTCAACCCCGTATACTAGCCTAAAGGGTGTCTGTCCTGTTAACTTCTTACACGTCGTCCGATAAGCCCATAATACTGCAGGTCTGTGTAGGTCCCAATCACTTCGCCGAGCATTACATACCTTGGTCAGCGTGGTCTCCAGTTCTTTGTTGAACGCCTCCACTATCCCATTAGCCTATGGGCGATAAGGTGTGTTCTTTTGATGATACACTTTAAATTCCTCCATCAGTGTGTTGATCTTTTTCATTTAGAAAGTGTGTACCTCGATCACTCATCAAGATCTTTGGGTAACAAAATCACGTCTATACATGTTCAAATAGAAACTTAGTGGTCATTGTGCCCATGGAATCCTTCACCAACTGCGCTTCTGCCCAACGAGTCAAGTACTCCGTCGCAGTGATAATGTACCTTGTGCCTGTCTTTCCTTGGGGTTGAATAGGTCCTACAAAATCTAATGCCCACTTCTCAAAAGGTTGCACGTCATTTGGGGATTCAAAGGCATTTCATCCCTTCGCGATGGTCTGCCTATCCATTGACATACATCACACGCCTTGCAATATCGTTTTGAATCCTGATGAAGGGTTAGCCATCATAACCCGACGCGTAGAATCTTCTGCGCAGCTGATCTTCCTGCATAATGTCCTCCCGTAGTGCCCCCATGAGTGTCTGCGAGGATGCTGCTTCGTTCAAACTCAGGTACATACCTTCGCAGTATTTCATCATTCCCCATTTTGTATAGATTCCCAGCAATGATAGAGAAATATGTCGCGCACACCACTAATTCCTTCTTTTGCTGGTCAGAGTATCCTTCCGACGCAGTTCCAGTTGTTAGGAAGTGTATTATATCCTCGAAATATCCATCTGCGACACGCACAGCAAAAAGCTGGGCGTCAGGTAATCCTTCCTCCAAATTAGTGGGTTCCTCCCCTGTCTCAATGCGCGACAGGTGGTCAGGTCCCACATAAAATCATCCAGGCTTCACAACAACTTCAAAATCGTATTCCTAGAACAATAAAAGGCATCTGCAGATGCGCCCCCAACATAGGCTTATTGACAAGGTACTTTAGCGTGGAGTACAGGTGCACCTGCTCAGGTTAGGGCTTTTATTCATAGGCCTGCATCCATGTGCATGGATCATTTTGCCCATCATACTTGTTTGTCAGTCGCATCTTAGGCTTCCCAAATTATGTTCGCAACATTTTCGTACATTCGCGCCAATCATCAAAACTTCCATGGTGCGTACCCCGCCATCTTGTGGGCGTAGCACATAGTGCCCAGTCCAAGGCCCAGAAGCGTTGCTTTTCTGGCACTTCCCTTTCAAATGCATCCAAAAAGATATCTACCTCATTTAAACCATCATAAGTAGGCAGATTTCTTACCTCTGACGACACACAAAACAATGGTCGGGTCATCATGTTGCAATTCAATGTAGTTACTTCATGTAACTGATTCTGTCAGCGTTCTGTTTCTTCGTCAGAATCAGAAGTGCAGGAGCTCTCACGCTCCCATGTAATCCGCCCATTCGCAGTGGTATTTACCCAGTCTTGGTCTCGCGTTGTTATCTTATAGATGCAGTCCAAGTCATCATCACTCTCATAGTTGCGTATCGGCTCCATATAGCATGATCCTTTAGCAGGATCCAAGGGTATTATTACACATAGTGACTTCTTTGCAAAGATCATCTTTCGCTTCTTTAGATTGATTACCCCATTCATATCAATAGCTCAGTCAATTCCCAAGAGTGCGGGGTAGGGATTGATGTCATTAACAATCTCTATTACTTCAAAATCTGCCAGCTCGCTCGCTCCCTCAATATCCACGGTCACTCCTTGCAGCCGCCCCATGGGTATGATTTTATGTTGGTTCACCATCCTCAGCTGAATCAGAGACCATTGTAGCATAGGTCTCCCCATTCGCTCCCATGTCTGTTTCGATAGAACATTTGCATACGATCCCAAATCCAGAATGACTTGATCCATTTTGTATTCTCCGATCTGCGCAGCTAGTCTCATTTCACGTCCCGTCCTGATATTATGTTTTCTAATCTTTCAGACTACGCACAACTCTCATGGTGCGGTCCTAGCGCATCTATTGATAAGTTCATATAACCCTTTTATAGCCTTACTGTCGTGCAGTAACTTCATACAGGTTTCGAGGAAAGTTGTCAACATAGAGGGGTCCATCTCCGGCTCTGGTTTATCTTTGATTCCTGAAGTGGAGGTCTCAGTGAAGCTCTTCTTAGCTTCCATGAAGGTTTCCCGAGCACGCTCCAAATCGAACTCAGCCTCTTTCTCCAGGGCTTTGCGAACCCATGTACTATCTTCCGGCTGTTTTCCCTTGTCATCCCTTGTCGCAATTCCACTCTGGAGCACTATATTTACGTTTGGGTCTTCCTCGTGCAGCTTAGACCTCATCATATGCAGGTTCTGAGTCAGGGGAGGCGGTAGTGCTCCTTTGTCACATATCTTGGCTATCAGTGTAGGACAATCTTCTATCTCATGATCAAACAACGTGCAATACTTGCATGACGGGAACGTTGAATTAGTGAAATCATGGGCATAGTGTCCTGCTCCTCAGTAATTGTAGCAAATCAACTGTTCGCAACCTCTATCAGGTTCTCCTCCACCTCAGCCTCATCCGTGCCCCTAAAATCCTGTCTGCACCATCTCTACATTCTGGTCAAGGGGCCGCGTTTCATCTTGAACCCTGTAGGTGGGAGTTCTATCCATCATTAATTCATAGCTCCTGCAAGTACACTCATCATGTCCTACCGATCTACAAAAGTTGCAGAACAACTGTTTCGGAGTTTGCGTATGCTTATGTAATAGGTGGCAGTTATCTGTGGCATGTTTTCCAGCTATTTGATAGATAGCACACCATAAAGAAGCCGTTGCGCTAGGTCCTTCTTGAGCTTTCGGCCTTAAAGGCATCGGTCCTCCTCCTGCAAGGTAATTTGTAAATATCGGGCAGTGGTCTTTGTCATGACCCTGACTCTTGCATTTCACGCACCATACTTCTTTGCATACCTCTAGCTGAACCGTCCTATCCTACTTCAAGCTTTGCATCTCAAGGTACTGATTCTTCAGCTGTGCGTGGATCTACTAAACTCCTAGATTGGGATCTTGCATCAGGGTCTCATGTAGTCTCATGGCAATCTCCAAGGCCTCTGCCTGAGTTGTTATCTTCCACTGTGATAGCACACTCCTTAAACGTGGTAGTAGCAAAGCCAAAAACCACTTGCGATGCTATGCATTTGTCAAATTCATGTTGGCTTCGTGGATCTTACATTTCAACCTCTGATCTAGTTCCCAAGGCATTTCGCCTGGTAGCTTCGTGATATCTTTGAATCCCAGAATCGACTGCGCTTCAGATTTAGGCTTGCTAAATTCCCTATTCAATGTTGCTTGGATATCCGCTACTCTAGCATTCGAGTTATTGATGGAGTTTTAATATACCAGGTTAGCATGCCATCTTGCAGAGCACTAACCAATGTTTCCTTCTTTATGTTATCATCTGTAACACCTTGAGCTTCCCAAACAGCCATCACAACAAACCAGAAATGGTTCAGGTCCTCATTTCCCAAGCCTTTGAACAAAGGAAACTTCACTGTGTTCGCCATATTGAATCGCGGTGGTGGTGGAGGTGGTACGGGTGAAGTTGGAGGTGATGGCGGCGAAGATGGAGGTGGTGTGGACGGAGGTGGTATTCACGGAAATCCCTGTCTTATCAATTGAATATCACTTCGCGAAGAGACCTTCACTATCCCCTCTTCGTCCCTTCGCAGTGGTGAAATCAAGGGGCTATCTACGGACCCTTATTTCCTTCATTTGTGTAACTTTTTCCACTTTGCGTAGTCCCAAACATCAAGTTAACTACATAACCCATTTTTCGCACAACAACATTTTAATCCAAGTATTCAGAGATTTTACGTACTTACTTCACGGTCCTTTGAAAAAATGTCACTCTGCCTTGTTATAGCTGACTGAGGTGTCGACTGCGAACTCAGTAATAAATCCTCCTATAATATGATCAAGCGAATGATCGACGGCGAGCGCGATCTTATCCTCTGATGCTTCCAACCTTCGCACTAGCTTTGGGGTCCACACAATAGGACCGTCAATTTTCCATCTTCCTTGGCTACATGCTAGCTTCACAATCCACTCGTATAGCTCAGTAGGGAAGGATGCGAAAAATATTTCGTGGATATTCGTATACAGGTATTGGTCCAACCACTATTCTTTTGAGATTCACAGGTTTCTTTTCTCCTGCGTTGCGAACTCGTGAATCCTTCTGTCCAACTAGCCTTCGATTTTTTTCTTAGTTGGATTCCAGTGATACGACATTACACATCTCTCATGCAGATTCTGGTCCTGACAATGGAACCATTCGTTGGCTTGTGGGGGCTTGACCGAGGTTCAACATTAGTTATCCAAACAAATCCCTACACTACTAGCCCTTTCGGCATCAGCCTGCGAAGCAGGCACTGAAGTCTCACCCGAAGCAGTATGGGGGGATGCTGGGGCCAAGTTTCCGCACCCTTAAGATGGATGTTATGTCGATTTATTCCAACTCTACCTACCTTTGTGCAGGTTGCTTATCTCTCTGTTCTACCCTTAAGTACCTTCGCGAAATGTTACAATTGGCTTCCGCACAGCCCTAACCAAGGGCTGATATGCTTTCGCGCTGCTAGAGCATCGAACTGTTATATTTCCCAAACTACGCTAAGTATCTTACTTATCTTATTAATAGATATTAGTTAGCTTCACGTAATCAGATGTTCTTACTTGTGTTCACTTAACCAATACAATTATACACATTCACACATCATATAAGCATTAGAAGTGAAATTCATACCCAATATAATAGATGCATAAATAAGAAATAAAGATGTAGAAATTATAGAATACTTCTCTTTATTGATAATTCCAGATGCTTACAGACTTGACTCGCCCTACGCACTGAACTACAGGGGTCTGCGCACTTAGCTGCGGACTTCTAGGCCTCTGCGCACTCAACTGCAGAGCCTCTACCTACGCTACGACCCAAAAATTAGACTTCTACTCAGAGCTATCTCTCATACATCATTCCATCATTAATTTCTTCCTCAATTGATCTATTTGCGTATCTACTTAGAGCTTAACTCTATTTATACAATCCCATGGTCCGGTAGAACTTTTACCACCGACATTACATGATCAAAATAAGGGTGGACAATCCTATGACTCTTTAACATCTACGCGCTCCGCGACCACAAAATGCGGAGTCTTTACATTAGGATTACAAAAATGGGACGAAAATATGGGCTTTAAGCCCCAAAACTGCCCTTGGGGGATCCCGCGCCCAACAAAGAGCCTAATTTTTAAGTTGGTAATCTATTTTTCTTTTATTTTGTGAAATGGTTGCATAACATTTGGTATCAAAGCTTTGGATTCTAGGGTTGTGCTTATTCAAAAAGGTCATCTTGGAATTTTTACTATAACAAAATTTCTACGGGGCTTCAAAAGCTAAAATTGCAACCACATAGAGATGAAATATTGGGGAACTTCGTATACAAATTTCAGATCTTGGTTCACTATGTTTTTGGAGATATCATTAGAGGAAGTTAGGATTTTGTTAGGCTCCAGAATTCCATCTCAAACAGACGACCTAGGGAAAGTTGTCATAACTTTCTCTCTGAGCATTAGATTTGAATTTAGGAAAAAGTGACTAAAATTGCACGGAGTGTAGTTTTTTTATATTATTTTTAGGGCTGAAGGTCGAAAAATTGACACGTGGGACTCCATACAAGTTCGCTCTATTGAACCAGTCTATAATGAGGTCCTCATGGGAGGTTGGGCATAAATATTTCTTGAAGACTCTAATCTCGGTATGAATTTTGGGGTTGGAAAGAAAACTCAGAGAGATACCATTGGACAAAATTTTAGACCTTGGAGAGTTGAAATTACAGAGATACAACAATTTCAATATTGAGCTCCTAAGATGCAAGAAAAAGGTGTCTTTCTTTTTCAAAAAATTGCATAGATTTTGTTTGAAAAATTAGTTTGAAGTGATTCAAATGTCATTGTGAAGTATATATATATTTGTTTTATTCCAAAATGCCTCGAAGAAAAAAAATGGACATGCATAGTAAGAAACTAGAAAGCTCTACTATGACACATGAAGAAGAGGAAGAAACACAACATGATATATCAAAATTACGAGACCAAGTGCAACAATTTTCGCTCTTACAAAAAGTAACCAAAAATGAAATGCAAGCTCTAAAGAATGGTTTAAAAGAAGACATGGAATATTTTAAGGATGACATGAATGTTAAGATGGAAGGTTTGAAGGAAGGTATGACAAAGTTGCTACAAGAAATGCTTCCTAATGGCGACAAGGTATTCCATGAAACTCATGATGAGAATAAAAGTAATGCTAATAATGACTTTAAGGACTCTAACTTTGGGTTGAATACCAACCACATTCCAAAGATAGATATGAGTAATTTTGATGGCAAGGATCCAGTAGCATGGATACTACAGATGGAGAAATATTTTGATCTCCATGATGTGAAACAAACACAAAAGGTATGGATTGCATATTTATATTTAGAACCCAATGAATTTTTATGGTATCGATGGATTTTTTTCTCGTAAACCACTTGTCACTTGGTCAATTTTTACAGAGGAAATGATAGCACATTACAAGAATACAAAGAGAAACACCTTCTTTAGCCAATTGATAAATATCAAACAAAAGGGTTCAATGGAAGATCACATCAAAAATTGAATATTAGGGTAACTGATATTCTAGAGCATAGGATTGATGTCTTTATAGGGACTTTAAAGGATAACATCCAACATGAGGTTCACCTTTGGGAACCTGACTCATTGGAGAAGGCATTTAGGGTGGCAAGAAAATTTGAAAGAAAAATTATGGCAACAAGCAAGTCTATGACTCACAATTATAAAGATGGAAGTGTTGTTGCTCCTAGCCTTCCACAATCTACAAGGTTGACACCACAACAATTGGAGGAAGAAAGAGAAAAGGGCTTTGTTATAGTTGTGATAGAAAATACACTAAAGGTCATAAGTGTGCCGAGAAGAAATTATTTTACATAGATTGTGAAGAGTAGGAAGAAAAGGAACAAGAAACATCAAAAGAGGAGGATATACACCAGAAATCGACCCCAGAGAAAGAAGAAATGAATTTGACCATATCTTGAAATTCCTTGGTAGGAATTACCACTCCTTAAACTCTCAAGATAAAAGGATATATCAAGAAGAAAAAGGTAATAGTTTTGATTGATTCGTCTGTTACCCATAATTTTATTCATTGTAAGATAGCCAAGGAATTGAATTTCTTCCTATATCCAGCACCAAAATGTCAAGTGATGGTTGCAAATAGAGGAACTATAAATTTCTCTGGAAAGTGTCATAATATCAAGCTAACCATGGAGGAATATGTATTGAACATTCCAATGCTTTCCATTCCAATGGGTGGTGTTGATGTTGTACTAAGAGTCCAATGGTTACAATCTTTGGGGATGATAACTTTTAATTTTAAAGAACGTTTCTTGATGTTTTTTTGGGAAGGAAAGGAATTTGAATTAATGGGTATTGTAGGGAAACCATGAAATATAGTTAGCTCTAATGGCATGAAAAATATTATAAAGAAAGAAAAATGGGGCATAATTGCACAATTATGCTCATTAGATGTTCAAACATCGAAATCATCTATTTCTCCATATCTGCAAAAAGTCTTGGACAATCATTCCAAGATATTTGAAACTTCTAAAGGTCTCCCACCTATTCGTGATCATGATCATGCTATTCATTTGATTCCAGGAAGTGCTCCACCGAACACCATGCCTTACAGATATCCCTATGCCCAAAAGAGTGAAATTGAACGTATGGTTACAAAAATGCTAGAGGTCGGTATAATTCAACCTAGTCAAAGTTATTTGTCTACTCCAGTAGTATTGGTGCACAAGAAGGATGGATCATGGCATATGTGTCCATATTATAGGGAGCTCAACAAGCTCACTATAAAAGATAAATCTCCCATTCCTGTCATTGACGAATTATATGCAACAATTTACTTCACCAAGTTGGATCTTTGTTTAGGATATCACCAAATTAGAATGAAGATTGAAGACGTTCTGAAAACAACATTCAAAACTCACGAGGGTCATTATGGTTTTTGGGTTATGCCTTTTTTCCTTACTAATGAGCCTTCCACATTTCAAGGTTTGATGAATTCCATTTTCAAGCCCTTCCTTAGAAAAATTGTGTTATTAGTTTTTGATGATATACTAATCTACAACAATTCTTGGAAGGATCATGTTCAACATGTTGACAGGGTGCTCAAAATATTGACGGAGAAACAATTATATGCAAAAGCCTCCAAATGTTTCTTTGGAGTATAGGAGGTGGAATATTTGGGTCATATTATATCTCATGAAGGTGTTAAAGTAGACCCTAACAAAATTAAATCTATTAAGGAATGGAAAATTCCCACAACCATAAAGCATCTTTGAGTATTTATCAGGTTGACAGGGTATTATCGCAAGTATGTTAACAATTATCGGAGAATAACAACACCTCTAACAACATTACTAAAGAAATATGCATTTTCTTGGACTCCATAAGAAACTAAGGCCTTTGAGCATCTTAAAGAGGCAATGTGTCAAGCACCAGTCTTAGCTACTCCAGACTTCACAAAAAGCTTTATTGTGGAAGGTGATGCCTCAGGAAATGGAATTGGTGCTGTTTTAATGCAAGAAGGAAGACCCATTTCTTTTGAAAGTCATCCAATCAAAGGAAAGTATTTACACAAACATATTTATGATAAGGAAATGTTGGCAATTCTACATGCACTAAAGCAATGACGACCTTACCTAATGGGAAGGCCTTTCAAGGTAAAAGCAGATCATCATAGCCTTAAATACTTTTTGGAACAAATATTATCTTCAGAAGAGAAACAAAAATGGGTCACAAATATGTTGGGTTATGAATTTGAAATCATATAAAAAAAAGGGAAGACAAATGTTGTTGCAGATGCACTCTTAAGAAAGGATGGGGATGTGGAAGCATTGCTTTATGTCATTTGTATTATCGAACCTTATTGGATAATTGAGACAAGGGATGAATGGAAGAATGGAGAAGAGGTGTGGATAATCATTCAAAAGTTGTAGCAAGATCCCAGTACATCTGATACATTTAGCTATAAAAATGATTCATTATGCTACAAAGATCACTTCTATCATTGTGATAATTCTGAACTCAAACAAAAGATTCTTTTGGAATTGCACACCTCCCCCTTAGGAGGGAACTCGTGACTTTAATAAACTTACCATAGGGTCAAGAAGGAATTTTTTTGGTATGGCCTTAAATATGATATTCAAAATTTTGTGGTAGAATGTTTGGTTTACCAACAAAAAAAAGTTGAGATAATTAAGACCCCAAGTCTGTTACAACCTTTATCCATTCCAAGTCAGCGTTGGGAAGAGGTCTCAATGGATTTTATCACGGGTTTACCCAAGTCTAAAGGAAATAATGTCATCATGGTGGTAGTTGATAGGCTTACCAAGTATTCACACTTTTGTGTGTTATCTTGTCCTTTTAAAGCCAATACAATTGCTACTACATTTATGGAAACAATTCAAAATATACATGGAAACCCAAATATTATTGTAAGTGACAGAGATCCCATTTTCACTAGAAATTTTTGGACATAATTATTTTCTTGTCTTGGTACTCGATTAAGTCATAGCTCATCTTATCATCCTCAATCTGATGGGAAAATTGAGATAGTGAACAAATGTTTTGAAGGATATCTTCGTTGCTTTATATCTAATAAACAAGCACAATGGGTCAAGTGGTTACCTCTAGTTGAATGTTGGTATAACACTTCCTTCCATACTGCAGCAAAAATGACCCCATTTATGGCACTTTATGGATATCATCCACCATCCATCACATCATCTTTAAGAGAAAATTCTAAGTTTCAAGTGGTGGAAGATCACATCGAGCATCAACAAGAAGTTATCCAACTCTTAAAGGATAACCTCACTCTAGCACAAAACCAAATGAAACAACATGTAGATCAACATTGCAGTGAAAGAAGTTTTGATGTAGGATATTGGGTATTTTTACGGCTACAACCATACAAACAAATGTCCCTCAAGCAAGATAAGAAGGATAATAAATTATCACCCAAGTATTATGGTCCTTACAAGGTGTTTCAAAATATTGGTACTATGGCATACAAATTGAAGCTACCTGCATCTTCCTGAGTACACCTTGTTTTCCATGTTTCATGCTTAAATAAGGTTATCAATAACAAGATCTCAGTTCAAACAATGTTGCTGGAATTTGATGAAGAAGGAAAAATCATATTTGAGCCTGAAGCAGTAATGGAAACAAGAACTCAACAACTACAAAATCGATTAATTTTAGAGTATCGCATTAAGTAGACTAACTTACTCGCTGAAGATTCCACATGGGAGGATGAGAATTTTATACAAAAGCATCTAGAACTACTCAAGCATTAAAGACAACAATTTTTTGAAGGAGAGGGGCATGTTAGGTCCCTATTACACTAGTGTACCCCCATTATTGTTATTGTTAGTGTAGCTCCCTATTGCTATTGTTGTGCCCCATAGAAGCCCACTATTGTTATTATTGTTCCCTTACATTATTATTGTTATGTAGGCTCTGATTATATTGTGACCCCTTAGGTTCCTAAATATACCAAGGAGGTCTTATCATTTGTATCATCCAAGAATTGTTCATTTTTATAATGTAAAGGAGGTTTCGCCCTCGAAGAGGCTAATTTTTAAGTCGTTGATCCATTTTTTATTCTATTTGTGAGTTGGTTGGATAACAAAAGTTTAGAAAAACCCTAACTAAATAGTATTATGAAGTTAGGGGATTTATAATTGTTGTTATAGAGCAGGTAATTACAAGAGTAATAGGGCTACCACATAGAAGGGCTCAATGGTTGTCAAAGAAGATGGTGATTCCATGAGATAAGGCTGAGTTTCTGCGAGAAGGAGAGGAATTGACAACTAAGGGTAGGGGTTTTGATAGAACATCCCTTCCCCACCCTTGGGAGGATATGGATCTCTTCATTCAGAAATTTATCACATGTGAGGGTCGCTTTGGGATTTTATTCAACTATCATTTTTAGTTGCTAACACACCTTAGGATATGGAAGTTGATAAATCTCCCTTACTATTTGTTGAAGTCACTATATCACATGGTGGAGGTAGTGCAAGGGGAAAAACACCCGAAAACTTGTTTGACCAATCATGCACTTATCAAATTGGTCATAATTCACTCACTACGAGAGCAGGGGCATTCATGGGTTGATGTGTTAGCAAGTCCATGTGTGGGTGCAAGGGATGATGAAATTAAGGAGCACAAGGAGAGTACTAAAACAACACCTGCAAGTAAACCAACCACACCTCCTAGAAGTAGGGTTGTTACACCCCCAAGAGCAAAACAACCGCAACCCCTAGGAAAAGTAGGGAGGATGTATTTTCTAGACCTGGCTATCGAAACCATAAGAGATGAAACCCTATAAAGACTTTTGTTGGTACATATTCAAAAGGAAAAAGGGCATGAACAAAGGAGCCTTTGGAGGTGTCCAGTGGATCAGCTGAAAATAGATATCATGGGTGTCCTATAAAAGAAGAACCAGAAGAAGCAACTACTAAGACAACGATACCTAAACTAGCAGGTGAAGAAAGAAATGTTTCTAAGAAAACCAAGGATTCCTTAGGATAGGTGAAGGTAAAGAAGAAAAGGCTTGAGAATCTGATTGGTGGAAGGAACCCTAAGAAAAGGGCATGAGTGGCTATTACACAAGGGACTACTCCAGCACCCAAAACATGTACTATTATAATTGAACCGGGGAGCTTGAGAAATAGTAGGATAAGAGAAAATAGGAAGGTGCCTCCATGCCTAAAGACTTTGTTGCCACACCTGAAGTTTAAGAAGAATTTGATGAACCTCATAAGGAAGGAGAACTAATAGTAGACAAATCTATGAAAGAACAAGAGGTTTCCCCTCTATCAGGTAAGACTGAGATCGACCCCCTTGTCCATCAAATTGAAAAATTGAAAAGCAAAAATGAATATTTAAGGAAACAACTTGTCATGGTGAAGGACCAATTGCAATTTAAGAAGAAAAATGGGTTAAACATGTTATAATAAGCAATAGGAATAAAATCATCCACTAAAACAACCATGAAAGTATGTGAGGGGTTTCAACAAATTTTTAAGGAAGATGGAGTTGTAGAATCAATTATAGTCTCAGTAGGAATTCAAGTGGGAGGGAAAAATGAAAAACTGCTCCATAAGAACCTTTTGATGACACTACCATTACACAAGAACCAATGGTCAAAGTAGAGCAGGGAGAAGAAAAACAATCTACTTCTCCGTAAGAACATGTTATGCTGTTGTTGTTACACAAGAACCAACAGCTAAAACATAGCATACTAAAATTAATTTGATTGCTGCTCCACAAGAACCTATCCGTGATGTTGTTTTTACACAAGAACGAACATTTGAGATAGCGCAACAGGAGGAGAAAGGGGATAAAGAAGAGATTACTGATAAACAACACAACTAAAATCTAAGTAAATATTGAGAACAACATATTTGCTTAGGGAAGTAGAAAATTGGAAGAAGTTAGTAGTCTTCCCTAAAGATGAAGTTATTTTTCTGAAACAACATGAGGAGATGGTCAACAGTCTTAAGAAGGAATGGGCTGAAAAGTTAAGAATTCAAGATTTTGTCAGGGTTCAAAGAGAGAGGAAGCAAACAATAATACAAGTGAAGGAATTGCAAGAAGAGGTGAAACAACTACAACAAGAGAAGTAATTTATGTATGAACTTATTGATGGTTTACTAAGTTGTAGACTTCCTTCTCCATCTTATCCTTTATATCTACAGGAAAACTATTTTCTCTTTCAGTTGATAGCCCTTAAGGAGAAACAATCGTATAATACAAGGAAAGTCCAAGATTTGTTGGAAACTTTTCAAAGTGCTAATTTCTCGAAACGACATTTGCTGTGTGAATTATATTTGCATGACCTTGCTTATTTTAGAGAATTCAATTGGACACCTTATGTGGGGGATGTTCAATTTAGGGAATTTGTATCTTTTGCTCATAACTAAGTAAGATGGAAAGTTGCATATAACATTGTAACAACCAATGAGGGGATAAGTGAAGTTGTGCATCATAAATGAGCTTGGCTTTGTTGATGTTGTCACTAGGGCACACAATCAAATATTCAAATTTCCAGCCAGCCAAGCATTGGTAATGGAATATTGGGGTTCAATTTTACAAAGATTCCTTAGGAATATTTAGGGGATAAGAGCTGATGCATTAGAATGGAGTAAGCTAAGGTGGAATATTTGTTGATGGGAGCTAAGGGAAGAAAATCCCTATTGTCCTCAAAATTGTATACAATCCCTTTCTAGAGTTCCTCATTATGTTTATTGCATTAAGAGGAGTGACACAAGATGGATTGGACTCAGATTTAAGTTTCCTCTTGTTTGGCTTCCAACCTATTAGTATCAACACCCATATCACTTTACTAATAAATTTTGGGAAATGGAGTTGGTCCTTTCTCAAGGTTACAGGGGCAGAGCAGAGGACACTGCAGAGTCCTATGATTTCTCAAAACTACACTCTCAACATGTTAGGAACTAGTCACAAGGGTCTGCACGAGGACATGTAAATGCTTAAGCTAGGGGGAGATGTTGGGCCATGGAATTGTTACCTTTTTTCATTCACTTTCTTATTCCTTTTTCTCCCTTTTTGACCAACAAGACCACATTTTACCATTGTAACAACTATTATTTATCTAAGTATGTCCTTTTCTGAATGTCACCTTCTTAGTCCAATCCTTCTTATGATTTGGCATCTAATGTATTGGGTGATTTTCATAATAAAAAAATATAATATGGGTTGTTTCAAGTTTAAGTGGTATATATAAGTTGTTGTTATAGGATTGCACTTCTCAGATTCCTTTATTAATTTGGACAAAGGCTCCGAGAAATGTTGTTGATACATGATTAATTTGCCTTGTGCATTCTACTTTTTTCTCACATGGACCATGTTGGTACCATCCCATGACCTCCTTTTTCCTCCTAAAACATATCATTTGCCTACTTCTTTTCATCATATATCTCTTAGATTCCTTGAAAATTGATTAGTTAATAGTCCTATAGTTATTAAAATGCATTGAAATTGATTTAGGAGTTTTATGTTAAAGAATTAGAAGTTTTTGGTAAAATGGTTACAGGAAGTTCCAACATCCTGTAATTGGCTCATTGTTTGACATGTGGCACAACAGCTAGGCTAGAGCGAAAGGTAGGGATGAAAAGTAGAATGTCCAAGCATGGACGAATACCTATCCTACAGCAGAATCGACCCTCCTACATGCGCGGTCAACACAGGTCAAAGTATGGCATACTGGCGACAAAGGCAGCAACAGCAGAGCATTCTAAATTGATTTAGTTTTTGTTCCTTTTCGAAATCAGTTTAGGATGGAAACATTTTAAAAATCTCGACATGGTAAAAGCGGCAACAGCCATATCATGAATGTACATTCGTTTTCGAAATGTAAGGGTTGTAAAAAAACATATGTAAATACAGTCCTGTGTAATCAATGTATGGGTAATCGTTGTATCATTTGAAACAGAGTTTGAACTTAATATCAAGAACACAGTTACAGTCACGATCCTTGTCTTGTTGCGTTGATTTGATAACCGGTTGAACACAGTCCAGTATACCTCTGGAACGCGGACGGGCCCTGCGTTAAACTGGTATACTGTCATTTCCTTTTTATTCGCAACTTAGGGTATTACATGACATGCACAGTAATTAAGATTGGTTTCCGATTTCAATAGTTAAGATTGGTTGTTGATTTCAATCGAATGCATATGGTTTGTGTTTGTGATAATGCTTGAACAGTCCATCACTGAGATCGTGAATCGTATCCTGTAAGGGATTCGATCCCTTTGTTGTCTTTTAAAGCAATGTCATGAACTTTGTTTTCATTTCAAAATCTGTTTATGATCTCTGTATATTTTTATCTTGTATGAATATTAGTGAATGCTGAGTATTTGCTAAACAAGGGTTTTATGTATAATGTCTCTGTAAGGAGATTGAAATCTTGGTTTGCAGTGATACACAGTGTTTAATTTGGTAAATGAATTTAATGACATTGTTGTAATCAGGTATATTAGTAGAGTGACCTAAGTGTTTGGATGATAGGTAACATACCCCAATCTTCCGTAAAGAAGTTCTGTGACCTACATCATAACCACTTAGCTAATAATCCTTTATGTCTATATACTTTAGACGCATGCCTCTAAGCTTACGCAGCCTGGTCGATAATAAATATGGTATAGTCTAGTACCCTAGATAGAACAGTACATTTTGGCGCCGTTGCCGGGGAGGCGTACTTAAAGGATTCAAAAAAAAAAAAATCAATACACAAAAATAAACAAAAACACAGTTAGAAATCATGTTCATTTATGCCTAGATTTAGAGACAGTCAGGGTAGATTTGTAAAAACCCCCCACCATCTAAAAGCTAACCCATCATCATCAGGAGCAGACTCTCTAGGGAATACAACACCAGCTGAGGAAGTCATCCAAGCATTAGAAGAAAAACAAAAGTCAGGACAGAGACTTACCCTCATTGAAAGGCAAACTTTATTCACACATAAATCGCAGAAGAAGCACTTTCCTAGATCTTCCACACAAGGAGAAAGTAGCACAGTGACCGAACAATCTTTCTTTAATCTCCTCTATCAAACAAGTGACACTGACACAGAGAGACCTATTAGAATGGCTGAGGAAGGAGCTGGATCAGTACCACATCAAGGACAGGGAGATGAAGAGGAGTCAACTTTTAAGTTTCCTATACATGAACCACAGGAAGATGATGAGATCAAAATGAAAAACATACCCCCATCTGTGCTACCAAACTTCTATGGTATGGCTTCAGAAGATCCAGACTCATTCTTGTTCGAGTTTGACATTGTATGTCGAACATATGGCTATACAGATGATGCTCATAGGCTTAGACTATTCCCAGCGACATTAAAGGCATCAGCCTTAAGATGGTTCATGAGGCTTGGTGAGCATGCTATAGTTGATTGGGATGGCATGAGGAGAATATTTCTGAGGAAATATCAGCCTTATTGCAGATCCAAAGATTCTAAAGATGATATCTTTAGAATGATCCAGCAAGAGGATGAAACCTTAGAGGAATATTTAGAACGGTTTGTCTACAACTTACAAAAATCTAAACACCGAACTATGCCTCTTGATCTGATCCGCACAATATTCTTGAAAGGTATCCGAGAGGAATACATGGATGATCTTAACTTGATGGGCAAAGGTGACATTTCTGCCTTACCCTTTGAAGAAATCGCTGAGTTGTGCGAAAAGTATTCAAGGAGTAAAGCTAAAATGGGAAAGAGAACCCTGTCATCCAAAGTCACAAAATCTGCCTCTGCAAGTGTCACAAGGGCTGAAATAGGGAATCTTTTAGAAGAGTTTAAAACAGATCTGTTAAGCACCCTAGGGAACCAAATTGACACTTTAAAAGCTAAGAAGAAACAAGAAGATGAAGATCAGATAATGGCTATCTTCTGCCCAAAATGCCGGAAGAAACATGCATTAAAAGACTACCCTCTAGAAAACATCCAAGTTTGTGCTTTCTGTACTAAACATCATGATATGTTTAACTGTCCTAAAGTTAAGGTTTTGCAGAACTGTAATATGGCAGCCAATACAGAGATGGAAAACGTGTATTACATGGGCACAAAGCGACCATGGCAGCCAAGGCCAGCACCTCAAGGTATGTTTCCAAATCAAAATTTGCAATTTCCTATAAATGATCAAATGTATGCACAAAACTCATGGAATGTACCCATGCCATGGCAGCACCAAAACCAACCACAACACCAATGGAGACCGTCTCAACAGTACTCTCAATCTTATCATACATATCCTCAATCATACCCACCATACTCACAACCATATCAACAATACCAACAGCCGTATTCATCACATTCTCAACCATATCAGCAGTATCCTCAGCAAGTTGTTTATCAGCCCAAACCTCCTCAACAAGCACTGCCTGCTCCTCCACCAATAAATCCACCACAACTGCAATTTCCAGCTAACTCACAACCTCCCAGACCCACTCAAATTCCTGCTCAAACTGTCCCAAATCCAAATAATAGAGCAGAGAGGCCAGCCTACAATGTAGAAGAGGGAACCTCATATTCCACACTGCCTTTGCAAAATATTAACTTGAGGTCTGGTAGGGTACTCCACAAAGATTCTCCAATAACAGATAAGCAAGAAGAAAACACAGAAAATGAAAATGAAATGACAAATCAAAGAAAACCAAACAATGATACCAAAGATAAACAGATGCAACCACTGCATCCACCTTTTCCAGACCGATTGGTCCAAATAAAACCTCCACTGTCTATACCACAGTTTGATGTCTTAGATGAACTCAAGAATGTCTACATAAAAATTCCACTGCTGCAAGCTATAAAATACATTCCCATCTATACTAAGGCCATCAAAGACATATGTCTCAAGAAGCCTGCTAGAAAAAGGATTGATCCTCAAACCATTCATGTCATAGGACATTTAGCAGGCCTTATGACCAATACCATCTCCATGGAAAAGTATGTTGATCCTGGCATTCCCAAAGTGACCACCATCATTAACAACATACAAATTCCAAACACTTTGATAGATCTTGGGGCCGCAATCAATGTCATGACTCTTGAAACCATGAGAACACTCCAGCTCATAAATTTGCAACATACAACGATTGTTCTAGAACTAGCTGATAGGTCTAAAGTGATTCCTGAAGGGATTTTGGAGGACATAATTGTCTCACTCGACTCTTGGGAGTATCCAGTGGATTTCTTAGTTCTTCAACCCAAATCCAATTTAGGAGGGCACCCTATCATCCTTGGTAGACCATGGTTAGCGACTGCTGATGCATTCATAGGATGTCGATCGGGCAACATGATCATTTCAAGAGGGACCGAAAGAAAACAACTCACCCTTTATCCATCGGCACAATCACCAGCAGTAACACACAATTTGTGGCTTGATGATAAATTTAATGATAAAGAAGAAGTACAATCTGTTTTTAGCATTGACCAAATCTATGATTTCCAAGAACAAGACAATAATGATTTGGTAGAATTATTCCTTTCTCAACCTGATATGTCCGAAAATTTGAGAAATGAACAATATCATGCTGCAGATGTACTTTTGGCCCAAAACTTTCAGGAAACATGCACCATTCAATCTTTGCAAACCACATTTCACGACATTTTTCCAGTTCAATCCATCACCAATACACAGAGTCAGATCATAGAGATTAGAAACTCTGAACATAGGCAATCACCTAGACTCATCTCAGCAAGAGAAATTGATTCGACTCTTGAGAAAATACCAAAAAGCCTTTACTTGGGACTACACCGATATGCATGGGATTCACCCCGACACATGCACTCACCATATCTATACAGATAACACCATTAAACCAGTGAGGCAACCACAGAGAAGAATGAACCCCATGCTCCAAGATATTGTCAGAGAAGAATTGCAAAAACTTTTGAGAGTTAATTTTATATATCCTATTTCTGACAGTCAGTGGGTATCCCCATTGGTTATAGTGCCCAAGAAAAATGGTAAGTGGCGCATTTGTGTTGATTACAGACAGCTAAACAAAGCAACGCTCAAAGATTATTTCCCCCTACCATTTATTGACCAAGTGTTAGACACCCTAGCTGGCAAATCATCATTTTCTTTTCTTGATGGTTTCAGTGGCTACAACCAGATCAGGATAGCCTTCGAAGACCAGGACAAAACCACATTCACCTGTCCTTGGGGCACTTATGCTTACAATTTTTTGCCATTTGGACTTTGCAACGCTCCAGCTACATTTCAGAGAGCTGTGTTAGCTATTTTCGCTGATTTAATTCATGATTGTGTTGAAGTTTACATGGATGATTTTTCAGTATATGGAAATTCATTTGAACATGCATTAGAAAACCTTGAGAGAGTTTTGAAAAGATGTATTGAAGCTAATCTGTCCCTCAGCAATGAAAAGTGCTTTATGATGTTAAACGAAGGGATAGTGTTAGGCCACTATATTTCTTTTCAAGGCATCAAGGTTGACCTAGCAAAGATCCAGATCATTGCTGATTTGCCAATTCCACAGAATCAGAGAGAGGTAAGAAGTTTCCTTGGGTATGCAAGCTATTACAGAAGATTTATTGAACATTTTAGTAAAATAGCTTTACCTTTGTTTAAACTTCTAACCAAAGATGTACTTTTCAACTGGAATGAGAACTGTCAACAAGCATTCGAACAACTCAAAAAGAAGTTATCAACCGCACCAGTCTTGAGAGGGCCTAATTGGAGCCTACCATTTCATATCTTCACAGATGCATCTGACACCGCAGTGGGTGCCTCATTAGGCCAAAAAGAGGAATCTTGTAATTATGCCATTTATTTCATTAGCAAAAATCTAACACCTGCAGAGTTAAACTACACAGTCACAGAAAAGGAAACACTTGCTATCATATATGCTGTGAATAAATTCCGACATTACATAACTGGTTATGAAGTCTTTGTACATACTGATCATTCTACCATTAGACATTTAATGAATAAACCAATAACTAGTGGCAGAGTTACCAGATGGTTATTATTGTTACAGGAATTTAACATCATAGTGTTAGATAGACCAGGCAAAGAGAACCAGGTGGCAGATTTTCTTTCTAGACTGCAAAATCCAGGTGAGGTTGTTCCGGTTGAAGATTCTTTTCCAGATGAAAATCTATTTGCAATTTCCATAGTAACTCCTTGGTATGCTGATTTGGCCAATTATTTATCTACAGGAAGGACACCTCCACACTTTACTGCAAAGGAAAAGAAGAGACTAGTCAAACAAAGTACTAGATATTCATGGCTTAATGGCGATTTATTTTACACTGGTTATGATATGATCATTAGAAGATGTGTAAGAAATGATGAGGTAATTGATATTTTAAAATCTTGCCATGATGAACCGTGTGGTGGGCATTTTGCAGCTAAGCGGACAGCATTCAAAGTTCTTACTCTTGGATACTACTGGCCATCCATTTTCAAGGATGCCAAGAAGTATGTAAAGAGTTGTGACAGCTGCCAAAGAATGGGCAGGCCAACAGCTACAGATGAGATGCCCCTTCAGCCCCAAGTTCACCTAGAGCCATTTGACAAATGGGCTCTAGACTTTATAGGACCCATTAACCCAACCTCCAATGGTAAGAAGTACATCTTAGTATGTACTGATTACGTCACAAAGTGGGCTGAAGCAAAAGCACTGGTTAGAGCCACCGAACACACAGTGGTAAATTTCCTTTTTGAAGAGATTTTTGTGAGGTATGGAGTACCAAGGGAAATTGTGACTGATCAAGGTACTCAATTCACCTCAAAGCTAATGAAGGACATCACAGACAAATACCAAATCAAGCATAGGAAAAGTACCCCTTACCATCCACAGGCCAATGGGCAGGTGGAATCCACAAACAAAACCTTGGAAGGGATCATTACTAAAACTGTTGCAATGAACAGGAAGAATTGGGAAGAGAAGCTCAAAGATGCACTCTGGGCTTACAGAATTACGTGGAAAGATACTACAGGATTTACACCATATCAATTGGTGTACGGCAAAGAGGTAATGCTTCCTATTGAGTTTCAAATACATACTTTTAAACTGGCTGCAGATTTGCAAATTGACTTGGACTAAGCACAACAAGAAAGAATTCAGCAGTTGAACCAGCTGGATGAAATGAGGCAGCAAGCAGAGGAAACCACAATCCTCATGCAAAAACAAAGGAATCAGTGGCATGATGCACATATCAAGAAGAAGCAGTTCAAGGAAGGTGACTGGGCTTTACTTTTTGACTCTAAATTCAGAGATCATAAAGCCAAGTTTACCACCCATTGGATGGGCCCATACCAAATTGTTCAGGCTTACGACAATGGTTCAGTCAAGCTCAAAACTATTGATGGAGAAGGCCATTCCTTTACTGTCAATGGTCATCGCCTGAAACTATACACTAAGCCCATCAGCAAGCAATATTTTCTCCAAACAATATCTCAACAAAGAGAGGTTGAGATACTGCAGCCCTCAGCTGCAGTATCACTGCCTTAGTTCATTTCCTTTCAATTTCAGAGTCAAAAAGAAAAAAAAAAATATAAAACAAAAACTAAAAAAATATATATAAAAATAAAATAAAAAAAACATATAAAAACTAATGGGTTAGATGTGAAAACCAGCCTCTGGCACACTCTAACCCCGAATTCTTACTTGAAAACCAATTCATTGGCGGGTAAGAATTCTCTTTCTTTTGTTCACTGTTTGATTTATCAACTCAATAATGACTTGAGGACAAGTCAAAACTTTAGTGGGGGAGAGCAGCATCAACATTTTGTTCTTTTATCTCTCCATTGTAAATTCTTAAAGATTTCTTATCCTATCTCTTCACTGTAAATTTCCAAAGCAGCTTGTTCCAGCATTCCAGACTTCAATAAATAAGTTGTTTTGTCATTGTTTTATCTCAGAGGGACCTGGTTATAAACATTATGCAGGGGGACCTGTTCTGTCCAGAAGACCATGCTATCAACACCAGCAGTAATGGGACCTGTTTAAGACACATTGAAGGGACCTGTTAAGAAACTGTTACTTCAGGGTTACTTCAACAAAGCTTCATTCACAGGTTGCTGGGCACTAAGACTCCATCAAATACCCAGGCTCAAGGAACCTGTATACATATAAGGAGCTGCATGAACATCTTCAAATCTTTCTCAAGGGACCTGTTGCATTCAATCTTTCTCAAGGGACCTGTTGCATTCAATCTTTCTCAGGGGACCTGTTACAACAAGCAAAAGAATAGTCAAAAGAGACTAGTCCTACTCAGCATGTCAATACAACAACAACCAACAAAAGAGTAATATGTTTCTTATTCTTAACATTTAATTTCTTAGATTAATTTTTAATGTAAATTTAGTGACTATGACTGTTATGATCGATTTCAAGGACACCTACATTTTCCATCATCCCTTATCCCACTGATTCTTATCATTTTTCATACTTCAACCTATTCATACCTCTAAACCCATTACCAACACATCAACCTTGTTATGCTAAATGCATCCTACAGCCATACCAACATCTTCCATTTGACCGAATGCCAATCGAAACAGGACACGTGGTGGATTGTGTTTTTTAAAAAATAAAGGGGAAAGAAACAAATGTAAAGCGGCCTATTCATTGTATTCCACACGGCCGAATTATGACTCCACCACCCGACGTAGCCAAATGATTCAGAGGACTCCCTGAAATCATACCCCAGTATTGCATATATGCCTTCAGCGCTCCTATGATGACATCTATACAAGCGGTACAACACTCCTCTGTTCTAAAAGAATGAATACGCTATGAAGTAAGTGCAGTGGTTATTCCACCATCATTCTCAGTTATTTCACGCTGGCAGTTAACTCCCGTGACTTCCACAGTAAGGATTGAAAGCAGTAAGCGCCACAAGAGAGAAATATAGCCATTTGGGTTCGACTTACACAGTGAGGATTGAAAGCAGTGAGCGCCACAAAAAGGGAAATATAACCATTCGGTTTCGACTCCCACCAAAGTCACAAGACAGTCAACCGAGCATCATATTGGAGCGACACCACCAGGTAACAAATTGAAATTTCTTTGTTGAAATTGCAAGACATAAACAGAGAAGAGTTAGGGCACGACCCTCTGCCAAGATGACTAATAGGGTCGAACCGAGCATGTTTGACAGCTCTCAATATCATGAAGATTGCATTTCCATTCTCAGAGAGATACAGTGGTTACCCTTTTTAGAAAAATTTCATGGAAGTAATGAAGAGGTTACCAAAAAATTTGCTTTCACATTCAATGGAGAGAAAGCCCTGATAGGTAACTTCTCATTCAGGGTTTCAGAGGACACTATAGCCCAGTCAATAGGGATTAGCCCAGAAGGGGAGAAGTACTTTAAAACAAAGCAATTTAAAGAGAAATCGTGGATGCAGTTTATGTCTAGATCCAGAGTATCATTAGTTAACTGGAAGAAAGGTGTTCCAAGAAGTTGGTTGATGCATCCCTGGGATGAGATGGTCTATATCCTTCAAAAATTCATAATCTGCGAAGGCCGTTACAGTATTGTCTATCTATACCATATTAAATTACTGCTGCACTTGAAAAGACAATGTGTTATCAGTCTACCATATTTTCTATTACAAAGCCTAACTAAGATGTCGAAGACCATTCAAAAGCAGAAGGGAAATGAAGACAAGAGCCTATACCACTTTGGCTTAATTAAAATTCTTATTGAGCATGAATTGCAGAGAAGAGGGAAAATGTGGAAGGAGTTCTTAGCTGCTAACCAAATTAGAGATGAGGAAGACAAAGAAGAATTGCAGGAGGACTCAGGGTTCATGAAGGATATTGATGAAGAAATCCCAGTATCCAAAGCCAGCAAGGCACCTCTACCTGTGAGCAGCATAAGGACTAGGAAAATGAGAAAGGAAGATGCTAAGAGGGCAGAACAAGATAAAATTTTCACCACTTACTCACGAAGAACAAGGAGGACACCAAAAGCCCAGTTACAAGAAGACCAGCTTGAATCCAATGCACCTATACCAATGGATGTTGAGAGTGGTGACCACTCACCACCAGGGCCAGGAGTTGATATAGAGGTAGAAAGCAATAACAGGCAGGAAAAAGGTTCACCACCTCCCATTAAGAGACAGAAGAAATTGGAGAAACAAATTGAAAAATTAAAGGAAGAGCTCATGGAGGCTAATATGCTAGAAAAAGTTATCAAGAAAGAAAATGAAATGCTCCGAGCGCAGAGTAAAGAAACTCAAAAGAAGAATGAAAAGTTAAGGGAGAGAATCAGTGAACTGGAGGCTGAGCAAACGGATATTTGTAATTGGGCCACTAAGTGGTACAATCAGAAGAAGACCCTCAAAGAAAAATACAAAAGATTAAAGCAGGAGCTCAAGGGTCAGAAAGATACCCAGGTGAAAAAGAATGTGGACACATTGCTAAAGGCAGCAGAGATCCACGTAGGGACAGAGTTCAAGGGAAGCACTTCGGGGTTAGCATGAGGACATGCTAATTCCTTAAGTCGGGGAGAGATGTTGGTACCATCCCATGACCTCCTTTTTCCTCCTAAAACATATCATTTTCCTACTTCTTTTCATCATATATCTCTTAGATTCCTTGAAAATTGATTAGTTAATAGTCCTATAGTTATTAAAATGCATTGAAATTGATTTAGGAGTTTTATGTTAAAGAATTAAAAGTTTTTGGTAAAATGGTTACAGGAAGTTCCAACATCCTGTAATTGGCTCATTGTTTGACATGTGGCACAACAGCTAGGCTAGAGCGAAAGGTAGGGATGAAAAGTAGAATGTCCAAGCATGGACGAATACCTATCCTACAGCAGAATCGACCCTCCTACATGCGCGGTCAACACAGGTCAAAGTATGGCATACTGGCGACAAAGGCAGCAACAACAGAGCATTCTAAATTGATTTAGTTTTTGTTCCTTTTCGAAATCAGTTTAGGATGGAAACATTTTAAAAATCTCGACATGGTAAAAGCGACAACAACCATATCATGAATGTACATTCGTTTTCGAAATGTAAGGGTTGTAAAAAAACATATGTAAATACAGTCCTGTGTAATCAATGTATGGGTAATCGTTGTATCATTTGAAACAAAGTTTGAACTTAATATCAAGAACACAGTTACAGTCATGATCCTTGTCTTGTTGCGTTGATTTGATAATCGGTTGAACACAGTCCAGTATACCTCTGGAACGCGGACGGGCCCTGGGTTAAACTGGTATACTGTCATTTCCTTTTTATTCGCAACTTAGGGTATTACATGACATGCACAGTAATTAAGATTGGTTTCCGATTTCAATAGTTAAGATTGGTTGTTGATTTCAATCGAATGCATATGGTTTGTGTTTGTGATAATGCTTGAACAGTCCATCACTGAGATCGTGAATCGTATCCTGTAAGGGATTCGATCCCTTTGTTGTCTTTTAAAGCAATGTCATGAACTTTGTTTTCATTTCAAAATCTGTTTATGATCTCTGTATATTTTTATCTTGTATGAATATTAGTGAATGCTGAGTATTTGCTAAACAAGGGTTTTATGTATAATGTCTCTGTAAGGAGATTGAAATCTTGGTTTGCAGTGATACACAATGTTTAATTTGGTAAATGAATTTAATGACAGTGTTGTAATGAGGTATATTAGCAGAGTGACCTAAGTGTTTGGATGATAGGTAACATACCCCAATCTTCGTAAAGAAGTTTTGTGACCTACATCATAACCACTTAGCTAATAATCCTTTATGTCTATATACTTTAGACGCATGCCTCTAAGCTTACGCATCCTGGTCGATAATAAATATGGTCTAGTCTAGTACCCTAGATAGAACACTACAGACCAAATCTAGAGCGCATCAAGTCAAAGTCAATTCAACTATTGGGAGATATTCATGGAGCATACAAATTATTTAGTTAAGATTTTCTATAAAGTTATTGTAATTAAAGGAAAGTTATTACAACTTTACCCCTATCATGGAAATTTTTGTATGAATTATCAAATTGTGTTTTCTATTTTAATATCACATGAGAATCAAAAGATTCTTATGATGATATTCTAGTTGTATATGAAAATTATAAAGAAGAGAGATTTCTTCTCGCGGGGCAGCGAAGGAACTCATATAGTTATGATTGGAAGGAAGGGGAAAGCCCTAAGCTCTGTAATCCTGATGTTTTGTTAATGAAAATCTCAATCTTGTGGCATCATATCTTTCTCTGAGCAGTTTGCATGTTTTTTAGTGCACTAGCACTTGCTGAGGAGGAAGGGTCCCCCTTAGCAAGGATCACTGGTTAAATATAATAAAATCATTATTTGTATTAATTCTTCTCAGTTATTTGATTATTGTTATTATTAATTTTATTTATTAGTCATTGATTGTAGAAGAGTTTTTTTTTAATGGTGTGACAACATAAGTCCTGGACCGATCCCTCTTAGTGTAGCAACAAGTTATTTACTTTCTTGTTACATATTGGATTGCACTTTCTTTGAATGTGTGTGTTCAACATTTGATTGGGTGATCAAGGGTTGCAGGAGTGTTGTTTATGGATGAGAGTGGTTGTGTAATAGAGTGATTTATTCTGTGACTATGTGACTCTTTTCTGATTATGTTGAAGAGTGTAACAACTTGAATGTTTGTTGAGAGTGAATTTTGCAATGACCTTGATTTGAGATTCATTATGCTAGTTATCATTTCCCTTACATAGAATTTGTGTGATAACCTTTAAAGTTAAGCCTACTTGGATTAATAATTAATGTGAGAGTGGACCTGCTGCTCCAATTTAAAGGAACATTTTTTTCGCCTCACAGTTAATGTGAACATTATTTAATTCCTATTACAGTTTAACGGTGTGTTCATTTTATTTGAATGTGCGTTTCAGCATTTGTTGAGAGAATGGTTTGCAAGAGTCGTTTTATTTTCTGAATAAGAGTGACAGTGTGACATAGTGGCTTTATTCTGCATTGTGTGTTTATTTATTGAGAGTGTGAACAAGGTTTGAGGGTGTAACAACCAGAATTTTGAGTTGATGAGAGTGTGATTACAACAATTGAGTTTGACATTCATTAGCATTAGTCATCATTTTGTCTTGCATATATTTTGTGTAATAGCCTTGCAATAACAAAACCTATATGGATTAATAATTAATGTGAAGAGTTGAAACTATTGCTCTGAGTCAAAAGGATAATTGTTCTTCTCAACAACCAGTTGAAGCAAAACATATACATAACTTTGACATAATGCAACTTGAAGAAAAACTTGGAATGTTGTATAAAATCTAAAGAAGAATTATTTAAGGGTCAATGTAAATATATAATAATTCAAAAGAGTGTAAAATAATTAAATAAACAGTCTACAATTTGATTAAATCATATTGGACAATAAATGAACCTGAGGTGTGTATTTTAGTGAAGCAAGGCAATTTTGGCTTGCTTCACAAAAATGCACGCCCAACCTTCATTTCTAGACCAAATTCAATGACTCAACTTGGAGAGTATTTTTTTACTCATAGGTGACATTAATACAATTAAAATTATATTTTTATTTTTTACCATTCTATCGATATGGTGGGAAACATTCCATCATTTACCCTAGGAGGATGTCATTTATCCTATCATGTTCCAACCATCTTCCAACCAATTTTACAATTAGAATGTACAACATTTTTCATTGGATAAATATGAAGAAAAGGGTATGTTGCCTCTACTCTATGTTGCAAGAAATGAAAATTGACATATAAACATAACAATATCCAACTAACTTATTTAAATTCAACTATTGATATCTCGTTCTCCATCTAGATAACAAAGTCGGTCCACTTTTTGTTTTGTAACATGTCCTTTTCAAAGTTTAAATGTTGAAAAGTGAAATTAAATCATTCATTCAAACCAGGTGTATAGTGAGGTGGAAAATAGTAGAATACACCATTTGCAACTAAAATCACTCAAAAAGAAGGAAGAATGAGGGTATGGTGGGCATTTTTTTGAGTTGTTTAGAATTGGTTTAAAATTGAGAAATTGTCATATTTTTCAAATCAATTGCAAGAAATTGACACATAATATGAGGAATGTGAAAGAGGTTTTTGTCACAAATGCATCTGTCTTCAGCCCCATGGGATTATTTCCAATTAATGACATATGTACAGTCTTCGACGGGCATTTTTATAAGCCCAGTTTTGTACATTTGCACTCTGTTCTTGATAAAACAATTCAAGAACTTAAGTCACTAGTTTTGAATTTTGACCAAGAGAATTACAAATTGTGCATGTGTAAATAAATCATTCATTCAAATATGATCGTACAATCTTTGCGTGCATTTGTATGTTTATGACTTGCATTTTAAACCAAATGCCCATCATAGTAAAAATTGTTAAAAGTGCACTTTTCATACATCTGTTGTGAGCAGATGAGGGAAGGTTATAAAAATCCAACAGAGGAATGTTCTTTCCCAATATGTGTACCTATCCCATTCCAAATTCATTTACTATAATCATTTCATAATAGGGGTTGGCTTGCATTTTTTTTGGTCAAATAAGAGTGGAGCCTTCTATTAACCGCAAGAAAGATTACATATATTACATGGCTTTACAAAGTAAGGATCAACAAGGCTCACCTTATGAAGGGTAACCAAATACATAACTCGGAACTAACCCGAAACCATCTAAGATTTTGTGAGATCTGACGATCATCAACACTCTTATCTCGGCAACATGCACCCATTTTACCCTATTCACAGACCTGAAATGATTGTGAGCCATTGGTTTATGAAAGTTCGGGTCCGTTTTGAAACTTAAGCTCCAATTACTTGTGGAGCCTGGTGATTGATCTGACAGTCCTTCGCGATTACGGAGCAGAAACCTGCACGGTCTATAATTTCCTTCTCGGACCTGATGCGGATTATAAACAGTTAGACTAAAGAGCATCGGGTCTGCTTTGGTGGTTAACCGTTGATTTCTTTTTCGCTCGATGGCCATTAGATTACTCAAGCTATCAAGATCTGTGGTGGATGACCCATGAAGAAACCTGTTGTTTACCCAGTGCTTCTCTCCTGTGGAAAGCTTTGTTTTCAGCATTTATCTTCTCCCTTTTTCCGTTTTTTTTTTTGAATTTAACGGTTAAAATGACTTACACTTTACCACTTTCGCCTGCTTCCACTGGTCTTCCTTCTTTTTCAATCATGATAGTTTTGAAGTTTTCCATGTCTTTGTCCACATGTCTTTGACAATCCTCACTTAAATTACCCAAGGGTATTGAGTCCCATGCATACCTTCTGTAAATTGCTTTGCAAATCACTCCTTCATTCGCCAGACAGTCAGCTAGCATATTGGATTTTCTCCGCACATGAATGAAGTGGCTGTTCTTAGGGTTTGTAGGTGGGAATGAATACATTGAAAGACCTGAAAAAGTCTCCAATGTTTTGATACTTTTCCAGGTTCTTTCCCATTGCAGATCTTCTTGGCCACATTAATAACCAATTCCGAGTCTGCTTCGATGATGACAATATGAGAATTTGACTCCATTAGTATTTCCAGGCACTACTCTAAGGCCATGAGCTCCGCCATGTTATTTGTGGCAGTTCCCATATTACTATAAAGATGTCCTTTATGCACCCCTGCTCATCTCTCATGACCCCACAAAAACCTGCATTCCTTGGGTTTCTTTTAGAGGCTCCATCTATGTTAATTTTCAAGAAACCATGAGGAGGAGGTTGCCAAAAGTCTTTACCAAGGTTTATCTCGCTCACATCCTTGTGTGTGCTCTAGGGAACTATCAAGTGGAGACCCAACTGCAGTAGTATATGAGTGTCTTGGGGTAGAGTCGAGTTCTCAGGAGGTCTCCCTAACAAGGCACCAACAGTGTCTTTGAGTTGTCTTAATATCTGTGCAATAGTGTTTTGGGTTGAGCCTGTTTTGCCCTTGAAAATCCTGCCATTGCGTTCTTTCTAGATGTCCCAGATTAAGAAGCCTGGAACCAAAGTCCAAGCATTGTTGATGATCTCATTGCATGAGAAGTTCCTTCTCGAATTCCTCAAAGTGTTGGTGATACTGAGGCCATGCCTGTCAGTTTGCCTGAAGACTGAGGCCACCCAATCCCACAATGTTGAGGTGAAGGAGCAAAGGTTAAGTAAGTGTTCCATCGTCTCCTCTTGTGTGCCACACAGATAGCATTTGGATGGGCCAACAAAGCCTTTCTTCAGAAGATTTTCCCAAGTTAGAATTTTCTTTTGTTGAACTAACCACATGAACAACTTTATCTTCATCCAATGTGGGTGCTACCAGAGGTTCTTCCATGCCTTATCAGGGTTTTGATGATCGAACCCTAGGGCTATTTGTTTGGCTTCTTTTAGGTTAAATTTACCTTCTGTGTTTCTTCCCCATCTTAGTTGGTCAGGCGAGGATGAAAGCAAAATATTCCTTTGTTCCAAGTCCATAGCAAGAGAGTTTTCATGTGCTTTCAAAGGGCTCTCTTCCCTGTAGCCTAGATCCTTCCATATTCTCCATTTTTCATTGTTCCTTACCTGCTCTCTAGAAGTCATTGACCATGAATAAACCTTTGTTGTTAGTATCATTCTTGAGATCAGTTAGTTCTCCCCTAAACAGGTTTGGTTCTTGCTGCCAATTGTCCTCCCAGAATCTTGCCAGGTTCCCATCTCGGATCTCTCAGAAGCTGTGCTGCTGAACAATGCCTCTATTTTCACAAGCAAGATTCCAAATGTGGGAGCCCTTGATAAGCCTAGACATTCGAATATGATCCGTTTCTTTCCAATTTCTTGCATATTTCTGTTTCCAAAGCTTGGCCCATGGGGTTGCCGATTCCTTGAGCCACCTCCACCAAATCTTTGCACCCAAAACTCTGCTGAGGGTTTCGGGGTCATGAAACCCCAAACATCCATGGGCCTTAGGTTTTCATAGCTCTTCCCAAGCTACCAAAACCGACTTATTTTTCTCTTCCCCTTTGCCCCAGAGAAAATCCCTTTGAATGTTCCTGATCTGTTGTAAAACTCCTTTAGGAACAGGAAGAGCAGACATTATGAAAATGGGTATGGCCTGCAGGATAGCTTTTGTGAGCACAAGGTGCCCTACTCAATTTAAAGATCTGCATGTCCATTTCCTGACCTTATCCTGAAGTTTGTTAATGACAGGCTCCCACACTCCCTTGCTTAGAGGTTTGTCTGTGAGGGGCACTCCCAGGTACTTAGAGGGTAGCTAATCCCTTTGGAACCCTAGAATTCTGGTAAGATTCTTTGAATAGCAATGTCAATGTTAAAGAAGAAAACTTTTGATTTGTCAAGGTTTACCTCTGTACCATCGGCCATAGCAAATTCATTCAAGATTTGTTTGAAATCTTTGGCTTCCTTGATTGTGGGAATGCCCTATAGCATAGTGTCATCTACAAATTGTTGGTGTGTTGAGGTCACTCCATCGTGGTGAGTTTCAAACCCTTGATTCTTCCCTCAGCACTTGCCATTTTTATCGATCTGCCTAGCCCTTCCATCATGAGCAAAAAGAGGAAGGGGGAGATCGGATCTCATTGTCTTAGTCCCCTAGAAGGCATGAAGGTTCTTGAGGGCGAGCCATTAAGCAGGATTGAGAAACTGGCTGTGGATACAAGGGCCATAACCCATCTGATCCAATTGTGGTCAAAACCATAAGCTTTCAACACTGCCCTGATGTAAGACCAGCTTAGCTTGTCATAAGCTTTCGCTAGGTCAAGCTGTATGATCATACCAACTTGCTTGTTTCTTTTCAGAGAGTGTACCATCTCATAAGCTTGTATGATATTATTGAGAATCTGTCAAGGATAATTTTAGGGGCGAATGTTCGCCCTTTGGCGAAATTAAGGGGTTTTAAATTTTTAGTGGGCGAATATTTTGTATCATAGTACATTTTTACAAATCACCTCAAATAGCCCACCTTATTTTAAGGGAGAGGGTAAAAAAGGTAAATTTAGCCCTTGAAATTAGGACTTACAACCTTCCATTCGCCCATTTTCAAGAATAGGTTTTATTTAAGTGAATCCATTCGCCCATTTTCAAGAATATGTTTTATTTAAGTGAATCCTATGGGCCAAATACCATATTTATAAAAGAGGTATGGTAAATTAATAAAAATATAAATAAATGAGAGGTATGGTAAATAAATAAAACATTTTTTATATTTACTCCATAAGTCACCTTATATACATGTAAGGGTGTAAACAAATAAAAATATAAGTAAAGTGGAGGTATGGTAAATAAATAAAACATCTTTTTATACTTACTATGGTAAATAAATAAAAATATAAATAAACTAGACGTATCGTAAATAAATAAAACCTCTTTTTATATTTAGTCCATAACCCTCGTTCTATTTATGAAGGCTCAAGAAAGAGGTTTTATTTAAGTGAATCCTATGGGCCAAATACCATATTTGTAAAAGAGGTATGGTAAATTAATAAAAATATAAATAAACGAGAGGTATGGTAAACAAATAAAACATTTTTTTATATTTACTCCATAATTCACCTTATATTTACGAACACTCAAAAAATGGGTTGTATTTAGGTGAAACCTATGGCCAAAATACTATGGGACAAATACCATGGACTAATTGTTATTAATACCATGCAAAAAACCATTATTAACCCTAATATTAGAATTAATAAAAATAAAAATGGCACATGGTATTGACCCATGGTATTCACCAAAATGGCACATGGTATTGACCCATGGTATTCACCTGGAATGTAGCCTATTTAAATGGGGGAATTAAACCAGCATGTAGCCTATGCTAAGATTCACTAGGACTTTACAAAGTTTTATTATTTAGTGAAAGACTCGCCAAGATCTTACAAGATTTTATAATTGAGTAAAATATTCGCCATGCCTGGTGAGGGATTCACCAAAAAATTATATATACATATTATATTATTGATAAAATCACCTTCCATTTTTCCTATATACCATGGAGATTCACCCATTTATTATATTTATAAATTTAGGGGGGGTTCTTAAAATTTTCCCTGGAATCTGTCTTCCTTCCACATAACCAGTTTGTTCCTCTGATATGAGAGATGGAAGAAGGGGCTCGAGTCTGTTAGCAATTACTTTTGAAATAATTTTGTACACCACATTACATAAAGCTATGGGTCTGTATCTGTTCGGTGTGATGACTTTCTCCTGCTTTGGAATCAAAGCTATAAAAGAGGCATTGAGAGCCTTCAGGACCGATCTAGATCTTCTTGAGTCTTCCACCACCTCAAGGATGTCTTGTTTGACTATTTTCCAACATGCTTTGAAAAAGTCCACATTGAAACCATCCGAGCCAGGAGCTTTCCCATTTTTCATCTCGTTTATAACTTCCCTGATCTCATCTTCAGATACTGGCCTGTTGAGATTATGATTGTCTTCCCTTGTGACAAGCTTGGGAGTACACCTTGTGAATTTGTTAATGAACTCTGACCTGTTTAAGAGAGGCTCCTTTGCAATGCTGAGGAAGTGTTGTACTAGGATAGATTCCATTTCTTTGTGGGTGATAAATTCTTTCCCTTGAGAATATTTGAGTTTTAGAATTCTGTTGTGTGACCTGTGACTCAAAGTTTACTTGTGAAAAAAAATTATTTTTCTTTCCCCTTCTTTAATCCACTATACTCTCGTTTTCTGTCTCCAGAAAATCTCCTCTTGCTTGCATTTGTCATCCCATTTCTTCTGAAGAATATTTGCTTGAGATTTCCTTTCCTCGTTAAAGCCCTCTGTGATCATAAGCTGATTAATCCCCTGAAGTTTTTGTTCAACTTCTTTTTTGGCTTCGAAAATGTTACCAAACTATTTTTTGTTCCAATCTTTGAGTTTAACTTTGATCTATTTAAGTATTTGTTGTAGCATGAACATTTTGGTGCCTTGAAAGGGCAACTCTTCCATCCACCATTTATCAATATTGCTGGTGAAGTCAGGGTGCGAGAGCCAAACATTTTCAAACTTGAAAGGTCTGTTACTCGGTGTGGCCATAAAAGTGGCTTCAAGCTAGACTGGCATAGAAAATTTTAGGGGCGAATGTTCGCCCTTTGGCAAAATTAAGGGGTTTTAAATTTTTAGTGGGCGAATATTTTGTATCATAGTACATTTTTACAAATCACCTCAAATAGCCCACCTTATTTTAAGGGAGAGGGTAAGAAAGGTAAATTTAGCCCTTGAATTTAGGAGTTACAACCTTCCATTCGCCCATTTTCAAGAATAGGTTTTATTTAAGTGAATCCATTGGCCCATTTTCAAGAATAGGTTTTATTAAAGTGAATCTTATGGGCCAAATACCATATTTATAAAAGAGGTATGGTAAATTAATAAAAATATAAATAAATGAGAAGTATGGTAAATAAATAAAACATTTTTTATATTTACTCCATAAGTCACCTTAATATAAGTAAAGTGGAGGTATGGTAAATAAATAAAATGTCATTTTATAGTTACTCAAAAGGTATGGTAAATAAATAAACTAGACGTATGGTAAATAAATAAAACCTCTTTTTATATTTAGTCCATAACCCTCGTTCTATTTATGAAGGCTCAAGAAAGAGGTTTTATTTAAGTGAATCCCATAGGCCAAATACCATATTTGTAAAATAGTTATGGTAAATTAATAAAAATAAGGCTCAAGAAAGAGGTTTTATTTAAGTGAATCCCATGGGCCAAATACCATATTTGTAAAATAGTTATGGTAAATTAATAAAAATATAAATAAACGAGAGGTATGGTAAACAAATAAAACATTTTTTTATATTTACTCCATAAGTTACCTTATATTTAAGAACACTCAAAAAATAGGTGAAACCTATGGGAAAAATACTATGGGACAAATACCATGGACTAGATTATTATTAATACCATGAAAAAAAGCATTATTAACCCTAATATTAGTATTAATAAAAATAAAAATGGCACATGGTATTGACCCATGGTATTCACCAAAATGGCACATGGTATTGACCCATGGTATTCACCTGGAATGTAGCCTATTTAAATGGGGGAATTAAACTAGCATAGATCCATCTTTACTCTGGATCTACTAACCCCCGAGAGGTATCAAATATCGTGATATGCAAACTAGCATAGAGTGAACAAATATTTGATCCCTCTCAGGTTGGTGGATCAAGAGTAAAATTGGATGTTGTAATTTAATGTATGTTAAACATTTTAGCTTGGTTAAAATAAAAAATAAAATAAAAATCAACTATTAATTTTATTAATTTTTATAAATTACTAATAGTAATTTTTAAGCTCCAGGTTTATGATAACCCATGGTAATACCAAGATCTTATAAAATTTTATAATTAATTAAAATATTCGCCATGCCTGGTGAGAGATTCGCCAAAAAATTATATATACATATTATATTATTGATGAAATCGCCTTCCATTTTTCCTATATACCATGGAGATTCGCCCATTTATTATACTTATAAATTTAGGGGGGGTTCTTAAAATTTTCCCTATAGACTGGCCAGTGGTCTAAGCTTCTAAAAGGAAGGATTCAAGCTGACATGTCTGAGCCTGTGAGAAATAGGTCCTTTGAGATCATGAATCTGTCTAGTTTGGAGGCAACTTGAGAAGCCCCTCCTCTCTTATTGTTCCAAGCAAAGGTGCCATTTATTATTTCAACATCCACTAATCTCATGTTATTTATGAAGTTCTGGAAGGAAATGGAGTCTTTGCCTAGTGTTCTGGTAACCCCTTTTTTCTCTGTAAGAGATTTGATCATATTGAAATCCCCTGCCAGAATCCATGGTATATCAGGATATCTCTCTTTTAGCTCCTCAAGGGAAGTGAGAAGCTTGAGTTTGTCTTCTAGTTTTTGAGGACCATAGAAATTTGTAATCATGTAACTCTCCTTATCACCCACAGGTTGTATTACCAATGAAAGATAGTTCCTGGACACTTCTGCATCCAGGATTGCAAGTTTTTGGGGATCCTAAAGCGTAAGAATCCTTCCTGCCAAGTTGTCTGCCTTAACCTCTAGATACTCATACCTGCTCAACCATTTGATATGCATTTCTCTGATTTTATTCATCGAGCATTTTGTTTCCTAAATGAGAACCATGTCTGGTTTTCCTTCTTTTATTCTACTGCTGATATTTCTTTGTTTCCTTTAACTTCCTAGGCCCCTAATATTCCAGGTTGTGAACTTCATTAAGAAAGTTTTGTAAAAGAGTAACAGGTGAGATATTTCATCTTACCTGAGTTCATCATGAGTTTTCCACATTCTTCAAGCAGCTCATTCGGTCTTTTCCTTCCTCTTTTCCTGCTCGGGTTCTTGGAAGAGTGCCCCGATGTATCCTCCATTGACTTCACCCCTCTATTTTGTTGGTTTTCATGGTTTCTTTTGACTCCAGAGCTTTTCGATTGGGATCTCCATAGGAAGAGTTTTTGAATCCTATCAAACTCCTCTTTTGGCAGGGAGTCAACTCCTTTGGTAATGCCTTGCTCTAGAAACTTTTCTAGATCCAAGTTTTCCTTCTCAAGAATCTCTTGTAGTTCATGATCCTCTGTTTGCACCTCACTTGGGGTCATCTCATGGTCCCTGCTGAGCTCCACACTACTCGGTAGATCATCCTGTTGCTGGTTGTTTTCTGGTATGTCCTCCATGCTGGTATGCCTATCCTTCTCATGAGTTTGTCATTGATGACCATGGGATTGGGAAGACCTTTGTCCCTTAAAATCTGAAATTTAGCCATGAACCTGTCAATGGCTACTTGCATGTTGTGGCACTTCTCTTCTAAGTTGTGCATGAGGTTTCTTTTGGAAAGAACCTTTCTAATCTCTAGAATAGCTTTAGTCCTGTCTTCTATGTTAAACTCTTGGAGCTCATAGCTGTTCTTTCTATTTAGGAAGTGGATGAGTTGATTTTCATCCTCAGGTTTATCTCCTAATTCTTCTCTTACTTTCTGGATAGCTTCAGTGGCTATCTTCACTAATTTTGTCTGCTCAAATATAACTTGGATTGATGGAAAAATATTATTGACAGAGTCAATGATATTGGCCCAAAGCATCTCTTTAGCCTGTCCTAGTGGCTTCTGCAGTGTCAAATCTCTCTCGAGGACTTTGATTTTCTCACCCATCCTTAGGGCCTTCTATGTCTCTTCTCTTTGCTGAATTTGGGCAAGTTTACAGTCAGTTTCTAAACTTGCCACTTTTTTCTTTAATCTCTTTAGCTCTGTAGCCTGGATAGACATATCCTCCATGGATTTTACCAGTTCTGTTGCTTTCTCAGTTGATGTACCTGCTGCTGTAGTGGACTCAGTTGTAATTGGCAGTGCTGTGGCAGGTGGAGCTGTAGGTGCCAATGATGCTGCCAATGTGGAAGGAACTGCTATTGATACTGTGGGGATGACAGTTTTGGAAGTTGTGGCCATGTCACTTTGCTTCGACTGAATTAAAGTGTCCAACTCCTTCTCTGTCTCCTTAAGTTGATCATTTAGTTTTAGGACCAAGTCCATGAGCTCTTCATGTCCTTGTTGTGCCTCCAGGACTTCCTGTGTCTGTGGGTGATGCAGCTGGGGTATCTTTAGTTGTTTCTTGAGTGCAACTATGTCATCATTTTTCTTCTTGATCAGTTGCTCTGCAACTTTTACATCTTTGGGATTGTGTCCCAACTCTATGACAACGTCCTCTAAGGACTTGATTCTATTATCTTTATCCTGTGAGGAGGATTTCTCCAACTGAAATTGGGCTGATATATTGTTAAGAGAGTTTTGTAGTTAGTGGGCAACAATGGCTTTCCCTGTTAAGGTGGAGTATATCATCTCCCCTGTTTGCTTGTGTAGCTCAATCTGGTCAATGGGATGAATATCCCTTTCCAGTACTTCAAAGTCCACTTTCTTAAAATCTGATGTTGTCCTTGGCTGTTGAGTGGTCGGCTTGATGAAGGTCATCTGAATTTTCCCCTCTTTGACATCAAAGACTGACATAAGCCTTGTTTGATTGGTAGGGGTCAATTTCAGATACTGTGCATAGGTTTGGGCTTTCAGCCTCTCATTTCTAGCCTTTATTTCTTTGTATCTTTCCTTTATGTCTTGATCTTTATCTGCTGGCATTCTGAAGGAAGACACTTCAATACTTTGTTGCCTTTCCAACATCTGAGTGTGTGATGTGGAAGGTGCTAGGGTGCCTCCAGATGGAGTGGCAAGCCTGCTCATATCTCTTTCTGTGCTTGTAACCTCAGTTGTCTCCTCTGTATATTCTTGTTTAGAGACATGATTTACTCTTTGTCTCTTAGCCTGGCTTGTCTCTGCATAGGCTTGTGATGTTTCTCTTTCTGAAGTAGTGGCCCCTTCCTTGTTTCTCTTAAGGCTTTTCTCCTCATTTAGGGGAGTCTGTAATACTTGGGGGGTACTCATGGTGGCCTCTGGTCTATCTGTTTTCTCTGGTATTTTGTTTGATCTGGCACCTCTAACAGGTCTAGTACTTTTGATTGTTCTGGCACCTGTTGTTCTTCTGGTATCTGTGATTCTTCTGGAACCCGCAGGAAAGAATCCTCATCAAGTTGTTTCTCTAGGTCAATTAATGTGTTTTCCATAGTAACTTCTACATTATACTTGTCCTCTAAAGTGTTTTCCACCCATTGCAATTGGTTGGCATACTTTTCTATCTCAGGGATGTGGTGATGGATATAGGGGGCCATCTTGTTCTTTTGCCTTCTTTTGCAGATGAAGTCCAAGGGATCATATCTCCATATGAAGATTTGTTTCAGTTTTAACCTCTGAAGGATTAGGTCTACCTCCTTTCCAGCTTCTCTGCTATTACAAATAAAGGGACCCAATTGGTCTTTGATTTTGAGTTGGGCTTTATTTTTGGCCTTGACAAAGATTACCTCATATTAATTTATTATTTGCCTCTAGTACTCCAGGGAAAATAATCTCGTTGGGAGGTATTTTGGTAGTTTGTATGGGGCCAGCTCACATCCATAAATTCTAATTTCAGTGTGGTTTTGGTACAAGTACCAATCTTCCACCTGATGATTGATGTTTAGATGAAGGACTCTCCTGATTTCAGGACTGATTCTTGATGGAGGGGTTCCAGTGAGCATGGTCATCATAGGGTGGACAAAGGAATCAATGAACTCATTGTATGAATAAGGGGAGGGATGTGGATGAATCAATGGGGTCTAGAAGATAACTAATCTTGGCCCTTGGTGTTAAGATTCTAGAGAGTAAAGGAGAACTTATCTGCTTGGTAGTATAAAAAAGGTGATACAAAACAGAGGAGTACTTAAAAACTCTCTCATTACTCATTCTAAGGAACTGTTCATGTATCCTATCAGCTATGAACTGAGCATAGTCATATATGATAGTAGGAGGTTGTCCTAGAGTGTATATGGACATGAAGGCTAAAATAATCTCATCAATATATTCACTAGTGGTATAACCCAAGATTCTAGATATCATATCCACAATACTTCTGCCCCATGGAGAAAATAAAGTTGCTACATATGGAGGGGGTTCTTTGGGGGTATACTTTTCTTCTACAATGAAGGTTGGGATTATTTGAGCCAATCTTGCAGGGCTGAGTTTAGGATATAAGTCCAACAGGTCTCCAATGGAGAGGGGAGTCAAGTTTTAGCCAAGTTGGAGTTGTAGCATCTCATTTATTGATTCAACAGTGATGGTGAAAAGTATGGTCTGGTTAGGGGACATCATTGCTCTTTGACTGGGGATATAATTTGCATGGCAGTAATGGACAATTTCTAGGAAAATGTGAACTTTGGGGAACTGGTACTTAGGAAAATTGGACTCCCACAGTCCAATTTCATCAGCCTGGTTCAAGTGTCTATCCCTACTTTGGCAATATACTTTGAGTGGGGATTCATGGACAGTGGTGTCCTTTATTTGGAAATCCCTATCAGCCAGGGGGAGGTGGTCTAGGTCCAGATGAGTGGAAATAGGTCTAACATCCATGGCAATTAGGCCACCCATTCTCAGTTCATGTGGATTTGAGAATGGGGGTGGTAATTTGCAGTTTTTTTTAGGGAAATAGTGGTTCAGTACAAAGTAGGTTTGAGTTGCTAGAATTTATTTAATTAATTTTTTACTTTAACTAAGAAAACTCATTAACTAGTTCTAAAATTGATAGGGTTTTCCAGTGAATTATGGCTTAAATACCTAGAATTGAGGAGAACTAGCTCTGAACAGGGTGACTGGCAACTGCGAATGGTCGAAAAGGCTTTGAGTAGGTTGGAAAGAAAACTGGGTGCTTTGTGGCGTCTTTAGGGTGCAATTGGACATAGGGTGAAAGCTTCAATGTTAGCAAGTGCGTGCATGGAGGTTTACAGTTGAAAAATGATAAAAACAAATGATTTGGGGCTTTTTGGCGTTATGCGCGAAAGTTAATTTTGGCGGGTACGGGTGAATAGTGGTCATTTGTCGCGTAGCGGAGTGAACAATAACTATTTGTCGTGTAGCGGGTGGGCAGTAAGTGGTTTCCATTGCACTGGTTTTGGGTGCTTGGTGGTATTGTGGGGAGGTCGCCCGATTCCATATGTTGAACAACACGTAGCATCGGGGGCCTGGCGGAAAATGACTTTTTTGGGTGAGTATTTTTCAGTGGATGGGTTGGCCCGATATGGATAAAGGATGTCGAATGTGGAGGCAAGCGATCACACGGTGATCAGGCGGGGAAACTGCACGAAGGGTAGTGGGAAGCTGACGGGAAATTAAGTGCAGCGGTATTTGAGTTAATGACGGATTAAGGCGTGATTATGTCATCGGGGTAATTAACAAAGGGTTTAATCAGGGTTAATGATTGAGGGTAGGATTTTAATATTTTTGAGGGATAAGGGGTAGCGATATAGTTTATATTTAAACTAAGGAGTGGGATTATTTTAAATATAGGAGCTATATATATACGGGAAAATGGGTTTTTATTGAGATTTAATGTAATAAAATTAATAATTAATATGAATGGGCAGAGAAGGGACACAATACACTAAACAAATGCTTTTTCATGATTTAAATTCTTCTCACCTATTAACATCAATATTTAGGGTAATGTGTTTTTGTGGGTTTTTTAGGAAAAAGGGGTTTTCGATGGGGGTGATTACTTTCCCTAGGCAAATAGTGTTTTAACCTTAGGAAAAGGGGTATTATTAGCGAAAATGAATAAACCGAAGGGGGAATGACTTTTTGTAGGGGGAATATGGTACTTGTTATCCCTAAATCATTGAGCCGAGGGTTTGGTCCCTCCAAAAGTCAGAGAAATGCTCTAAGCCTCTTTGACTTAGGGTTTTCAAGTACTTAGAACTTTATAATGGGAAATTAGTAAAGAAAAGGGGTAAAATGAATGTGGGAAGTTAATTAATTGACTTTGTAAGTCATTTGCATGCTTGATTGTTCATTGATATTTGGAACTTATATGATGTGAATGATAAATATGCTTTTGTCTAATCAATCATCATACTTCTGCAACCTTTCTTCTACTTACCCATCTACTCATCCTACCATTTTCACTTCTCTTTATTAGGGTGCATTTGAGCTAGCAAACCATTTTCAAACATTTTTCTTTCTCTTTACAATAATAAACTAACTAAATCTAACCTTATTACATCCAAGGGATCAGATTAAATAATTGAGCTCCTTTTATTTACTCTACCTATCTAATGATTTTCCAAGATTAAACAATTTGGTCAAATTTTATTCTCTAACTATCAACATAAAATTTAAAGCATGGCATAATCAAGATTAAATAGTTAGATTACCATGGATTGTGGCATGAATAACAAGCTGCACACAATCATTATTATGCATAAAAGTAAATAGTAGTGGCATTTTGACTTGCTCACTTTCATGGTCTTTTTCCTTTTCTTGGGGTTCATATTTTTCACTTTTTTGGACCTTTTCTTATTCTTTTTGTCCTTTGATTATTCTTTAAGGACATACCCTCTTTACATTTTTAATTTCTTGAATATGGAAAACATTTGCAAAAAGAAAAGGTATGTAAATATTACAGGTTTAATCTCAGTCATTCAAAAATTATGACTCCTATTGGTATAGGAACCTAACAGGGGCTCCACTTGGGGATGGCATTTCCTGGTGAAATGTCAAGAACATTGTAGGCCAATGGCCTTCTAAATTTCTATGATGTTACCCTGCAACTTTTCCTTTTCATGTTTATGCATTATTACTATTTATGACATTAAAACTTTTGAAGCTTAGGGCCTTCTCTTCGAGCTTCAACTTCAAAAATCACCATCCAATCAACTCTAGAATTTTGAAAGTAAAGTATGTACAAATGATCAGTGAAATTAGTAACTAGGTTCAATGTAGTGTTTGAGCATTCGACCATTCACTGGTACTCATTCTGCTTCTATGCCATCCATTTCTCTAAGGAAGAAAGCATTATTACCTCTGAAAGCATAAATGATATATGGGGCTTTCCATAGGAAATCAAATTTCCCATGTTTACCTTTATCCTCTCTCCTTGAATCCCATTTTAGAACTTTGTCCCCTAGGTAAAAATCTTCTGCCTTAGTCCTTTTATCAAAAGTCTTCTTGATCCTTTCCTACACAACTTGGGATCTGAGGTACACTTCTTCCCTAGTTTGTTGTAAGTGAATTGTTTGGTTGATTCTTCTTTGGATGTCATTTGGTTCAACCTGCAACTCTTTGAGCAGGTTCATCACTGGTGTTCCCAAAGAAGATGGGAAAACAACTTCCATTCCATAAACTAATTGATAAGGAATAGTACCAATGGATTTCTTTTTGGTTAGCTTGTCTGCCCATAAGGCATTAATTAGCTTTTTGTTCCATGTTTTCTTGTTATCCTCTAACAATTTTTTGATGATATTTACCAGACTTTTGTTTGAGGACTCTGCTAGTCCATTTCCTTGAGGGTAATAAGCTATGGAGTGGCCCAGGGTTATATGATACTTATTACAGAAATCAATTGTTCTTCTAGATTTGGAAGCTACTGCATTATCAGTGACGATTTTGGTTGGGTACTCGAATCTTGATAGGATGTTGGCCTCAAGGAATGTTATTATAACAGTGTTAGTGGCTTGCCTTGATGGTATGGCTTCTATCCATTTAGTGAAATACTCTGTAACAGTGAGGATCCATCTGTGTTGGGCAGAGGAAGGTGGGTGAATTTCACCAATAAAGTCAAGACCCCATTGTTGAAAAGGTGCTTCAATAGAGATTGTTTTTAGGGGCAGGGGTAAAAGCTTTTTATTTCCTTCAAAAATTTGACATTTATGACATGACGTTATAGATTTCTTCACATCAGAAAACAAAGTAGGCCAATAGAAACCGGCTCTAAGAATCTTGTCAGTAGTGGTTTTCCAGTAAAGATGTCCTCCACAGTCACCTGCATGAAACTCTTGTAACACTTTGTCAGATTCTTCTTTTAATAAATAGTTAAGAAGGATACCTTCATGATTCCTCCAAAACAAAGCATTGTCAATTACGCAAAATTTTAAGGATTTCATTTTTAAAAATCTGCTTTTTGTCCTGGATAATTCAGGAGGAGCTTGTAGATTTTCTAAAAGAAATATGATGTCAGCATACCATGGTGATAAAGGCCTGGATGATTGGTGGAGTTGCCATCTCCTCTTCATTATCCATTTCTGCAATAAAATTTATATCTAAGGCCTAACAATTCGATTCAGCCATGAGCTTGGCGAAACCTTGGCCTTTGATTAACTTTGTTGGTTTGATTTCTAGGTCATATTCTAATATAGTAGCAATCCATTTCCCTCTCTTTCCCTATGGACCATCCTGAGTTAGGATATCCTTGACTACTGAATTGGGAACATAGGCTATTATATGAGAATATAAAATGTAAACTCTAAAATCTTTGATAGCTTTGACCAAAGCAAAGGCTTGCTTTTCCATTATATTGTATTTTAAGGGGGCATCTCTTAGGGCTTTCCTAAAAAAGGCAATAGGTTGTTCATAACCCTGATCATTTTTCTGCAGTAGGACTGCAACAGTTGTGTGTTTTGAAGAAAAGGAAAATATAATGAAATCTCTATTAAACTTTGGACTGATCAAAACTGGTGTTTTTGTTAAGGCTAGCTTAATATCTTCAAAGGATTTTTTAGCCTCAATGGTCCATTTTATGGTCGAATATTTTTTCAACATATTGTTTAATGATCTAATTAATTATGCTAAGTTAGAAATAAATCTCCTAAGAAAATTAATTTTCCCTAAAAAGGTTTGTAATTCCCTAATGCTCCTAGGATGTTGTATCTGTAAGATGACTTCAATTCTTGCAGGATCTATTCGGATACCATATTTAGAGATTATATGGCCTTATAACTTTCCCTCTTCTAACCCAAATAAAGATTTTTTGGGATTCAAAGAAATTCCATACTTCCTGCATTTGATGAAAACCTAACTTAGATGATCTAAGTGTTGTTTATTAGATTTTGAGAATACAATGATGTCATCTAAATATATTACTAGGAAGTCATGAATTTCCTTAGCAAAAGCTATGTCCATGACTCTTTGGAAAGTGGCCCCTACATTCTTTAATCCAAAAGGCGTCTTCACATACATGAATGTGCCCCAAGGAGTAGTAAACACAGTTTTAGCCTGGTCGTTTGGGTGAACTAAAATTTGATTGTAACCAAAAAACCCATCCAATAATGAGATTCTAGTTGACCCTACTACCCTTTGTAAGATGTGATCCATTTTAGGGAGAGGGTAATTGTCTTTGAGTGAAACTTTATTAAGATTCCTGAGATCAACACCAAGTTTGATCTCACCAGTTTTCTTCCTTGTTGGCACTAAATTTGAAACCCAATCAGAAAATCTGATTGGTGCTATTATATTGGCCTCATACGTCCTTCGGATTTCCTTTTCAATAGAAGGAAATAGGATGGGATTGATCCTCCTAAGCTTCTACCTGAAAGGTTTCTGGTTTTCTTTTATGGGGATAGTGTGTTGTATGATGTTGGTGTCATAGGACTTGAGGTCTTCATAACTCCAAGAAAAGACATCTTGGAATTCCTTTAATAATTCAAGGTATTTCACTTTTTCGGTAGGAGGTAAGGACTTTGAAAGTTTGATTAATTTTGGATTTTCCTTAGTGCCTATGTTACACTCCTCTATATCAGATTTTAAAGGTTCCATATTTGGTTTTCTAGGGACATCATTTCAATCGAACAAGTCTTCCAAAGGGGTTAATCCTTTGGGCAAAAAGTTGTCTTTGAGATTAATGATTTTAGAGTCTTCGTTAATTATCTCATTAATTTCAACTTGCTTCAGGTTTTCGACATCTAATTTTGTAAATTTAGTGGGATGGAATCTATCTATCTTTTCATCTTCAATTTCATTAATTTCTATTTCATCTTTAAAATCAGGATATAATGTTATGTTAGTATCTATATTACTATTTACAAATTCTTCCTCTAAGGTTAAAAAATTGTTTATCTGTTTGTCATTAGCAAATACTTGCTAGTTTTTCAAGTTATCTGGGATAGCAGGTTTGTGCCTGACGTCAACAGTGTACTGATGGTTAGGTTGGAATGGTAACTTACAAGTGCTGGAAAATGTAGGAATTTACAGTGTAAGTTCCTCAGACAGAACACCAAAGGACATCGCTCACAAACAGATCACAGATCAATACACCAGTATTTTGACATGGTTAAAACCCTCAAAGAGGGAAACAGTCTAGGGCCTGAGCCAACACGGCCACTTCAGGCAATTTATTAATAAAAGAATGAAAATTTACATAGGCTTCTCTCATAGACGGATTACCCTGCAAATGACCCTCCATGCTCTTTAAATAGATATCATGGACCAATCGGGTGTTAAGCCATGGATCAAGTGTCGGTAATACCGAGGAGAGAATGAACCGTCGGATCACTACATATCATGACCGTCGGATTATAAGTTAAAAAATGTACATAGTAAAGAAACACACTTTACCTAACTCTATACTAGACCAAGTTGTACTTAACTATTTCCTATGTGTCGGAATATCCTAACATCCCCCCTTAAGAACAACTTGGGATAGGAGTGAAGGATTTACAAATATGACACAATAGGAGAAGGAAGGAGGCACTAGAGCCTATCCCCCCTTAGTGACAACTTCCTGAACTCCAACCATAAATCGAAGTTTAGTGAACTTCGCCTCTGTGAGATCCTTTGTAAATATGTCTGGAGTCTGTTTGTATAAAGCTAATAAGTTGTTCCATATAGATTTCTTCATGCAAGTCCCCATGCAAGAAGGCGGATTTAACATCCATCTGATGGACTTCCCATTTGAAAGAAGCAGCAAGGGAAAGAAAAAGGCGGATAGAGTTCATTTTGGCAATAGGGGAGAAGGTTTCAATATAGTCAATGCCTTCAACTTGTTACAAACCCTTAGCAACAAGACGAGCTTTATGTTTATCAACTTTTCCATCTGGTCCATACTTGGTTCTGTAAAACCATTTGCATCTAACAAGTTTTCGTCCCTTTGGTAGAGGAACAAGATCCCATGTATCATTTTCCAATAATGAATGATATTTTTCATTCATAGCTGCTTCCCAATCTGGATGGCCTGAAGCTTCTGCAAAGGTGTCAGGATCATAATTCACTGAAGCTTGAGCCAGTAAAGAAGAGGCTCTCTCGAACTGAGAACGTGTACGCTGCTAATCTATAGGATCACTAGCAAGATCACCTGTTGCATCCCGAGTAGCACGGACCCATTTTGGAAGCTGAGGAGCTGAAGGAGGATCCTGAGGAGGTGGGGGAGGATTTTCATCCTCGCTTTCATCATCTCAAGAAGAAATATTTTCAAAAGTAGAAGTGATAGGGAGAGGTGGCACATCCGCCGCACTAGGCTCGCAGGCCGATACATTTTCAGCAAACTTTACATCGCTTCTAATGATAACATTTTTGGACTTAAGTGGAATAAGTCTATATCCTTTGACATCTTCAGAATATCCAACAAAAATACATTTTTCACTCTTAGGTTCTAAAGCTTTATGTTTCTCATCTGGAATATGGGCCCATGCTTCACTTCCAAAAACACGAAAGTGACTTACATCTGGTTTGATTGAGCTCCATGCTTCTTCTAGAGTGCTATTCTTTAAAACCTTAGTAGGAGTGCGATTTATTATGTAATTTGCACAGTTAATTGCTTTTGCCCAATAATTAAGACTAAGTCCTTTAGATTGAAGCATACAATTAGCCATTTCCTTTAAGGTGCGATTCTTCCTTTCAGCTACACTATTTTGTTGTGGAGTATATGGAACAATATGTTGCATTTGAATTCCATTCTCAGTGCAAAAGTTGATGAATGTGTTTTTAACATATTCTCCACCATTATCAGATCTTAGCTTAAGAATTTGATGTCCAGATTGTTTTTCAACAAAGGCCTTAAAGGCCAAGAACATGTTAAATACTTCACTCTTGAGTTTTAAGAAGTATACCCAAGTGCGTCTGGAGAAATCATCAATGAAAGTTAAGAAATACTTGTAGCCAGAGAATGAAGCAACTGGAAGTGGACCACATAAATCACTATGCATGAGCCGTAAAGGGGCTGAGGCGTGCCAAGAGGCATGTTTTTCAAAACTGTCCCGATGATGTTTTCCGAGTACACATCCGGAACAAACACCATCTCTGCAAGATACCATTGGAAGACCTGTCACCATATTTTCTTTACATAGATTCTGAAGAGAGCGATAGTTTAAGTGACCAAATCGCTCATGCCAAAGTTTGCTCACTTCATCATTATGAGCAACAAATACTGAGGGAAGATTTGATGACCCAAAGTTGTGAAACTTATACAACCTTGTAGAATCATCAGCAATGCCAGTAGCTAAAATCTGTCTAGGATCTCTTAGGTCCTTAATTACAACATCATGAGGTGAAAATTCAACGATTTTACCTTCACCTGAATGGGTTATCTAATATACAGATAGAAGGTTGCAGGATAAGGTTGGAACACATAATACATCATTAAACTGACCATTGTCTAGATGAACAGTTCCAGTCCCTACAACACTAAGAGATCTATCATCACCAACATATATATTTTTGGTGTTACAATCATTTAAAGAAGAAAACATGGCTTTGTTTTTGGCCTTGAGATAAGAAGCTCCAGAATCAATGAGCCACTCATGAGAATGAGAAGAAGAAGATACATTTAGTGCATAGCCAGACCAAGATGCTTGACAACCACATGCAGAAAGTGCCATTCCTGAAGATGAAGTTGAAGTTGAAGATTGCTCCAAATGGATGTTATGCTTCTTCATTGCTGCTTCCAAGGCTTCCATCTTCTTAAAGCATTTGGATTCTAAGTGACCATCTCGATTACAAAAGTTGCAATGTCTATCAGTCTTCTTCCCTTTGTTTTTATTTTTCTTATCATTTTGTTGAAATGATTTTTCATTTTGAGGCCGAAATTGCTTAGGACCCTTGTTTGGTTTAGGACCATTCTTTTTAGGATACAACTTCTTAGGATTCTTTGGATTTGGTTGCTGCTGGGTGGCTAATGCTTTCTTAGAAGAGTTTCCAAGATGAAGAAGACCAAGGTGTAAGAGTTTTTCTTGTTCTATTATTAAAGAATCACAAAAGGAATCAAAGGAAGGGGACTTGTAGGTTTGTCCTTGAGAAATGAAGGCTTCTCTTGTAGAATGGAAGGTGGAAACAAACACAGAATAGGCTGGTCCCAACTTAGTAAGAATGGAGTAGATAAGGCTACTATCTTCTTTCTTAACCTTAACACCTTCCAAGAGAAGTCTAAGGGTCTTGAACTTGGACAAAAAATCTTCAATGCAAGAAAAATTATTGGGGTCCAATGTAAGCAATTCATTTTCAAGTTGATGGGCTTTAAGTTCATTTTTAATTCCAAAGACTTTAGTAATCTGTTTCATTGCTTCATCAGGAGTATCAAGTTCCGCAATATGAAATCTAAGATCTGGAGAAATAGACATCCCTATTAACCCACGTGCTTGGTCTTGCCTATTTTCCCATTTAGCTGCCTTGTCTTCATATTTCGGTTTGGTCTCTTGGCCTGTGGCTATTCTGTAAAGACCTTTACTTCTAAGTAAATCCACAATGTAGGACAACCATTGGAAGTAGTTGGTGCTGTGAAGAATAACTTGGCATGGACTTTCCATTTTAACAAAAACTGAAGCTATAGATGCTGAAACTAAGTTTTTCAATGGAAATATCTCGAAAAATTAGGCTGTTTCAAAAAAAATGGTTCTGAAAGCGGCTTCCGGATGAAGAAGTTATGGCTTTTTGAAGAAAAATTGATGAAGTCACCGACGAAGTGCGGGAATGTGCGGAAATGAAAAATCTGCCCCCACAAAATGGAGATTTGAACCGAAGACCTCTACTCTCATAAATTAGCTTTGCACCAAGTGAGCTATACAAAAAGTTTGAGAGAGAGAGAGAGAGAGAGGGGGGGGGGGGGGGGTTGATGCTTTGGGTTGCGTGCTTGCTTTGAGAAAGCTCTTTTTCCACAAACACAAAACCCATCAAGGACATACAAAAAAAAGAACCTTGCGGCTCGAAGTTAGCTTTAGCCGGAAACTAGATATTTTCAAAAACGAACCTTGCGGCTCGAAGTTAGCTTTAGTCGGAAACTAAATATTTTCCTCAATGTTTTTGATTTTCCGAGATCACACTAAGGCACAACAGAAAAGAGCATACGCATGAGAAAAATCCTTCCTTTGTGTTTCTGATTTCCCCAGATCGCACAGAGTCACAGGGCGAAGAGCATACGCAGAAATGAAAGGTATAGATCCGGTAATAAAAAAAAGCTAAATAAACCGAAAACCGAAATAAACAAAGAGAAATAACTGTAAACTGCAAATAAACACTGTATACCTCTAGATCTTAAAAATGACGCAGCTAGGGCTACCAGAAACCTTTTCGCGTGAAACGAAAGGGGTTCCTCACTGGAACAGATGCTCCCAACACAACAGAGCAGTCCTCTTAGCCCGAAAGCAGTCAGAAACAGTAGATCTAGGAAACGGTAGTCGGATGCAGTTGTACCGGCTTCAGATTTGGATCACCAACGGACGTGGCCCTCAAATAGCTCTGATACCATGTAGGAATTTACAGGGTAAGTTCCTCAGACAGAACACCAAAGGACATCGCTCACAAACAGATCATAGATCAATACACCAGTATTTTGACGTGGTTAAAACCCTCAAAGAGGGAAACAGTCCATGGCCTGAGCCAACGCGGTCACTTCAGGAAATTTATTAATAAAAGAATGAAAATTTACATATGATTCTCTCATAGAAGGATTACCCTACAAATGACCCTCCATGCTCTTTAAATAGATATCATGGACCAATCAGGTGTTAAGCCACGGATCAAGTGTCGGTAATACCGCGGAGAGAATGAACAGTCGGATCACTACATATCGTGACTGTCGGATTATAAGTTACAAAATGTACATAGTAAAGAAACACACTTTACCTAACTCTATACCTAACTCTATACTAGACCAAGTTGTACTTAACTATTTCCTATGTGTTGGAATATCCTAACAGAAAACATTGCTAAACTATGAGCCTGCATATTATGCTTCCTAGGAATTACATCAACCTTGGTTTCTAGGAAAGTGTTTAGTATTTCTATAATGGTTCCTCTGTAACAACTTAATCTAGGGTCTTTGGTCATATATACAACTTTAATCTGTTTTATCACTAATTCAGAGTCTCCCATGACAGAAACTCTTATAGCTCCTAGCTTCCTAACTAATTTAAGACCTAAAAGAAGTGCTTCATACTCAGCCATGTTGTTAGTGCATTTAAAATTCAGTTTGTAAGCATGGCCCTCTGAGTGATCATTCTCTAGATTGTATATCCACACTCTTGCTCCCACTCCTAACTTATTCACTGATCCATCAAATTCAAGGTGCCATAATATCTCATGTTCATAATTTTCACTGTCAGGGGGAAGAAAATTTTCGTTGTCTGCTGCATTTTGATTATCTTGTTTATTGGAAATCTCTTGAGTTTGGACAATTTCTTTTTTAGCTGTAATTGCAATTTCTTTTGGTTCTGAAATAATACTGTTTGAAGTGGTTTGTTGTGTTTGTTCAGAATTATACAAAATAAAAGAATCAATGTCCGAATGCAAGGAGTAGATAGGAACGTTTTGAGGCCTATCCCTACTACTCACCACAAATTTCATTAGGGTCTCTCTGTACAACTTTTTAGGTTTTCCAAAGACTATGATTGTGGCATATGACATGTCAAGTTGCAAAGATCCTTGTAGTTTAGCCCCCCATGATCTAGACAATAGCATGTCATATTTAGGTGGGATGTCAACGACTATTATATCCATGAGAATGGTCTTAGCATGATATTGTACTAAGGAAACACACAGGTCTTTGATTAACCCTAGACACTTTACTTGACTTGAGTCAAATGAAAATAAGTCCTTGTAAGGTCTAGTAATGTCCAAGTTTAAATTTTCCATAACATATTTAGGCATTAAATTGTGTGAAGCCCCTGAATCTAACATTGCATTGTGTAAGATTTTATCATGAAAGCTAAGGCTAATATAAAAGGGTGGTATTCCTCCTTCTAAGGGCTTTCCATTAAAATCGGGACCAAATATAAGTTCTGGCTGATCATCAAACAAGTTGACAGAGTCTTCATTCTCAACAAAGTTTAAGGTTTTGTTTATTTGAGACTTATAGGTTTCACTTTTAATCAGCTCTGTTAAGGGAACTGAAATTTTCAGTTTAGCTACCTCTGCTCCCAAATTGAAAGGAAAAAGGGATTTTTCTATTTGAGGGCTTGGAATTTTCTTTTTCTGCATTTGAGGTCTTGTCCTGTGGATTTTCTAATATGGTTTTTGGAGATTTCTCCACCATATCCTTGGAGGGGATTGAAGAGGATGGTTGATCATTAGGGGGTTGGTCATGGGTTATATCTACAATGGTGGGACCAGGAGGGTTTTGATTTTGTCTAGGGAGAATTTGAAGAGTTTTAGTAACTAGAGCTGCTTTGATCTTCTTGGGTTGATTTGACACTATTTTCTTGGTTTGGTCAGGAGTGTCAGAATTCTTTTTACTCCTTAAATTTTATTGTTTTTGTACTTCAAAAATGGCAGAATCATAACCTTGTTTATAATCAAATGATTCTCTAGATTGGGTCTGCAATTGCTGCAGCATATGTAGTTCCTGCTCATCTTAGGTAAAGAAGACAGTTTCCTCATCATTTATTCCCATCAAGTTAATGTGTGTGTCTTGTTCAGGGTCATCTGAATGGGATGTTTCAGCATAGTTTTCCTGAAAGGGAGGCCTAATATTCTGGTCAGGTCCATTATTTCCAGTATTTTGATTCAAATTCTTTCTAAAGTTTGGATTTCTCACTGGAGGTGCCTGTTTATTATCCTATTGAGGCTTCCTCTCAATGTTCTCTATCCTATCCATTAGTTTTTCCATACCCTTGGTTAGAACATCTATTTTAAGGTCAGAGGGTGAGGCTTCATCTTTCGCAGATCCTCTCCTTTCATTCCTAACACTAGCTCATTTTGCTAGCAAATTGGCTTCTACACTAACTGCTACACTCGCATTGTCTTCTAAAGTTGGAGGATTTCTTTCTCTGAGTTGGAATTCCATATCAGTATCAAACCCATCAGGAAACTTTATCAGTGCTAATTCAGGTGGGGGTATAATATTTACTGGTATTGCATTGTATATATTGTTAAATCTGGTACAGTAATCTTGGACTGTTTCATTTGGTCCTCTTTTGATGTTTTCGTATTCTGAAAGGATCTGCAGAGGGTTCTTTTTATTTTCCCATCTATTTAAAAATTGCTGATAAAATATACCTAAAATATCTATGCTATTAGAAGGTAACAATCTAAACCATTTCCTTACATCACCAGCGAAAGTTTGAGCAAAAAGTCTCATCTGAACATCTCCAATATCAATTTCATGCAATTCAAAGTAGTATGTCATTTTGTTTACATGATGTTGTGTTGTATAAGGTCCTATGCCATAAAATTGGACAATTTTGTTTCGGTAATCTTGTGGCATGGCACCAAGTGGGGCAAGTAACACAAGAGGAGCATATCTATTTGCCATGGCTCTAAGTTGGGCAAGGCTAAGAAGTGGGGTTGGGGTACCAGGAGATGATACAGTAGTTGATCGAGAACTGGGAGTAATAGGTGATTGATGGACCGGGAGAAGAGGCGGGTGGGATAAGGGGGATTGCTTTTTATAACTAGCGGGTTGATGAGGGCTTTTTCTCGCTCGCTTGCTAGATTGATTGCGAGCTTGTGGTAGAGAAGGTCCCGGAGGGCCTTAAAAAATATGCAGTATCTGTAAAAGGGAAGGTCCTGTCAAATCTAAAGGGTCGTGTAGCTCCTGGCTCTAACCACCGGCAAGTAGGACTGGGTCTAAGCCAGGTAGGAAAGTATCTGGGCGTAGGGGCTATCAATGAAAATCGTGTCAATGAAAAAAAAGTATCTGGAATGAAATCGCTCGACCCCCGGGAGAGGGCAGCCTGGTCTCTCTGACTGAAAGAGGCAATTCCTCTCCTCTCCCTCTCCTTAACAGTCGAGCACCTAAAGGTCCTTATGGTCGAGCACCTAAAGGTCCTTATCAGTCGAGGACCGGTAGATAGGTTGGTAGGGAAGTGAAGGTATAAATGGAGGTGAGGAATGAACTTCAGAGGTGGAAGGGAATAATTGTGAACTAAGGTTAGTTGACAATGGTTCAGAAAGCTCAGGGATCTTAACAGTAGTAAGGGATGACTGAGGGAAATTTAGAATATACTCATCAATTGATTGGTTTTCCTTTTGGACTTCGAGATCTGCAATAAACTTTGGATCTAGAACTATGTCATCAGGTGCACTTTCAGACCTAGTTCTAAATAGGGAAAGGTCAAATGACTCATCAAAGGGGAGGTATTCTAGAAATAACCACTCATCAAGGTAGGAATCTGATTTGATTGAAGGTGTTGGACTTATTGAAATTTCTTGTCTTTTGGATCTTCTTGAAATTAGGTTGGGATTATCCACTACTGGGGCAGGGTTTGGATCTGGATTAGCCCTAGTATAGTAAGTTCTCCTTGAAGCTAGATTTTTGAGCTTTTCTAATTACTTTCTTTTTGTGAAATTTTATGAATAACTTCTAATAAACCCTTCAAGACTGGGGCAGGGTTTGGATCTGGATTAGCCCTAGTATAGTAAGTTCTCCTTGAAGCTAGATTTTTGAGCTTTTCTAATTACTTTCTTTTTGTGAAATTTTATGAATAACTTCTAATAAACCCTTGAAGAGGCTTGAAATAAAGATTTGAAAATTTCTCAAAGATTTATTAAGACTGAGGGTTTGAGTCCCCAGTATGGTCGCCACTATGTTATCACTTAGAAGTTTTCCCTAGAAGTTATCAAAAGAAGGAAGCATTCGAGGTAACCACAAACCAATCTTTTAGGCTTAGGCTCTAGCAAACCTAAGTCTAGAGAGGGCTCTCTCTTTATAATTTAGCTTTGTTTTTATGGGATTTTAGGCTAGTTCTTAGTGTTCATGGCGTTTTGTTTTGAATTGAAGGTTGGGTGGTGGAATTCTTGGAGCAGATGGATAGAGCTAGGTCTTCAAGCCATTGGGCTATGGATTCAATAAATGGATAGCATAACTGGACCAGATCATTAAAGGGAATGTTCATAGGGCAATCTAGCAAAGAAAAAGGCAAATCTTTAGGCCAAATGGGTGAAATGATTCTAACCAGGGTGAAAGGGCACTTAAGAATCCTTGGACCGAGATCAGAATGAAGAAAAAAGGGTGATCATGAACAAAGGACAATTAAGAATCCTTTGCTATAGACCATAGAAACAAAAAAATATGGAAGCTAAGGAGCAGTTAAGAATTCCATAGCTAAGATAGTTTAGGAGAAAACATTCAGAATGTAAAACAATCAAGACATAGTGCATTCAAGCAATTTCTGAAATACCATTCCTTGTTATACATTTAGATTTTAGAAATTTACACAAAAGATTATGGAAAAAACATAAGGAAAAACAACATTGAACATGAGAGAATACTTATTTGTATTTCGCTTTACACAAGAATCCTGTAAAATATCTGATCTTTATTCCTTGATCCAGCAAGCCAATCCAGTCATTAATACAATAGAACTTTGATTTGAGAGAAAAAGTCTATAGATATGTCTTGGAATCCACACTACATGCTTCGAAATGTGAAGTATTTATACAAAAAAAATTACAAAATATCTCATAACAATTTGAGATTTAATCTAGGGAATAAAATATCTTCAAGCATGAATATAGAGACATATGTAGAATTGCTTCTTGCTGTCCCTTTTATTTTGGAGTTGCTGGCTGATAGTTGTGGTATTTCTACGCTGGCATCTTCTTTACTTTGATCTTTCACTGATACTCTTTGACTCTGTTACTCTTTGACCCTGCTGATCTATCTTTTACCTATTTCACTTGGCTGTCTTCAGATTTACTGTGCAGTAACTTTTTGATGTAAATTTATCATAGTAAATTTGTCATTTTCTCCCACCATTCTGCATCAGGTAACTTTATTTTTACCATCCTTCTGTAGATTTCATCTGCCTCTGTGTATTTTGCAAAATTTGGTTTGGTGAGAAACAAATGTTTCACTTCATGCTCTATGAAAAACAGGTTCTCCAATGTATCATATAATACTTTGCCTGTGGGCAAAGCTTTAATAGCCGAAGAGCTCGCTTGTTCCTTGGCCAATTTCCTAAGTCTATCACTATAGTCCAACTGGGTCATGAGTTTTTCATTGATGACCATGGGACTAGGAAGACCTTTGTCCCTTAAAATCTGAAATTTAGCCATGAACCTATCAATGGCTGCTTGCATGTTGTAGCACTTCTTCTCTAAGTTGTGCATGAGGTTTCTTTTGGAAAGAACCTTTCTAATCTCCATAATGGCTTCAGTCTTGGCTTCTATGTTAAGCTCTTGGAGCTCATATCTGTTCTTGCTATTTAGGAAGTGGATGAGTCGATTTGCATCCTCAAGTTTATCTCCTAATTCTTCTCTTACTTTCTGGATAGCTTCAGTGGCTATCTTCACTAATTCTGTCTGTTCAAATATAACTTGGATTGATGGCCAAATATCATTGATAGAGTCAATGATATTGGCCCAGAGCATCTCTTTAGTATGTCCTAGTGGCTTCTGCAGTGTCAAATATCTCTCTAGGACTTTGATTTTCTCACCCATCCTTAGGGCCTTCTGTGTCTCTTCTCTTTGCTGAATTTGGGAAAGTTTACAGTCAGTTTCTAAACTTTCCACTTTTTCCTTTAATCTCTTTAGATTTGTAGCCTAGATAAACATATCCTCCATGGATTTTACCAGTTCTGCTACTTTCTCAGTTGATGTACTTGCTGTTGTAGTGGACTTAGTTGTAATTGGCATTGTTGTGGCACGTGGAGCTGTAGTTGCCAATGATGCTGCCAATGTGGAAGGAACTGCTGTTGATATTGTGGGGATGACAGTTCTGGAAGTTGTGGCCATGTCACTTTGCTTCGACTGAATTAAAGTGTCCAACTCCTTCTCTGTCTCCTTAAGTTGATCATTTAGTTTCAAGACCAAGTCCATGAGCTCTTCATGTCCTTGCTATGCCTCCAGGACTTCCTGTGTCTGCGGATGATGCAACTAGGGTATCTTTAGTTGTTTCTTGAGTGCAAATATGTCATCATTTTTCTTCTTGATTAGTTGCTCTGCAACTTTTACATCTTTGGGATCGTGTCCCAACTCTATGACTAAGTCCTCTAAGGACTTGATTCTATTATCTTTAGCCTGTGAGGAGGCTTTCTCCAACTGAAATTGGGTTGATATATTGTTAAGAGAGTTTTGCAGTTGGTGGGCAGCAATGGCTTTCCCTGTTAAGGTGGAGTATATCATCTCCCCTGTTTGCTTGTGTAGCTCAATCTGGTCAATGGGATGAATATCCCTTGCTAGTACTTCAAGGTCCACTTTCTTAAAATTTGATCTTGTCCTTGGCTGCTGAGTGGTCGGCTTGATGAAGGTCATCTGCATTTTCCCCTCTTTGACATCAAAGGCTGACATAAGCCTTGTTTGATTGGTAAGGGTCAATTTCAGATACTGTGCATAGGTTTGGGCTTTCAGCCTCTCATTTCTAGCCTTTATTTATTTGTATTTTTCCTTTATGTCTTGATCTTTATCTGCTGGCATTATGAAGGAAGACACTGCAATACTTTGCTTCCTTTCCAACATCTGAGTGTGTGATGTGGAAGGTGCTAGGGTGCCTCTAGATGGAGTGGCAAGCCTGCTCATATCTCTTTCTGTGCTTGTAACCTCAGCTGTCTCCTCTGTATATTCCTGTTCAGAGACAGGATTTACTCTTTGTCTCTTAGCCTTGTTTGTCTCTGCATAGACTTGTGATGTTTCTCTTTCTGAAGTAGTGGCCCCTTCCCTGTTTCTCTTGAGGTTTTTCTCCTCATTTAGAGGAGTGTGTAAGACTGGGGTGTACTCATGGTGGCCTCTGGTCTATCTGTTTTCTCTGGTATGCCTGTTTGATCTGGCACATCTGACAGCTCTGGTACTTCTGATTGTTCTGGCACCTATGATTCTTTTGGTATCTGTGATTCTTCTGGCACCTGCAGGAAAGAATCCTCATCAAGCTGTTTCTCTAGGTCAATTAATGTGTTTTCCACAACAACTTCTGCATTATCCCTGTCCTCTAAAGTGTTTTCCACCAATTTCAATTGGTTCGCATACTTTTCTATCTCAGGGATGCGGTGATGGATATAGGGGACCATCTTGTTCTTCTACCTTCTTTTGTAGATGAAGTCCAAGGGATCATATCTCCATATGAAGCTTTGTTTCAGTTTTAACCTCTGAAGGATTAGGTCTGTCTCCTTTCTAGCTTCTCTGCTATTACAAATAAAGGGACCCGATTGGTCTTTGATTTTGAGCTGGGCTTTATTTTTGGCTTTGACAAAGTTTACCTCATCTGAATTTATTATTTTCTTCTAGTACTCCAAGGAAAATAACCTCATTGGGAGGCATTTTGGTAGTTTGTATGGGGCCAGCGCACATCCATAAATTCTTATTTCAATGTGGTTTTGGTACAAGTACTAATATCCCACCTGATGATTGATGTTTAGATGAAGGACTCTCTCGATTTCAGGACTGATTCTTGGTGGAGGGGTTCCAGTGAGCATGGTCATCACAGGGTGGAAAAAGGAATCAATGAATTCATTGTATGAATAAGGGGAGGGATGTTGATGAATCAATGGGGTCCAGAAGATAACTGATCTTGGTTGGCCCTTGGTGTCAAGCTTCTAGAGAGTAAAGGGGAACTTATCTACTTGGTAGTATAGAAAAAGGTGATACAAAACAGAGGAGTACTTAAAAACTCTCTCATTACTCATTCTAAGGAACTATTCATGCATCCTATCAACTATGAACTGAGCATAGTCATATATGACAGTAGGAGGCTATCCTGGAGTGTATATGGACATGAAGGTTAAAATAATCTCATCAATATATTCACTAGTGGTATAACCCTGGATTCTAGATATCATATCCATAATACTTCTGCCCCATGAAGAAAATAAAGTTGATACACATGGAGGGGGTTCTTTGAGGGTATACTTTTCTTCTACAATGAAGGTTTGGATTATTTGAGCCAATCTTGCAGGGCTGAGTTTAGGATATAAGTCCAACAGGTCTCCAATGGAGAGGGGAGTCAAGTTTTGGCCAGGTTGGAGTTGTAGCATCTCATTTATTGATTCAGCAATGATGGTGAAAAGTATGGTCTGGTTAGGGGACATCACTGCTCTTTGACTGGGGATATAATTTGCATGGTAGTAATGGATAATTTATGGGAAAATGTGAACTCTGGGGAACTGGTACTTAGCCAAATTGGACTCCCACAGTCCAATTTGATCAGTCTGGTTCAAGGTTCTATCCCTACTTTGGCAGTATACTTTAAGCGGGGATTCATGGACATTGGTGTCCTTTATTTGGAAATCCCTATCAACCAAGGGGAGGTGGTCTAGGTCTAGTTGAGGAGTGGAAATAGGTCTAACATCCATGGAAGTTGGGGCACCCATTCTCAGTTCTTGTGGATTTGAGAATGGGGGTGGTAATTTGCAGTGTTTTTTAGGGCAATAGTGGTTCAGTATAGAGTAGGTTTGAGTCGCTAGAATTTATTTAATTAATTTTTTACTTTAACTAAGAAAACTCAGTAACTGGTTCTAAAATTGATAGGGGTTTCTAGAGAATTATGGCTGAAATACCTGGAATTGAGGAGAATTGGCTCTGAACAGGTTGATGGGCAACTACGAATGGTCGAAAAGGTTCTAAGTAGGCTGGAAAGGAAACTGGGTGCTTTGTGGCGTCTTTACGGTGCAATTGGATGTAGGTTGATAGCTTCGACATTTGCAGGTGCGTGCATGGAGGTTTATAGTTGAAAAAATGATAAAAAGAAATGATTTGGGGCTTTTTGGCTTTATGCGCGAAAGTCAATTTTGGCGGGTACGGGTGAACAATGGTCATCTGTCATGTAGCGAATGTAACTATTTGTCGCATAGCGGGTGGGCGGTAATTGGGTTCCATCACACCGCTTTTGGGCGCTCGGTGGTATTGGGGGGAGGTTGCCCGATTCCATACGTTGAACGACACGTAGCATCAGGGGCCTGGCGGAAAACAACTTTTTTGGGCGGGTATTTTTCAGTGGATGTGCTGGCCCAATATGGATAAAGGCTGTTGGATGTGGAGGGAAGCGATCGCACGATGATCGGGTGGGGAAACTGCATGGAGGGTAGTGGGGGGCCCGACAGGCGATTAAGTGTAGCGGTATTTGAGTTAACGGTGGATTAAGGCGGGATTATGCCATCGGGGTGATTAACGAAGGGTTTAGTCGGGGTTAACGATTGAGGGCGGGATTTTAATATTTTTGAGGGATAAGGGGTAGTGATATAGTTTATATTTAAACTAAGGAATGGGATTATATTATATATAGGAGCTATATATATATATGGGAAAATGGGTTTTTATCGGGATTTAATGTAATAAAATTAATAATTAATCTAAATGGGCGGAAAAGGGACACAATACACTAAGAAAATGCTTTTTCATGATTTAAATTCTTCTCACCTATTGACATCAATACTTAGAGTAATGTGCTTTTGTGGGTTTTTTAATGAAAAAGGGGTTTTCCATGGGGGTGATTACTTTCCCTAGGCAAATAGTATTTTAACCTTAGGAAAAGGGGTATTATTAGGGAAAATGAATGAACTGAACGGGGAAAGACTTTCTGTAGGGGGAATATGGTACTTGTTATCCCTAAATCATTGAGCTGAGGGTCCAGTCCCTCCAAAAGTCAGAGAAATGCTTTGAGCCTCTTTGACTTAGGGTTTTCAAGTACTTAGAACTTTATAATGGGAAATTAGTAAAGAAAAGGGGTAAAATGAACGGGGGAAGTTAATTAACTACTTTGTAAATCATTTGCATGCTTGATTGTTCATTGATATGTGGAACTTTATGATGTGAATGATAAATATGCTTTTGTCTAATCAATCATCATACTTCTGCAACCTTTCTTCTACTTACCCACCTACTCATCCTACCATTTTCACTTCTCTCTATTAGGGTGCATTTGAGCTAGCAAACCATTTTCAAACATTTTTATTTCTCTTTACAATAATAAACTAACTAAATCTAACCTTATTACATCCAAGGGCTCAGATTAAACAGTTGAGCTCCTTTTATTTACTCTACCTATCTAATGATCTACCAAGATTAAACAATTTGGTCAGATTTTATTCTCTAACTATCAACATAAAATTTAAAGCATGTCATAATCAAGATTAAATAGTTTGATTACCATGGATTGTGGCATGAATAACAAGCTTCACACAATCATTATTATGCATAAAAGTAAATAGTAGTGGCATTTTGACTTGCTCACTTTCATGGTCTTTTTCTTTTTATTGGGGTTCATATTTTTCACTTTTTTGGACCTTTTCTTATTCTTTTTGTCCTTTGATTATTCTTTTAGGACATACCCTCTTTCCATTTTTTAATTTCTTGAGTATGGAAAACATTTGCAGAAAGCAAAGGTATATACATATTACAGGTTTAATCTCAGTCATTCAAAAATTATGACTCCTATTGGTATAGGAACCTAACAAAACCCTCGGGATCTTTGCTTTTGGTGGTTTTTTTATTGCTTTCTAGTTTCTTTAATGGGCTGTCTCTGTATAGGTGCCCATGTTCATGGCACTTGCGGCACCTAAATGGGACATGCTCATAGTCCACTGCCTGCACCCATTCCTCATCATAAACTTCTAAAATGATCTCGTCTGGGTGTGCCCTAGATAGGTCCATTTCCACATAGATTCGAGTTAAGGAAGTGTATTTGCCTCTTAATGTTGCATTGATATCTTTATAAAATGCCCTAGTTTATTTCCAATAGCCTTTAGAGACTCCGACAGCCAATAATCTAAAGGAAGGGAGTAAAGTCTTATCCATACCCGTACTGAAGTGAACATTTCTCATTTTGGGACAAAGTTCATCACCCAAGGTCTCATGTACAAGCCTGTGGCAGCGTAAAAATAGGATCCTTCCTCGAACACTCTGTCTTTATCTTCTAAGCTCGTGAACACCACTGTGAAGAAACCCTTGGATCCAAGGTGAAGGTTTATTTCTCCTTTTAGTTTCCAATGGTACCTTATCCATGCATGTAAGGCCTTCTCCGTTGGCCAGGTCCCCATAAATTTTCATATGGTCGCGTGTTCCGCCATGTGATCTCTGTGCACTTGTAGTGCTGGGTCACTTAAAATGACCCAGGGAGTGATAGTAGACTTGGGTTTGCGGCCCCTTGTCGCCCTCAAAGGTGCATCTTTTTGACTGCTGCCCTCTTTCCTCTTCTCCCTGCTGCCCTCTTTCCTCTTCTCCCTGCTGTCTTCCTCATGATTTGCTCTTTGTTCGTGAGTTTTAATTTTGTCCGTGTTAGTGTCCTCAGTGATCCCCTTTGTTGGTTTCTTGAAGTGATGAAGATCAATTTCCTTGTTTCTGTTCGCGACTATGTGATTGTAGGAGGGAGAAGAACTCCCTCCTCCATGACCCACCATGGTCACCAACTTCCAACCTTGACTCAAACCCTAGATCAGAATGCCGCTCTTCTTCGTCAATGCTCTAGCAGTCAGGTTGGCTTGCGTTTTTATTAAACTAAGGGCTCATGAATACATGACAACCCTTAGGTGTTTTTTTCTGAATAGGCTCCTTTTTAGCCCAAATTGAAAAAATACGTGTATAGTGAGGTGGAAAATAGTGGGAAAATATGGACAAAAATATGGAAAATGTGGGAAGTGACATCAATCGAGAGAACCTTGATGGAATTGTTGTTGTTGCAACATTGGTGGGCTTAAATACATGCCAATATGCATATATGGTGGAGGGATTTGTCAAAAATAATGAAGAAGCTATTGATGATGGAATTTCCACTTCTTCAGTAGGCCAAGATGATTCTTGTATAAAGAGTTGTGAACTGTGCATGACTAAGGATAAGAAAATTATTGAACTCACGCAAAAAGTTGCAGATTTAGAGAAATCCAAAGAGTCATTATCTTCTCCATAGGTTCACCATGATTCCTCAAAAAAGCGTTGTGAATTATGCTTAAATAAGGATCAATAGGTTCTTCATCTGAGGCAGGAAGTCACAAGCTTGTAGAAATGTCTAGTGGACAGTGAACAAAGGGAAAATGTATCTAGATACAAGTACGAAAAATATATTGAAGAGTTGAAAGATAAAAAAAATTAAAGCTATAGATGATGGAATTAAGGAACTTAATTATTTAAAACAAAAGTATAGGGTTAAAACGAATAAATATGCAACCAAGATACTAGAGCTTAAAAATGAGCTTAAAAGTAGGCTTGAGGTTCTTAACATACCACCTCCAAGTTTTGGGCATGTAATCAACATGTATTAATTCACTTACACTTCCCAGTAGATGACCACTGAGAAGGAGCCTCTGAACGACCGTCCGTCCCCAAAGAAAAACAACCAATACAACTTGAGAAGTTAAGGGGGCCCCACTGTGTTTGAGATACCGAAAGAAAAGGTAAGAAAACATTTGCTCAGATCAGTTGACCCATTGGTAATCTCAACATAGAAAACCCAAAGCAAGTCTGGGAAGACAAGTACAACAAAGAGTATGTCTATGAGTAGCAAAGACGAGAGTAGCCCATTAGACAACACGAACACAAGTCTACCCCTGGACATCTCAGTGAGTCTTCTTGCTCTGAAATACAACATTGTTGAAGACATGAAAAAGTCTTGTGCGAACATATATCTCTATGAGTTAACCAAGATCACGAATTAGCACGATATTATTTTGTGTGCACAGGGGTAAACCTCCAGAGACAGTGTGTCGCCTCTTCCAGCAAGGGACCAAGCAAGTTTCCCGACTCACCCACATTTGTGCTCAACGCACTTCGCATGGAAGAAGCAAACTCGCTCTAACCATTGTTTTTGTTGTCATTCAAAATATTTAACTTCAATGTCCTCAACTATTTGATTGGTTATGACGTGTCAATCAATGTCATGCCACTCTTCATTTCTAAGAGGATCAACGCTCAATGGAGTAGCACAACTCCGCAGATCATCCAACTTGACAGAACATGTGTGCCAACCATTGGTGAACTACGGGATGTGACCATTCGATTATCGTCTGATGAAAGAGTTCATCAATGCATTAACATTATGATTATGGATATCCCTAAAGAATATGGCTTACTTCTCATCAGAGACTGGTCCAACAAGCCGCAAGGATATTTTGCTACGGAATGGTCACACTTATGGCTTCCTCACAAGGGTAGAAACAACTAGATCTAGGTGTTGTCGAAAATATACATGAAACATAACGTTACTCCCTTCAATGGTGAAAATGAATCGTTGGCTTTCGCAGAACTCATGTTCAAAAATTGCTTTTTGGAAACACGACTGGAGTGTTATCTCGCATAGCTAGCCCCAACCCCATCAGACACACATTTGGGTGTCCTTCCTTGCCCAAATGGCGAAAATGAAACCTGTACCATAGATTGTAACAGTAAAATAAGTAGTGACAGTAGTACTAGCATGGAAAGCGATCCTTGTACAAATAATATGTGGACCCTATACTTTAACGAATCCAAACACATGAGAGCTGTGGAGCTGGTTGTGTTTTGACATACCTGTTGCAAAGGAAACATTTAGTCTCAAGCCGCTTGGAGTTTGAGTGCACGAAAAACATCGCCGAGTATGAAGCACTCATTTTGGGCTTACAAAAAGTCATCATCTTCAATATTCTTGTGATTAAAGTGGTAGGTGATTCAAAGATTGTGGCGCGTCACGTACGTAACACCATACACTGTGTTTCACCCCGTCTTAAGAGTTATCAACAAGAGGTATGGCGACTTATCTCTAACTTCCAAGCTTTCAATATTACTTTTCTACCAAGGATGCATAATTTAGCTGCAGATGCTTTGGAAAATGCAGCTGCTAGGATATCATCGCTCAGGGATATATTTGTTGTTGAAATTTTGTATAAGCCATCTATCCCTAATAAATCGCTATTTTTTATTTTTATTTTTATTTTTATGATGGTCAACAAATACTGCATTTGATGGCTAACGCTGACGTCTGCAGACTCTGTAGAGCACAATTGATGATAGTAAAGGAAATCTCATCCCCAAGGGTGTGGTATCACTAGAGAAGTTGTACGACCTACAAAATCACTTTCAGGGGCTCGTGAATGCCAAAGCCCACAACTCCATAATGTTGTACGAACAAATCAACCTGGGAACTGACAAAGATCTGAAGTTCGTGAATCTCGGTACTTGTTTCACACTAGAAGAGTGGCAAGCTTTTTTCCGCTTGTTCAGACATTATCATAATATGTTTGCGTGGATGTACGATGACTTGAAAACATATGACAAACGAATAATCTAGCACGTCATTCCAATCAAGGAAGGGGCCAAGAATTTTCAACAAAAGCTAAAGAAAGTGCATCCATCACTTGAGCCCCTCATACAGAAAAAATTGACTAAGTTGTTGGATGCTCAGATCATTTACAAGGTTCATCATTCCACGTGGATTCAAACTTAGTCCCTATTAGGAAGAAGTGCAGGGACATCCGCTTGTGCATTGATTTCTGAAATATAAACCGTGCCTTGGACAAAGATAACTACCTAGTGCCATCTATGAATCACATATCACAGACAATATCTGGAGTAGAGATGTTCTCTTTGCTAGACGGTTTCTCAGGATACAATCAGGTTGTGGTAGCAGAGCCTAAAAGACTGAAGGAAACATTCCATACCAAGTGGGGTACATTCGCTTACCATAGAATTTCATTTGGGTTGTGTTGAGGGCCCTGAAATCGGGTCAACAACAAGGGGGATACCCACCCGGTCGGGAACCTGGTTGGCAGCTCCGTGCCCGTTTGGTGTAGCGGGTCCGACTGGGGATAACGGGACCAGCTTCCCATTCTAAGGGGGTGTGTGTGTGTAGAATTTGATGATGTGTGTGTGTGTAAGATTTGATAATGAAAATATAGAATTATTTCTAAGCTAATCTAGTTCTAAACTCTGAGACTAAATTTTATACTACTTTAATCTATCAAGAACAACACATCTAATCTACGCTAACCCGGGATAGAACTTTTTCCATTATGCGATCTAGAAATATTTCACACAATAACTGGTAATGAAGATTATTCAGCTATTATGAGAATATAAATCAATTAAGATGAACCATCCTGCATAAGAAGTTAAACAAAACGGTTGTGAACAGCATATCGCATAATCAGTTATTCATGTATTAAGCATAAATCAATGACTCCACCGTACAGAAGTGCCAAATGGTAGTCCACTCATTCATACGTTAACATATAAACAACATCAGCTGTATATTACTCTATGAATGCAAGCAGAAACTCGTCAAGAGATAAAAGTACCATTTATGACTGACTTTATACTCACAGACCTGAAGCAATAATGATCTATTTCTACTTACTTCTAATGCCTACTAAGAGTACAGAAGTGCAACATCAGTAGCAGGTATTAAAATGCAAACATAAATAAATCTTGATCCGTCCATTCATCAAAAACCCCCTCCGAGGGTACAAAAGTGCATGTTCTGAGGACAAGTTTTTTGACAAATTTCCGGACCCTTCTCCAATGCAACGAGAAGGGTTAAATACTACTAACCGGCTAATTTTAATTACACAAATTTAGGGAACGGCTTCAAATGACCGCCCTTTTACTAAAACAAATTTATTTCTAAAAACTGAATCTAATTTCTAACCATTTCTGTATCTGCTCCTTAGTGCTGTAAGCGATGCGCTGTTCGCCGTGAAAGAGTCGGCTGCTTGTCCTTTCCTTTTGTTCAAGCTTGAAAATTAGAAATAACAAGAGCTGGCACCTCTTTCTGACAAACTAGAAGATATTTTTGAAAGTGTTCTTCTGGAGGAGTGTCTTCACGGCGTGTATACTTAGTACAACTCAGATTTCTTTCAAACTGATTGTGCTGTTGCTATTTCGGTTTCCGGCCGTGCGAATGACTCAATGAGCTGGGGATTTTGTTGCCTGAATGATTTTCTCAATTGAAACTTTTTTCCATTCTTTGTTCTAGGGTTTTCTGAGACGTCTTTCCCCTTAAGCGTTTTTCTTTTTGCTTTACCCAATTTGGGACTCAGGATCTTTCATAAACGCTTTGCTTTTGTGCGCCTTTGACTCTGAGTCCTAGATAGCCTATTTCCATCAACATTTTTTGAGTGATACTCTGGGATCCGCGGTCCTGCTATATGTGGTATCCATCTGCGAAGTCATCTCCTCTCTGTTCTTCTAGTTCTGGCGCTTTTCCTTAGATGTTTCCTGCATATAGATTTATATCAGTTGCTGACTTATAGTTCATGTAAATGAAAAGAGACAGAAGAAAAGATTGACATGAAAGCAATTAAGTTCTAATGAATGCATAATCATGTCACCCATTATGACTTGACTCTTCGAAAAACGCAACATAATCATCTTTGGATACACAGGCGTACAATCATTAATTTCCCGTAAGGTGCGCGCCTAACTTTAGGCTCACAGATCATGTCGAGGAATGCCTGCGACGATTGGCTTCTGTGATTTGCATCGCAGCATCGAAGATTGCGAGGTAAATAGGTGGCATCGCAGCGATTGATAGTCTCATTTTTCGCACACCATAGATCGCAGGTCGCAGCTTTGCATGGTCGTAGATCGCATATCGCAATATCGCAAGGTCGCAAGGTTTTTCGCTTTGTCATTTTGTGCTGCTTATGCAACATTGCGATGTGCGACGTCGCATATCGGCCGTCGGCTACTCTTTAGATTTTCCCCTTTTGAGCGCCTTTAATGCACGCGATGCGATGAGTTCTCGTGTCGCTCTTCCTTGGTGTGTTTATGCGCTTTGGGAAAGCGCTCCTTTTTCCTTTGCGACGCGATATAGCTCTTAGGGAGTTGATACAAAAGATTTTTCAAACAAAAATATTTTTTGGATTTTTTGGTTAAGGGTCCCCCTTTGCTTGATGTTATTACTAATATCAAACAAAGAGGGGGGTTGTTGGTGACCACAACAATGGCGATTCACTGTGAAGAACCAGTTATCTCTGCATTTCTATTGACCGTTCACTTCCAAAACAGCAAAATTTTTTTATATGTCTAAATTTTGTTATGGACAGATAGAGTAGATTGCCCCTCACCTTGTCGACGATATTTTGTCTCAACCTTTTTTATATCTCAATTTCTTGCTTCCTCAGGTTTCTTCTTGCATTCGCATCAGAAATTACTTGGTCTTGATAAAAGATAAAATAAGGTCTTCTCTGCGTACTGGCTTAAAACTATGCTCATTTGTCGTAGGTAGAGCCTTTGCTGCCCGCAAGCATCCATAGCCTCGACAGGGTTACCATGTTATCCAACAATGATCCTTTTTCCTGCTTGAGGTTACTTGCAACATTCCAGAGAAAAATCCTTTTTAACACACTTTTCCTTTTTTAATTCTCTAAAGAACAATGTCTTGGTTTGGTGGCCAAATTATGACACAGTCATTCACCTGATTTACACTTTTGCTGAACAAGCCGGCTCGTGATGAGACCTCTTGTCTTTTGATTGCAACAATCTTAAGTCGTTGCCCTGTTTTGATAGACAGTATTGGCAAAGTCAGCAAGTTATAATATCTGTGATCATGATAAGCCGGCTCGTGATGAGACCTCTTATTCTTTGAGATATAGTGTTTTGTTTGGATTGTTTCTCTGGACGCTGTAGTTTCCTTTTAGCAGGGAGGAAGTCATTGTTTTTCCTTAAGAAAGCTCTGGACGACAATAATAGAGTTTTTGAAAACAACAGCTTTGCAGAGAATGCTTATTTTATTATTGATGATACCTTTCATGGTGGTGATACAAAACAATTCTTTTACCAGAGGTTGCTTTTGTCAAAGTTTTTTAGAGGTCGAAACGAGTATCGTAATCAAAGTGAAGTTAACTCTATTTGTCAATAATAAAATTCAGCTTTTCAAAAAAATTTGCTATTTGTACAAGCGAAATCAAAATCTGATAGAGAATTGGCGTGCTCTTTCATGAATCCTTTTTAAATGATCATTTACAACAGGTTTTATTCATAAAAGAGAAAAACAAAACAAAATAAAAACTAAAAACTAAATCTATCCTACAAAAATTAGAAGATTTCTCTTCTATGGAAAATATAATTTAAGAATCAGTCCATTGACAGGTAAAGAATCTCTCCTTCCTGCCAGATCCTGCAACACGAATGTAGACGGGCCTACGACTTCTACAATCTGAAAAGGGCCAAGCCACAGCTTCTGAAATTTCGTATGTTTGCCCTTTTCTTCATGAGCCTTATCCCATTTCAAAACTAAATCACCCATCTGAAAGTTTTTTCTGGTTATGATGCTTGAGTCAAAAGAAGATTTTATTAGCACTTGGTGATGAGCATGGGTTTTCCTAGCTTGTTCTCTTTGTTCTTCTAGTTTGATTATTTCCCTTTGTCTTAATTGTAAAGAGGAAGTAGATACTTCATCGATATATTGCACTAAAGGCAAAGAGGGAATGACTAGGTGAGTCGGAAGAACCACTTCTCTCCCATAAACTAAATTAAAGGGAGAAGTGCCGATTGAAGCTTTCTTTGTGATTCTATCAGCCCATAAAGCATTTACCAGCGCTTTGTGCCAATTCCTTTGGTTTTGGTCGATTGTTCTTTTGATAATTCTGATTAGGTTCTTGTTTGTTGATTCAGCCAATCCATTACCTTGCGGATAGTAGTTGGCAGAATATTTCAGTTTGAACCCTCTTTTAAGCGCAAACTCAGTCATAGTATTTCCAGAAAAATATGAAGCGTTATCAAACATTAATGCTGTTGGCAATCCAAACCTAGTGATGATAAATTGATCTATGAATTCAATAATATTTTCAGAATGAACTGTCTTGAGAGGAACTGCTTCTACCCATTTGGTAAAATAATCAGTTGCCGTAAGGATATACTTATGCTGCTTAGAAGAGTGAGGAACGATCTCACCTATTATGTCCAAGCCCCATTGACTGAATGGTTGGTCGATGATGACTGGTTGTAGCGGCATGGACGGTTTCCTTTGTTTTCCTGCAGCAGTCTGGCAGACTTGGCATTTCCTCACGTGATTGTATGAGTCTTTGAACAGTGTGGGCCAATAATATCCTGCACGCAAGATTTTATGTGCAGTCGCATCTCCGGCATAGTGTCCGCCCGCTGGTCCATCGTGGAGTTCCTGCAAAACCTTTTCGGCTTCAATTTTCTCAAGACACCTAAGAAGCACAGAATCGTAATTCCTTTTAAACAAGACATCATTTATGAGCTGGTATTGTTTAGCTTTTAATCTCAGAGCTCTTTTCTTGGTATGATCCAGACGTGATGGAGCATACCCGTTATTAAGAAAATAAATGGTGTCAGCATATGATGATTCTGCATCGTTTAGGCTTACCTCGTACGCTTGTACCTCTTCAGATGAGTTCTCCGGGATTTGCGATGCTCCGGCTAACATCTTGCAGAAGCCTTGACCTCTTACGATGTTTGCTGGTTTGATCTCAAGATCATATTCTTGTAAAGCGGTAATCCAATTAGCTCTCTTTTTGCCCACGTCTTTCTGCACCAAAAGGTTTCTTACCGCCGGAAACGGTACTACGACTTTAGTGTGGGCTTTAAGCAAGAAAGGTCTGAAATATTTGATCGCTTTGAAAACAGCGTATGCTTGTTTCTCTACGTCTGAGTAATTAATTTCAGCGCCTTGTAAGTTCGAGCTAAAGAATGCGATTGGAGCCTCCGCTTTCTCTTGATTTGCTTGGGTCAAAATCGTGGCATAGGATTTCTCTGAGGCAAAAGTGTATAAGGTAAAAGATTCTGAAAAATTTGGGGTGGCCAAAGATGGAGCATTGATGATAGCTTGTTTGATTAAGTTGAACGATTCGTGCTCATCTAGACCCCATTTGAAATTTGAATTCTTTTTTATCATATTTTGTAAGGGAGAAATAATACGTGAAAAATCCGGGACAAATCTTTTGAAAAAATTGATCTGTCCAAGGAAGGATTGCATGGCTTTCTTGTTATGGGGTATGGATATTTCAGAAATTTCCTTGATTCTATCGGGTTCTATATGAATACCAGATTTCGACACTATGAATCCGAGCAATTTCCCTTCGCTTAACGCAAAGAAAGATTTCTTTGGGTTGAGCGAAATCCCATACCTCAAGCATCTTTGAAAGATTTGCTTCAAATCTTTGAGGTGGTTGTTTCGTTTTTTGGAGTACACTGTTATATCATCCAAGTAAATCACTACTGATTTATTGACTAACCCTTTAAACGCGATGTCCATGGCTCTCTGAAAGGTAGCTCCGGCATTGATCAGCCCAAATGGCATCTTCCGATATGAATAAGTGCCCCATTTGGTTCGGAACGTAGTCTTTAACTGATCATCGGGATGCACTAGTACTTGATTGTATCCTGAAAATCCATCCAGGAATGACATTAATTCTGAGCCTGCTACCGCCTGTAATATTTGCTCCATAGGTGGGAGGGGAAAGTTATCTTTCTGACAGGCTTTGTTGAGATTTCGGAAATTGATACAGATTCTAATGTCTCCGTTTTTCTTCCTAACGGGCACCATATTGGATACCCATTTAGAATGCCTTACGGGGAAAATTATTTTGGCTCTCAACAACTTATTAAGCTCAGTTTTTATCTGATTTTCTAGGTTAGGGTGTATTTTTCTGAGCTTCTGCTGGACAGGTTTTTCATTGTCAATCATAGGGATAACATGTTGAATGATAGAAGTGTTGTATGTTTTTAGCTCATCGTAATTCCAGGAAAAAACGTTTTTGTATTGTCTCAGAAGACTGATATATGCTGATTTCTCTTCAGGGGCTAGGCCGTGACCTAGGTTAACGTTTTGTGGCTTCTGATCGGTCCCTAGGTTTACTAATTCATAGTTCAAGGTAGAACTGCAAAGTTTAGCATTGGCGAACCTTTTAAACCGACTTTTCAAATCATATAAATCTTCTAGCTTGACCACTGATTTCGGTATAGCATTGTCGGAGCCATTTTGTTGTATTTGATGATCATGATGGTCTTCGTCGATTATTTGATTTGAGTAGGATCCTTCACAAGTAAGGAAATTTACGATGTCAGGATCGTCGTTGAACACTCTCCAATTGGTGATATTGTCAGGGATGGATGGTCTAAAGATTAATTCTATTGAAAACCTATCAGGACTAAAATCTTCAGAAGGGATAAGTCTAGAGGCTACGTTAGCTAACAGGTCTGCGCTTGCGTTTTGAATTCTTGGAATTGACGAGATGTTGAATGCTACGAAATGTGCAGTGAGATCTTGAACTAATGATTGATAATGCTTTAAATGACTCGACAGGCAATGTATGGTGTTACGTACCTGTTTTACGACGATCTCCGAATCTCCAAAGACTTGAAGATACTTAACGTTCAATCCGATTGCTTTGTATAGGCCTTGAACCAAGGCTTCGTACTCCGCTGTGTTGTTCGTGCAATCGAACTCAAGTCTGCATGTGAGCATAATCTTATTCCCGTTTGGGTTAATCAGAACACATCCTGCTCCTGCCCCCTCATTGGATTTAGATCCATCAAAATATAATTTCCAAAATAAAGATGTATTTACAGAATTATCTAAAAAACTAAAACATTTCGAGTCATCAGTTTGGGAGAAATTTTCAACTTGGGATAAAACTGAATTCTCTAAGTATGGTGAAATATGAGCATTGAAATTACCTAGGAAAGAATCTATTGCGAAATTGCCTACAATGCTGCTATTGTACGTTATGGCCTCATTTTCTCCTTCCAGTTCTGTCACTATGTATTTTTGGTGCAATTCTCGTTCAACCTTTATCTGATTTGGTTTACCATTGTATGGTAACCACATGTGCGACCAATCGGTTGAAAAATATCCGTGGAGTTTTTCCGACCAATCCCTGCTAAGAATCAAACCATAGAATTCAGGGATATCAGCTACTAGAATGTCGATAACCTGACACACTTTTGGGTTAGACGACAATCTTATGGTCACCTGATTGAGTTCACCAATCACTTCGACTTGGGATCGATCAAGTTGAACTATACGTACTGCGGATTTTTGAGGTTACACATTCAATTTGGCACATATTGACCTGGGTAAAATATTCGTTGAAGCACCAGAAAAGCAATTGTGCACGTTTTTGTTGAAGATTTCATATGTGAGAAGAAAAGGAGGAGTATGAGATCTTGATCTTCCTCCAATCAAGGCGATGTCATTTGGATCAATTTTATTGATCGTGTTGGTTGGAGGCCTTCCCAGATTGTGGGAAGCTACAGCTATAGGTAAAGATGTAGTAGGCACAACATGTAATTCTTTCATCATTATTTTCTGCTGGTGTTTCAATTTACTCAATTCATACAGAGTGATATTAGCCCTAGTCTTCTTCATGTCATCAATGATGTTATACTCCATTTCATCCGACACTATTAGTGTTCTTGATGGAGGCGTTTGATCAGATTGGACTGGGCTAAACTGGGTCGCTTTAGCAGTTGTCTTTCTTGTTGCGACCTTTTCTTTTAATGCAGGGCTTGCGCCCTTTTGTTTTGGGGTATCTAGGGGAGGATCAAGTTGATTTTTGCTTCTCGTGCTAACAGGCAATGCTTCTTGATCCTCTTCTTGTGGGAGGATGAAGTCCCACATTCCTTGTAGTTCTACGACCTCTTCCTCGTCGGTCTGCCCTTCAGTGGTATTCTCTTCTTCTTCGTCTTCTTCAGATTCAACGTTTGAGACAACACTAGGTGGTCTTACCTCTATGGGAGGATTTCTTTTAAAAGTCCTAAAGGGCTTTTTCGAAGAAGTCTCTGCTACTTGTTTCTTGATATCAATCATCTCATTTGACATGGCTTTCAACACTTTTTGTAATCCTTCCAAATCGAAAGGATCTTTCGTTTGCTTCTTCTTGGTGTCTTCTTTGAAAGAGATCTTCTTAGATTTGCGTTCTTCTATAGCGGATCTCTTTTCTAGGGCTACCACGCGTTTTTCCACTGCTAACGCTTCTGTCAAGTTGTCAACTAAGGTGGTCTTGTTTGCCCTATCTACGAAGATAGCCAAGTTTGGAGGTAAAGCCGTGATGTACCATTCACATCTTACTTCCTCGCTGGGTTGTGAGGCAGCGGGGATTTTGTTGAGGATCTTATTGAACCTTAAGTTAAAATCTTTAATGGGTTCTCTAGCCTCAGCCTTAAGATTAGATAGGTCATTGATCAATGTCGCCGTGGATCTGTCATCACCAAACTTGGTGAGGAACTGACTTTGAAAAATGTCCCAGCTTGTGATGGATCCGGAAGGTAACGAAAAGTACCATGACCCGGCTGTTCCTTGCATTGTATAAGGGAAAAGCCGGACAACAGCGTCTTCGTTAGTGACTCCGTCGAGATTAACAGAAGGCATGAAATTATTGATATGTTCCTCGGCTAGCATTCCTGCTTCCGGATTGAGTTTAGGCAGCCATTTCTCAGGATGGGCCGGTATAGGGCTCAGGGGTGGAGGCATTAAAACTGCCCCAGGATTGTTCCATGGAGACTGAGCCATCGTTGAGCTGCTAGTTAATGGAAGTGCAGAAGACGATCTCTGATGCTGAGAAGATGAAGATATTAAGATCTTTGATGTTTGAAGAGGAAGGTTTGTAGAAGATGGGTGAGTGAGTTGGAATGAAAGAGTGGGTGGTTGACTTCGCAGCGAGGGAGTTGATATGGACGAAGTGGATGAAGGAGTCTGACTGTCAGACTCTGGTGGTGTTTTCCTTGCTCTTTTCCTGGTAGGGAGAGGGAGTTCACTTGGTTGTATGCCAAATTTTTCACTCTTTGATCTGGTAAGGGGATGAGCAGGGTTGTACTACGAAGTCACGCTGCTTTTAGATTTATCAGACTTCTGGTTGAAAATAGAGAATCCCTGGAGTTTACGAATCAAAGTTCGAATTTCAGGGGGATCAATGATAGATTGGTCTGATATGTTCGAATATGTAGCAGTGGTAGGTACTCGAGCGACTTCAAATTCCGGGTTTAACCGTGTTGGAGAAGTCGAGGGAGTTGATGAGGGTGTATTACTCTCAGAATGGTATTTTGATATTTCTTTAGGTGCCATTCATAGTTCGTGCCCTCCTTCTAGCGCCAAATATGTTGAGGGCCCTGAAATCGGGTCAACAACAAGGGGGATACCCACCCGGTCGGGAACCTGGTTGGCGGCTCCGTGCCCGTTTGGTGTAGCGGGTCCGACTGGGGATAACGGGACCAGCTTCCCGTTCTAAGGGGGTGTGTGTGTGTAGAATTTGATGATGTGTGTGTGTGTAAGATTTGATAATGAAAATATAGAATTATTTCTAAGCTAATCTAGTTCTAAACTCTGAGACTAAATTTTATACTACTTTAATCTATCAAGAACAACACATCTAATCTACGCTAACCCGGGATAGAACTTTTTCCATTATGCGATCTAGAAAGATTTCACACAATAACTGGTAATGAAGATTATTCAGCTATTATGAGAATATAAATCAATTAAGATGAACCATCCTGCATAAGAAGTTAAACAAAATGGTTGTGAACAACATATCGCATAATCAGTTATTCATGTATTAAGCATAAATCAATGACTCCACCGTACAGAAGTGCCAAATGGTAGTCCACTCATTCATACGTTAACATATAAACAACATCAGCTGTATATTACTCTATGAATGCAAGCAGAAACTCGTCAAGAGATAAAAGTACCATTTATGACTGACTTTATACTCACAGACCTGAAGCAATAATGATCTATTTCTACTTACTTCTAATGCCTACTAAGAGTACAGAAGTGCAACATCAGTAGCAGGTATTAAAATGCAAACATAAATAAATCTTGATCCGTCCATTCATCAAAAACCCCCTCCGAGGGTACAAAAGTGCATGTTCTGAGGACAAGTTTTTTGAAAAATTTCCGGACCCTTCTCCAATGCAACGAGAAGGGTTAAATACTACTAACCGGCTAATTTTAATTACACAAATTTAGGGAACGGCTTCAAATGACCGCCCTTTTACTAAAACAAATTTATTTCTAAAAACTGAATCTAATTTCTAAGCATTTCTGTATCTGCTCCTTAGTGCTGTAAGCGATGCGTTGTTCATCGTGAAAGAGTCGGCTGCTTGTCCTTTCCTTTTGTTCAAGCTTGAAAATTAGAAATAACAAGAGCTTGCACCTCTTTCTGACAAGCTAGAAGATATTTTTGAAAGTGTTCTTTTGGAGGAGTGTCTTCACGGCGTGTATACTTAGTACAACTCAGATTTCTTTCAAACTGATTGTGCTGTTGCTATTTCGGTTTCCGGCCGTGCGAATGACTCAATGAGCTGGGGATTTTGTTGCCTAAACGATTTTCTCAATTGAAACTTGTTTCCATTCTTTGTTCCAGGCTTTTCTGAGACGTCTTTCCCCTTAAGCATTTTTCTTTTTGCTTTACCCAATTTGGGACTCAGGATCTTTCATAAACGCTTTGCTTTTGTGCGCCTTTGACTCTGAGTCCTAGATAGCCTATTTCCATCAGCATTTGTTGAGTGATACTCTGGGATCCGCGGTCCTGCTGTATGTGGTATCCATCTGCGAAGTCATCTCCTCTCTGTTCTTCTAGTTCTGGCGCTTTTCCTTAGATGTTTCCTGCATATAGATTTATATCAGTTGCTGACTTATAGTTCGCATAAATGAAAAGAGACAGAAGAAAAGATTGACATGAAAGCAATTAAGTTCTAATGAATGCATAATCATGTCACCCATTATGACTTGACTCTTCGAAAAACGCAACATAATCATCTTTGGATACACAGGCGTACAATCATTAATTTCTCGTAAGGTGCGCGCCTAACTTTAGGGTCACAGATCATGTCGAGGAATGCCTGCGATGATTGGCTTCTGTGATTTGCATCGCAGCATCGAATATTGCGAGGTAAATAGGTTGCATCGCAGCGATTGATAGTCTCATTTGTCGCACACCATAGATCGCAGGTCGCAGCTTTGCATGGTCGCAGATCGCATATCGCAATATCGCAAGGTCGCAAGGTTTTTCGCTTTGTCACTTTGTGCTACTTATGCGACATTGCGATGTGCGACGTCGCATATCAGCCGTCGGATGCTCTTTAGATTTTCCCCTTTTGAGCACCTTTAATGCACGCGATGCGATGAGTTCTCACGTCGCTCTTCCTTGGTGTGTTTATGCGCTTTCGGAAAGCGCTCCTTTTTCCTTTGCGACGCGATATAGCTCTTAGGGAGTTGATACAAAAGATTTTTCAAACAAAAATATTTTTTGGATTTTTTGGTTAAGGGTCCCCCTTTGCTTGATGTTATTACTAATATCAAACAAAGAGGGGGGTTGTTGGTGACCACAACAGGTTGGTAAACGCAGGCGCTACATTTCAGTGTGCAATGGACATCGCTTTCTGTGGGCTCATCAGACAGAGCGTAGTGGTCTACCTCAACGACATGATAGTCTTCTCTAGACAATGATCTGACTACTTGCGCCATCTCCAGAAAATCATTGAGCGATGTCGGAAGTACGGTATATGATTGAATCCCAAGAAGAGCATATTCGCAGTGTGTGAGGGTAACATCCTTGGGCACATCATTTCCAAGAGTGGGATCAAGGTAGATTCGGACAGAGTTCAGACCATCACGCAGATTCCTTGTCCCGTGAACAAGAAAGGTATGAAGTCCTTCTTGGGAAAGATCAACTTCCTCAGAAAGTTCATATTTGATTATGTGCAGATTGTCAAACCCACCAAGAAGGATGTAGTGTAAAGTTGGGGAAAAAAGGAAAAGGAAGCATTTGCTCGAATTAAGAAAGCTATAGTAGAGGCGCCTGCACTGTACAACTCAAACTTCAAAAAATATTTCTTGCTCTACACATTTTCTTCCCACACTTCACTTGTTGTTGTGCTCACTCAGAAAGATGAGTTGAAAAATGAACGACCAATCTCTTTCATGAGCGTGAGAATGCAAGGACCTAAAATGAACTATCCCACCATGGAAAAACAAGCATACACAATATACAAGGCGATTAAACATTTCAGACCCTACCTCTTGAAAAACCATTGCATTGTCTTTGTGTCACACCCAACAGTCAAATCACTGCTTGTCCAACAAGATCTGGGTGAAAGATGGGTAGACTGGATGACAGGACTACGAGAATGTGACCTTGACATCAATCCAGTTCACACCATAAATGGTCATAGTCTTTGCAGGTTAACAGTGGAAGTAGTACATGCGCAAGAGAAAGAAGTAGAGCTCGTCGACTGGGAGCAAGAAATTGAAATGTATAATGTTGAGAGAGCCCAACCCATTTCACACGGAAATATTGGTACAAAGATGTGCACTAGTACCTTGAGCATGGCACCATGCCCTCTCACTTCTCTATGCAGGAGAAGAGGGCACCCTGACTGAAAGCTTTATCTTACCAGTTGGTGCACAAAATATTTTACAGAAAACATCACAACGACATTTTTCTCAAGTGCCTGGATGCATAGGATTCGGAAATGGCGTTACGTGATATCCATGATGGACCAGCCAGGGGTCACTTCATGGGAAACACACCATCACACAAGGTCATTCGGGTCGGTTTTTACTGGCCTACATTATTCAAAGATGCACACGCCTATGCCCACAAGTGTTTGGTCTGTCAGGGATGTGTCAGCAAAAGATGAAGGTCAACAGCCTTGCTGCAGCCTGTTGCAGTGGACGAAACATTTCAACAGTGGGGCTTGGAAATTATTGGGGAGATCTTCCCACATTTGTCAAAGTAGCACCGCTACTAATTACTTTATGCAGTGGATAGACGCAGTTCCGCTGAAACAAGTGAATGACTAGGAAATCATCAGCTTCCTAAGAGAGAACATCATCTAAAGATTTGGCATTCCTGTATCACTTGTTTTGAAAATGCAACGTAATTTTATTCATTAAAACTCTATGAATTTGCATTGCAAAATGGTATTGTGTTAAAGCATTCTGCTAACTAGTACCTGTAGGGAAATGGTCTTGCAGAGTCTACAAACAAAAATCTTATCTGCATCATAAAGAAGACCATTTACTATGAACAACGAAGCTGGCACTCCGCTCTGGTGAATGCTCTATGGGCTGACTCTATGGGCTGACCGAGTCACACCCAAAAATTGTATGAATACATCCCTCTACTTCTTAGTGTACGGAAATGAAACCATCCTCCCCCCGAATATCTACTTGCCTGAGCTCCAGTTGTCCCAAGAATCCCAAGGCAAGCCGTGTCTATTACTTCAGCATAGGATGGACAGATTACATAAGCTATAGGAAGAAAGGGTGAAAGCAAAATAAAAGTTTACACTTCACTAGAACCGTATCAAGAGATGGTTCGACAAGAATTCTGTAGGGAGCACCAGCTTCGCTATGGGTGACTTTGTCTTGAAGTGGAATAAACCCCACGAAGACAAAGGAAAACACACAAAGTTTCAGTCCCTCTGGATTGGCCCATTCACTGTTCACGAGAAGCTTGGCCAATACGCGTATCATCTACAATCGCTTGATGGGACGATTGACACTCTCCTTGTCAATGGCCAAGACTTTAAATATTATTTTCAATGATCCGAGATTGCACCCCGCACTATTTACATAGTTATTTCATTGATATTCTGTTATTTGCTTTGATTTATTGTTTTTTCTTTTCTTTCCTGACTTGGTCTTCTTTGTTGTTTAGTTTTTTTGTTTCGTAAATAAGTAGTGTCCCACACCGTGTTTTGTCTTCTAAATGTGCATGTGGTTGAAGTTCCAAGAGTTCTGTGACACTGGAGTGCTTGGCCAATCCCGTGTCCGTCTTCTTTGTGTTTGGTTGTAAACTTTGTTCGATGAAGTCTTGATGGAAAATACGATCTGTCTTTAAGGAAATTTTTGGTCAAACCATGAACCCATGTCTAGTCTAGGAAACCTCATGCCTATACTCAATTTTCTACTCTGTGTGTTCAAGCTTATCCAGCTAGTAGAAATGGAGAAGGGGAAAATCTAAATGAGCAAACATGAATCATAGGTATTTACATGCTTCTCTGAGGGAACAACCTCTTCTGCTGTTAATAAGTTGGGATCCCTCTTCCACCCCAAAAATAAATAAGTGCCTATGCACACTCCTCTTTTAAAAAAAATAACAAAGGCGAAAGAAGAGAAAGGCTTATTGCGCAAAGAGGTGAAGCAAGAAACTCCACCAGGGTATTGTCCAGCCTCGTTGGTAGTGGAGAAATGTTTGTGTTCATGCATGACTCTATCAAGGTATTGTCCAAGCTTGCTGGCAACAGAGCAACACCAGAGATGAAAAACTTATACTCTGAAAATATTAAGCTTGGGAGCCAAATTACCCTTCCCACTTTGAAACATTGTGATCTGGCTTAATTTTGTGTTGTGTTCTACTGAATTGGTACAAGGTGAACTGTGTCTGTCTATAGGGTAAGTGTGGAAGATGGAATGATATGCACAACGAATCAATAGTCCCTAAAAGGCCAAGGCCCTGGGTTGAAAATGAACCAAAACGGAGAAGCTAGTATTCAACCAGTGTGTCACCAGGTGTTGTATGGGCTGCAACACCCTCCAAAATTTTGCCTTGCATCCAAATTTTGGAGCCTTCCTTGGTTTTTCCTTTGATGGTTGCAAACACTCGAGCTCACCCCATGAGCACTTGTGAAGTATTTTCACCTTTTTGCTTGTTTGACCAATAGTCATCTTTCGGTATGTTGACTGATTTGTCACGCTTGTGATCTTATTATGGTGAGTTTGAAGGTTTGTTTTTGTGTTTTTGGGTTGTATTTGCTACATGAATACCTGTCGCACTCACACAAAAATTTGTAAGCGTTGTTGCACAAGTGTCATCACGGTCTTCCGAAGGTCTATCACAAGTTTTGCACTTATCGCTCTCAACTATAAGACAGTCTCATCGAGGGCATGTTTTGTCTTGTTGTAATGGTGGTCTATGGTGTCTCATCATCAAGTATGCTAAGTGTATGATCACAATTTTAGTATACACAAGTTCACTTGCTTTGACACTAATCCATTTTCCTAAAAATATGCCTGAACAGACAACCCTCTTCCACTGGACCCCGACTGAGCTACACTATGCAAGTTCAGCCATCAACGACCCTTTTCTACTGCCTGGAACTGCATAGTGCTTGAGCTTGTCCTCCAGGTCAGCTAGATTATCCAATCCCAGAGATGTGTAGCCTATTTGCCTACCAGAATTGCACCGAAACTACCTCCATGTCCAACTGAACTGTGCATTTCTCATGCACAATCATCAACCCTCCTTCCTACCTACTGGAAGCTTGCACCGCTCTGAGACCTAAGTCTGCACTGCTCTCCAAAACTACTTAGACATGCCCATCTCATCCTCTACTGCTTTTCTCTGCATTGTTCTTAGAAATTCTACAGAAATTCCCAACTGACCCTTCTTGTCTTGCTTTGCATTGCCTCCAGAAATTGCATACATGTCTAGAAATTTCCCTACTGTTAGTCTTGCATTGTTCCCAAAAATTGCACAGTCATGCTTAGCAATTCCCTCTACATCCCTTCTTTGTCTTCCCTTTGGAAACTGCGTAGAACTTCCCAGGAGTCCCTCTGCAGGCCCGCTCTATTCTCCCTCTGAAAACTACGCAGAGGTGTCCCCCCTTAGGATCCCACCTTGCCACTAATACTGGTGACTTTCACTGCACAATTCTGTCTCCCATTGATCGCTGTGCATTTTTTCTCAATAGTGCAGGTTGTCCTTGTCACTCGGAACACGAGAACAATTCATCTTGCTAGACTAGGAGGTTTTGGATTTGATGTCATCCCATCATGGGTGAACTGTAGGCACATGTACACTAGTAAATCATTGCGATATGACGAACAAGACAAAGAAGGAGCACACATGCTAGAAGACTTGCGTGTAGCTGGACGAAAGTGCCAAGCATATCAAGAAACAAGAAAAATGAATGCATGGATTAAACCATCAAGCAAGAGCAAGACCATCAAAGACCCCGCAAAACTATGCCATGCAAAGGAGAAGACAAAGCACAACAATAGTACATCCATCACTCAACAACGCAACAACTTAACATGGAAACCACAGTCAGCCAATACATGTTAGCATTGCCATGTTTAGTTGTGTCATGACTTGTCTCGACAACATCACCATTATGGTCCATATCTGGTTTTACTGAATGTAATGTAAAGTGAATTCCAATGGACACACACAAGAAGTATAAGAGTCATGTTAGTTGAAAAATCATGGGAAGTTGAATAGTCACACGGGTAGTCCAAGAGTCACAAGGGTCAAGCATCACCCTTAGCTATATATACCCCTCCCATTGTATGAGAAAAGGAATTTTCACCTTGGCTTCTCCCACATGGCCTTGAGAGTTTGTACTATGTTCTTTGAGGAGTGAAGAGTGGCTCCAATGTACCACTACTGGGACTAGTGATGTATGGTGTACAGATGTGTCTTGGGACTTTTGGTTAATTCAGAAGCCTGTTAAGTCGAGCATGTTTTCACACATGTTTTGTAGATGTTTGTAAGAATACTCTTTAAATATTTGTAATGGATGTTTTCTTAACCTATCCTAAGATAGTTGAATTACTTTGGTTATTTTAGTACTTAAATTGTTGAAGTTGTGTTGTATTGTTTATAATTGTTGTCTCGTCTTCGTGTACTACTCCGTAGGACATTAGATAGACTATACTTGTTTACTATTTATAACGACCTTCACCTTTGTGTGGAATACTCTTCTAGATAGTGTACGGGTTTTCCCTTGCACTATGGTTTTAACGATTGTCGTATCCGCTATGGACTACTCCGTTGGATGCTGGACAAACCCTTGTAGGTCCGCGTGTGTCTCTCCCTGGGTGGTCATACTACCTCTCATCTAAAGGATCACTTTACTTTCTTCCCTTATAGTAGGAGAACCCAGACACAAGTTACATTACACACTCACCAGGCATACTCACCTCTCTTTTCAAAGATACAAGCATAACACTCTCCTGTGTTGAACAACAAGAGCTAAGGCAAATCTCCAAGATAATGGAAACATGGCCATCGTACCAGATGGGACTCCTACACCAAACAATGTGAGGTCTAGTTGGGACTTCATATTGGGGAGATCCCCTGAATGTTGGTGGGTCTAGTACCATTAACATTTCTGGTGCTAGAAGGAGGGCCGCCAACAGTTTATGGCCGAATGTCCTGTTATCAATCCGGTTTTCCAAAAAGTTGTAAGAAAGGGAAGGATGCCGAGGTAACCACAGACCAATCTTTTAGATATAGAATCTAGCCAATCTATATCCAGAGAGGGCTCTCTTTTTATGATTTAGCTTTGTTTTTAAAGGTATTAAGCTAGTTATGAAGTTCAAGGGTTTTGTTTGAGTTTGGGTGGTGAGATTCAATAGAACAGAGAGGTAAGACATAATATTTCAGTCCATTGGGCATGATGGAGTCAAAGAACATGGCTTTCTGGATTTGGTTTCTTAACAGAGGATGGCTTCATAGAGCAAGGTAGTCAAACAGGGAACAAACAAAGACTGGAAACAGATGGAATGGGCTCAAATGGGTGAAGGGCAGTTAAGAATCCTTCAACATATTGAAAGAGGGAAAATGGATGATTATTGATAAGGAGCAGTTCAGAATTCTCTAGCAAGTAATCCACATGAAAGAATCAGGAAACAAGAGCAATTAAGAGTTCACTGCTTATCCTAATTTTGAAGAAAACATAGAGAACAATAAAGACTAAAAACAGAGTGCAATCAAGCATATTTTGAAATTAACCTTTTTCTTTATCATTCAGATTATGAAACACAAATGATATAATAAACAAGGAAACTGTAAAACATGAGATATAGAGGACTTATTGATCTAGAGTTTGATTCAAGAAATCTGTGACAAGTCCTCTGCTTTAATTCTTCATCCAGTAGGCCAGACAATAGTTGATTCCAACAGCTCTTTATTCCAAAATTTCAGTATTACAACAAAGTCTAGGAATTCACACCCACCCCAATACTCCAATGGAGGGGGTATTTATACAACAAATTTGTACAACAAATATCTCATAATAACTGTGAGATAATATCTAGTTTTAACCTAAAGTAGTTTACAAGTGAAAGTAGAACCACCTAGGAAAAGATATCTGATGTTGTGCTGGAGGCAGGCTCTTTAATTTGGCTGGTAGCTGTCTTCTGTAGTAACTCTATGCCGACTGCCTGTCTTAACTGTGCTCTTTAATTCTGATGTGATTTGCCTTTAATTCTGATCTGCTTTCTTTAATTCTGCTCTGACACTCTTTATCGCTGATTTGATACACTTTGACTTGGCTTGAACCCTGTTCACCGCTGTCTAATATTTAGCCCAAAATTTCCCTTTTTCCAATGGTAACAACAGAACTATGGATAAACACCTATTGTTGGGACACTGGAGCTTTTTCTGTGCCTTCCAATTCCTTTCCTTTAAATCTTTCTGTGGCTGGTATGCTAACTTCCTATGGAGATTGCTGAGAAGTCCTGGCAATTGGTGCGCTGATAGCCATGTATTGAGAAAATTTACAAGTACCTGTGTCAAAAGAGGAGGAAACCGTACACTAGAGGGTTGGTTGATAGGCGGAGTAGCTCGTCGATGGAGCCTCTTTTGGTCTGGAGGCGGTCAAGAATGAACTGCGAACTTGGTAGATATCATGCCTGGAGTGCTTTTTGCAGAAAAACATAGCAAAAATGACTTTTTTTTCCCTTTTATTTGACAAAATGAAGTTTTGGCAGGATTTTTCGTTTTGAAGGATGGATGACATCAGCAATATGGATGATGTCAGCAGGAGTACAGGGATAGGTGACGTGGCGGTGATGTGGCAGGTGACATGGCAGGTGACGTTAACAAGAGGACAGATGATGTCAGCAGGGGGGTGGTAAGTGGTTTTGCCTGCACCCCTTTTGGGGCTGGGCGGTTTCGGGCGGAGGGTGAGCGATCAGGCTGACAGAGTGACATGTGTCTTTGGTACGGTGGAAAAACCACTAGCCGATCGCGTGTTAAAAGGTGGTCAAAAGGTGGGTTGCGAAATGGTCGTCGATCGTCGGATGGTCGGGCGCAGATCTAACTGCGGATGGTGCTTGGAGATGGCGGGAGGTTAACTCGCGGGGCCGATGCAATAAATCAATGTTGTTAATGGTTTTTCGGGCGCGTTTGATTGGTCAGGGTTGGTTGTTAATTAACCCTGGTGGTTAATTAACTCCATTTGCACGCGGGGAGGTTCTTAATAAGTTCCAGATAAACTTGTTAATCCCTGTTTTTTGTACAACGAATATGGTTATAATTAACCGGGGTGGGAATATTTAATATTTTTGGGTTTTTTTTTTACATATTTTCATAATACGGGGAAGGGTAATATGTGCATTGGGAATTATATAATAATAGTTAGAGTTAATATGGAAATGAATTGAGTGCTAAGTTATAAAAATAATTTAACTTTGGTAGTTAAACTTAGGCTAGAGCTGAAAAAACGTTTTTACGGAGAATTTTGCCATTTTCCTAAGTAAAATTAGGGTTTTTACTTAGGCACTGTTTATGAAATGGAATGAGTGGTTTATGAGTGATATCAAGAACAGATTCTTAATATTTTAGGGGGGAAATTAGTAAATGATTAGCGAAAAGCATGAAGGGGAGTTAGTTATAAAACCTTGCCTTGCTTGAGCTGCATCAGGTACAATGTCTGCCTGGCACTTGTGATAGAAGTGAAAGTTAACACATCTTTGAAACATTATCCGTCATAGGTATCATTCTGCAACACCATCTACCTACCCTGCCTACTTGGCCTAGCATTTTTTCTTCTTTCTTTGGGTGCACTTGGACTAGAAAACCCTCATCAAATTTTCTTTTCCTTGCATGGAAAGCCTATCTAAGTCTCCACTTATTACATCCAAGGGCTCAGATTAAATTGTTGAGCTCCTTTGCTTCTCTACCTATCTACTTATCTGCCAAGATTAAACAGTTTGGACATATCTTCAATTGTGGCATAAATTAACAAGCTGCAAACCATGCTCATTACAGAAAATGAAAAGCAGTAGCATTTTGGACTTGCACACTTTCCTAGTCTTTCTTTGTTTAGGGTTCATTTCTTTCACTTTTTTGACCATTTTACTCTTTTTACCCTTTGATTTTTCTTTTAGGGCATACCCACTTTACATTTTTTATATTTTTTGATAATATGGAAAACCTTTGCAACAAGGAAAGGGATGAACATATTACAGAGCTCAACAAGTCAATCATGAAATATGACACCTATTGGTATAGGAGTATAACAGTGGCTCCACTTGGGGATGGCTTTCCCTGGTGGAATGTCAAGAACAGTAGGTCAGATGGCCTTATGAATAACTTTTGCTGTGTTATGAAATTTCCTTTCTGCTGGTTGCTTTATTGTATGTATGACAGCACACTTGTGAAGCTTGGGACCTTCTCTTCGGGCTTCAACTGCAGCAATTTACAATCCAATCCAAACTGTGATTAAGGATATAGTATGTACAAGTTAGAGTGAGAATACATTTAAAAACTGGATCAAAGTAATGTTTCAACATTCGACTATTCACTAGTCCTTCTTCTGTTTCTGTGCCATCCAGGCTCTTCAGAAAGTAAGTATTGTTCCCTTGCAATGCCTGGATGATAAATGGCCCTCTCCACAGGAAGTCAAACTTCCCATGTTTTCCTTTGTCTTCTCTCCTGGAATCCCACCTTAGAACTTTGTCTCCAATGTAGAAATCTTTTCCTTTGGTCCTTTTATCAAATATTTTCTTGAGTTTCTCTTGTAACACTTGGGATCTTTGGTGCACTTCTTCTCTGATCTGCTGCAAATGGATGGTCTGATTTATTCTCCTTTGAATGTAATTGGGTTCCACCTGAGCTTCTTGCAGCAATTTCATTACAGGAACTCCTAGAGATGAAGGAAACACAACATCCATGCCATAAACTAACTCATAAGGGCTAGTTCCAATAGATCTCTTTGTAGTAAGTCTGTCTGCCCATAGTGCATTTGTAAGCTTCTTGTGCCAATTTTTCTTGTTCTCTTCCAACAATTTCTTAATAATATTAATCAGGATTTTATTGGAAGACTCAGCTAGACCATTACCTTGAGGATAATAGGTTGTGGAATGGCCTAAAGTGATATGGTATTTGTTACAGAAATTCATCATTTTCCTGGATTTGAAGGCAGCAACATTATCGGTTATGATCTTTTCAGGACAACCAAATCTAGACAATATGTTTATTTCTAAGAATCCTATAGTCACTGTATCATTGGCTTGTCTAGAAGGAATGGCTTCTATCCATTTGGTGAAATAGTCTGTGGCAGTAAGAATCCATTTATGTTGGCCAGAAGAGGGAGGGTGTATTTCTCCAATGAAGTCCAAACCCCATTGTTGAAAGGGTTTTTCAGTGGAAATTGGTCTCAAGGGCAAGGGTAACAGTTTCCTTTTGCCTTCAAAAATTTGGCATTTGTGGCAAGCAGTGACAAAATTCTTTGCATCAACGAACAAGGTTGGCCAGTAAAATCCAGCCTTTAGGATTTTGTCTGCAATTGATTTCCAGTAAAGGTGTCCACCACAGTCCCCTGCATGAAATTCTTTGAGAATTTTGTCAGCTTCATCTTTGATTAAACAATTCAATAGAATACAATCATGATTTTTCCAAAAGAGAGCATTATCTAAAATACAAAATTTTGAAGCTTTCATCTTTAAAAACCTTTTCTTTGTTCTGGATAAACCTGGAGGAGCCTGCAGGTTTAATAATACATGAGTTATATCAGCATACCAAGGTGATTCTAAGAAGGCCTGGCTAATTTGTGGAGTCGCCATCTCCTATTCATTATCCAGTTCATTAATATCTAGGGCTTGAAAGTTTGTTTCAGTCATGAGTTTAGCCAATCCCTGTCCTTTTATAAGCTTTGTAGGTTTTATTTCAATATCATACTCCAATATATTAGCTATCCATTTACCTCGTTTGCCTTCAATTTCATCCTGAGTCAGGATGTATTTGACAACAACATTTGGTACATAAGCTATTACATGGGAGTACAATATATAGACTCTGAAGTTTTTAATAGCTTGCATAAGTGCAAAAGCCTGTTTTTCCATGATTTTGTAATTCATAGGCGCATCTCTAAGTGCTTTACTGAAAAAGGCTATGGGCTTTTCACATCCTTGATCATCTTTTTGCAGTAAAACAGTTGCTATAGTATGTTCTGATGCAAATGAGAAAATTATGAAGTCTCTATCGAACTTTGGACTTGTAAGGACTGGTGTTCTGGTCAAAGCCATTTTAATTTCTTCAAATCCTTGTTTGGCTTCTACTGTCCATTTAACCTTTGAATCATTTTTTAACATATTGTTCAGCAATCTAATTAATTCAACCAGATTAGATATGAATCTTCTCAAAAAGTTAATCTTCCCTAGGAAAGCTTGAATTTCTTTGAAATTTTTGCGGTGGGGTATTCGTAGAATAGCTTCTATTCTAGCAGGATCAATTCTGATGCCATCTTTGGAGATGATATGGCCTAACAGTTTGCCTTCTTCTAAACCAAACAAAGAATTTTTAGGATTTAATGAAATACCATACTTTCTGCATTTTAAAAACACTTGTCTCAAATGAACTAAATGTTGCTGATCTGATCTAGAAAACACAGTGAGGTCATCTAGATATATAACCAAAAAATCGTGAATTTCTTTTGCAAAAGCTATGTCCATTTCCCGTTGAAAGGTTGCCCCTGCATTCTTAAGTCCAAATGGCATTTTAACATATTTGAATGTACCCCATGGTGTTGTAAATGCAGTTTTTCCTTGGTCATCAGGATGAACCAGAATCTGATTAAAACCTGAAAACCCATCCAAAAATGAAATCCTAGAAGCCCCTACTACTCTTTGTAAAATATGATCCATCTTAGGTAAAGGGTAATTGTCCTTCAAAGAAACCTTGTTTATATTTCTTAAGTCAAGACACAATCTGATTTCTCCAATTTTCTTCCTGGTAGGCACTAAATTAGACACCCACTCTGAAAATCTGATTGGAGCAATTATCCTTGCATCATGCATTCGCCTGATTTCTTTTTCAATTAAAGGAAGCAGTACAAAGTTGATTCTTCTGAGCTTTTGTTTGAATGGTTTTTTATTTTCTTTGAGGGGTATTGTATGTTCAATTATAGAGGTGTCATAAGACTTCAGGTCTTCATAGCTCCAAGAAAAAACATCCTGGAATTCTTTGATCAGTTCAACATACTTAAGTTTCTAATCAGGTGGTAAAGATTTTGATAATTTTACCATTTTTGGATTCTCTTCAGTTCCTATGTTGTAGTCTTCAATGTCTGCTTTTGGAGGTTCCATCTGGAGTTTCTTTGGAATATCGTTGAAATCAAGGAGATCTTCCAAAGGATTTAATCCTTTGGGCAAATGATTGTCTTTCAAATTGATAATTTCACATTCTCCTTCAATAATCTCATCAACATCTGTTTCTTCAAGATCTCGTATTTCTTTTTTGGTAAATTTCGTTGGATGAAGCATTTGAGTTTCATTTTCTGCTGAAATGTCTGTTTCTATCTGATTTATTACATCAAACTCACTAACTGTATCTCCATCTACGTTAGTGCTAGCAAATTCTTCTTCTAGGGTCAAAAAATTGTTGATCTGATTATCACTGTCAAACACTTGCCAGTTTTTTACATTATCAGGTATGGCTGGCCTGTGTCTAATTTTAGCTGTGAATTGATGATTTGGTTCAAATGGCGATTTACAGGTGCCAACAAACATTGCTAGGCTATGAGCTTGCAAGTTATGTTTCCTCGGGATTTTGGCAAGCTGAGTTTCCAGAAATGTATTGAGGATCTCTATAGCTGTTCTTCTATACTCTCTTAATCTGGGATCATTTGTTAAGAACTTCCATTTTATCTGTTGAATAATTAAATCAGAATCTCCTAGGACTGACACTCTAGTTGTTCCCAATTTCTTGACCAGTTTAAGACCTAGAAAAAGAGCTTCATATTCAGCCATATTATTAGTGCACCTAAAGTTCAACCTATAGGCATGGCCTTCAGCATGATTGTTTTCAAGATTTTGCACCCAGACTCTTGCTCCAGCTCCTAATTTGTTCACAGAACCATCAAATTCTAAGTACCAAAGGATTTCATATTCATAATTAGTATCTGGAGTTTCAGGGACTTGTTCAATAGGGAGATCTGGTTTTTTAGTTTCTTCTGGTTTATCTGATGTTTCATGATTTTCAGAAATGTCTTGGACTCGGACACTAGACCTTTCATTTGCAATTTTTTCTGTTTCATCTGCTAAAACTTTTATTTCATGTGGGGGATCAATTTCAGCATTGTAAAGGATAAAAGAATCCATATCTGAATGTATGAGTAGATAGGGAAATTTTGAGTTTTCTCTTGACTGCTTACTACATACTTCATTAAGGTTTCTCTGTATAGTCTCTTGGGTTGACCAAACATTGAAATAGTAGCGTAAGACATGTCTAATTGTAGAGATCCTTGAAGCTTTGCACCCCAAGATCTAGATAATAACATGCCATACTTTGGTGGAATATCAGCTACTACTATGTCCATTAAGATGGTTTTGGCAGGATACTGGACTAGTGACACACATAAGTCTTTGATTAAACCCAAACACTTGACCTGAATTGAATCAAAAGAGAAAAGGTATTTATATGGCCTGGTGATGTCAAGGTCTAGCTTCTCCATTACAGATTTAGGTATTAAGTTATGAGAAGCAACAGAATTGAACATGGCATTATGAAGTATTTTATCATGTATGTTTAAACCCACATAGAAAGGAGGAATTTCTCCCTCTACTGTTTTTCCATTTACTCCAGGGCCAAATATCAATTCAAGCTGGTCATCAAAAACATTTACTGAATCTTCGTCCACAGAAATTTTGAGTGATTTGCTGATTTGACTTCTGTAGACATCATGTTTAGCTAATTCTGATAATGGAACAACTATCTTTAGTTTGCCTACTTTTGTCTAAAGATATAAAGGTTTTTCGGTCTGAGTTCTTGTATTTCGGATAGTTGGATTTTATGCATTTTTCTCCTCTTAAGGAGTGGGATTATGGGCTGAATTTTCTTCCAAATCAAGTTCTAGAGGCTTTCCTACTTTTCCTTTAGAAGGAATAGAGGTGGAAGGTTGTATGTTAGGTGTTTGATCATCTGATACATCTTCAACAATTGGGTTATCAGGATTAGGATCTGCACTAGAAAGAACATGTATAGGGGGGGTACTGATCTTACCTTTGTTAGGCTGCTTGGTATCTTTCTGTTTATTAGTTTCAGGGACATCTATTCTTCTGCTCCTCAGATTGTATTGTTTGTGGACTTCATAAATGGTTGTATCATATCCCTCCCTAAAGTCAAATGTTTCACCTGACTGAGTTTGGAATTGTTTAAGAATGTGAGCTTCTTGATCCTCTTGGGTCAAGAAAACTTGTTGTTCATTTTTGAGTCCCATCAAATTAATTTGAGCGTCTTCTGTTGGTTCATCAGAAGTTGAGGCTTTGGCATAATTTTCTTGAAATGGGGGCCTAATATTTTGGTCAGGCCCTGTCTTTCCAGTGTTAGGATTTTGGTTCTTCCTGAAATTTGGATTTCTCCCAGTATTGATTGGTTGACCCTCCCAAGGGGATTTTCTCTCGATTGTTTCTACTCTATCTCCAAGTCTATCCATTCCTTTAATAATAGCATCTAATTTCTGTTCAAAGGCAGAAGGTTCTTCTTTGAAAGGTGTCCTCCTTTCAGATCTGGCTCTAGATCGTTTAGATATTAGGTTGGCCTCAACACTGACAGCTATACTTTGCATCTCTTCTAAGTTTCGAGGAGCTCTTTCCCTAAGTTGGTATGCCATATCAGAATCAAATGCATCCGGGAATTTAATCAAGGCCAAATCTGGAGGAGGTCGGAGATTTTGAGGAATAGCATTGTAAACATTATTGAATCTGGTACAGTAATCTTGGACAGTTTCTTGTGTGCCTCTTATTAGGTTTTCATACTCTGATAAAATGTGGAGAGGATCTTTCTTCTTTTCCCATCTGTTCAAGAAGGTTTGATAAAGAGCTTGTGGGTCATTGATACTGTTTCCAGGGAGGGATCTAAACCAGGTTCTAACATCTCTGGTTAAACTTTGAACAAATACTTTCATTCTAACATCATCATCATCAACCTCATATCTTTCAAAATAGTCGGTCATTTTATTGGTATGTTGTTGAGCTGTGTAAGTGCCAGTACCTTCAAAAGAAGGGATTTTACTTTGATAGTCTTGGGGCATAGCCCTTGGATTGGCAGGTAAGTTTAGGGGAGTATATCGGTTTTCCATGGTTACAAAAATAGATGTGACAACTGGAGGAGTAGGGATAACAATGGGAATGTGTGTTGTAGATGGAGGAGTGGAAAGGGTAGTTTGAGGTGCTAATGGTGAAATTGAAGAAGCTGTAGTAATCACAGAAAGGTTTGGTGTTCTTTCAGAGGTAAACTCAGATTGGATGGAATTCTGCAAATGTCTGCCAAGGTGTGAAGTAACAACTTCAATCTGCAAATTTTCAATGAATATTGGATTTTGAACTGTGTGGGTTAACCCAAATTCTGAAAAGGTCTCAAATAAAGAGTGTTCAAAATACTTTTCAAAAGGATCGTCCTCAGGGTAGGTCCACTTCACAGGACAAGATCTTGATCTGTATAGAGGCCGAGAACTAGCGGAATTTTCTTGGCTCCCTTGTCTTCTAAGAATCCTAGGAATCAAATTAGGGTTTTCAAACACTGGTGGGGGATTAGGATTAGGATTTGATTTGGTGTAATCAATCTTTTCTGAAGCCAGTTCTCTAGGTGTGTTTTTTGTTTTTCTTAAAATAGATTTGAAAATACAACTTTAACAATCTCTTCTAGGAGGTTTTAGATGTGGGAGTTTTGAACTTTCCTAAAGATTTATTTGAAAAGAGGAACTGATGAAGTATTTGAAACTAGATGTTCAGTCCATAAGCTAGACCAGAGATAGACTGAAGCAGCATTCATTTACTTCTGCAATTGCAAAGCAAAAGCATTTCAAAGGCTGCCTATCTAACGTCAGGCTCCGTCTATAGTTTATGAAATAAATAATGGTAACAAACAATTATTCAGGCCCCCAGTGGAGTCGCCAATGATGTTATCACTCAGGTTTTCCCAAAAGTTGTAAGAAATGGAAGGATGCCGAGGTAACCACAGACCAATCTTTTAGATACAAAATCTAGCCAATTTGTATCCAAAGAGGGTTCTCTCTTTATGATTTAGCTTTGTTTTTAAAGGTATTAGGCTAGTTATGAAGTTCAAGGGTTTTGTTTGAGTTTGGGTGGTGAGATTCAATAGAACAGAGAGGTAAGTCAGAATATTTCAGTCCATTGGGCATGATGGAGTTAAAGAAGATGGCTTTCTAGATTTGGTTTCTTAACAGAGGATAGCTTCACAGAGCAAGGTAGTCAAACAGGGAAAAAACAAAGACTGGAAATAGATGGAATGGGCTCAAATGGGTGAAGGGAAGTTAAGAATCCTTCAACATATTGAAAGAGGGAAAATGGATGATTACTGATAAGGAGCAGTTCAGAATTCTCTAGCAAGTAATCAACATGAAAGAATCAGGAAATGGGAGCAATTAAGAGTTCACTGCTTATCCTAATTTTGAAGAAAACACAGAGAACAATAAAGACTGAAAACAGAGTGCAATCAAGCATATTTTGAAATTAACCTTTTTCTTTATCATTCAGATTATGAAACACAAATGATATAATAAACAAGGAAACTGTAAAACACGAGATATAGAGGACTTATTGATCTAGAGTTTGATTCAAGAAATTTGTGACAAGTCCTCTGCTTTAATTCTTCATCCAGTAGGCCAGACAACAGTTGATTCCAACAACTCTTTATTCCAAAATTTCAGTATTACAGAAAAGTCTAGGAATTCACACCCACCCCAATAATCCAATGGAGAGGGTATTTATACAACAAATTTGTACAACAAATATCTCATAACGGTTGTGAGATAATATCTAGTTTTAACTTAAAATAGTTTACAAGTGGAAGTAGAACCAACTAGGAAAAGATATCTGATGTTGCGTTGGAGGCAGGCTCTTTAATTCGACTGGAAGCCGTCTTTTGTAGTAGCTCTGTGCCGACTGCCTGTCTTAACTGTGCTCTTTAATTTTGATGTGATTTGCCTTTAATTCTGATCTGCTTTCTTTAATTCTTCTCTGACACTCTTTATCGCTGATCTGATACACTTTGACTTGGCTTGAACCCTGTTCACCGTTGTCTGATATTTAGCCCAAATTTTCCCTTTTTCCAATGGTAACAACGCAGCTATGGATAAACACTTGTTGTTGGGACACTGGAGGTTGTTCTGCGCCTTCCAATTCCTTTCCTTTAAATCTTTTTGTGGCTGGTATGCTAACTTCCTGCAGAGATTGCTGAGAAGTCCTGGAAATTGATGCGTTGATAGCCATGTATTGAGAAAATTTACAGGTACCTGTGTCAAAAGAGGAGGAAACCGTACACTGGAGGGTCGGTTGACAGGCGGAGGAGCTCATCGATGGAGCCTTTTCTGGTCTGGAGGCGGTCGAGAATGAACTGCGAACTCGGTAGATATCATGCGCGGAGTGCTTTTTGCAGAAAAACATATAAAAAATGACTTTTTTTCCCTTTTATTTGACAAAATGAAGTTTTGGCAGGATTTTTTGTTTTGAAGGATGGATGACATCAGCAATACGGATGATGTCAGCAGGAGTACAGGGATAGGTGATGTGGCGGTGATGTGGCAGGTGACATGGCATGTGACGTTAGCAAGAGAACAGATGACGTCAGCAGGGGGTGGTAAGTGGTTTTGCCCGCACCCCTTTTGGGGCTGGGTGGTTTCGGGCGGAGGGCGAGCGATCAGGCTGACAAAGTGACACGTGTCTTTGGTACGGTGGAAAAACCACTAGCCGATCGCTCGATAAAAGGCAGTCAAAAGGTGGCTTGCGAAATGGTCGTCGATCGTCGGATGGTCGGGCGTAGATCTAACTGCGGACAGTGCTTGGAGATGGCGGGAGGTTAACTCGCGGGGCCGACGAAATAAATCAATGTTGTTAATGGTTTTTCGGGCGCGTTTGATTGGACAGGGTTGGTTGTTAATTAACCCTGGTGGTTAATTAACTCCATTTGCACGTGGGGAGGTTCTTAATAAGTTCCAGATAAACTTGTTAATCCCTATTTTTTGTACAGCGAATATGGTTATAATTAACCGTGGCGGGAATATTTAATATTTTTGGGGTTTTTTTTACATATTTTCATAATACGGGGAAGGGTAATATGTGCATTGGGAATTATATAATAATAGTTAGAGTTAATATGGAAATGAATTGAGTGCTAAGTTAGAAAAATAATTTAACTTTGGTAGTTAAACTTAGGGTAGAGCTGAAAAAGGGTTTTTATGGAGAATTTTGCCATTTTCCTAAGTAAAATTAGGGTTTTTACTTAGGCAATGTTGAAACGGAATGAGTGGTTTATGAGTGATATCAAGAACAAATTCTTAATATTTTAGGGGGGAAATTAGTAAATGATTAGGGAAAGCCTGAAGGGGAGTTAGTTATGAAACCTTGCCTTGCTTGAGCTGCATCAGGTACAATGTCCGCCTGGCACTTGTGATAGAAGTGAAAGTTAACACATTTTTGAAATATTATCCATCATAGGTATCATTCTGCAACACAATCTACCTACCCTACCTACTTGGCCTAACATTTTTTCTTCTTTCTTTGGGTGCACTGGACTAGCAAACCCTCATCAACTTTTCTTTTCCTTGCATGGCAAGCCTATCTAAGTCTACACTTATTACATCCAAGGGCTCAGATTAAACTGTTGAGCTCCTTTTCTTTTCTACCTATCTACTTATTTGCCAAGACTAAATGGTTTGGACAGATCTTCAATTGTGGCATAAATTAACAAGCTGCACACAATGCTCATTACAGAAAATGAAAAGTAGTGGCATTTTTGACTTACAGATTTTCCTGGTCTTTCTTTGTTTGGGGTTCCTGTCTTTCACTTTTTTGACCATTTTATTCTTTTTACCCTTTGATTTTTCTTTTAGGGCATACCCTCTTTACATTTTTTATATTTTTTGATTTTTTGATAATATGGAAAACCTTTGCAACAAGGAAAGGGATGAACATATTACAGAGCTCAACAAGTCAATCATGAAATATGACACCTATTGGTATAGGAGTATAACATGTCCTACCAACCCCACTTATCTATCATTTGGTCAAGGTAGTAACACAAAATCCCTCTCCCCTACGTGCAAACCTGAAGTTGGTTACTCCTCTCCTCCCAGACTCGAACAAGAAATTTCGTATCAGCACATCTGTGTTGTCTATCCCATCACTTGTCAATGTGCTAAAGTTGTTGGATTGATTCCATGAGTGCACACTCTTCCCTATTTGTAGAGAAAGCAAAAGATTGCTCCCACAGGAGTGGTAGTCTCATCTATGGAAGAAGAAATCCTTGCCACTCTTGAAGAGCTGGCAGAAGTTATTGAAAATGAAGAGGAACGTCTAGTATTATGAGAAGGAGAAGAAGATAACCTCTTTATCTTGGTCTCAGGTTCCGGCAGAGGCAGAAGAGGGGAAGGTAGCGGAGGAGGCAGAGTCGGATACGAACCAAAAAATTCAGAGGTATAACCATCAAATTCAGAAGAAGGGTAGGAGGATGAAGAAGAGGACAACATGGATGACCAAAATCTAGAATGGATGACACAGGGCCCATTGGCACAAGATTCCAAGGCACGTAGAGAAGTTGTTAACAAAGTATGACCCTGACAAGACAGTGAAGGCAAAAGATCATCTAGACATTTTCTACCTACATCTACAGACACACTAGATACATTATGATGACGTTGCATGTAGACTGTTCCTATGCACCTTCGATGGAAGAGAAGTTGTATGGTACCACAACCTTCCTGTGAACTCCATTCATAACTGGGGGGGTGTTCAAGAGAATTTTCCTTCAGAATTTTTCCGAAGACAAAATCCCCACCATGTTGCTAAAAGAGTTGGGTAGTCTCAAGATGGAGTAGAAAGAAAAAATCAAAGATTTTAACCAGAGGTTTAACTGTTAGGTAAAATTGACTCAAGATAGAGTCAAAGTTGACCAGGTTAAACAGTGATGGTTTTCGGGCACATGGTATTGTGCACCCATAGTATTCTGCCCGTGGTATTATATGTAATGGAGCTTATAAAAGGCTGGAAGGACTTCATTGCAATGCAAGGCCTGGAGGTGAGCTGTGAAGGCTCACTTGGTCGGATTGGCCAGGGTTTTGGCCAATGCTAATAAGATCTTATTAGATTGGGTTTTTCCCCAGATTTGGGGTTTTCCTGGATAAACATTTGTGTTTATGTGTTTATGGTTGTTGCTGGCTATTTTTATATTTATTCCTCTTAGTAATTATTTATGTTTTGCAGTAAATTTCTTAACAACTGGTATCAGAGCCAGATATTGGCTTCAAAGGGATTCTTTGATGCCAAGGGTTTATAGTGCCTAATGAGATCAATGCAGCCTTTATTTTACAGATCTGGGTCTGAAAATAATGGTGGAACAATCTTACGCAGAAGAACCTCAAGGAGAATGTGCGGAAGATAGTGCCGGCCAGGGATCGTCGGTGCTGGAATCTACGAGGGCTCCCAGTTGGAGCAGTTTGATAGAAGTTTTTGAGCACATCAAATTGAGAGAGGATGGATCAGAATCACAGCAGTAATAAACAAAAAAGAAAGTTAATGAAGTCAAAATTATTGCATGTAAATGGGCATACTACTGTAAGACCTGGTAAGGCATGTGTACCCCTCGGTGATCACCGGTAAAGTCTGGGCTAGACCTAGGTGATAGGGGGGATGTCGGATTAACAATACCCCGGGTAAAAACTCTGAGGGGGGTAAGAGCTAGAGTGAGTGGGATTGTCTCACTTAGCAGGTTTTGCTGGAGTTAGTCAAGGAACCCCAAGTCAAGTTTAAGGGGGGAATTGTTAGGTAAACTTGACTCAAGATAGAGTCAAAGTTGACCAGGTTAAACAGTGATGGTTTTGGGGCACATGGTATTGTGCACCCATAGTATTCTACCCGTGGTATTATATGTAATGGAGCTTATAAAAGGCTGGAAGGACTTCATTGTAATGCAAGACCTGGAGGTGAGTGGTGAAGGCTCACTTGGTCGGATTGGCCAGGGTTTTGGCCAATGCTAATAAGATCTTATTAGGTTGGGTTTTTCCCGGATTTGGGGTTTTCCCGAATAAACATTTGTGTTTATGTGTTTATGGCTATTGCTGGCTATTTTTATATTTAGTCCTCTTAGTAATTATTTATTTTATGCAGTAAATTTCTTAACATTAACCGTATCTTGAACAAGTTCACAACAGACACCAAACCTCACAACTCCTTCACAGTTGACTACTACTGACCAGCATTACGCAGTTCGTCGAGCGAGCCATGAAACCAACATTATTGGAAAAGTTCCAAGAGGCAATTGATGTGGAAAAATACATGCGCGCTATTGGAGTCATTATAGATGACGAATCAACTAAGGAGTCCAAAGACAGAAGCAGGAGGTCTCAGATTACTGTGAGTAAGGCAAAGGAAAAGGAAGCAAGTGAAATTGAGAGCCTTACTCGTCTCGTCAATTCCTTGACAACCGAAGTTTCCAAACTCAAACAATGGACAAGCGAGATGACCGTGAACAATAGACCTCCCAGGTTTACGCAAAAGAAGTACACAACTTCAGCCAGCAGCAACAACCACCCAACCCAAACTACGTAGATATTTAACCTTGTGCTCAACATGGATGCAATCATGATAGGTCATTACTATAAGTTCCATAGCGAATGACATTCACAGAAAAATTTCCCAGGGTGGAACCAAGGAATGAGCGCCTTGGCTACACAGTTGATTGACCAATTTGTAGCTAGTGAGTAGGCTCGATCTGAGGATGAAAACAATGAAGAATTTATTGCATCTGATGAAGCTCCAAGTGTTGGGCATGTTATCAACATGTATCAATGCGCTCGCACTACCTAGCGGACGACCATCGAGAAAGATCCTCTAAACAATTGTCTGTACTCAAAGCAAAAAAATCGATACAACTTGAGAAGTAAAGGGGGCCCTACTGTGTTTGAGATACTAAAAGAAAAGGTAAGACAACATTTGCTTAGACCAATTGATCCGTTGGTCATCTAAATACAAAAAAACCAAAGCAAGTCTGGGAAGACAGCTACAACAAAGAGTACATCTGTGAGCAGCAAAGATAAGAGTAGCCCACCAGAAAACATGAACACAAGTCTACCCCCATACATCTTGGTGATTCTTCCCACTCTTGACTACAAAATTGTTGAAGACATGAAAAAGACCCGTGTGAACATATCTTTGTATGAGTTAACAGGGATCACGGGTCAGGGGGATATTCTTTTGTGCGAATTAGGGCAAACCTCTGTTGGCATTATGACACAGGTTTGTCGCTATGACACAGGTGTTGTCCTTGATGGCAACTCACTCAAATGATAGATCACAGTTCAGACTCTCAGAATGAAGGAAAAAGAGATATACACAGGTTCCTCTTAACCAAGTCGCGTATACACACGGGATCGACGATCAAAAGGCACGTATGTACATGCATGCACTTTCATGCAAGGAAAAGCGTGTACATGTGGGAAAACTTATTTTTTGGTCCATGGTATTTAGTCCTTGGTATTTGGACCTATGGTTTTGGACCATGGTATCTCGCCCGATGTGTTGAACCCAGGTATTGGGTCCATGGTATTGATTCTCTATGGTTTTGGACCATGGTATTGAGGAAGGCCTAAGACTATAAAAGGGGAAGGAGATCATTAGGCAAAGTACATTCACTCAAGCATTGAATATCTTATGAAGAGCAAGATCTAGAATTGGGTTATGGTGCATAGCTGGATCTGAACCAAGGGGGAGCCTGAGCGCTAGAAGAAGGATAAGTTCCATTGATGGGTCAAGATCTTAAGGTTTGAATAGTAGTATCTTTATGTGATTTTGATTTGTTATATTTGACGCATGACTTGATCTATAAATCTGATAATCTGGGTATAACTGATGTCTGAATAAGTGAAAAGGGTAAATTATCTTTTATAGATCTGTACGCAGGTTCAACACAGCAGAGGTGTGTATACACGCTGGTTCAGTAAGTCAAAACAACGTATACGCTAGTTGGCCTTAATACAGGAGCGTATGCATGCAGGTTCTACATATTGAAGTAGCGTACATCTCATGAAATATGTTTTAGTCACTTCTGTTTATTGCTGCAGTGTTCTGGGTTTAGGATTGGTTTCTGGTTACTATTAATGTATTCTGGTTACAGCATTCAGAGAAGTAATTGTTTGATTCAGTTTTGATTGAAGCAAAGGAGATTGGTTGATGCAGATGTATTTGATGTTTGATTATTTTTATTGATGGATCCAGTCTAAAAATTTATGAAACGTGGTCCCTGGAAGAAAAAGAGAAGGTTGTAGCCTTTTGTAGGTCAGCACCTATGTACTAGTACATCAGCTAGTACAAGAGCTAAGGGGGTTGTAGCTCCCTTCCAGGAGAAGCTAGAGAATGAGAGAAGGTTGTAGCCTTTTGCATGTAGAAGCCTGCGTACTGGTATAAGACTGCACCAGTACAGATCCATTGTAAAAAGAAGTTTCTAATTGAAAGAAGATAGAGACGAATTGTAGCAGGTGGTTTTCACCCACATTGGGTTTCCACCTTATATCTTGTGTTCTTGTGTGTGATTGTCTGTTCTATTTTATTGTTCTTGGTTACTGTTTATATGGTTCTGACACACAGATTAATGATCAAAATTTGAAGAATAAATTAAATTATAATTCTGCAAGTTATACGCGAGTTTCCTTAACTGCAGTTGCGTATATACGTCGTTTCCACTAACTGAAGTAGCGTATGCAAATCTGATTATGAAATGAAAATAATTGTTGGAAATAATACTGATTCACCCCCCCCCCCCCCCTCTCAGTATTATTTCCAACAACTGGAATCAGAGCAGGTCCTTCAGAAGAAGCTTGATCGCTTGAAGGAAGATCTATCATCATGAGAAAATACGAAAAGGAGGCATCGATTAGGCCACAAATCTTTGATGAGAGAAACTTCATCTATTGGAAGGTAAGAATCACAGCCTATCTTCAATCTCTTGGTACAGAAGTTTGGGATATCGTGGAAGCAGGATACACATTTCCACCAACAACTCCTACAGATACGACAGGTAAGAAGCAGTATGAAACAAATGCAAAGGCTGTCAATACTCTATTAGGGAGTTTATCTCAATCATAATTTGTCAAGGTTATGCAGCTCAAAACCAAAAAAGAAATTGTGGGACTTAGAAAAGATATTGAGAAAACAAAAGCTCTTAATCTTAGATTTGCTAAAGGATCTGAAACTTTAGATGAGATTATCAAAGTGCAGTGTTCTCCACTAATCAAGATAGGTCTTGGATATACTGAAGAAGCATCTCAAGCACAAAAGCCATCCACCTCCAAAAGTTATCTTGATGCAGCAAGGAGAAGTGAACAAGTTGACAATTGACAGCAAAGGCATAAAGAATATCACCAGGTAAATCAGGGTCAATCTACTTCAAGGATGAACAGAAGCTACAACCAACTGCAGGTAAATCATTCTCAATTTTCCTCAAGAATGAATGTATATGGAAACTACAATCACCTGGACGGAAGGTTTGATAATCACAGGAATTTCTTCAATGGTCAATGTTTGTCTTGTCATAACTTTGGACACAAAGAAGCTCAATGTGTTTCCTACAAGACCATCATGACCAGAGAAGCACAAAATCAAAGGAGTGTGACTGGAATCATGAAAAGAACCTACAATAACTTTTCTTCTCTTGAAAATGAAATAGAATTTTCTATTTGTAACAACTTCGGTCATGAAGATTCTGAATGCAGGAGTAGGTTTCAGTAAACAACTCAGAAGGAGAAATCTTCATTGAGTCCCAAAACATGGAAAAAGAAAGAACCGCAACCAGAAAGATGTGGTATAGCCTTATATGCGGAAGGACAGGAAAATAATTGGTACATCGACAGTGGATGCTCGAAACATATGACAGGTGATAAAGAAAAAATTTAGTCATATAGTGCCTTAGAAAAGGAAAGGAAGGTCTCATTTGGAAATGACACCCCTGCATTCATAAAAGGTAAAGGTTCAATTATTTTGAAAGAAAAAGTCAAAGTTGGAAATGTTATGTATGTTGATGGCTTAAAACATAATCTATTGAGTGTCAGTTAAATGTGTGATCAAGGAAATGAGATAATATTTTGATCAAATGGATGTATTGTTCGTGAGCTTGATACAGGAGAAACAATGATCAAAGGCATAAGAACTCCAAATAATTTATACATACTCAAGGGAGGACAACAACAATGCTATCTAAGCAAGAATGATGAACACTGGCTAAGGTACAGAAGATTTGGGCTTCTAAGCTTCTCTCAAATAAGGAAAGCATGCAAATATCAGGTAACTCGTGATCTCCCTGACATCAGAATTCCAGACAATACAATATGCAAATCAAATCAATTCGATAAGCAAACCAGAACTAATTTCCCTGAGAAGGAAGGATCAGCTAGTAAGCCACTTGAACTTGTCCATACTGATGTATGTGGTCCATCCAGGAAAATGTCACCTCGAGGAGAAGAATACTTCATATTGTTCATTGACGACTTTTCCAGGATGTGTTGGATAGGATTTCTGAAGCATAAAGATGAAGCCTTCGAAAAGTTCAAAGCATTCAAAGCCTTGGTTGAAAACGAATCAGATCGCAGAATCAAATACCTCAGGTCTGATCGAGGAGGGGAATTTACCTCGGATGAATTTTTTGATTTTTGTGAAGAACATGGAATAAGAAGGGAATTCTCTACTGCAAGGACTCCTCAGCAAAATGGAGTAGTGGAAAGGATGAACAGAATGGTTCAACAAATGGCTCGTGCTATGCTTGATGAATCTAGAACTCCCACAACCTTCTGGGGTGAAGCTGCATTTGCTGTCGTTACTATTCTCAACAAGACAAACGTTCGAGTAAATAACACTCAAACTCCTCATGAACTTTGGTATGGTAAGACTCCTAAGATAAAATACTTCAAAATTTTTGGAAGCAAATGTTACATCAAAAGGACTGATGAAAACCTTGGCAATTTTGAACCTAGAGAAGATGAAGGCATTCTCCTTGGTTACTGTCCCCAAAGAAAAGGATATAAGTGTTACAATAAAAGACATAGAAAAATTGTTGAAAGTATTGATGTAGTGGTTGATGAAGAAGGAAACATTCCAAGGTAGGTAAAATCCACAGATTTTGAAGATGATGAGGACTATCATTCAACATCAAATCAGACTAATGATGAAAAAGAAACCTATGAGGCACCAGAAGAACAGATAAGGGTAGAAGAAAATACTCCATCCAGCTATGTACAAAAGAATCATCCAGAAAATCAAATTTTTGGGCAGAAAGAAGCAGGTGTACAAACAAGAAGAACTATTTCAGAAGCTTCAAGCTATCTAGCATTTCTCTCCTCCACTGAACCATGAAATGTAAGTGAAGCATGCAAAGATGAATGCTGGGTCAAGGCCATGAATGAAGAACTTGAGTAGATTGAAAAGAATAACACTTGGGAGTTAGTTCCTAGACCAAATGATAAGAATGTCATAAGGACAAAATGGATATTCAAAAACAAGCTGAATGAGAACGGAGATGTTATTAGAAACAAGGCCAGACTTGTTTGCAAAGGGTATGATCAACAAGAAGGTATACAATTTGAAGAAAATTTTGCACCAGTTGCTAGACTTGATGCCATAAGAATGTTCCTTGCTCTTTCTAGCTTTTAGGAGTTCAAAATATATCAAATGGATGTGAAATCTGCCTTTCTAAATGGAGACCTAGAAGAAGTGTACATTGAGAAACTAGATGGATTCATCCTTGGAAATGATCCAAAACTTGTATGCAGACTCAAAAAGGCTCTCTATGGCCTTAAACAAGCTCCAAGGGCTTGGTATTTTTGGTTGGACAAATATCTCCACCAATAAGGTTTTTCAAAAGGATGAACAGATAGCAATATATATATAAAAATTGATAATGATAAATTACTAATACTTGTTGTGTATGTTGATGATATCATCTTTGGTAGCAATGAAGAAACCATGAGTCAAAACTTTGCTTTGGTGATGCAAAAAGAATTTGAAATGTCCTTACTTGGTGAGCTCACATATTTTCTTGGTTTACAAGTCCAACAAAACAAAGACGGTATTTTTCTATCACAAACCAAGTATCTCAAGTAGATCTTAAATAAATATGGGATGGAGGACTCGAAACCAGTATGTACCCCTATGGTAACAGGATGCAGCCTCAGTGCAAATGATAAATTAGCAGCAGTACATCAACCAACCTATAGATCCATGATTGGTAGTTTTCTCTATTTGACAGGTACCTGACCAGACATCATGCATGCAGTGGGAATAGTTGGAAGATTCCAGGCATATCCAAAGGAAGCACACCTTCAGGCAGTTAAGAGGATTTTCAAATATCTTCAAGGAACACAAAACTATGGCTTATGGTATCCTAGAGATACAAATCTCACACTTCATGCATATACAAATGCAGATTGGGTAGGAAGCGTGGATTACAGGAAAAGCACTAGTGGTGGTGCATTCTTTATGGGTTCCAGATTAGTATCTTGGTTCAGTAAGAAACAAAGCTCAATTGTATTATCTACCATTGAAGCAGAATATGTGGCTGCTGCATCTTGTTGCACACAACTCCTTTAGATGATGCAAGCATTGCAAGACATTCAAATCACTTGTACTCCACCTATCTACATTTTTTGTGATAATACAAGTGCAATCAGTATTTCAAAGAATCCAGTCATGCATTCGAAGACCAAGCACATACCTATCAAATATCATTTTCTCCGAGAACAAGTACTTGAACAAAAGGTCAAATTGGAGTATGTCCCCTCGAAGGAACAAGTTACTGATATATTCACCAAACCATTGCCCAAGGAGACATTTGAATACCCCAGACCGAAGCTGGGAGTAGTTGATGCATCATCTTGCTGTTGAAATTATCTGTTTCAGAAAACAGTGGTTCTACGCGAGTTTCATGAAGTGTATCCGTGTGCATACGCAGGTGTTTGTAGACACAGTCGCGTATATTATGGTTTGAAGACAAACTATGGGGCCAGACTCAGGATGAAAAGAGTCTGATATGGGTCTGACAGAGACAATCTAGCACAGGTTCAAGGGGAGCATATAATTCTAATAATGCATTGTTGGCATTATCTTAGAATATCTTGGTTCAATTTCACAGCTACTTTTGTTTCAGGTGGATCAGGTGCAGAGGGAGACCATGGTTGCTAGTTTTGATGATGATTAACAGATGCTGATGATGTTAGTTGATGACTATCATAGTCTTGTCTTAGATATTTAGTCTCTATATTTCTTTTATTATCAAGGTCATGTAACGGCCTATGTTGGTTTCCCCACTATGCCTGGGATGGATGATGTAATGTTCTTGTTTTATCATGTGTAAATTTTTGGTGTATCCCCACTTGGTTGGGTGGATGAGTCAATAATTGTATATCCCCACTTGGTTGGGAGATGGATTTATGTATGAGTATTTGGTGATAGGAAGGTCATTTATGATGTATAAAGTCATGTTTCTTCTTGTAAAACATCTTCCTTAAAACCTTGCCTACATTCAGGGGGAGCATGGACAGCACAACAGAACAAAGATTTCAGCATGTACTCAGGGGGAGCATAACCCTTTGCCCTTGATGACAAAGGGGGAGAATGACTATGAGTGACTGGGGGTTGCCATCAAGTCCAAAGGGGGAGATTGTTGACATTATGACACAGGTTTGGCGCTATGACACAGGTGTTGTCCTTGATGGCAACTCACTCAAATGACATATCACAGTTCAGGCTCTCAGAATGAAGGAAAAAGAGATATGCGCAGGTTCCTCTTAACCAAGTCGCATATACATGAGGGATCGACGATCAAAAGGCGTGTATATGCATGCATGCACCTTCATGCAAGGAAAAGCACGTACATGTGGGAAAACTTATTTTTTGGTCCATGGTATTTAGTCCTTGGTATTTGGACCTATGGTTTTGGACCATGGTATCTCATCCGATGTGTTGAACCCAGTATTGGGTCCATGGTATTGATTCTCTATGGTTTTGGACCATGGTATTGAGGAAGGCCTAAGACTATAAAAGGGGAAGGAGATCATTAGGAAAAGTACATTCACTCAAGCATTGAATATCTTATGAAGAGCAAGATCTAGAATTGGGTTATGGTGCATAGCTGGATCTGAACCAAGGAGGAACCTGAGCACTAGAAGAAGGATAAGTTCTATTGATGGGTCAAGATCTTAAGGCTTGAATAGTAGTATCTTTATGTGATTTTGATCTGTTATATTTGATGCATGACTTGATCTATAAATCTAATAATCTGGGTATAACTGGTGTCTGAATAAGTGAAAAGGGTAAATTATCTTTTATAATCTGTACATAGGTTCAACACAGCACAGGTGCATATACACACTGGTTCAGTAAGACAAAATAGCATATATGTTGGTTGGCCTTAATACAAGGGCGTATGCATGCAGGTTCTACATATTGAAGTAGCATATGTCTCATGAAATATGTTTTAGTCACTTTTATTTATTGCTACAGTGTTCTGGGTTCAGGATTGGTTTCTGGTTACTATCAATGTATTCTGGTTACAACATTCAAAGAAGTAATTGTTTGATTCAGTTTTGATTGAAGCAAAGGAGATTGGTTGATGAAAATGCATTTGAGGTTTGATTATTGTTATTGATGGATCTAGTATGAAAATTTATGGAACGTGGTCCCTGGAAGAAAAGAGAAGGTTGTAGCCTTCTGTAGGTCAGCGCCTACATACTAGTACGTCAACTAGTACAAGAGCTAAGGGGGTTGTAGCTCCCTTCTAGGAGAAGCTGGAGAATGAGAGAAGCCTTCTGCAGGTAGAAGCCTGCGTACTAGTATAAGACTGCACCAATACAGATCCATTGTAAAAAGAAGAATCTAATTGAAAGAAGATAGAGACGAATTGCAGTAGGTTTTTTTCACCCACATTGGGTTTCCACCTTATATCTTGTGTTCTTGTGTGTGACTGTCTATTCTGTTTTACTGTTCCTGGTTATTGTTTATATGGTTCTGACACACAGATTAATGATCAACATTTGAAGAATAAATTAAATTATAAGTCTACAAGTTATACGCGAGTTTCCTTAACTACAGTTGTGTATATACGCTGTTTCCACTAACTGATGTAGCGTATGCAAATCTGATTATGAAATGAAAAATAATTGTTGGAAATAATACTGATTCACCCCCACCCCCCTGTATTATTTCCAACAACCTCCACAGAAAATGTTGCCTCTTCCTACAAGGGACCAAGCAATTCTCCTGACTCACTCACATCCGTGTTCAACGTGCTTTGCATGGAAGAAGCGAACTTGCTCTGCATACCATTTTTGTTGTCATTCGAAATATTTAACTTAAAAGTCCACAAATGTTTTATTGATTTTGGCGTGTCAGCCAATGTCATCCCTCTCCATTTCTATGAGTATCAACACTCAATGGAGTAGCACAACTACGCAAATCATCCAACTTGATAGAACGTGTGTGCCAGCCATTGGTAAACTTCAATATGTGATCATTTGGTTATCGTTTGATAGAAGAGTTCATCAATGCATTAACATTGTGATTGTGGACATCCTAGAAGCATATGGCTTATTGGTCAACAGAGACTCATCCAATAAGCTGCAAGGATACTTTACTACGGACTGGTCACACTTATGGCTTTCGCATAAGGGAAGAAACAACCAGATCCGGGTGTTGTCGGAAAGATACATGAAACATAACGTCACTCCCTTGAATGGTGAAAATTAACCATTGGCTTTCAAAGAACTCATGTTCGGCAATTTATTTCTTGAAACACAGTTGGGGTGTAATCTCGCATAGCCAATCCTAACCCCACCACACACACAATTGGGTCTCCTTTCTTGCCCAACTAGTCAAAATGAAACCTGTACCATATATTGTAACAGTTACAACAGTTGTGACAGTAGTACTAACGTGGCAAGTGGTCCTTATATAGATAATATGTAGACTCTATACTTTGATGAATCCAAGACACAGGAGGGCTCTGGAGCCAGTTGTGTTTTGATAGACCCGTTGCAAAGGGAACATTTAGTCTCAAGCCACTTGGAGTTCGAGTGCCTGAATAACAACACCGAGTATGAAGCACTTGTTTTGGGCTTATAGAAAACCATCAACCTCAATGTTGTTGTGCTTAAAGTGGTAGGTGATTCATATATTGTGGCGCATCAAGTACATAATACCATACAATATGTTTCACCACATATTAAGAGTTATCAACAAGAGGTATGGCGACTTATCTCTAAATTCCAAGCTTTCAATATTATTTATGTACCAAGAATGCATAATGCAATTGTATATGCTCTGGCGAATGCAACTGCTAGGATGTCACCACTTAGGGATAGATATTCTGTTGAAATTTTGTATAAGTCATCTATCCCTGATAACATTACTAATTTATTTGTTTTTTATGATGATCAACAGATACTACATTTCATGGCTAACGCTAACATCTTCAAGGACACAACGATAGATGAAGAAGATCACGAGTAGTCTCTACAGAGCACAACTGATGATAGTAAAGGAAACCTCATCCCCAAGGGTGTGGTGTCACTCGAGAATTTGTATGGACTGCAAAACCACTTTCAGGGGCTCGTAAATGCCAAAACCCAAAGCTCCACAATGTTGTACAAATAGATCAACCTGGGAACTGACAAAGATTTAAAGTTTGTGAATCTTGGTTCATGTTGTGCACTAGAAAAATGGCAATATTTTTTCTACTTGTTCAACAGTATCGTGATGTGTTCATGTGGACATATGATGACTTGAAAACATATGACTCGTGAATAATCCAACACGTCATTCCAATCAAGGAAGGGGCCAATCCTTTTCAGCGGAAGCTAAGGAAAGCACATCCATCACTTGAGCCCTTCATACAGAAATAATTGACTACGTTGTTGGATGCTCAGATCATTTACAAGGTTCATCATTCCACGTGGGTTTCAAACTTAGTCCCTGTCAGGAAGAAGTCCGAGGAGATCCGCCTGTTCATTGATTTCTGAAATCTGAACCGTGCCTCGTACAAAGATAACTACCCAGTGCCATCTATGGAACACATATTATAGACAATATCTGGAGAAGAGATGTTCTCTTTGCTAGACAGTTTCTCAGGATACAATCAGGTTCTGGTAGCAGAGCCTGACACACTAAATACAAAATTTTGTACCAAGCGGGGTATGTTCACTTACCGTAGTATGTCATTTTGGTTGGTAAATGTAGGCACTACATGTCATGTAGGTTTTAACCCCGTACAGAAATTATCTGCATACAAATTCTAAAACACATAAATAAACAATGCAAGAGCATAACACATAAAACACATATACACAGAGATTTTCCCCTGGATCCCAAAACCGGGACTACCAACTTGATTTTTCATTATGTTATAATACATATTTATACATGCTGAAGCATCCAATACCATGGACCAAAAACCATCGTGTCCAAAACCATGGACCGAAAACCATCACGTCTAAAAACATGTGTGAAAATCATGCACAAAACCATAGGTGGGTTCACCCAACCTAACGTACGTTACAAAACCAAAATTTTCCAGGGCGCTGCCCCAGACCCAATAGAGTGGGTTTACCTACACCCCTCAAACCCCCTGTGACCCCCCTGTTATGTAATCGGCGCAACGAAGGGGGGGATCCGCCCCCCCCCCCCCCTCTAAACCCTCGGTTAACTACATGGGCTAGTTGTGGAAAGAATATAACACAACCCTGTAATTCATGTTGTTTCTCTACACCAAGAGAATTTCTCGGAGCTCACAAATTTTTTCAATGCATCTACAGTATTCTTCAAAGTGTCCACTTTTACCAGCAACACCTTTTTGCCTTCTATCATATCCCTCACAAAGTGATACTGAACATCAATGTGCTTTGTCTTTGAATGATATGCAGGGTTCTTTACCAAGAATATTGCACTTTGGCTGTCACAGTCTGTCCTTATAGCTCCTTGTACTAACCCCATACTTGAACACAATCTCTGCAACCAAACTGCTTCCTTGCTTGCATGAGTGGCTGCCATGTATTCTGCCTCTGTAGTTGATAGTGCCACTACGGATTGTTTCTTACTCATACAATTGACTGCACCTCCAAATAGGTTAAACACATACCCACTTGTAGATCTTCTCTGATCTGGATCTCCAGCCCAGTCTGCATCAACAAAGCCACGGATATCCAAAACTCTGCCCAATCCTGGTCTTCCTTGGTAGCACAAACCATAATCACTAGTGCCACGCAAATACCTGAAAACCCACTTCACTATTGTCCAATGCTCCTTCCCTGGTTTTGACATAAACCTACTCAATACTCCCACTGCATGTCCAATGTCTGGTCTAATACAGACCATCACATACATTAGGCTACTGACTGCACTTGCATATGGAACATGGGACATGTCCTCTTCCTCTTATTGTGTCTTGGGACACTGTTTAGCAAATAACTTTACACCTACCGGAATAGGAACCTTCACCGGTTTACTATCTTGTATATTAAACCTCTGCAATATTGTCTCGACATACTTCCTCTGGTTTAAACAAAGCTTCCTCTTTGTCTGATCCTTTTTAATTTCCATGCCCAAAATATAGTTTTTAGGACCAAGATCTTTCATGTCGAATTTGGAGGACAAATGGGTCTTCAAATCCTGGATAATTTCTTTGTCATTTCCAACCAACAACATATCATCCACATACAAGACCAAATAAATAACACGGTCACCAATTAATTTAAAATACACACAGTGATATGCTTTGCTTCTAGTACAGCCAAGTCCCCATATAAATGTATCAAATTTTTGATACCACATCCTTGGTGACTGTTTTAACCCATACAGAGACTTATTTAACTTGCATACCAGTTATTTCTTACCCTTCACCGCAAAGCCTTCAGGTTTCTTCATGTAGATCTCCTCTTCTAGATCCCCGTGAAAAAATGTTGTCTTCACATCCATCTGTTCTACCTCAAAATCAAAAGCAGCAACAATAGATAAAAGTAATCTAATAGAAGCTACCTTGGCAACAAGAGAAAAAATATCACCATAATCAATTCCCAACACCTGGGAATAACCTTTTTCTACCAACTAAGCTTTGTATTTCTCCACCTTTTCTTCTGCATTTGTCTTCTTCTTGAACACCCATTTGCTTCCAATGGGTTTCCTTCCAGCGGGCAACTCCACCAGATCCCAAGCCTCATTTTTGTGCAAAGATGCCATTTCATCAACCATGGCCTCTTTTCAGAGTTTTCCATCCTCTGAATCTACTACTTCCTTCATAGTTCTGGGATCATCATCAGTAATAGATAAAGAAAAATTTGAATAGAAAGCAGATGGACTATACCTTTCTAGCTGCCTTCTTTCTCGAACTGATCTTCTCACACCCAGAGTTTGTGGCTCTTCATCTTTTGATTCCTCCTCTGCTGTAGAATCTGATTCTTCCTCCTTTAGCTCAAACTCTATCTTCTCAGGTTCCTTTGGTTGGACTTCATGTTTAATAACATCCTTCACCTCTCTGAACACCACATCTCAGCTGTACACAACCTTCCTTGTTACTAGTTTCCAAAGCTTATAACCCTTTAAACCATCCTTATACCCAATAAAGATGCACTATTCAGATGTACTATCCAACTTGGTTGATTTCTCCTTTGGAACATGTACATATGCATCACATCCATATACCCTCAGATGTGAAAGAGAGGGTTTCTTACTAGTCCATACCTCTTTTGGAGTCTTATCCTCCAACGCTGATGAAGGTGATATAATGACCAGGTAACATGCTGTCTCCACCACCTCTGCCCAGAATTCCTGTCCTAACCCGACACCACTAAGCATGCTTCTTGCCCTTTCCATCAATTTCTTGTTCATTCTTTCTGCAACTCCATTTTGTTGAGGTCTATATGGAGTAGTCTTCTGCCGTGCTATACCACAGTTCTTACAGAATTCTTCAAATTCCTTACTGCAAAACTCTCCACCGTTATCTGTCCTCAACACCTTTATCTTCTTCTCTGTCTGGTTTTCCACCAGAGCCTTAAATACTTTAAACTTGTCAAAGACTTCAAATTTCTTCTTAAGGAAATATATCCATGTATTCTTTGAGAAGTCATCTATAAATGATACATAGTACATAGACTTACCCAGTGATGGAACCTTCACAGGTCCAAACACATCACTGTGCACAAGTTCTAATATATGTTTCACCCTCTTACCACCAGAGGGGAAACTCACCCCATTCTGCTTCCCATATACACAATTTTCATAGAAATCAAAATCCAGAGAGATATTACTCATACCTTCTACCATACCTTTACCATGAAGTATTCTAAGGCCCTTCTCTCCAATATGTCGAAGCCTTTGATGCCACAGCATGGTCTTCTCTCCAGAGACCACTAGATTTTCTGCTCCACTTTTAGGAACCACGAAACTGTTGCGCCCATCAACAACAGTTCTACCTTGTAGCTTGTACAGAGTTCCAATCTGAACTCCTCGCATCAATACTAGTGCTCCCCGAACCATCTTGTAGGTATCCTTCTTGAACACTGTTTTACACCTGCATCATCTAGCTTGCTTATAGAAATCAGATTTCTGGCCAATGCAGGAATATGTAGAACACCCGGAAGTGTTCTAACCCTTCCACCTTGCAACTTCAACTTCACTTTTCTGCGACCAACAATTCTAGCCTTCCTATCATCCCCTAAGAAGACATCACCACCATCATATTTCTCATACTCGCAGAACCACTCTCTATGGGTGGTGTAGTGAAAGGATGCACCTGAGTCAATCAACCATGCCTCATGATCTACATGTGTACTTGAAGAATCCAAGTACACATCCCCACCTTCATCTGAGGTGGTTTTCGCCTTTACAGAAGGAGCATCATCAAATCCCTTTCCTTTGTTAGGAGCTTTAGATTTACAGTCCCTTTTGTAGTGCCCTTCCTTTTCACAATTCTAGCACACCACCTTTACAGGTTTTCCTAGAGATTTAGATCTCCCTCTAGATTTAGATCTCCCACTCGATGACTTATTTTCTTTTTGTTCTAGGACCGTCCTTGTACAGACAAGGCATCACCATTTTGGCTCTCTATGTTTTCCAGTCTCATCTCCTCTGTCAGCAAGGATGAGACTATTTCATCAAATTGCAAGGCAGTTTGTTGTTGGGAAAAGTATCCAATACGGAATGACCCTATCCCACTCTAAGGGTGATAGTACCTCAGCAACAATCAAAGCAAAGCTATTCGAGATTACTTCTTTATGAGATGTAAGAGAGGGGAGAAAGAGATCCACTAACCGATGTCTTCCGCTAATGATTGATCCAATCTTCTCTCTTTGCTGCTTGCTCCCAGCTCCTTGCTCTTTCACTGGCCCAGCTACACCAAGATCCTGCAAAATAACAAGAAGGGGAAACTACAAGAAGCATACATTCATAATTGATTCAAGGATTAGAATAAATCAAATATACAAGTATCAATACGCCATTGTGACACATGCATATAGAAGAACCTCAAATGCTTTATTAATGGAAGAAGTAAAGTTCAGGAAGTGATACAACCATAAAAGGCCCAATCCAGCATCACCTCCCAGCAGAAAGAAATCTCCTCTTCACCTCCTTCAAACAAATCACCCAATAGTTCTATACTCAAACCAACAGCACTTCCTTACATTCACAAGATTCCAGCCTCCCTAGACCTCATGAGAGAGCTCTATATATAGGAGTTTTGGAGAAAGGATGAGTCAGCTTGAGGCTGGCATGAAGCTGACTAGTGTCCTCTCCCACTTCAGTTATTCTTCAGTTCTTGAGTCCACTTGGAGGTTCTTGCTTCCACTTGGAGATCTAGATCCTCTTACTCATCACAAGTCGAATTCCCTGATCCAAGTGTCATCTTGGAAGCTTCCTGGGCATTGACACCTTGAGGAATGACTGTGCCACTTGGCCAATCTCGCCCAGCGCAGGTAGCCTTCTTTGCAGTTGACATTCAGCGCAGGTACACAGTGGAGCAGTTGACATTCAGCGCAGATGCTCAGTGGAGCAGTTGACATGATCCAGAATTAGCTTGTTTTTGAGTGTTTTCAGGTGGAGAACTGATATTTAGTGCTGTGGTTTGCTGACCTTGTTCCTCTAGGGGCAGGAACAACATGTTTAGGGACTTTGGATCCCTTAGATTATTGACATTTCATGCTTCATGCTGTAAGGCACAAAAATGTCTATAACAGTTGCCCCCTAAAGTATGAGGTCGTTTATCGGGTGAAATGCTTTATCAGGAGGATCCGAAGTTCATTCAATCGCTGAGAGGTGACCTGTAATAAAATACAATACAATACATTATTTTTCATTCTGCTTTCATGATCCAGCTGAGGCGGGCATTCCCATGCTCAGCTTTATAAATTCATTTTGGTACATAGAACAGACGATCGTCTGATGGTAGACTGATAATTCTCTGCTGAAATTATCATCCTTTGAGTAGGATGATCATCTGCCGTAATGATGTACATGTCAAATGTCTTTATATTTCCTGAATATATATCGCAGCCCGGATGGATGAAACTAGATCTGGGGTCTTCAAACTCGTTCGATCTTCACTCTAAGTACAAGTCGATCCATGTGAGAAATGCGCTGAAGTCGAACATGGAAAGACATCGCTTGATTACCGGTCAATGATGTAAACCGTTAACAAGCGCGAGAGGAATCACCAATAATGATAATGACCCTCAAGGTACTGCAGTACAATTCACGTGGTGTGAATAAAGGACTTGGCGTCGAACACCACGCAAAATCTTCTGGTCGAAGGTCATTGATGTATACCTGTCGCCGGAAGTGAGAAACTTGCCATTGAGGCATGCAAGCTTCAAAGTACTGGGGGGGTTGTTCCTAGATCAACTTCTTGGATAATGAGCTGAAGTCGACAAGAAGCGATCCGTCAAAGGAGGGCCTTAATGAATCCCACATCAGTGACACGGAACGGAGCTAATGATTTTAGTGGAGGTGAAAAACAATCTGTGAAATATGATTCAGGGTGGCGATCATGGATGGATGAAGGATAATGTATGGCAGTGGATGGGACACGGTTGACTCTTTCTGAACAACATCTCTTGAAAATATAACGACACTGATGCGATGGATCGGTAGCATTACCCCAAATGTGGATGGTTTGGCGAAGACCATGGTGATGAGACCGGTGAATGAAACAACCCAACCCGATGTGATACGGAGGAAAAGTGTCATGTTCAAGAGCGACTTGCTACCATTAAAGCTTTGAGGTTCTCCCAATTTTTCCCCAGTCATTTCTGACCAGTACCTCTTTATTTTTGTCAAGCTTGAGGAGGATAACATATGCTTGTTCTATAACCTGCCCTTCGGGCAAGCCCATCGCTATGTTTTAACGAGCCTAGCGATAGGGAAACTCGTTCTCGTCTAAAGACAAGTTTGTCGCTATTTAATCATTTTAACGAGTCTAACGACAAGGAAAACTCGGTCCTTTTCATTTTTAGAGAGTCTGAAAAGGTACAGAAAGTTAACTCCAAAATTCCTTTTTCGTCATCTAATCCCTTAAGTCCGAAAAAGTATAAAACAATACAGAAGGGATGAGTTTTCGATAATTTTAACGAGCCGAATAAAACAAGCGCTCGACCTTTTTGTGCAATAATCCCTCAGGTCCAAAAAGATTAAAATCTAGAGGAGGGATAGCTCTTCCGGTCATTTTAACGAGCTGGAAGGCCAAAACTCGGCAAACTTTTCATATTTTACGAGTCAGATGAAAAGAGCTCAAAGAAGACTCGTCTTTTGAGGAACGAGTGATAAACAGGGATAGCAGCAGATTCCAGGTACAGGTTGGAATTTTCCAATCATGGCAGTGTCACAAGGATGGCTAGGTGAAATCACTCTTCGCAGCTGTTCCTCAAAATGGGTAAACAATCATATGGAGGTGAACGATCGGCCAAATGGAATGGAGGTGGCAGGTGCAAAACACGACCAAGGCTTTTTTATGGCTAATAAATTTACGATCACAAATGGTTATTTACCGGTACTGGGTTCATTTTTTAAAGAGCTCGAATGCGCCAAAACACTGCTCAATCTTATGTTTATTTTTTAACGAGCATGAACTATGTGCTAAAACTGCTTGGATCTCGCTTTTCTATTTTTTAACGAGCATAAATTCCGCGGTAAAATTGCTCGATTATATAGTCAAATTTTGATTTTTTACCATTACTAGCTTTTCTCTTTTCAAGGATAGTACTGCATTCTCAATTGCTGCAACAAACTTTGTTAGAAATGAATAATATTTGCATGAAAATGAGATTATAACCCTAATATTTCACTTTGAACTACGTAAAAAGCCATTAAAAGATGTTTTTACCTCTCATTTACCATTTCATTTGCATTTGGTTTGTTGGAGCTTTGGAGGTGCCTCTTCCCCTTTGATTTTCACCAGCTGATTCCGGGAGATTCTGCGGACGATTTTCGGCGCCGTCTGGACTAGGTAGGAGCTAAACCCTAGCTCTTTCTTTTCATGGTTTTCTTTTCTAGTTTCATGTCTGTTTTTCAGTCTTTCTGAGCCCCAGGGGTTTTGCCAGGGCGCCCTAACTTCAGCGCAGGTTCCCCATTCGAAACCTGCGCTGAATGTCAAGCTGCCTTAGGGCAGCCTGACCTTTAGCGCAGGTGGGATACTTTCTGCCTACGCTGGGCTCAGAAAACTGGGTTTCAAGCTCATTTTTTGATGAATTTTCGCCAGTTTTTCATCAAAATCCGGAACTTACTCCTTCTCTTGTTTGCTTTGCAGGGAACTTTGAACAAAATGTCCCTTACATGGCGAGAACGAGAACATGAAGAGGAGGACATGATTGCCCTCCATGACCCGGTCACGGTGAACGCGCTGCGGAACTGTGGCCTGCTGAAGTTTTTCCGTATCTCTAGCATGAGAGCACAGATTACTTTGCTGCAGTATATGCTTGATGCTTGGGATCCTGTTAACCAAGTATTCCAGATTAGGGGAAAGTCCATCCCCTTTACCATAGAGGACATGTACTTCTTGACTGGATTGTCAAGGCGAGGTGCCCCCATTTCCTTGTCAGGTACGGCCCGGGGGACTGATTCCACCAGAGATTATGTCCGCCAGTATTGCAGGGAAGGTTCCCAGCCGAGCAGAGACGGCAAGATTGTTATCCGTGAGATTACTGACAGGTCTCTCAGGTCCATTCTGTATACCATAGGTAGGATGGCCGGTAGCGCAGCTTTACATGTTGCCAACAGATCTTATATGCAGCACGCCTTGGAGTGTCTCCAACCGAAAGTATTCAACTGGTGTGATGCAGTACTTGTTCAGATGAAAAGTCAGTTGACCAAGGTGAAGGACGGGAAGCTGAAGAACTTTGGATTTGGTTCTATTCTGACTGCCTTCGCCTTGGAGAAAATCCCACTGATGCAACCTTAGTATATTATACTCGACTTGCCTTCTCCGACCGAGCCACGCATGCAGAGGTGGGTCGATCACATGTCTAGGCATGCTGGTCAACCTTAGATTACTTTTACTGATGCCTTCTTCAGGTGGTTCGAGCGCCAGGAGATCGCCTTCTCCGAGTATCCATATGTGGGTATGGATTTCCGAGGTGATCCGGATTTGGTGCTACCGGATGGCGAACAGTGGGGCACTATTGGTAAACTCTTTGACCATATCACTGTTTACTGTTTTGTTCATAATGTTGCTGTGCTTTATTCTATCAAGACTTTTAATCATACTCTTGGGTGCATGCAGATGTTGGTCCTGTTCGTCCAGCAGTTCGTCCGAGACCGCCAGTTGCTGCCCCGGCAGTGGAGCCTGCTAGGAGAGCTATTATTCGTGACCTCGACGATACTGAGACCCTTATAGCTGTGCAGGAGCAGGTTGAGAGCCTTACTCTCGGCATTCCCGATGTGAGGATTGATGAGTTACCTTTACAGCTGCAGCGACACACTACTGGTGTGCCTAGACGATGGACTCATCTCTTGCGCATGATTGCACAGGCCGTGACGTGCTATCATGAGCACCACTAGGCTAGGGTGCCCCCTAGCATCTTTTTGAGTTTTAGGTCATATGACCAATTTTGTCTTGGTTACAGAACATTATGTACGAACTATAAACAGCTTATATATATTTTGATTTTCGAGTTTTATTCTGTTTGAGTTATATGATCCATATGTACAATCCTTGATGATGTGTCCCTTTTTTATAAATGTTGCAAATGTCTATCTAACACATAGTTTGCTAATGAGTCAGTTAATGTGTTTAAGTTTCTAGAAATGTGTTGATATTGAATTGAATCAAATCGTCTTTCCAGGATCTTAACCCTTAGGAACATGCGATAAATAGCTGGATTGCGAACGGAGTATATACCATTGAGTTGTAGTATTACGAGCTGTGAGTCTAGCCTGACAATTAGTCGGCGTATGCCACGTGTGATGGCATCAGAGAGTAGTTCTATCAACGCGCTATACTCAGCGATGTTATTCGTTGATTTCCCAATACACACACCTCTGAAACTTACTAACTCGCCGCTTGGATCAAAAATGGCCCAGGCTGCGGAGGATAGGTTCCGCGAACTACGACTCGCTCCGTCGGCATATCCAACACATGTCTCCAGAAGGTTCGACATCTGCAACAAATGAAAAAGGTGGATCACTCGACCAGAACAAATACTTTAGCGAAAACAAAATACAACAAAAGCATGCAGGTTACTATTCAAGCATAGTAACGCTTGAGGTACAGCCCGTTGCGGGGCTGCGCCAGTGGAATTCCGTCGTAATCCATTAACTCGTAGGCTCCTTTTGCTAACACCCTTTTAACAATATAGGGGCCCATCCATAAGGATTTGAATTTACCTGCTCCCAATTTATCGGATTCTTGGTCATAAAGCAAGACCAAATCACCTTCCGAGAAGACACGGGGTTTGACACTTTTGTCGAACTGAGCCTTGACTCATTTCTTATGGGCTTCGTTAGCCAAAGTGGCATCACGACGAGTTTCATCCAATTGGATTAATTCCAAGCTTCTTCTTCTGAAGTTCCGGGGAGGAGATCAATTGCGAGTTTAAGCGACGAAATTTCGCACTGGATTGGCAAGACTGCTTCCAGGCCATACACCAGTTGAAAAGGTGTGAACCCGGTTGCGTTCTTTACCGACGTTCGGTAAGCCCACAAGGCTGAGTACAGGATTAGGTGCCACCTTCTTTTATGAACCCCGATCATCCTTTGTAACATACGCTTCAGGACTTTGTTGATTGCTTCAACTTGTCCGTTGGCTTGCGGATAATATGGGGTAGAGCTGTCGTGAGATAGCCCTAGCTTGGCAGCTAATTCGACCATCATGTGATTGCGAAAATGCGACCCATGATCTGTAACTATAGCCTGTGGTACGCCGAACCTGGCGACTACATGATTGAAAAAGAAAAGGGCAGCTGTTTCACCAGTGTTATCCAATGTAGGCATCGCCTCGGCCCATTTGGTAAAATAGTCAACAGCGACTATAATATACCCATGCCCCCCGGTCGAGGTGGGGTTACATTGCATGAAATCGATGCCCCACTTGGCGAAGGGACCAACAGCAACTATCGGTTGTAAAGGTGCGGGTGGTCGTCTGGTTTTGCTATCAAAAATTTGACAAGCATGGCAACTTCTAACTGCGATTATGCAATCTTTGAACATGGTTGGCCAGAAGTATCCTGCTCGTAAGATTTTTTGTGCTGTTGCATATCCAGATTGATGCCCCCCACACGCGCCTGAATGACACTCATTCAGGGCTTTTTCGGCCTCATCATGGGTAAGGCACCTCCTCAGAACTGTATCGATACCACGACGGTAAAGTGTATCACCGACGATCATGTAGTCTTTTGCTTGGTATCGTATACGTTTTTGTTCGGAGTGAGAGGTATTAGGCCTGAATTTTTGGGTTTGGAGATAAACTATGATATCTCCATACCACTCATTGCTTACAGATATCAGAAACAAACTTTCGTCCACGATTGATTCTTCCGATGTTTCATCGTTGGACAACGATGGGAGATCGCACAACAATTCTGTGAAAACTAGAGCTTTCTTTGACTTGGATTTTACAAATTCTAGATCAAACTCTTGAAGGATCGCTATCCATTTTGAATATTTGCCCCCCCAGCAACTGTCGCGACAGTATATAAGTCATGGGGTTGCAATCTGACAAGATGGTAGTTTTCCGAAAGAGGACATAATGTCGAAACCTTTGAATCGCTTGAACAGCTGCAAGCGCTAGTTTTTCCACATAAGAATATTTAATTTTTGTATCATTTAAGTTTTTACTTAAATAATAGATAGGATGTTCAGTTCCATCGACTTCTTGAACTAAAACCATCGCAATGGTCGTATCCGCTGCAGCCAGATACAGGTTAAAATCTCTTTGATAGTCCAGGGCGTACATTAATGATGCTTTTACTAGACAATCTTTCAGAGCATCAAAGGAAGCTTGCGCCACCTGGTCCCAGACAAAAGGTACATCCTTTTTCAAAAGACGAGTGTAACCTTTAGCAAGTTCTGCGTAATTTGGAATGAACCTCCTCAGAAAGTTCGCTTTCCCTTGGAGTTTCTGAATCTGAAGCAAATTTGAAGGTGGAGGCAAATTGATGATTGCCTGAACCTTGCAGGGGTCGAGACGAATCCCATCCTTAGAGACTACAAAGCCAAGTAAACGACCAGAACCGACGCAAAACACACATTTGTGTGGATTGAGTCATATCTTGTAGTGTCGGCAACGTAGAAATATCGCTCTCAAATGCTGCGGATGATCAGTCCGCTTTCGTGAATGAGCCGGAAGATCGTCGAGATAAGGTTGAACAATGTTCTTGATGTCATGGAAGGCATAATTCATTGCCCTCTGAAACGTCGCCCCTGCGTTCTTTAAACCAAAGGGTAATTTTCGATAAGCAAATGTGCCCCACGGACAAATAAATGCAGTCTTTGACTGGTCCTGTGGGCGGATATTTATTTGATTATACCCGGAAAATCCATCCATAAATGAAAAGATTTCACATCCGGCGCATTCATCAATTATCTGGTCGATGAAGGGTGTAGGGTAGTTGTCCTTCGGACAAGCTTGGTTTACATCCCTATAATCAACACACACTCTAATCGTCCCTTGTTTTTTCATAACAGGGACAATATTCGATACCCAATCGGTTAGGGGAACCGGGTAGATGAATCCAGCATGGAGAAGTTTTTCAACTTCCGCCTTAATGGCAGCGGCTTTCTTGGGGTGCACCTGCCGAAGCCGTTGTCTTACTGGTTTGACATCAGGATACATTTTAATTTCATGTTCAACGATACTCGAGTCAATGCCTGGCATTTCATCATATGACGAAGCAAAGACATCTCTAAATTCGCGAAAAAGAGCGTTATATATTTCCAGTTCTGAAGGGGAACAACCTTTGCCGACATAAATATTCTCTACAACATCTGTTTTAGTCGAGATATTTATAGCTATAGTCTCTTCAATATTGGATAGGTTTCGCTCGGAGTCCACCGTATTTATAGTATTTGTTAGGAATTCAAATACTGAAGGGTGATAAAGGTCACTTTGAGTATCTTCTTCATATTTCGGAAGAAGGGAACGATGGTGGTGATCATTCCATGGTGCCCCCTCAATCATCATTGATTGTAAGATTCCTTCGTCAGTCCCATGTACTTTCGACCAAGGATCTAATGGGGTTCCATATTCTCTAGACCTATCTACCCAAACGCTTGACGAGCGTTGATTTGGGTTCGCCTCCCATGCTTGAAACATTGATTGCTACAATATTTCTAAAGGGCTTGGGGGCAAAACCATCGCACGATCCATGTCGACCTTCGTGGAAGATATCATGTTGCAGGTTGCTACAAACGGTACATTTCCTGTGTAAAAAGGAGGCGGTAGCGCGAAAGTTCCCATTAGTGTGGGGTCTTTCAATAATCCTACTCCGATATCTTGAATTGAATGGTTGCTCTCATGGATCATGGGAATGCTTCCTGTAACTTGTGAACCATTAGGGAGGAAATTCTGTTGGTCGACGACCGTAATCCCTCCTTCAAACGGGAATGCGATCTTCCTAAAATAAGTCGACACGACAGCTGCCATGGCATAAATCCATGGTCTACCCAGTAGGATGTTATAGTCAAGATTTCCATCAATGACCTCAACATCAAGTTTTTCCTCCTAGTTCAACTTTTAAGTTATTAAGGATACCGTACGGGGTATAAGTAAAGCTTTTAATGTCGTCGAAGATCGTGACAAGGTTGGAGATCCTAAAGTTTTCCAGCAACTCATCGACATAATACATGTCGATGCTCCCTCATCAATAATTGTTCTGTGAACAGTTTTGTTGAGGGCTTTCACTTGAATAAGGAAAGCTAGTTGAGCTGGTAACTGAGGATCATATCCTTTGTGATCAAAGGATACAAGATTTGAATCCTTAGGGTCAACCCCACCAATAGCTGATAACAACGCCTGCCTTTAGGTTGGACAATTTTTTAGTACCTCAAGAGTCGACATAGCGGATGGCGATTGTGCCAAATCTTCCACTATGTTATAATGCTGCGCCGCTCTAGCGCGAGGATTAAATGTCGACTTGTGTACTACACCCTTTGGCGGTTTTATTGTTAATTCAGGGATGGTGGGCGTTACAACTTCTGTCGAAGTTGTTGTCGAACTACTTGGTTGATCTTTACCTTTTTCGTTCGACAACTGAGGATTCCCATAATCTTTGTTCCTTGTCGAAATCAAAGCATCATTCTGCTGTTTTGAAACCGACAACATAAGCACTTGAGACGGGGAAGCATTTCCACTGTCAACCAGATTTTGACCTGGGTTGGGAAATGGATCAGTTAACACAGCTGAGGTTTGGGAACTTTTAAAGAACCTCTTTAACTCAGCTTTGAATGGGCAATTCTTTGTGTTATGATCCTTATCATCACATATCAGACATGGATAATTTGGTTTCCCTTTCCCAGGAGGGTTCGAAGAATTCTTTCCAGGGGATGACTCACCCTGTTTCTTCTTCTTCCCTTTGTTTTGCTTCTTCTTGCTTCCTGGTTGATTGGTTTCTTTGCCTTTATCTTTTGATACGGCATTTACTTCCGAAGCAAGAATTTCTTCTTTTGCATTTTGATCCGAATTCTTACGGGCTTTCTTTGACGAAGCCTTTATCGATTTCGCGTTTGCCGTGCCAATCACGCCATCACCGGCATGAGAGTCACTATTTGATTTAGGAGGGGGAGGAATTGAAAATTCTGGTCTAGGGGCGTCAGGTATTTTGTCGTAGAGCGTGCCGGACTGAGTATAAACTAAGTCCAAATACTGTGCACGAGCAATAACTTGCTCCTCTGTTACGACTCCCCCCTTGGCCACATCTTCCGTAATAGCAGGAAGTAATGACTTTATAAACCATTCAGCTAATAGCTGATCGGGAACGTATGTTTTCACCATCCTACGACGACGGCGGCACTCATGTATATGATCAGATATATGGGTGGCAGTCGTCTGCTTGAAGTTGGTTAATATTTCTGTTCCCGTTTCATACCTTATTGGTAATTGAAAATGGGTTAAGAAAGTCGTGGCTAGGGAACTAAAATTGTCGAAAGAGGCTTTTGGCAATTCAATATACCATTTAGCCGCTGGGCCTGTCAATGTCCTCTGAAAAAGGCGAAGCCTTATCGAATCGTCGTTTAGGGTGTTCGACGAACACCACAGATGAAAAGTCATCACGTGATTCGATGGGTCTTCACCTGGATTTCCATTGAATTTAGGAATGTCAGATGGAAGTTTATGAGGAATCGCTGGCCACCAAGGGGCATAAGCAATCGGATCGTTGGTTAACCAGTGTAAATCAGGTAACTCTAAAGTTGCCACGAATGGTAACTGTTGATTCAGGTTAGGCGAAGCGTAACCAGGGTACGATGGAATCGCTTGAGCAGTGGGCCTTTGCATACCAGCATAATGCAATTGATGTTGGTATGACTGATACGGTTGGTGGACTTGACCACTATAAAGTGGTTGGTTTTGACCGTTTTGGATATACGATTGTCCACTGTTCGCAAAGATCTGCTGCTCAGAACCTTGGTACACTTGCTGGAATTGCGGTTGTTGGTATTGCACAAGCCATGGTTGTGAAGCCATGTTCTGTTGTGCTATGCTAACCGTTGGACCGAGGTGTGGGGTAATTGTACCCGTTTGGACCTGTGTCGCCCCACCAGTTGGCGATTGTGGTTGTGACCCATGGTCAAGCGGCTGTTGCATTACAACCTGAGAAATCTGAGGTTGACATGCAACAGGTATCGCTTGAACTTGTGACACTGTTACAATAGCCGGTGTGGTTGGGATGTTCGTCACAGGCACACACTGTTGCATAGAATATACAACCCTTGGTTGTTGAGGTAGCATAGGTACCCAACTGCTTGATGCAATTCTAGTATAACCTGAATACTGTTGAGAACTGCCATATGGATATCCTCCCGGAGGAGGTAATGAAAGGGCATATTGCCCCCCATACGGTAGCAATCCAGAACTCAGAGGGATTGTTAGTCCTTGAGGACTGGATGGCCCAAATTGACCTCCATGAGGATCAATCTGTCGAGTTTCAACGTAAGAGTTGCCGGATATTATTCCGGATGAACAAACTGGAACAGACCATACTGTCGAAATAGTCCCTTGGTGGACTCCTTCTAGCTGTGGTGAGCTAGTCGGGACAGCTGGTATGCCGGCAAACATCGTCGGAGTGACGGCAGGGGCTTCTGCTGTCGCTGTGTCATTTGACACAGTCCTAGATGATGACGGTTGTTCAGACATCTTAAGTCTATCCAATAGATTGCCTAGCGATTCTACAGGAACTTCCACTTGTGGTGGATTAACTTCTGATGAAGGAAATAGAGTGACTCCGACTCCAAAATGAGTTGGAGTACTTGCTTGCGGATCCTCTGCAATTTCCTCTATCGCAATCAAACCCGGTGGAAGAGGAAGACCGTCAGGTCCGTAAAATATTTCTGGTGCTGAAGAAGTGGTTGCTTCGACAGCGACAGTTGTTTGAGGAACAAAACTCTCTGGACCGGTTACAGATGGAACTGGTTCAGTTATACAAGTATTTGCCCCCAGACTAGGATCAGTATTACTGTCCTTCTGTGGCTGTTGAACTTCTTCTATAGAGGTAGGGTTTCCAGAAATGTTAGGAGTAACCGGAACCTCAGATGCAGTTGGAACACTTGTTCTAACTTTTATAGGAGATTTTGAACTGGTTAAACGAGTTCGCTTTGTCCGTACTGTTTTCGATTCCGGAGACAAAGACGGTTGAATCGTAAGCCTCCGCGAACGACGGGGTTTCAATTGACTTTCTTCCACGATTGCGGATTACTCGATCAACCAAAATATTAAAAGGGGAAATTTGTGTTTCCGAATTGAATGAATTTTATTAGACGCTTTTGGACACAACTTGCTTTTTCACTTTTTAAGAGTCGAGAAAAAGCTAAAGATGACTCTAGTCTCCTTCGATGTTTTAACGAGCCCGAAGTGACAAATGCTCGGATGGACTTTTTCAGTTATAGAGTTTGAAAAAGGCCAAAAGAAACTACTCTGGAGATCTAGGCAGAGGGTGTGCCAAACCTTTCGCAAAACCACAGAATACGTTTTACGGTACGGGTGGTCGATCTTCGTGAATGCTGTGTTCACTGCATTGCGATCAGTAGGGCGGCCGACACGGATTCCTATGGATAAAAGATATATGCCTATAGGGGTCTCCCAATATATACGCGACGGTACGTGGGAGCACAAGTCCGTATTAGTGCCACCGACTCTCAGGAGGAATCACCCACCTTCGTCGAGATCGACAGTCACTACGTTTAACGACGCCGGAACACGTCTCTAGCTTAGACCTCTATGTGTTTGCGTTATGTTTCAAAGCGTTGTTAGGTTCATTCAGTATATTTATGTTGATCTTTTTAAAGTTTGCCTTTCAAGGTTCACCACGAGATGTTTGATACAAATTCCTAAATGCAGTCTAAGATGAGAAGCAAGCTTTTTCAATCTTTTCGACTTATGAAAATCTTAACTACTGAGGGAAAAGAAAGACATCATCTTTTCACACAGATCAAAGAGCACTCACTAATGCACTTTTTCCTAAATCAACAAGCAAACTTATCAAATGCAAAATGCACAATGCAGGTATTTCTTTTCTCTTTCTTAATGTTGATGTAATACAAAAAGAAAGCTGTTGTATAACTTTGGATTCAATTTCAAGTGAAAGCAAACAAGCTTGTCCAAAATCAAAAGACACCTTAAGATTTACTTGTTTCGACACTAGAAATATATAAATTCAAACCATCAGCTATGAACAGCAAAAGCTCAATCAGCTATGAACAACAAACAAACTAACTCTTAAGATCAAAACGACACTTATCACAGGTCTAGATCTAAGAGGCCACAGCAAGACTAGTTCACTTTCGTTATGGGAAACTGTAAATGATATAAGAAATACACAAAGAACAAACACAGTTTCTTTATACAACCGAGGCGGAATAGTGGCAAGGAAAGTTGGCTTCAGATAGGTACATTGACTGGTAACAGGCTGCAAAAACAAGGGTGAAAACAGGGCAATAAACAGGAGGGAACCCTAGTAGCATTAGGCAAAACTGGTTCAGCGCAGGTAGTACACTGGCAGTTTGATCTTCAGCGCAGGTAGCCCCTTCGGGAACTGCGCTGAAATGCAGATTGCCTTCACAATGCCTGCACTGAAGAGACAAACTTTCGTTTTTCTCAGTTTCCGGGTCACAGATTGCTAAAAAATTCACAGTTTTTGGCCAAATCAGAAGCTATCTATCAAGTACACACTAAGGGATGAAAAGGAGGATGAAAAGCTATCACTAAGAGCTGTTCAGAGTCCTTGTGGATCAGCTCTTCAAATCATAAACATGCCCAGAAACTAAGCTAGAGTAGCTGCCCTCTACTTTGCATTTGAAAGCTCCAAATGTAGTTCGATTCGGTACTCCCTGTGTTTATGAAATGAATAGCAAAAACACAAACAACCAACAAGATACGATCCCCAGCGGAGTCGCCAATTTGTTGTTGGGAAAAGTATCCAATACGGAATGACCCTATCCCACTCTAAGGGTGATAGTACCTCAGCAACAATCAAAGCAAAGCTATTCGAGATTACTTCTTTATGAGATGTAAGAGAGGGGAGAAAGAGATCCACTAATCGATGTCTTCCGCTAATGATTGATCCAATCTTCTCTCTTTGCTGCTTGCTCCCAGCTCCTTGCTCTTTCACTGGCCCAGCTACACCAAGATCCTGCAAAATAACAAGAAGGGGAAACTACAAGAAGCATACATTCATAATTGATTCAAGGATTAGAATAAATCAAATATACAAGTATCAATACACCATTGTGACACATGCATATAGAAGAACCTCAAATGCTTTATTAATGGAAGAAGTAAAGTTCAGGAAGTGATACAACCATAAAAGGCCCAATCCAGCATCACCTCCCAGCAGAAAGAAATCTCCTCTTCACCTCCTTCAAACAAATCACCCAATAGTTCTATACTCAAACCAACAGCACTTCCTTACATTCACAAGATTCCAGCCTCCCTAGACCTCATGAGAGAGCTCTATATATAGGAGTTTTGGAGAAAGGATGAGTCAGCTTGAGGCTGGCATGAAGCTGACTAGTGTCCTCTCCCACTTCAGTTATTCTTCAGTTCTTGAGTCCACTTGGAGGTTCTTGCTTCCACTTGGAGATCTAGATCCTCTTACTCATCACAAGTCGAATTCCCTGATCCAAGTGTCATCTTGGAAGCTTCCTGGGCATTGACACCTTGAGGAATGACTGTGCCACTTGGCCAATCTCGCCCAGCGTAGGTAGCCTTCTTTGCAGTTGACATTCAGCGCAGGTACACAGTGGAGCAGTTGACATTCAGCGCAGATGCTCAGTGGAGCAGTTGACATGATCCAGAATTAGCTTGTTTTTGAGTGTTTTCAGGTGGAGAACTGATATTTAGTGCTGTGGTTTGCTGACCTTGTTCCTCTAGGGGAAGGAACAACATGTTTAGGGACTTTGGATCCCTTAGATTATTGACATTTCATGCTTCATGCTGTAAGGCACAAAAATGTCTATAACACAGTTGCATTGCTACCTATTGCAATAACGGACTATCCCAAGAATCTGGTAGAGAACATAACAAACTAATGCACTTATCTTCATCTGAAATTTTTATATCAATAGATGATAACTGACTTACCACAATATTAAACGCATTTAGATGCTCTGTCACCTAGTCTTCATGTTTCATCCTTAGGTTATACAACTTTTTCCGTAGGAACAGTTTATTCACCAGAGACTTAGATTGGTACAAAGTCCCTAACTTGTCCCACAAAGCCTTCGCTGTAGCTTCCCCTGACACATTCAACAATACTGAATCTGAGACACATAATCGTATTTTTCTCTTTGCCTTCCGATCCAACTTCTTCCATTCTTCATCAGACATTCCCATTGGTTTTACCATGATCCACTTATCTTTATCCACCAACAGATCCTCCATCTTGAGTTTTCATAACTCAAAATTCTCACCACTAAATTTCCCGATCTCTATCTTTCCACTGCTCACCATCTTATTTCACCACCAGAATCAATCCCGCAGATCTCCCAGTGAGCAGGGTCTACCACAGGCTCAAGCAAAACCCCTCAGCAACAAAGGCATCCCCTTGAAGCCAAAACAACTCTGATACCAAATGTAGGTTTTAACCCCGCAAAGAAATTACCTGCATACGAATTCTAAAACACATAAAATAAATAATGCGAGAGCATAACACATAAAACACATATACACAGAGATTTTCCCCTGGATCCCAAAACGGGGCTACCAGCTTGATTTTTCATCATGTTCCTTTCAATGTTATAATACATATTTATACATGCTAAAGCATCCAACACCATGGACCAAAAACCATCACGTCCAAAACCATGGATCGAAAACCATCGTGTCCAGAAACATGTGTGAAAATCATGCACAAAACCATAGGTGGGTCCACCCAACCTAACATACTTTCCAAAACCAAAATTTTCCGGGGTGCTGCCCCAAACCCAATAGAGTGGGTTTACCTGCACCCCTCAAACCCCTATGACCCCCCCGCTATGCAATCAGTGCAACGAAGGGGGGGCTCTGTCCCCCCTCTAACCCCTCGGTTAACTACGTGGGCTAGTCATGGAAAGAATATAACACAACCCAACATTTCAGTGTGTAATTGACATCACTTTCCATGGGATCGTTAGATAGAGCGTAGTGGTCTACCTCAACGACAACAGTCATACCACCTGCGCCACCTCAAGAAAATCATTGAGCGATGTCGGAAGTTTGGGATATCTTTGAATCCCAAGAAGAGCGTCTTCACAGTGTCTGAGGCTAACCTCCTTAGACACATCATTGCCAAGAGTGGGATCAAGGTAGATCCAGATAGAGTTCGGACCATCAAGTAGATTCCTCATCCTGTGAACAGGAAAGCTATGCAGTCCTTCCTCGTGAAGATATACTTCCTCAGAAATTTCATCCTTGATTATGTGAAAATTGTCAAACCCATTCAAGAGATGAAAAATAAGTATGTAGTTTGTAGTTGGGGAAAAAGGAAAAGGAAGCGTTTGCCTGGATTAAGCAAGCTATAGTAGAGGCACTTGCACTGTACAACCCAAACTTCAACAAAAATTTCTTGCTCTACATGTTTGCTTCCAAAACTTCACTCACTGCTGTGCTCACTCAAAAAGACGAGTTGAAAAATGAATGATCTATCTCTTTCATGAGTGTGACCTTGCAAGGACCTGAACTAAACTATCCCATCATGGACAAACAAGAATACGCAGTATACAAGGCGGTTAAACATTTCAGACCCCACTTCTTGAGAAACCATTGCATTGTCTTTGTGCCACACCCAACAGTTATATCACTGCTTGTCCAGAAAGAGTTGGTTATAAGACGAGTGAATTGGATGACAAGACTACAAGAATATGACCTTGACATCAAGCCAATTCACACCATAAAGGGTCACAGTCTTTTCATATTAGTAGTAGAAGCAGTACATGCGCAAGATGAAGAATTAGATCTCGTGAAATGTATAATGTTGAGTGCGCCCAAACACTTCACATGGAAACTCTTGGTATGCAAACATGCGTGAGTACCTTGAGCATGTCACCATGCCCTCTCACTTCTCTGTGTGATAGAAGAAGGAACTCTGACTGAAATATTTATCTTATCATTTGGTGCATGCAGTGCTTTACAGAAAACATCACAACGACATTTTGCTTAGGTTCCTGGATGCATAGGATTCATAAAGGGGGTTACGTGATCTCTGTGGCAGACCAGTTGAGGGTCACTTCGCGGGCAACACAACAGTGCACAAGGTCATTCGGGCCGGTTTCTACTGGCATACATTATTCATAGATGAACATGGCTATGTCTGCAAGTGTCTAGTCTGTCAGAGATGTGTTGATAGAAAACGAAGTTTAGCAACCCCACTGCATCCTATTGCAATGGATGATCCATTCCAATAGTGGGGCTTGGAAATCATTAGGGAGATATTCCCACATTCCTCAAAGAAACACCGCTACATCTTAACTACTACAAATTAATTTATGTGATTGAGAAAAGAAGTTCAGCTGAAACAAATGAATGACCAGGAAGTCATCAGCTTCCTAAGACAGAACATCATCTTGAGATTTGGCATTCTTGTATCACCTATTTTTGAAAATGCAACATACTTTTATTTATTAAAACTCTATGACTTTGCATTGAAAAATGGTATTGTGTTAAAGCATTCTACTAACTACTACCCGCAGGGAAATGGTCTTGCTGAGTATACAAACAAAAATCTTATCCACATCATAAAAAAGATCATTTACTCTGAAAAGCAAAACTGGCACTCTGCTATGGTGAATTCTCTATGGGATGACTGAGTCACACCAAAACCTTGTATAAATACATCCCCCTACTTCCTGGTGTATGGAAAAGACGATGTCCTCTCACCGAATATCTACTTGCCTGCTCTCTAGTTGTCCCAAGAATCCCAAGGCAAGTCGTGTCTATTAGTTCAATGTAGGATGGGAACATTGCACATGGTACATGAAGAAAGAGTGAAAGAAAAAGAAAAGTTTACACTTCACCAGAACTGTATCAAGGGATGGTTCAACAAGAAGTCTGCAGGGAGCACCAACTTCATTGTGGGTGATTTAGTATTGAAGTGGGATAAACCCCACATAGACAAAGGAAAACACACGGAGTTTAAATCCCTGTGGATTGGCTCATTCATTGTTCATGAGAAGCTTGGCCAACACACATCGTCTACAATCACTTGACGGGAAGATTGACACTCTCCCTGTCAATGGCCATGACTTAAAATATTATTTTTATTGATCTAGGGCCGCGCCCCGCAATGTGTACATAGTTCTTTCATTGTTTTCTTCGTTATTTTCTTTTATTTTTTGCTTTGCTTTATTGTTTTGTTATTTTCTTTGCTAACTTGTTCTGCTTTGTTGTTCAGTTGTTTTGTTTTGTAAATAAGTGTTGTCCTGCACTATGTTCTGGCTTCTGAATGTGCATGTGGCTGAACTTCAAAGAGTTTTTTGACACTGCAGTGATTTACCAGTCTTGTTTCTGTCTTCTTTGTGCTTGGTTGTAAATTTTGGCCGATGATGTCTTGACAGAAAATAAAATCCATCTGTAAGGAAAGTTTTGGTCAAACCATGAAATCGTGTCCAGTCTGGGAAACCTCATGCTTATACTTAGTTTTCTACTCTATGTGTTCAAGCTTATCCAGCTAGTAGAAATAGAGAAGGGGAAAATATAAATGGGAAAACCTGAATCAGAGGTCTTTACATTCTTCTCTGATGGAACAACCTCTTCTGCTCTCAATAAGTCAGGATCCCTCTTCCACCCTAAAAATAAATAAGTACCTATTCACAGTCCTCTTTCAAAAAAATAACAAAGGCAAAAGAAGAGAAAGGCTTCTCGCGCAGAGAGGTGAAGCAAACAACTCCACAAGGGTAATGTCCAGGCTCGCTGGAAGTGGAGAAATATTTGTGTTCCTGCATGACTCCAATGGGGTACTTTCCATGTCTACTGGTAGTGGAGAAACACCAGAGATGAAAAACTTATACTCTGCAAATATTAAGATCACGAGCCAAATTACCCTTCCCACTTTGAAACACTATGATGTGGCTGAATTTTTTGTTGTGTTCAACTGAGTTGGTACAAGGTGTACTATGTCTGTCCGCGGGGTAAATGGGGAAGTTGAAGTGACCTGCACAATGAATTAATACTCCCCGAAAGGCCAAGGCCCTACACTGAAAATGAACCAAAATAGAGAAGATGTTATTCAACCAGTGTGTCACCAAATGTTGTAGCGGCTGCAACACCCTCCAAAATTTTGGCTTGCATCCAAATTTCGGAGCCTTCCTTGTTTTTTCCTTTGATGGTTGCAAACACTCAAGCTCACCACATGATCTCTTGCAAAGTCTTTTCACCTTTTTGCTTGTTTGACTAGTGGTCGTCTTTAGGTATGTTGATTTCTTTGTCATGCTTGTAATCTTATTTTGGTGAGTTTGAAGGTTTGCCTTTGTGTGTTTGGGTTGTCTTCGCTATGTGAACATCGTCGCACTCACATACAAAGTTGTAAGCACTGTCGTGCAAGTGTCATCACAGTCGTCTGAAGGTCTATCACAAGTGTCATGCTTGTTGCTCTCAACTCTAAGACAGTCTCTCTGAGGGCATGTTTTGTCTTGTTGTCATGGTGTTCTATGTTGTCTCATCATTGATTATGATAAGTGTATGATCACAATGTCAGTATGCACAAGTTCACTTTCTTTTGACACAACCATTTTCCTGAAAATATTCCTGACTAGACAACCCTCTTCCATCAGACCCCGACTGAATTGCAATGTGGAGGTTCAACCCTCAGTGACCCTGCTATGCTTTCCAGAACTATGCAGTGTTTGAGGTTGTCCTCTAGGTCAGTTGCATTGCACAATCCCGGAGGTGAACAACCTGTCTGCCTCCCAGAATTGCGAAGAAACTGCCTCTATCTCCAACTGAACTGTGCATTTCTCAAATACAATCATCAACCCTCCTTCCTGCCAATCGGAAGCCTGCACTGCTTTGAAACCTAGGTCTACACTACTCCTCAAAACTCTGTAGGCATGCCCAGCTAGTCCTTTGCTACCTTGCTCTCCATTTTTCTCAGAAATTGCATAGAACTACCCAGCTGACCCTTGTTACCTTGCTTTACACTGCCTCCATAAATTGCACAAACATGTCTAGCAATTCCCGTGCTGCTGGTCCTGCATTGTTCCCAGAAATTGTGTATTCATGCTCAATAGGTCCCTCTATAGCCCTGCTCTATCTTCCCTCTGGAAATTGCATAGAACTGCCGAGCAGTCCCTCTACAACCCCACGTTGTCCTCCCTCCGAAATTTGCGTAGAGGTGTGCCCCCTTAGGGTCCCACCTTGTAGCTAACTCTGGTGACTTTCACTTCGCAATTCTATCTGCTTGTGATCACTGCGTAGTTTTTCCCGATAGTGCAGGTTGTCCTCCTGGAATGACTCATTCCATCTTGAGCTATGCTCTACGGTGTATCAGTGAGTTCTCCTCCCTCCCTCTCACCCAAAACACGAGAAAAATGCGTCATGCTACACTAGGAGATTTTGGATTTTATGTTGTCCCGTCATGAGTGAATTGTAGGAACAAGTACACTAGTAGATCATGGTGAGATGACAAACGGGATGAAGAAGGAGTGCACATGCTATAAGACTTTCTTGCAGCTAGACGAACATACCAAGCATATCAAGCAACAAGAAAAAGGAACACATGCATTGAACAATCAAGCAAAACCAAGACCATCGAAGACCCCACAACACTATGCCATGTGGAGGAGAAGACAAAGCACAACAAGAGTACATCCATCACTCAGCAGTGCAACAACTTGACATGGACACCACATGTCAGCAATGTCATGTCGAGTTGTGTCATAAGCTGTCTCGGCTACATCACCATTATGGGCGATATCCGTTGTAACTGAATGTAATGTAAATTGAAGTCCAATGGACGCACAAAAGGAGTCGAAGAGTCATGTCGGTTGAAAATTCATGGGAAGTTGAATAGTCACAAGGGTAGTCCAAGAGTCACAAGGGTCAAGCATCACCCTTGGCTATATATATCCCTCCCATTGTATGAGATAAGGAATTTTCACCTTGGCTCCTGCCACATATCCTTGAGAGTCTGTAGTCTGTTCTTTGAGGGTGCGAGGAGTGGCTCTAATGTCCCACTACTAGGACTAGTGATGTATGGTGTACAGATGTGTCTTGGGACTTTTGCTTAATTCAGAAGCCTGTTAAGGCCGACATGTTTTCACACATGTTTTGTAGATGTTTGTAAGACTACTCTTTAAACATTTGTAATGAATGTTTTCTTAACCCTTACTAAGATATTTGAACTACTTTGGTTATTTTAATACTTGCATTATTGAAGATGTGTTTTATTGTTTATTATTGTTTTCTTGTCCTTGTGGACTTCTTCGCAGGACATTAGACAGACCATTATTGTTTATTGGTTATAATGACTGTCACCTCCATGTGGACTACTCTTCTGGATGGTGTACATGTTTTCCCTTGCACTTTGGTTTTAAAAAATGTCACATTTGTTGTGGACTACTCCATTAGATCCTGGATAGACCCTTGTAGGTTTGCGTGTGTCTCTTCCTTGATGGTACTACTACCTCTCATCTAGAGGCTCACTTTACTCTCTCCCCTTACAGTAATAGAACCTAGACACAAGTTACATTATGCACTCACTAGGCATACTCACCTCACTTTTTGAAGATACAAGCATAACACTCTCACGTGATGAATAATAAGAGCTAAGGAAAATCTCTAAGATAATGGCAAGAGGGCCATCATATTGGATGGAACTCCTACACCAAACGGTGTGAGGTCTAGTTAGGACTTCATACTGGGGAGATCCCTTGAATGTTGGTGGCTCTAGCATTGTCAAAATATTCTTGTGAAGAGGAGGGCTTGTAGAAACCTCCCAAGCAACCCAGAGTTCCATAACAACAATCTCTGTACATGTTATTATTGTAAATGTATTTCAATGTTTAATATAAAAAAGTTTTTTTCGATATTGTTTTTGTTTATGCAAAGAATGTATTATTTTATGTAATTAATCTCTTGTACTTCAATAAGAAACATATGGTTCTTTGTTATTCCTAGAATCAAAAGGAATTACACAGTTGAATCACAGAGAAATCATGTTTCCATACTAGTTATAACTTATAAGTAAAGAAAATTTATGTCTCCACAACTTTTTTCCCTAGAAGATACAAAATTACACTTTTTCAATACATAATCTGAATATATCAATGTCTCAAAGACAATTGCTTCCTTGGAGAGAATATTTGCCTTGGAATTTAGTACTCTATAAACAAGTTCATATCTTTCACCATTCTACATACAATGTTGCACTTTGATCATCGAGGACCCTTTTCACTTTTGTTGGTCTCATAATTCTTTTATTGGCACCAAGTTGTACAAGATTTTCAACTTCCTTCCTCTGTATTTCAACCACTTCCCCTAGAATTTACTGGTTTCCCCCACTCTTCCCTACACCATTTATAAAGGATGGAACATCCATTTTATTGTGAGTGATTGAATCCATCGTTGACATATCAACAATAGTTGGTCCATACACTTCTTGTGTTTCACTATGTTTTTCAACTACAACAACAACTGCCCCATTCATTTGATGTGTATCATATGTCCGATCACATGGGCCTAGCACAATTCCTAAAATCAATAACATTTACGATATCAAAGTGCATGTAAAATATGTACTTTACTAAAAGTAAAATGATGTGTAACATAAGAAACATCAACATTGCAAATTTGAAGAATTTACAGATTTTTACTCTCTTTTAACAAATTTATACTCTGTTTTTTTACAATGAAGTAATCATGTGACTTTACTTGCTTCACTTTAACTCCATATGTGAAACCATCAGTTCTTTCCCAATCCATATCAATATCCTCAACTTATTTGCTCCACTTTTTCATTTCATCTAAAACTAAAGTATGATTAACTCCCTTGGACACACCATGACAGTCAATATGTTTAAACATTCCAAATCCTTATAGGTCATGCTTGATTTAATAAATATAGAAGTTATATTTCTAGGCATAAAATCCCTACGGATCTCTTTCATAACAATTGAACGAATTTTTTCAGGTACTCCATCTAGGTGTTTAATAACATCCTCAATTTTAGCCTCTTTAATATAGTTTTTTCCCATGAAGTGCCCAATTCCATCAATAATTTCATTTTCTTCTACATCTTGAAGTGACTTCCCAGAGAACCATATACCCATTTCCCTAAATTTCTTTCTCACCTCATCTACTTCACGATTAAACCATCTTGAGTACTTCTTAAGACTCAGTAAGGATGTTCAAGTGGTTTATTGGTGAGTTTCTAGTATAACATGTAGTCTAATTTGTTGAACAACCTTCAAGGATTACTCCTTAAGCTTATTCATTTTTAGAATTTGGATTTTCTTTGGTTCATTTCTATCCATTTGATCATGAAAGGTATTGGTTATTTCCATTGTTTCATGACATGTACTTGCATCTACATTCTCATTGGATGCCTATTGACATTGATGTCCACTAGGTAGGACTACAATTCCATTCCCTTCCACTATTACTGGAGACAAAGGTTGCCTTGTTTGTTTAAGAACATTCTTGTTTGCCACATTTTGCTTGCATAGTGGATATTGAGTTTCAATATTTATTTTATTCTAGTCTGTAAATGCATTATTTCATATTGTTTGAGGTAAACTCATGACATTATTTTGTGGTATGGAGTTTTGATCTGCAAATGCTTGACATTGTTGATAGGAAGCACGGTTAACAACTCTTTTACCTCCAACAGGGGAGATTTGAAGGACAATGTTATGTGGCCCCATGATTGGAATATTAGGCATTCCTATTTGTTTGCATCAACCTCTTTTTCGAAGAACATTCTATTGAGATTGTTCGTTTGAATGATCCATTCATGCGTTCCAGTAATTATTCACTAGGCGCTAGGGTTGTATTGTCTATAAATGATTCCAGGGCTTTATTTGTTGAGGTTAAGGAGTCAATTTCTAAAATGTTGGGTTTATTTGGGTCTTCAGTGAATTATGCCTATCATGCAATTGACATAGTTGAGGAAGAATAAGTTAGTTTCCAAATTCAAATCTTGTCTATCTTTGCAATATCAACAGAGGAATGTTATTTCCAAATATGTGTACCTATCCCATTCCTAAAACAATTTACTATAATAATTTTCACAACAACGGTTGGCTTGCATTTTTATTAAACTAAGGGTACATCTCATGAATACAAGACAACCCTTAGGTGTTTTTGCTCAACATACACCTTTTTAGCCCAAATTGAAAAACAAAGTGTATAGTGAGGTGGAAAATAGTAGAAAACACCATCTATACAATCTTCGACAGACATTTTTCTAAGCCCAGTTTTGTATGTTTGCACTCTGTTCTTGAAAAAATAATTCAAGAACTTAAGTCATTAGTTTTGAATTTTTACCAAGAGACTTACAAATTGTGCATAAGTGTAAATAAATCATTCATTCAAACTAGGTGTATAGTGAGGTGGAAGATAGTAGAAGAAACCATTTGCAACTAAAATCACTCAGAAAGAAGGAAGAATGAGGGTATGGTGAGCATTTTGTTTAATTGGGAAAACTTGTTTAAAAACTAAGAAATTGTCATTTTGTCAAATCAATTGTAAGAAACTGACACAACATTTGAGGAATGTGAAAGATATTTTTGTCACAAATGCATTTTCCTTTAGCCCCATAGGCTTATTCCCAATCAATAAAATATGTACAGTCTTGGGCAGGAATTTTTCTAATCCCAGTTTTGTACCTTTGCACTTTTTTCTCGATAGAACAATTCAAGAACTTAAGTCATTAGTATTCAATTTTTACCAAGAGACCTACAATTTGTGCACAAGTTTAAATAAATCATTCATTTAAACTAGGTGTATAGTGAGATGGAAAATAGTAGAGCACACCATTTGAAACTGAAATCATTCATAAAGAAGGAAGAATGAGGGTATGGTGTGCATTTTTATGAGATGGGTAAAATTGGCTTAAAAACTGAGAAATTGTCATTTTGTCAAATCAATTGCAAGAAACTGACACATAATTAAGGAACGTGAAAGAGGTTTTTGTCAGAAATGCATATGTATTCAGACCCGTAGGTTTATTTCCAATCGATCACATATGTACAATCTTGGGCAGACATTTTTCTAAGCCCAATTTTTTACATTTGCACTTTGTTCGCGACAGAACAATTCAAGAACTTAAATCATTAGTTTTGAATTTTGAAAAGAGGCATACAAATTGTGCACAAGTGTAAATAAATAATTCATTCGAAGTAGGTGTATAGTGAGGTGGAAAATAGTAGAAAACACCAATTTCAACTGAAATCACTCAGAAAGAGAGAAGAATGAGGGTATGGTAGGCATTTTTATGAGCTCGGTAAAACTTGTTTTAAAACTGGGAAATTGTCATTTTTTCAAATAAATTGCAAGAAACTGACACAAAAAATTGAGGAATGTGAAAGAATTTTTTGTCACAAATGAATTTTTATTTAGCCCTATAGGGTTATTTCCAATTAATGACATTTGTACAGTCATCGACTTGAATTTTTCTAACCCCGGTTTTGTACATTTGCACTTTGTTCTTGATAGAACAACTCAAGAACTTCAGTAATTAGTTTTGAATTTTGACCAAGAGACTTAAACATTATGCACAAGTGTAAATAAATCATTCATTCAAACCAAGTGTATAGTGAGGTGGAATATAGTAGAAGAAATCATTTGCAAATGAAATCTTTTGTCCTTTATCCAAGTTTTCTAATATATCAATTCATTATATCTCCTAATGTTCAAGTTGGAAGAAATATGCACTCTCGGGCCAAACCAATTACACTCTTGGTAATGAAGTTTGAAATGTGACATGATTGGACAATACCTAAACTTAATATATAACCCTGCATCATATTTGACAAATATCTTGTACACAACTATGTTTCCCGCTTATAGACAAGTTTCACATAAGGCAAGTCGAAGAGAAACTTAGAATGTTATGTGAAATCTAAAGTATAAATATTTAAGCCGAAAGTAAAGATATAACAACGAAAAAGTGTGTAAAATAGTAAAATAAACAATCTACAATTTGAATCAATCAGATTGGCCAATAAATTAAGATGAGGAATGCATTTTAGTGAAGCAAAGGCAATTTTGGCCTACTTCACAATAATGCATGCCCAACCCTCATTTCAAGGTGAAAGTGAATGATTCAACTTGTAGAGTATTTTTTTAATCATAAGTAACATTAATACAATTAAATATTTTTAATGTTTCACATAAATATTTATTGTGTTCAAGAATACTCCAAATTGCATGGATTTCATATAGTAAACGACAAAGTTTGTGTGCCCCAAATAAATGCACACCATGACCTGTAATTAATTGGCAGTGATATAATGATCATTCCATCCTATGGGTTTGCAAAATTGTACCTCAGTCTTGCGGTGTAACACCACCCTAATGGGTCTTAGTCTTCTGGTATAACACCGCCGTAATGGGCCTTAGTCTTCTGGTGTAACAATGCCCTAATGGGCCTCAGTTTGTGGGTATGACAACGACCTCTTTGGGCCTTCTTATCCGTGATATAAGAAAATATTATGACGGAGATATGTTGAACCCTATGACAAAGATATCATGATAGAACTATGAGTGTTCTGCTGCATTGTTATTGCTAATGTTCTCTCTACATAATTGCTTATGATGTTATGGGGTGAATACAATGTGAAAATGTTTTAAAATGCAGACTTCTAGCCCTAAGAAAATTAACAATGTTTCTACTCTACTGGTTAGTAAAGATGTAACAAAGTAAACATGTGTAAAATAATAACATAAACAATCTACAATTTGAATCAATCAAACTAAAATGTAAACAATAAGTGTAGGGGTAGAATTATTCATAGATTATATTTTGAACAAAGTATAATTTGTCCTTACAACACAAATATAAATTGAGATTAGAATTTTTCCCCATGTAACGCACTTTACCACTAGTGTGTATATCAATTTTGTTTAATTTCTCATTTATAGCTTAGTTTATGCAATAAATTTAGAGATAATTAAATTAATCTATAGTGAATGTGGTGGATTACTGAAATTATGGCTATTCTTTTGAATGTATTTTATTCATATTTGATTTTATTATGTTATATTATTGTAACATTTCTATGTGTAGTCTTCAATGGAAAAAATTGCTTGATGATGTTAGATTAGCTTAAATTTGCACCGACTTTGACGCCTCAACATGATCACATTATTTGACCAGAGTCGGTGCTAAAGTCGGTGATGGGCGAATCAAAAGTTTAAAATTACCGCAGGCCAAAACTTTGTAATAAAATACCCATCAACTATTGTACTAAAAAAATAGACTCTTTTTCCTCTGGGAACTTTTTTTCAATGTTGATAGGCACAGATCCAGAAAGAAAAGAATGGGCTCCTCTGCCCCCTCTTGGGTGTTGATCCAAAGTCCACCTATTATGTCCATTTTAAAAAATCTTAAGGATTAAAGCAGAGCTTACACAAGAATTTTATTTTCTCCATTTTTGGTCCATAAATTGGCGCTGCAAAGACATTGTTGGTTCTGTGAACAGGGGGTGGATTTAGGGTTAAATTGTGGAATATTTATTCATGTATTAGTGTTGAATGGTTTGATTATCATAAAGGTTTGCTAAAAATTTAGGCATATTGTGTGTATGTGATGGATTGATGCATATTTTATATATCTAGGGGCATGCGACTAACCAAGAGAAATAGGTCTTAGCTTTGATATTGGTGGTGGAGGCAGTTAACAAAATTAACCATGTGGAATTAAAAACACTTACCATGTAAAAATAAAAATGATCAACTAAAACCACTAAAACACTACAAGCACATCAACCGATTCAAATGGAATTAATTGATTCCCCAACCACTCATGGATCGAGCAGAAGATCGACGAATCCACTCCTACACACAAATCTCTTCTTCCACCACGATAGACTATGAATCTTGTGTTGGTATCTATGATACAAGGATAGAATACGACATGGTTGTGGAGCGATAAAAAGGTGTCTTGTGAACTCCTAATTACCTCACATTAATTATCAACCCAGGGACGACTTTTTATTTCAAGAGTGTACTCTGTCTGAGGCGGCTATTTACTTAAGAGTAATGTTTTGCAGTATAGTGCTTAAAACCCAAAAGTAAATGAATGCTTGAAAAAGAATCTAATTGGAACAGCAAGAAACTGAAATGTTCTAAACTAAATCATTCATTCAAACAACCATCAATCGAGGATATAGTAGCAATAACTCAGTCCTCTAGAAATTGATGCAAAAGGAATTAGAGCATGGACCATGGATCAGGGAGCGTGGTAGCATTTGCTGAGGCTCACGACAGCCTTGGACCTTCTCTCACACCAAAGCAATAAATGCAAGTAAAAGGAATGGCAAAAAGCAGCATGAAACGAAATGGACAGCAGTAAATGAAACAACAATTAAAAGAACTAAATCTCGCGAGTTAGAACTGAACTCTCATTCCGCAATAAAATAACAATCGGCAAAAGCAATTCCAATGATCTTTACTTTACGAGAAGATATTTACAAATGAATTATGGAACAGCAGTTATCATATATACAAAACACATTAATATAGCAATCTGAAAATAATGGATGATATGACTATGTTTCTGAACGAAGTAATATTTCTTTCAAGTCTTACAAATACTATTTCACATGGATCTAATAACAATAACATTCATACCAATACTCCGCTACAGGAATAGCTGAGAGATGCAATTCGAATAGATCCACTTAGACAATGCGGAGACACGAGATAAAGAACTCATTCAGATATCAGTTATAATGAGGCATAGTATATCACATAAAAGATGTATCAGATTACTTAATAATAGAAATAAACAAACCACGTGCAAATCACCGTATAATAATACAAAGGCAAGTGTCCGTCGGAGCCGGGCCCTTGGCTGCCAATGGAACACTGCCTTAAGTTACTCCAGATGCAGAGACGAAATGAACACCAAGTCTTCTATATTAATCGCATCAACAAAAGTATAACAAAGTCAGGTCTCAGCGAGACTCAATGATCACAGTTGGTTCTGAAACTTAGGATTACAAAAACAGTCCCTTCCTCTGATCTTTGGTTTCATTTAAATAGAGAAAGATCAGAGCATAGATAATTACAACATGATTTCTTTTACAAATTTGGGTTGATTCTAACCAGATGATCAACAAGAAAATATATTTCCCCTCATCTCTTCAACAAAAGCAAGACGAATTTGGGTTTGCAGCTGAGATTTGGAGGACGGCCGCAACTGCAAATCTGAGAAAATCGTGCTCAAAGAACCCTACGTTTCTCCCTGTACGAGCCGAATTTTGGCAAACCATTCTTTGTTAAAGTTAATTGGGCCCGTTCTGGACAAAACCCATGTTCCGGATTTTCCAAATTCGTCTTCATTTGTTCAGAATCTCAACCGCAAAACGGTCACTCCTTAAACCAGCGAATTTCTGAGTTGGCAGATTTAAAAATCAAATCTTCAATCTGGAAGTTACTTTGGAGGCTAAAAATGGTGAATAATGTTATGACCAACTTATTAGAACTATTATTGGTAAAATAATGCATAATCATCAATTTATTAGAAATAAAGGAGAATAAATAATATAAGAGCATAAATCATCATAAAATGGATTTATATAATAAATTATAATAAATGACATGATGAAGAATGGTAGAAATGGGTGGAATAAACATTCACAAGTGACAATAATAATGGCATATTAACGCCCCAACATACCCCCACACTCAATATGTTGCATGTCCTCATGCAACGAAAACTGAATATATTGCATGTCCTCATGCAACCCAAAGACAAAAACCATGTGTTAACCAAGCAATAAAAATTTGAGAATAAATGAATGCTTCCTTAATTAATGAATATTCAATTTTAGCAATCTCGATGAAGGCATAACAATTTTTACATTGACATTCAACTATATGTATGAAGTTGCAGCAAAATATGACATAGATAACAACAAACTTCATTAACCATTTTCCCAAAAACTACAAACCAGATTTTGTTGAAATGTTGCAAGTAGATTTGTAATATATGAAGGCTTTTATGATTCAAAAATCAGATCGTTTTGATGCATGGATCATGAGATATAAACAAAATGGCTGTAGGTGAGAGTGCATGATTTCCGAAATTTTATGAACCAATATTTCTTGAAATTGTGTGGATTTGTATTAATGATAGGTATGTGTTTTCCAAAAATTACAAGAATTGGGTTCATAGTTTTAAAAATATGTGGAAATCAAAAAAATGAAATTGTATGCCTTAAATAAGGAAGAAAGTAGAAAATATCCATCATGTATAGCAATTCCTCCCCCTCTCTGAAAAATTAGCATGCCCTCATGCGATGCTAGAAAACAAATAGAGGTGGTTGCTACCAGCTATTGAATTCTATGCTTGGTGTAAAACAACATGGAATAAGGGAGGTGTTGAGAATGAATAAGAATAGCAATGGATGATAAAGAATATGAATGACGTGGTCATAAGAAAGAAATGAATAAAAGGAACACTCCCCCACACTCGAAAATGATATGCTGCTGAAAAAGGGAAAGTGGTAAAGATGTGGAATGAAAGATGACAAATAATGCTCAAAATAGATTTTCATTAAATTCTCCTAAATTCATAATAAATTAGAAAACTATGCGATTTTACCTCAAGTTTTACCTCCAAGAAATGTGGAATGACATATATGGACTGGCAGTTGTTGAAGCTGATGTAGACAGAGTTGGTGCTGAAAGTGATGCAAAAGGTGGAATCCAGGGAAGCACATCATGTCTGAAGAATTGTTCACGTTCGCGAGCCTCTACTGTGAAGTGCAATAGTGTGGTCATGCTACGAATAGAATTCTGCCCATACTTGTTGTTCTCCTGTAAACAAAGCACTATTTTGCATACAATGTGCTTGAATCCATAGTGCTAGCTTTGAATAGCAACAGATAAGATGGATGCAAAATTGCAATTAGAAAAACTTATGTATACATGCAATACTAATATGTTGTCAAATCAACAAGGTATGGCAAAGTGCAGTAATCATATCGCATGCAATCCCATAATGCATACATTCCCCCCTCCAATTGGAAAATGGGTTCCATAACCATAAAGCATATGAAAGGGGTGGTGCTGACGGCAAGGCAATGGAATGAACAATATATCAGTAAGGGAGGCAGAGTACACTTATGAATGATAGGACGGTGAAAGTTATGGTTATATTGAGAGCAAAGTGTGTAAAGATAGTTATGAATAAGAGATAGGACGCTTTGGATTGATGATATGTTATGAAAAGAGAAAAAGGACAGCAATATGCCAAAAAGATGCTTTGCTGACAGTATTCTAGCTGAAAATGATGTGATTGATCATAAAACAATCTCATGCATAAAGGTTCAAAACAGGGAAAAAAAAAATTAAGGAAATAACTTCTCTGATAAAAAGAAAATAAGAAAAGGGTATTATAATAATAATTGACGAAAAGATATAACTTCAATACCATAAGCAGAGCCGCTGCTGCCAGCAGGCGTCCATAGCCTCGGCAGGGTTGCTTTTTAACCCATATGAGCCAGGATCCTCAATTTATAAATGGAGAGTTTTAGTGTTGTTCTACAGAAGAGATCAGTGTGCTGGCGTGGTAACCAGATAACCACACTGCCATTCACTAGGAGGTAGCAAAAGTGATCAGGCCGGCTTGTGATGAGACCTCCTGTTCCAAGGATAATTTGGCTATCCAATGGATCATAACCCTGGTGTGGTGGCCATAATGGGAATGTCACTTTGTTACAGCCTTATGAACATGGTAGGCTGGCTCGTAATGAGACCCCCTATCCTCCATCTGCGAACAAAATTTTGTTGTTATTACACATTTTTATGATAAAAAAGAGGGAGGCTGAGTACTTCTTAAGAGCAGGGATGGCGGAAGAAGTTGAAGATGTCAATAGAAAAAAATATACCCATAATCTCATTTATTATAGACAAAGAAGATTATAACCAGGGATGATGGAACCAGCATGGTATTAAGATTGTCAATCAATATCATGTTCAATAGAAAACAATGCAGTAAAGTGATATATAAATAATTGTGTCCCGTCTGAAAAGAATCTATCATCAAGGAGTTGTCCTGTTAAAGATCATAACGTGAATGATATTAACTTGCTTCAATAGAATCCATAATTCTTGTCCTCATAAAAGTAGTGTACTTCATGCCATGAAAGAGAATCAGGAAAATGTGGTTGAGATGAACTATGAATAATCCCACAAGAGAAAGGAAGGGTTGCTCTCAAAAATACTCTCAAAGTGTTGTTTTTTTTTTTAAGGAACAACAAAAACACTCAAAAAACAAAGTGGTGTTCTGTGTAGGGAACAACAAAGAAAATGCATACCAAAAAAAAAAAAAACAAAAATACACACAAAAACGCGAAACTGCTGTTCCTTTTGAAAAAGGAACAGCAAAAACACGCACTGCTGTTCCTTTTGAAAAAAGGAACAGCAAAAACTCAAACTGTTGTTCCTTTTGAAAAAGGAACAGCAAAAACACGCACTGTTGTTCCTTTTAAAAAAAGGAACAGCGAAAACTCAAACTGCTGTTCCTTTTGAAAAAGGAACAGCAAAAACACGAACTGTTGTTCCTTTTGAAAAAAGGAACAGAAAAAACTCAAACTGCTGTTCCTTTTGAAAAAGGAACAGCAAAAACACACCAAATGCTGTTCCTTTTGAAAAAGGAACAGCAAAAACACACCCAACGTGAAAGTGCAAAAGTGCTGTTCCATTTCGAAAAGGAACAGCAGCTGTTCCATTTCGAAAAGGAACAGCAAAATGAACTGTGAAAAAGGAACAACAAAATGAATGGCTGAACCAAAAAGTGCTATTCCTTTAGAAAATAAATAGCAAAACGAAAATGATGTCCCTTTGAAAAAGGAACAGCAGGAACAACAAAAATGCACACAAATGTTGTTCCTTTAGAAAAGGAACAACAAAATACACAACCATAAAATGCAAACACGCAAAGAATGAATTATCTGTTCACTGCATTGATGTTTTTCAATGAAGCAACACCTGAAACAAAAAATATAAAAGAAATTAGAAAAGAAACAACATTTTATTTAAAAAACAATATGTAAATTAAGTTACAACAGCTATGTAAAAAAATGATCTTTTTGAAAAATGTTTTGGCAGCAGTGACAAGACATGAATCTTGAAATTGAAATCAATTATTCATTTGTTCTATTATGAATCCGTTGGGTAATGATTTGGATAAAATTCCTTTGTTTTATAAAAACTTCTTTGAAAAATCACTCGTCCATAAATTGACCTTCCTTATTTTCCCAAGACCTGCAAAAAACGAGTATCTACCTGCAATAAAACATTAAATCATGGAGAAAGAGAGGTGCGCGGGCTCCCCTAATCCAAGAATTATGTAAAAAACTAACAAGTAGTTACTCTGTAGAACAAATCCTTGGAGAAAATAACAAAGTACAGTTTATTTGTTACCTGCGAGAGAGCAGTGGCCGACCATACTAACCAGCGGTGTTTTAATCAGAACTTCTTTGTTTTTCGTCAAAATTGAGTGATTCCAAAGGCAAATGAGAGCTAATTCAAAGGTTTATCTCCAGTAGAAATAGGTTTTAAAGATTCAATGATATGATATGTCAATTTTATTTAGAACAACCTGCATAATAGAGTCATTTTCGATTACCCGGCTTAGACCAACAGTTGATATTTCAAGCATAACTTTTTCGTTTGATGTCGGATTCGAATGATTCAAATTGGAAATGAAAATAGATTCATTTATTGATCTCCAATAGAAACAGGTTTTGAAGACAAGAAGAATTGATAGGTCAAATACTGTAAGGAACAGCCAGAAAGACATAGTTTTAAGAGTGCTGATTTACGATAGACAGTCAGTATTTTGATCATAACTTCCCCATACGATATCGAAAATGAGTGATTACAATTGCATTGTAAACTAGATTCATAGGGGAATCTACCATAGAAACAGGTTTTAAAAATTTATTCATTTAGGCCTCCAAAAATTGATTGTCCCAACTCTGTTCCTGAGCTGCCCGCTAGACATCCGGTCAATGTTTTGGCTCTAACTTTTTCGTTTCAAATCCAAATTGAGTGATTCAAATTGGATTGGAAAGTAGACATCAAGGGCTACTTAGGATAGAAATAGGTTTTAAAGATATTCACTTTTGGTTCCTCAAAACATGACTGTCCCGACTGTTTTTCCAGAAAGTTCATCAAGCCCGCAAGCCAAAAAAAATGAAATTCAAGCATTTTTTCAAATTGGTGATAAAAATGAAAATGAGTGTTTGTAGAACTTATTATTTCCATTATGATTCATCTACATACACAAATTATTAAAAGAAATTATCACCGATGTTGATTTCGATAGCATGTTGCAACAAAAACAACTAGTTTTACAAAAGAACAAAATGCACTTATTTATGTCCTTATTTTGTTTTATTTTATTTTTTCACTAACCTACTTTGATTGAAGGATGAATATGACTACGTGTATGAGTACTTCCAGTGAAGCCATTTTCGAAATACGGCTTCACGTATGCACATACCCAAATTTGAAAAATGCATGTTAATGGATATTAGGGTATGAGAAGCCAACTTCCCTTCAAAAAATGGTATCAAAAATTGTTGAAGCATGGAGTGATGTTGCAAACAAATGATGGAGTGAAACCAATCTTCAATGTATCCTTTATTTTCTTGATTTCGCATAGCCATCATATCATGAAGTTGTTGAGCTTTTAAAATAGTTTGTTGATGCATAGTAAAAGAAACCTCATTTTCTTCCATAGCTTCTACAATTTTTGCATTTGAAACATTCTGAATCTCATTGTAGGTTTTCTCTAATAACACATGTGAGATAGAATGGGTGGGAAGGGTGGGTAAATTTGCCAGCTCAACATTGTAAGCATGTTGTACTGGTTTATTATGGTGAGGGTGTGAATTAGTTGAGCAGGAAAATGTGTATGGAATGGAGCATTTTGATGATGTGGCTGATTGGGTTGTGTGAATGGTTTTGATGGGCAAGCAAGGTGTTGTGAAAGAGCTGGTGGAGAATATGGAGAATGTGCTTGTGCTACAAGATGAGGGAGAGTAGTCATGCCATCATAAGATGAACCATGCCCAACTTGTAAACAAGATAGGTGGTTATATTGAAATTGACATGGCTGCCCTAACACATTAGCATTCCATAATGGATTATGCAAGTATGACAATGGAGAAAAAGTGTTTTGAACCATACCTGTAGGCCTTGTTGCAGCTTTCTTACCTCTTTGATATGCTACTTCCATCCTAGATAAGGAAGAGTGAATATCTATGAGATGCTCCTTTCGGTCATGAGAACAAAACATTTCATCAAATTCTTCATTTTTATGAACTTGCAAAACATCCAATTTTTCATTTAGAGAACTAATAAAATCAACTTTAAAATGTTCAAATAACACATTGATTTCAGCTCTTATGTCTCCTGTTCTTGTAGCAGATTTGGAAAACAAAGAAAAAACATCTCTAGGATTCTTACCAGCCTTGGAGATTCCTCTTGAATACCTTATGCACAACTCACAAACATCATCATATGATAACTGAAAAACATCACCTTTTCCTATCAGATTTAAAAGTTCTAAAAATTCATCTTTGATTCCTTTAAGAAGGAGTGTTTTTAAGATCTCTTTTTCCAAATGCTTATGCTTTGATTTTTGAAGGTTATAATGAAATCGATCTACATAGTCCTCCAAACTTTCATCTTCCCCTTGTATCATATAGAAAATATCTTCATTGGCTTTGCAATAGTCTTGGTACTTCTTCAAGAATATGTTCTTCATGTCCTCCCATGATTGGATGCAATTCCCACCTAGGCTCATGAACCATCGGAGAGCTGCTCCTTTTAGAGTAAGAGGAAACACTTTCAATCTTTGATCATTAGTACAATAATCATATCCTCTACAAAGTATTTCAAACTCAAACATAAATGTATGTGGATCTTCATTTGCTAAACCATGAAAATTTGGTAAAGATGGGGGAATTATGTGCATTTGTGTCACTCCTAGATCTTTGATAGGAAATTCAAAAGTAGAAATGTGAGCCATTTCTTACCATAATAGAAGATGTTCTTCATGTGTTTCTTCGAGGCTCCTTCTTCAATTGTTCCTGTCAATTAGTTAGTGAAATGGGTGGTGCTTACATCACCACTTAAGTGAAATCATGTGATTCATTTTTTTTTTTAAATTTCTATTTTTCCTAATAATTCACACAAAAATTCAAACATCTATTTCTACTCTAGGTTCTTTAACAGTCCTGCTGGAAAGCAGACGGGGGAGCAGGGCTTTTACATGCTCCGTACGCAGGTTCTTACCTTCCGTTTTTAAGATCCAACTCTTCCCTAGCAGGCACTCATCAGATTCACACTACTCTTTAGAAATGGCTACACTCTCCCCGGCAACGGCGCCAAAATGTGGAGCGATAAAAAGGTGTCTTGTGAACTCCTAATTACCTCACATTAATTATCAACCCAGGGACGACTTTTTATTTCAAGAGTGTACTCTGTCTGAGGCGGCTATTTACTTAAGAGTAATGTTTTGCAGTATAGTGCTTAAAACCCAAAAGTAAATGAATGCTTGAAAAAGAATCTAATTGGAACAGCAAGAAACTGAAATGTTCTAAACTAAATCATTCATTCAAACAACCATCAATCGAGGATATAGTAGCAATAACTCAGTCCTCTAGAAATTGATGCAAAAGGAATTAGAGCATGGACCATGGATCAGGGAGCGTGGTAGCATTTGCTGAGGCTCACGACAGCCTTGGACCTTCTCTCACACCAAAGCAATAAATGCAAGTAAAAGGAATGGCAAAAAGCAGCATGAAATGAAATGGACAGCAGTAAATGAAACAACAATTAAAAGAACTAAATCTCGCGAGTTAGAACTGAACTCTCATTCCGCAATAAAATAACAATCGGCAAAAGCAATTCCAATGATCTTTACTTTACGAGAAGATATTTACAAATGAATTATGGAACAGCAGTTATCATATATACAAAACACACTAATATAGCAATCTGAAAATAATGGATGATATGACTATGTTTCTGAACGAAGTAATATTGCTTTCAAGTCTTACAAATACTATTTCACATGGATCTAATAACAATAACATTCATACCAATACTCCGCTACAGGAATAGCTGAGAGATGCAATTCGAATAGATCCACTTAGACAATGCAGAGACACGAGATAAAGAACTCATTCAGATATCAGTTATAATGAGGCATAGTATATCACATAAAAGATGTATCAGATTACTTAATAATAGAAATAAACAAACCACACGCAAATCACCGTATAATAATACAAAGGCAAGTGTCCTTCGGAGCCGGGCCCTTGGCTGCCAATGGAACACTGCCTTAAGTTACTCCAGATGCAGAGACGAAATGAACACCAAGTCTTCTATATTAATCGCATCAACAAAAGTATAACAAAGTCAGGTCTCAGCGAGACTCAATGATCACAGTTGGTTCTGAAACTTAGAATTACAAAAACAGTCCCCTCCTCTGATCTTTGGTTTCATTTAAATAGAGAAAGATCAGAGCATAGATAATTACAACATGATTTCTTTTACAAATTTGGGTTGATTCTAACCAGATGATCAACAAGAAAATATATTTCCCCTCATCTCTTCAACAAAAGCAAGACGAATTTGGGTTTGCAGCTGAGATTTGGAGGACGGCCGTAACTGCAAATCTGAGAAAATCGTGCTCAAAGAATCCTGCGTTTCTCCCTGTACGAGCCGAATTTTGGCAAAACCGTTCTTTTTCAAAGTTAATTGGGCCCGTTTTGGACAAAACCCATGTTCCGGATTTTCCAAACTCGTCTTCATTTGTTCAGAATCTCAACCGCAAAACGGTCACTCCTTAAACCAGCGAATTTCTGAGTTGGCAGATTTAAAAATCAAATCTTCAATCTGGAAGTTACTTTGGAGGCTAAAAATGGTGAATAATGTTATGACCAACTTATTAGAACTATCATTGGTAAAATAATGCATAATCATCAATTTATTAGAAATAAAGGAGAATAAATAATATAAGAGCATAAATCATCATAAAATGGATTTATATAATAAATTATAATAAATGACATGATGAAGAATGGTAGAATGGGTGGAATAAACATTCACAAGTGACAATAATAATGGCATATTAACGCCCCAACAATGGTTTTAGGCAAAATTCATAGATCAAATGCTGTGAAAGATTTTGTGAATAGGTTGAAGGAATCACGCCTTCAACGGTTCAAAGACCATCTCCATTTTCATTCTCAAAGATATAGTTGCACCTACAGAAAGTAGTAATTCACAACATGGAAATTGAATTTGATGTAGGTTTGTCCGTAAAAAAGGTTAAGGTACATATGTCTCAAAACTACAAGAGATTTAGGTGAAATCAAATCAATAAGATCAAAAGGCTTCCACCCAAGCAAAGGCTCAAAAGAAGGCCAATTTATGTAAGTATAAAAGTATGGGAAGAAATTGTAAAAGCATATGAGAAGTTGGATGAATGGACAAAGTCTTGTGAGAAGAGTATCTAGGTATTTTGATTTTCTCATAATATTGTATCAATTTTCTTAAACAATTTTTATATTTTACTCATGCATAGTTAAATTCAATTTGTATATGTTTTAGGACAAGGCCTCCAAGGCTAGGCTTGAAAAAAAAGGTGCCATACATCACAGTGGCTAGAAAGTTATACAAGCCTTGATTTGTATCTTTGTAAGTATATTTAATATGTGAAATGATTTTTTTTAATTTCCTAGAAAAAAGTAAATGATTGTGTTGGGACAGGGTCCCCTAGGGTCATTTTTGGGATTAAAAGCCCAAGTTTTGGGGTAGAAAGCCCAAGTTTTTGTATAAAAAGTGTAAAGTCTCCACATTTTGTGGTCATGGAGCATGAAGATGTAAAGTGTCATAAAGGGTTTCCACCCTTCATTTATGTAAGTCATGTCGGCTTTAGGAGATCTACCCATGGTCCGCGGACCATGGGATTGTATAAAAAGGGAAGTCTTAGAAGATTCTAAGGCAGATTAGATTTGGCCATTGATGTCGATGTAATGGGTCAGTAAGAGCTAAGAGCGAAGAATCTTAGCGTAGGAAAGAGGCTTTGCAGCTATGTGCGCGGAGGCCTAGGGTAGAAGTCCGCAGCTGAGTGCGTGGACTCCTACAGTTGTGTTCGCGGGATAGTTAGAGTCTGTAAAGAAGACTCGAAGCATTAATAAAGAGGACTATTATGTAATTAGATGTGTTTGATCTATTTACTTCTATTATGAATGCATGCAATTATGTTACGATGAATATTGGGTTTATGATTTAATGCTATGTTAATGCACAAATCTATATGTTTTACTTTGTTACATGAACGCAAGCAACTATATCTGTTTACATGAAGAATATCTTAATGCATGTTGAAGTTATCTGATGCTTAAGCTGATCAGAGTAAATACAGAGATAAGAATAATTACGGAAGAGCGTAAGTAGATAAATCACCTGTTTAGGGTCTGCAAAGGATGATCACAAGCCTTCACGAAGGTCTCGAAGCCAAATAAGAGAAGTATATCGATAATCCCTAGAAGGCTTATTGATCCACGCAAAGACGGGTTTAGGGTATAAAACAACATCACTACCATCTCTAGGTGCAGAAACTTGGTTCCTGCATCCACCCATACTGCTTTGGGTGAGACTTCAGCCCACATTCCATGGATTGATGCCAAAAGGGCTAGTAGTGTAGGGATTTTCTTGGCTAATTAACGTTGAACCTGGGTCAAGGCCCACTAAGGTAAAAAAAGGTTTCGCTGCCGAGACCAAGATCTACATAAGGAGATGTGTGATGTCGCATCAATGGAATCTGAATAAGAAGCAAATTGAAGACTGGTTAGATAGGAAGATCCACGAATTCGCGGCGCAAGAAAACATAAATCCACGATTGACGAAAGAATAGTGGTTGGACAGATATATGTACATAGAGATACATGAACTCTTCTTCTGTTCCTTCCTGGTTGAATTATATGAGTGGATCGCTAAATTGGTAGGCGACCAAGGAAGGTGGAGGCTTGATAGTCTGATGGTGTGGACCCCAGAGTTAGTGTGGAGATTGGAAGCCTTGGAAGATAAGATTGCACACATTGTCAATCAATGGCTCGATCGTATCATAGGAGGATTTGTGACAGAGTTCGTGGTCGATACTTTGGTCAGTTATAGAAAAGCAGAGTGCCACTTCTTCAAGGGACCGTGAGGTAAGTATTTAAGGTATTTAAATACTTGGATTAAGATGCTTGTGTGAAAAGTGGGTTATGCAGTTACCTTGATGTTTGGAGCTACGCGAAGTGGTAAGCTCTTCAGGGATAGAGGGAAAACAGACCATGAATATAGTCGTTGATTGGACCTCATCTGAGTGACGACGAGGAAGAAGCAAAAGCTTCTCCATAGAGAACTATTCAATTAATAAGACAAGGGTTCCCGCAAATACCCCATCACCCACACCACCTCCATCTTCGCCTCCGCCGCATATACCTTCGCCCACACCGCCACCACCTCCATCGCCATTCAATATGGCAAATATAGTAAAGTTTCTTGTTTTCAAGGGTTCAGGAACAGAGGACTCGGACCAGTTTTGGTTTGTCGCAAAGGCCGTATGGGAGGCTAAGGGCATAACGGATGATTAGATGAAGAAATCAATGTTGGTCACTGCTTTACAAGAATGCACACTGACATGGTACATTAAGTATTGCACTGATAACCCATTGGCTTCATTAGTGGATATTCAGACTGCGCTGAATAAGAAGTTCAGTAGGCCTAAGTTTGAAGCTCAATCAATTGTGGGATTGAAGGAGATCATGATGAAGACTGGCAAGACAACCTGGGATTTAGATCAGAGATTGAAGTGCACAAGCTGCGAAGCCAACATGAATCTTACATATGGGAAGCACAACGAATGGTTTGTGGCTTCACTCTTGCCTCATCTAAGGGTTGCTTTATTGTAACAAAATATTGGGACCCAGGTGGAAGCCCTGGATATTGAAATGAGATTGCATGAGACACCGATGCAGGATGCTAATTTGGGAGTTCAGCAGATTCACGCATAGTTGCAGAACCTTTGCCTAGAGTTTCAAAGTTGGAAGAAGGATAGAGCAGTTCGGCCAGAGGTGCGCAAAGAAGTATGGTGCCAAAAATGTAAAAGACAGGGGCATGACAAAGATCATTGCCTTGTCTTCGCGAATTATGTTGCAACAGGAGGGTCTATACCTCTGAGGTTGGAAGCTCAAGTACGACCAAGTACAGGGCCCGCGCTGTGGTGTGCTATCTATCAAGTGGTTGGAAAACATGTGACCAACAATTGTCACCTACTGCAAAAATTTGTACAGACATCGCAACAACTCTTCTACAACTTTTGTCAATCAGTGGGTCATGATGAGCGTAATTGTCGTAGCTATGAGCTAATGATGGATATAACCCCTGCATATAGAGTACAGGAAGAAAATTGACCTTTGAATCAAGGCACTGGGGGAGAGTGAGGAGGATTTTAGGGTCATGGGCGAGGCTAAGGTGGAGGAGGACCTGGTAGAGGTTGAGGACAGGTGATTTGCTACAACTGTGGGGGACCAAGACACTACACATGAGAATGCACAAACCTGACGCACCTGTCATGCAGATATTGCACTCAATTTGACCACGCGACAGAAGACTACCTTGTATTATTAGCTAAGATACATGAAAAAGAGGCAGAACCTCAGCAGCCTACCCAGAATATGTAGATGATGAGGGTTGAACCCCGCGAAGAGGATCATAATGTTGGGTCCCTATAATACTAGTGATTACCCCATTACTATTATAGTTATACCCCTTATTTATATTGTTATGCCCCCATTGCCCCCATATTGTTATTAATGTGCCCATAGAATCCCTCTATTGTTATTTTTGTGGCTTTATATTATTATTGTTAGGTCGGCTAGATTATATTGTGACTCCTTAGACTCCTATATATAGAAAGGAGGTTTTTTCATTTGAATCATCCAAGAATTGTTCATTTATGTAATGTAAAGGAGGTTGCCCCCTCGAAGAGGCTGAATTCTAAGGCGTTGATCTATCTTTTCTATCTTTTCTTGAGCTGGTTTCATAACATTTGGTATCAAAGCTTTGGATTCTAGGGTTTCGCTGCTCCAAACAGGTCATCATGGAATTTTCACTATAACTTTTTTTCTGTGACGTTTCAGAAGTCGCAAAAAAAACCCATTTGATAAGAAATCACACTGAACCTTGGGTCCGAATTTCAGAGCTTTTTGCGCGATATTTTCGGAGATATGATCTGAGGAAGTTGGTCTTGTTGCAGACTCCTGAATTACACTCAAAACAGGTGACCTGGGGAAAATCGTCATAACTTTCTTTCTGAGCATCGGATTGAAATTTCGTAAGAAGGTATCGAAAGAGGACGGACGTTAGTTTTCTTTTATATATTTTTTAGAGTCAAAGGTTGAAACAGTGACATGTGGCACTTCATACAAGTTCACTCTATTGAACTAGTCTATAATCAGGTCACTGCGGGAGATTGTGCATAACTCTTTCTTGGAGAATCCAATTTGGATCAGACTAGTGGCATTGGAAAGAGGACATAGAAGGCTACTACAGGTCACAATTTCAGAATTGGATGATTCGAAATTACAGAGATACATCAGATTCAATATCAGGCTTCTACAAAGTAAAAAAAGGTGTAGTTTTTTTTTAAATTTTTGCATAAGCTTGGTTTGAAGGAATTCAAAGGGCATAGTAAAGCATTATTATCGGTAACTGATGCCCCGAGGAAAGAAAATGCAAACACCTAGTAAGGAACCTGAAAGCTCTAGCATGACTCATGAAGAAGAGGAAGAAATGCTACATGATATATCAAAATTACAAGAACAAGTGCAACAAATGTCACGCTCACAAAAGCTAACAGATGCTAAGATAAATGGCGTGGAATCTAAGATAAAGGGCATGGAAGCTAAGATGGATGATCTGAAGGCAGCTTTGAGGACAGATTTGAAGACAGACATGGCAGATTTGAAGACAGATTTGACAAATTTTCTACAAGAAATACTTACTAATGGTGAAAAGGTTGTAAAGGAAACTCATGATGTGAACAAAAGAAATGTTAATCATGATTCCATAGACTCTAATGTTGGATCGAAGACCCACCATATTCCAAAAATTGATATGAGGAAGTTTGATGGCAAGGATCCCGCCACATGGATATTACAGATGGAGCAATTCTTTGATTTCAATAATGTGCAAAACACACAAAAGGTACGTATGGCAACTTTATATTTGGAACCAAATCAGTTTGTATGGTATCAATGGCTTTTCTCTCGTAAACAATTTATCACTTGGGCAATTTTTACGGAAGAATTGATAGCACATTATGAGGATACAAAAAGCAACACTTTTTTTAGCCAATTGATAAGTCTCAAACAAAAGGGTTCAATAATGGAGCACATTGAGGAGTTCCAAAAATTGAACATAAGGGTAAAAGATATTCCAGAGGAGCATAGGATTGATGTGTTCATAGGGTCTTTAAAGGATAATATCCAACATGATGTTCGACTTTGGGAACCTGATTCATTAGAGAAGGCATTCAGGTTAGCAAGAAAAATGGAAAGCAAAATTATGGCAACCAGGAAGCATACCACTCACAACTATAAAGACGGAAGTGCAGTTGCCCCTAGTCTTCCACAACCTATAAGGTTGACACCACAACAATTGGAAGAAAAAAGAGAAAAAGGGCTTTGTTATAGTTGTGATAACAAATACACTAAAGGTCATAAGTGTGCTGAGAAGAAACTATTCTACATAGATTGTGAAGAGGAAGAAGAAAAGGAGCAAGAAAGGTCAAAAGAATAGGATATGCTCCAGGAACAAAGCCTAGATGAAGAACAAATAAATCCGACCATATCTTGTAATGCATTGGTGGGAATTACCACTCCTCAAACCATCAAGATAGAAGGACAAATCAAGAAGAAAAAGGTAATAGTGTTGATTGATTCAGGAAGCACCCACAATTTTATTCATTGTAGGGTAGCAAAAGAATTGAATTGCTTCCTATATCCAGCACCAGAGTGTCAAGTGATGATTTCAAATGGAGGAACAATAAATTGCCCTGGAAAGTGCCATAATATCAAGCTATCCATGGGAGAATATGTATTGACTAGCCCAATGCTTTCCATTCCAATGGGAGGTGCTGATGTTGTACTAGGAGTCCAATGGCTACAATCCTTGGGTACAATAGCTTTTAATTTTCAAGAACTTTTCATCAAATTTTCTACGGAAGGAAAGGAAGTTGAATTAAGGGGTATTCCAGGGAAACCAGGAAAGATAATCAGCTCTAATGGTATGACAAAGCTTCTAAAAAAGGAGCAAAGGGGTGTAATTGCACAATTATGTTCGCTAGATGTTTCCACATTAGAATCATCTATTTCTCCAGATCTCCAAAAAGTCCTGGACAATCATTCTGTGGTATTTGAGACTTCAAAAGGTCTCCCACCTATGCGTGATCATGATCATGCTATTCACCTGATTCCAGGAAGTGTTCCTCCAAACATCAGGCCGTACAGATATCCCTATGTCCAAAAAAGTGAAATTGAACGTATGGTTGCAGAAATGCTAGAGGCTGGTATAATTCAACCGAGTCAAAGTTCTTTCTCTACTCCAGTAGTATTGGTGCACAAGAAGGATGGATCATGGCGCATGTGTCCGGATTATAGGGAGCTCAACAAGCTCACTATTAAAGATAAGTTCCCCATTCCTGTCATTGATGAATTACTGGATGAATTGCATGGATCAATTTACTTCACCAAGTTGGATCTTCGTTCAGGATATCATCAAATCAAAATGAAGATTGAAGACATTCCGAAAACGGCAATAGAACTCATGAGGGTCATTATGAATTTTTGGTCATGCCTTTTGGCCTTACCAATGCACCTTCAACATTTCAAGGTTTGATGAATTCAATTTTCAAACCATTCCTTAGAAAATTTGTGTTAGTATTTTTTGATGATATACTTATCTACAGCAAGTCTTGGAAGGATCATGTTGAACATGTTGATAGGGTGCTACAACTATTGGAGGAGAAACAATTATATGCCAAAAGATCCAAATGTTTTTTTGGAGTCCAGGAGGTGGAATATTTGGGTCATATTGTATCTCATGAAGGAGTTAAGGTAGACCCTAGCAAAATTAAAGCCATTAAGGAATGGAAAATACCCACATCCATAAAGCATTTGCGTGGATTTCTTGGGTTGACAGGGTATTATTGCAAGTTTGTTAAGAATTATGGGAGAATAGCAGCACCTCTAACGACATTATTGAAGAAAGATGCATTTTCATGGACTCCGGAAGCAACAAAGGTCTTTGAACATCTTAAAGAGGCAATGTGCCAAGCACCGTTCTTAGCTACACCGGACTTCACAAAAACCTTTATTGTGGAATGTGATGCTTCAAGAAATTTAATTGGTGTTGTTCTAATGCAAGATGAAAGACCCATTGCTTTTGAAAGTCGTCCAATCAAGGGAAAGTTTCTAAGAAAAGCTATTTATGAGAAGGAAATGTTGGCAATACTCCATGCACTTAAGAAATGGCGACCCTACCTAATGGGAAGACACTTCAAGGTAAAAACGGATCATGATAGCCTTAAATACTTTTTAGAACAAAGATTATCCTCTGAAGAGCAACAAAAGTGGGTCACAAAGATGTTGGGTTATGACTTTGAAATCATCTGCAAAAAAGGGAAGCAAAATGTGGTGGCAGATGCACTCTCAAGAAAGGATGAGGATGTGGAAGCATTGTTGTGCGCTATTTCTATCATCCAACCAGATTGGATAAATGAAGCAAGGGAGGAATGGAAGAATGACGAAGAAGTGTGGGCACTTATTCGAAAGCTACAACAAGATTCCAGTACGTCTGATACATTTAGCTGGAAAAATGATTCGTTATGGTACAAAGATCGCTTATACCTCTGTAAGAATTCCCAGCTAAAACAAAAGATTCTTATGGAATTGCACACTTCTCCCTTAGGAGGGCACTCAGGATTTTTAAAAACTTACCACAGGGTTAAGAAGGAATTTTTTTGGGATGGCCTTAAATCAGATATTCAAAAGTTTGTGGCAGAATGTTTGGTTTGCCAACAAAATAAAGTTGAAACAATTAAGACACCGGGTCTATTACAACCTATATCCATTCCAAGCCAACGTTGGGAGGAGGTATCAATGGATTTTATCACAGGTTTACCCAAGTCTGAGGGAAAGAGTGTCATCATGGTGGTAGTTGACAGACTTACCAAGTATGCACACTTTTGTGCATTATCACATCCATTTAGAGCCAGTACAGTTTCTAATGCATTTATGGAAACAATTCAAAAGCTACATGGAAACCCAAAGATTATTGTAAGTGACAGAGATCCCATTTTCACTGGAAATTTTTGGACAGAATTATTTTCTTGTCTTGGTACTCAGTTAGCTCATAGCTCATCTTATCATCCTCAATCTGATGGGCAAACTGAGATAGTAAACAAATGTTTGGAAGGATATCTTCGTTGCTTGGTATCTGATAAACAAACACAATGGGTCAAATGGTTGCCTCTCGTTGAATGGTGGTATAACACTTCCTTTCATACAGCAACAAAAATGACCCCATTTATGGCACTTTATGCGTATCAACCACCATCCATCACATCATATTTAAGAGAAAATTCTAAGGTTCAGGCAGTGGAACATCACATCGAACATCAACAACAAGTCCTCCAACTCTTAAAGGATAACCTCGTGTTGGCACAGAATAGAATGAAACAATAGGCAGATCAACATCGCAGTGAAAGAAGTTTTGGTGTAGGTGATTGGGTATTCCTACGGCTACAACCATATAAGCAAATGTCCCTCAAGCAAGCTAAGAAGGATAATAAATTATCACCAAAGTATTATGGTCCGTACAAGGTGTTGCAAAAGATTGGTACTATGGCATACAAATTGGAGTTTCCTGCAGCTTCTCGATTGCACCCAGTTTTCCATGTTTCATGCTTAAAGAAGGTTATAGGCGACAAGCTCCCAGTTCAAACAATATTGCCAGAACTTGACGAGGAAGGAAAAATTATATTGGAACCGGAAGCAGTTATAGAAACAAGAACTCGACAGCTACGAAATCGATCAATTTCATAGTACCTTATCAAGTGGAAGAACTTATCCGCTGAAGATTCCACATGGGAGGATGAGAATTTTATGCAGAAATATCCAGAACTACTCAAGCGTTGAGGACAACACTTTTTTGAAGGAGAGGGGCATGTTGGGTCCCTATAATACTAGTGATTACCCCATTACTATTGTAGTTATACCCCTTATTTATATTGTTATGCCCCCATTGCCCCCATATTGTTTTTAATGTGCCCATAGAATCCCTCTATTGTTATTTTTGTGGCTTTATATTATTATTGTTAGGTTGGCTAGATTATATTGTGACTCCTTAGACTCCTATATATAGAAATGAGGTTTTTTCATTTGAATCATCCAAGAATTGTTCATTTATGTAATGTAAAGGAGGTTGCCCCCTCGAAGAGGCTGAATTCTAAGGCGTTGATCTATCTTTTCTATCTTTTCTTGAGCTGGTTTCATAACACCTAATGTGAACATCGTGTTGCGAAGTGGAATGACGACTGGCGAAGACAAGGGAAAGAAGATTGAAGAAGGTGAATGGGTCCGCAAAGCTCCAGAAAAGGAGGTTGGCTTTGATTTGGAGCGCGTGAAGGAAACCTTCATGGAAGCAAAGAAAAGCTTCACTGAGGCTTCTACCTGAGGAAGTCAGGATAAACAGTCTGAAGAAATGGACCCTTCCATGCTTACTACATTTTTGGAGACTTGTATGAAGCTACTTCGAGATAGCAAGGTTGTCAAGCGATTACAAGATTTGATTAATAAATGTGTTGGTAATACTCGAATGGACCACACGCGGTTAGGGAGATTGGTAAGCATAAGACAAGAATAGGGTGGGAAATGAGACTCACCACGCAGATAAGAGAATATGAAAAGGACCAAGTTATTCTAGATCTAGGGTCTGACATGAATGTTTTTCCTAAACAAACATGGGAGAGAATGGGGAGACCTATGCTGCAATGGTCTCCTATTCAATTGAGGATGGAAAATCAACAAAAGATTATCCCCATGGGAAGACTACAGGGAGTGATAGTCGATATTGAAGGTGCAAGTGCATTGGCCGATTTTGAAGTGATAGAGATTGTGGATGACAACAACCCCTACCTTGTTCTCCATGGGATCGACTGGGCTATCGACATGAACGGGGTGATTAATTTGAAGAAGCGGACGATGAAATTTCAAAGAAAATCGCTCCGCGTAGTAGTACCGTTGGACCCTACAGAACAACCGCGCTACAGTGAACAGGTCCGCGATTACAAAAGTGATGATGATTTGGACCAGATTTATAAGATAACGACGCAACATCAATATTTGGTGAATCCCACAGTTGATGGACGTCTTGCATGCACATCAGACTCAGACGAGGAATTGGAACATTGGCAGAATAGATTGCACGAAGTATCTACACTACGATGTAACATGATGACTGAATCTTTGCGCTGTGTATCATCAGAGGTAAGAAGTTTTCCTTGTTATGATGGTTTAACTGACATTGATAAATTTATGGATACATTTGAAAGGGAAGTGCTGGAGAAGCATTGCTTCCAAGCCTTGGACTTAGTGCTGCGCACTGCACCTGCAAGATGGTGGCGTACGTATAAAGACAACTTCGATGGATGCCGCGAATATAGAAGAATGACGAGGGTGAGGTTTGGTCACCCAAAGGTATGATTGATAGAGAAATACGATGGAAGGAGTGATCTGTGTGATCACTTAGCTAAATGGACCGATGCTTATGGAGCAGAACCGCAACCGGAGTGGGTGCATCTGTTCTGTCACACCTTGGATGTGATACCTATGAATTGGTACTTGGAGACAGAGCTCTGCCATGGCACGGACGAATGGGATATTTTGAGACAGGGATTCTTGATGAAATTCAACTTTGAAGATGGATTTGAGTGCATTGATGAAGCGCTGCAGGAGGTCAAAGCAATGATCTTCAGAATACCACAAGATCCCTTGGATTTGATTCAACTGGATTGGACCACCCAGCTGTGCCATGCGCTGGAGTGCTACAATGTGACTGTTGAAGAGGAAGATGAGGATCCGAGGAACATTAATATCCCAGAAATAGAAGGACACCACGAAGTTGAGGGGCTGCAGATAGAAAACCCAGATATCACCGCACCATTGAAAACAAGACAAGTGAACATCAGGACAGAGGCAAAGCCGAAGTTTGCGAAGATAGGGGACTACTGGGATGATGCTATGGTGGATAAGGTCGCTGAGTTGCTTCGCAAATACTAGGACTTGTTCCCTATGAAGTTCTCAGACTTAAAGGGGATAATAAGGGACCTGGGAGTTATGAAAATTACGTTGAAACCGGACGTGAAGCCAATCAAGAAAAGGCCTTAGCGCCTCAATCTAAAGTATAAAGAAAAGATCTGCTTAGAGTTGGATAAAATGCTTGTGGCAGGTATTATTGAGCCAGTGGAAGAATCTGATTGGGTGATCCCAATAGTAGTTCATGAAAAGAAGCAGAAAGATGCAATAAGGATATGCGTAGATCTCAGGAAGCTGAATGATGCTTGAGTGCACAATCCCTTTCCAACTCCGTTCACCGACGAAGTGTTGGATAATGTAGGAGGACAAGAAGCATATTCGTTCACTGATGGGTTCTCAAGGTATCATCAAATCAAGATCACGACGGAGGTTAGAAGTAAGAAAACCTTCACAACTGAGTGGGGGTGCTTTCAGTATATTGTAAATGCTTTTGGAGTAAAGAAAATGCCGATGATCTTTTCGCACGTAGTCATCGCGACATTTAAGAACTTCGTTCACAAGTTTCTGGAAGTATGCTTTGATGATTGGACAGTGTTTGGGCTGGTGAAACACCCTGTAGCTAGCCTACGCTTGATGTTGGATACATGTCGGAGGTATCAGATCGCGATCAATCTGAAGAAATGATTTTTCTATGTTCCTTTCGGAATCTTGTTGGGCCATGTGGTGTGCAGACAAGGATTAATGGTGAACCTAGCTAAGATAACAGTTAAAATTAATTTGGAGGCACTAAGAAGTGTGAAACAGCTACGTGCAACGTTGGGGCATAAGGGATACTATAGAAAGTTCATCAAGGGTTATGCCTAGATTACCACACCGATGGAGGAGCTGCTAAAGAAGGATGTTACATTCTATTGGAATGAAGAATTGCAACAATGTTTAGATGTGTTAAAGGAAAATATGGTCATCGTGCCAATCCTAGTCTTCCTGGATTGGAAGAAGGAATTTTGTGTGCATGTGGATGCATCATGTATTGTGCTCGGAGCAGTACTTACACAGGCCAGTGAGGGAGAGTTAGATCACCCTATAACATTTGCAAGTAGGAATTTTTCTAAAGCTGAGAAGAACTATTCAACCAAAAAGCGCGAAGGTTTGGCTATGGTGTACGCACTCCAAAATTTCAGACACTACTTGCTAGGCAGACACTTTAAGATGTATACAAACCATTTTGCATTGAAGTACTTGGTTAAAAAGCCTGTGTTGGGGAGGGAAAATATGGAGATGGCTGCTTCTATTGTAGGAATATGATTTCGAAGTCATTATGAAGCCAAGACGATTGAATGCAGGACCATATCATCTATCACGCATTGAAACAGGAGAGCAATCTACTAATTTGGAGGACGGACTAACTGACACACAACTATTTGCATTGTGCACAGCTAACAATCACTTTGTAGATATCATACACTTCCTGACGACGAGAATGGCTCTAGAGGGGTATACTAGTCAACAAAAGAAGGAGTTGATGGTGTGCGTGACAGACTTTTCTGTCATTGTAGGACATTTATATAAAATGGGCTCGAATGAAATACTATGACGTTATGTGCCTGAGTTTGAACGGAACAACATCCTCGCTGAAGCTCATGGAGGAGCTATGGGAAGACATTATGCAGGAAAAGTAACAACGCAAAATATTTTACGCGTTGGGTTGTGGTGGCCGACACTGCATAAGGATTCCAAGGCTTACTATAAGGCATGCGATGCATGTTAGAGGACGGTCAGGCCATCGCAGAGGGATGAGATGCCTCTGAATTCGCAAGTGTCATTACAAGCATTCAAGAAATGGGCCATTCATTTTGTAGGCCCGATTCAGCCTCTAGGAAAGAAGACCGGTGCAACGGGAGTATTTGACTAGATGGGTGGAGGTGTAGCCCGTGAAGGACTGTACAGGAGCAACAGCAGTGAAGTTCCTCTTTGAATATGTGCTGACTAGGTTTGGTTGCCTGAAGATTTTTATGAGTGATCGCGGTGCACATTTCCTTAATGAAACGATTGGCGAACTAACGAAGGAATTCCAAGTTTATCATCAAAAGAGCATGCCATATCACCCGCATGCTAATGGGATGGTTGAAGCATTTAATAATATATTGGAGAACCCATTGACGAAGGTTTGAAATGCACAAAGGAATGATTGGGATGTGTGCATACCCACGGTGCTATGGGCTTCCAAAACTACTTGCAAGAAATTGACTGGACAAACACCCTTCAGGATGGTCTATGGCGTAGAAGCTGTGATGCCAATGGAGTCTATTGTACCTAGTCTACACATAGAGGTGTTCACAGGAATGGCAGATTGCAGAGCCCCAAAGGAGTGGCTCGCACAACTGACAAAACTTGAAGAAGACAAATTTTTGGCGGGATTCCATCAGCAAGTTCAGAAGGAGTGCAAAAAGGCATGGCACGATCATCACATCAAAATGCACATCTTCAAGGTAAATGATTTGGTTTTATTATATGACAAGAAGTCTGAAAAATTTCTAGGAAAATTTCAGATGCATTGGCTGGGGCCCTATGTCATCAAGGAGATTACCGACGGTGGAGCAGTTCAACTGGTGAAATTGAATGGAGATTTATTTCCCAGAAAGGTAAATGGTAGCCACTTGAAGCCATACACCGGGGATCCCACCAAATGACTATATGATGGAAGCATAATCTTAGCACTCCAGACAGCTGAAAGGAGGCGGGGGACTATAAAATGCATTGCATGGGTTGTAGGGATGCGCGACTCGGGAACTGCGTGGGATGAAAGAATGTCACAACATCAGCAGAAGCACGAAGGGAGTTGCACTATAGGAGGAGAGACCGCGTAGAGCAGCCACAAAGTGACTAAAATGGTCACTGTTCATGATTTGACTGTGATAAAACAGCTAAGAGAAGCAACAGGGCGGCTTGTAAGATGAAATTTAAATGCGAGATCTTTGAAAATCTGCTGCCAATCTAGCATTTATGAATAGATTTTGGGGGAACGGTCGGATTTGAATTAGAAATTGCCTATAAATTACAAATGGCCGCCCTACGAAAAACACTTTACATTTTGAGAGTTGAGGTGACGAGCTATCGATTGCGCATGAACCCTACAAGTTTTGAGGCTTTTGTGGCTAGTTCAGTGTTTGACAGGTTTCTCAAGGAAACCCAGGAGCTCCTTAATAGTCTGATGTCAGTGCTTGCGGAAACTGCAAGTGTTGGAGGATCGATGGCCTTTGAGGGAGCTGCCCTTGAGGTCGTAATTGTGGAGGTTCCCGCAAACATGCCAAAGTCGCCGAGGTCACCCAAGCCGAGGCCTATGCCGACAAGAGAGGGGCATAAGAAGAAGAAAGACAAACATAAAGTGACACAATCGATGCATGAGTTTCCAAGGAAGCACCAGAAGAAAGAGAAGCCCACCGTGCAGGAGAAAGGCAAGGTGGTAAACCTAGAATCCGATGAGGGCATAGATGAAGGCATAGAGGATATTGATATCGAAGGAGTAGACCCTATCTCAAAGCTACCTGAATACATCCCTCTATGTCGGGGCAAGGTGAAGGTCCTGAATGACCCAGATGAGGGAAAATTTCTACTTAATACACCTCTCACATTTGAAGGTCCATGCTTGGTTCGTGTCCCACATCTGAAGTTAGAGGCTTGGGACTTGTCGGATACTGAGCTATTCCCCCACCTGGCAACTGATACATTTATGGCGTGCATATTCTATAAATATTCTGGTGTCACCGTGCTGGAGCCAATGAAGTGGATTAGAGGGGTGGAGAAGGCAGGATTGTTGAATCTACTCTGGGTGCCACATTATAACCGCACTCCCATAAATTTGATCATGATCAAACAATTGTTGTGTCTAGTGCACGACGGGTGCCTGTGGTTGGGAGAGCCGATACCAATCACGAATATGTTGATCCATAAGATCACATTGCTACTGCATTCAGGGCTGAATCTGGCCAAGGCATTTGGCGGAAAGGTGGGTGAGCATGGCCTCGCTGAGAGAATGAAGGACAAGTTTAAGCTTGTAAATAAGCCACACAAATACTCAATTTCAAGCATAACTGACCCCATGTTCAAGGTAGCCACCCATATCTTGGATGGGAAGATCATGTGGAAGTGTCGCACAGATGAGGTGCCGACACCAGTAGTGTTATTAGCGGCCTAGTGTGCGAAGGGCATACCATTTAATTAGGCACACTACCTATGCAATGAGTTCCTCACAAACTACAAGGAAGTACAGGACCAAAGCAAAACATTTCATTACGTATGGTTGTTGCTGTCGATTGTGTTAGTCACTTGGGAATTACCGGAGGACAACCAGTTTCCTCCAATTGTGTCGATTTACTAGAAGCAGCGATCTTCACTTTGCTATGGGCCAAAAGGATGCTGAGCGGGTCAAGGAAAGTAAAATATTTTGGGTAATCATGGAGGCAAGCACCCACACGGCCATCAAACGTAAGCCAAGACTATCACCACACGGCCATCAAACGTAAGCCAAGACTATCACCAACTCTGTATGAGTAGTTGTCAGGATAGGCGGAGTTCAAGGCAGACTTCCACTGTGTCTCCATCCAGGCGCGGAAGGACCTAGAACAGAAGTGGTATGATCTCCCATACCTTGCAACGCATGATGTTATAACAGCGGTCCTCAATTGTTGGCCAACAGAAAGGCACACGGCCTCAGATTTGTCCGCTGGATCCAGTAAGTCCGTGGGAAAGCAAAAGAAGGAAGAGGCCTAGTTGAAAATGCAGCAGATGGATGAAAGACGGAAAAATCAAGCAAAGGAAAAAGCAAGAGCAGAAACAGAGTGCATCGCGAAGGAACAGGAGGAAGAATGTGACTCTGACAGAAGTCAGAAGTCTCCTTCACTGCAGACGGAGGAAGAGGAGCAATCTAAAAAAGGTGGTGGAGACCCCCTTCCGGATGAAGCGGAATCGAGAGTAAGAGAAAGAAGGGACGCAGAAGAAGTCCAAGGCTCCTAAGTCATCACTTGACCCGATCACCTTGACAGAAGGTGACTTAGATGACATTGGGGATAAAGTAAGGGACGTGACCGTAGAACTAATGCAGCAATTTGAGTAGTAGAAGCAAGCTCTGGTCGCCATTCAGACGGGTCTACGTGAGTTGCAGTTCCAAACTACTCAACTACAGACCGGTGTAGCACAAAGCAGCGCGATGTCGATTAGTTTGGTGCTAGGAACTACTGAAGCAATGAAGACGGTTCACTCGTTGGATCCCTGGGCCGTCGCACTGCCGAATGGCGCTCAAACCATGGAGGCAGAAGCTAACAAGGCTATTGTCAGTGCTCTAAGAAACATTGGTTTGAACTTGGTCGCACTCCCAAGTGAAGCCCTTCACACACTGCAAGTAGGTGTGATTGTAGAACTTAGGGCCCGAGAGCAGTGTGTGCTGAGTGTGATCAACGAGTAGAAGGTTAACAATGCACAAATTTTCATAGAGAAGACTTCAACGATCGACACCTGGAAAAAGATTCAGGAGATGAATGAGCGTACTGTAGCAGTGGTCGCTGAAGAATGCAGAATTGTTCAGGAGTTGCACATCCCAGAGGAAGCACCGGTGGAAGCCAAGATTTAGAAGTTGGTTGCAGGTGTGTGCGATGCCAAGACCAAGCTGGCCAAGGTTCAATTTGAGCTGAACCTTAACATTACAGAGGTTGAATTGAAGGCCAAGCCTTCGAAACCACTGGAGGTGAAAGAACAGTGTGAGGCAGCTGTCAAGGATGCAGTTGCTGCAGTGGATAACACGGTGACGAATTGCACTACTCTCTTTGAAGATCCTAACCTACAGAGGTTATATACAAAGGTGAGGTAATTACAACAGTGGTACGGCAAAGCAAGAGCGACAACGCGCATCGTCGTCATCACACAGAGATTGGCGAAACTGCAGGAAGCAAAGGAACTGAAGGAACAGGCGGAAGTAGCGTAACGCAAAGAGGCAGTACTCAAGGCCAGATTGGGGCCTTGGATGGATGAGGCCTATGTGCTCACCACCACCATTGAAGGAAAGTTTGCTAGCCTGTAGGCGTTACAGTAGAAGATCCAGGCAGATAGCACAGGACCAACGACAGAGCAGTTGGTAGAGACGATCAAGTAGGCGGTGACATAGTGTACTGCTAAAGTTGTAGTGGTGCAAGTGGAGTTGGGAGGTCTTTGCAGCAAGATCTCTGCACCAGTAGAGTGAATTGAGGGCGAGTTACCGTATTTGTTTTGGGGCCTGTTGGGACAGGGTCCCCTAGGGTCATTTTTGGAGTTAAAAGCCTAAGTTTTGGGGCAGAAAGCCCAAGTTTTTGTATAAAAAGGTGTAAAGTCTCCACATTTTGTGATCATGGAGCGTGAAGATGTAAAGTGTGATAAAGGGTTTCCACCCTTCGTTTATGAAAGTCATGTCAGCTCTAGGAGATGGATTGTATAAAAAGAGAAGTCTTAGAAGAGTCTAAGGCAGATTAGATTTGGTCATTGATGTTGATGTAATGGGTCAGTAAGAGCTAAGAGTGGAGAATCTTAGTGTAAAAAAGAGGCTTTGAAGTTGTGTGTTCAGAGGCCTAGGGTAGAAGTTTGCAGCTGAGTGAGCGGACTCCTGTAGCTATGTGCGCTGGATAGTTAGAGTCTGTAACGAAGACTGAAGCATTAATAAAGAGGACTATTCTAGAATTACATGTGTTTGATCTATTTAATTCTGTTATGAATGCATGCGATTATGTTATGAAGAATATTGGGTTTATGATTTAATGCTATATTAATGTGTGAATCTATATGTTTTACTTTGTTACATGAATGCAAGTAACTATATCTGTTTACATGAAGAATATCTTAATTCATGTTGAAGTTATCTGATGCTTAAGCCGATCAGGTTAAATACAGAGGTAAGAATAATTACAGAAGCGCGTAAGTATATAAATCACCTATTTAGGGTCCACGAAGGATAATCACAGACCTTCACAAAGGTCTCGAAGCCGAATAAGAGAAGTGTATCAATAAGCCCTAAAAGGCTTATCGATCTGCACGAAGATGGGTTTAGGGTATAAAACGACATCACTACCATCTTTGGGTGCGGAAACTTAGTTCTTGCATTCCCCCATACTGCTTCGGGTGAGACTTAAGTTTGCGCTCCTTGGATTGATGCTGAAAGGGCCAGTAGTGTAGGGATTTTCTTGGCTAATTAACGCTAAACCTAGGTTAGGGCCCACTAAGCCAACATACTTCATATTAATTAGTTTAACTAGTCCATGTGCCATGTTTTAATAGGAGGAGAAATATGGTCTTCATCTAACAAAATTCGAAAAGGACATGTTACAAAACAAAAAGTGGATCGACTTTGTTATCTGGATTGAGAATGAGGTACCAATAGTTGACTTTCAATTAGTTAGTTGGATATTGTTCTATTTATATGTCAATTTGCATTTCTTGCAATATAGAGTAGAGGCAACATAACTTTGTTTTCCGTATTTAGCCAATGAAAAATGTTGTACATTCTAATTGTAAAATTAGTTGGAATATGAGTGGACCATGATAAAATAAATGGCATCCTCCTAGGGTAAATAGTGGAATGTTTCCCACCATATCGATGGAATGTTGTATGTTACCACACAATCTAGCAGGGCCTTAAGGAAGGGAAAACCTAAGGGAAAACTACTAGAGTAAGTGACAACAATGGGACAATGACACAATGTTTCTTTAGTAAAGGTCCCCTACTCTTCACGGAGTTTCACTAATGGGAGGAGTCATGGGACTGCGTTACCAAAATCAGGGTCAGTTAAAACCCTTCCTTCTTCCAAGTCACCCAATAATCCATTCCCAAAGTTCCCAAGTAGAAACAAGCTTAAGCACCCAATTTCACAATGAAAAACATACCTTTAGGATTGGATTTCTCACTTTCAAACACATTCTCTCAATAGATGGGAGAGGGGACATACGATTGGCTCAGGGAGCAAAGATCAAATGGAATAGTGCAAATAAATCTACTACGATCATACACATGCTTCAAAGAAGGAAAATGAATATGGAAAACACATAAGAGAAACAAAGAATACTGCAATGTACCAAAATATACTGGAATCAACTTGGTGACTTTTATTATTCTATTGAAGGAAGCCAAAATGATTACGCAAGTACTCAAAATTCCAAAAATCTGAACCCTTTTCCATTGGTTCTCATGTTTTTTAAATATTACATCAAAATAATTTACAAAGGTAACTATGAAAACATCTATAACTACTAAACTATTCATAACTAAAAAGTCTTTTCAATGTTATAAAATGAAATTTTCTCATTTTTGAGGAGTCAGATGACTAGTGGAGCATTGAATTTGAGGATTGGTGTTTGGTTCCACCATTTGAACTTCTCCTTCTATATGAGTAATAAAGCTTTCACACTTCTTCTAAAGTGCTTCATCTGGGAGCTAACACTGGATCATTTTCTAGAATGTAAATTTTAAATTTGGAAGTTCTGTATAATCGGGGTTTGCAACAAATAGTGGCTTCATCAGCCAAAGAAGTTTGAATTCCCTATGCAAATAATTCACTACAATTCTTCCCTTTATAAATGCGGTATTTTCAGGTACTGAATCTTCTCTTATTTTAATAGTCACTAGTTCCTTTTCATATAGTTCCCAAGAAAATGGATTTCCTCGCTGGTCACAACAACTAGGTAGACCAGTGCTAAGCATGTGGACAAATTTGGAATCAAATAAAGATGTTTACTTTTGAACCTCCTTTAATCTATTCTTAGCCTGAATACGAATTAAGTTTTTCTCATTCATTTCACCAATTTCCATAATTAATCCAACTATGTTTGTGATATCTAATGTCCTTAGTTCAATTGAATATTTTCCATTTAAATATTTGATCATCTTTTTAACCTTCACTGCTTCTTTTTGTATATTTTGCTTACATGTATCAATCATTAAATCACACCCATTCATCATAATATTATATTGAGAAATTATATGAATATGCTCCCATATAGAACAAACCTCCCGAAAGATGTCATCCCAAACAATTTGTCTTGCTTCAATTAGAGGTATATTTCCCTTCAATTTGGTTTTTAATTCCTTGATCTCATCTTGTGTTGCCTTGTTCTTGGTGGTCAACTAATCATTATTTTCTTTTGCTATATTTAGTTGTCTCTCCTTGATATCAAGTTGTTCCTTTAGCTGAGTTAGGTTGTCCTGAATTTTCTTTAGTTCAACCTCTGAAATTCTAAGTTCTACCATAACTTTTGTAAGCTTCTTTGAGGGGTCATTTAACTGACATGGGACCACAATAGTGCAAACATGGATTTTAATTTATTGTTCTAAGATATGAACTTGTTCCTTCAAAATGACAATTTCTTTATTTTTGTCCACTAACTCTCTCATCGTCACTTCCTTCTCTTTCTCAACCTAAGCTAGTTCAGTTGTTTGAGCATGCTCAGTCCCAAGAATTTTCAACTTCTTCCTTAATGACTACACCTCAATTTTCTATTTTGCAATGAGGTTTTGGTAGCTTCCATGTTTTCTAGATCTATTCCCAATTTAACAATTATCTTCTTAAACTCCCCATTTTGGATATGCAGTGCTCTAGAATTTTCCTTTTCTTGCTTGAATTGATTTGAAACTTTCTACGAAATATTTTCTACCTTACTTACTATTAAAGATATTTTTCTTAGGTCACTATAGAACATTTCCCCAACTTGACTATGAAAATTAATCTTGTGAGGCAGTTGTATTTCAACTACATTTATGGATATATCTAATGTTTTAAAACTAGGCCCTGAAGGAAGAGACTAAACCATTGGATCCATGAGGGACAATTTTAATCGTTCCTTTCTAAATCCATAGCATAGAGTAGTCTTGTTTGATAAGTTGGAGTTTCTTGTGTTACTAGCTGAGTTGCCATGTTATTTCTCATCTTATGATTTCTTTCTCCAATTTGTTGATAATTCCTCTATAACACTTATGTGGGGGAGAGAGTTCATTCAATTTACAATGTTGCCAAATCAATGGAAACAGAGGAGGAGGTAAAGCACTATGGGTTTCCCAACTGAATTTGAAAACTTGGTTGATTTGAGCCTTGAACATATCTCTGTTAATTTAACTTGTACCTCTGCTTCTTCTTCTCTTTGAAAATTTTCTCTCTTTTGTAATTGTGAGTCTTCTATCTCAACATCAATATGTTTAGGTATGTTTCTCTTCAATCTCTTCTCCCTCACTACAGGGGTTTGAACATCTATTCTTCACTGCATTTTGTTGCTTGACCATGTTCCTTGATTTTCCATTTTCTCAAGTTTTGGCTTGCTTTCATGAATATAAGTGCATAACTAAAGTCCACTCTTTTATTTGAAATTATATGATGAGGTTCATATTTCCACTTATCTCCTTGATCAAATCCAAACTCCTTCATAATTTCTTCAATTGCAGGAGAGCTTGTCTTCTATTAATGATGAATGGACCAACAATTCTTTCTAGCTTAAAAATATGCCCTTTTCATGTAGGAACAAAATGAACTTGGTTAGCGTTCATACTTTTCCTTATAAATTCAAGAGAAAATATCCTCATAGGAAAAAAGATTGGCAAATTCTATGGTGGTACTAAGCACAAAAAAAAAGAAAAATATCGATAACGTAAGGGGTACAGAAGGGTGACATGGATTTAAGGGAGATATCGTGGAGGGATTATGTGGATTGATAATGTGTAAGGGCATGCTTGCTTGTCTAGCTTGCCTGGTGGGTATATGAGTTGTCACCAACTTCCGATGTGTGGTTGGGGTCCCCATGGTCGTTTGTGAAAAGTGGAGGGGACTTATCAGTATGAATCATGGTCGTTGATTTGGATATGGATTGTTTATCCATCCATATTTCTAATGGGTCCTCATCCTGTAACTTTCAATTGCTTTAACCTATCAGAAATCCTTTAATTCCTCAGGCTGATTCCAATGAGCGATGATCCAACCTCAAACATACATGTGATTTAATTTCCAATTTATAAAAGTTTAAAACCCACTTTTATATAGTTTAAGGTTTCACTTTTAAGCCTGAAAGGTTCGATTTATATAAAAATGAATAGATAAGACTTTTGAAAAGGGATTGTTATATTCAAAAATTCTTGGTCCCTACATCCAAAGTCTTATATATATATATATATATATATATATATATATATATATATATATATATATATATATATATATATATATATATATATTGATTTTTTTTGTAGGAAAATTAAAAAATAACCTTTGACTACAACACCTTGCATTAAATAACTAGGGTCCTTTAATTATTTACCCTTCCATCTCTTCATTCTTCTTCATTTGGGATTCCGTTTGGGTATTAATGTATACCATGGCCTTACGCAGCCCTTCCAATTGACTGACTAGGTGTCTCATCTCCTTCCTTATCTCATGCATCTTGTCAAATTAACACCCCCTAGGAGGAGGATAGGTAGCCATGGCATGATTGTATCTAGGAATTTCCAAAATCCAAGACTCCAAGTATTACCAAAATAATACTACCACCACATAGTAAAAGGTAAACAACAAGAGGATTGGAGGGACAAAGACTTTTTGAGCAGTTGACAAGACCAATCAACTCAACAATCAGTTTAAAATTCAAATAGAAACAAAAACTTAAAATTACAAACATATACATACTTTCAATAGGGAAAATAGGTTCATTACCATCCATAAGTGACCTATAATTAGCCATTAACTATTAACCAATAGAGTACTAACAATGTTAATTTTATTAGGGTTAGAAGTCTCTGTTGTGGATAATTGTGTTTTAAAACATTTTCAACATTTTCACATTACATTCACCCAATATCATTGTAAGAAATTATGTAGAGAGAACATTATTAATAAAAATGCAATAGAACAATCATAGGTATGCCATGATATCTTTGTCATAGGTTTGTCATGATCTGTCATAGGGCTCAACATGTCTCATTCATATCTTTGTCATAATCTTTTCTCATATCACGGATAAGAAGGCCCAAGGAGGCCACTTTCATACCCAAGAACTGGGGACCCTTAGGGCATTGTTACACCACAAGATTGAGGCCCATTATGGTGTTGTTACACCACACGACTAGTGCCCATTAGGTAAATATGGTGTTATCACAAAAAGGAAGGCCTAAGGAGGTCGCTATCATACCCAAGAACTGAGGCCCATTAGGGCATTATGGAGTTATAAAAAATAAGAAGGTCCAAGGAGGTCATTGTCATACTTAAGAACTGAGGCCCATTAGGTCGTTACACCACAAGACTAAGACCCATTAGGGAATTGTTACACCATAAGAATGAGGTACAATTTCATAAACCCATAGGATGGAATAATCATTATGTCATTGCTAATTAATTATAAGTATTGGTGTGAATTTATTTGAGGCACACAACCATGCCTTTTACCCTGTGAAATCCATTCCATTTGGAGTATTTTCAAACAACATAAATATATGTGAAAATATTATATATATATATATATATATATATATATATATATATATATATATATATATATATTATATATATATTTAATGTTATGAGTAAAAAAATACTCTCCAAGTAGAATCATTCAATTTGGCCTTGAAATGAAGGTTGGGCTCAACATATATCCTTCATATCTCTATCATAATCTTTTCTCATATCATAGATAAGAAGGTCTAAAGAGGTCGTTGTCATACCCAAGAACTGAGGCCCATTAGGTATTTTTACACCACAAGACTGAGGCCCATTAAGGCGTTGTTAAACCACAAGAATGAGGTACAATTTCACATAACCATAGGATGGAATTATCATTATATCACTACCAATTAGTTACATGACTTGGTGTGCATTTATTTGAGGCACACAAACCGTGCCTTTTACCTTATGAAATCCATGCCATTTGGAGTATTCTTGAACATCATAATTATATATGTGAAAAGTTAAAAATATTTAATTGTATTAATGTTAATTATGAGAAAAAAATACTCTCCAAGCAGAATCATTCAATTTGGCCTTGAAATTAAGGTTTGGCATGCATTTTTGTGTAGTAGGCCAAAATTGTCTTGCTTCACTAAAATGCATGCCCAAGCTTCATTCCTTGGCCAATCTGATTGATTGAAATTGTAGAATTTTTATTTTACTATTTTACACACTTTCACATTATTAAATATTTATTAACCAATATATTAGTAACAATGTTAATTTTCTTAGGGATAGAAGTCTTTGTTGTAGATAATTACATTTTAAAACATTTTCACATTGCATTCATCCCATATCATCATAAGAAATTATGTAAAAAGAACATTATCAATAACAATGCAACGGAACAACCATAGGTATGCCATGATATATTTGTCATAGGTCTGTCATAATATCTCTGTCATAGGGATCAACATATCTCCAATCATATCTTTGTCGTAATCTTTTCTCATATCACAAATAGGAAGGTCGAAAGAGGCTAATGTCATACCCAAGAACTGAGGCCCATTAGGTAGTTGTTACACCACAAGACCAAGGTCCATTAGGGTATTGTTACACCACAATATTGAGGTACAATTTCACAGAACCATAGGATGGAATGATCATTATATCACTTTCAATTAGTTACAAGTCCTGGTGTGCATTTATTTTAGGCACACAGACCATTCCTTTTACCTTATGAAATGCATGCCATTTGGAGTATTCTTGAACAACACAAATATATATGTGTGTGTGTGTGTGTGTGTGTGTGTGTGTGAAAACTAAAAAATGTTTAATTGTATTAGTGTTACTTATGAGTAAAAAAATAATCTCCAAGTATAATTATTCAATTTGGCCTTGAAATAAAGGTAGGGCGCACATTTTTGTGTAGTCGGGAAAAATTGCCTTGCTTCACTAAAATGCACGCCCAAGCTTCATTCCTTGGCCAATCTGATTGATTCAAATTGTAGATTGTTTATTTTATTATTTTACACACTTTTACACTGTTAGATCTTTACTAACCAATAGAGTAGTAACAATGTTAATTTTCTTATGGCTAGAAATCTTTGTAGTACATAGTTACATTTTAAAATATTTTCAACATTTTCACATTGCATTCACCCCATATCATCATAAGAAACTATGTAGAAAGAACATTAGCATTAACAATGTAGCGGAACAATCATAGGTTTGTCATGATATCTCTATCATAGGTCTATCATGATATCTCTATCATAGTTCTATCATGATGTCTATGTCATAGGGCTCAACATACCTCCTTCATATCTCTGTCATAATATTTTCTCATATCACATATAAGAAGGCCCGAAGAGGTCATTGTCATACTCAAGAACTGAGGCCCATTAGGGCGTTCTTACACCACAAGACTAAGGTACAATTTCATAAAACCATAAGAAGGAATTATCATTATATCACTGCCTATTAATTACAGGTCTTGGTGTGCCTTTATTTGAGCCACACAAACCCTGCCTTTTACCCTATGAAATGCATACAATTTGGAGTATTCTTGAACAATAGAAATATATATGTGAAAAAATAAAAATATTTAATTGTATTAATGTTACTTATGAGTAAAAAAATACTCTCCAAGTAGAATCATTCAATTTGGTCTTGAAATGAAGGTCGGGCGTGCATTTTTCTGTAGCAGGGCAAAATTTCCTTGCTTCACTAAAATGCACACCCAAGCTTGATTTTTTGGCCAATTTGATTGGTTCAAATCGTAGATTGTTTATTTTACTATTTTACACACTTTTACATTTGTATATCTTTACTAACCATTGGAGTAGTAACAATTTTAATTTTCTTAGGGCTATAAGTCTTTGTCATAGGTACTTGCATTTTAAAACATTTTCACATTGCATTCACCCCATATCATCAAAAGCAATTATGTAGACAGTGCATTAGAAATAACAATGCATTGGAATAGTCATAGGTATGTCATTAAATCTATGTCATAGGTCTGTCATGATATACTTGTCATAGTTCTCAACATATCTCCTTCATATCTTTGCCATAATATTTTCTCATATCACAAATAAGAAGGCCTAAATAGGTCGCTATCATACCCAAGTGTTGGCATTATGAATTGTGTGTTGTCCTTGATGGAAAACTGTTGAGCCTCCAAAATGTCATCCTCGTTTACCCTCATTTCCATCATTTTACCATATTCCATAACCCTTTACCATATTCTGTAGCTCCATAACCCTACTTTAATAACCATTTTCATGATCATATGGGTTTATAATTATTATTTTCCAAGGCATTTATTTTAAGAGAATTTATGATTAAATATTAGGAAATTAACATGTTTTCATATATATCTAAAAGTGGTATGCGTTTTATGATATTGTAGGCCTATTTGAAGATTCTAGAAGGGTCTTGTTTGGCTACACAACCACAAATTCGAATTTCAATTCCAAATCATGAAGATTTGTGGAATATTTGCAGAAGATGTGGATCATTGAATAAGCACATTCAAAGGAGAAGAATCATGGATGTTTTGATATGTGTCTCCTAAAGATGTGTGAGAAGATTTGTATCTCATATTTTTAGGTAATTGATTGTAACCACAAGAGATAATTGTGGATCCATATTTATTGATTAGTTATCTTAAGTTTTTGTATAAATAGGAGTGCATCCTTCATACAAAGGGTTCCAAGTTCCAAGTTCCATACAAAACATGTAATTTGTAAAGTGAAGATAGATAGGAAGAGAGTTGAATTATTGTAATATATTTGGAGCTTTTCTCCAACTCCATTTTATGGAATACATATTGTTTCTTTGATCTCAAAGATTTGATAATTGTTTGGTGTGCTTGCTGAGGAGTGGAGGGCCCCTATCAACCACAGTTTGCACACATTTTTCAATTGTTGTACATATTGGTAACATTGTGTAATTATGTTATTTCATTTATTTTCATTTTAAGAAAGTGTGATTTTCAATTCAACAAGTGTGATTTTCATTTTAAGCAAGTGTGATTTTCAATTCAACAAGTGTGATTTTCATTTCAAGCAAGTGTGGTTTCATTTATGCAAGTTTAGTTTAGTTTCTTTCATGTTATTTTGATTCATGTTGTTTTGCTAAGATTGATTCAATTTATTTATGTTTGGATTGGATTGATTTAATTTTTTTTGTAATTGGTTTCAAGTTTCTTGCATTAGATTAATCTATTATGAGAAATAATCACCTAGTACATATAGTACACGTATACTTCATCAGTTCACAAACCCCGGGTTGACAATTTAATGACGGGGATTTAACTCACAATTAAATCACCCAACACAACCTACCTGATGAGTTGTCCTTTGATGACAACCTAGTTGATGAAGATGTAAACAGGATGTGTCTAAATGTGACGAAGAATTTAATCAAAGGCATAGCAGTTCAGAAGCAAGGGAATGACAAAGTTGAAATTTCAAGAAGTATATGCGGGTTTTGTTAAGAAAATTCACGTACACACGTGGGTATGAAGAATCAAAGGCACGCATAGTTTCCGCACCATGGTATTCTAAATACCATGGTATTGCCCTGTGGTATTGAGCCCAATAACAGAGGTTTTGATCCTGTTTAAGAAAACCATCAGTTGGAGTATGGTTTTGACTTGTAGTATTGGATAAGGGCTAAGCTATATAAGGAGATGAAGATCAAAGTGGTAAGTGTGTGCAAGTGATGAATATATTATGAATAGTTAGATCTGAAGCAAATATGCATGTAATGGGTTGTTGATGTTTTGCTTGATCTAAAACTAAGTATGCACTCGGGAATTTGATGATAGATCAGATCCAATAGATATGAGATGAAAAACTTGATTATGAGGAGATTTGATATGTGTTTATTGTGACTTGACGTGTGATTTTCCTATGTATTCTGAGATCTAGGTATGTTTGAAGTTTTTTGTTGCAGTGAAGGTTTGAATTAGAAATTGTAGATCTGTACATGGGTTTTATAGCCTAAAAGGTGCGCACACATGCAGGTGTGATATTGTTAAGTCGCATATATGCGAGTTTTATTCTTGAAAAGTGTGTATACACGTGGATATGCTTTAAGGAAAGCACATACAGAAACTAGGGTTTTGATGAAAAGGATGTCTGATTAGTTTAATTAGTCTTGTTGTGTTTTTTGTATTCTATTAATGAAGTCTTCTTGTGATATATGCTTCACAATAATGTTTAAAATATGAATTGATTGATTGAAGAATGTTGAAGTTACTTGTTTTTGTGAATGAAGATCAATGAAGGTTCTGTGGTTGTCATAATGATGCAGTGGATCTGTATATGATTCAATACTTATTTCAGAGTGACATTGGTTCAATTTTCAGAATTTAGTGGTTTAAGATCTGTACGTGGGTATGCTTCATGGAAAAAGCATACACACGCGGGTTTTCTACTGTAAAGTAGCGTATATATTTTGATATATGCTTGATTAGAGTTTACAGCAATAGAATATGGTTTCTGTTGTGTGTAGTATGTTGATTGGTATTCTAGTTACAATTTTCTAACTATTTTGGTTGTTTAAGTTGATTGATTTGGGTTTCAATTGATTCGGTTGATTCAGTGTTTGGGTTTCAGTGATTGGTTGGTCCTGTTGGTTTAGTTGATTGGTTGAGTTTTGGTTGATTCGGTTGATTCAATAATTAGGTTGATTTAGTTGGCTCAGAGATTGATGATTGAGTGCAGAGATCAGTTTCAGTTTTGATGATTGGTTTTGGGCTTAAATGTTGGTAGTGGGTCCATTCTAAAAGTTTGATGAAACATGGCCTACAAGTTATGATGTTTTGAATCAGGTGGATCTAGTATGAAAATTTATGAAACGTGGTCCCTGAAGGTGTTGAAGGATGGAGCCTTCAATGAGGGAGTTTAAGCTTCATTCCAGTGGTAGCTAGTAAATCAGATCAGGTGGTTGGAGCTCCCTTCTGATGGGTGTCGGTAAACAAGATCAAGGGGTTGGTGCTCCCTTCCAGTGGGTGCTGGCAAATGAGTGAAGGTTGTATCCTTCTGCAGGTGGGTGTCTGCGTGCTGGTATGAGTCTATGCTAGTACAATATTGTAAGAAGTTTTTATTTATATTAAAAAGAATACAAAGACAACATTAGCGGTGGTTTTTTCCCACATTGGGTTTCCACCTTAATTCTTGGTGTTCATGTGTGTTTCTTATATGTGATGGCTTTTTTTTCTTGCTACACATGGTTACTATCTACTTAATATTTAATAAAGTAGTAATGCACTATATTAAGATTAAAAAAAGATGAATTAATTGAAAATGTAAGTTTACTGGATGTATGCTAGCTGTTTGAATAACAATCGTGTAAAAACGTGGGTTTCCTTCAATAAAGTCGCATATAGAAATCAAGATATGAAATTGAAAATTTTAATGGTTTGAAAATACTGATTGAACCCCCCTCCCCCTCTCAGTGTTTTTCCCAACAATTGGTATCTTCGTCATAATATTTTATGATATCACAAATAAGAAGGCCTAAATAGGTTGCTATCATACCCAAGATGTAACAACACTAGCCCACTTACTAATCAGTGGGGTGGCGATCTACTCACCCAATTCCTGAAGTAAAGTTAAAGGAATATGATCATATTTTTTTTGTTCTTTAGGTTCATTCTTCTTATCTCTCTTCCTACCGAAGGGATTCAATTAAGTAGGGCCCACAACCACAATATATATATATATATATATATATATATAATCATTACATGGCTAAAATTCACTTTCAGTATATATTTATGAATATAATTAAATATCCCTTGGTAGCTTAATACCTTACATAGGCATAACATATGTCACATATCTATTATCATTACATGGCTAAAATCCACTTTCAGTATATATTTATGAATATAATTAAATATCCCTCGGTAGCTTAATACCTTACGTGGGCATAATATATGTTGCATGCCTTCCTCTGAAGGGTCCCAACATACATTGATTCTTGGCCAATGCTAAATTTCCACATCACCCACTCTGTCTCCACTGTCACTTCACTCTGCTACCTTGTCGCTTAAAAAACATGCAAGTTTTGGCTAGATCCCTACTCATTTGAATGGTGAAGTCATCAAAAGTAATTCTTTTGAAGGGTAAAGTGTACGATGTTTATGAGGAGGCCACCCCTAAGAATGGGAAGTAAGTGGAAACCTTCGATCACTATATTGATGACCTATATTCATTCTGATAGGGTCAAGCCCATTTTTAAAACCACCAAGGGCACCCTTTAGAATAGGTAGTTTTTGATTTCCCATGACCTCTAGTGGTACTACTGACATGTGTTAATGGCACAAGTGGGGCCCATCCCTCTATTCTCTCCCTAATGTCATCCTTCCACGTCATCCCAACATTTTCATCCATGCACTCTTCCAACTACTCCTTTGTGCACCTCCGGGATGGGATCAATGGGACACATGGAGGTTGTGGGCCATTCCCTCCACGTACTACTGATTCCAGTTGTCCCACGTGGTTGTGGTGCCATGTCATCCTGACGCTTCCATCCTAGTGCTCTCATAAAACACCACTCTTTGCACCTCCAAGATGGGATATCTAGTACACATCATCTTGACATTTCCTTCCTCTTGCACTATTATGAATTCTCTAGGGTCGATGCATCGTGTTGACTTGTTAGGTCTGTCTGCCCCCAACCAATAGCATGCCTTTTGAGCCATGTGTCTATCACCATGACCAATCTTGTGTTATCCTGCCATTTCTTGTTACACATCACAATCAACCTCCAGGGAAATCTCTATGGACTGACATGTCTCGTAACCCACCCCACACCAATCCTCGTGCAATCGGTGTTATGTGGAGGTCACATGTTCCAGCGCACATCATCTTGCACCTCGCTATAGGTTAGCCGTTTAAACTTATGGATTTTTTACCTCAAGGATGAGTTGTTTCATAGGCTCCACTTCTAGCCAATAGAGACACCCTCTACCTCCAAGTTGTAGGCCTAGCTAGCCTGGCGCCCTGTCATCCCTACCATTCTTTTTTTTTGTGTCACAAGAAAACCTTCGGGTTTTGGCCTCATGGATGAGCTATCAGGGGGGTCCATCCCGAGCAATGGGAGTGCTCTCCTGCTTTCGTTGTGAGCCTAGTTGGCCTGGTGCCTAATCATCCCTTCCATTTCTTGTGCATTGCAAATGAAAACTCCCAGGGTGTGGCCTTCAGGCCATGTCATCCCACAATCATGCAATCCCGATAAGGAAGAATATCAACAACCAATCCATGGCTGCCATGACTATGCCTTCCATCAGACCTATCACATAAGGTTATCCAAATAAACTATAAGACTAAGGCTTCTCCCAACCTTGCCGCAATGAACTCTGTGCAGGACTTCGCCCTTTGAGCATGGATTCATCCATGGCTTGGTTGTGGTGGATTATAAAACACTTAGACCCATGCCAACATTCCATCATTGCCATAAACACTTTCTAAATCACACACTGGAGCTGCCCTCCTAATCTTAGTACAAAGCCACTCCAACAAGTTCCTGGCCTTCAGATATTCCCCATATAGGGACAGGGAGTTCTAGGTATGCCTGCGCTTGTGATCTTTTGGCATCCCTCAGCTAAGGACTTGTAGTGAATTCCTGAAATGTCTCCACCTCTCCCACCACATTCCAGGAGCTCCTTTCTCCAAAGAAAAACTGTAAGCAACTCCATGGCACCGCTCAAGGGTTTCAGGGGAATTTGGTTATTAAGGACATGTTGCCATCAACACTAGTGCCCTTAGGGAAAGGGCACAAGCTACTGAAAATGAAAGGTTGGGAAGCCTTTATGTAAAGATCATAGGTTATATATTTAAGGGAGTAAGTCATCCTTGACATCAACACAATGCCACATAACTGTAATATGGCTTGTATCCAACATATGTACACTCAGCTCGTCAAAACAAGTTGTCTCCAATGTAACCATTACACATTAATGGAAAAAGTTCTTATATTAAGTACTATTATAGTTTAGTTATAATATTTACATATCTTTATATGTATTCATTTGTCATATCATAACACATTCACATATTTTATAACCACATCATTTCAACCCAAAAATGTGACATGTTCTTTACTTTCATAAACACCATTTCAATCTAGAATTGCAAACTCGTGTTTAATGGTTGTCCAAACAATCCATATTTCCAGCATAAGGAAACCTTCCATATCCCAAGCAAGCCACATCCTTAGGTCTGGAATCTGTGTCCCTTTTGACTCAACCCTTTTTTTATATATTTTGTAAAATATTTACATTGTTTTTTCATGAGAAAACTCAGGTTGAGGTCATCACACAAGAACTGAGGCCCATTAGGTAGTTGTTACACCACAATACTGAGGCCCAATAGGGCATTGCTACACTACAAGATTGAGGTACAATTTCGAAAACCCATAGGATGGAATGATCATTATATCATTGCCAATTAGTTACAGGTCCTTGTGTGAATTTATTTGAGGCACACAAACCCTGCCTTTTACCCTATGAAATCCATTCCATATGGAGTATTCTTGAACAACATAAATATATATGTGAAAAGTTAAATATATTTAATTGTATTAATGTTACTTATGAGTAAAAAAATACTATCCAAGTATAATCATTCAAATTGGCCTTGAAATGAAAGTTGGGCATTCATTTATGTGCAGCGGGCCAAAATTGTCTTCCTTCACTAAAATGCACACTTAGGCTTCATTCATTGGACAATATGATTGATTCAATTCGTAGATTGTTTATTTTACTATTTTACACACTTTTACATTGTTATATATTTACTAACCAGTAGAGTAGTAGCAGTGTTAATTTTCTTATGGCTAGAAGTCTTTGTTGTAGATAATTGCATTTAAATTTTTTTTCAACATTTTCGCATTGCATTCACCCCATATCATCATAAGAAATTATGTAGAAAGGACATTAGCAATAACAATGCATCAGAATAATCATAGGTTTGTCATGATATTTGTCATGGGTATGTCATGATATCTCTATCATAAGCCTGTCATGATGTATCTATCACGGGGTGCATCATAACTCCTTCGTATCTCTGCCATAATATTTTCTCATATCACAGAAAAGAAGGTTCAAAGAAGTTGTTGTCATACCCATGAACTGACACCCATTAGGGTGTTCCCACAAGACTGAGGTACAATTTCGTAGACCCATAGGATTGAATGATCATTATATCACTTCCTATTGATGAAAAGTCTTGGTGTGCATTTATTTGATGCACACAAACCCTGCCTTTTACCCTATGAAATCCATGCAATTTGGAGTATTCTTGAACAACAAAAATATATATGTGAAATATTAAAAATATTTAATTATATTAATGTTACTTAAGAGTAAAAAAATACTCTCCAATTAGAATCATTCAATTTGGACTTGAAATGAAGGTTGGGTGTGCATTTTTTTGAAGTAGGCCAAAATTGCCTTGCTTCACTAAAATGCATGCCCAAGCTTCATTTCTTGGCAAATCTGATTGATTCAAATTGTATATCATTTAATTTACTATTGTACTATTTTACACACTTACATTGTTATATATTTACTAATAAGTAGAGTAGTAATAGTGTTAATTTTCATAGGGATAGAAGTGTCTGCTATAGATAATTTCATTTTAAAAGAAATTCAACATTTTCGCATTGCATTCACCCCATATCATCATAAGAAATTATGTAGAAATCACATTAGCAATAACAATGTAGTGGAACAATCATAGGTATGTAATGATATCTCTCATAGGTCTGTAATGATATCTCTATCATAGTTATGTCATGATTTCTATGTCTAGGGATCAACGTAACTCCTTCATATCTATGTCATAATATCTTCTCATATCACATATAAGAAGGCCCAAAGAGGTCATTGTCATACCCAAGAATTGACGCCCATTAGGGCATTGTTACACTACAAGGCTGAGGCCCATTAGGGCATTGCTACACCACAAGACTGAGGCCCATTAGGGCATTGTTACACTACAAGGTTGAGGTAAAATTTTGCAGACCCATAGGATGGAATGATAATTATATCACTACCAATAATTACAGGTCCTAGTGTGCATTTATTTGAAGCACACAAAGCATGATTTTTACCCTATGAAATCCATGCAATTTCGAGTATTCTTTAAGAACAGAAATATATATGTGAGAAATTAAAAATATTTGATTGCATTAATGTTACTTATGAGTAAAAAAATACTCTCCAAGTGGAATCATTCAATTTGGCCTTGAAACGAAGTTTGGGTGTGCATTTTTGTGAAGCGGGCCAAAATTTCCTTGCTTCACTAAAATGCATGCCGATGATCCATTTCTTGGCCAATCTAATTGATTCAAATTGCAGATTGTTTATTTTACACATTTTTACATTGTTATATCTTTAGTAACTAGTAGAGTAGTAATAGCGTTAATTTTCTTAGGGCTAGAAGTCTCTATTATATATAATTGCATTTTAAACAATTTCAACATTTTCACATTGCATTCACCCCATATCATCATAAGAAATTATATAGAGAGAACATTATCAATAACAATGCAACGGAACAATCATAGGTCTATCTTGATATCTCTGTTAGAGGTATGTCATGATATCTTTGTTATAGGTATGTCATGATATCTTTGTCATAAGGCTCAATATATCTCCTTCGTGTCTCTATCATAATCATTTCTCATATTACAGATAAGAAGTCCCAAAGAGGTCATTGTTAGAACCAAGGACTAAGGCCCATTAGGGTGTTGTTACACCACGAGAATAAGGCCCATTACAGTGCTATCTTTTTTGTTGGCAAAGACTCACATGATATTAATATGGAAATATACATAGAGTACATGCAAAAAATATTTGGAGGTCTTCGCCCATCACCCATTGAGGTTTTTTTCCCTTGGGGAGGGAAACCAAAGAACCTTTCTAGAATTTTCAAATCAAGTCTTTGCAGTGCATCATCAGAACAATTTTTAAGCTAAACATTACAAAATTCAGAACCCTCGTTCTGTGGTGGGACCAATCCACTAAGATACAAACTTATTGAGAAGACAAAACATCAAAAAAATAATTGTGGGAGGATTCACATTATATTAACATGGAAATATACATAGAGTACATGCAAAAAATATTGGGGGGTATTCTCCCATCACCCATCAAGGTTCTTTGCCCTTGGAGAGGGAAACTAGAGAACCTTTCTAGAATTTGAAATTCAAGTCTTATGCAATGCCTCATCAGAACAATAATAAGCTAAAAGTTACAAAATTAAGAACCCTCGTTCTGTGGTGGGACCAAGACACCTAGAGACAGACTTTGAAGAAAAGATAAAACATAAAAAAAAAAAAAAAAAAAATCGTTGCAAGAGCAAAATTAGGATCGCTTAGTTGGCTCTGTGATGGAATGGGGGTGCATTGACATGCTGCAGCTATTTACGACCATCATTGAGATGTTTGGGTGTATCCATTTCAACACGAGCCTCCTTGATAATGTAACACCCATATGGGCTTGGATGAGTAGGAGAGAGTGGTGAAGTCTTCACCCGAGTGTGCTCCGAGGTGTTGGGGGTGGAGCCTGATTATCTTCATGATTTAGAGGTCTTATTTCAGGTGAGTGTATACCCTAGGAGGATTGTACATCCCTCCACTCGGGTGTTGGGGGCACTTTTCTTCCCCCCCTGAGGATCTAGGGGGGACCATAAATTAGGGGGTCCGTAGGATAGCGGGCCCCCAGGAAGGGTTCGGGGGTAGCTCCCTCAAAGCTAAAAATAGATGAAAATTTTCCTTCTAAAATGTTATAATGTCATAGTCAATCTGAGTCATTCATTAGGCACATGATCTGATGGTAGAAGTTATGTTAATTTAGGGTTTTTTCCCTAGAAGGAAACCCTCGATTTATATGAGGGAATTGTGTTGCGACTATGTATTATTATGCTATGAGAGAGAGAGAGAGAGAGAGTAGCTTGTGTGGGAGAAAATAGGAAATTACAACGGATATGATGTAGGTTGTATATCTTCATTTTTCTAGATAATATAAAAGGAAGGACCAGTTGCTTCTCCATGGACATAATCCAAATTGGATGAACACATGTATATGTGTCTCTTTTGTTTTATGTGTTTCTGTATTTATGTTTTTGCAATATTGTATGTGTTTAATTTTTTCGTTAATTAATTTCTAACAATTTTTATTACGGCCTAAGGTCTATTTGGTTGATAAAATCGCAAGAGAGAAGGGTTCCTGGTTCGAGTGGGAGAAATGGCGGAAGATGGTAGGTTTAGGGTCAAGAAATTTAACAGTCAAAACTAGCATCTGTAGAAGATAAAAATGGAATATTATTTATATCATAAAGATCTATACCTACCATTGAGTGGAAAATCAAAGAATTCGACGACTATGACAGATGAAGAATGGGGTCTTCTCGAAAGAAAGGAACTAGGAACAATACGGTTGTGTCTAGCAGTGTTGGTGGCATTCAATATTTCAAAGGAAATTAAAACAAAAGGTTTAGTGATGGCATTAGCCAAACTATATGAAAAAATCTCGGCCTCAAATAAGGTATTTCTTATGAAGCATATATTTAATATGAAGATGTCAAAAGGTGGATCTCTTGTTGATCATTTAAATGAATTTAACACGGTTACCAGTCAGCTAAGTTATGTAGGGGTAAATTTTGATGATGAAGTTAGGGCTCTGTTATTTTTGTGTTCATTGCCAGAAATTTGGAATGGCTTAGTTATGGCTATTAGTATCTCTATCTCTGGATCTAGTACTTTAAATTTTGATGATGTTGTTGGTGCCATTCTTAGTGAGGAAATGTGACGAAAAAGCTTCGTTGAGACATGAATTAATGCTTTGACTGCAGATACTAGGGGAAGAAAAATGGAAAGAGGAAGGAGCCTAGGAAATCGAATTAAGTCAAGAAAAGGAAAAACCAAAGATGAGGGATAGTGTGTTGGAAATGCGGGAAGAAATGACACTTGAAGAAATACTACAAATCTCGAAAGGGAAAAGAAATGATTTCCATTGTTGCACTCACTTCTGCAGCTCTGATTATTATCATTGTCTCACACCATTTTCTTTTCCATTTGAGTTCTCATTGAGCTCAAACATTTTGTTTGCTGGGTTTTACACATTATAGAGGAGAGGGACTCTACAAATGTTGAAGACATTGAGGATAGCCAAGAACCCATCCCATAGAGGGGGACTGGTAACATTATTTTTTCCCTTCACAGGTGTCATATAATAAAATATATTCTTTATATATCTGGTTTCCATTGGATTATTGGAGTTACTTGTGCTTATTTTCTTATTCCATTTTATTATTTATCTATTTCTGTTGCATATATCAGGGCTTTGGCAAGCTTTGTTTCTGTCATTTGCTACAGATCCACATTGTTTAACAACCATTTTTACTGTTAAGGTTGTTTGTCATCCACGGTCTAAAGTGGTTTCTTTTTGTACACCTTCGAGCAGAACACTACAAAACACAGGTAAAACAACATTGCTAAATAAATGGGTTTGTAGGTTGAAGGAAGAAGATGGATGTAAATGGAGGTATAAGGTGAGAATTGTGGTGAAGGGGTTTGCACAAAAGAAAGATATATACTTTGATGAAATTTTTTCTCTTGTTGTTAAAATGACTTCAATCAGAACTATTTTAAGTTTAGTGATAGTAGAAGATCTGTATCTTGAGCAATTCGATGTAAAGATAGCCTTTCTCTATGGGGATTCGGAGGAAAAAATATATATGTAGCATAAACAAGGGTATGAGATCAAAGGGAAGGAGAAATTAGTGTGCAAATTGAAGAAGATATTATATGGCTTGAAACAGGCTCCAAGGCAATGGTATCTAAAATTTGATAGGTTTATGTCTAAACAAGGTTATACTAGATGTCATTTTGATCATTGTGTTTATCTTAAAAGGAAAAATAATGGAAGTTATATTAGATTGTTATTGTATGTAGATGACATGTTTGTTGTAGGGTATAACATGCAGGAAATAAATTTTCTCAAATGAAAATGGTCAAATTCATTTTCAATGAAGGATTTGGGTGCTACAAAAAAAATCCTTGGTATGAGAATATCTAGAGACAGGAAAAATCACAAATTAACATTGTCTTAGAGTGAGTAAATAGAAAAGGTGATGGAAAGATTTAATATGCATAATGCAAAACTAGTTAGTAAACCTTTGGCTATCCATTTCAAACTAAGTAAGGAGATGTGTCCCAAGGCTCAGGAAGAGATGGATTATATGTGCAAATTCCATATGCATAAGAAGTTGGAAGCTTAATGTATGCAGTGGTCTGCATAAGGCCTAATATTTCACATGCAGTGGGAGTTGTAAATACGTATATGAACAATCCAGGAAAAGAGAATTGGACATCAGTGAAATAGATTCTCAGGTATTTGAGAGGTACCACAAATCAAGCATTATGCTTTGGTTGTTCAAACATTTCTCTACATGAATATGTTGATGCAGATATGGCAAGTGATAAAGATAACAAGAGGAGTACCACAAGGTATGTGTTTACTATAGGTGGAAAAACTATTAGTTGGGTTTCAAAATTGCAAATCATTGTTTCACTTTCAACAATGGAAGCAAAGTATGTTACTGCTACAGAGGCTAGTAAAGAAATGATTTAGTTACAAAGGTTTATGGATGAATTGGGCAAGACACAGGAGATGGGCAGGTTATACAGTGACATACAGAGTGTAATTCATCTAGCAAAGAACTAAACATTTCATCCCAAGACTAAAAATATAAATCTCAAGTACCATTTCATACGGCTAGTGTTGGAAGATGGGCAGTTGAAGCTAGAAAAGATACACACTAGCTAGAGTCCTATAGATATGTTAACAAAAGTTGTAACCAAGGATAAACTGAGGTTCTACTCAATTTAAATTTCTCTTAAAGTATGATGATGAAGATGAGAAACAATAAAGTCCAAAGTGGAAGCATTGTCCATCAAATGAAACAACGAAGAAGTTGTTATAATCAGTCTCCAAGTGGGAGATTGTTGGTTGTGGAGCTTGATTATCATCCTCATTCAAAGGTTTTGTTTCAGTCGGGTGTATACCCCACGAGGATTGTACACCCCTCCACGTGAGGGAGGTGTTGTCCCCCCCTCGTGGGGGTCAAGGGGGGGCCATCACCCTCGACTTAGGGGTCCAAGGGCTAGCGGACCCCTAGTGGGGGTTCAAGGCAAGCGCCTCTGAAGCTAAAAGTAGATGAAAAGTGTCATTGTAAAATATTGTAATTTCATAGTCAATCTGAGATGTTCATTAGGCAGATGATATGATGGTATAATTTATGTTAATTTAGGGCCTTTTTCCCTAGAAGAAAACCCTCAGTTTATATGAGGGAATTTTATTGTGATTATGTATTATTATTCCGTGAGGGAGAGAGAGAGAGATGAGGTTGTGTGAGAGCGAAGAGGAAATTACAACATATCTTTTGTAGGTTGTATCTCTTCATTTTGCGGGATAATTTAAAAGGAAGGACTAGTCACTTCTCCATGGACGTAGCCCAAATTGGGTGAACCACGTATATCTGTGTCTCTCTTGTTTTATGTGTTTCTGTATTTTTTTTATGCAATATTTTATGTGTTCCATTGCTTCGTTAATTAATTTATAACACACGGGCACCACATCTACCTAATTCCCATGAAATGGGGAAGGGCGACTCTGAGTAGTTAGACCGGTTGGGGGAGGTGCGACTTCAATGGACACATAGATAGAAATGGATGGTCTAGGGGAGGAGGGGACATCGGGAGGGAATTCCATGTCAAGGTCATGGGATAGATGCCACAAGAAGGTGGTGGCATGGGGATTGTTAGAAGAAATCTTAGATATCCAACAGGTGGCCTGATAATTCTCCTTTTCTTGATCCACGAGATGATGAACCAGAATATTGTGGAGCGACCAGATAGTGTTGCAACCCCAATGAGCTTCTTCACCCTCCAAATCAAAAACTAGACGATGGATGTGGGCAGGGATAGCGTGGTCATACATTATTCAGTCTTCCTCTATGACAGGGGAGGTGGGCGAGTGACCTCTACCTCTGTCACGCCCAATATGATGGCCCCTTCCCCTTTCTCTACTCATGGTGTCGAAGTTGGAGTCACTGGGATGAAGAGAGGGTGTAAAGGTAACAATGGTAGCAAGAAAGGAGCAAGAGGTCGAGAGAGACCAGACTATGAGTTAGGTGGTCATCAGGGGAAATCTAATGTCCGATAACATAAAATGGAGCCCACTTCTGAATTTTACCTTTTGGTCCAATCATCTTTATGATATCACTATTAATCTAACAGGGAAGTAATACTTACTGACCACTAGCTGGAACAATATCTTGGAAGTAGTGTGTGATGATCTTGGAATATATCCTCTAGGAAATCTCTAACAAGGGAAATATGTACTTGTCCTGGATGGATCCTAACATTTAGTTGTTCCAATGGAATATTTTATAGACCAACCCATATCATCTTCCATAGCTGAGAATATTGATGGTGATCCAAACACTGGGAGGGTTTCCCAAGACTGTCAAACTCAATTTAGGATAATATTCAACATATATGTCTTACTTGTACACATTCCAATATTCATAAATGGACCAAATTTAAATTCCTAGTTAGTGAGCAACCATATAAATTGCATTAATTGATTTCATAGTACCAAATTACTTCCCTCACTAATGGTCCCCATTCTAGACCAATATACCATACCAATTGGGAGACTAGGGATCGACTTCAAATGCCACTTTGATTAGAAGTAGTAGAGAATAGTTGTTACCCTAACAAGTGCATATGAGACATTCTCTACATCTACGTTCCAACAATGTATAACTAATATCCTAAGAAAAACCACAGAAGGGAAAGTTGCAATAGAAATCTTAAGTGTAATTGTTAACAGACTCCACTTGTAGTGACCTTCAGTAGATTGCAAATAAAATCAAACACAACTTGAACAATACCAGCAACATTTACAACATCATACACTGCAATCTATCCAAGGCAGCCACAGTTCCATCCTATTTTGACTCCTTCATACCTTTTGTTATGTAGGCTAACCCCTTCCAACTTATTTCCACCCACCTGCTCAGTGAACCACCCTATAAGTGAATTTTTATTAATCTTGTCATGTATGTTTTTCACTTATGCTATGATGTATCTGTGGTAGTAACTTGAATCTATTACAATGAAATCACCATTATATACTGCACCATGTCCATTTACAGCCACAGAACCATCTAACATTCTCCAATAGCAGCTTAAGCTTTAGGGATTATGAACTTACTATTATGCTCGTTCCATGGCATGGGAATGCACATTAGAAATTGATATGGATGCCTTCTATGAATTTGTTATAAATCTTAAATATTTTGTAACAAAAATATTGAAGAAAACTTCAGCTCACTAACACTTTTAAATTTCTTCTCTTGACATTTCTTTATAATATGTAGTAACTTTGGCTTGAGCACTATAAACTTGTGCACTCTGAATAAAATTAACACCAGTTCTTAGCTCTAATCATAGACATATACAAACATGTACCTCTAGGCTTCTCATTCAACTCATACGCCAACCTACTCCCCTGCTCTCACCTTCTGCATGAGCTATGGCTTGCAAGATTCCAACACCACTATGATACCCTGATGTTTTAGCATCGAACTTACACCACCATACTTCCTTGAGGTTTTAGCATCAAACTTCAATGCAAAAACCAGAATTTACAAGTATTATTTCACACAGTAGCAACAACGCCAATTCCTATGAACTGGATGCCACAGCACAGAGTTCCTCCAAGTATAATGTGGGTGCTTAGTAATTTCTCTTCTTTACTACTTTTCAAATGTCCACAATCATGAGGGAAATGAGTAAAAGTGCTTCTAATATCCCCAACAACTGCAAGAGTATAGTCACCAACAACATCTCAACATCCATTTATTCAGGATAATTCCTCTTCAAACTCTTCTCTTTTACCATAGTGGTTTCAATGTCCATTCTTTGTTGCACCCTGCCACAAGGCCATGTTTCTTGATTTTGCCATTTTCTCAATTTTTGGTCTTCTTTCATGAATATAAGGTGAAAAACTAATTTCCACCCTTTTATTAGAAATTATATTGTCTCCATTCTCCTTTCCTATTTATCTTCAAACCCTAACTAGGCCACATGACCTAATCTTAAACTTAAAACCCTAAAAAATGTACAAAATAGAAAAACCCTAAAATAGACCCTGCAAACCCTAAGTGTTATCTCTTTATCTATCCCTTGGCAACATTTAAACCTAATTACTCCTAAAATAAGGTCATCCAACCTTTACTTATAGTGTTTTAACCAAGAAACTACAAGTTTCAACTATTAAAATTCAAATTTGATTTTTCTTAGTCCATCACCTTGTTCCCAAATATTCCTGGTGTGCATCTATGCATAGAAGCCATGACCTTTACCCCTCGAAATCGATGCAATTTGGAGTATTTTAAAAAAAATGTATATCCAAAACATTAAAAATATTTAATTGTATTAATGTTACCTATGAGTAAAAAAATACTCAGTAAGTTGAATAATTCAATTTGGCCTTGAAATGAAGGTTGGGTGTGCATTTTTCTGAAGTAGGCCAAAATTGCCTTGCTTCACTAAAATACATGTTCGGGCTTGATTTATTGGAAAATATGATTGATTCAAATTGTAGATTGTTTATTTAATGATTTTAAACACCTTTTTTATTGTTACAACATTTTAATTTTTGCTTCGACTTACCTTATGTGAAAGTTGTGTATAAGTGGGAAACATAGTTATGTAGGATATTTATCAAACATGATGCAAGATTATATCCTAAGGTTAGGAATTATCCAATCATATCCCATTTCAAATTTCATTACCAAGAGTGTAACTCTTTGGCTTGGAAGTGCATATTTGTTCCAACTGTGATCATTGCCAGATATGATCAATTGCTTTTCAAATTTCATTACCAAGAGTGTAATCTCTTTGGCTTGGAAGTGCATATTTTTTCCAACTATGATCATTGCCAGATATGATCAATTTCTATTTCGACAGACTTGGATTTTAGTGTATAAAATTTCCTTTATGAAAATGACTATGCTATGTTGCATAAAATGGTTATATATTTAGGTTGGAATGATCATTATCACACAATCAATTAAGTACAAGTCATGGTGCACTTTTATTTTAGGCAAACAAACCTTGACTTTAACCCTATGAAATCGATCCAATTTGGCATATTCTTGCACAACAGAAATTTCTATGTGAAACATTAAAGTTAATTATGAGTAAAAAAGTACTCTAAAAGTTGAATCATTAAATTTTGCCTTGAAATGAAGATTGGGTGTGCATTTTTGTGAAATAGGCCAAAATTTCCTTGCTTCACTAAAATGCACGCCCAAACTTCATTTATTGGGCAATCTAGCTGATTCAAATTATACATTGTTTATTTAATTGTTTACGCACTTTTGAATTATTATATGTTTACTTTGACCCTTAAATAATTTAGCTTCAGATTTCATACAACATTCCAAGTTTTGCTTCAACTTGCATTATGTCAAAGTTGTGCATACATTTTTCTTCAACTTGTTGTTGGGCGGAATAATTTTCCTTTTAATTTAGAGCAATAGTTACAACTCTTCACATTAATTGTCAATCTGGGTAGGTTTTGTTATTGCAAGGCTATTACAAAAAATATATGCAAGGGAAATGATGACTAGTGCTAATGAATCTCAAATTCAATCATTATAATCACACTCTTAGCAATTCAACACTTTGGTCGTTACACTCAAGAAATAAACACACAATGAAAAATAAAACCACTCTATCAAACTCTCACTCCTATTCAGAAAAGAAGAGCACTCTTGGAAACCATTCTCTCAACAAATGTTGAACACACATTCAAATTAAATGAACACACCATCAAAATGTAATGGGAATTAAATAACTGTCACACTAACAAAGGGACCGGTCTAGGACCTATGTTGTTAGACAATACATAGGTTAGGATTATGAAATCATTAAAGCATCAACAAGACTAATAATAATAGTAACAACAATCACACATGAATTATAACTAGAAGGAAATAAATAAAACAACTATAGTACCTTCCTAACCAGTGATACCTACTAATAAGGAGGGCCCTTCCTTCCTAGCAGGGGTTGGTACACTACACAGCACACAAGCTAGTCAGCAAAAAGGTATGGCGCCATTCCACGATTTACTAAAATTTATTAGAATTATTGCATGGTTTACATCATTGGAATGACATATTAGCTGTAACTTAATTGAAATTGTATTATGGTATATATGTGCACTTTGATATGATGTAATATGATTATGGTTCCATTTCATATGTTGTAATTTAGAAATATAACATAAATATTAAATATTGCATGAAATATATAATAAATTTTCATTTTGAATGTTCTTTTTTGTAGAACATGACTCTTCTAGAAGATCTGGTTGATATTGAAATTGATCTAGATTATTTTGGGTCTAGTTCAGACATTCGAGACAATGACGATGAGGTAGATGGAGAGGGCAATGAGGTAGACGACGACGATGATTATAGTGATGATGATGAGTAATCTATCGGTAGTAGCTAGTTACATTCATCATATAGACTCCATCATGGATCATTGTTGATAAATCATTATGATGCCTCTTTTCATGTTTATTATCATATTTATCATTTTCTCCCGCAGTACCATATTGAGTTTTATCATTTTGACATGTATCATTTTGACTTATATCATGTGGACATATATCATCTGGACCTACATTATGTGTAGTTGGTCATGGACCAACAATTTTTTTTATTAATAATATAAAAATAAAGGATATAGTTAAAAAACATTATCTTGTTATTTTATTCCAATGTTGTGGTGTGGTCTATAACTATAAGAAACCTGAAAGAGCTTTGCTCTGGAAATCTCTAGGATGTGAATCTGGGCCTGAATTATGTGTAGCTACTCATGACTAGAAATTTTGTTTATTAATAATATAAAAGTATTGGCTATAGTTAAAAAAATGTTAATTTGTATGGATGTCAATTTACCTTAAAATTATTTATAAGTGGTATGCTATAAAATATTTCAAATGAAATATAACTTACTCTATAATCATATAAGTTATTTAAGAGGTATGATATACTTAACTAATTTAATTGAATTAAAAATGATTAAATTAATAAATAAAAGCTATAAAGGAAGCATCATGAGTTGTTAAAATGGAAATAGAATGTGGCTCTAAAAAGGAAGTAAAATTTGACATACTTGGAGTTATTACTAGCTCTAAAAAGAAAGCTAAATTGGTTGCTTAAGAAAAAGCAAAATTGGAGGTTAATTTAGAAGCAAATCCCAACACTGAAAGGAATCAAACCTTGGACCTAAAAAAGAAGCAAACCCATGAGCTAAACATGAATTAAACCTTCCAACTAAAAGGAAGAAACCATGAGGCTAACAGGGAAGCAATGCTAGAAGCAAAAAAGGAAGCAACAAAGGAAGCCAAAATAGAAGTGCACCAGAAGTAATATTGAAGCAAAAAATGAAGCAACAATAGCAGCCAAACCAAAAGCAAACCAGAAGCAACCTTGGAAGAAAAAAAAGGAAGAAACAATGGAAGCCAAACTAGAAGCACACCAAAATAAATCTTGGAAGAAAAACTTGGTGTTACGTAAGAAGCAAAAAACGAAACAATTTAAGTAGCAAACCAAGAAGTAATAATGGAAGCAATACTAGCAGCCAAACTTGGCATTGCCTGAGAAGAAAAAATAAAAACAATGTAGGTAGTAAACAAAGAAGTAATTATGGAAGAAAAACTTGGCGTTACCTGAGAAGCAAAAATAGAAGTAATTTAGGTAGCAAACAAAGAAGTAATATTGGAAGCAATATTAGAAGCCAAAATTTGCGTTCCTAAAGAAGAAAACAAAGAAGTCATTTAGGAAGAAAACTAAGAAGCAATAATGGAAGCCATAATAGAATATAAAGAAGATTCCATAATGGAAGCATAGATAGATACAAGAAGTGGTGCCATATTGGAAGAAAAACTTGAAGTTATCAAATGGCCAATCTTGGAGAAATCCTTGAATGAATCTCCAATAATACCTCGTTAGCCCCATAAATAATCTTATATACATCATATTCTTTAGAGTGGGTCAATTCATGATAAAATTTATCTTTTTTCAGTGAACCGAAATCCCTTGATTTGAAATGACATGACTCAAATAGTAAATTTACTTATGATAGAAATCACATTTACTTAATTTAGCATATTACTAATATATCAACACTTGTAACATTGTTTTCCTCAAATGCTCTTCATGATCCTCTTCCAAATTGGAGTAAATGAGAATGTCATCAATAAAAAACAAAACAAACATGTTCAATTATTTACTGAGGATGTTATTCATCAAGCACATCAAGGCACCTGTTGCACTGGTAATTCCAAATGGAAACACCGTGAACTTGTAACTTTCACACCTTATTATGAATGTTGTATTATGGATGCCTTCATCCTTAATATGGAATTGATGATACCCAAATATAAATCCAAATTTTGAAAACATAGTGGCCCCTCTTAACTAGTCAAATAAGTTTTCAATCCATGGAAATGAATACTTATTCTTCATTGTAACTTTGTTTAGTTGTTTGTAATCAATACAAAGTTTGATGGTACCATCCTTTTTTTTCACAAGTATTTCTAGTTCTCTCGAGGGAGAGACACTTGACCTAATATATCATTTTTCTAGTATCTCTTGCAATTGCATCTTCAAATAATTCTATAATGAAATTTTGATATAGATGCATCTCCCAGCATGATATTGATTGAGAAATCAATGTCCTGCTTGGGATGTAGTCTTGGTATCTTATCTAGAAACACATCCTTGAATTCTTGAAGTATCAAATAGTCCTTAATATTTCAATTCTCGTTATTTATTGTCTCTAACACATGAACATCATGAATTTAACAACCTTTATTGAAATGCTTCTTTAGTTATAAGGCTAAAAATTGTCTTATGGAAATATGCTTCAATACACCCTTCATTGTCCTAAATTCTCCATCATTATCTATACATTCAAGAGTTTTGTTATAATAGTCTAGTTTGGATTTGTATGTTTCCAACCAGTCTTTATCAATCAACACATTATATGATCCCAAGGGTAAGATATTACAACTAGCCTCATAACCAATCCATTAATTTCCAATGGGCATGCTTCAACTAGCTCACCTAATTTTCTCTTGGCTCCTTAACCCAATTTCTTTAACCATGATTTCTTATGCTTTTGCTTCTGAAGGGCACAAAAGTCAACAATTTGAGGTATAACTTAGCTAAGATTAGATTCAAGGGTCAATGAAAATGGAAACAAATTGCTTAAGAATATTAACTTATACTTCCCCATAGGCATGCATCCATGGCCAACCCCTTTGTGTTTCACCGTTCAATGATGGCCCACAACACATTCATGGTCATAGCCATGGTTCCAACTAACACATAATAATTTTTTTCTTAAATATATAGCAAATTTCATTTAAGGTTTTGGTGTGTTTCTATAGTTATTATTGACATTGGATAATATTTAATATAGACTTACATTGTGCACCTTTATGGCTTTGTGGACAGACTTATGTTCAAGATAGATTTAGTTGACTTTTATGTTTCTCCTTTTTTGCATCCTCTCTTTCCTACCACTTACATTTCTCTTATTTCTAACTTTCCAAAATATTTAGCATCAGCGAGATGGAATATCTATCGATATCCACAAATGTACTTTTGAATCCTCTCTCTCTCTCTCTCTCTCTCTCTCTCTCTCTCTCTCCTACCACTTACATTTCTCTTATTTCTAACTTTCCAAAATATTTAGCATCAGCGAGATGGAATATCTATCGATATCTACAAATGTACTTTTGAATTCTCTCTCTCTCTCTCTCTCTCTCTCTCTCTCTCTCTCTCTCTCTCTACACACACACACACATATATCCCATCGGGGCAACTCAATTAGCAATCCTTGTGTTATGAAGTATTATGTAAATCATGAAATTCAATGCTTAAATCCCCCATGGGTCAAGCAAATAAAAATAAGGGATAGGATACCGAAAAATGAGTGTGTGATATCTTTCCTATTACTTACAATTGTCTTTTTGTTGGGTTTCTTCTTAGGGTTTATGGGCTAATTCTAGGTTACTTTAGGATTATTTTTGGGTGTATTATTTTAAGATTATTTATAAGGTTCTTGGAATATGTAAAATGGTTTCAATTTTGGTTGATTTTTCTTCCATGCAATATGGAACATACTTCCAGATTGCATGGTCTTCCCATGCTCAAGGGTTGTTAGTTAAATTCTAGGTTTTTTATGGTTTGTTGCAAAGAATTATAATTAAGTGGTCAGGTGGGTCCAAGGCATGAGTTTTTAAACCAAGCCCTAATAACATGTGTGAGGCCCTTCATCGATGCCTAAAATAGCTTTATTAAACTTATGTAGTCAAAATTGAAAATTTAGTAAAATTTGAGTTTACTTTTCCTATACAAAGTATGCTTATCATTTCCCCGTGAATGTCATTAATTACTATGATAGTTAGTTATACTAGTTGAAATTTTATTACATCATAGAATTTAAAGGAAAAATTAATTTTTTAGCATAAAATTCAACATTTCCAATTAATGGCCTAGTATATGACAATTTGACACTAGCTACATGGAAGAAGTAGAAAACCTCTAAAATCTATTTGATTGAGTCATTTGTAGTTGAGTTATTCCCTTGTCTTTGTATGCTCCCCAAAACTAATCAAACTTGATGTTTATCCTCCCATCTAATTAAGAATGTTCATTGGCTCCATAACTCTAGGAAAACTTAGGCATTTCCTAGCTCTCCATGTCCAAATTCCTAGAATATATCCCCAACATGTCCAAAATGTTGGTTCCAAATACCAAGTAAAAAAAAAAACCCTCCTCCTCTTCCTCAAAACCTTGAACCTCTCAAATCTCCTTCACATTATCCCTCCTTCCAATAACACTAACCTCATTTAAAATTAACTTAACATTGATATTAAGACATAATATACACATGTCCACATGGGGTAGCTCAAGCAGCAAGGGCCGTGGAAATGAAGTCTCACCGAACCAGAAGTCTTGGGTTCAAATCTTGGGCTACCCCTCCCCCGTAGAGGGGTACATAATGGACATGTAAATCAGAGAGTCCCGCCCCAGCTTACAAAAAAAAGAAAAAGACATAATATACACATGATAATCAAGCATAATTGTTATCTTAATATCTCAAATAATACTAGTGGGTTACCTAATTTTGGCAACATCCATGGAGAAATATCTAATCCTTCCTTTTATTTCATCCAACAAAATGAAGGGATTACAACATACAACACATCCAATGCAACCTCCTCTTCTCTCTCTCTTAGTCTTCTCTCTCCCAATTATAGTGCCATCTAAATAATACATAGCCATGATACAATTACATCATAAAAAGAATGTTTCCTTCTGATCAGATATTGATCCAGGACTTCAGTGATAGCTCAAATTTCAAAGCCTTTGAAAGTGTGTTGAACCTGAATGACTGGATATATCTCGTCTTCTTGATTCTGGTGCCATGAATGGTTCGAAAAACGGACACCGTATGGAGGAGTTATCACATTTTAAAAATGTCTAGTAAACTGCAATTTTCAAGAATAATTTGATTTTTGGAAATATTAAAAAAGAATATTTTGAGGAATATTCCCTAGAATATTCTCCAAAATATTCGTTGAAATATTCCTTCTGGATGGACCAATTAGGAGCCGAAACGTGGCAAGCCCAGAGGCCACCACGTGGCCCTGAATTAGTATGGAAAAATATATTTTGGGTTAAGCAGGATCGAACCCGTGACCTCCCGCGGGCAAACCAAAGGCTCTAACCATCTCGACTATGCATTGGATCTTAAAAACTATTGTTCGCAGTTTATATTTAAAGACTAACATTTGACGGTTTGGGGATAGACCGCCAACGGTCTAAACCACCAGCGGTCCCGACAGCGTGATTACATGCCGAAAAAGCTGCCAACAGTTACAATTAACTGCCAACTCGTCAGCACAAACCTTATCCGCTGGAACACGTGGTCACATGCAAATTATCCGCCGACGGTTACGGTCAGCCTGGAGGTCAAGCTTGGTGGACCTCCAAAATTGGTGGAAATTGCCAAATTTAACTCCAGTTAAGTGGAGTTAGCCAGATTTGGTGGAGGATTCCTAGGAGAGGCTGATTAAATGCACTAAAGATGCATTTTTTGACCTAAGAGAGTGAAACAAGAGTATACCTAGGCTAATTTGAGCCTTTTGAAGCCATTGGAACAGTCCAGGGAAGCTGAAGAAGCCATCTTCAAGGAGATTTTCGTCCAGCGAGATGTTGGAGCTCAGGGCCACCGGGGGTTGGAGGCTGTTGCAGGAGCTACCAGTATCCATTCTCAGCAAAAAAAAAGTCGTTCCTAACTGTAATGAACCTTATGAATCCAGTGAAGGTTTTTTAAGAATAATTTGGAGACTTCTGAAGGTTGAGATGCTAAAGGGAAGTTTCAGGCAGCCTAGAGCCAACCGTGGAGGAAGGCCTAAATCGGGGATGTAGTGCTCATTTTGAGCAAATGAATAGTCATTTGTTGATGTCAGTGTTGGAGACAATAGCAGAGGTTTCAGAGACATTTGAATCATTCTGAAGGAGTTTGTGCCATTAAGAAGCTCAATGCACCTGCTAAAGGAATCAAGTCCAAGGGAGCCTAGATTTGCTTGCACAGTGAGGACAACCATGACAGGGATGTAGATGGTTTTCTAAGCCCACTGGTTCAGTTCAGTAATCTCTAGATTTGAGTGTGGAACTTGTAAAATAATTCAAGCCATAATCCCAAAAAGCCAAGTTAAGTTGACAAGAGCTCACGGAGACGTAGCCCACTAGATCGGGATGAAGTCCTTATTAAATTTGTTGTTATGTGTGATGTTTATTTGCTGCATTATATGTCTGATATATGTGTTTAATATCAAAATAAAAAAATCATCTTAAAGCACTTAAACAGTTGAAAACAAACAAACACATACACCTGTTTCAAATACATAATTCTGCAATTGTCAACATAAGCTAGATCATGTTTGTTTAAGCTTTGGAGTGGGAGGTTCTTGTAAGCATGAAAAAATGTTCAAACCCTCATTTTATATCATATGGTATCAAGGAGGATGCTTGATTGATAGAGCAATCTATTTGCTTGTTTGACTTGAAAGGTGTTTAAACATTACAAAGGATTTCACTGTTTGATTATTTGTAAATTGACTATTGTATGAGTTTGCAAAGGTGAAGGGAAAGCTATTGTTAGCTAAGTCCAGGAGAGGACAAGAAGGAAGAAGGGCTGAAGACATTTTCCTTACCCCAAGGACCTCAAGGCAATCCTTGAAGCATAAGAGGTTTGTTTGCAAAAGGGTTGTTTGAATAAGAGATTGACTATGTAGTCATTTGGTGTAGTCATTTGGTTCAGTCATTTGATTCAGGAATTTGTTAATAGATTCTGAATTTTGTTGAAGTTCTTTTGTTCATTTTTATAATGACAACTTCCACAAGTGAGTTTCCAAAATCATCCTCCTTCACAAGATTCTTTAATGAAGGATTGAAGCAATAATTTTTCATCATGATGAATACGGTGAGAGAAATGTATGAGGATGAAAGGAAGAGCACTAAACTTCGAGAGCAGTTGAATTCCATGAAGGAAGAGAAGCATTTGCTTTCTAACCAATTGCAGGAAATGGAAAGCCAACTTCATATTGCAAATATGAATCTGGAAAGGATGCATGAGTTGGAGACGCGGCTCCTTGTTGCCAAAGAAGCCTTAGCCAAGTATCAGCTTGAAGAAGAGGTAAACAATTCTAGTTTGTCTTCAAATTCCTCTAAGAATGTTTATGTTGGTTCTTTTGAGAAACATACCAGAGGCATAGGGTCCAAGTTGATGTCCAAAATGGGATATGAAGGAAAATTATTGGGAAAACACGCACAGGGTATTGTTCAGCCAATAATGGTTGAGGAAAGGCCTAAGTATTTGGGTCTTGGCTATGGGAAATCTTATGGAGAAAGTTCCAAAGCAGCCATGAAGGCAATTGAAATAGTTCCTAGAAGAAGTTTCATTTCAGGTTCTCTACCTCAAGGTTGTAAAGATTGTATTCTTGGGGAATGCAATAGTTTGAAACATACTTTGCAGGAAGAAGGTGTTCATAAGCATGCACTTGAACAAGAGAATTGTGAAAGCTCTAAAACCATTGAAGGGATTGATGGTGTTCCAAAGGGATCTTCTTCTTCATTCGATTCACCTCCTCATGAAGGTAATGAAGGTGAAAGAGAAAGGTATAAATCTGATTTCAATCATATTTCCTCTGATAATGTAAATCATGGTAAATTTCCACATAAGCATTGGAAAAGAATTGCATGTTCTTTTTGTGGTTTGGTTAACCATAGTGTTTCTAGATGTTGGAAAAGAATGGCCACATACAGGAAACTTTTGAAGGAAAGAAGGCAAGAAGCCAAAGGTCCATTGAACAATGCAAATCATACTATCAAGAAGATGCACATGTGTTGTAGTTATTGCCAAAAGCAAGGACATACTGCTGAAAGGTGTTGGACTTTGAATCCAACAATGCTTCCACGAAAGTTGAAGAAAGTGGAGAAAGAGTATGGCAAGAAAAGGAATTTTCCATCATTGATATGTGTCAAGATGATCCACATGTTGATGTTAATGTGTAGTTAAAGGAAACGCCTTTGATGTGGATTGGTAAGAAATGGTTAGAGTTCTTATCCAAATAAAGTTGCATGTATTTTGATTAAATGCATTTCTTTGCTAAGGGAATGCAAGTTGCAGGATGGAAAAGTTGAGTATGAGACTCGCTTTATTGCAGCAAAAGTTATATTCATTTCAGCTTTGAAAGTACATGTACATGTGATCGAGGATCTTGTACTTATGATTTTACTTAAGAGAAAGTTGAAGGATGAAATGCATGCATGAGAATGATATGCATGAGCACAGGGATGATGATTTCCTAATATTTTGAACATGTATGTGTGATTAACTTGAAGGGTTGATTATTTGGTTTTAAAAATGCATGTAATGTAATATTGACTTGGAAAAAGTTAATTTTATCTCCAAGATTTTAAAGGGGAGAAATGATGAAGTGTTTCATCTTTGTAAAAGAATCGTTTAAATTCTTTTTGTACATGCTTGACTTGAAGGGTCAAATGTTTGAAAGGCATGATTTTGTCGACTTGTGATTTAGTCAATCATTTGTAAACAATATGTAAAAACATGATGATGATTCACATGATGTGAAATTTGTTTCTTATGTTGAAACAAGAGTTTATTTCATCAAGTTCTTTTCTTCTTTTGACATCACCTATAGAAGAAGATTTGTAGCAGCAAAATTCGCCATGGTTACATTTGTGAATTTTTCATGGAAGTGGCTTGGAAGCGATGATTAGCTACCTTCTGTAAATTTTGAATGAGTTCAAGGAAAACAGTTCTTGACAGGAGGACAAGCGCATCCAGGAAGGGAAGTTTCGACTACCTTCGAGTTTTTTTTGTTCACAGGCACTAGCCATGCAGGGCAAGTGTATGGAGGCTGAAAGAAGAGGGTGATCATGTACTCTCATCTACTGTTCAGAATATCAGTCTTTTGGGGCCCAAAAGATTCCCAATGGGGAGGAGTGATCAGATATTGATCCAGGACTTCAGTGATAGCTCAAATTTCAAAGTGTTCGAAAGTGTGTCAAACATGAACGATCAGATAGATCTCGTCTTCCTAATTTTGGCGCCACGAATGGTTCAAAAAATGGACACCGTATGGAGGATTATCACATTTTTAAAATGTCCAGTAAACTGCAATTCTCAAGAATAATTGATTTTTGGAAATTTTAAAAAAAGAATACTCGGAGGAATATTCCTTAGAATATTCCCTTGAATATTCTCCAAAATATTTGCTGGAATATTCCTTCTGGGTGGACCAATCAGGAGCTGACATGTGGCAAGCCTGGAGGCCGCCACGTGGCCCTGAATTGGTATGGAAAAATATATTTTGGGTCAAGCGGGATCGAACCCGTGACCTCCCGTGGGCAAACCAAAGGCTTTGACCGTCTCGACTACGCATTGGATATTAACAACTATTGTTCGCAGTGTATATTTAAAGACTAACAGTTGACGTTTTTGGGATAGACTGCTAACGGTCTAAACCGCCAGCGGTCCCGACAGCATGGTTACATGCCGAAAAAGTCACCATCAGTTACGGTTAACTGCCAACCCACCAGCACAAACCTTATCTGCTAGAACACATGGTCACATGCGAATTTTTTGCCGACGGTTATGGTTAGCCCGATGGTCAAGCTTGTCAGACCTCCAAAATTGGCGGAAATTGCCAAATTTAACTCCATTTAAGTGGAGTTAGCGAGATTTGGTGGAGGATTCCTAGGAGAGGCTAATTAAATGCACTGAAGATGCAATTTTTGACATAAGAGAGTGAAACAAGAGTCCACCTAGGATAATTTGAGCCTTCTGAAGCCTTTGGAATAGTCCAGGGAAGCTAAAGAAGCCATCTTCAAGGAGATTTTCATCCAAGGAGATTTTGGAGCTTAGGGCCACCAGGGGTTGGAGGCTGTTGCAGGAGCTACCAGTATCCATTCTCAGCAAAAAAACAGTCACTCCTGACTGTAATGAACCTTCTGAATCCAATGAAGGTGTTTTCAAAATCATTTGGAGACTTCTAAAGGCAGAGATGCTGAAGGGAATTTTCAGGTAGCCTAGAGTCAACCGTGGAGGAAGGCCTAGATCGGGGATGCAGTGCTCGTTTTGAGAAAATGAAAAGTCATTTGTTGATGTCAGATATGTTTTGGAGATAGTAGCAGAGGTTTCAGAGACATTTGAAGCATTCTGAAGGAGTTTGTGCCATTAAGAAGCTCAGGGAAGCTCAGTGCACCTACTGAAGGACTCAAGTCCAAGGGAGCCTAAATCTGCTAGCACAATGAGGACAACCATGACAAGGATGTAGATGGTTTTCTAAGCCCATTGGTTCAGTTCAGTAACCTCTGGAGTTGAGTGTGGAACTTGTAAAAGAATTCAAGCCATAATCCCAAAGAGCCAAGTCAAGTTGACAAGAGCTCACGGAGATGTAGCCCACTAGAATGGGGTGAAATCCTTATTAAATTTGCTATTATGTGTGATGTTTGTTGCTGCATTATATGTCTGATATATGTGTTTAATATCAGAAGAAGCAAATCATCTTAAAGCACTTAAACAGTTGAAAACAAACAAACACATACACCTGTTTCAAGTTACATAATTCCGCAATTGTCAACATAAGTTATATCATGTTTGTTTATGCTTTGAAGTGGGAGGTTCTTGTAAGCATGACAAGATGTTCAAACCCTCATTTCAGATCACCTTCTAAGGGATAAAAACCTAAATAGAACATCTATCGTCAAATATGTTACCTAATGATAAACGACCCATATTGACTATGAAATTATAATATTTTACAAGGTAATTTTCGAAAAAAAAATTAGGGGAACTTCCCATGAACCCCTTATAGGGGGGGTTCTAAAGAGTTGTTTCCTCCCCACTGGACCCCCTGGTGACAATAGTGTGCGGAAATCCCCCCTACACCTCCCATCAATAATTGAGGTCCAAATTTTATTTAAAACAAGACATATAAATCGAGAAGATAATCAGGCTCCATAACCAACATGTTTTAAGACCAACTTCTCTAACATCAATATTTAGGGCCTTAAGGCTACACTAAAATTTTACAAGAAAATTTTGAGTTCATTAATGATTTTATGTGTCTTTTCCATATTACGACATCTATGTGTGTTTGTTTGAAATGTGCCAACTACTATGAAATCGAATTGAGAAAATATGTAGCCAATGATTCTACCAAACTTCACATTTTCACCATCAGTTTTCAAAATAAAATGATACACAAGATATAAACCATGTCTCACTCTTGAGTTAGGTTTTCATGACGGAATGTTGGATCAAATTAGCATGTATGTACAATACCTATGGAGAACTAAGTGGGTATGCTTTAGTTCAGGATGTAATGTCTCCATGAAAATACCCAATGATTTATGAAACTACCTGCTGGCATGTTTTTCCTCAATCTCAATATTTAGTAAATAGGTATAACAAAACCATAAACCGCCCATGTTTTTTCACTTTTACAAGTTAGAAACCACTAAGGTGTAATTATCCAATCATTATCGCATAGCATCATTTCCTATTAGTGCTTTGCATTTATTCCTACCACTAGTCAACATTTCTTCCCTATTATTAATTTGCATTTATTCCTTACCACTCACAACAATTAATACATACTCTACTACAAGACTAAAAGGTGTATTATGCACATATTTCAACATTCTCCCATTTTATATATACCTTGCAAGCGTATAACCCATAATGCATCAAAATCTAAGCTAATTTCTAGGGGCCATAAGGTCCATAGACTCACAACACCACTAGGATTCTTCAAAATGTCAAGTTTCTCTCGTATATCACCTTTCCATCCTCTAAAATGGTACTATATATCTATATGCATTTTCCTTGCATAAAAGGTCTAGTTATTCTAAATAAACAATATTTCTACTATCACATTGAACTATGATAACTCTCTAATTCATTCCTCATAATATATATGACCCCATAACCACCATTAGGAGGGTGGGTAATCAAATTTCCCATAAAATTATTTCTTCTAACAAAACCTTTAAGCCAATTTGAGTTATGAATTCATCCAACTCATCGATATCTTTCCAACAATTATGCACTTACTCAATTTTAAGTTTTGAGCAAGACGTTATGTCCTTATAATGGCCTTTGCCTTCATCTTATGATTGACATCATCATGCCTACATGGTACTTGATCCTATTTGGTATCATTTGATGACACATCAACCTTTGTATATAATTTTTTTAAGTTTCCCATTTTTTATGTATCACATCAATTTTATCTTCCCACTAAATATCTTATTGTGTAGAAATTATGATGTAGATTTGCAATTTCTCATGAAGTTTTATTCTAAATCACAAGACACGAACCTACTCTACTGCTCTGCGAAAATCAATTCATAATTTAGAACATCCATCACAAACATGCAATGAGAAATAACACACATGCACATATTATTTTTCTAGGGGAAATAAATCTTCTAAAAACCCCTTTTCCTGCTTGCATTAATCTGATGAATAGAAATGTATTACAATTTCTTTTCTCAACTAAGCACAACCTGCAAGCGAATAACCTATCTCTCTGCTCACTAAGAAGCTCTGACCTAGACTTAGTCAATTTCTTCCTTTGCTTGAGCCCATATTTCCTTGCGCAGTTCCTGAGGAAATTATGCCTCTATTATTTAGAATTTCCTACAATTGATTGTGAAATTCCCAAGGTTGATCCTCTGACCGCATGCAACACCTGTACACTCAAGACTAGTCTACAACTAATATTACACTGCCTTGGAATCTCCACCACAACTGGGGAACTCGAATTTTCTACATGCACTAGCTATTTTGGGATGATTGATCAATTATTTTGAAGATCAGTGAGTTAGACTGAAGTCCCACTGCACAATTGACCTTCCACTAGTTCCTCCAACAATTAGAACTAGTTTAACTGAAAACAACTTGAAATAACTGACCTTGATTTGTACAAATTAGCAATCACACATGCTTAACTGAACTCCAAGCTCTCTAACTCGAATTTATTGATCTAACAGAGTGACCAAAGCCATGCCACACAAGTTAATTACATCCAAGTTGTCTATTGATGTGGAAATTCAAATTTCATTAATTTGACCAAAGCAAAATCAAATAGAGACTTTCTTGTTGCATTTTTCAACATATTGTATACAACAAAATTTTGTCTCTTGCAACATGTCACACCAAATATTTGTAGGGTGAAACATATTGCACCAATCAAAATTTTCCTTCTTGTGATAAAGGAATCTCTTCTTCCTTAATTTTACTGTAAGAAATTTTATTTCCTTGCAATATATTGCATTCTCAAAAAGATTCCCCTTCTTGCAATATTCCTTTTATTGCTTCATGATAAAGCATGTCTTCTTACCGTGTATTGTGCCACAAAATTTTATGGTCCGATACATTGCATCACATGAAAGGTTTCTTCTTATGATTAAGCGAATTCTTCCTTTATCACATCTCGAGGAACTTTAATTTCTTATGATACATCACAACCTAATTTTTTATGTGTGACACATCACTTGGTAACAACTTTTCTTTCATACAATATACAATTTTGTTCCGGTTTCCTATAAGTATTTTTCTTCTTTGTTCTATTCTTTCATGTGTATTCCACATCACATGAGGAGTTTCTTCATGAAATACACACTATTTCATGAGGATTTTGTTCATTGCATTTTCACTATGTTGCACAAATATTTTCTCTACGTGATACAAACATTCTATAATTTTTCCTTGGAAAAACTTATAAGTTTTCCCAAGAGACTAAGAGATTTTCCCCACAATAGAATGTAAAAAAATGCCCTTCCTTAAGCATCTTTCAACATCTATGATCGCAATGAAGGTTTCAATACTTAAACCACAACAATAAGCTTAGTTAGGAAACTCATATCTTGGAAAAATGAATTAATACTTCTCCACATTTTTCAGCCAAGAAACAATATCTTTCAAGGGAATATATATGTATGTGTAGTATGAACATATAAATTTAAACCTATGTACATATACTTAGTAGGATATCTATAACATGGTGATTTCCATGCTCATGGACTTATAGGCATGATTACACAAAACCTTTAATCATTTCTCTTCAACATTTAAGATGGTGAGACACCTAACAATAGGATAATACTTATATGGCAATAATAATATTCAAAAATGCGGTAAGAAAGTCTCAATTTGATTTTTTCTTGGTCAAATTGAGAAAATTCAAATTTCCACTTCATCATACAATTTAGAGGTCGTTAACTTGTGAGACATCAATCTTGTCACTCGGTTAGCTTAGTAAATTTGAGTCAGAGGGCTTGGAGTTCAGTTAAGCATGTGTGATTGCTAATTTGTAGCAATCAGGGTCAATTATTTCAAGTTGTTTTTAGTTAAACTAGTTCTAACTGTTGAAGGAACTAATGGAAGGTTAGTTGTGCAATGGGACAGCAATCTAACTTAGTGATCATCCAATTAATTAATCAATTAGCCAAAAATATCTAGTGCATGCAGAGAATTAAAGTTCCCTAGGTGTGGTGGAGATTCCAAGGTAGTGTAACATCAGTTGTAAACTAGTCTTGAGTGTACAGGTGTTGCATTTAACAAGATGATCAACCTTGGGAATTGTGCAATCAATTGAAGGAAACTCTAAATAATAGGGGCCTAATACCTTAGGAATTATGTAAGGAAATAGGGGCTCAAGCAGAGGTAGAAATTGACTAAGTTTGGGTCAGAGCTTCTCATTGAGCTGAGAGATATGTTACTCACTTGTAGGTTGAGCTCAGATTGAGCTAGTAGTTGTAATGCAGTCTCTATTCATTTGATTAATGCAAGCGGGCTTAAGCGGATTTTAGCAGTTGCTTTCCACTGGAAAAATATTGTGCATGTGTGTTATTTCTTATTACATGTCTGAGATTGTTGTTCTAAATTGTGAATTGAATTCTGCAAAGCAATAGAGTAGAATTGTGACTCTTGGTTTAGATTAAAATTTCTTGAGCGAATGAAATTCTACGCCATATTTCTAAAAATAATAGGAAACATCCATTTCTAATATTAACCCTAAGATCCTATCTCTCATAACCCATAATTTTAACTCATCCAAAACTTAACTATACATCAATTAAAGTGTAAGTTGTAGTCATTCATGTGTAGACTATAAGCATGTCAACCAATTAAATTCATGACTTATGTGAATTGTACCCCATCATCATTGTAGCCTTATATAAAAGAGATCAAAATTCATAATATGAAATAAATCTTATGTGCAATAACTTTTAGATATATAATTCTACAACTTCGCATTCAACTATTTCTTTTTGTAAGCTAAGCTTTCATTAAACTATGGAAGTTACGATTATCTCACAACCTTGCCTGTGAGCGACCTGCCACATGGGAAAATAAAACATTGTAAAAAAAAATAAGGCATTAGTCCAAAAATAAACATTGTGAACAAACCAAGTTTCCAAAAATGGGGAGTGTTAAATAAGGATCTAAATACACAAAGAGTGGTAGATAGGAAAAGCTACAAGTTGACTATGAACTAGACTACTTAGACAAACCCTAAAAGTCCTAGCAAAACTATCTAACTAGATAAACATAGGAATTAACTTCATAAGAAAACTATGTGGAAGTGGAAACGTCCACATCAATGGGGTTGGTGTGCCCCTGGCTACAACCACTCGAACCCAAAGTAGGATCTAAATGAGCTTCAATCATTTTGAGATGAGCTCCCATGTCTTTTTGTTGGAGCATTTCCTTGTCTAACATCAACAAAATCTACTGTTCATTTTCCACTTCAAGGGAGAGAGCTCCTAATGTGCTAATATCAATTACAATATTATTCCACACATACACATAAGAAGTTCTCAAGTCTTATTTATAATTATCAAGAGAACTCTGGTCATAACAAACACCTAGCTACCCAATGGACCTTCTTTAAAGAGGTCCCATGACATTTTTTAACTATCAACTACCATAGTGGGATTTATTTAATATTAATAATGGACCGAGTCTATCTTAAATTGAATTCCTCCATTATTGTACTATTATTCCCCTAGGGTACCTACCTACGTACCTCAGATTACCCTTCTAGGTACACTACACAATATTAGGGTGCAAGCTTAACACAATTCTTAGTCTCAAAGAACTCCTTTAGGGTATGACTTTGAGATACACATGATCTCCCACTTCAAATTACTTTTTATATTTTTATTTGCATATTTTTTCTACCTATGTTGTGTGGTTTTCATTTTTTTAATCATCCTAGTCGACTGGGGTATTTCAGTTCCTACCATAGATTACATTAAAGGGAATAATATTTAATGATTCTTGATAGCGATTTTCATAAGCAAATTCTACCAATTTTAGGTAGTCCCCAATTTTGTTGGTGTATTCATGACATAAATGAAAAGAATTTTCTTTATTTTTTGGCTTATCCTTTCTATTTTCCCATCTATTTGGGGATAAGAAGTAGTGATGTAATCTAACTACTTCCCCAAACCTTCAAATATTGTTTTCTAAGTTTTCATGTGAACTCTATGACTCTGTCAAATATGATTGTTTTAGACGTGCCATCAATCTAAAAATTCCCCTTCATCAAATTTTTAGCAATGTCAATTTTTTTTATGGGTTGGCTTTATAACGATAAAGTGAGCAACTTGTTCAACTTTCCAATCACCACTATTATTGCATCATGTTGATCTACTATCTTTGGTATTCTAATGGTAAAATTCATTAATATAATTTCCCACTTCCACTTGGGAATTAGTAACAATTGCAGTAAACATGTAGGGTGTTTGTGTTGAACCTTGACTTGCTAAAACTCAATAAATCTAGCAATATATTATGCAATTTTTGCTGAATAATAAACACAATTAACACACATAAAGAACTACCAGACACATAGAAATGGTGGAAAAGGCCTTAGCCTCACTATATTCCTCACATGATGCAATCCAATGTACGAATAATGATAAGAGTACAAATAAATACATGAGGAAGTTTGTCTCAAGATAGTACATCTATCTTGGACACTATGGTTGAGAAAATATCTCAACAACACACTAATCTAGGAGCCTAACTAGTTGGAGAGAATCTCTCAACCAACTAAGCCTAAACTGACTCCTAACCATGAGGAACAAACTCAATGTAGAAAGGTAGGATTAAATCCTAACTTTCATGATTTTAATTAATTTAGTTATTTTGGACTGAGAATTTTTTTCATCACATGAGAGTGAGGCTAACATTCCCCCCCAATGATAAGTCCAAAATAAGAACAAGGAACCATCTTTCGAGTTCTCATGTTGATCCTCAAAAACGCTGCTTGAAAAAAATTGCCAAAGCTGGATGCTAGAAAAAATCCAATTCGAAGAGAACATGAGTCAGCTGCAAGTCTGAGTCATCTTTGAAATTTTTCTTGACAACTCCATCATGTGCCAAGCTGCAAAAGGATCCATCTATCCTTTTCTTTCAATCAGCATCCTTTGTCCACTAACAAAATGTTGATGAATGCCCACTGGTGTATTTGTTTGTCCACTGACAAAAGTTGATGAACGCCCATTGGCGAATCCACTGATGATGATCGCCCACTGGCTGATGACGTTGAAAAACAACTCATTGTTGCTTTTGCTATGTTTGAAAACTGCTCACTGTTGACTTTGTTGTCGATCGCCCACTGGCGAATATGTTTATTCTCACTCACTGATGAAAATGCCCACTAGTTGCTTCGCTGATGTTGTCGAGACTTTCAGTCTGACAACCACTGTCAATTTCATTGACATTTTCCCCCCTCTTTCAGCTGAAAGGAGAGACAATCTTCTTCAAACTATTTCTGAACCCCCCCCCCCTTCAAGTGTAGGAGTGTTTCACTAGTTTACTCCCCCGTTCAACTGCACAAGAGTACCATATTCATTTTTACTGTTGGCTGCAATATGTGTGAGTGAATTCGATTGTAAAACTTATACAATCTTCTGACCATGGATGACCATTCCAAGGGATCAATCCATGAATAATTGATCTTCAATTTGGTTGATTGTTGTTATTTGCTACATTGTGCTGATGAATGATTTGACTTGCCACAATGGTGACAAGGATGGAGATCAAAACACTGATCTTCCAGATGACCGGTTTTTTGACAATGAAGGCATTTTGGTTTGACTGTAACTTCAGATTGCATGCATTTTTGTTTGTCTTCAACTTTCTCAGAACTAGCCAATGTGAGTTGTGCAAGAAACCCTGCACTGACAAACTTAATGGGCCTTGAATAATCTGGGATATGAAATTTGGCGTCATCTTTGACATATCCTAAGCCTTGTTGATTTCTGTTACTTTGGATTTCTTCCCATGGCTTGATGATTGGTTTGGAAGAAAGTTGAATTGGATTAGGGACCACTTCAACACTTGAAGTTGGTTGGATCAGTGACTTGGAATCATCAGTTGTATTTGTATTGTTCAAAGACTTGGAAGCATCACTCTTCTCTAGCAACTCAGTTCTTTGTAGTTGCGACTCTAGTTGAAGGAACTCAATCATTTCATGTGCATGTTGAAGATGCACTTGAATATCAGCAAGAGTTGTTTTGCTGATGTTCAACATGTCGCGAGCTGATGATAAAATCAAATTGTTAAGAATTTGGGACAGTTGAATGTGTGTCGCCATGTTAGCTTGCTCACTTTGAATTTAGGCTTGCTTGTACTGTTGCTTATTGTTGATGCTTTAAACACTTGCTAGAGTTTTATAACTTGGTTTCTTGAACTCTTGATTTCACGCTCGCTTGATGACGATCACTTTTCTTGAATGCTTCACTAACACTCAGTGAATGCTTCAATCAACTTCACACTGGCTCTTTTGCTTTGTTGTTTGAATGACACGCTCACTTGCTTTGTTGTTTGAATGACATGCTCCCTTGATTTATTGCTTATTGCACTTGCGTTAAACATTGGCTTGATTTGATGCAATTGAAGAATAGAATACTCGAATTCACACTTGTTTGATGATGATTGCTTGCTAGATGGCTTGCCTTGACACTTTGTGCTTTCTTGAATATACTCACTAAATGTGCTGATTTTAAAAAAGGAAGGGTGTCGAACACTGTCGAAAATGCACCTAAGAGACAAATGACAAGTTCAATCTTGATGACTCAAAGCTTACTTGACTTAATGTATTCACCTTAACAATTCAAATTAGGGTGTAGGTTACAACAGAGAATGCACCCGTACAATTCAGTTAAAAAATGTTTATCTGCAAGTGATACAAAAAGTGTTGATGATGTTGATGTCATCTTGGCTTGAAATGCTTGATTTTGTAGCGTCCTTAACTTGATTGATTTGATTACATGATGTGAAATTTGCTTGCTCAGAAGATCATCTTATCAAGTTGATGATGTGACGCTTTGTGCTTGTGTACTTAAGCTTGATTATAGGAGCTTGATTAAGCGTTATTATACTTAAGCTTGCTTATGTGCATGTAGTTGTTTAAGCATAATACAAAGAGAGTGTTTTGATAATCTGAACACAAGTCATGCACACGCATTCATTACACACGGTGTACCTAAGATCCCCTTATTCAATTTCGGGCGGATCTAGGACACAAGCAATACAAAAATTATGATTTTATTAATTACTGGAGTACATCATTCTTCAATGTCACGACTTTGTCATGGGAACTTCTCAGTGAGAATGTCACACTTGCAAACTTTGGAAGCAAATTGTCTTCAAAAACTGCTTGCACTGACTCAATCACTCTCAAAGTAAAATATTACTGTGAATTACAATTATGACTTTCACTTATCACTCCAAATACAAAAAATGTACTTATGACTTCAAATATGACTAAATGAAGTTCACCTTACCATTCCACAAATCATCAACCTTATTCACCCTTATGACTCCCAAATAAAAATTATTTTATCCACTCCTTATCTCTCCCCAAAAACACAATAATTAAAAAATACACTTTTCAATTTCAATTTCCGCTCCACTTAACTTTCACTCAACCCTCACTTTGACTTTTGAAATTCAACTTCAGTTTAAGATTTTGACTCATCTAACATTAGAAAATTATCTAAATGTGTTTTCTTCACTTTACTTTCCCACTTTCTTGAATTTATCTATGTGAGTCCCTTTAATAAATGAGTGGAAAAAAGGATATGGCAAATACTTGGCATAAATGAATGCAAAGGAAATCTGGTAATGAGGGACTGAGACTATCTGTTGCGGAAAAGAAATTAGTTTCAGAACAGGAAAGTAGCAGAGACAGAGTGGAGAAGATGGGAGATGGTGAGAAATTGAGTCTGCCATTGTATTTGGCTAGATTTTTGGCACTGGCTTGGAAGAAGATGACTGCTTTCTCCTTTTCTGATTGGCTCAACTGGTGGCCATTGTGACAGAAGGAGAAGAGGTTAGAGCAACTCCTTGCACAAGCGAACACCAATGCAAGAGATGTTTCCAAGCAGAGCACTCTTCTGGTAAAAGTCAATAATCACAGTCCTGAAGTTATTATTAAGCGTTTTGAGCAAAGAGATCATGCCACAGATAGTCGAGAAGTTGCAGAATATCTTCGTGCACTCACTATTACAAATGAAATATCATAGTATCTACCAAATGAACGTTCATGCAAACCTTTTGGCCTTCTTGCATTGTTGTTAGAGTTAAAGGAGAGGGCATATGGAAGTATGGATGAACCATTTTCAAACCATGTCAGAGAAACATCCTCTTCATGTAGTTATGGTGTATCCTAAAGAAGCAAATAAATCGATGCGTTTTTCTCAGGAGCTTATTTCAACAAATTAAGCTCAATGTTTCTCGAAGGAGATTCTACTCCCCCATGAAGAATGCGAGAAAAAAGTGACTGTTAGGAAGAAACTGAGTTTCAGTGTTTTGCTGACGGCTCCAAAAACACACTAATAAAAATTTTCTGCACGAAAAACATAGTCTATCCACAAATTTGACAAAATCACAGCTTTAGAAAAATGTAATTTCTTAAAAAGAATGGCTACCGCTCGCTCACAACAAACACACAAATTTGAGGGATGTTGGAAACACCCAACCATTGACAACAACACGATGCACAATACTGTAATTAGATCTATGCTATGCATGAGCCTGTCAACGTATTTATCATTGTCTTTGTTCTCAAACTATCGGATGAATAAGTAATGACGTTGGGACCCACTCCTCTGCAATCTGCTTCAAGATTCACACTGCCTCAGAAGATTTCTGCTGCTATTCAGTTGATCTGGCCTCTCCTTAATCTTCGGTTATGCTTCAAAGCCCGCAATTGCTTAAGGAAGCAATATGCCTGGTTACAAGAGTCTCTTCCACACCGAATTATTTTGGACGATTGCTTCAGGAAATTCAAAATTTCCTAAATCAGTGATTTTCTGTCACAGACACGAACTCGGGAGACTCAACAGAAGATCGGGTCCGGTTTCTGATGTACATAGCTGCGGAGATCTGATTACAAGAAAACCAATCCAATGGGAAGACAACCGTTGTCTTGTGTTTTCTTGCTTCAAAATTCGATTCTATTCTATCCAGATTGTGTGTATCGCGTGAGGATAATTACTTCAACGTGCTAAAGCTTTGATGTAGGACGAAGATTCTGATACTTTGGCGAAAAACTAGAATAGTGATCCAAACAAGCACAAAAATTCGTTATAACCCAATAGGGAATCAATCAATCCTTCGTTTTGCTTTTCAAATGCTTCATAACAAAAACCGATCCATAGAATGCGTTGTTCACTAGCAGAACAGAGTTTAGTCCTCAAAGAAATACGCTGCCTCAGATAGAATCCTTGCCCAGAACAAAGAGGAATAATAAGTTGTCAACTCACCCAGGTAGGAATCGTCATGTTCCGATACCACATGTTGAATAATAAACACAATTAACACACATAAAAAACTACCAGACACATAGAAATGGTGGAAAAGGCCTCAGCCTCACTGTATTCCTCACATGATGCAATCCAATGTACAAATAATGGTAATAGCACAAATAAATACATGAGGAAGTTTGTCTCAAGATAGTACGTCTATCTTGGACACTATGGTTGATAAAATATCTCAACAACACACTAATCTAGGAGCCTAACTAGTTGGAGAGAATCTCTCAACCAACTATGCCTAAACTGACTCCTAACCATGAGGAACAAACTCAATGTAGAAAGGTAGGATTAAATCCTAACTTTCATGATTTTAATTAATTTAATTATTTTGGACTTAGAATTGTTTTCATCACATGAGAGTGAGGCTAACAATTTTATTTTCCATTCCAAGCTAGTATTATTTATTCTTATTAGTGTGATAATTTTGATAGTTAGGGTATCCTTAATATTGCTTCTTATTGCTCCATATTGGGCCTCTTTAACTCTATTGAATATGGTATGTAAAATCTATCCCTATAAAAAACATCTCATCTCTCATCATTCAATAACCACCAGAGACCTATCTTGATGGCTCTTATTACAAGAAACCTATGAGATGGATGAGATGGTCATCTATATGTAAGGATTTCTTTATCTTAGTCTTTAATATTGACTTGTAAGTACTTATGGATGTTAAGTGAAGCACTTCCATGCTTCTATTGAGTGCATTTGCTACTAATTTTTCTTTACCCTTTATATGCCTTATTTAAAAATCACATTTACCAACAAGGTCTAACCATCTAGTTTGTCTAACATTCAAATGTGTTTAATAAAAATTATACTTATTCCCCCACCATAAAGGAAATTATTAAACCAATTAAGTAGTATTTTCCCATGTTTAACATAGGAATTATGGTTGTGTTGATGGCAAAAATTAATCATGATCAACATTAAGGAAATCACTCAATCAGGGCCCCAATTAGGCTCTTATCCATTTGGGATAGTGATTTTGATGTGTTAGCTCCTAGTCTTTTTGGGGGGGTCCCCTCCCAAAAAAATTTTCCACTCACACCCCCCTGAAAAACCACCCTCTTCTTCGCACATCCACACATCACCTCTCCACGTCACCTCGACCTATTGCCCCGCCCCATTGGTCCTTCCTCCTTCTTCCAGGTCACTGCCACCTCATCCCTCCCACATCAACATCTCTCCATACCACCCAACCATTCAAATTTACCTTCCAATTGAACATTGGATATTTAATCCTTCTCGCTACATGGATAAGTTACGAATTAATGTTTCCCCCATGCCTGAAAAGCTTAATTTTCCATTACGATCCCTCATCATTCCCTTTATAAACCACCACAAAGGCTGATCTTTCTTCCCTTTCATGATATAATTCTATGTGCACGTAGTTGCAGGGTGAAATTACAATGAGCGGGCATTGTTGTTAGTTGTGATCCTAGCGAAATACATTCAAACTGAAAACCAAGTCACCCATTTCTTGATCATCCAAAATTCACAATGTCTACATAGAAGAAAAAGGGAAAAATGGTGGAAGAAAGCCTGATGGTTCCCCAAGTCTTAGACCTTGACAGAATACCTTTGACTGACACCCAATTCAAGATTTATGAGATTGATCATGAGCTCGATTTATACGAACTTCAAAATTGGCTGAAGTAGAAATACCTCGACCATAGCAATGATTTGAGCATCTGGGAAGAATTTCTCCCCCAATTCATTTCCCCCCAAACCCATTTCTTCCTTGATTTCTCCACCCGGTGTCACCTTCGATACCTTCCTAGCGAAAAACAGTTATTGTTCAAAACAACGAGATTATTTTCTCTGTATCTCCTGAAAGCATTTTTCAGGATTTACAAATAAATCCCCAAGCATCCCTGCATCCATTTTCCTTAGACTCATTAATGGAATTATACAAACAACTTACCTTTCCCCAAAGAGCTCATATTTTTGGGTGTTTCCTCCCTTAAAAAGCTGAGTTACCCAAAAAAAATCCCCCATACCCTATTTCCACTTTCCCAGAAATGTCCAAACAAGTAATTTCAATAGTCACTCGATTGCTTTGTTATAATTCAGACCAATGGGTAGATGAAGTAGTTTTAGGTTTCTTGTCAGTTTTCTCAGTGGGACAAAATCCTTAAGTTTTGTTTAATTATATTTAATTCCTATTTGATGCCATCCATGAGTAGTTTATGAAATTCAAAGTTGAAGGAGCATTCAAGTATCAGTCAGTGTTAGTGTATCTCATGTTATATTATCAGGTAGACAGATTCAAATTCCAATTGCAGAAGATGGACAAGCAGGGAAACCCTTTGTCAGTAATCCATTGGACTTCACTGGCCAGGAGGAATTCAGAGGAATACACCTATACAGATTTTGCAAACCAGTTTCTTCACACTTCTATATGTTTGTTATGCAGTGACATCATACCAAAGTTATCTCCACAAATCAAGAAGTTCTTACACCTATCAGAACAATCAAAGGTTGGATACTGGTATTTATACTAGCTCTACACCGAGATAAGGATTTATGGATGTGAACTCCCTCCATATCGCCTACCCGTTTTTGTACCAGTAAGAATATTTTCTTTAGAGTATGTTAAATAGATGCTTAATATGGATGAGCTGCATTTTGTATCTAACAAGAAAAAATCACAGTTCAAACTAAAAGCACAAGTGGGCCCTTACATTGTGAACATTAGAGCAACAACAAAGGAGGTGGAGGCAGTCCTGAATTAGATGAAGTTCAAACTCAATTTTAGATTGTCCTATGATCCCTTGGGAGTAATCTCTAAGCTGAGCATTGAACAAAAAGTACTCCTTATCCTCTTACGCCAAGGCCTGAGATAGAACAATATGAAAACAAAGAGGAATGGGTAGAAAACACTTTGCAGGAAGTTGAGGAATAGACGATTAGTCAATCATCACTACAGACTCCCATCCCTAAATATAAATAAAGAAAGAGGCCCAGGAAAAGTATGTCACATACCAACTCAGAAACACAAGCTGCATACTTTCTAGTTTTTAAGGGAAGGAAGAAGGATCAACCGATCACAACCAAATTTGATAGCAAAATTAATCCTTGGATGATCAAAATTCAGGAAGAATCTTCAGAAGAAATGGATACCTAGGAGCAGAAAACTTTAGTGTTGACAAGAACTCCAACCACTTCACTTCCCTATGTAGAAGAAATAACTTAGTCTCTTCTTTCTTCTACTTCTCAGATTCCACCACGGCAAAGTATTTTTGCTAGGTACAAGGAGATAAAGCTAAAGAATAAAGCTTTGAAATCTTCAACATACTCAGAGTTTTGGAAACAAACTGCTACAACTCAGCACATGCTATTGTCTTCTTTTGACTTAGAAAAGGGGCAATTTCAAATGGCCTTCTTGGAGCCCAAATTTGCAGCACCCAAGGGTGCTGAAGATTATAAAGCCTCAGTATTTTCAGTTGACAGTAAGAAGGTCCATGCAATTGATTAGATCGATTTTCATAAGAAGACAGGAGAAATGATTTATTCTATTTTGACCAACTCTACAATGGATGCTTCAAAATTGCAATCTTCATTGAACAATGTCCACTCACAACTCAGAGTTGAGAGGATGTCCTTTATGGCTAAAGATATCGAAATCAAAACGCTAGAAGAACTAGTTATTAAACTAGGATATGATCCTAGTGATGTCAAAGCAGTAGAGGAAGTGATTAAAAGAAAGAATGTTGACATTCAGGCTCTTAGAAAACAGCCTAAGCACCCTACTACTGAACACCCCAGACCAAAGAAGTCACAAGTTTGGAGATGGAGAAAGAGAATTTGTTTACTTTAGTGGTGGAGAAAAATTCTCAAATACAAAAAATGGAATAGGACAGGGAGGCACTACTAAAGGAAAAGGAAAAATGGGAAGTAGCAGGTACAACAACAGATACAACAATAGGTACATCAACAGGAACATAACAATAGAAACTATAATTCAGCCCCTGTCACAGATAATAGTTTTAGACTCCTCAGAAAGGCTAACTCAAGCTTTGGGGGAATTGTCTTTAACAATCAAATAAGTAGAGAAACTGACAGCATCTTTGACCAAGATGGAGGGAGAAAAAAATAAAGTCATATAATGCATACTTGGCAGAAGTGCAGATGAACTTCTAACTTATTCAGCAAATTCAGAAGTTTGAGGATGAGTCTATCATCATTCATATGTTAGGGGAGGCAAAGAGCAGCATCTGCCATAACATCAATGCCAACATTACAGATTTATGGCCCTCCATAGCAAACAAAGAAGTAATTATGGAAGAAAAACTTGGCGTTACCTGAGAAGAAAAAATAGAAGTAATTCAGGTAGAAAACAAAGAAGTAATATTGGAAGCAATATTAGAAGCCAAAATTGGTGTTCCTAAAGAAGAAAACAAAGAAGTCATTTAGGAAGCAAACCAAGAAGCAATAATGGAAGCCATATTATAATATAAAGAAGATTCCATAATGGAAGCAAAGATAGATGCAAGAAGTGGTGCCATATTGCAAGCAAAAATTGAAGTTATGATGGAAGCATAACTTGGCATTAGCTAGGAAGCCAAACAAGAAGTTATTTTCAATGTCATACTAGAAGAAAACATGAAGCAAAACTAGGAGAAAAACTATAAAGTACAAATAGATGCAATAGTTGAAGAAAGAATGGAAGAAACAATTTATGGCATCGTTCCCAACGCAATTTCAGACACTATTTATGGCACAAATAAATGCGCTCATATGTACATACCATTTTGTACTAAATTTCATGTCTCTGCATGGAGCCAATTCGCTTGCTTGAAAACACTAGATGTAGGTGTTATTTGCGGTGTTGATAGCATGTTTTGTTGTAGTGGATCACCTAATTTTGGCAACATCCATGGAGAAATATCTAATCCTTCCTTTTATTTCATCCAACAAAATGAAGGGATTACAACCTACAACACATCTAATGCAACCTCCTCTTCTCTCTCTCTTAGTCTCCTCTCTCCCAATTATAGTTTCATCTCAATAATACATAGCCACAATACAATTACATCATAAAAAGAATGTTTCCTTCTAAGGGATAAAAACCTAAATAGAACATCTATCGTCAAATATGTTACGTAATGATAAACGACCCATATTGACTATGAAATTACAATATTTTACAAGGTAATTTTCAAAAAAAAAATTAGGGGAACTTCCCATGAACCCCTTATAAGGGGGGCTCTAAAGAGTTGTTTCCTCCCCCTTGGACCCCTTGGCGACAATAGTGTGGGGAAATCCCCCCTACACCTCCCATCAGTAATTGAGGCCCAAATTTTATTGTCTGAGATTGTTTTTCTAAATTGTGAATTTAATTCTGCAAAGCAATAGAGTAGAATTGTGTCCCCTGATTTAGATTAAAATTTCTTGAGTGATTGCAATTCTACGCCATATTTCTAAAAATAATAGGAAACTTCCAATTCTAATATTAACCCTAAGATCCTATCTCTCATACAACATAATTTTAACTCATCCAAAACTTAACTATACATCAACTAAAGTGTAATTTGTAGTCATTCATGTGTATACTATAAGCATGTCAACCAATTAAATTAACGACTTATGTGAATCATACCCCATCATCATTGTAGCCTTATATAAAAGAGATCAAAATTCATAATATGAAATAAATCTTATGTGCAATAACTTTTAGATATATAATTCTACAACTTCCCATTCAACTATTTCTTTTTGTAAGCTATGCTTTCATTAAACTAAGGAAGTTACAATTATCTCACAACCTTGCCTGTGAGAGACCTGCCACATTGGAAAATAAAACATTGTAAAAAAAATAAGGCATTAGTCCAAAAATAAACATTGTGAACAAACCAAGTTTCTAAAAATGGGGAGTGTTCAATAAGGATCTAAATACACAAAGAGTGGTAGATAGGAAAAGCTACAAGTTGACTATGAACCAGATTACTTATACAAACCCTAGAAGGCCTAGCAAAACTAGCTAACCATATAAACATAGGAATTAACTTCATAAGAAACCTATGTGGAAGTGGAAACGTCCACATCAATGGGGTTGGTGTGCCCCTGGCTGCAACCACTCGAACCCAAAGTAGGAGCTAAATGAGCTTCAATCATTTTGAGATGAGCCCCCATGTCTTTTTGTTAGAGTTTTGCCTTGTCTAACATCAGCAAAATCTATTGTTCATTTTCTACTTCAAGGGAGAAACCTCCTAATTTGCTAATATCAGTTACAATATTATTCCACACATACACATAAGAAGTTCTCAAGTCTTATTTATAATTATCAAGAGAACTCTGGTCATAACATACACCTAGCTACCCAATGGACCTTCTTTAAAGAGGTGTCATGACATTTTTTAACCATCAATTACCATAGTGGGATTTATTTAATATTAATTATGGACCTAGTCCATCTTACATTGAATTTCCTCCATTATTGTACTATTATTCCCCTAGGGTACCTACCTAGGTACCTCGTATCACCCTTCTAGGTACACTACACACAATATTAGGGTGCAAGCTTAACACAATTCTTAGTCTCAAATAACTCCTTTAGGGTATGACTTTGAGATACACATGATCTCCCAATGGGGTATGAATTTGAGATACACATGTTCTCCCACTTCAAATTATTTTTTCAATTTTTATTTGCATATTTTTTCTACCCATGTTGGGTGCTTTTCTTTTCTTTAATCATCCTAGTTGGCTGGGGTATTTCACTTCCTACCATAGAGTACATTAAATGGAATAATATTTAATGCTTCTTAATAGCCATTGTCATAAGCAAATTCTACCAATTTTAGGTAGTCCCCCAATTTTGTTGGTGTATTCATGACATAAATGAAAAGAATGTTCTTTGGTATTTGGCTTATCCTTTCTATTTTCCCATCTATTTGGGGATAAGAAGTAGTGATGTAATCTAACTACTTTCCCAAACCTTCAAATATTGTTTTCTAAAGTTTTGATGTGAACTCTATGACTCTGTCAAATATGATTGTTTTAGGTGTGCCATCAATCTAAAAATTCCCCTTCATAAAAAATTTAGCAATGTCAATTTTTTTTATGGGTTGACTTTATAATGATAAAGAGAGCAACTTGTTCAACTTCCCAATCACCATTATTATTTCATCATGTTGATCTACTGTCCTTGGTATTCTAATGGTAAAATTCATTAATATAATTTCCCACTTCCACTTGGGAATTAGTAACAATTGCAGTAAACATGTAGGGTGTTTGTGTTGAACCTTGACTTGCTAAAACTCAATAAATCTAGCAATATATTATGCAATTTTCTTTTCCATTCCAAGCTAGTATTATTTATTCTTATTAGTGTGATAATTGTGATAGTTAGGGTATCCTTAATATTCCTTCTTATGGCTCCATATTGGGACTCTTTAATTCTATTGAATCTGGTATGTAAAATCTATCCCTATAAACAAACATCTCATCTCTCATCATTCAATAACCACCAGAGACCTATCTTGATGGCTCTTGTTGCAAGAAACCTATGAGTTGAATGAGATGGCCATCTATGTGTAAGGATTCCTTTATCTTAGTCTTTAATCTTGACTTGGAAGTACTTATGGATGTTAATTGAAGCACCTCCATGCTTCTATTGAGTGCATTTGCTACTCATTTTTCTTTACCTTGTATATGCCTTATTTAAAAATCACATTTACCAACAAGGTCTAACCATCTAGTTTTTCTAGCATTCAAATGTGTTTATAAAAAATATACTTATTCCCCCACCATAAATGCAAATATTAAACCAATCAAGTAGTGTTTTCACATGTTTAACATAGGAATTATGGTTGTGTTGATGGCCAAAATTAACCGTGATCAACATTAAAGAAATCACTCAATCATGGCCCCAATTAGGCTCTTATCCATTTGGGATAATGATTCTGACTAGTTGAAAGGGTTCTGATCACTCTCCCTAATGATTTGTGATGTTTCTAATTACTTTCAACAAGAAGATGCATCAAACTTACCCTCCTAGAACATGCTTGCAAGAAAGTTGTCCTTAGGCTGACATATGGGCTTAGCCAAGCCACCAATGGAATTTCTCCTATGAAATGAGACTTCTACAGATGTTTCCTAAATGAAAATGTAAATGCAATATATTCTATCTTGATTAGGAAAATATATATATATATATATATATATATATATATATATATATATATATATATATATATATATATATATATATATATATATATATATCATCCCAACCAAGATTAAGGCAATAAAATATGAACTTGCTTGAACTTAGAATAAAAATGAAGTCATAGATCAGAAAAATAGTTCTAAGATTTGCTACTTGTTTTAACAGATATGCACAAATAGTTATCATCATACTTTTGTTCCACATATGTCTAAATTCAAATGAGATTGCATTTAAACCAATAGATCATGTTAAAGTACTAGAAGAGTCCAAATAGAATGACAAGTATCACAAAACTAATATGTCATTAAATGGATAGGTAGCAAGTAGCTTAATGTATAAAAGTTTGTCCAATGCAACATTCAACCCCAAATCCATCTCTTTTCAATCTAGCAAGTTAGTTTGACAAAATTTTAAATAAACATGAATTATTAAATTCTAACTAACAATGTTTGAACAAATAATCATATTTATAGAAACAGGGGATAAAAATAAAAACTAAATAATATATCTTTATTAATGATCAAAACAAGTGACAGTACTTAGTAACAAAATATAAATAAAGAGTTTTCCATTGTTGGTTTAATGTATAGTCATAATCCTGAAAATGCATAGTTTAATTACAATAGTGCAATTCGTCCCTCCTCTAACATTTTACCTTTCCTTAACAGATCTCCTATTTACAATAGTGTAAAAGGTTACCCTATTCTACACGCTGCTCCCTCCTAAATTCTAGAGAAAAAGAAGAAACTTTACAATAGTGTAATAGTGTTCTCCCTCTCTAAAATTCCCATCCATTTTTTCTTTTCCAATTTCTCCATTTATAATACAGAGAATTTCTTTAATGCAAACCTTCAAAAACACAAAAACATTAATCCTCTATCCATTCAACAAATTTTCTTTAAAAAAATTAATTTGTACATTTTCCATTAGACCTCGTTTGATCTTCAAGAGAATGCAAGTCCTTTCATCTCCTTCATTGGCCTCTATCTTTCAGTTCATCCTTTGGATCATTTCGATGCCCTAATATTTGGGATTTTCTTTCATTAAAATCCATCCTAAGTTGGCATTCTATTAAAGATTTTAGTTTTGATATAATATCTCCATGCTTCCGATCATATCTTCTCTTTTTAATTGCTTTTCGTTACGCTAACACAACCAGTCTTCCACAAATGTAAATTTTCTAGCATTTTCTTATGATGTAACATTTAATCTTATCACCTATAACAACATAAATAAATCATATTTAGAATTTATCTAATAATTTGAAAACAAAAATCCTTGGAGAAAATTTGGAGTTTAATGGAAATTTGAGGTTTCATTTATCTTTGTGCAGATATGAGGTTTAACTCTATTATGGATTTGCTAGTTGGGTATGTTAACAATTTTAATTCCACATTGATATGGTAAAATTGGTTTCCAAATGTTATATCTCTTTTAATTTACATTGTATATCATGAGTGATGTGAGAAACACGTAGCTAAGAGACTTACAAAAATGTTTTGATGTGCAAAACCATAGGAATAGATTAAACTAGCCCGTGCAAACCCCAAATTTATAAATCTGGCCCTAACGCTCTGTGTTTATTGACTTAATCATGGTGATTACTGTAAGTTATGAAAATGTCCCACATCTCCACAACGTGAAAATTTCCATTAGGAATTTATGAAGTATTTATTGTCACGGGTATGTCAAATTATGTGAACCGAGGCCCCGCGATGATGTGGAAACAAATGGTTGGTCTACATGGCATACAGGTGGCGTCCACATGACATTCATGCAACATTCCCACGAAGTGGGACCCTCATGAACTTCTGGGTCTTGGAAAAAAAAATCGTGATAAAGAAATGGTAATTGTGGGACCCTCATGAACTTCTGGGTCTTGGAAAAAAAAATCGTGATAAAGAAATGGTAATTGTTGTAAAGATTGGTGGCCTCATCCCTTTGGTTTTTATGGCATATGAAGGTTTCACTATATATGTGTACGTACAAAGAGCTTGGCCACAATGATTCTATATAATTTACATATTAAAAATAAAATATTTAATATATTGACATTATAATAAAATTTTATAATTTTTTAAATAAATTTTTGAATATTAATGAGAAAAATAAATAAAAATATATATTTACATGTATTAATTTTAATTATAATTAAAATAAATTATAAAATATATTCATACATACTTATATGCCTGGATGATGAAAATGACCAAACTTTGACCAATAAAATCTTTCAAACTGTAAGTCGAAATCAAGCAAAATTTGAACCCTTGGAAATCTCACAACAAAACAAAAGCAATTGAGCCATAAAAATGAAAATAAAAATTAAAAAAACAAAAATCACCCAAAATTAGCAAAACTAAAGCATCTTAGAAGTGATATTAACAAAATTTATATAGAGGACCCCATAATTTTGCAAAAAATAAGGGAATTGTTGAGGCCTCAATAGACTACTAGCTCTAGGTCATGAGTGGCATAATTCCCTTCATGTTCCTCCAAGTTCCTAGACTCATTTCTTAACATGTGATCATCTTACATAATAATTCATTTGATTCCTCCTTTCCATGCATACATGAACACCATAAAATCTCTATCTAGTTGTGCAATTTTAGAATTAATGGGACGGTAAGGACGTTCTTTCGTTATTGAAAGCACTCTCTTAATTTTTCAAACCATAAAAAATCTTACTCCTTTTTCAGTACGAAAAAAAGCTGAATATATTAATTTTATAATTTTGTTACATGATAGTGTGATAATGGTAAATATAAGCAAAATTTGTCTCTGCCATATAACAGATGGAAAACATGATTGTATATACGAAAAATACATATAACTTGTCCACATGACTGCATATACAGAAAACATAAAACTCGGCAGATATGGAGATTAAAACCAAAGTGCGTGAGATGAATCTAAAGTAATACCTGAGCATGAAACAGAAGATGAATAGTTAGGTACATGATACATACCAAGACATTAATGTATATCCTATATACACGGCATTGAGAAATGTTGAATTTGGTGCGTGACGGACCCCACTGTGATGCTCAAGTTCCATATTCCGCACTGTGAACGTAGGCCCCTCTTAGATAGTTCATCAGTGATCATATTCTGGGAGCGTTTGACATGGTTGATGGAGTAGTGCTTTGAAGATTTCTAGAGAGAGGATATTCTATACATCCATCCAGCGATATTGGCATTGTTTATGGAGTGTTTACCGGTTACATGATCTATAATGATTTTTGAATTGCCATAGATCCTAAGGGAACCGATATTCAGGAAAGAGCAGAAAAATAGAAGACCATATAAAGCCATGGCTTCAGCTTTATTGTTTGTCCCTGAACCCCCGTTCCAATAAATTGCATAGTGCTGGTCCTCCAAGATGTTTATGTATACTCCACATGCACAAATTCCATCTTTCGCTGCCCATCGAAATGAACCCTCGGATATTTCAACTGTGAATGGGAAGATTCATTTTTTTTTGTTTCACTTGCTGAGGAATGTAGGGGAGGATAGTGAGATAAAAAGAGATGACATGATCATATAATTTCATGAAATTCTCCTTGTAGTCATGAAATATGACCCTATTCCGCCATTTCCAAATGTACCAGAACACAATAAGGGGGATAGGCCTCCATATCACTTTTTGCGAACTCCACCATTCAAATTCTTCTTTGATGCATGATTGAATGTTATAGTTGAACCCGAAATATGAGGCCAGCTTCTTCCAAAGGGCCTATGAGTGGATGTAATTTAGAAAGATGTGCATATTGTCCTCCGTCTCAAATAGGCAAATAGAGCATATAGCTGGGCCGTGCCAATGCCTCTTTTGTAGATTGACCCAAGTAAGATTTTTATTGTGATATACTAGCCATGAGAATAATATAATTTTGTATGGGCATCCAGACTGCCAGAGTGAAAAAGGAAAGATTTTCTCGGCATGGTTGTATTTTTCTTCGATAATGGAGAGATATATATCTTTAACAAGCACCTTTATCTTGCCACCCCTACCTCACCAGACAGTGTCGTCCTCTTCTTCAGTCCTGTGAATACCACTGTTCCTCACTTTCCATATAAACGTATTCCATTGAGATGCCAATGGACCATATAGGCCCAAGTCTATAGCAGATTTCTAGCTTGGTATAGCACCCTGCCATTCGTGAATAACCTCTGCCCAATAAAAAATACCTTTTTGATGTAGCGAATGTAAAAGCTGTTGAGGAATGGTCCAATATTCTTCTTCTCCCATGATAGGGTCGAGACCAATGAGGATGCTATTCCCAAACTGAAATTTCCACATTATATTTTTGAAAAAGAAACGTTGGATTTTATGAAAACTCCTCCATATAGCATAACGACGAGGTGGTCCTAAATATCTGCACTTGAACCAAAAAGAGAAATCTTTGTTCCCCAAATATTTAATTCTTATTGCATTACTCCATAAACTGTCACCTAATACAGCTTTCGATAATGATTTACACAACAAGGCCAGGCCAAATTTTCGTAGGTCCATAATACCCCAACCCCCCTTCTTTTTTGGGAGGGAAAGGTTTGACAGTTTGGATAGGTGAAATTTCCTTTTTTCCTTACAACCCCCCCATATGAAGAATGCCATTAACTTATTTAGTTTTTGAATAATGCTAGCCAGAATGTAAAATAAGTGGGCCTAATAGACTAGGAGCTGGGCTAGAACAGATTGTGTAAGAATCGTCCTTCCAGCCAATGAGAGACATTTATACTCCCAGCCTGCAATCCTTTTATGAAATCTGTTAAGGATCCAAGATCAGTCTGATGAAAAATAGCTTGATGGCTTCAAATGATAGCCCAAATATTTCATTCCCTCTTTGATTGATTTAGCTTGAATATTGAAGAGCTGTGCAAGGTATTTGATATCTTCCATATTAACATCCCCATGGTGAAAAGATGATTTACCTTCATTTATACGCAGTCTTGTAGCCTTCTGAAAAAAATTTAATATCTCATGCATATTATTCCAGGACTGTCTACATAGCATGGCAAATATCAATATGCCGTCCACAAAAAGATTATGTGAAAATTTGTTACCCCTGTTTATAGTAAGAGGATGGCAATTACCCTCGCAAACAACCCTTTTTATGTGAAGGCTAAGCGTATCCATAACGAGGATAAACAGAAGGGGAGAGAGGGAACATCCCTGACGGAGGCCCCTGCAGCTTAAAAGAAAGTAGTAGGAATACCATTTATGAGAATGGCATAATTGAAATTCTCCACACATGCCATTATCTAGTTATTGCATAGATTATTAAGCCCAATTTTAATAAAGAGGCACTGCAAATAACCCCAGTTAAGATAGTTGTAGGCTTTTTTTAGATCAATTTTGAGGATGGCAGCTTCAATTTTTTTGGTATGCATAGAATGGAGACATTCTTGGGTAATAGCCACAGCTTCCAAGATATTCCTGCTAATTAAAACCATGCTGCTCATGGGAAAGGAAAGTAGACAAGATGCCCCGGATCCTTCCTACAATGATTTTCGAAATGATTTTATATATAGTGTTACATAGGGATATACTATAGTCTGCAAAGGTTTGAGTTGCCTTTTTCTTGGAATCAAGGCAATGTAAGTAGATGATATGATGTGATTAATGCTACCCCTTATTGTGGATTCCTCAACCATCCCCATGATATTATTGTTCATCAAATCAAAAAAATGTATGAATATGTCAATGGTCCATCCATCTAGACCCGGGCATTTGTCTTTTTGGAAGGATTTCATAACAGATAATAGTTCTTCCTCTAAGACTGCAACAAATAAACGATCATTTTGTTCTTTATCGAACATGGTTGGGAAAGGCTCAATACCCCATATGATATCATTCATCCCAATGTCCCAATCCCTACTGTATGCATTCTGAAAAAAATTTACAGCTTCTTTAGAAATCTCATCTTGAGAGTGTAGCAGTCAGCCCTCGTCATTCTTGATTTCCCATATAGAATTTGACTCCCATCTTTTATTAGCAAAACGGTGGAAGAATTTAGTATTCTTATCTCCCTCTTTTAACCAAATGGCCCGGCTTTTAAGTCTCCAAGTCGCCTCTTCAATGGACAGGAGATTCTGTTTTTTTTTCCAACTCCCATATCCGAGAGCGCACATCCCATGTTATAATGTAATCATTCATACTTCTGGCGATGCATGCAAGTTCTTTTTTTATCTTGAGAAGTTCTAACTTGTTAGAATGTTTCTTATGAGCTTGCCATTCTTTTACCTTTTTCCGCAGCTGAGCCATGCGACGTATCAATGATTCAGTCCGAGAGTCGTAGCTTGTGGATCATATGACAGCCAAGTTTCCTATACAACTTTGTTGAAATCCTTTTTAATCATGTTATCAAATGGCCAATCTTGGAAAAATCCTTGAATGAATCTCCAATAATACCATGTTATCCCCATAAATTATCTTATACACATCATATTCTTTAAAGTGGGTCAATTCATGATAAAATTTATCAGACTTTTTTGGGTCAACCGCAATCCCTTGATTTGAAATGACATGACTCAAATAATAAATTTTCTTATGATAGAAATTGAGTTTACTGAATTTAGCATATTACTAATGTATCAACACTTGTAACATTGTTTTCCTCAAATTCTCTTCATGATCCTCTTCCAAATTGGAGTAAATGAGAATGTCATCAACAAAAAACAAAAAAAAACATGTTCAATTATTTATTGAGGATGTTATTCATCAAGCACATCAAGGCACCTAGTGCATTGGTAATTCCAAATGGAATTACCATGAACTTGTAATTTCCACACCTTATTATGAATGTTGTCTTATGGATGTCTTCATCCATAATATGGACTTGATGATACCCAAATATAAATCCAAATTTTGAAAACATAGTGGCCCCTCTTAACTAGTCAAATAAGTTTTCAATCCATGGAAATGCATACTTATTCTTCATTGTAACTTTGTTCAGTTGTTTGTAATCAATACAAAGTTTGATGGTACCATCCTTATTTTTCACAAGTAGTTCTATTTCTCTCCAGGGAGAGACACTTGACCTAATATATCATTTTTCTAGTATCTCTTGCAATTGCATCTTCAAATGATCCTATAATGAAATTTTGATATAGATGCATCTCCTAGCATGATATTGATTGAGAAATCAATGTCCCGCTTGGGATGTAGTCTTGGTATCTTATCTAGAAACAAATCCTTGAATTCTTGAAGTATCAAATAGTCCTTAATATTTCAATTCTCGTTATTTATTGTCTCTAACACATGAACATCATGACTTTAACAACCTTTATTGAAATACTTCTTTAGCTATAAGGCTAAAACTTGTCTTATGGAAATATGCTTCAATACACCCTTCATTGTCCTAAAGTCTCCCTTATTATCTATACATTCAAGAGTTTTGTTATAATAGTCCAGTTTGGATTTGTATGTTTCCAACCCGTCTTTATCAATCAACACATTATATGATCCCAAGGGTAAGATATTACAACTGGCATCATAACCAATCCATTAATTTCCAATGGGGATGCTTCAAATAGCTCACGTAATTTTCTCTTGGCTCCTTAACCCAATTTTTTTAACCATGATTTCTTATGCTTTTGCTTCTGAAGGGCACAAAAGTCAACAATTTGAGGTATAACTTAGTTAAGATTAGATTCAAGGTCAATGAAAATGGAAACAAATTGCTTAAGAATATTAACTTATACTTCCCCATAGGCATGCATCCATGGCCAACCCCTTTGTGTTCCACCATTCAATGATGGCCCGCAACACATTCATGGTCATAACCATGGTTCCAACTAACACACAATAATTTTTTTCTTAAATATATAGCAAATCTCATTTAAGGTTTTGGTGTGTTTTTTTGGTGTGTTTCTATAGTTATTATTGACATTGGATAATATTCAATATAGACTTACATTGTGCACCTTTATGGCTTTGTGGACAAACTTATGTTCAAGATAGATTTAGGTGACTTTTATGTTTCTCCTTTTTTGCATCCTCTCTTTCCTACCACTTACATTTCTATTATTTCTAGGTTTCCAAAATATTTAGCATCAGCCAGATGGAATATCTATCGATATCTACAAATGTACTTTTGTTTCTTTTAATAAACCTATTGGATCCTCTGTGTGTGTGTGTGTGTGTATCCCATCGAGGCAACTCAATTAGCAATCCTTTTGTTATGAAGTATTATGTAAACCATGAAATTCAATGCTTAAATCCGCCCATGTGTCAAGAAAATAAATATAAGGGATAGGATACCGAAAAATGTTTGCGTGATATCTTTCCTATTACTCACAGTTGTCTTGTTTTTGGGTTTCTTCTTAGGGTTTACATGCTAATTCTAGGTTATTTTAGGATTATTTTTGGGTGGCTTATTTTAATACTATTTATAAGGTTGTTGGAATATGTAAAATGGTTTCAAGTTTGTTTGATTTGTCTTCCATGCAATATGGAACATACTTCCAAATTACAAGGTCTTCCCATGCTTAAGGGTTGTTAGTTAAATTCTAGGTTTTTTATGGTTTGCTACAAAAAACTATAATTAAGTGGTCAGGTGGGTCCAAGGCATGCATTTTTAAGCCAAGCTCTAATAGAATGTGTGAGGCCCTTCATCGATGCCTAAAATAGCTTTATTAAACTTATGTAGTCAAAAATTGACAATTTAGTAAAATTTGAGTTTAATTTTCCTATAGAAAGTATGTTTATCATTTCCTTGTGAATGTCATTAATTACTATGACAGTTATACTAATTGAAATTTTATTACATCCTAGAATTTAAAGCAAACATTAAGGTTTTAGCAAAAAATTCAACATTTCCAATTAATAGCCTAGTATATGAGAATTTGACACTAGCTACATGGAAGAAGTAAAATACCTCTAAAATCTATTTGATTTAGTCATTTGTAGTTGAGTTGTTCGCTTGTCTTTGTACGGTCCCCAAAACTACTTAAACTCAATGTTTATCCTCCCATCTAATTAAGAATGTTCATTGGCTCCATAACTCTAGGAAAACTTAGGCATTTCCTAGCTCTCCATGTCCAAATTCCTGGAACTATATCACCATCATGTCCAAAATGTTGGTTCCAAATACCAAGTAAAAAAAAAAACCTCCTCCTCTTCCTCAAAACCTTGAACCTCTCAAATCTCCATCACATTATCCCTCCTTCCAATAACACTAACCTTATAAAAACAATTAAGTTAACATTGATATTAATACATAATATACACATGATAACCAAGCATAACCCTTATCTTAATATCTCAAATAATACTAGTGTACATGCGTAATTAATGTATCTATATTTGGTTCATACATTGCTTGTGCATGTGTTAATGAAACAACCATGACACCTAATGCATTTTTCTTGTATGGTTACAACCAAATTGATAATGCAACAATTCTCATAATGAATTAATAGATCATGTAGACCAATCATAATAGCATAAATGCATCATTCACAATAATAGAAATCAAATGAAGCATTTTCCTAGATTATTGTAATTGAGTTAAACATTTAATACACAAAAATAGAGTAAGCCAAGCATTACAACTTCCTGATTAAAACCCAAAAAAACTCTCAACTACTCTGAAAACCCCACCACACTAACTTACTTCCATCTTTCAGATCCTATCCCTCCTCCATTGGACTATAGTAAAGAATCAACTATATTTATGAAAATCTAAATAAAACCCATAAGCAAAAGCGTCAGCTACTTTGATCAAGCTTCCTCAACAAATAACTAGTAATCACCATCACATGTCTAGGGAAATGTGACTTAACACTGTTCTCCAACAACTCTAGGATTCAAAGAATAAATCATAGGAAATTCCTCCAACCCTCTTGATAGAACCAAGTTCAATGCCATATAATGGACCATACTATGACACTATGTTCTAGGAGCTTTGTCATTAAATATATAGTTTCGAGATGGTGTGGCAGGAGGGCAGGATTCTCATTAATCTCGAAGGAATCAGTAAATATAGATATGATTAGGGGCTTGGATGGAAGACCAACAACCAAAAGAAGGGCATAAAAATAATATAGGTTTTAGGGGACTCTGTGATAATTATTAAGCATATGATTTATGCTTCAACATCTAAAAACACTACCTTAATCCATATAATTAAGAGATCCCAAGGGCTTATCCCCTCCTTCAAATTGGTGTCTTTCTTCCATATTCTCAAGGGAAATAATCATGAAGCTGAGAAACAAGCTACCCATGCATGCCAATTGAGAGAATAAAGGAGCATTGTGAATGAGGTCTTGGGCATGACTAGCATCCCATAAGTGTGTTGATGAGATACAAATTCTAGATTGTGGAGGTTACGCTTAGCCTTGCATGGAAGTTAACAAACTTAAGAATTGGGGATTTTGCTTTTAGATTTTTGAGGGTGCCCATTTGGCCTCTCCTCCCTCCCCTTAGCCCTCCCCCTTTCCTTCCCCTCCCCTGCCCTTCCCTTTGTTTCTCCTCTTCCCTATTTATCCCCCCCATCCCTTCCCTCTGCCATTCTCCTATATTTTCCCCGTCACTCCCCTCTCCCATTTCATCCCACTTCCCCTCCTTTCTGTCATGATCCCTACCCCTGCCCACCTCATCCCCTTGCCCATTAGGCCTTGTCACATCACTCCATGCGAGCCTTGGCCTGTCATGGAGCCTCGTGTCAGGTGTGTCGTTTACTTACACCTGCGACGTATCTGTGATCGTCACCCTAGTAGAAGGCTTATTCATGGAAGGGACCTTTGTGTGTGTATTCAGTTCCCACGCCTTGGTTCTTGGTGCAAAGAACAATACACCACCTCGAGTGGTTTCAGGATAATGGGGATTTTAGAGAATTATTTAATTCTGGAGCACAAAATGGCCCTGATCGCTCATGGGAGGAAGCTTAGGATGGACCAGGAGAATAACAAGGAAATCATGGCAGATGACTGGGAATTTATGGAAGTACATCAGGATCTTAGCTTCATCAACTTCTTCACACGGTACTTCATCAACACACAATCCTGCAATTGTTGTATAAGGAACAATTGTATGTTTAGTTTTATGATTCGAGGTTTTTTTTGCTCAGGTGGCCTGGTAGCTGAAATTCTATTGAATTTGGTATGTAAAATCTATCCCTATAAACAAACATCTCATCTCTCCTCATTCAATAACCACCAGAGACCTATCTTGATGGCTCTTGTTGCAAGAAACCTATGAGTTGAATGAGATGGCCATCTATGTGTAAGGATTCCTTTATCTTAGTCTTTAATCTTGACCTAGAAGTACTTATGGATGTTAAGTGAAGCACCTCCATGCTTCTATTGAGTGCATTTGCTACTCATTTTTCTTTACCCTTTATATGCCTTATTTAAAAATCACATTTACCAACAAGGTCTAACCATCTAGTTTGTCTAGCATTCAAATGTGTTTAATAAAAAATATACTTATTCCCCCACCATAAATGAAAATATTAAACCAATCAAGTAGTGTTTTCACATGTTTAACATAGGAATTATGGTTGTGTTGATGGCCAAAATTAACCGTGATCAACATTAAAGAAATCACTCAATCATGGCCCCAATTAGGCTCTTATCCATTTGGGATAGTGATTCTGACTAGTTGAAAGGGTTCTGATCACTCTCCCTAATGATTTGTGATGTTTCTAATTACTTTCAACAAGAAGATGCATCAAACTTACCCTCCTAGAACATGCTTGCAAGAAAGTTGTCCTTAGGCTGACATATGGGCTTAGCCAAGCCACCAATGGAATTTCTCCTATGAAATGAGACTTCTACAGATGTTTCCTAAATGAAAATGTAAATGCAATATATTCTATCTTGATTAGGAAAATATATATATATATATATATATATATATATATATATATATATATATATATCATCCCAATCAAGATTAAGGCAATAAAATATGAACTTGCTTGAACTTAGAATAAAAATGAAGTTATAGATCAGACAAATAGTTCTAAGATTTGCTACTTGTTTTAACAGATATGCACAAATAATTATCATCATACTTTTGTTGCACATATGCCTAAATTCAAATGAGATTGCATTTAAACCAATAGATCATGTTAAAGTACTAGAAGAGTCCAAATAGAATGACAAGTATCACAAAACTAATATGTCATTAAATGGATAGGTAGCAAGTAGCTTAATGTATAAAAGTTTGTCCAATGCAACATTCAACCCCAAATCCATCTCTTTTCAATCTAGCAAGTTAGTTTGACAAAATTTTAAATAAACATGAATTATTAAATTCTAACAACAATGTTTGAACAAATAATCATATTTATAGAAACAGGGGATAAAAATAAAAACCAAATAATATATCTTTATTAATGATCAAAACAAGTGAGAGTACTTAGTAACAAAATATAAATAAAGAGTTTTCCATTGTTGATTTAATGTATAGTCATAACCCTGAAAATGCATAGTTTAATTACAATAGTGCAATTCGTCCCTCCTCTAACATTTTACCTTTCCTTAACAGATCTCCTATTTACAATAGTGTAAAAGGTTACCCTATTCTACAAGCTGCTCCCTCCTAAATTCTACAGAAAAAAAGGAAACTTTACAATAGTGTAATAGTGTTCTCCCTCTCTAAAATTCCCATCCATTTTTTCTTTTCCAATTTCTCCATTTATAATACAGAGAATTTCTTTAATGCAAACCTTCAAAAACACAAAAACATTAATCCTCTATCCATTCAACAAATTTTCTTTAAAAGAATTAATTTGTACATTTTCCATTAGACCTCGTTTGATCTTCAAGAGAATGCAAGTCCTTTCATCTCCTTCATTGACCTCTATCTTTCAATAGATCCTTTGGATCATTTCGATGCCCTAATATTTGGGATTTTCTTTCATTAAAATCCATCCTAAGTTGTCATTCTATTAAAGATTTTAGTTTTGATATAATATCTCCATGCTTCAGATCATATCTTCTCTTTTTAATTGCCTTTCGTTATGCTAACACAACCAGTGTTCCACACATGTAAATTTTCTAGCATTTTCTTATGATGTAACATTTAATCTTATCACCTATAACAACATAAATAAATCATATTTAGAATTTATCTACTAATTTGAAAACAAAAATCCTTGGAAAAAATTTGGAGTTTAATGGAAATTTGAGGTTTCATTTATCTTTGTGCAGATATGAGGTTTAACTCTATTATGGATTTGCTAGTTGGGTAGGTTAACAATTTTAATTCCACATTGATATGGTAAAATTGGTTTCCAAATGTTATATCTCTTTTAGTTTACATTGTATATCATGAGTGATGTGAGAAACTTATAAAAATGTTTTGATATGCAAAACCATAGGAATAGATTAAACTAGCCCATGCAAACCCCAAATTTATAAATCTGGCCCTAACGCTCTGTGTTTATTGACTTAATCATGGTGATTACTGTAAGTTATGAAAATGTCCCACATCTCCACAACGTGAAAATTTCCATTAGGAATTTATGAAGTATTTATTGTCACGGGTATGTCAAATTATGTGAATCGAGGCCCCGCGATGATGTGGAAACAAATGGTTGGTCTACATGGCATACAGGTGGCGTCCACTTGACATTCATGCAACATTTTCACGAAGTGGGACCCTCATGAACTTGGGTCTTGGAAAAAAAATCGTGACAAAGAAATGGTAATTGTTATAAAGATTGGTAGCCTCATCCCTTTGGTTTTTATGGCATATGAAGGTTTCACTATATATGTGTATGTACAAAGAGCTTGGCCACACTGATTCTATATAATTTACATATTAAAAATAAAATATTTAATATATTTACATTATAATAACATTTTATATTTTTTTAAATAAAGTTTCGAATATTAATTAAATTAACTAAATAGATTAGAAGAATAAATAAAATATATATTTACATGTATTAACTTTATTTATAGTTAAAACAAATTATAAAATACATTTATACATATTTATATACTTGGACGATGAAAATGATCAAACTTTGACCAATAAAATCTTTCAAACCGTAAGTTGAAATCAAGCAAAATTTGAACCATTGGAAAGCTCACAACAAAACAAAAGCAATTGAGCCATAAAAACGAAAATAAAAATTAAAAAAATGAAAATCACCCTTCATGTCCCTCCAAGTTCCTAGACTCATTTCTTAACATGTGATCGTCTTACATAATAATTCATTTGAGTCCTTTGCATGCATACATGAACACCATAAAATCTCTATCTATTGTGCAATTTTAGAATTAATGGCATGGTAAGGAGGTTCTTTAGTTATTGAAAGCACTCTCTTAATTTTTCAACCCATAAAAAATCTTACTCCTTTCCTTTTTAATGATGTTATCAAATGGCCAATCTTTGAGAAATCCTTGAATGAATTTCCAATAATACCTTGTTAGCCCCATAAATTATCTTATATACATTAGATTCTTTAGAGTGGGTCAGTTCATGATAAAATTTATCTTTTTTGGGTCAACCGCAATCCCTTGATTTGAAATGACATGACTCAAATAATAAATTTACTTATGATAGAAATCACATTTACTGAATTTAGCATATTACTAATGTATCAACACTTGTAACATTGTTTTCCTCAAATGCTCTTCATGATCCTCTTCCAAATTGGAGTAAATGAGAATGTCATGAATAAAAAACAAAACAAACATGTTCAATTATTTACAGAGGATGTTATTCATCAAGCACATCAAGGCACCTAGTGCATTGGTAATTCCAAATGGAATTACCATCAACTTGTAATTTCCACACCTTATTATGAATGTTGTCTTATGGATGTCTTCATCCATAATATGGACTTGATGAGACCCAAATATAAATCCAAATTTTGAAAACATAGTGGCCCCTCTTAACTAGTCAAATAAGTTTTCAATCCATGGAAATGAATACTTATTCTTCATTGTAACTTTGTTAAGTTGTTTGTAATCAATGCAAAGTTTGATGGTACCATCCTTATTTTTCACAAGTAGTTCTATTTCTCTATAGGGAGAGACACTTGACCTAATATATCATTTTTCTAGTATCTCTTGCAATTGCATCTTCAAATGATCCTATAATGAAATTTTGATATAGATGCATCTCCTAGCATGATATTGATTGAGAAAACAATGTCCCACTTGGGATGTAGTCTTGGTATCTTATCTAGAAACACATTCTTGAATTTTTGAAGTATCAAATAGTCCTTAATATTTCAATTCTCGTTATTTATTGTCTCTAACACATGAACATCATGACTTTAACAACCTTTCTTGAAATACTTCTTTAGCTATAAGGATAAAAATTGTCTTATGGAAATATGCTTCAATACACCCTTCATTGTCCTAAAGTTTCCCTCATTATCTATACATTCAAGGGTTTTGTTATAATAGTCTAGTTTGGATTTGTATGTTTCCAACCCGTCTTTATCAATCAACACATTATATGATCCCAAGGGTAAGATATTACAACTGGCCTCATAACCAATCCATTAATTTCCAATGGGGGTGCTTCAACTAGCTCACATAATTTTCTCTTGGCTCCTTAACCCAATTGCTTTAACCATGATTTCTTATGCTTTTGCTTCTGAAGGGCACAAAAGTCAACAATTTGAGGTATAACTTAGCTAATATTAGATTCAAGGGTCAATGAAAATGGAAACAAATTGCTTAAGAATATTAACTTATACTTCCCCATAGGCATGCATCCATGGCCAACCCCTTTGTGTTCCACCGTTCAATGATGGCCCACAACACATTCATGGTCATAGCCATGGTTCCAACTAACACATAATAATTTTTTTCTTAAATATATAGCAAATTTCATTTAAGGTTTGGTGTGTTTCTATAGTTATTATTGACATTGGATAATATTTAATATAGACTTACATTGTGCACCTTTATGGCTTTGTGGAAAGACTTATGTTCAGGACAGATTTAGCTGACTTTTATGTTTCTCCTTTTTTGCATCCTCTCTTTCCTACCACTTACATTTCTCTTAATAAACCTATTGGATCCTCTCTCTCTCTCTCTCTCTCTCTCTCTCTCTCTCTCTCTCTCTCTGTGTGTGTGTATCCCATCGGGGCAACTCAATTAGCAATCATTTTGTTGTGAAGTATTATGTAAACCATGAAATTCAATGCTTAAATCCCCCGTGGGTCAAGCAAATAAATATAAGGGATAGGGTACCGAAAAATGTGTGCATGATATCTTTCCTATTACTCACAATTGTCTTGTTTTTGGGTTTCTTCTTAGGGTTTACGTGCTAATTCTAGGTTATTTTAGGATTATTTTTGGGTGTATTATTTTAATATTATTTATAAGGTTGTTGGAGTATGTAAAATGGTTTCAAGTTTGGTTGATTTGTCTTCCATGCAATATGGAACATACTTCCAGATTACAAGGTCTTCCCATGCTCAAGGGTTGTTAAATTCTAAGTTTTTTATGGTTTGCTGCAAAAAATTATAATTAAGTGGTCAGGTGGGTCCAAGGCATGCATTTTTAAACCAAGCTCCAATAGCATGTGTGAGGCCCTTCATTGATGCCTAAAATAGATTTATTAAACTTATGTAGTCAAAAATTGACAATTTAGTAAAATTTGAGTTTACTTTTCCTATACAAAGTATGTTTATCATTTTCTTGTGAATGTCATTAATTACTATGACAGTTATACTAATTGAAATTTTATTACATCCTAGAATTTAAAGCAAACATTAAAGTTTTAGCTTAAAATTCAACATTTCCAATTAATAGCCTAGTATATGAGAATTTGACACCAACTACATGGAAGAAGTAAAATACCTCTTAAATATATTTGATTTAGTCATTTGTAGTTGAGTTGTTCCCTTGTCTTTGTATGGTCCCCAAAACTACTTAAACTCGATGTTTATCCTCCCATCTAATTAAGAATGTTCATTGGCTCCACAACTCTAGGAAAACTTAGGCATTTCCTAGCTCTCCATGTCCAAATTCCTGGAACTATATGTCCGTCATGTCCAAAATGTTGGTTCCAAATACCAAGTAAAAAAAAAAGAAAAACCTCCTCCTCTTCCTCAAAACCTTGAACCTCTCAAATCTCCGTCACATTATCCCTCCTTCCAATAACACTAACCTCATTAAAACAATTAAGTTAACATTGATATTAAGACATAATGTACACATGATAACCAAGCATAACTCTTATCTTAATATCTCAAATATACTAGTGTACATATGTAATTTATGTATCTATATTTGGTTCATACATAGCTTGTGCATGTGTTAATGAAACAACCATGAAACCTAATGCATTTTTCTTGTATGGTTACAACCAAATTGATAATGCAACAATTCTCATAATGAATTAATAGATCATGTAGACCAATAATAATAGCATAAATGCATCATTCACAATAATAGAAATCAAACGAAGCATTTTCCCAGATTATTGTAATTGAGTTAAACATTTAATACAAAAAAATAGAGTAAGCCAAGCATTACAACTTCCTAATTAAAACCCAAGAAAACTCTCAACTACTCTGAAAACCCCACCACACTAGCTTACTTCCATCTTCTAGATCCTATCCCTCCTCTACTGGACTATGGTAAAGAATCAACTATATTTATGAAAATCTATATAAAACCCATAAGCAGAAGTGTCAACTACTTTGATCAAGCTTCCCCAACAAATAACTAGTAATCACCATCACATGTCTAGGGAAATGTGACTTAACACTGTTCTCCAACAACTCTAGGATTCAAAGAATAAATCATAGGAAATTCCTCCAACCCTCTTGATAGAACCAAGTTCAATGCCATATAATGGACCATACTATGACACTATGTTCTAGGAGCTTTGTCATTAAATATCTAGTTTCAAGATGGTGTGGCAGGAGGGGGAGATTCGCATTCATCTCGAAGGAATCATTGAATATAGATATGATTGGGGGCTCGGATGGAAGACCAACAACCAAAAGAAGGGTATAAAAATAATACAGGTTTTAGGGGAGTATGTGATAATTATTAAGCATATGATTTATGCTTCAACATCTAAAAACACTACCTTAAACCAAATAATCAAGAGATCCCAAGGGCTTATCCCCTCCTTCGAATTGGTGTCTTTCTTCCATATTCTTAGGGAAAATAATCATGAAGCTGAGAAACAGGCTAACCATGCATGCCAATTGAGAGAATAAAGGAGCATTGTGAATGAGGTCTTGGGCACAACTAGCATCCCATAATTGTGTTGATGAGATACAAATTCTAGATTGTGGAGGTTGCGCTTAGCCTTGCATGGAGGCTAACAAACTTAAGAATTGGGGATTTTTCTTTTAGATTTTTGAGGGTGCCTATTTGGCCTCTCCTCCCTCCCCTTATCCCTCGCCCTTTCCTTCTCCTCCCCTGCCCTTCCCTTTGTTTCCCCTCTTCCCTATTTATCGCCCCCATCCCTTCCCTCTACCATTCTCCTATCTTTTTCCCTGTCACTCCCCTCTCGCATTTCATCCCGCTTCCCCTCATTTCTATCATGATCCCTATCCCTGCACACCTCATCCCCCTACCCCTTAGGCCCTGTCATATCACTCCATGCGAGCCTTGGCCTGTCATGGAGCCTCGTGTTAGGTGCATCATTTACTTACACTTGCGACGTATCTGTGATCGTCACCCCGGTAGAAGACTTGTTCATAGAAGGGACCTTTGTGTTTGTATTCACTTCCCACACCCTGGTTCTTGGTGCAAAGAATGGTGCACCACCTCGAGTGATTTTAGGGTAATGGGGATTTTAGAGCATTATTTAATTCTAGAGCACAAAATGGCCCTGATCGCTCGTGGGAGGAAGCTTAGGATGGACCAGGAGGATAACAAGGAAATCATGGCAAATGACTGGGAATTTATGGAAGTACATCGGGATCTCAGCTTCATCACATGGTACTTCATCATCACACAGTCTTGTAGCTACTGTATAAGGAATAATTGTATGTTCAATTTTCATGATTCGAGGTATTTTTCTGCTCAGGTGGCCTCTGTGAAGGCTTGGCAGCTGAAGCTGAGGTTGCTTCGAGTCAGTTGTTGTGTCTAGGTTGAAGGGACAAAACTCAAGGCGTCGAATGAGCCTGATATTTCAAGTGGGAAGCTTCAGGGGGTCATAGGTTTGCGAGTCAATTATTGTGTCTAGGTTGAAGGGACAAAACTCAAGGCGTCAGATGAGCCTGAGATTTCGAGTGGGAAGCTTCAGGGGGTCGTAGGTTTGAGTGCAGTTGATGGTCTGAGTGTCGTTGTTGGGTTGGGTGTTGTTATTTTGCTGAATTATGAGGGAGTTCTAGTCCAGAACCTCGGGGAAGATTTGAGAGTAGACCCACAAAAGGGAAGTTTGTTTGAATATGATTGATTTTAAGATTGTGGTTAGAGAGAAGGTTTATAAACTTCTGAACTGTGAGGGTGTCCTAGGTCAGACCCTTGGGTCTTCGTTGGAGGTCAGTGATGAGCCTCGTCATTGGGTAAATATATGGACCTTAATTCACCTCCTATCTTAGTCAACTCTTCTCACAATTTATTACATGTTTTGATTATATTTTGTTTAATGAGATGAGTCAAAGTGAGATGTTATGCCCAGTGGACTAATGTGCATTGAATGCAGGTTTGTGAGAGGAAATCAACGAATTTTGGCACGATTAAAGGCTAAAACTCGAATGGGACAAGGAAGAGAGATTGTAGGAGGTAAATCCTCCTCATTTACTCCTCCCGCATTTGAATATTCCTCCATCAATCACACTAGCTTAAAGTACTAGCAGCCAAGTCATGAGATCAAAAGGCAGTCAAGTAAGTGATAGTCAAAGAGTTAGTTAATCTCAAGTTTGGGAGACAAGCCTCCCTATATTTAAGGAACTCGGTGGAGACTTCACTTGTATAAATAAAGAGGCCCAGACCCTCATTAGGATTCGAATTTTTGCTGTAAAAACACTAGTTATTTTTTAGCTCCATACTTGTGGAAGACATTGATATGTAATTTTCTGTTTTGATAATGAGAATGAGCTTCTTCTTGATCCAGTAATAAGTTAACTCAGAGGGCTAAAGCTCTTGGGTTAGGGCCCAAATCTAGCAGAAAAGGCTCCTCTCCTTGTATCTATATGTTTAGATTAATTTCATAGATTTATTGGTAGATTGTCACTAGAAGTATTTCATTGCAAGTAGTGTAGATGTGATTAGTTTGCTTCCATTTGTCCTTCACTTCAACAATAGGTTAGAAGGGATAAAAGGAGCATATAAAAGTTTTCAGTAGGTGTTCTGGCCTCACCTCTTCCTTCAGGGATCATGATTTGAGGAAAGGGCCCCTATGTAACCCCCAAAAGACAGAATTTTACTTTCTCATAGAATTTAGAGTTTATTGTACGTGAACTAGCATTTGATCAATATGAAAGTGTAGGATTTAATTATCATTTCTTCCATCTTCAATATTACAGTAGATCTCCTCAATGATTTAATCTTATTCTGCAAATTTTCCTCATGCATGAAGTAGACAGCTAGCTCATTAAACTCTGTTTTTCTAGTTTGTTGAAATCCTTCTTCTTTACATGATTTTTGGGCAAATATCAATATTTTATGCAATGCAGGTGCTTCAGAAGAAAAGAGAGATCTCATGGTCATCAACCTCCTCCCAACTTCACCCATCCATGATCATTCCTTGCTTTCACTAAGACCCTCACCAATTTCATCATTTTTCAAGGAAACTTCTCCAAGCATGTGGAGCAAATCCAACCATCTCCCAACTAGTTTTGAGTTCTAAGTGATCCTAGGAATTTTATCACTCCATTCCATCCACCAACCACCTTCCCTAAGCCTTCCATCGCCTTCAACACCCATCGTTTTGCTATCGGCTGTATCCTGTAGAAATACAGGGAATCCTGTAGGTTTTTAAGACATCCTGTAGTGGCATGTTTTGAGGCTGAATTGAGAGAAAACCTCTAGGAAGCCACACAAGGTCACCTAAGGGTCTCCCAAACCTTCCAACCATCCACCAACATCCCTAATCCACCTACCACATCACCAAAAGAGATTAGCTTTCACACTTGTTTTTCCATAAAAAGAACAAAAAGAAAAAAACAGATTTGTTGTAGTCATTTACATGCACAGTAGTAGAATGTTGATGCTTTGAATTTACATGCTTAAGATAGTTGAATTTCATACATGTTAATGTTAATCTAGCATTCTTTTTGAAACATAGTCTCTTAGCAGTTAGGTAGGAAATGGTGTGTTTTAGCATTGGATTTTAGTCTTTTTCCTTACTGCAGTAGACAAGCTTTCCCTTAGAGTATATTTCTCTTTCCCTCATCAATAATCAAGCTTCTTTAGAATCCATAGAAGTCTAGCTTGAAAAACCCTAGTGGTCTCTCGCCAGCTGAACAATGACAAAATATAGAACCATCACTTTTACTTGTGTATACATCACTATCACCTCCAAGTTTGTATGAACCCCGGGTTGATAAAGTAAAGGTTGTAGCCCTAGGGTTTGTAGCATTCTTTCTGCAATACTAGTGCTCGTCACTTTTTGGCGTCGTTGTCACGGAGGTGTCTGAGTAATATGTGATTACTGCTTTCTTTCTTCCATTTCTTGTTTCTGATATTCTGCTAGTAGTTTCATTTCTGCAAGAGTAATTTAGTTGATTTCTTTTCCATTCTGCATTCTTTTCTTTCCTTTCCATTTTGCAAGATTTCTGCAAGATTTCATTCAACTAGTTAGTGTTCATCCAGTCACTTAATTTTCATTCAGTTTGAAATTTCAATTCTGCAATCACTTTCAAATTTGAAAGAAAGTCAAAACAAAACAAAATTATTTTTTTCATGCCTCGTAGGAATAGGGATAACTTAGGGAAATTTTTGCCAAATACAACCACTTCTTCAAACATCCAACCTTCCCTCTTCTTCGGTGGTTGTGAATTGGAGGAACCCTTAGGTGAGCAACCTGAAATATTTGAAGAACCTACAGGGGAATAAGAAGAAGAAGAACCCATTCCTACTGATCCAATGGCTGAAAATAGAAATGACAGAGGGAATAGAGAAAGAGTTGAGGGTGCCTTCCCCATCAGGGAAACCAATGGGGATACTAAGATGAAGAATATAAGCCCCTCTGCCCTTCCTCATTTTCATGGCCTGGCCTCAGAATATCCAGACACATTCTTATTTAAATTTGTTGTCATATGACGAACCTATGACTACAGCAATGATGAGCAGAAGTTGAAACTATTTCCATCCACTCTCAAGCATGCAGCTTTGCACTAGTTCATGGGTTTACCCGAGGATAGCATCAAAACTTGAGCTTGGATGCAGTAAGCCTTCAACAACAAGTATTGAGACTACTGTAGGTCTAAAGACACTAAAGAGGAAATTTTTAGGATTACCTTAGGGCATGATGAATCCCTAGAAGAGTATGAAGAAATATTCCAGCTTAGTTACAAAAGGGCCAGGTGCACACTTGTCCCTGAGTCACTAAAGCAAGTCCTGCTTAGAGGAGTAAGGGAAGATCTTCTGGATACCCTAAACTTGTTAGTAGGAGGGGACATATACCAGTTACCCTATGAGGATATCAAGACTGTCTTTAGAAACCATTCTAGGGAAGCTAGGAAAAAGGGTAGGGGTAGTCAACCTATGTTCAGTCCATCCTCTTCCACTTCATCCATCAAGGGTGAAATTGGAAACATGCTGGAGGATTTGAAGAGTGAGATGTTGCAAACCCTTGCCCTACACATGGGTACTATGCACATTAAGGGAAAACAAAAGGAAGCAGAGAGAGCCTTAGCACCCTAGTAATGAATGCCCATTGAATTCTATTGAAATTTGCTCAGTCTGTGAAGAAGACCACTCCATAGACAAGTGCCCTTCTCTCCTTGGACTAAAAGTTGTATATCAAGGAGCTAAAGGGGTAATTGAATAACTCTACTACATAAACTAAAGGAGACCTCATGGGCCTAGGCCTTACCAGCATGACATGCAAGGGTCATCCCATGCATATTACAACCCCAACCAGACCACATCCATACCTTCTTAGGGTGCCCCTGCTCATCCTTCCTGGTCTACACCTCCTCCTTGGTCTTTTGCACCTCAGTATCATTCGCAGCTAGCCAGCCAGTCATTTCAACCATATACTCCACCACAACCTCAGTGGAATGCACCGCCCTAGGGGTGGAGGACTCCATACAACAATGCCCCATATTTATTTCCTTCACCACCTACTCAACCACAGATTTTACACCCTACTCCACCTAAATAACCCTAGATGCCTGCCAGCCAAATCTGAACCTGAACAACAGACAAGCACAACGAGTATACATTGGAGAGACATCCTATCTAGCTTATGATGTGGAAATTTGGGAAATCAACCTGAGATCTGGGAGAGTGCTCCTGGAAAACCAACCTCTAACTCCACCTAAGGGGGTTGAGGAAGAAAGAGAGGAAATCATGCCTAAAGTAAATCCACCACCCTTTCCTAAGAGATTAACCCAACCACTCCAACCTACCCCAGAAGAGACTAAACTTCTAGGAGAATTGAAAAGCATATGTGTCAAAATTCCAGTTCTCCAAGCTATAAAAGATGTACCTATTTACAACAAGTTTATCAAGGATAAGTGCTTCAAGCATCTAGGGAGGTGAAGAAGAGATGCCCCTACCATTAATGTCATTCGACAGTTGTCCAACTTAATGCTAGGGCAGGTAATCTGTCCAAAGTATTTGGACCCTAGAATCCCTGTAGTAGATGCGCACATTAATGGCACCATTGTCCCACACACTTTGATTGATCTTGGGGCCGCCATTAATGTGATTATCAAGGACACCATCCTCAAGCTCAACCTCTAGGGTTCATTGAGAAAGACCACAATGGTCCTGCAACTTGCAGACCGCTCCACAGTGACCCTTGAGGGGATTGTGGAGGATGTGATGGTCTCCATTGACTCTTGGGAATACCCTACAAATTTCCTAGTTCTCTAGCCTAAGGCCAAGCTTACTGGTTACCCTCTCATCCTTGGGAGACCCTGGCTAGCCACCGTCGATGCCTACATTAGCTGCAGGGTTGGGAATATGACTATCAAGAATGGGCATATGTCTAAGCAGTTAATCCTATATCCTCCTGCCTAGCCATCTCTAGAACATGACTTAAATTTATGGCTGGAAGAGGAGGAAGAAGATGAAATTTATTCCGCCCAACTCTATACCTTAGAAACAACCATGGGAGGGGGACAACCAGATGAAGATGATTTGATTGGATGCATACTCCAAAGTCCAACTCCTTGTACATTGTCCTTAAAACAAGTAGTAAAGGAAACCCAGAACGACCATCAGATTGATCTATTATTAGCTGATTCCACTCCTATCTATGTCAAAACCATAGAATTTGGCCCTGAGAGAACTTTGAAAATCAACCCATCTCTTTCTATTCACCAAGAAGAAAAGCTGTGCAACATGCTAAAGGAACACCTGGATGCCTTTGCTTGGAGTTACAAAGAAATGAAGGGACTGCAGTCCTCGATGTGTACTCACCACATTTATATCAAAGAAGGTTGCAAACCAGTCCGACAACCCCAAAGGAGGATGAATCCATCTCTTAAAGATATAGTCAAATAAGAACTGCAAAAGCTACTAGATGCAGGATTCATTTACGCTATCTTAGACAGTGAGTGGGTCTCTCCTTTGGTGTTGATCCCAAAGAAAAATGGTAAGTGGAGGATTTGTGTCAATTATATAGAATTAAACAAAGCCACAAAGAAGGACTATTTCCCTCTACCCTTCATTGACCAAGTGATAGATGGCCTGGCTGGGAAAAAAAATTTCTCTTTCGTAGATGGATTCAATGGGTACAATCAAATCCAAATCAGCCCGGAAGACCTGGATAAAATCACCTTCACTTGTCCTTAGGGTACTTTCTCCTATAGGGTCCTTCCTTTTGGCCTATGCAATGCTCCTACCACTTTCCAAAGAGCAGTCTTGAGTATCTTTTTTGAGTTAGTCCATGATGTAGTAGAGATCTGTATGGATGATTTTACACCTTATGGATGTGATTTCCAGGAGGCTCTATCCAACCTAGGTAAGGTGCTAAACAAATGCATTGAAGTGAACCTATCCCTTAGTCTTGAAAAATGTGATTTCTTGATGACTGAAGGGACTATGCTAGGTCATTCAATATCCCAGCAAGGAATGCAAGTGGACCCAAATAAAATAGCTATCATCCAAAGGGTTCCACCTACGCAAAAGCAGAGAGATGTCAGAAGTTTCCTAGGGTTAGCTGGATATTATCGAAGGTTTATAAAAGACTTCAGCAAGTTAACTTCTCCTTTATTTTGGTTGTTGGCCAAAGAATCTGAGTTTGTATAGTAAAAAAGTTGTCAAGAGGCCCTGGACACCCTAAAGGACAAGTTAACCATTGCACCGATTCTTCGAGGCCCAAATTGGGCCCTTCCTTTTCATATATTGTTAGGTCCCTATAATACTAGTGATTACCCCATTACTATTGTATTTGTATCCCTTATTAATATTGTTGTGGCCCTATTGTCCCCATATTGTTATTACTATGCCCCATAGAATCCCTTTATTGTTATTTTTGTGTCTTTATATTATTATTGTTAGGTCAGCTGGGTTATATTGTGACTCCTTAGACTCCTATATATAGAAAGGAGGTTTTGTCATTTGAATCATCAAGGAATCATTCATTTGTGTAATTTAAAGGAAGTTGCCCCCTCGAAGAGGCTGAATTCTAAGGCGTTGATCTATCTTTTCTATCTTTTTGTGAGCTAGTTTCCACAACCAATAAGGTTGACACCACAACAATTGGAAGAAAAAAAGAGAAAAAGGGCTTTGTTATAGTTGTGATAGAAAATACACTAAAGGTCATAAGTGTGCTGAGAAGAAATTATTCTACATAGATTGTGAAGAGGAAGAAGAAAAGGAGCAAGAAAGGTCAAAAGAAGAGGATATACTCCAAGAACAAAGCCTAGATAAAGAAGAAATGAATCTGACCATATCTTGTAATGCATTGGCTGGAATTACCACTCCTCAAACCATCAAGATAGAAGGACAAATCAAGAAGAAAAAGGTAATAGTGTTGATTGATTCAGGAAGTACCCACAATTTTATTCATTGTAAGGTAGCAAAAGAATTGAATTGCTTACTATATCTAGCACCAGAGTGTCAAGTGATAGTTGCAATGGAGGAACAATAAATTGCTTTGGAAAGTGCCATAATATCAAGCTATCCATGGGAGGATATGTATTGACTAGCCCAATGCTTTCCATTCCAATGGGAGGTGTTGATGTTGTACTAGGAGTCCAATGGCTACAATCCTTGGGTACAATATATTTTAATTTTCAACAACTTTTCATGAAATTTTTTTGTGGAAGGAAAGGAAGTTGAATTAAGGGGTATTGCAGGGAAACCGAGAAAGATAATCAGCTCTAATGGTATGACAAAGCTTCTAAAAAAGAAACAAAGAGGTGTAATTGCACAATTATGTTCGCTAGATGTTTCCACATCAAAATCATCTATTTCTACAGATCTCCAAAAAGTCTTTGACAATCATTCCAAGGTATTTGAGACTCCCAAAGGTCTCCCACCTATTCGTGATCATGATCATGCTATTCATCTGATTCCAGGAAGTGTTCCTCTAAACATCAGGTCGTGCAGATATCCCTTTGCCCAAAAGAGTGAAATTGAACGTATGGTTGCAAAAATGATAGAGGCTGGTATAATTCAACCTAGTCAAAGTTCTTTCTCTGCTCCCGTAGTATTGATGCACAAGAAGGATGGATCATGGCACATGTGTCCGGATTATAGGGAGCTCAACAAGCTAACTATTAAAGATAAGTTTCCCATTCCTCTCATTGATGAATTACTGGATGAGTTGCATGGATCAATTTACTTCACCAAATTGGATCTTCGCTTAGGATATCATCAAATCAAAATGAAGACTAAAGACATTCCAAAAACAACATTTAGAACTCATGAGGGTCATTATGAATTTTTGGTCATGCCTTTTGGCCTTACCAATGCACCTTCTACATTTCAAGGTTTGATGAATTCCATTTTCAAACCCTTCCTTAGAAAATTTGTGTTAGTATTTTTTGATGATATACTAATCTACAACAAGTCTTGGAAGGATCATGTTGAACATGTTGATAGGGTGCTACAACTATTGGAGGAGAAACAATTATATGCAAAAAGATCCAAATGTTTCTTTGGAGTACAAGAGGTGGAATATCTGGGTCATATTGTATCTCATGAAGGAGTTAAGGTAGACCCTAGCAAAATTAAAGCCATTAAGGAATGGAAAATCCCCACATCCATAAAGCATGTGCGAGGATTTCTCGGGTTGACAGGGTATTATCGCAAGTTTGTTAAGAATTATGGGAGAATAGCAACACCTCTAACAACATTATCGAAGAAAGATGCATTTTCATGGACTCCATAAGCAATAAAGGCCTTCGAACATCTTAAAGAGGCAATGTGCCAAGCACTAGTCTTAGCTACACCGGACTTCACAAAAACCTTTATTGTGGAATGTGATGCTTCAGGAAATGGAATTGGTGTTATTTTAATGCAAGATGAAAGACCCATTGCTTTTGAAAGTCGTCCAATCAAGGGAAAGCTTTTACACAAAGCTATTTATGAGAAGGAAATGTTGGAAATACTACATGCACTTAAGAAATTGTGACCCTAACTAATGGGAAGCCACTTCAAGGTAAAAACGGATCATGATAGCCTTAAATACTTTTTAGAACAAAGATTATCCTCTGAAGAGCAACAAAAGTGGTCACAAAGATGTTGGGTTATGACTTTGAAATCATCTACAAAAAAGGGAAACAAAATGTGGTGGTAGATGCACTCTCAAGAAAGGATGAGGATGTGGAAGCATTGTTATGCGTCATTTCTATTATCCAACCAGATTGGATAAATGAAGCAAGGGAGGAATGGAAGAATGATGAAGAAGTGTGGGCACTTATTCGAAAGTTGAAACAAGATTCTAGTACATCTGATACATTTAGCTGGAAAAATGATTCGTTATGGTACAAATATTGCTTATACCTTTGTAAGAATTCCCAACTCAAGCAAAATATTCTTATGGAATTGCACACTTCTCCCTTAGGAGGGCACTCAGGATTTTTAAAAACTCACCACAGGGTTAAGAAGGAATTTTTTTGGGATGGCCTTAAATCGGATATTCAAAAGTTTGTGGCGGAGTGTTTGGTTTGCCAACAAAATAAAGTTGAAACAATTAAGACCCCGGGTATATTACAACCTTTATCCATTCCAAGCCAACGTTGGGAGGAGGTTTTAATGGATTTTATCATAGGTTTACCCAAGTCTGAGGGAAAGAGTGTCATCATGGTGGTAGTTGACAGACTTACCGAGTATGCACACTTTTGTGCGTTATCACATCCATTTAAATCCAGTATAGTTTCTACTGCATTTATGGGAACAATTCAAAAGCTACATGGAAACCCAAAGATTATTGTAAGTGACAGAGATCCCATTTTCACTGGAAATTTTTGGACAAAATTATTTTCTTGTCTTGGTAGTCAATTAGCTCATAGCTGATCTTATCATCCTCAATCTGATGGGCAAACTGAGATAGTAAACAAATGTTTGGAAGGATGTCTTTGTTGCTTTGTATCTGATAAACAGACATAATGGTTCAAATGGTTGCCTCTGGCTCAATGGTGGTATAACACTTCCTTCCATACAACAACACAAATGACCCCATTCATGGCACTTTATGGATATCAGCCACCATCCATCACATCATATTTAAGAGAAAATTCTAAGGTTCAAGCAATGGAACATCACATTGAGCATCAACAACAAGTCCTCCAACTCTTAAAGGATAACCTCGCGTTGGCGCAGAATAGAATGAAACAACAGGTGGATGAACATCGCAGCGAAAGAAGTTTTGATGTACGTGATTGGGTATTCCTACGGCTACAACCATATAAACAAATGTCCCTCAAGCAAGCTAAGAAGGATAATAAATTATCACCAAAGTATTATGGTTCATACAAGGTGTTGCAAAATATTGGTACTATGGCATACAAATTGGAGCTTTCTACAGCTTCTCGAGTGCACCCAGTTTTCCATGTTTCATGTTTAAAGAAGGTTATAGGTGACAAGCTCCCAATTCAAACAATATTGCCAGAACTTGACGAGGAAAGAAAAATTATATTGGAACCGGAAACAGTCACAGAAACAAGAACTCGACAGCTACGAAATCGATCAATTTCAGAGTATCTCATCAAGTGGAAGAACTTATCCACTGAAGATTCCACATAGGAGGATGAGAATTTTATACAGAAGCATCCAGAACTACTCAAGCGTTGAGGACAACACTTTTTTGACGGAGAGGGGCATGCTAGGTCCCTATAATACTAGTGATTACCCCATTACTATTGTAGTTGTATCCCTTATTAATATTGTTGTGGCCCTATTGTCCCCATATTGTTATTACTGTGCCCCATAAAATCCCTTTATTGCTATTTTTGTGCCTTTATATTATTATTGTTAGGTCGGTTGGGTTCTATTGTGACTCCTTAGAATCCTATATATAGAAAGGAGGTTTTGTCATTTGAATCATCAAGGAATCATTCATTTGTGTAATGTAAAGGAGGTTGCCCCCTCGAAGAGGCTGAATTCTAAGGCGTTGATCTATCTTTTCTATCTTTTTGTGAGCTAGTTTCATAACATATACATGCTAATGCCTCACACAAAGCCATAGGAGTAGCTCTAGGCCAGATAGATGAAAAATTTCCTTATGATATTTACTTTATCAGTAAGAATTGTAAAAGGCCGAACTGAACTGCATAGTAACTGAAAAGGAGCTCCTAGCTATTGTGCATTCATTGAACAAATTTAGGAAATACATTATAGGTTATCAAACATTTGTACATACTGACCGTTGCTACAATAAAATATTTAATGAATAAATCTGATGTGAATGCCCGAATTATTAGATGGTTACTTTTATTATAGCAATTTGATCTAACTATTGTTGATAATATTGGCAAGGACAATGTTGTTGCGGATTTTTTGTCTAGATTAAGTTTGCCTGTAGGTGAGAAAGGAATGGTTGATGATCAATTGCCATATGAACACTTATTCACCATTTCAGTTCTCTCTCCATGGTTTGCTGACATAGAAAACTATTTGGTATTTTCACAATTCCCACTGAATTTGTCCTCCAAAGAGAAAAGCAAGATTGTGAGGAAGAGTGCCCCATTCACTTGGATTGGGGGAAACCTCTTCAAACTAGGCTCAGATCAAATTCTAAGAAGATGTGTTAGGGAGGAAGAAGTTTTTGACATCCTTCTGACCTGTCATGATGGGCCTTGTGGAGGTCACTTTGCAGCAAAGAAGACAACATTCAAGGTGTTACAAGTTGGTTATTATTGGCCCACTCTTCATTGGGATGTGAAAAGATATACTAGTTAGTGTGATCGATGCCAAAGGATGGGATAGCCCACTCCAAAGGAAGAAATGCCTCTGCAACCTCAAGTGACTTTCGAGCCATTTGACAAGTGGGGCATGGATTTCATTAGGCCTATTGACCCTCCTTCCAAGAAAAAGCAGTATATCATTGTGTGCACTAACTATCTGACTAAGTGGGTTGAAACCAAGGCAAACAAGGTAGCAACAGAGGAGAAGGTGGCTGAGTTCTTAAGGGAGAATGTATTCTACAAGTTTGGATACCCTAGAGAACTACTCACTAATCAAGGCAGCCAGTTTACCTCCAACATGATTGAAGACTTGTTAAGCCAGCACAAGATTAAGAATATAACCTCCACTCCCTATCACCCACAAGCTAATGGGAAAGTGGAAGTGATGAGCAGAGCGTTGGAGGGAATTCTAACCAAAGTAGTTAGTAGCAGTAGAAAATATTCGGCAGATAGATTAGTTGAGGCCACCTGGGCCTATAATACCACCTGGAAGACCACCACTAGATTCACACCCTATGAGCTAGTCTATGGGAAGAAGGCCCTGTTGTCCATTGAATTTGAGTATAAAACATTGAGGATGGCAGCTCGACTAGATCTATATCTCAGCAGTGCACAAAAAGAGAGATTGCTCCAACTAAATGGTTTAGATGAGTTCAGAATGCAGGCCCTTCTACACACAGAGGTAACTCAAATTCAAAGGGAGATCTGGCATGATAATAACATCAAGGATAACCAATTTCAAGAAGGTGATTGGCCTTTGTTATATGATTCCATATATAAAGAATTTAAGGGAAAGTTAAGGACTAGATGGTTAGGGCCTTATGTTATAGAGAGATGTCATGATAATGGTTCAGTGTAGATCAGAACCATAGATGCAGAGGCCATTCCTTTACTTGTTAATGGGCACAGATTGAAAGTTTACAAAAGTTCATTGTCAAAGAAAGAGTTCATAGATGGTATCAACAAAACAGTGATGGTGGTGGAGCAAGTCTCAGCTCCTGCCTCATCAAGTCACTGAGAAAATAAAAAATAAGGAGACTCAGGTGAAAACCTCCATGAGGTGCCTGAGTCCCACTATTGGGTTGAAAACCTCTTGAGGTGGCCCAATGGTGTCAAAAAGTAAAAAGATCTCTGGGTGAAAACCTCTCTTGAGGCGCCCAAGGCAAGTAGCTAGGATGAAAACCCCTTGGAGGAAAACTAGTTGTTTAAAAAAAATAAAAAATAAATAAAAAAAGAGAAAAGAAAAATATGAAATTTTGTTTGCAGGTCAGCAAGAGGATGATCAGAGCAACAAGGGAGAATCAAAAGGGGCCTATTCAGTTCATATTTTTATTTATCCATTCATTATCCTTCACCATTCCACCATTCCTTTCATTTTTTCACTCATTTGACTCAGTTTTCAAGGGTTCTATGTTTTCTATAGGATTCCCTGTAAACCTACAGGATCCCCTGAAAACCTACAGGATGATCCTGTAGGAATTACAGTGGCTTGGGAATCCTAAAGGAAGCAACCCTAGGGCAAGGAAATGACCGACCCATGTCAAAAAAAATATATTCCTACATCATCATCTCATTACCATACCACTCTCCACCTTGATAACCCCTGCATTCATCATTAAAAAAAGATCATTTTTTTTTTTTTTTTTTTACAGTTTTCAAGAAAAAAACAATGAGAAAAAAGATGAGACAGAGAAAAGGGGGAATAACACTTGAAGATTATTTTTCATTATTCACACACCCCTAGACGTCCTCTCTTTCCATGTTCATCATCCTCAGGCCCCAACAGTGGGATATGATTAAAAATTTTGAGGGAGAAGCAACTACAAGACATCCTGTAGGAATTCCTATAGTAGTTTGTCCCACCAAACAAAAATCATAGGTTGCAGAAATTTTCAAGCATGGAGATCCAAGGGCAGAAGAAGCTCTTTTAGAGCAGCAACAACATCATCATCCTCAACACCAGGTACCTGCACATCAAGGAAATCATCAAAGGATAATGTGTGTGTGTGTGTGTGTGTGTGTGTAGATATATAGATATATAAAGGGGAGAAATCACATGCAGCCAACATACAACAAACACCTCATTTCTTCAGCAAACTATAGCAAGATAGTGTTACCACATGCAAGTATCTCACTTCACTCTCTCATTTGCATAATGTAATAAAAAATATGTAAAGATTGTGAATGAGTTGGTTTATAAGCAAAAGGTGGCCAGTTAACTTGGCCAACTTCATTCAGTCAACAAGGATAAAACAGTTAGTCCTCACACATGTGGCAACAATCAAGTCAAAGAAAATGAGGATGAGATCGAAAGAAATTAAGACTATGGATGCCCGAAGTGGGAGTTGATTACGAGGTGAGGCGAATGATGATGTGGTAGTGGGGACCAATAGTACAAAATAGAAATTTGTACCTTGGCTACTAGCAAACCACCTCACTCAACTCGACCATAAGAGGAAATAAACGTTGATCCCCATGCATACATGCATTCATCTTCTCGAGGCTCACTCTAGCAAAGTCACTCTTGGCCCTCAAGCAACCTACAGGAGAGGGAAGCTTCATTTTTTCCTGCGCAGGACCTCCTACAGGATCCTACAGGAAATCCTACAGGATCCCACAGGAATCCTACAGGATACAGTCAAGCAGTCTACAAGATTGGTAGTGAGCAATTTCAGAGGAGGAAACACAAGGGTTGGCTACATCAAGCACTGTAAGGAGGTAGGCTCTACATTTCCTCCCATTTTTCCAAGAGAAAGGAACAAAAAATATTCTAGTTTGATTGAAATTGATAGTTGTGTAAGGGAATTGTATCCACAGAAATTTCAGTCCCATTTCCTCCTCCATTAAAATTTTGTATCATACATCTCTGCTCCTCCATTCACTAGACAAAATGATAGGGGGGTTTAATAGAAGGGAGCCCATAAACACTGTGAGGATTCACCAACACCCTCCCGTGATAGAAATATTCACAAGGCATAATTGGATGGGGTACTTTGAGAAATTAAGAGGGTATGATGACGAAGTAGCTAGAGATTTTGCTCTCTCCCTCATTCCACTGACCAGGACCCATGCCATTGTTGTGGTGAGAAGCCTCTCCATAGAGCTCACCCCTGAACTCATAAGAAGAATTACCACACTTCCTTAAGTAGGGCCTTGGATAAAGGAAGACAAGGGAAATAGCCAAACAACAAAGAAGAAATTATTTCTAGAGGGAGAGGAGGCCATGGAAGACAAGAATGGAGTGAGAAGAGCAAGCCTACCATACCCCTAGAATGAAATAAGCTACCACCTTATAAAATACATATCATGTGAAGGTAGGTATAGTGTGGTATATGGATACCACTTTAGGCTTCTTGAAGAATTGAGGTTTCGAGCAGATACACCTCCTCACCACAGACTCGGCATACCCTACTTCCTTCTTCAATCCCTGATAGGTATGAGCATAAAATTGAAGGAAGGAAACTACCAGAAACTGGCCCATCATGGATTAATTAGACCGATCATAGAAGATGCCCTCCACAACCTTAGAATTCCTATCACATGTGCAACTTTCATAGACATATAGACATAGGAGGATATAAAATCCCTCACATATGACAAAAGCCCTACTGTCAGTGAAAGGGATGAAGAGGAAACTGAAACAGATGAGGATCTAGAGAGGGATGAAGAGGAAATAGATGAGGAAGAAGAGGAAGAGAAAGAGAAGGAAAGTGGTGAAGAAACAGAGGAAGATTCCAAGGAGGAAACTGATGAACAAGGTGAAGAAGAGGAGAAAGACAAAGATGAAAAGGGGAATGGAAAAGAGGAGGCAAAAGACAAGGAGGAGTCACCCAGGGTGTCTCCAGAGCCCACTGAGAGAGAGGCAACAACTTCCCTCACTTCCCTTAGCACCCATATCAAACAAAAAGGCAAAATATAGAGACAAACCCCATTATACTTTAGGACAAGAAAGAGTACAAGGATAAGGCAGGGAGAACCCCAAACTCCCACCAAGGTTCCCATTTTTATTGAAGACTCACCTAAACAACAAGAAAATATGGGTCCTCTTATTAAAACTCAAGGAGAAGGATCCTCAGCATAAACCTCTCCTAAGTCTCCTATCACTTATGAGAGAAGGCCTGTGACTAGATCTACCTCATCCAAGGTAAAAGACATCCTACTGGATACACAGTGGGACCTACAAGAAGCAAAGGCAATCCTACGGGAAACTCTGCTAAACCTATAGGAAACTCAAAAATTGGATAAGGAAGGGAGTATGCAACACGAACCAAAGAAGGAGGACCCAGAGCTAAGGGAACCAATTCGTCAACCTAACCTTGACTCCTACTACAAATTTATTGAAGGGGACAAGGTCATTCCACAAAAATTTTCCATCCCATTATTCTTTGAGCTTGAGAAAGAAAGAGATAGAACACATAGATGGATGTAGATTGCCAAGTCCAAGGGAGTAGAGGACATAGGTCACATGGAGGAAAAGCTCAAAGAGATGGGAAGAGAACTAAGTAGCCTAAGGGATAGAGAGGCCATAATGAAAACTCAGTTAGAGGCAGAAAATGAATGGTTGAAAGGACAACTGCAAGAAAAAGACAATCAATTGGGAACCATGGCTAGTCTATCTTCAGAAGCAATCCAATGCAGGATGCCAGCTAAGTCCTATGCATTATACCTTTAGGAACAGTGGCTGCAGTTCCAAATCAAGACCCTAGCAAAGAGAGACACTATGCCATTCCAGGTTTATAGACAGTTCATTGATCTCTGTGATCAAAGCACATTAGAGGATAGAGCTAATATGTTTGAGTTCTACTTGCATAACATGGCCTTGACAGATCTAAATGTATGGGACCCTAATGCAAAACTAGGGGATTTACAGTTAATGGCCTTGGCATCAAGGATGAACCATGAGGAAGCAAGGGCTGCAGAAATGAAGAAGATATTGGCAAGGGAACAAACATAGCCTCTCATGATAAGATCTGAGCAGTAAAATCCAATGGCTATGATTAGCACACATAATTTAATTGCAAATGATCCTCAACCTGCACCTAGGTATGTTGCTGCCAAAGAGAAAGCAATTACACATTTTGAGGATATGTTCAGGCTGTTAGGGGATGACAGCATGCAAGTTTTCCAAAGGAGATGGAATACTCTTCCATACAGTTTGAAAATCAGAGAATACCATTCTCCTTAAATAATGATAGAAGCACTAAACATGACACCCATGTACAAGAAAACCATCCAAAGGCTCAAAGTCAATTGGATTGGCTTGAGACTCAGTCCATCACTGCTCTTGGGGATGTTAGAAGGAAGGAGGGAAGATGAAGAAAGAAAGCAGTGGGAGGAGATAGAAAGGAAGGCAGGATTCTATGCACAGGAAGAGGAAACCACAGCAGAAGCATGGGATGTCAGGGAGGCCACTAGGGCTATGAAAGATATGGATACTGATTGTGGTTCTCAGAGGATGAGCAACAATTTCAGTAGGGGGGTGATGATGAGCCTTATCATTGGGTAACTATATGGACCTTAATTCACCTCCTAGCTTAGTCAAATCAACTCTTCTCACAATTTATTACATGTTTTGATTATATTTTGTTTAATGAGATGAGTCAAAGTGAGATATTATGCCTAGTGGACTAATGTGAATTGAATGCAGGTTTGTGAGAGGAAATCAACGAATTTTGGCAAGATTAAAGGCTAAAACTCGAATGGGGCAAGGAAGAGAGATTATAGGAGGTAAATCCTCCTCATTTACTCCTCCCTCATTTGAATATTCCTCCATCAATCACACTAGCTCGGAGTACAAGCAGCCAAGTCATGAAGATCGAAAGGCAATCGAGAAAGTGATAGTCAAAGAGTTAGTTCATCTCGAGTTTGGGAGCGGGTCTCCCTAGAGTTAAGGAAGTCGTTATAGACTTCAGTTGTATCAATAAAGAGGCCTAGAGCCTCATTAGGATTCAAATTTTTGTTGTAAAAACACTAGTTATTTTTGAGCTCCAGACTTGTGGAAGACATTGCTATGTAATTTTCTATTTTGATAATGAGAATGAGCTTCTTCTTGATCCAGTATTGAGTTAACTCAGAGGGCTGAAGCTCTTGGGTTAGGGCCCAACCCTAGTAGCAAAGCCTCCTCTTCTTGTATTTGTATGCTTAGATTAATTTCATAGATTCATGGTTAAATTGTCCTTAAAAGTATTTCATTTCAAGTAGTGCAGATGTGATTAGTTTGTTTATTAGTTTGCTTCCATTTGTGCTTTACTTCAGCAGTAGGTTAGAAAGGATAAAAGGAGCATCAAAAAGCTGTCAGTAGGTGTCCTGGCCTCACATCTTCCTTAAGGGATCATGATTTGAGGAAAGGACCCCTATGCAGCCGCAAAAAGACAAAATTCTACTTTCTCATAGATTTTAGAGTTTATTGTACGTGAACCAGCATTTGATCAATTTTCAAGTGTAGGATTTAATTATCATTTCTTCCATATTCAGTCTTACAATAGATCTCATCAATGATTTCATCTTATTATGTAAATTTTCCTCATGCATGAAGTAGACAACTAGCTCATTAAACTCTATTTTTCTAGTTTGTTAAAATCCTTCTTGTTTACATGATTTTTGGGAAAATATAAATGTTTGATGTATTGCAGGTTCTTTAGAAGCAAAGAGAGATCTCATAGTCATAAACCTCCTCCCAACTTCACCCATCCATGATCATTCCTTTCTTTCACTAAGACCCTCACCAATTTCATCATTTTTCAAGGAAACTTATCCAAGCATGTTGAGAAAATCCAACCATCTCCCAACCTTGGTTGTGAGTTCTGAGTGATCCTAGGCATTTTCTCACTCCATTACATCCACCAACTACCTTCCCTAAGCCTTCCATCACCTTCAGCACCCATCATTTTTCTCTCGGTTGTATCCTATAGAAATACAGGGAATCCTTTAGGTTTTTAGGACATCCTGTAGGTTTTCCTGTAGTGGCCTGTTTTGAGGCTAAATTGAGGGAAAACCTTTAGGAAGCCACACAAGGTCACCTAAGGGTATCCCAAACCTTCCTACCATCCACCACCATCCCTAAGACACATGCCACATCACCAAAAGAGATTATCTTTCACACTTGTTTTTCCATAAAAAGAACAAAAAGAAAAAAACAGATTTGTTGTAGCCATTTACATGCATAGTAGTAGAATGTTGATGCTTTGAATTTACATGCATAAGATGGTTGAATTTCATACATGTTAATGTTAATCTAGCATTCTTTTTGAAACATAGTCTCTTAGCAGTTAGGTAGGAAATGATGTGTTTTAGCATTGGATTTCAGTCTGTTTACTTACTGCAGTAGACAAGATTTCCCTTAGAGTATATTTCTCTTTCCCTCATCAATAATCAAGCTTATTTTGAATCCATAGAAGTCTGGCATGAAAAACCCTAGTGGTCCCTCGCCAGCTGAATAGTGACAAAAGGTAGACTATCAATTTTACTTGTGTATACAACACTGTCACCTCCAAGTTTGTACAAACCCTAGGTTGATAAAGTAATGTTGGTAGCCCCAGGAGTTGCAACATTCTTGCTACAATATTGGTGCTTATCAGTCAGTGAGGTGGATGGGATGGTGGATGGTCGGTTTCGGGAGCGGTGGGACAAGAGCATCTCGAATTTGAGCTGGAGTGACAGAAGGTTCTTTGACATTCTGGGAAGTCTGAAAATGGATTCGAGTGTGCAAAGTACAGAGAATAGTTCCCGGTCAAGCTCTTGGGGCAGTCATAGGCCGAGGTTAAGGGGGCCATGGGTGGGAAATTCTCTCATTGGTAGGAGAAATCTACCAACATGCATCAATTGTGTGCAGGACCACATGGAATTAAGGGAAGGCCTGGTTGTATTGCAGTGCAACATATACAATCAACAACAAGAGAACCTGACTATGCAGGAGAGACAACTGGAAAAGAGGGAGTGTATTCATCAACTAGAGGATGAAGTGGATGCATTGTGGCAACAAATTGAGCAGCTAAAGCTTAAGGTTGAGGATAATAGCAAGGGCAGCTCCATTGAGCTAGACCAGAACAAGGGCACTGAAGAAGTATCCACTGGCCTAGACCTAAAGAGTATAGTGCCAATGGATATATAGTCTTTATAAGTATTTCTCATTATTTTTATATGGCATAATGCAAATGTAAATATTTAAAGCTTCAGTTTTGTCGTATTTATAGTTATATGAGCACTCAAGGGGAATTTTTGTGTGAAGTATAGAGAACACTTATACATCAAGACTGCACACCAAATGAGGTATAATTAGCCCTTAGAATGCTTTAATTTCTTTTGTAAAATCTCAATTTTGTTTGCGAACGGGCACATTATATTTATATAACAAAATCTACTCATTCTCGTTAAAAAAAAATATATCTAGTTTCAAGCACTTGTGTCACTTGAAAACCTACATTTTTCCAATATCATAACAATCTATTTCAACAAAAATAAAATATCATAAGAATGATTCCTCTCGTATTGTTTCTCCTTTAATGTCCATGAAATCAACCAGATAATATCACACTTATTTGGTTATTACATACCCCATTCAACCTGTAAGTTGGTTTACAACATGAGTTTATGAATAACCATATACTATTACACTTCATTTCATTAAAACATAACATTAGACCCAGTATCAACATATCAAGGTCCTTTAATTAAAACATTTAGGTTAGAAATAAATCATGTAACATCTATCATTGACAATATAGTTGTAAATATTCATAGTATTTACACATACATAGATCCACATGTCCATAATTTGAAGTTCCAATGTTGAATAGTGTTTGGCGGATAATACACACTGAAAATACAATTAGGGAAAAAGTAAATGTAGTTACATGGGTCAAAATGTGGTATTACATCTCAGTAATATTGAATATATGAAGTCAATGAATTCTTACCTATATTACATTGGTTCCCTCTCCATGTAAGTGTAGAAGGGTTGGAGTAAGCATGCCTTCACCCTTGGTGTTGGTTGAGATTCACCATTCTAAGATAAAAGTATCATTTATATGCATGGAATTTTAAAATGATATTTTTATAGTAATATAAGTGCATTCATGAAAATATTTTTTATATAAGTAAAGCGTGTCTATTTAAATAGGAAGGATATATATGGGTAAAATTAGATTTGATCTTATTGTATGATTAGAAAGTAGTAAATATGCATTAGGAACAAGTACATTATAAGAATCACCCACTTTATAATTTGGAGTTTAATTACATAGAGTATGTTAGGGTCCATTAAATATAGGAGTCCTGAATTTTCAATAAGTGTTTATCCTATTGGGATATTGTAAATATTTATTTTATCATTTCAAGATTGTTATGTTGAAAAAAAATGAAAAAAAAGGAAAAGAGAAAAAGGAAAAGAAAAGAAATTAAAAGGGGAATAAAAAATAAATTATAATACCTATATATATATATATATATATATATATATATATATATATATATATATATAGGCCCCCTATAGCGAGCTGGTTAAAATGCCATTTTTTGAATTATTTAGAAAAAATTTCTATTATCTAAAAAAACTTTGGTTAAATGTTTTTTTAGCATGATATGACATGTTTGTCATGTTGTAAAATTGGCGCATGTATCGATAGTCAAGATCTCCTCTGCCAGGATCAACGGCAGGAGGGAATTTTTGGATCCCCGACACTCTCGATAGTTAACAGAACGGGGGGTCCTAAAAAGCAGATTCCGCCAAAACCCCCGAAGCGACATGTCAACTCCTAGTCTTTTTTGGGCGGTCCCCTCCCAAAACAGTTTACCGCTCACACCCCCCCTGAAAAACTACCCTCTTCTTTGCACATCCACACATCACCTCCCCACGCCACCTCCACCTATTCGCCCACCCCATTGGTCCTTCCTCCTTCCAAGTCATCGATACCTTATCCCTCCCATGTCAACATCTCTCCGTACAACCCAACAGTTCAAACATTCAAATTTTCCCGCCAATTGAACGTTGGATATTTAATCCTTCCTGCTACATGGATAAGTTATGAATTAATGTTTTCCCCCACGCCTAAAACAGTTAATTTTCTGTTACTATCCCTCACCATTCTCTTTAAAAACCACCATAGAAGTTGACCTTTCTTCCTTTCATGACATTATTCTATGTGCATGTAGTTGCAGGGTGAAATTACAGTGATCAGGCGTTGTTGTCAGTTTTGATCCCACTGAAATACACTCAAATTGCAAACCAGGTCACCCATTTCTTGATCATCCTCAATTCACAATTTCTACATAGAATGGAAAGAGAAAAATGGTGGAATAAATCCCGATGGTTCCCCCAGTCCCATACCTTGACATAATACCTTTGATTGACACCCAATTTAATATTTTTGAGACTGGTTGTGAACTCGATTTATACAAACTTCACAATTGGGTGAAGTAGAAATACCTCGACCATAGAAATGATTTGAGCATCTGGGAAGCATTTCTCCCCCAATTCATTTTCCCCCAAACCCATCTCTTCCCTGGGTTCTCCACCTAATGTCACCTTCGATACCTTCATAGCAAAAAAACAGTCATTTCTCAGAACAACGAGATTATTTTCTTTGTATCTCTCAAAAGCATTTTTTAGGATTTATAAATAAATCCCCAAGCATCCCTGCATCCTTTTTCCTTAGACTCATTGATGGAATTATACAAACAACTTACCTTTCCCCATAGATCTCATATTTTTGGGTGTTTCTTTCTTGAAAAAGATGAGTTACCCAGAACAAACCCCCCATACCATATTTCTATTTTCCCAGAAATGTCCAAACAGGTAATTTCAATAGTCATTCGATTGCTTGGTTATAACTCATACCAATGGGTAGATGAAGTAGTTTTAGGATTCTTGTCAGTTTTCTTAGTGGGAAAAAATCCTTTAGTTTTGTTCAATTACAGTTAATTCCTATTTGATGTCATCCATGAGTAGTTTATGAAATTCAAAGCTGAAGGAGCATTCAAATATCAGTCGATGTTATTGTATCTCATGCTATATTATCATGTAGACAATTTCAAATTCCAATTGCAAAAGATGGACAAGCAGGGCAACCCTTTGTCAGTAATCCATTGGACTTCACTAGATAGGAGGAATTCAGAGGAATACACCTATACAAATTTTGTGGACAAGTTTCTTCACACTTCTCTATGTTTTTTATGCAGTGACATCATACCAAGGATATCTCCACAAATCAGAAAGGTCTTACACCTCTCAAAATAGTTAAAGGTTGGAGACTAGTATTTATACTAGAGCTACATCGTGATAAGGATTTATGGATGTGAACTCCATCCATATTGCCTACCAGTGTTTGTACCAATAAGAATACTTTCTTTAGAGTATGTTAGATAGACGCCTAGTATGGATGAGTTGCATTTGTATCTAACAAGAAAAAATCACAGTTCAAACTAAAAGAACAAGTGGGCCCTTTCATTGTGATCACTAGAGCAACGACAAAGGAGGTAGAGGCAGTCCTGAAACAGATGAAGTTCAAACTCAATTTTACATTGTCCTATGATCTCTTGGGAGTAATCTCTAAGCTGAGAGTTGAACAAAAATGTACTCCTTATCCTCATACGCCAAGGCCCGACATAGAACAATATGAAAAAGAAGAGGAATGGGTAGAAAACACTTTGCAGGAAGTTAAGGAATAGACGATTAGTCAGCCATCACTATAGACTCCCATCCCTAAAGATAAATAAATCAAGAGGCCAAGGGAAATTATGTCACCTACCAAATTAGAAACACAAGTTGCATACTTTCTAGTTTTTAAGGGAAGGAAGAAGGATCAACTGATCACAACCAAATTTGATAGCATAATTAATCCTCAGGTGAACAACATTTAGGAAGAATATTCAGAAGAAAGTGATACCTAGGAGTAGACAACTTTAGTGTTGACAAGCACTCCAACCACCTCACTTCCCTATGTAGAAGAAATAACTCAGTCTCTTGTTTCTTCTACTTCTCAGGTTCCACCACAGCAAAGTATTTTTGCTAGGTACAAGGAGATAAAGCTAAAGAATAAAGCTCTCAAAGCTTCAACATACTCAGAGTTTTGGAAACAAACTGCTACAACATGGCACATGTTATTGTCTTCTTTTGACTCAAAAAAGGGGCAATTTCAAATGGCCTTCTTGGAGCCCAAATTTGCAGCACCCAAGGGTGCTGAAGATTATAAAGCGTCGGTATTTTCAACTAACACTAAGTAGGTCCATGCAATCGATCAGATCGGTTTGCATAAGCAGGCAGGAGAAATGATTTATTCTATTTTGACCAGCTCTAGAACGATTGCTTCAAAATTGCAAGCTTCATTGAACAATGTCCACTCACAGCTCAAAATTGAGAGGATGTCCTCTATGGCTAAAGATACCAAAATCAGAACGCTAGAAGAATTAGTTGTTAAACTAGGATATGATCCTAGTGATGTCAAAGCAGTGGAGGAGGTGATTAAAAGAATGAATTTTGACATTCAGTCTCTTAGAAAACAACTTAAGCGCCCTACTACAGAACACCCCCAGACCAAAGAAGTCACAAGTTTGGAGATGGAGAAAGAGAAGTTGTTTACTTTAGTGGTGGAGAAAAATGCTCAAATACATAAAATGGAATAGGACATGGAGGCACTACTAAAGGAAAAGGAAAAATGGGAAGTAGCAGGTACAACAACATAAACATCAACAAGTACATCAACAGGAACATCAACAATAAAAACCATAATCCAGCGCCTATCACAAATAGCAGTTTCAAACTCCTCAGAAAGGCTAACTCAAGCTTTGGGGGAGTTGTCTTTAACAAACAAAGAAGTAGAGAAATTGACAACAACTTTGACCAAGATGGAGGGAGAAAAAAAAATCATATAATGCATACTTGGCAGAAGTGTAGAAGAACTTTAAACTTATTCAGCAAATTTAGAAGTTTGAGGATGAGTCTATCATCATTCAGATGTTAGGGAGGCAAAGAGCAACATTTGGCATAACATCAATGCCAACATTACAGATTTATGGCCCTCCATTCAAATCATTTTTTAACAGGAGGAAATGGTATGAATATTGAAGATAGAAGTAGATTAGACAAGAGCTGCCATTGAGCATAGACCAAAAGAAGCGCACAAAATTATCAAGATGTTAAATTCTAAAACCAGAGAAGAATTGGAGGAGCTTAATATCTAGGACAGAACAGAAGTAGTGATGGAAGTCAAAAGAGTTTTGACTAAAAATAATTTGATGGTACAATTAGAAAACAAATACAAAGAGCTGGAGCTATAGGTAAAGAGATTCAATAATAATAAAAAATTGTGCTACAGGAAAAGGGACTTCCAAAGCTTAGAAAATCTAATGGAAAATTTATTCCATTAGAGAATTATCAAGAAAAGTTGTGCAACATTGTTTCATATGTATAAAAATTTTCAAAAGAAAAGGGAATCAGCAGTGAAGAATCGGTCCTATAGGGTCTACAATATGATTTGAATATATAGCACGAAATTCATCATTTGTTTGTAAATAGGCCAACTTTCCAAATTTACACTGAAGTGGATGAAAAATTTAGGAGCATGGTGAATTTTTCAATCCCACATGAAGAAAGGTGGGACCAACTATTGGAGTTACTCTATCAAGAATAAAACCGAAGACCTACATTTTGGCATGGAAACAGAAGCAAGGAGAAAAAAGGAGCATAGTTTGCAACAAATTCCCTAAAAAATCAACAAATAACTGAATTTGTCCAAGGCTTCTATTTTTTAGTTATATTTTAGAGAAATATGTAATTTTGTTAGAATATTTGTTGTAATGAATTCCTTTTGGAATCTGAGTAGTTTAGCAGAAAGTCTGTAAATATATTGTAATAAGGCTTAGCAAGGGTTGGCACTTGGATGAAGGAAGGAGCCATATTTTGATATAAGTTGTGCATTGTACTGAAGTGATTAATTTACAATAATACAGAGAGATTGTGTTCTAGGATTCCTGTGTCAAGCAATTGATGATGTACTTTCTCATGTGAAATTGTTATTTTCTCAACTTTCTATATGTTTTTTGTCTCTATTGTTTCAATAAGACAAATAGAAAAATTTTCTTAAGTGTACTCTGCTCTGGCTTGTAAACAATATCGATTTTTTCATATTGATGTTAAGTATAGAATTCATCCCATCATGCTCTATATTTAATTGAACTTAAATCATATTCATCTTATACACTCCAAAAATACTTTAAAATGTCCAAAAGTTTTCCTATCCTGCCTTGTTACAGTTGCTCTGTCATTTTTGTGTTTGATCACCCAAAGATTGATGACTCCATGCCCAATGGAATTTCCCTACAAATTTCAATCAAATATTTGAAAAACCAACCGCAGAACTCAATAACTATCATAATATCTTAAAATGGAAATCTAAATAAAAAAGAGAGATCCCTCTCTAAAGTTGGAAGGGTTAGATCCCAGCTTTGCAAGTGGTTTTGTGGTTACCTCTGGGTTTCTGTCCACAACCTAGGGAAATTACAGAGTGATAACAAAGTATATAATTTGCACACATACATGATTTTTAAAAGGTACGATGGAAAGTGAGTGAGAAAAAAGAGGAAAAATTTCCTAGTAGGTGGGTGAATAAGAGGCATATTAATAAATTAAAATTAAGAAATATGCATGAAGTAGCATATGCCATATTGCACAAGTGCTAATCCAAAATGGATTTTGGATAAGACTCCTAAGTCTAAGTGTTCCTCACTGGGGAAAAATGAAAGTCCAAGGAAGTTCCTGGAACTAGCCCCATTGCAGAGATCATCTCATTCTGAATCTACTACAACTTGAATGGGCAAAAATTGACTTAGGATGCAGAAGTTATCATAAAATGAAACTGCCTCTATCCTTTGGAAAAAGGAGCAAAATCCCCTAAAAATGGGTCCTAAAAACCCTCTAAGTCTTCAAAATCCTCAAAAATATTCAAAACTAGCGCAAAAGGAGGACCTTTAGAAAAGGCAGATAACACTATCGGGACCCAAAAATCTGAAGAAATGGTGGAAATAAGGCCTATCGGAGGCTTAAACCAATAATGAACAGGAACTGTCAAATCTGGCCAATCAACGGTCTAAATCTGATCGAAAATCGCAATCGGCGGATATTGGAACATGTTATATGGTTAGTGCGATCGCAATATCGCAATCGGCAGTTACAATGGAGTGCACATTAAATGGCCGGGGTATGTACGATGTGCGATTGCGACAAGTCATATCAGAGTTACACAACGGCGAGGGGATATAAATACATATAGATATATGTGTGTGTGTGTGTGCGTGATGCGATGAAAACCAGATCTAAAAGGGTTTGAGAATGCAAATACATAATATTTCAAATCCGATAAAGCCATTTTTCGGGATTTTTCCATGTTTTAACATTTTTTAAAATATGAAGGGAAACCTTGGAACAGGGCCGAAGCGACTTGCGATAGTGATTTCAGGCGGACCCGATAGGGATATATTGTGCAATTATAAAGATTTGAAGTCCGGTGAACAATGTTCTTTGCGGATTTTTCCCGTGTTTAGTGTATTTTCCTGTGTAAGCCGAGAATGCCAAAATTAGGGGATTTCAAGCGTCGGTGGTCCCTTCCATTGCAGCACAGGTGGCCACCATCCCTGAGGGCATTTAGCAATGATTGCTAATGCTCAGAGAGGGGATTTGAGTGGACCAAAATAGGAAGACAGAGAGCCCGTGAGGGAAAATGAACCAACAGTGCCGATTTGGCTTAAAAGCCACAGAACGATAGAGATAGATTATTGTTGGTTGTTGAGGCTGTTATTGGGGTTTTTTTTGCTGAAAGTGAAGCCAAAGTAGGAAGCTAAGGTAAAAGAGGCAGCGCAGAAGCAAAAAGAGTGGCCGAGGAAGTCACTTGGAAGTCAAGTGAAAAGCCAAGAGGGTTGTAAACTGATAAAGAGCAGAAAGGAGCCAGAGCTGAAGAGCAAGAGCTAGAGCCAGAGCCAAAGAGCCAGAGTCAAAGTTAAGAGCCAGAACCAAGAGCCAAGAGCTAGAGCTAAGAGCCAGAGACAAGAGCCAGAGCTTTAATAGCCAGGGATAACATGGTGTCTAAACATATTGTTTCTTTGTAAAACAGTAGGAGTTGAGCTAATTGTAAAAAGGACTTATACCATAATCCTAGAGAGCCTAGTTGAGTTGACTAGACCTCACGGAGATGTAGCCCAAAAGTTGTGGGTGAACTCCTAATTAAATTGTTGTTTCTGTGTGATTGTTCATTGTTGCTTTATTTTTTGTTACATGTTTTTATACATCAATGTGAGCACATTTACATATCAACACAAACATTAGATTTTAAAGCATATAATCAATTAAAAATCAATACAAGCCTACACCCATATTTTCAAGCACAGATTTAATTCCGCATTGGTTAATCAGTAAGACTTGGGAAAATTTAAGCTTTGGAAGTGGGAGAGGTTCTTGGAAGTTAGACAAGAAGCCTAAGTGCCCCATTTTCATATCAGTTGGTATCAGAACTTAGATTTGATTAAACCCACCTTCAAAGAAGGTTATATTAGAATGCTTGATTGACAAAGCAAAGACTACCTGTCTGAAAGGTGTTTGAACAACAAGAGGCTGATTGCATGCTTGTTTTGCAGACTAACTATTTTCTAAGTTTGCAGAGGTAAAGGGAAAGCTACTGATAGCTCAGTCTGAGAAGGACAAATAGGAAGAAGGGATGAAGGCATTCTTCTATCCCAAATGACCTCAAGGAAATCCAAAGCACAAGAGGTTTGTTGCAAGAGGTTGCTTAAATAAGCTCTTTATTTATCTTGTTGAAGTTTTTTTTTGTTCATTGGCATAATGACAACTTCTACAAGTGGGTCCTCAGATTCTGCTCTCTTCACAAGATTCTTTGATGAAGACATGAAGCAAGACTTGTTCATCATGATGAATATGGTGAGAGAAATGTATGAGGATGGAAGAAAGAGCATCATACTTAGAAAGTAATTGAATTCCATGAAGGAAGAGAAGCAATTGCTTTTTGACAAATTACAGGAAATGGAGAGGCAACTTCATATTGAAAATATGAACCTGAAGAGGATGCATGAGTTGGAAACACATCTCTTTGTTTCCCAAGAAGCCTTAGTCAAGTATCAGCTTGAAGAAGAGGTAAACCATTCCAGTTTGTCTTCAAGTTCCTCTAAGGATGCTTATATTGGTTCTTTTGAAAAACATACTAGAGGCATAGGTTCCAAGCTAATGTCCAAGATGGGCTATGAAGGGAAAGGCTTGGGTAGACATGCACAAGGTATTGTTGAGCCAATAATGATTGAGGAAAGGCCTAAGTATTTGGGTCTTGGCTATGGACAAGCTCATGGAGAAAGTTCCAAAGCTGCCATGAAGGCCATTGAAACAACTCCAAGAAGGGGTTGCATTGTAGAGTGTGAAGATTGTATTCAGGAGGAATGCAATAGCTTGAAACATCATTTGTAGGATGCAGGTGTTCAGAAGCACACACTTGAACCAGAGAGTTGGGGAGACTCTAACAGCCTTGAAGAGATTGATGGTGTTCCAAAGGGTCCCAATTCTTCATTTGATTCACCTCCTCATTAAGGAAACCAAGGTGAAAGAGAAAGGTATAAATCTGGTTGTAAATGTGCAAAGCATGATAAATTTCCACATATGTATGGGAGAAGAATTGCACGTTCCTTTTGTGGGTTGGATAACCATAATGTTTCTAGATTTTGGAAGAGAATGGCCACATACAGGAAACTTTTGAAGGAAAATAAGCAAGAAGCCAAAGGTCCATTGGACAAAGCAAAACATGTTGTCAAGAGGATGCACATGTAGTGCACTTACTACCATAAAGCAAGGAAATCTTGCTGAAAGATGTTGGACTTTGAATCCAGCAATGCTTCCACAAAAGCTGAAGAAAGTGGAAAGAGAAGATGGCAGAAATGGAAAGGAAGACTCCATGACTGATGTGTCTCAGGATGATTCACATGTTGATGCTGATGTGCAGAAAAAGGTAGTACCTTTGAAAGGGACTGGTAAGAAATGGTTAGAGTTATTATCCGATTAAGATTGCATGTCTATTGATGCATCTATTTGCATTTCTTTGTTAATGGAATGCAAGTTGCAGGATGTTGCCAAGCAGGTGAATGGAGAAGTTGAGTAGGAGACTCACTTTGTTGTTGCAACATTATATTTCATTTTAGCTTTGAAAGTACAGTGTGCTTAAGTGAAAGTTGAAAGATGAAATGCATGCTTGAGATGCATGAACCCAGGGATGTCGATGTTTTCCTTGTATTTGAACATCTTGTCATACAGGTACAAATGAAAGTTTTGTGGAGTAGATGTACTTCACATTTGTTTGAACCACCTTGGATTAATGATCAAAGCAGAGAAGCTCAAACTACCTTCTATAACCATTTAAACAGGAGTTCTGCAAGAAGGCAAGGAGGAAGACAGTTCTTCCCAGGAAGACCAACCCATCCAAGAAGGGAAGTGGTCAGAAACTTTAGTTCAGGGGCACTATGCAAAGGCAAGGTAGGGAGGCTGAAAGAAGAGAGTGAGTCACTCTCATTTACTGCTCAGATTAGTATATCAGTATTTTGGAGACCAAAAGTTCTTTTAGTGGGAAGGCGTGATCCAAAATGGATTTTGGATAAGACTCCTAAGTCTAAGTGTTCCTCACTGGGGAAAAATGAAAGTCCAAGGAAGTTCCTGGAACTAGACCCATTGTAGAGATCATGTCATTCTGAATCTACTGCAACTTGAATGGGAAAAAGCTGACTTAGGATGCAAAAGTTATCATAAAATGAAAGTGCCTCTATCCTTTGGAAAAAGGAGAAAAATCCCCTAAAAATGGGTCCTCAAAACCCTCTAAGTCTTCAAAATCCTCAAAAATATTCAAAAACTAGTGCAAAAGGAGGACCTTTAGACAAGGTGAATAACACTATCGAGACCCAAAAAGCTGAAGAAATGGTGGAAATAAGACCTATCGGAGGCTTAAACCAATAATGAACAGGAACCGTCGGATCTGGCCGATCAACGGTCCAGATCTGATTGGCAATCGAAATCGGTAGTGGCAGTAGGTGGATATCGGAACATGTTATATGGTTAGTGCGATCGCGATATCGCAATCGGCGGTTATAGTGGAGCGCATATTAAACAGTCGGGGTATATGCGATGTGCGATTGCGACAAGTCACATCGCAATATCGCATCGGAGTTACGCAACGACGCAGGGATATATGTTATATATATATATATATATATATATATATATATATATATATATATATATATATATATATGCGATGCGATGAAAACTAGACCCGAAAGGGTTTGAGAATGAAAATACATAATATTTCAAATCCGATAAAGCCATTTTTCGGTATGTTTCCATGTTTTAACGTATTTTTAAAATACGAAGGGAAACCTTGCAATAGGCCGAAGTGACTTGTGATAGCTATTTTAGGCGGACCCAATAGGGATATAGTGTGCAATTATAAATAATTGAAGTCCGGTGAATAGTTTTCTTTGCAGATTTTTCTCGTGTTTAGTGTATTTTTCCTATGTAAGCCGAGAATGCCAAAATTAGGGGATTTCAAGTGTCAGTGGTTCCTTTCGTTGCAACATAGGTGGCCACCATACCTGAGGGCATTTAGCAATGATTGCTAATGCTCAGAGAGGGGATTTGAGCAGACCAAAACAGGAAGACAGAGAGCCCGAGAGGGAAAAGGAACCAATAGTGCCAATTTGGCTTAAAAGCCACAGAACGATAGAAATAGATTATTGTTGATTGCTGAGGTTGTTGTTGGGGTCTTTTTTAACTGAAAGTGAAGCCAAAGTAGGAAGCTAAGGTAAAAGAGGCAGCACAGAAGCAAAAATAGCAGTCGAGGGAGTCACTTGGAAGTCAAGTGAAAAGCCAAGAGGGTTGTAAACTAACAGAGAGCAGAAAGGAGCCAGAGCCAAAGAGTAAGAGCCATAGCCAGAGCTGAAAAGCCAGAGTCAGAGCTAAGAGCCAAAACCAAGAGCCAAGAGCCAGAGCCAAGAGCCAAAGCTTCAAGAGCCAGGGGATAACATGGTGTCTGAACCCACTGTTTCTGTGTAAAATAGCAGGAGTTGAGCCAAGAGCTTGTAAAAAGGACTTATACCATAATCCCAGAGAGCCTAGTTGAGTTGACTAGAGCTCACGGAGATGTAGCCCAAGAGTTGTGGGTGAACTCCTAATTAAATTGTTGTTTCTGTGTGATTGTTTATTGCTCCTTTATTTTTTGTTACATGTATTTATACATCAATGTGAGCACATTTACATATCAGCACAAACAGTAGATTTTAAAGCATATAATCAGTTAAAAATCAATACAAGCCTACACCCATATTTTCAAGCATAGATTTAATATCGCATTGGTTAATCATTAAGACTTGGGAAAATTTAAGCTTTGGAAGTGGGAGAGGTTCTTGGAAGTTATACAAGAAGCCTAAGTGACCCATTTTCAAATCAAGTGCTATAAAAGAAGAGGAAGGGTTACCCATGAGAAAGGGTGACCCATGAGAAGTACTTTTTTCACCTTCAATTTGAATAGGTGTGATAATGTTGAAATTTACATGGAGAATTAATGAGAATGAGACAGATTTTGCAAAACCTTGAAAAAATAAACCTAAGAGTGATCACCATGGTTTAGTATATTTTTACACAAAGTGGATTAAATGTTAGGCAAAGTCAATGGTCTAAAATTTTGAGTGAATATAACTTTGATATGTCTTATATCATAAGAAACTTAAGCAAGTTAATTAGTGCTCTAAGCCATTGGTCTTGCATATTTTCAATAATACCTTTGAATATTAACATTATAGAATGAATATTAGGCCTATAGTAGAATGAAAATAGGTATGGAAAAACAAGAACGACATTTTATAATGAAATGGTAAGAATCCATAAATGTGAGGGATATTCCCTAGATGAAGACGGTTTACAAAGATTTTGTAGGAGAATTAATGTACCAACTAATGAAGATATCCATCATTTGAAACTAAGAGAGGTTTGTGGAGATAAAAATATGTATGTAGACTTAAAATTACTACTTTTTTGGCAAGAAATAGAAAGATGTGGTGAATTATGTGGCAGAATGCTTAGAATGCTAGCATATGAAGCCTCAACAACAAAACCCAACAATATTTATATAGTCGCGTGTAATACCTAAACAAAAATAGGAAGTAATGTCAATGGATTTCATAGTGGTGTTGTTTATGACCTCAATGAAATGATATTGTATTCTACTAGTTATCGATACCTTGGAAAAGAGTGCTTAAATGTTACCATTAAAAGAAATTAACCAAGAACCAAAGGTTGTTAGGGAGTTTATAAATAGGATAATCAGACTATCTTGGGTTCCAAAGAAAATAATTTATGACCATGGGTCAACATTTATAAGAAAATTTCCATCAAGGTTTCAAGAGGCTTTAGGAATTCAAGACAATTTTAGTATAGAATATCACCCAAAGACAAATGGCCAAACTAAAATATTAAATAAAGTATCAGAGTATATTCCATGTATGTATTATATGGACTTAGAGAGTCAATGTGAATATTTCTTACCTTCTTAGGTTTTTGTATAACAACATACATTATAGTTGATCAAGATGCCTCACTTTGAGTTCTTGTATGGGAAACCTTGTAGGACTCTTCTCAATTGGAAACTATCAGAGGATAGAGCGTTATATGGGCCCAAAATCATTGAATATATGGAAGAGGAAATGAGAACAATCCAATAGAGGTTGAATAAGAACATTATGAACAAAAGAGTCATGTGTATCATGAAAATATATTAGATAGAAGATACAATGACGAGGATTGAATTTTCTTGTGGGTCAGACTCCAAAAGAGTTCCATTGAATTTGGAAACAGTTCCAAATTGTGATAGTGGTTTGTGGGACCTTTAAATATCACATAGAGACTGGGACTAGTTGCTTATCATCTTACTTTCCATCAAACCTAGGTGTTATGCATGATGTTTCATGTTTTTATTTATGTCATTATATTTTGAATCCATCTTGTGTGCTTGATCTAAGTAATTTGTAGGTTTAGGGTTAATATCTTAGACCAGAAAAGTCTACAAATTTGGCATTGATTCATGTACCAACTCATTGTCCAATGCAATAGTTATAGTCCCAATTCTACTATTTGCGAGGATGAAAACTTGATTTGTCACAAATTTCACTATTGTTTTCAATAACTTCAAGACCAAGTTTCACAAAAAGAGGGACTATGTCATTCCGTATTTTTTACTAGTCATGTGATTACCTGATATTGTTTTGCAAGATATTCTATATGTGTGGATGACCCAATATTATTAATGGATACATTTTCATATTATTTGTGCATTAATTATGAACATATTCAGACCTTTTTATGTTATTAAATGAGTATATTCCTAAGTATGGACTTATGATTTGGCTTGATGATGTCTATATCTGACAATTGGAATTGAATTATTTTATTACAGTTATTGATCATTTACTAAGTGCGATAGGTAAAAATAATACACATATAAACTTTGAAAGTGTCTCGAGATACCAAGATCATAGTTAGAGTTAAAGATTGGATGCCTTGATCTAGATTTTATGTGCATATTATTTATATTTGTTATTTGATAATGATATTTTATGTGTGTTTCCATATGAATGTAGGGATAATAGATAGTATTGCTAACTTAACCTACATATGGAGAAAGGTTGTATGAAAGAGTTGTGACATGTGTACCATTGAAAGAGGGTGATATTAATCCCACCTATTAGAAACTCCCTTAGTGTAAAATAGGGTTGGAGTAGACTTTTGTTGACCTAGGAGGTTAAACAATGCCATGAGGGTAGGTTTTAGAGGTTACTCATGAGAATTAATTGGCGGTCACACATTAAGGACTTGGGGTATTTACTCCATATAAAACCACGAGCCTCTCACCAATAGTAAATGAGATTGAGTTAATGAGGTCTCGTAGATGGTACATTGGTTCCTTATCCACATAAATATGTATCCAAGGGTTGGAGTGATCACAATGCCACCCTAGGTACCAGGTAAGATTCACCATTCTAGGATAACAATATCATTTCTTGGCATGGAATTTAAAAGAAATACTTTTATAACAATAGAAGTGCATTTATGAAAAAAATGTTCTTACAAGTACAGTGAGCTTATTTAAATAGGAGGGTCATAAATGGGTAAAAATAGATTTGATTCTATTATTAAATTAGAAAGTAGAAATTATTTAATATGAACAAGTAAGTAATAAGAATCACTCACTCTATAATGTGGAGATTTTTATTTAATTAATAAAGGTATATAATGTGCATACACACACGAGTTTTAAAAGGTATGAGGGAAAGTGATTGAATAAAAAGAGGAAATAGTATTTAGGAGGTGGGCGAATAAGAGGTATATTGGTACATTAAAATTAGGAACTATTCATGAAATAGCATGTGACATTTTGCACAAGTAATATAAAAGAATAAGGATGGACATTATTGATTCTTGTATCTTGGTGGGTACTTCTGCATAGGCCTTATGTCTAGGAATGTAGAAGTCGCCCGCATTCTCCTTAGAATAGTTACTTTAAGTTGAGAAAGTTTCTAATCTATCTTAGCCTAAGTCTAATTTAGGAAAAAGCACATATTAGTGTGTTGGCTTATTGAGCTAATAGAAACTTAGGAAAAGTAAAGTAATTTACTTTAGTGAGTAAGTTTTAATCTTAGTCCTTGATCCCAAGCGGGGTGAGATCTAATATCAACCATTAATCACTTTTGGATTAGGGTTAGGGTTAGGGTTTTGGTTTAATGTAAAGTTATAAAAGAAAAGCTAGAGAGAGGGAGAAAGACATACAATAGTAGCACAAGATTAAGAGTGGCATCTCAGTGAGCGATGTGTTGGGTCTAAGGGAGTTCAAAGGGGTTGAAGATCTAGATCTGGAAGTGAGAATGAGCATCGAACTAAGGTAGATCTACTAGATCATATTTAGGTTATTGAATTTGTATTTTCTCAATTAAGCCATTATCCTAGGATGGGATCCAAAGTAGGTTCTAAGTCATTTTAATCATGAATTCATTTGTTGGGAAAAAATTTGTGTTATTGTGATTTAGATCATTATTTTCTTCCGCTAATTTTTTTTTAGGAACCTGGTTGTGTGTTTGTTTAGTAATTATTTCCTAGGAATTAAATGCCAGGTGTTAGGTTTAAGGAAATATAACATGGTATCAACGTTGAAACTCTAAATAAAATTGATCTTGAAATTGGAGGTTCCACGTCAATACATGATTTCTAGGGCCGGGTTTAAGAGGGTCGACATTGGTAGCTATACAATGTACAATGTGACCGACTTGAGGAAAGAAAAAAGGGGGTTAATTTGAAATTATTTTTGTGTGGCCTCAAAGTTTAAAAATAAAAGTTAATTTGAAATTATTTTTGTGTGTCCTGAAAGTTTAAAATAAAAATAAAAATAAAAATGTTGTAGGGAGGTTGACTAGCTATTCACTGACATAGGTAGCAACACAACCACATCAGCCACCAGCCACTAGGGAAGTTACCAGTCGTTAGGCCAACTGGTTGTTGAATAAGAGGATGGCGATAAAAGACTACGAATATGTGTAGGATTCATAAATGCATGTTGAGTCCATGAAAAGGAACGTATGAGTTAATAAAATGGAACATAGGTGGAAGCAATCAGTCAAGACAAGATTCTAGTGCATGAGAAAGTATTTTGATGTAGTGTAGATCGAGGAGACATGTGTTGTAGGGTGTTGGAGTATCCAACCCACAACCTCTAAGAGACAATAATGGAAGTCATCATCAGTAGGACCTAGATATTATGGGCATGAAACAAAAGGAGATTAAGTGTCTTCGAGCTGGAAATGCGTATGGATAGGCATCATTCATCCATCAGAAGTAATTACAGGTTCATTGAACAAGATTCAAGGGAGATTTTTCGTGGAAACAACAATAAATATCATGCAAGTTATCACAACAAGGCGTTGAAGGGTAGATGTCCAATGTCTGTGAATGAGTGTGAAATAGGGAAGATTCTTGAAACCCCCTCATCAAAAGATAATTTTTATGTATTTTGAGAGTGATGGAGGGTAGGAGAGTGGTGGAAGTTGTAAGATGGGAAGGTTTCGAAGATGAGTGAAGTACTATCACACATTTTTTGTCACCTCTAGTGCATATGTTAGAAACTACGAGAACCACTACATGACCACAACTTTAAATAGAGTCCAAACAGTTAAGAGGATGCATAGAAAATGCATTACAAGTGATGCAACTTATCAACCTTGTCATCGACATAAATGAATGCCTAGAATACCATAGGGAGAATGGGTTAGATGGAAGATGGCCCAACAATAGGTTGAATCAGTTCATAGCATAAGCATACACAAACTAGTTGAGTGTCCCACAAAAAAGTGGACAGTGATAGAAAATTGGTCATGCAGTGGAAGTGGTAGGGCAGTGGCAAGGTGCATTGCAAAGTTGGTGGTGGATCTGGGAATCAATTGAGGTATCTAACATAAGAGATGTGAGTTGATGATCAGGCCAGATCCACAACCAGAACAACGTGATGAAATTATTTTTCAAGACAGTTCAAGTTGTAGTAGAGGCTACATGATCCATCCTATGCAAAAAAAAGAAAAAAGAAAAAAAAAAGTGCGCATTGAGACCATAGTTGCAATAGTGCACATCGAGACCATAGTTTCAATAGTGTGATCTAGTTGAAGACAAGGGAGATGGTATGTATCTCAAGTCAAGTTGGAGTTTGGGGTAGCTCAGAGATGCACCAGAGTGCAACTACAAAAAGCATCATACCATAGAGACATGGTTGCAAAAATACATTGGGTGCATGGGGTGTAGGTAAACCACTATAAATCTAGGGTAGAAAATAATTTTTTTGGGTAGCCATTATAAGGCATTTGGGCTATGGATGGGCTAGTCATAAAGGAACAATAGGGTCCAATGGTTCTAAAGAGATAAGATATAGAGGATCATGCTACAAGTAGAGTTCCATGTTGGGAATGATCAGGTCGCTGCAAGAGACATGACCCAACAAAGGAGCTTGGGCAATAACCTCGGTTGTGGATGCAAAGGAGGATCATGTCCCAGGAAAAATGTCGTATTTGAATTAAATGAGTAACTGCAGGATGAAGTGGTCATTAGTCAGAGTATCTCTCATGAAAGGAATAGGCTAGCAATTTCTATCTAAATTGGTAGTAGTCAGTAGAGGGTACAAATAACAATACCACTAGCCAACAATATTGGCATAGTTCATCCCTTAAAGAGAGTGAGGGAGAACATACTAGTTATGGTATTGGTAACAGAGTTTGAGGGTGTCTCAAAATATTGATACATATGCATAAAATTTATATAAGGACTTAGCACAGGAGCAGTAGCAAGAAACATTGCAGTGACAGAGAACAAGGAGCGAGAGGCTCCAAAGTTTGAGTAGCTCAGAAGGAGTTAGCCTTCTGATTTAGGTAGGGAGGAGTATATGACAGATTTCTCCAAGTCTATCAAGAAGGTTTTTGAGGATAAGGAGGCTTCTAGGAAAAATGCAAAGGGTATTTAGAATTAAAGGATATTTTTAGACGAGGTGGTGAAGAAGGCTTCTAGTTCAGAGGGAGCATCCAAGGAAATGGATGTAGGTCTAGGATTAGAGCTAGTTCCAGGTAGCAGAAGTACCTCCCTCGTTGAGAGGGAGTGTTTATTTTTGTAGCTCAGGTAGGTACTTCTACACTAGCCTTATGTATAGGCATGAAAAAGTCACTCACATTCTCATTATGACACTTTCTCTAGGTTCATCAAGTTGCTAATGTAACTTAGCTTAAGTCTAACTTAGGAAAAAGCACATATTAGTATGTTGGCTTATTGAGCTAATAGAAACTTAGGTAAAGTAAAGTAATTTAATTTAGTAAGTTTTAATCTTATTCGTTGATCTCAAGTGAGGTGATATATAATCTCAATCATTAATCACTTTGATATTATGGTTAGGGTTAGTGTTTGGCTCAATGTAAAGTTTAAAAAAAAAATCTAAAGGGATGGAGAAAGACACACAACAAAAACACAATATTAAGAGAAACATCTTAGTGAGTGATGTGCTAGGTCGGAGGGCGTGTAGAGGGGTTGGAGATCTAGATATGTAAGTGATATCGAGTACTAATCTAAGGTAGATATACTAGATCATAATTATATTGTTAGATCTTAGGATTTTGTGATCCATAATGTAGTGAGCATGTCTTTCGAATTAATCACATCAGTATTATTTGGTGACGTTTCGAACCACATTAGCTGGTTCGAAACGTCACCAAATAATACTGATGTGATTAATTCGAAAGACATTCTTACTGCATAATTATGTTATCATACCTGTAATTTCTTAATTGGGTCATTATCCCAGGGTGAGAGCCCAAGTAGGTTATGATTTTTTATTAATGATGAGTTGATTTGTTGGTCAAAATTTTGTGTGTATTATTGTGATTCGTATCATTATTTTCTTGTGCTCAATATTTTTTTTAGGAACGTATTTGTGTGTTTATTCAATAATTTTCTTTCTAGGAATTAAATACCAGGTGTTAGGTCCAAGGAAATATAATAGTCATGACAGGAATTATTTGTAGATTAATGTTAAATGGAGGTGATAATGTTGAAATTTACATGGAGAATTAGTGAGAGTAAGGTTGATTGTGTAAAACCTTTATTAGGTTTGTTCTTGTTGTGGTGTGGATTACACATTTTCTTATTTGAATATATACATATTCCTTTGGTGAGGTAGGTAATCAAGCCTTTCACACTTTTCTAATTGTATAGACATATATTCTTTACAAATCATGATTTCTATAGGAGGAAGAGTGCCCTTAGGATATGGTAGGGTGTTTCATTAAGAAAGAATAGAAATTGTGCAAAACTCTTGGAAAAAATTCTTGGAACTGATGATTTGTGTAGCTTGGGAGGTACTCCAAGCCCTAGGGTTCAGGGTTTGGAGGAAAAAGTGCCACAAGGGCAGCTTGTGGGCTTGGAACCCAAGTATGGGGTTTTGGCACCCATTGTGTTTTGGGGAAAAACCATGATGGATTCATGGCATGTGATGGATGAGGATGATAGTCCTCGGAAAGATGATTCCAACGCATCAAAAATCGTCTGAATCCGAGTTGTCATTAGAGAGATACGGCATTTTGAAGTTGACATAATTATTATTGGGTGTCAAGTAGGTCGACTTGAAGAATCCAATGGACATGTTACTTCAAAAATGATGTTTTGGGAGCCCTTCTTTATGGTATACATAGAATGTGATATGGAGCTATTTTGAGCATCCAATTGTGCAACATTAACACTTGAGAAAAACTCATTGGAGAGGAGGATTACTTCTGATTTGGTCGTAGCAAAGGAGACTAGACAACGAGGGAAATTGAGGTTTGTTTCAGGGGTCCTTTGGAGGGTCAATTTTGCTATAAGGGAAGTTGAGGTAGCTCCTTAGAGGACCGAGTCAAGGGAAGGTTGCTTGTGTGGAGGTGGTTTCTTGAGTGTTGAAGCCTTGGAGAGGGAGCGGAGTTTGTTGTAGGTGGGATGTAGGACCTACCTCATCTTTGGAGGGTAGCGTTGAGTTGTTTGGGGTTGGCTATGCCCAAAATAGCAAAAAAGTGGATGGGAACTTCTCCAAAGGTGGGCTGAAGTTAAGAAAGACTATTTTGGTGACTATTTAGGGGCTATTACAATGCTCAAAGATTCCCTAACTAGTCACATTCATAACAACAATGAAACAGAATTGAAGAGAGGTTTTGATGAGTGCTGGAACCTTGTTTTTGTGTCCAATTTGGATCAGATTATAGAGCAGCCTGTTGGATCCAATTGGAATACATTCTGACGAGGGAAGGTGTCTTCCTAGGAGTAGATTCAGCAGTGAAGTATTGGGTATCATAGAGCTAGCTGGAGGGCAGCGTGCTGGCTACCTAAACTAGCCCTAGTTGAGTTATCTTAAAGGATGAAGAGCAGCTGAAGGTTGGGTTAAGGATGGTGCTGAAGTGAAACACTTTGATGGACTAAATTTGTTTCTAGTGTGGTAGATTGGAGCTCGGGAATTAGGCCTAACCAAAGAGTAGTTGATGAGGTCATGTTCATTGTAGTCTATGTGACTTGCAGTAGTAATAGGAGGTAGCCCTCTTGGAGTCTCGATGTCTAGTGGCCTTGATTGACTAAGGCACTATTAGTGAGAAGTATGGAAGTGAAGGACCAGCAGGATGAGATACGACATAGAAGATGCAATGAAGATTTTCATTGTATATTGTAAACCATAAACTATTGCATTACTCAATTTGTTTAATATAATGAAGATTGGGATTGTACATATTGTATAATTTTGTTTAAAACTATGTATATAGTGCATATGTAATTTACTGCTTTATATTTCCACTGTGCAAAGTAGTTTATGGTTGAGATTATTGGTTTGGTATTGTTAGTGATTTTAATACTCTAACCTAGACCTAAGGTTGTGGAAATTCAACATGGTATTAGAGGGTGTCTGGCCTACTTTGGAAGTAAGTAAATTAGATTTGTGCACAACGAAGTATAGTGTGAGAGGGAGTTGGTCACATTGTGAGTGAAGGGTTCGCTACAATGTTTGAAGTTGTAGGAAGGTATCTGATAAGAGGACATATTGGATGGTTTCTCCAACTATAGTCCATGGAAGGAAAGGATAAAGTTGATATTGCAAGTCAACAGGATCTGGGATTTTGCTCAGAAAGAGATCAAGAAGCCAACCGACCCTAAGGAGCTGGAAATATGAGAAGATTTGGATGAGAGGATGAGACTGTTCATCCTAGATGATGTGAGGGATTCCCTAATACCTCATTTGTCCAGGAAGAATACCGCACATGATATTTGGGTATCTCTTCAGAATTTTTTCCGAAATAAGAATGAGAACCAGGTATTGGTATTGGAGAAAAAGTTGAAGTCCACCAAGATGTTAAAGGGTGAAAGCATGACCTCATATCTGATGACATTTTCTCAAGTCAAATATGATCTTGCTGCCATTAGTGTGACTATCTCAGTTGGAGATATGGTAAGGATTGCCTTGAAGGGGTTCACCGAGGAATGGAAGCCCTTTATCAAAGGAATTGTTGCCAGGGAAAAGCTTCCAGATTGGGATAGGATGTGGGATGACTTCATTCAGGAAGAGTTGCAAGATGAGGATATTCAGCCGAAGTAGAAAGAATTAGATGATGATGTGGCACTTGCATCACAAATGAAGGGTAACAAAAAGAATGACTTTAGTAAATTCAAGTGTTTCAATTGTGGCGAGATGGGTAATTTTTCATCAAGATATCCGAAGAATAAGAATGGAGATGATGAGAAAAGAAAAGGGAAGAAAGTCACCCTTATTGCCAATAAAGCAAAGATGGATGAGCTTGCTAGAAGATTGGAAGACAAAGAGGAGGATTTTGCTATGATTTCTCATTTCTTCTAGAGTAATATCAAAGAGGATGGATGGTACATGGACATTGGTGCGACGAAGCATATGACAGGGTCATAGGATATTTTTGAGACTCTAGCTGGATGGAACTCGAAGTTGAACATAGTGTTGGGTGACATGAGTCAGTTGGAGATCCGATGATCAGGTGTTGTGCCATTCAAAATGGAGACAGGACGTATGATGCGGGTCCAAGATTAACTATTTATACTAGGACTCAAATATAATGTGCTCTTCGTCTCAATGATGGAGAAGAGGGGGTTTGAGGTCTTGTTCTAGGATGGGAAGGCAAGACTCAGGCTCGTAGGCTCTCAGTCTGATGGGATTGTACTCGGAGTTAGAGAGCACGGTCTCTACAAGTTGACAGGCAAGCCTGTGGATCATGGAAAGAAACAAGTGGAGCAAGTACAGGTTCCAGAGAAGCAAGAGCAAGTGCAGGTGAAAATGCAGGCTTTGGAGGAGAAGGTACAGGTTCCAGAGAAGCAAGAGCAAGTGCAGGTGAAAATGCAGGCTTCGGAGGAGAAGGTACAGGTTCCTGAGAAGAAGGTACACTTTTCTAAGAAGTTCCAGGTTCCAGAGACTCAAAATGTGTCTAGTTCGAGAGGGAGCTTGCAGATTCAGAGGGAGACTGTGTAACCCAATAAGAACAAGTGATCAGTGGTGCGAAAGGGTGCTCCTACAACTGCTAAGAAGGAATCATGGAAAGAGTGGAATACATTACAGGATAAGAATAAGAAGCAGATTGCTTCCAACAGTGACAGTGACACTTCCAAGGAAGGCGTAGTTCACCATATAGGGGTTGCTGCAATTGTGAGCACCAAGAGTTGGGAAAGTGTTGCGAGCAGTGATGATGATGACATGATAGTTCCTAGTCTTAGAAGTACCTCCCTCACTAAGAGGGAGTGTTGTTTTGTGTAGCTTGGGAGGTAATCCAAGTCCTAGGTTTAGGGTTTCGAGGACAAAGTGCCACAAGGGAAGCTTGTGGACTTGGAACCCAAGTATGGGGTTTTCACCCATCGTGTTTTGGGGTAAAACTATGATGGATTCACGGCATGTGATGAATGAGGTTGATAGTGCTCGGAAAGACGATTCCAATGCATCAAAAATCATATGAATCCGAGTTGTCGTTAGAGAGATATGATATTTTGAAATTGACATAATTATTATTGGGTGTCAAGTAGGCTGAATTGAAGAATACAATGGATGTGTTGCTTCAAACATGACGTTTTGGAAGCCCTTGTTTATCATATATATAGAAGGTGATATGGAGCTATTTTGAGCATCCAATTGTGCAACTTTCACACTTGAGAAAAACTTGTTGGAGAGGAGGATTACTTCTGATTTGGTCATAGCAAAGGAGACTAAACATCGAGGGCAATTGAGATGTGTTTCAAGGGTCTTTTGGAGGGTTGAGTTTGTTGTAAGGGAGGTCGAGGTAGCTCCCTAGAGGACCAAGTCAAGGGAGGTTTGTTTTATCCTGCATGGAGGTGGTTTCTTGACTGTTGCAACCTTAGAGAGGCAGTGAAGTTTGTTGTAGGTAGGACGTAAGCCTACTTGATCTTTGGAGGGCAGCGTTGAGTTGTTTGGGGGCTGGCTATGCCTAGCATAACAACAAAGTGGATGGGCACTTCTCCAAAGGTGGGCTAAAGCCAAGAAAGTTTGTTTTGGTGATTGTTTAGGGGCTATTACAATAGTCAAAGATGCCCTAACTAGTTACAGTCATAATGGTAGTGATGCAGATTTGAACAATAGTTTTGATGAGTGTTAGATCCTTGTTTTTGGGTCATATTTGGATCAGATAGAGTAGCCGGTTGGAGCCAATTGGAAGACATTTCGACAAGGGAAGGTGTCTTCCTAAGAGCAGATTTAGCAATGAAGTATTGGGTGTCATAGAGCTGGTTGGAGGGCAATGTGTTGGCTACGCAAAGTAGCCCTAGTCGAGCTATCTTGAAGGTTGGGTTAAGGATGGTGCCGAAGTGAAACACTTTGATGGACTAAAGTTGTTTCTAGTGTTTCAGATTGGAACTCGGGAATTAGGCCTACCCAGAGAGAAGTTGATGAGCTTGTGTTCATTGTAGCAGTGATAGGAGGAAACCCTCTTGGAGTCTCGATGTGTAGTGGCCTTGATGGACTAAGGCACTACTAGTGAGAAGTACAGAAGTTAAGGACCGACAGGACGAGATACGACATAGAAGTTTTAGCGAAGACTGTCATTGTAGCTTGTAAACCATAAACTATTGTCTTACTCAGTTTGTTTAATATAAAAAAGATTGGGATTGTACATATTGTACAATTTTGTTTAAAACTGTGTATATTGTGCATATGTAATTTACTTCTTTATATTTCCACTGTGAAAAGTAGTTTATGGTTGAGATTCTTGGTTTGGTTACGTCGATGATTTTAAGACTCTAACCTAGACCCAAGGTCGTGGAAATTCAACAGGAAAATTTTGAAGAAAAATTGGAGTAGAAACTTAGAGAAAAGGGGCATCTAGAAATAGACTAAGAAGTATTTGTTTCAAAGTTCGAAAAAAAAATTCTCTAGATTTCTTACATGATGCAAAAAAATATAATTGTTTGATTTCTAAAATCTAAGAGTTACTTATTCAAGCATAGATGAATTGAATTCTTGGTTGGATTCATTAAAAGTTTTTAATATTAGTTTATTCATTAGTAGGAAACCCTAGAATTTATAGGTCCATGTGATATATATGTATATGTATATACATATACATACACACACACACACACACACACACACACATATATATATGTATGTATTTGTAAATAAGTAGCAATATATTTCATTATCAGGAGAAGATATACTTTAGAAAATACATTAGAAGCACGGGGCAGAAGTTGGACAAATTAAACAAAACTAAGGAATGCAACATTTGATGTCACTGCCCATCACCACGAACACCAAAGTTTAAAACTGAAAGCCCCATAGAAGTTAGCAAAAAAATTATATTACTATCTCTCAAAAACATTAGGGTCACCAAAGAATTATAGAGAAACATCATTCAATTGATTCCAAACAAATAGTAGTAGTGACCAAAAGTGCCAAGAAACACCATATATATATAGACATAGTGACACAATATAAACCCAACAATAGTAACACGATATAATGCCAACGATGTGACTAGTAGCTAAGAGATATAGACACATGGTTGCCAACATCATACACAGACAATCTTCTCCAAGACCAAGACCATAACAACATATACCTAAAATCCAAACCATAGAAACTTGTAACCAAAAACAAACAGGTTCCTTCACTTGTCCACTTCAGAGGAATCATGATCCGAAGAAAATAAAACATGAGTGATCCCATTGTGAGCAGGAGGATCTGTGAGTCACACGAACCTGAATCACTAACCAGAAAAGTATCCACTCTTTCTAGACAAGAATCCACGTTATTTAAACAAAATCGCTTATTTCTTACCATTCACTTTATGTCCTCCATAGAGGAGAAAATGTTGCAATTCTCCACCTGTTTTTCCTTGAACAGGATACGAAAGAAAGTAGTAGTATGTTTATTCAAGGGCAAGAAACTTAAAAAAATTAACCTACGCTTCCAAAAAAAACCAAGGATTGGAAGCCACTTCTCCTTATCACCAACAAGTTTTGAGTTTGAAGAATAAGGTCGATCACCACTCTCCACACCTTCCAGGTATAAAGTTTCTTTGTGGACATCCAAAGGAAGTGATTTGAAAGTAGTGGCCACTGAGTCATAAGAGAAGGCACGACCTTTTCTTCCCAACAAAAATTACCCAACCTCAATGACAAGCAATTATTTGCCTAGGAGCCATATACGTTAAAGAAGAGAGATAATGAAAACAACCTAAGGACAGATAGTGTCCAATGAAAGACATTGAAGGGTGGAGAGGGAGACTATGGGGACCAAACGTAAAAGCAATGAGGTCATCCGCAATAAACCACTAAACGGAGCCTAGACCCAAGAGGTTTTGGAATTCACTACACATCCATAATACAAACCAAACATTCCACCTAAAAAAATTCACACAGATAGAGCCAAAGACCACTGACCTATGGCACCAAGACAAGACCACCGAGATATGGCACCAAGACAAAGAAAGCCCTTGACACGAAGTGAAAAAAACTCAAAACATGACTGCCAACACTATAGAGACTATAAGTACAGATAGTTGAGAATGACCATTACAAAGGAGAATAGAAAGCAGCCACGACGAGATAATTCACATGTAACCAAATATCCACCACAAGAAATAGGGAATAATATAATGCACACAGGTTTTCAAGTTAAATCTCACCAAGCAAAGAAATTTCAAAAGAGGAGAAAAATGTAAGCATTGTCTTCTATCTCTAACAATCCCATCGCTAACCAGAATTGCAACACACCTAGAAACATCCCACCAACTCAAAATGAAGGAGTGACCAGAGCCATAGGACGAGGTGGTAACCTTGCCTTCATACCCTCGAAGTCATCACCAATAAACAATCCTCGTCCAGGAGCAACTTTTAATACACTTAATGGAACATATATCAACTAAAATTGTGTTAACTACCTCCATCCACTACCTCATGATTGAAAACCATGTGTTTTTCTAACGCCTATCCTGAATATACCAAAACCCCCAACTATACACCCCCATTAGGGACAAGAGTCTTCGCAGCAATCAATTTTCAAATAAACTGCATATCTACTTGCCATGAAGACATGGGCTAGTGTTCACCGAGAACCAGGTTGTTATAGTGACACCACATATTGTCCAATTAATCCGCAACTTGATTTCCAAATCTATAAGTATGTTGGACAAAAACATACTCAAAAGTGTCCAGAAAAACAACATTATGTGCTAAAATCCCCTATAATCTCCACTTTTTAATTAACTTTTGAGTCAGCTAACCATTAAGAAGTTTCGGAATACATTGTACTACAATGAGAGAATCCCTATCAATCTATAGTAATTTAAAATCCTCTCGAACAATTATTTGAAGACCCTTTTCCAGGGCTATAAATTCAGCCATATTATTGCTCGCAATCCCACAGTGCATGGAATATACTCTCAAAGGAGAAGAGTTATCATCCCGAAAATTTTCTCCAACACTTGGTTAACCTGGATTACCCTTTGATGCCCCATCAAAGTTTAATTCAATGAAATTTCTAGGGGGGGAATAAGAGGCATTTGAAGTAATATTTTGGATAAAAGAAGTCTTTTTCCCTTAAAAAAACATCCTCTAATTCAAGATCAAAACCTTAAAAATCACCATTTCCTCAACATCAGCAATCCAATCCTTTGGAGTCCATGAAACTACCAAAAGGGATTTGTGTAAATTAGACAAAACCAACTAAGAAATCATTCTCTCAGTTGTTCTCTTGTCATGAAAAATCCTAAAATTTTTCTCTTTCCATAAGTTCCAAAGTATAAAACTAATGAGTAAACACCGGGCCTGATTTATGATAGGATTTTGGAATTCCTTAAGATTCCATTTCTCCAATAATGAAGAATAACTTTGTCTCTCATATATATGACTACCAAAGATAAAAAGGATACACGACCATACCTCCCTCTGTTACACTAGACAATCCCTCTTGTAGACAAGAGCGATCTCCCTAGATCCTAAATGGAAACTAGAAACAATCATGACAAATGAACTGACTATTTCCCTAAGTTGAACTTGTTGGAATTATTATTTGTCTTGATAATGGATAGACCTCTTACCGGTTTCATGAAATGCCCAATGAAGATCCCTGGTTGTGACTTGACGCAACTCTTCAATGCTTGATAAAACCTGCAAACATAAACCATAAAAGGATCAAAAGCACATGTGATATAATAATTCAAACAACTTAGCCTAATGATCAAGGAAATTAGGGATTGAAATTTCCTTAATGAACATAATAAACAATTGCAAACTATTCATCATTCACAAAAGACAAAACCAATGGGAGAAAGTTCTCATTTGTATTAATCAGAAGATAAGAGGAGCCTTACAACCTTCACCTTGATGTTGTGAGGTCCCTCCCAAATGCCTTCAATCTCCTCCTTAGATGACAAGCTCTCCAATCTCAAACTAACATCATAAGTTTGTATTCTCTAAATTCTAACCTCCTTCATCCCTCAACCCTCTAGTCCTTTTATAGATCAAAGAGGGGGAATTTTCAGATCCCTAAGAAGAGGATGAACCTCCTTTAATGAAGGATTAGGTTACCATGAGAAAAGGGATGGAGATGCATCTTATGAGGGTTATATCTCGAATAGTCATCACCTGGAAGCTTTTAGTTGGGAAATATTCGACCAACTATGTTTCTAGAATGTACTTTATATTTTTACTTTCTAGAATTCACCTACGTGGGTTTATAGTTACAAATAGAGCGTAGCTCTACGTTGTTCTCAGAGTCAATTTTAGCATATGTGTGGGAAACGCTAGAGAAAACGACGCATGTGGAACTTAACAAGGTGTGAGTGCTATTTGACCCAAATTTCTCATCTAATTCAACATATATTGAGTTGTTTGACTTCTAAGAGAGCTGGTTTCAACATGTTCGCGGATGGTAAAAATATCCATAAATTGATCAACTGTCATGGCGAAAAAATGACGTGTAACAGTTTTCCCCCTAAAGCGCGAAGTCTGAACAATAAGTTTAAAATATTGAAGCGCTTTATCATTCCAAGGATCAGAATAGAGGTAATGGTTGAAAACCTGCAAAGAACATTCAAGGGAACATAATGCAAAATATATATCAAAAATCATCTTTGAGGTAGGCATTCCCATACTCAGAGTAAAGAGAACTCAATGAACAAGCATGGAAAAACTAAGATCATATAGATGGTAGACACAACCATCTATCTACTTAATCATGAACATAAAATCTCCTCGCAACCTGGATTGATGAAACTAGATCCAGGGTCTTGATCTCCATCTCTCTATCCATAGTACGATTCTAACCATGCAAGTGAATTTCTCGAAATCAAACATGGCATCAACCACTTGATTACCGGTCAATGATGTGAACAGTTGTTAACAAGCGCGAGAGAAACCACCAATAATGACAATGGTTCTCAAGGTACTCCCATTACAATCTATGAAGTGTGAATATGTGATCTGAAGTCGAACACTCATAGAATCGTTCGATCGAAGGCCAATGATGAGAACCTGTCATCGAAAGTGAAAAACCTACCATTAAGGCATGTAGGGTTCAAGGTACTGAAGGTTTCTAAATCAGCTTCCTAGATGATGAGTTGAAGTCGATAGGAAGCGATTCTTCGTAGGAAATCCTATGACACGAAACATGATATCAAGTTTTGAAAATAATTGTAAGCACTGACTCAAGGATGGCTGACACGAATGAAGGTAAATATTTTGAAAAAGGATTTGAACCAAGGTTGAACTTCTCTTGAACACATAATGGCACTATAATGATTTGGAAGCATTTGACTCAACGATAATACCCAAAACCATGAAGACTTTCAATGAGGTTTGATTAACTATAAGGAAAATGGATTTCCCAACCCGGACATGAATACGAAGGAGCGTTGTGTTCAAGAGTGACATGCTACCTTTTAACTAATGATGTAGAATGGAAACTTTCCCCAATTTCCCCCCACCATTATGGGAAAGTACCTCTTTATTTTTTACAAGCTTGAGGAGGATAACATATGCTTGGACTGTAAGCTCATCCTTCGGATGAGTCCATCAAAGTATTTTTAACGAACCCTAAGAAGGAATGGTTTGGTCTCGTCATGCTTAATGAGTCCTATACTGTTTAATTTTTTACGAGTCCAGTAAAGGGGAAACTCGATGTCTTATTATTTCAATAGTTTGAAAAAGACAAAAAAAAAAACTCATTCAGCTCTTTAACCGTAAAATTTGAATGAGCTCGAAGAAAGTAAGGCTCGACTTTTTTCATGTTTAGAGAGTCAAAAGAAAAACATAAGTAGACTCCATCAGGTTCTTTTTTGTCAATTTAGTATCTCGGGTCCGAAAAATGATAAAATAATACAAGATAGAAGTCTATTAACCATGTTTGATCAACGTATACCTTTTTCGTAAACAGTCTTGGCTCAGTTCGTAAAAAGGGTAAACTTGTACTAAGTGGACAGTTGTTCATTTCCTTTTACGAGTTGGAACAAGCAAGTACTCGACAATATTTTCGTTTTGAAAAAGATTCCATGATTTTCTCTTTTCGTAATTTTTAAAGAGCATAAAAAGCGATAAAAGTATGCTAAAATGTCAAAAATGATTTATCTTGACTGTGTAAATGGTCCTGCAAATTTAAACTCAATAACCCATCATAACTGCTCCAAACGGTGGTTTCCATCTCAAAAAGATTCAAAAAAAAAAAAAAAAACTAAAAAACTTATAAAAGTGGGAAAAAGTAATTTATCTTTTCCATTTTCATTTTCACCAATTCAGAGCAGAGAGAGGGGTTTTTACCGTGAAACTTCCAGGAGTGATTCTGAGCCAACCAGTGGACGAAATTGCGCATCGTTTCCTCCAAGTAGAACATATCTCCATAACTTAGCTTTCTATCCGTTTATTTTTTCATTTTGAGGTTTCATTTGGTTTTTTGGGAAAAATATTTGTCCAAAAATGCGCCCTCAGCCCTACGCAGGTTTCATTCAATCGGGCCCGTGCAGGAAGATAAAATTTTCCATACGGAAATTCTCAGCCTACACGGAATTTTGCTATAAATTTTCGCACAGCTGCGCCCTGTCCATAAAGGGGTGGTCGCGCAAGCACCATGGGCTATCTTTAAAACAAATTTTGAAGCCCAAAAAACATGAAATGAGTTTCAAAAATGCTTCTAACTACTTTTAAATGCTCCTTTCAGGTCATTTGTTTGCTCAAAAATGGAATGGAGGGAAAGAGAGCACGAAGCTAATGATGTGGCTTCTTTAGTGGATTCGGCCACTTTGCAGGCTCTCAAAACTTGTGGCCTCCTGAAATACTGGCTAATCCCTGGGATGAAAGCTCAAGTAGATCTAATGACATGGTTGGTGAGGACTTGGAATATCCAGGAATAGTGTTTTGTGATTGTTGATCATTGCCTCACCATTGATGCTAATGACATCTATTTCCTAACTGGGTTGTCTCATCGGGGAGCTGATCTTTCACTATTTGGATTAAGAGCAGGGGGAGATACTATTGATGGATACCTACGACACTTTTGTAGGGGTACACTACCCAAAGATGAACGGATTGACATTCACTCCATCAAACTTTTACCCTTGAGGACCATTCCTTTCACTGTTTGCAAACTTTGTGGTAGTTTTTCCCTTCATCTAGCCACACAGGAATAGATGCAGATGACCATGGACTGTTGGGAGTCCATGGTATACAATTGGTGCGAGGCAATAGTGGTAAATATGAAGGATTCGGGTCATCCGTTGCAGGCACTGGTGTGGACAGATATAAATAATCCCAAAAGCGTCGCAGAGACCTTTACCCGTAGAATGGTAAACTGAAAAATTTTGGTTATGGTTCCATTCTAGTTGCTTGTTTCCTAGAGAAGGTTCCTATTCTTCAGCCACAACATATTCGGGCAGACAAGGGGGGTTCGAGGGATCTACGCTTGATGGGGTGGGTTGCCCTAATGGCATGTCATGGCAGTGATGAGCTTGTAGTGAGGTATATGACAATTTTTTTTTACTGGCTGAACCAACAAATTGTTCTAACCGAGGAATTTCTTTATGTCGGGATAAATTACAGAGGTGATCCTGATATCCCACTTCCAGCCGGAGCTCAGTGGGGTGATCTAGGTAAGAATTTCTCATTTTGAAATATTTTCAAATTTTTCAAAATTTTAAGTGTTTTTTTCTTCAGAAGCTAATTATCTTAAATGCATTAGTAGATGTGGGTCCAACCCGACCAGCCAGGATGAGACGGTATGATAGATGAGGTGAAAAGCCTGTAGTAGCTGCGGTAGCAAACCCAGAGGCAGATGACATCCTAACAAAGTTGGAGCACAACCTTGAGAGGTTGACTGCCAACAGCCAAGAGACTGGAGTTGATGACATTCCACGCGCCTATCAGAGGCATGTAGTTGGGGTTCCATGGCCTCTCAGATGTTTGTTGCGTTGAGTTGCTCATTCTATTGTGTGTTATCATGAGCATCACCATGCCTAGCTATTCTAGTTTCTAGGACCATTCTTTGACTTTTTGGTGTCAACATATTCAGAAAATAAAAGGCCATGGAGCCTTTATGTCCTCGAATGACATATTTTGTAGACACACCCAAACTTTATTTTAAAGAAAAATTTGCTACTTTTATATATGTTTATCTCGATCAATGTATGAATGAATATTGTTTTTAATTTACAAATGTTGCAAATGTCTATTTAACACATTATTCGCTAATGCATCTGTCAATGTGTTTAAATATCTCGGAATGTGTTGATATTCGATATAATCATATTGCCTTTCCAAGAGATGGACTCGTACAAACATCCTTAACATGGTTGGAATCCTTACTGAATAGACACCGTTTAAATGTAATATTACAAGCTGGCAATCTAACCTAACGATCAAACATCAAATACCAAATGTAATGGGATCATCTAATAGCTCAATGATTGTGCTATATTCCACTATATTGTTCATTGTCTAACCGAAATATATTCCGTGAATAGAGACTAGCTCGTCACTGGGTGAATAGATAACCCAGGCTATGGAAGATAAATTTTGAGTACTACAACTAGCGATGTCAGCAAAACCAATGTAAGTTAGAGAAAACATCGGCATCTACAAATAAATAATAAAAATGAGATAAGCAGGAGAAGTAGTGAAAAAACTAATTTATCACACATACCTAAAAATGGTAAATAATGTACAAATCTTGACCAAAATCTTATGCAAAATATTTCTTTTAGTAAATACCATTTCTGGACTTTCCCAACGGAACACCATCGTAATCAACCAGCTCATAGGAACCTTTAGCTAATATGTGTTTTATGATGTAAGGGCCATGCCACATGGGCTCAAATTTTCCGACACCTAGCTTGTCATGAGCTTGATCATATACCAAGACTAGGTCACCTTCTGAATATGTACGAGGATTAACATTTTGATTGTATTGGGCTTTGAAACATTTCTGGTGAGCTTTGCTAGCCAATATGGCATTATGAAAATTTTCATCTAGATGGGCTAAATATACAAAGCATTCTTCATTTGCAGAGGTAGTAGGTAATAATTCGATAGCTAATTTAAGAGGTGGAATTTCATATTCAATAAGTAATACAGCTTCCACACCATAAACAAGTTGGAAAGGGGTAAAATCAGTCAATGTTTTTAAAGTAATGTGGTAAGCCCACAGTGCTAAAAAGAGCATAGAGTGTCAGTTTCCTTTATGCATACCAACTATATGTTTAATCATATTGATTAAAAATTTATTGACAGCTTCGACCTAACCATTAGCTAGTGGATAATATGGAGTAGATCTATCATGGTGGAGGTCGAGTTGCGTGGATATCTCGACCATCATAAAGTTACAAAAAAGACTACAGTTGTCTGTAACAATAGCTTGTGGAACGTCGAATCGAGCAATCACATGATTGAAAATGAAAGTAGTTGCAATTTCGATGTCGTCTCAATATGTAGGCATTGCCTCGGCCCATTTTTAAAGTAATTGAATACAAGGATGATATATCCATGCCCCCCAGACAAGTGAGGGTTACAAGTGATGAAGTCGATGCCCCATTTGGTAAAAGGACTGACAGCTACAATTGGGTGAAGAGGAGCGGGAGGTGATCGCATTTTGCGATAATAAATTTGACAATTATGGCATTTGCGGATTGTATTGATGTAGTCTTTAAACATTGATGACCAAAAATAGCCAACATGTAATATATTTTGGGTGGTAGCATACCCAGACATGTGGCTACCATATGCTCCAGAGTGGCAGTCATTTAAAGTTTTTTAGCTTCATGAAAAGTTAAACAACGTTGGAATACAGAATCAGCACCATGATGATAAATAGTGTCACCAATATTGTTGTATTTTTGGGATTGGTATCGAATTCGTCGACGATCAGTTTTAGATAACTGGGGCCTAAAATTTTGTGTTTGGAGATATATAATGATGTATCCATACCATGGATCTAATGTACTAATAAGAAAGAGAGATTTGTCAACAAAAGAATCTTCTGCTACATTTTATATATCAGTATGGGGGAAGTCACACAATAGTTCGGCGAAAATTAGGGATTTATTTGCTTTGGACTTTTTGAATTTCAGATCAAACTCTTGTAGAATGACTATCCATTGCGAGTATTTTCCCCCTAGTCGTTGTTTCGTGAGAATGTACATCATAGGGTTGCAATCTGAAATGACGGTCATTTTTCAATGAAGTATATAGTGACGGAATCGTTGAACAACTAGTACAGTTCCAAAGGCTAGATTCTCCACATGTGCATATTTAATCTTAGTTTTAGTGAGACTCCTACTCAAATAGTAAATCACATGTTCGCTGCTAGAATCATCCTCTTGGACTAACACCATGCCAATGGTGGCATCAGATGCAGCTAAGTACATAAATTAGTCTCGATGATAATCAGGTGGATGCAGTAAAGGCGCATTAGTCATTGCATGCTTTAATGCATCAAAAGCTTTATTAGCAAGCTCATCCCAAAAAAATGGAATACCCTTTTCCAAAAGTTGATTGAAACCCTGTGTTAGTTCAGCATAATTGTGGATGAATCTACAACAAAGTTTACCTTCCCTTTCAAACTTTGGAGTTGAGTAAGGCTAGAAGGAGCAGGAAAATTCAAAATTGCCTCTACCTTGAGGGGATCGACAAGAATGCCTTCCTTTGAAACGATGAAACCTAGAAGCTGACCGGATTGCACACAAAAAACACATTTGTGTGGATTCAAATGAATATTGTAATGCCTACACCTAATGAAAATCACTTTTAAGTGCAATGGGTGATCCTGTCGTTTCATGGAATGAGTTGGGAGGTCATCTAAATAAGGTTGAAAAATATGCTTGATATCGTGGAATGCGTAAGACATTTCTCGTTGAAAAGTTGTGCAAACATTGTTTTAGGCCAAGGGGGAGTTTGTGATAAGCAAAAGTTCCCCATGGGCATATATATGTGGTTTTATATTGATCGACAAGGAGTATTTTTATCTGATTGTAGCCAAAAAATCCATCCATAAAGGAAAAAAATTCATTTCCGGCACAGTCATCGACAATTTGGTCGATATATGGAGTTGGATAATTGTCCTTGGGACAAGATTTATTGATATGTCAGTAATCAACACACACTTGAATAGTTCCTTGCTTCTTATTAATGGTCATAATATTTGATACCCAATCAATTAAAGGAACAAGGTAAATGATCTTGCTTTCAGTAATTTTTCAACCTCAGTTTTGATAGCAACAACGTTTCACGGATGTATAGGCCGTAATCGTTGTCTAACTGGCTTAGCATCCAGATAACTTTTTATTTCATGTACAACAATGCTAGGGTCGATTCCTGGCATCTCTTCATAGGACCAGACAAAAATGTCACGGAATTTCTGACATAGGGCTTTGTAAGTTGAAATATCTTCTAATGAACAAGAGGCTCCTATATGAATATTTTCAATTATTCTAGGTTTCATTGAGATATTGATAGGTAGCTTGCTGATATGTTCCCTAAATTATGATCAGAATTGGAAGAAAGGGTAGATATTGGATTTTGAGGATCTCTAAGGGTCTCATATAAAAATAGTGATGAGAAATTATTCTCGATTGTATCAAAGGATGGTAAGAAATTTAAACGATGATGAGTATCATTCCATGACATTTCATCCAAGGTCATAACTTCCATGATCCCTTCATTAGTTAAAAATATTTGTTAAAAGGATCAGGCATAGAGATTGGTTCCAAGCGTGACAAATGAGAATATTTATCAATGATCATTATCAGATTTTGATGGGTTGGAAAAAGACTTAATGGCCTCATAGTCTAACTCAAAAGGACTACGAGGCATTTCATCACCATATAAGATCATTTTTTATTCCGACTGTACTTTCCATGGATCTCCCATTTTGAAAGTACTTGATGTAATCATGTTGATCTATGCTTCATTATGAAGAAGAACAGGTGGAGGTAACGTGGAAGTTCCCATCAAATATGATTCTTTGAGTAGGCCAACACCAACTTCTTCATATGGAGTGGTGGATTTTCCAAAAAACAAGATACTACCGATTGAATTAGGGTCATAGGTAAAGTAGGAAAATTGATCTACTTTCACAATTCTTCCTTTGTGAAGAAACATAATCATCCTAAAATACGGCAAGACTACTACTCCATGGCATAAGTCCAGCTCCGACCAAGCAAAAGGTTATAGTCAAGTTGAGCATCAACAACCTCAACGTCTATTGCAAATATTTTTCCCTCTAACTCGATTGGAAAATCATTTAAAAGTCCATACAGATGAAAACCTCTTCCATCGAAGGCTTTCAAATTCATGGGAGATTTATTGATTGTTGGAGAACCCAAGGCTTTCCAACAGGAAATGGACATAATACATGTCGATGCTCCTTCGTCAATCACTGTTCGAAAAACTTGTCAAGTTTTGACATGAACTGGTATCTGAAAAGCCAATTGGTGTGGGAGATGCAGGACATGATTCTCGAGATAAAAAACAATCAAATGGGAGCCTTGAGGATCTACAACTCCTATGTCTAATAATAATAATTTCCTTTGTGTTGGGAAAGTTTGCGTCACTTCAAGGGCAGACATGGCCAAAGGTGACATAGCCAAATCTTCAACGATGTTATAATTTTGGGCAACCTTCACATGAGGATTAAAGGCTAGCTTACGAAGCATACCCTAAGGAGGTGGACGAATTATCATATAAGGATTTGGTTTTTCAATATTTAATGGTTTAGAAAAAGGAGGAGTAGGCGTAGAAGTTTGACCACGTGAATTGGAGTCATATCCATTTTCAACAGGACTCTTTGATGCGTAATCTTTGGATCTTTTTGCTGCCATAACTTTGGAAGACATCATCATGATATCTTTCGATGGTGATGAGGAGGATTGGTCATGAGAGACCATTTTACTATCTTAAGGAAAAGGATCCTTCAAAATAGCGGGTTTGGGCAAACTTTTGATGAATTTGGAAACTTCGGCCCGATGAGGGCACTCCTTAGTGTAATGATCTTACTCACAAATAGAGCTAGGATAGCGAGGTTTCCTCTTTTCTTCAAATGGTTCGTTCTTGGTTGATTTCTCCTTAGATCGGTTGTCTTGTTTAATTTTTCATTTTTGCTTTTTCTTATTTCTGGATGACTTGCCCTTGCCAGTAGATGAATCTACGTCGTTTATTTCAGAAGTAATTATGGGAGAAGGATCTTCATCAGGTGAATCAAATAGAGCCTAAACCTGAACATTCTTAGAATTTTTCTTTTTGTTCTTAGATTTTTGGCTCACATAACCAATCATGCCATCTGCAGCATATGATCCTGGAAGAGGTGGATTACTTGGAGTAGATCAGGGTAAATTTGGGATCTTTTCATACAAAGTACTAGACTGAATATAAACAAGATTGAGATATTGAGCATGGGAAATTACCTTTTCTTTAGTTACAACACCCCTTTTCGCCACATCTTCAGTTATTACTGGTAAAAGTGACTTTATGAACCATTCATCCAAAATATAGTCTAGAATGTAAACTTTAACTACGTGATGCCTTCATCTCCATTCGTGAATGTGATCAGAGATATGGGTTGAAATTGACTGCTTTAAAAAAGTCAAAATTTTAGTTCCATTGTCATACCAAATGGGTAACTGAAAATGGGTCAAAAATGTTGTAGCAAGGGAATTAAACGTGTTGAAGGAAGCGCGTGGAAATTCTACATACCATTTGGTTGCCAAACCGATTAAGGTTTATAGAAAAAGTCGTAATATAATAGAATCATTTTTTAATGAGTTGGACACGCACCAAAGATGGTAGGTCATGACATGGTTGGACGAATCTTCACCCGAATTACCTTCGAACTTAGGAATATCACTAGGAAACTTAGTAGGAATAGCCAACCATTAGGGTAAATAAAGAAGTCGATCATTAGTTAACCGAGAGAGGTCAATCAAATCCAAAGTTACAATGAAGGGCAACTGGCAATTAGGTTGCTACGATGAATATTGATAACCCTGAGGGGTGAGTCTCGTACCGAGAGGAGGATATCTAGTATACCCTGGGATAGCCCAAGCAGTTGGAATATGCATACCTCCTAGGTATCCAGGATGAGCCATATCGTATTACGGTTGAATATGTTGTTGAAACATATGACCTGGGTACGGTTGATTCTGGAAGGGAAGATTCTGACCCATTTGACCTTAAAGAAACTGTCCTTGAAAGGGTTGAATTTTCAAGGGTTGACCTTGGAGAAATTGAGTTTGAAAAGGTGTACCTTGAACAAACTGACTCTGGGATAAACCTTGAAAAAGTAGCCCTTGAAAAAGTACTTGCATATATGGGACGCTAGGTTGAACAACGGGTATTTGAGGTGCTCAAGGAATCGTAGGAATGGATTTAACACTAGATTCCTGAGGTAAAGACTGAACAAGTGGTTGCATAGTAACTTGTGATGTAAGCGGGACAGTTAACTGTGATACTCCTGGAATGGAGTTTTAGGTGAAACTGAACCTGGGTTTTGAACAGTCGTTGACATAGCATACTGCCCCACTGTTTGATGGGTACCTGGGCTGGACTGCTGAAGCGATTTTTGGGCAGGTGTCGATGGGTTAGCATGGACGGTTGATTGGACTTGAGAAGACATACCTTGAAAAGGCATTTGCTGCATAGGTTGTCCAAGAGGTTGTCCAGGTTTATACAAAGGCACTTGAGAAGCAACAAGAATTGACTGTTGAGAAGGGTTCCAGAATGTATTCAACCTAGGGTAAGGCATTCCACTGGTGGGTTGAGGCATAACAAGCTTGAACATAATTAAAGTAGTTTACGGTGGGGGGTTTCCCCCCAGCTGCAGGGTAAGGTCCACCAAAAGGTTTTCCTCTAGGCAGAGAATATGACAGTTGCCCCTCAGGCAGATAATAACCACCTGTTGGGTTAGCTTGTAGATTACGAAAATTACCAAAAATCATATTAATGACTTGTTCAGATGCTAAACCTTCATTGGTAGGTTTAATTACACAAGTTGACATGTTTGAAGATGATTTCGAGGAAGAAGTTCCTGAATAAGCTCCTACGAGAGAGTTATATCCAGGTGGTAAAAAACCACCATACAATGTGGACTCCGAAGAAGTGGAATACATGGATGTATCTGACATGACACTTCTAGGAATCATTGTGGACTAGTCAAAACTAGGTACGGTAGAATAAGGAGTCATGTAATGCGGAATCCATTGCCCTAAAAATTTCAAGGGTGTAAAATACCAAGGGTCAGGGTGAAGATATCGAAACACAAGTTCTGAGATATCTGCAGGTTCACTGGTAGAAACTATAGGTTCTTCCTCTTTGTCTGAAACAAGTTCTTCAATGGCGATGAGACCAGGAGGGAAAATATCAGTAATGAAAAGTTTCACATGTAGTGAAAGTGGAGGAACCAGAATATGTGTTATAGAAGGCGTATGAATTTTAGGCTCATAAATATCAAACTCAGGTTCGTCAATATCTGGTTCAGAAACAGGGTTTCTATCGTAAGATTCTCCAGTATCTGATTCATTTTGAACGAGTTCAGTAATTTGTAAATCAGTTGCTACTGAGTGTGGTGTTAAATTCTAAGCTTGATCAAATTCAGTTTCTGTCACTTCAAGGCCTAAAATAGCATATGTTATAGGTTGATTAACTTCGGTTCCTCTTACATCAAAATCTATAATAGTAGAAGTTTCAATTTTTGCTGCAGTTCCAGTTTCATATGATTTAGATTTTTCTGCTTTAATCTTTTCTAACTGACTCAGCGTATACTCAAGGGGATTCCCGAGTATCCTATGTGATTGTCTTAGTAGTTCCACCACAATGAAAAAATTTCAATTTATTAATCACATAATATCTAAATTACACCTAAAGTCTCTAAAAAGTAAAAAACAACACAGAAAGTAACACGCGCTAAAAAATCTAGGAGTTCAAACCATACAAACTTACTCTTCATAGAGATCAATATTTACTAGTTGGTGATGAAATCCAACATCGAAGAGATCAAGGTGAAAATTTTTATAGAAAATGAGTGTTTGGAACCAGTTACCCTGACAACCTGCTTAATGAAACGGTCTGGTGCAAGTAACTCTTCTATAAACCATCTCAAGCAAAGATTACCCTCTAGAGAGTCCAAGTGAGTCTAGCCAACGTATGTTCTAGGTACAGCAGGACCTTCCCTCTGCTGTCACCTTAGGTAGAGCCCTAGGATTATAGTCACTATGTTCACCAAATACAACAATTTTACCTGGGGGATAGTCGTAGATCAGATGTACACGCAAGGGTAGAGTAACAAGCTCAATCCCCTTGAAGGCTCCTCCACATGATCAATTGGAGGTTTACTTTCAAGTGACCCCAAGTACCTTTTGGTACCATTGTAATACGTGTAAATCACTGTATCTAGGCCAATGAAGTGGGTCAAATCACTTCACCATATTCAACACGACCTCGTGCCTAATTCATGTTTAAAATGAGATTCCCAGATAAAAACGAAAATAATTGGATTGTCTCTCCCTAACTGAAGATTCTATTGTTCGTTTGTAGCTTTGGAAAGTTTACTTCCTTCCCTATTCCAAAGCCCTACACTTAAGCTACTGCAGGTGAAAAGAGCCCTAAAAAATATAAAATTCTAGGTGAATTTTAATTAACATTGTATTATTAAGTCGTTCTTTTATCCAATGGGTGATGATGGTGAAACTTATGATGTTGTGACACGACTCAAAATATTAATGCACTCTAAAATGGAAAAGCAACTTTCAATTCTGATGAAATTCTATTTAGAGAAAATAAAGAGTTTCCTTTGATTTTGAGAAATAAAATGCAACAACTCACAACTTTTCCAATTTTCTCAAAGCAAACAATTTCACTATTTTGTAATGAAAAACATAGTCAACAAACTAATTTCCATATTTCCCTCATTATCAAAATAAACTAAAACACTATTATCTTCTAATAACTCAAAACTTTCAAGCATACAGAAATCAATCAAGAAGGTTGGAGAAAAGACATATTCTCCTATGAATGCTTTGATTCAATGATAATAACAGTGCAATCCCAAAAAATTCCCAAGATGAAAGGAACAACTCCTTTTATCAAGCAAAAATAAACACGATTCTTTCATAAAAGCACAAGGTCTTCGGAAACCCTAATTTGAAATTCAAAGTGATTTTGCTACAAATAAGCAATATTTAAGGCTTAACTAGTGTATTTGACAGAACAAAATAAGAACATCACTCACAAAAATACATTCAAACTTGTTTTGATCAATTATCAAATCAACCAGGCAAAACCATACGATATTATTTCAAGAAGACCTAATCTTCAAAAAATCATCAAAAAAGCAATCAATTGAGTTCAAAAAAGACAACATACAATCCAAACAAATAGAATGACACTTTGAGAAAGAAAAATTCAGGTCTAGGTTGAAGCTAGCACAAAATTTTTAAAAAATTTCAAGGCCTGCGTGGGTTTCCAGTAGAAAACAGAGTGCATGCACTTAGTTGCTACAAAAAAAGGGCGCAGAGTTGTGCTCTGTGTACAAATAGAAATAGCACAAGGAGGAAAACCTAGGGAAAAAATAAAAAATTAGAGAATTAATCAATCAGATCTAAAAGGCCATTAATTTATGAAGACTCAGGTCTGGATAAATAAAAAAAATCAGAAAGTGAGGCTGAGGAAAAATATGAGAATAGAGACATTCCCCAGTATGGTCGCCTGTTTGTTACACCAGAAAATCCCTCTTGTGGACAAGAGAGATCTCCCTAGATCCTAAATGGAAACTAGAAACAATCATGAAAAATGAACTGACTCTTTCCCTAAGTTGAACTTGTTCAAATTATAAGTAGCCTAGCTAATGGATAGACCTCTTACCTGTTTCATGAAATGCTTGATGAAGATCCCTAGTTGTGACTTGATGCAACTCTTCAATGCTTGATAAGACCTACAACCATAAACCATAAAAGGATCAAAAGCACATATGATATAATAATTCAAACAACTTAGCCTAATGATAAAGGAAATTAGGGATTGGTATTGACTTAATGAACATAATAAACAATTGCAAACTAATCATCAAACACAAAAGATAAAATCAATGGGAGAAAGTGCTCATTTGTATTAATCAGAAGATAAGAGGAGCCTTACAACCTTCGCCTTGATGACATGAGGTCCCTCCCAAATACCTTCAATCTCCTCCTCAGATAACAAGCTCTCCAATCTCAAACTAACAAAATAAGTTTGTATTATTTGAATTATGACCTCCTTCATCCCTCAACCCTCTAGTCCTTTAATAGATCAAAGAGGGGGAAGTTTCAGATCCCGAAGAAGAGGATGAACCTCCTTTAATGAAGGATTAGGTTACCATGAGAAAAGGGATGGATATGCATCTTGTGAGGGTTATAGTTCGAATAGTCATCACCTGGAAGCTTTTAGCTGGGAAATATTCAACCAACTATGTTTCTAGAATGTACTTTTTATTTTTACTTTCTAGAATTCACCTGTGCGGGTTTATAGTTACAGACAGAGCGCATATTTGCACTATTCTTAGAGTCAATTTCAGCGCATGTGTGAGAAACGCTAGAGAAATCAGTGCAAGTGGAACTTAACAAGGTGTGAGAGATATTTGACCCAAATTTCTCATGTACTTCAACATATATTGAGTTGTTTGACTTCTAAGGGAGTTGGTTTCAACATGTTCATGGATGGTAAAAATATCCATAAACTAATCAAGTGTCATGGTGACAAATTGACATGTAACACCCTCGCAAAAATGAATTTGAGAAAGAAATGCTTCTAAGTTTCTTCTTCCTTACCACAAACAAAACATAAATATGGTCTTTCATAACCTTAACGCCGTATGCAATCCCAAGTTAAGAGTCTATTCCTTGCTATCAACTTGAGAAAACAAGAATTTTTTAGCTAATAGATGCCAAACCATATCTTAGTCCAAATAACATCTCTTTCAAGTGTCCCATGCTTTGAAATAATAAAATAAGCTTCTTACAAAGTGAAGGAACCAAGGGGAAGTCTTCCCCATCAAAATATATCACAACTTTGAGAATATTTGATCATTCAATCCCCCGATTCCTACTAGAAAGTGTCCCATGGTAAATCCTGTGATGAAGCCAGTCAATCCTCTTGTTTCTTCCAATCTCTCTATAACATAGAATGATCCCTCTGCTTCCAACAATAAAAAAAAATCTCGTTGCACCTAGATTTGCTAAAAATACTTGTAAATTCATAAACACCCCTCTATCACTAATGCACAACATCTGTTGCCAATCCTCCTCCCAAAATAAGGTGAAACGAACAGAGTGAATATCCCATAAAGCATATTTTCTCGCCACATCTTTGTCACCCTATGCCTAGTTCCATAGACTTGATCCAAAATTATTGTTTCACGAAGTAATCTAGCTTCTTGTGTCTGTAAAGGAGCATATGTCCTCATACATATTGTCTTCCAGATTTCAGCTCCACCCATCGCCACCAAAGCTTCGTGCCAGATTCCTTACTAATGGTTTATGGGTCATGTAAACACAACCCTCCCAAAAACTTAGGTTTAATCGGCATTTCCCAGGCTACTAATGACCATCTCTTAGCCTTATTTGAACCCCTCCAAAGAAAATCCTTCCAAATAGATTGGAGATGACCACAAACAACCTTCAAAATAGGCATGGTAGATAGTTGATAAATTGGAATGACCTGCAAAACCAATTTAGTTAAAGCCAAATGACCAGCAAAATTCAATGCATGAATAATCCAGTCAGTTATCCAGGAATGAAATTTTTGCAACATATCCTTCCAACTAGATTGAGAAAAGAATTGTCCAAGTCCTTCTATAGCAAGTATAAATAGGAAAGGAGATAAGTGGTGTAACCACCCCATCCCACATTTACCCACTTTTACAAGCTCTCCAAGGTAAACATGGGCTAAGAATAACTATGACATGATCCAACATCCAAGCTCTAGTTATGGAAGTGTGATCTACAAAACGAAAACATATCGGCATCTCCCAGGAGCATCACATCACCTAGATACCAAACAACATCTATTGATGAGATTTCCCTGGGATGGAACTTTCTTTTTCCCAGACCTTACACCCCAATCGCATGCATGTCAAGCCCTCCATGTGGCTAGAAGGCTCTAACCACATGCACAACCTTCCTCCATGTAGCTACAACTGACATTTCTTAGTTAAGATATTGCGACAACGAAATCAATGCCATGATTTTAGGGCTAGCCTACAGGCCACTTCCCAAAACTTCCCAGAATCAAGTCTAAAAAAAAATGTATGCATGACTAATCCTTAGGTTTAGAGCTTTCCAAAACATACCAGAAATGTGATAACCATTATGTTAAACATATGGTAAACATGATAATATACAAGTCATGAATGCATATATTTTCAATGTCTTCTTAACTTCATCAGAGAACTATCAAGAAGGCTCAATGCCCTCTCAAACTAGCTACAACAACACTAATTATCTCATGCATTCACATAACCATTGAATAGCTTATTAAATCACAAATTAGATCCATAAGAAGAGCACATCATTTAACCAGGCCTATAACCAGCATAAAACCAAAATGAATCCATGACAAACCATTCATAAAATAAACATAATAACCAGTACATGTTCTCATTGATCACAATAAGAAAATAACTTATATTAACATATGTAAATGTCAAACAAGTCAGGGAATTCCACATACCACCCAACCATAGATTGGGTTGAACCAAATCTTTGTTTCAGTCAATCAACCCCCTTCCATATTCCAAGCTTGAAAATGGGTTCTCATGGGATAAATCAAAATGGAACCAACTAGGGATTCCAAAGGCCAAACCACCTCAACCCTCAACTACAGTGATTCCACCTAAACTAGTCCATAAATCACTAACACAAAAACTACCTAGAGGAATTTTCCTATCTTCTCCCATCCCTCAAAAGTTCTAGGAGAAAGCCCATCTCCACCCTTGACCCTTGGGAATTTTTTGAGACCATCTCACCAGGATCTGAAGTCTACCAGTCATCCAAATCATAAACCAAAACAAGGAACCTATTAGCACTCAGTAATTTTATGAGTTTACAGAAGAAAATCGCCAAGGTAACCACAAACCAACTTTGGAAGTTGGGTTCTAGCCCTGCCAAGCTCAGAGAGGGCTCTCTCTGTAAGATTTAACTTTGTTTGATTGAATATTAGGCTAGTTATGAAGTTTTGGGTTTGTTTGTATTTGAATGGTTGGTTGATAACTTAGATTTCCATTGGGATATGGAGTCTGTTACATATAATACAGATTGACTATAGCAGTTACAAATAGATATCACAAGGCAAGGTAGCCAAACTGACTGGATACTTTAAAGTATGTGAAATGGAGAAGAAGAATAGATTAAGGTTCACTTTAAAATATAGAGCATTGTTACCTAAATTCTATATTTAAAGATCAAAAGAAAACATTTAAATTATTCGTAGCTGGGTGCAGAGTGTAGATTTAAACAAATTCAGCCCCTTATTTATCTATTGAATAATTCAGATTTGAAAAACAAATATGTGCTATAAACAGAGAAGTATAAACACATAAAATAGATATATGTAATTCACCAACAACTTGACACATGAATCCCGTGAAAGAGCCGCTCTATTACTTGAAAAATTTGTTGATGCTTCAAAGAGAAACACAATAAAGTGTGTTTGTACAAAAACCAACCTCTATTACTTCAACAATTGAAGTATTTATAACTAATTTAAAAAAATATCCTGTTAGGATGACGAGGATGTATCTACAAAATAATAGGACTGAATTAAGCTAACTTATTACAATGAAATTAGGAAAATCAAATTGTTTTAAGTGTTGGCCCTAAAATGAGGGAACAATTGGCTGGCTGCCACTGAAATCTTGTATGTGCTGTAATGCTGAGTTGTCGGACTGAAATTACCTTTTACTCTAGTAACTTGTAGATTTTATCTTGACGCTATTCACTTGGGATATTCATCTTCATCAACTTCCTGTATACTTCGTCGACTTCTGTATACTTAGCAAATGTCGGTCAGGTGATGAACAAGTTCGAAATTGCATATTGAATATCAAGATCATATGATAGTGCTTCCATGAACGCTTTTCCAGTCATTCTGAGTCTTCCGGTTGTAACCTTTGAACTATCTATTGCCTTGTTCATAATCTGCACACTATAATCTATCCACGTGTTGAGCTTTTTGTTAATTAATAATAGGTTTGGAAGTCCTTTCTTGTATATAGGCTCCAGCTTGGCAACGAATCTTTGTATATATGTGTTCATATTATGACCTTTCTCTTCAAGCTGTCTTATCAGATTCCTTTTATTCATCACCTTCCTAACTTCCAAAAAAATTTTAGTCCTATCTTCAATTTCTAACACTTCCAATTCTTGACTGTTCTTGGAATTTAGAAATTATATAAGCTATGTGGCTTCATTTTGTTTATCTCCTATCTACTTTCTGACTTTCTCAATGGCTTCATTTGACCATTCATTAAGTGCATGTTGTTCAAATATGATTTGGATTGAAGGCCAAATTTCCCCCATGTCTTCATTAATCCATTTCCAACTATTTTCCTTCACTTGTGCCAATGTAGTACATATGGCACAGTTTTCTTCCATTTTCTGCAATCTTTGAGACAATGTCTGGGACTTCTGTGTTTTTGTCAAGTAAGCATTTTCAAACCTTGTACTCTGCTCCTATAAGTCCTTTATCTCCAACTTCAGTTTCTTTATCTCTTCTTCCTGTATTGACATATTTTCCATAGATTGAGTTAACTTCACTGAGTCATCCACAACTGATGTGGGAAGCACTGTTGAAGATGATGTTCCTACTGTAGTGGTTGTTGTAGGGACACCTGTTTGCAGTAGAGATGCAATAGGAACAACATCGAGAGGAACAACTGCAAGTTTTGAATTTTGTTCCTTTTCCTTTATTAGCTTGTCCATTTCTGCTTCCATTGCTTTGATCTCGACACCTTGTTCCACTAAATGCTTCATCATTTCTTCCTTTTGTAGTTTTGTCTCTCCAAGTTCCTTGGCCTGAGGGTCTTGTTATCACTCCAATATTTCTTTCAAAGTTAAAGAAGGAAGAAAGGTCAAAGGTAACCACAAACCACTTTTGGAGATGAGGACCTAGCCTTCTTAATGCTCAGAGAGGGCTCTCTCTTTATAATTTAACTTTGTTTTAGTTAAGATGATTTTAGGCTAGCTATTGTTTGCACTTGGTTTTTGGTTTGAATTTGGGTGGTGGGATCACTTTACTTAGATGAATAGAGGTTTTCTTTTACCATTGGGCTATGGGGTCGAATGTCTGACAAACAAGACTGGATTCAGTTCTAAAAATAGTGTCTACAGGGCAAGATAGATGAGTTAATGTAGATATCAAAGGCTAAATGGTGAAATGGTTTCAAATTAGATCCAGGGATAAATTAAGGGTTCCCTAAGCCGGACTCTAGAAGGAATGAAAGAAGTCAACCGGGATGGGAGAGCAATTAAGGGTTCTCAAATCCGTGTATCAGATGAAAACATGTAAACGACTAATTGTGCAAAACAGAGTGTACTTAAACAAATTCTGATTGATATCTCTAGTTAATTCATTCAAATTTAGAACACATCTAAGATTATGAAACACATAAGAAGGTAACAAAATCAAACAAAGAAGATACTTCACTGCAAATAGCTCATCTCATGAAGCCTGTAGCGAAATGGTTTTATTACTTGCTCCAGTCTATTAACTTGAAAGTGGTACAATCACCCTTAGTTTTTAAGATCAAAATAACTCTACAAATGTTAAATAATCCCCCATAATACTTCAAAGTCAGAAGTATTTATACAAAAAGAATTTACAAAATATCTCAAACTGCACTGAGAACTAATCTAGGAAAAAGAAATATCTTCATGCAAGAAGATAGAGACAGTTATTGAATTACTGCTTGATGTCCCTATTATTTAGGTTCTCTTGCTTTGCTCTTTGATATTTTTCCCTTTAAGCTGGTTGGTTGTTTGGTCTTCACGCTGGATGTTCTATTTTACTTTAACCTTCCATCTGATACTCTTTCATCTGATACTCTTTAACCTTGTTGACCTGTCAATATCCTTTTACTGTACTCTTTTACTTTTTACTGTACACTTAAATTTTTATTGTGTATTTACTACAATAAATCATTGAGTTTTTCCCATCTTTCCTCATTTGGTAATTGGATATTGAGCATCTTTCTGTATATTTCATCTATCTCTGTAAACTTGGCAAAATTTGGCTTATTAATAAACAAGTGTTTTACCTCATGCTGGAGGTAAAACAAGTTTTCAAATGTTTGATACAGTAGTTTTCCTGTTGGTATACCCTTCATGGATGAAGTGTTTACCTATTCTCTGACCACTTCCCTGATCTTCTTATTGTAGTCCTCATGTGTCATTAACTTATCATTTATAACTAAGGGATTAGGTAATCCCTTTTCCTTCAAATGTTCGAACTTAAACATGAACTTGTCAACGGCTAGTTGCATGTTTTGACTCTTATCTTCTTAGTTCAACATCAAATTCCTCTTAGTGAGGACTTTTCTGACTTCCAAAATTGTACATGTCCTGTCAAGTATTTCAAGTTCTTGCAGCTCATACTTATTCTTGGAGTTGAGGAAGTGGATGACTCTTGCAGCTTCCTCTGGCATATCTCCAAGTTCTTCCTTGACTCTCTGAATGGCTTCTGTGGCCTACTTTATTAAGTCAATTTGTTCAAAAATAACCTGGATAGATGGCCAAATATCATTGACAAAGTCAATGATATTGGCCCACAATTTTTGTTTAGCCTTACCTATAGGCTCACCTAGTGTCAGTTCTTTCTCCAAACTTTTAATTCTTTCAGTCATCCTTGTGGCCTTTTGTTGTTCTTCTCTTTGCATGATTTAGGCCAATTTGTAATGTGTCTCCAGGCTGGTGACTTTCTCCTTAAGTCTGTTCATCTCAGTGGTTTGAATGGACATTTCTTCCATTTCTTTGACCAGCCTGTTTACTTCATCACCTATAGAGCCTGTTGTTGTTGATCCTGTTGCTGATGTAGTAGCGGGTAGTGCAGTGGCAATTGGAGCAGTGGGAGCTAAAGATGATGCCAATGTAGAAGGTACAGCAGTGGTAACTGTTGGAATAACAGTTGGAGGAGCATTATCCAGATTAACTTGTTTGAGCTGCATCAAGCTATCCAGTTCTTTCTCCATCTCCTTCCACTGATCATTCAGTTGTAGCACTAGGTCCATCATCTCTTCATGATTTCTCTAACTTTCCAGGACCTCCTTTGTCTGTGGGTGCTGTGAAGGAGGCATCTTAAGTTGTTTCTTGAGGGCTGCTATGTCCTCGTTCTTCTTCTTGATTAATTTATCTGTGGCCTTAATATCACTTGGGTCATGGCCCAGTTCAATGACCAAGTCCTCAAAGGACTTTATCCTGTTATCTTTGGCCTGTGAGGAGGCATTTTCCAACTTGAATTTAGCTGTCAGATTATCCAGTGAATCTTTCAGCTTAAAGGCATCCATGGCCTTTTCTATGAGGGTGGAGTAAATCATTTCTCCAGCCTACTTATGGAACTCTATGTGATCAATGGGATGAACATCCCTAGCCAACACCTCAAAATTTGTCTTCTTGTAATTTGTTGAGGTCTTTGGCTGCTATACAGTGGGTTGCAAAAATGACACCTGCATTTTCCCCGCTTTGATGTCAAAGGTTGACATCAATCTGGTCTGGTTTGGTGGTGTAAGCTTGAGGTATTGGGCATATGTCTCTACCTTGAATTTTTCTTTCCTCATCTTTATCTCTTTGAATCTATCTTTGATATCCTTTTCCTTGTCAACTGGCCTGACCGAGGAAGAAACCTCCATATTCTGTTGTCTCTCTATCATTTGTGTGTTGGAGGTTGATGGCTGCTCTGTTTCACCTGATGTAGCTATTTTTTCACTTCTCTGCCCCATTTCCCCGGTGTCAATTATTTCCTCTGAAGCAATGTTCTCCTCTTGTTCAAAGATAGAATTCAACTTGGGCCTCTTGCTTGGCTCAAATAGACCATCAATAGTCTCCATGGCAGAGCTAGATGCCTCCTCCCTATTCCTCTTAGGATTCTTCTCTTCATTGGCTGGGGTCTATATGACAAGAGGAATGTTCATTGGCTCCCCTTGTTCTGGAACCTGTAGAAAAGAGCTATGATAAAATTGTCTTTCAAGATCAACGAGTGTGTTCTCTACATCCACAACAATGTTTTCCATATCAATCAAGGTGTTCTCCACCCACTCATCCTGGTTAGCAAATTGTTCAATGTCAAGTCTTGGGTGGTGGATGTATGCTCCCAACTTGACCCTGAGTCTAAGCTTGTTTATGACCCCATGAGGGTCATAGTGCCACATGAAACTATTTCTGAATTTCATTTGTTGAAGTAACCTGTCAACCTCTGGTCCAGCCTCTCTGTTGTTGCAAATGAATGGGCCCATTTGGTTTTTCACTTTGAACTGGGTTTTCTTCCTATAAGCTAGGAAGTGGACCTCATCAGAGTTGATGATTTGTCTGAAGTATTCAAGAGAAAATATCCTCATAGGGAGGTATTTGGGCAACTTATATGGGGCTAGCTCATAGCCATAAATTTTGATCTCAATGTGGTTTTGGTACAAGTACCAATCTCCCACCTTTCTGTTCTTGGCCAATTGCAGTACTCTCCTTTCCCTTGGTGTCCAATTTCTGGATCCTCACAGGGAACTTGTATGTCTGGTAATACAAAAACATATAAAACAACACTGAAGAGTATTAGAATACTCTTTCATTAGGCAATCTGGTGAATTGTTCATGCATTATGTCTACAATGAACTAAGCATAATCATACATAATAGCAAGAAGCTTGCCTGGAGTGAAAATGGACAGGAAGGCCATGATGACCTCATCCACATGCTCATCTGATGTGTATCCTAGGATGCATGAGAGCATGGTGATTACGCGCCTGCCAGTCTCTGAAAAAATAGTGGTAGCATAGGGTGGAGTGCCTGTAGGAGTATAACATTCCTCAATGATGAAATTTTGGAAAATTTGTTGGATTTTGACTAGGTCTAGTGTGATGTACAGGTCCAACAGATTTCCAATGGACAGAGGGGTCTCATTAGGGATAGGGTGGATTTGTAGCATCTGGTTGATGGATTCAGCAGTAATGGTGAATAGTAACTCATGTTTTGGTGCCACAATATCCCTTTGGCTTGGGAAATAGCAGACATGATAAAAATGTACAATGTTTGGGAATGGGTGAACTTATGGGAATGTATACTTGGGAAAATTGGATTCCCAAAGGTGAATGTCATCTACATGGTTTAGAAACCTATCCTTACTCCAGTAGTGGATTTTTAGAAGGTGGCCTGGAGTAGCAGTGTCTTTAATTTGGAAATCCCTGTTTTCTAGGGCCAAATGGTCAATGTCCAGGTGAGGGGTTGACACAGGTCTAACATCCAGAGAGGTTTGGGCAGCCATCTTTAGGATAAATGTGGGAATCAAGCTTATACAGGCTAAAGCAGTGAGGTTTCGAAAACTCAGGTGCAGTGATAGGGTAATGGCGCAGGATAAGGGTTTGGGTATTCAGCGGGCAATACTCTCAATTCAAGGGAAATTAATTAAATTACTTTAATGTTTGAATTAACTGTACATTCTTGAATTTAAGAGGGCCGGTACTGTTTTGTTATCAAAATACCCGAAATTTGAGGTTCAGACTGCAAACTAGTTTTGATGGCGGCCGCAGAGGGTAATGTGGCTTCAGGTATGTTGTGGATGGCTGAATTGGGCATTCGAGGCATACTTGGAAGGTACTTGGTGGTTGAATTTGGTTGCAGAAACTCGGGTTTGTGAAGGAAGCCTGGGAAGCTTTCGCAGAGAAAATTGAGCAAAAAGGGTAAAAATGGGGTCTTTCTCCTTTTAACTAGCAACTGTTAGAAATTGGCGGGGAATTTCATAATGAATAGTGATGGTTTTGGGCTTACACGGGGAGGCAGTTTAGGGGGCCATCGGGCAATATTTTCCTAAGATCATGCAAGTTAATGAGGAGATGCCACGTAGTCCAAAGGGGCCCGGGAAATACCACTCATATTGCGTGCTCTTGGGCGGGTAAACTTCTGGAGGTGAATGGACGTGATATGGATGCGCGCTGTCAGATATGGGGGTGGTAGATCGAACGGTTGTTGCGCGGTGAAGTTGCACGACGAGAAATCAGGGCGGAAATTAGCGGGGCCTAGGGGTTAATTACAATTGATTTGTAATTAATTTATAAGTAATGGCGGGATTAAAAATATAATGACTGGGGTTTATGTAGCGGGATTAGTTTACCGAACCAGGGTGGTGGGTTGAACAAGTTTTGTCGGGAAAATGGTGAATTGTGGGGCTTTATTAATAATGTGCAGGGAATAAAACTTAGGATAAAGGGTTTTGTGGAGTTTTTAGGGAAATTAATCAATGGGAAAAGGGGTTTCACACTAGGGAAAAAGGGTTTTGGAGTAGGGGAATGAATTTAGGGGGTAATTTGCTAGGGAATGTGTGAAACCAAGGGGCAAGGGTGAAAATGAAGGGAAAAGGTGTCTTCATAAGCAATGAAGGGGTAAAAGGGGAAATTAGTAGATATTTAGTGGGGGGTGAAATGAAATGAAGGGGAAGTTAACCAAATCAGCTTATAAGCATCCTTTTAATTTCATGACTTCTCTTGCACACTGAAACACATGATTAAACATGATAGATGTTCTTATGCTTCAATCAACTTTGTACTTTCTGCAACCTTTCTTCTACTTACCCTAACATTTTTTCTTCACTTTGTTGGGTGAATTTAAGCTAGTAGACCCTTTCCTTTCCTTTTTATTTTGAAAAGTAAACTATCTACTTCTAACCTTATATCTTCTAATGGCTTAGATTAAGCTTGTTAGCACATTTTATTTCTCTACCTATCTCTTGATCTACCAAGATTAAACAGTTTGGCCACATCTTTGTTCTCTAACTATAAACAAGAAATTTAAAGCATGAAGTAGTCAAGATTAAACAATTTGACTATCATGGGTTGTGGCTTGTATGACAAACTGCACACTACCATTATTTTAGACAGTAAAGTAAAGAGTAGTGGCACTTGGACTTGCACACTTTCATTTTTGTTTGGGGTTCTTATTTTTTCATTTTTTTGATCTTTTCTTATTTTTTTTCCCTCTGATATTTCTTTTAGGACGTACCCTCTTCACATTTTTTAATTTTAATATGGAAATCATTTGCAGAAAGCAAAGGTATGTACAATATTACAAGACTTAACCATAGTCAATTCAAAATTATGAATCCTATTATTATAGGACTCTAACAGTGTCTCCACATGGGGATGGCATTTCCTAGTGAAATGTCAAGAACTCTAAAGATCAGTAGCCTTTGAATTGTGACTGTAGTTACTTTGTGAAATATCTTCTGTGATTCTGCTTTATTGATACTTATGATAGTGAATCCTTCAAAGCTCAGGGCCTTCTCTCCGGGCTTCAACTCCAAAGGATTTACCATCCAATCCAATAAACACTCTGCAATTTTATGTACAATGATGCAAAGTAAAGTGAACTATTATTAGTCAGTGGAAAAATAATGCTTCAGCATTCTACCATTAACAGGTCCTCCTGGTAGATCTGATCCATCTATCTCTCTCAAGAAAAAGGCATTGTTGCCCCTGTAACCATAAATGACATAAGGCCCTTGCCACAAAAAATAAAATTTTCCATGCTTGCCTTTGTCTTCTCTCCTTGAATCCCACTTAAGGACTTTATCTCCTATGTAAAAATCATCTTCTTTAGTCCTTTTATCAAAAACCTTCTTGATTTTGTCCTAGATTACCTGTGATTTTACATATACTTCTTCTCTGGTCTGCTGCAGGTGTATGGTCTGATTTATTCTTCTTTGGATATCATTTGGTTCCACCAATAATTCCTGGATGATCTTCATCACTAGTACTCCTAAAGATGATGGAAAAACAGCATCCATCTCATATACTAACTGGTAGGGAGCTGTGCCAATGGACTTCTTAGTAGTTAGTCTGTCTGCCCATAAGGCATTAACTAACTTCTTGTTCCATGTCTTTTTGTTATCTTCCAGTAATTTCTTAATGACATTGACAAACCTTTTAAGACGATTCTGCAAGTCCATTACCTTGAGGGTAATAGGTTGTGGACTGGCCAAGGGTGATGTGGTTTTTGTTACAGAAGTCTATCATTCTATTGGATTTAAAGGCAGCTGCATTATCAGTAATGAGCTTCTGGGGGCATCCAAATCTTGACATGATATTATTTTCTAGAAATGAGATAATGACAGTGTCTGTGGCTTGTCTAGAAGGGATGGATTCTATCCATTTGGTGAAATAATCAGTAGCTGTCAGAATCCATTTGTGCTAAGCTGAGGAGGCTGGGTGTATTTCTCCAATGAAGTCTAACCCTCATTGTTGAAATGGCATTTCAGTGGAAATTGGTTTAAGAGGCAAGGGTAAAAGTTTTTTCTTTCCCTCAAATATCTGCCATTTATGACAAGAGGTCACATGTTTCTTAACCTCTGCAAAAAAAGTGGGCCAGTAGAAACCAACCCTCAAGATTTTGTCAGTAGTAGTCTTCCAATACAAGTGTCCTCCACAATCCCCTGCATGAAACTCTTGCATGATTTTATCAGCTTCATTTTTCAGTAAACAATTCAAAAGAATACCACTATTGTCTTTCCAAAACAATGCATTATCTATGATACAATACTTTAATGACTTCATCTTTAAAAATCTAGCTTTAGTTCTTGTTAAACCAAGAGGAGCTTGTAAATTTTGTAATACAAATATAATATCTGCATACCAGGGTGAATCAGTAAAAGGTTCACTGATCGGTGGAGTCACCATCTCTTCTTGATCATCAAGGGCACTAATGAAGTTTATATCAAGGTCCTAACAGTTCGATTCAACCATGAGTTTGGCTAAACCTTGGCATTTGATAAGCTTAGTTGGCTTTATCTCTAAGTAATATTCCAATATTGTGGAAATCCATTTGCTTCTTTTCCCTTCAGGCCCGTTTTGTCTCAAAATGTCCTTAACTATAGAATTTGGAACATAATCAATAATGTGAGAATATAGAATGTATACTCTGAATTCTTTGATAGCCTTTACTAAATTTAATGCTTGTTTTTCCATAATATTATATTTGAGTGTGGCATCTCTTAAGGATTTACTAAAAAACGCAATTGGTTGTTCATATCCTTGGTTGTTCTTTTGCAACAAGACTAATGCAATGGTGTGTTTTGAAGCAAAAGAAAAAATTATAAAATCCTTATTAAAATCAAGACTTATCAAGACTAGAGTTTTGGTTAAGACTTCCTTGATGGCTTCAAAGGATTGTTTGGCCTCCACTGTCCATTTAAGTGTTGAGTCCTTTCTTAGCATGTTATTTAATTCTCTAATCAGTTCTTCTAGATTTGAAATGAATCTCCTAAGAAAGTTTATCTTGCCTAGAAATGACTGTAACTCTCTAATGTTTCTAGGATGGGTAATGGTCAAAATGGCCTCTATTCTAGCAGGATATATTCTAATCCCATCTTTAGATATGATATGTCCCAATAGTTTTCCCTCTTCTAGACCAAAGAGTGTCTTTTGGGATTTAAATAAATCCTAAATTTTCTACATTTGATAAATACTCTTCTCAGGTGGTCTAGGTGTTCATTGTCAGATTTAGAGAAGACTGTGATGTCATCTTGGTATACTACTAGGAAGTCATGGATCTCCTTGGCAAAAGCTATATCCATAGCTCTTTGAAATGTGGCACCTGCATTCATTAATCCAAAAGGCATCTTCAAATACATGAAGGTACCCCAAGGAGTAGTAAATGCAATTTTGGCTTGGTCCTCTAGTTGAACTAAGATCTGGTTATACCCAGAGAATCCATCTAATAGAGAAATCCTGGATGAGCCTACTACCCTCTGCAGGATATGGTCCATTTTTGGTAGAGGATAGTTTACCTTTCAGTGAGACCTTGTTTAAATTTCTGAAATCTACACAAAGTCTAATTTCACCAGTGCTTTTCGTAGTAGTGACTAAGTTTGGAATCCAATTGAGTATCTGATGGGGACTATAATTTGGGCATCAAACATTCTTTTAACTTCTTTTTCAATAGACGGCATAAGAACTGGATTTATTCTCCTAAGTTTCTGTTTGAAAGGCTTATGATCTTCCTTTAGAGGTATTTTGTGTTGGATTATGCTAGTGTCATAAGATTTTAATTCTTCATAACTCGAGGAAAATACATCACGGAACTCTTTAAACAGATTGATGTATTTAACCTTTTCCTCTAGAGGTCAGGCTTTTGATATTTTAATGAGTTTTGGTTTATCCTCAGTTCCTATGTTACACTCTTCTACATAGAAAATTTTAGGGGCGAATGTTCGCCCTTTGGCGAAATTAAGGGGTTTTAAATTTTTAGTGGGCGAATATTTTGTATCATAGTACATTTTTACAAATCACCTCAAATAGCCCACCTTATTTTAAGGGAGAGGGTAAAAAAGGTAAATTCGGCCCTTGAAATTAGGAGTTACAACCTTTCATTTGCCCATTTTCTAAATAAATAAAACGTCTTTTTATACTTACTCAAAAGGTATGGTAAATAAATATAAATATAAATAAACTAGACGCATGGTAAATAAATAAAACCTCTTTTTATATTAGTCCATAACCCTCGTTCTATTTATGAAGGGTCAAGAAAGAGGTTTTATGTAAGTGAATCCTATGGGCCAAATACCATATTTGTAAAAGAGGTATGGTAAATTAATAAAAATATAAATAAACGAGAGGTATGGTAAACAAATAAAACATTTTTTTATATTTACTCCATAAGTCACCTTATATTTAAGGACACTCAAAAAATGTGTTATATTTAGGTGAAACCTATGGGCAAAATACTATGGGACAAATACCATGGACTAGATTGTTATTAATACCATGCAAAAAAACATTATTAACCCTAATATTAGTATTAATAAAAATAAAAATGGCACATGGTATTGACCCATGGTATTCACCAAAATGGCACATGGTATTGACCCATGGTATTCACCTGGAATGTAGCCTATTTAAATGGGGGAATTAAACCAGCATAGATCCATCTTTACTCTGGACCTATTAATTATTAACCCTAATATTAGTATTAATAAAAATAAAAATGGCACATGGTATTGACCCATGGTATTCACCAAAATGGCACATGGTATTGACCCATGGTATTCACCTGGAATGTAGCTTATTTAAATGGGGGAATTAAACCAGCATAGATCCATCTTTACTCTGGACCTATTAACCCCCGAGAGGTATCAAATATCATGATATGCAAAGTAGCATAGAGTGAAAAAATATTTGATCCGATCAAGAGTAAAAATGGATGTTGTAATTTAATGTATGTTAAACATTTTAGCTTGGTTAAAATAAAAATCAACTATTAATTTTATTAATTTTTATAAATTACTAATAGTAATTTTTAAGCTCCAAGTTTATGATAACCCATGGTATTGACCCATGGTAATACCATGGTATTCATGTGAGCATAGACTATTTAAAGGGGAAATTCTATCATCTTAGATCCATCTTAATTCTGGGTCTACCAAGTGCTCAGAGGGATAAATAGATTTCATCCCCTTAAGAGTGGTAGATGTGGAGTTAAGATGGATATAGGTTGGTTTTTATGATAATGAAGATAATTAATAGACTTAGGAAATTATATTGTAAAAACATCTTAAGGTGAATGGTGAAAGCATAGATATTGGACAATTATATTTGTATACTCTTTTAAACTAAAACAAATCGAGGGCTAAAAGGAATGGATTGATTGCACTAGTCATCCTTCTATAACTTTCCAACATATGCTGGAGTAAACAGATTGTAATTTGGGTAATTTTTCTAATTGCAAACAGGAACATACTTGTGTATTGGCAGGGTGATTACGAGGTCCCTAGAAGTGATGAATTTGAATTTTTCTTTGTTTTATATATAGTTTTAGGTTTTTTCTCATGCTTTCTGTGAATGGCACGGGTGAATTTTATACTACACCCACTAGGTTATCGATATGTAATTTCGGTAATTTTGATTTCAAAAGATATTTTAAAGAAATGCAAAGATTTCATTTGTGTATTCAATAAACACAAGATTTTATAATTGAGTAAAATATTCACCATGCCTGGTGAGAGATTTGCCAAAAAATTATATATACATATCATATTATTGATAAAATCGCCTTCCATTTTTCCTATATACCATGGAGATTTGCCCATTTATTATACATGTAAATTTAGGGGGGGTTCTTAAAATTTTCCCTGCTCTTCTATGTCAGCTCTCAAAGGTTCCGTTTTGGGTTTCCTAGCTACATCATTAGGGTCAAACAAATATTCTAAAGGGACTAATCCCTTAGGCAAAAAATTATTTTTCAGCTTAAGAGTTTATGAATCATCATTCATTATTTCTTCAATCTCTACATTCTCTAAACTATCTATTTCTACTCTAGTAAATTTAGTTGGTTTAACTATATCTAAAATATTTACATCTTTGTTACTTTCTATATTATTTCTACTTTACAGTCTATATCTATCTTACAATTCTAAAACTCACCTTCATTGTTCATGAAATCGTAAATCTGAGAATCCATGGAGAAAATATGCCAATACTTCAAGTTGATTGGTATAATAGGTCTGTGTCTCACTTCTGTAGCATACTGATGGTTGGGTTGAAAGGACAATTTACAGGTACTAGCAAAAGTGGCAAGACTGTGGGCCTGCATGTTTTGTTTTATAGGAATGGCAACAAAGTTTGCTTCCAGGAGGTATTTGATCAAGTCTAGGACAATTTCCCTATATTGACCAAGTCTGGGATTATTTACAAAGTATTCACCATTAATCTGTTTAATAATCATCTCTAGGTCTCCCATGATGGAAACTCTTTTGGCTCCAAGTTTCCTAACCAATTGTAACCCTAGAATTAGGGTTTCATATTCAACCATGTTATTGGTACACTTGAAGTTCAATCTGAAAGCATGTACTTTAACATGATTATTCTCCATATTATGGATCCACACTCCTGCACCAGCCCCTAACATATTGACAGATCCATCAAAGTCTAGATGCCATAGGGACTCATGAAAAATGTTCTCACTATCAACTATTTTGTATTTCAGGTCTTTAGCTGTGATTTCCTTATTTTCATGTTCTGCATTGTACAAGATAAAAGAGTCCATATCTGAATGCATGGAGTATATGGGAAATTTTTGTGGTTTTTCATCACTACTCACCATGTATTTCATCAAGGTCTCTCTATATAGTTTTCTTGGTTGGCCAAAAACAGATATGGTGGCATAAGACATATCTAACTGCAAGGATCCCTACAGTTTTTCTCCCCATGAGCGAGATAGCAGCATTCCATATTTGGGTGGGATGTCTGCAACTACTATGTCCATTAGAATACTCTTTGTAGGGCATTGGACAAGAGTTACACATAAGTCCTTGATCAAACCAAGGCGTTTAACTTGGCTAGAGTCAAAATAAAACAAATCCTTATATGGTCTAGTAATGTCTAGTTTCAGTATCTCCATGATTTTCTTTGGCATAAAATTATGGGATGCCCCTGAGTCTAACATAGCATTATGCAATATTTTGTCATGAATTTTCAGGCTAATGTAGAAAGGAGGAACTCTCCCTTACTGATGGATACCATTGGCCTCAGGGCCAAACAATAATTTAGGTTGATCATCATTCAAGTTAACAGCATCATCTCCCAACCCTATGTTTAAAGTTTCAGTTATCTGTGACCTATAGGATTCATTCTTTACTAGTTCGGTCAAGGGAAATGATATCTTTAATTTTGCTATTTTAGTTTTGATTTTGAAAGGGAGCTGAGCTTTATTTGTTTGATTTAGATCTTCCTTAACATGTGAAGTTTGTGTGTTCTTATCCTATTTCTCAGTACTAGGCATTTCAGTCTGTGTTTCTACTATTTTGCCTTGATTTCTCTTATTTTGATTGATTTCAGTAATTGTCTCTGTTTGAGTTTCAGTGGAGGTTATATCTACAATTTTAGGGGTAGAAGTCTCCGGTGTTCCCCTAGGGAGGATTTGTAACACTTTGGTAACTGGAGCTTCTTTTATTATCTTAGTCTGGGTCTGGATGGATCTTTTAATGGGAGTCTCATTGTTCTTTTTACTTCTTAAGCTATATTGTTTGTGTACCTCATATATAGCTGACTCATATCCCTGTTTAAAATCAAAGGATTCACCAAATTCTAACTGCAACTGCTGCAACATATATAACTCTTGTTCTTCTTGAGTAAGAAAAATAGTGTCTTCATCTTTGGTTTCTAGTAAGTTTATCTGGGTGTCATCCTCTCCTTCTTGGCTCTGTGGACCCTCAACATAGTTTTCTTGGAAAGGGGGGCCTAGTCTACCGATCTGTTATAGCATTCTTTCTAGTGTTAGGGTTCTTCCTAAAGTTGGGGTTTCTTATTGGGCGTGGTTGTTGATTTTCCCATTCATTTTTCCTCTCCATGTTTTCTAATCTATCCATTATTCTCTTTCAACTCTTAGCTAAAATATCTACCTTTCCATCTGAAGTGGAAGTTTCCTCTTTAAATACAACTTTCTTTTCATTTCTCATTTGGGCTTTCTTGGCTAATAGGTTGGCCTCTACACTAAAAACATTGATTTGCATTTGTTCCAGTGTTTCAGGGTTTCTTTCCCTTAACTGGTATGACATGTCAGCATCAAAACCATCAGGGAATTTAATTAATGCTAGGTCAAGTGGAGGCTTAATATTGGTTGGAATTGCATTGTAGATACTATTGAACCTAGTGCAATAGTCCTGAACTGACTCATTAGGAGCTCTTCTAATGTTTTCATATTCAGAAAGTATTTGCAATGGGTTTTTCTTTCTCTCCCATCTATCAATGAATAATCTATGAAAATTAGCTAAATCTGCAATATGGTTGGCAGGAAAGGCTTTGAACCATTTCTTGACATCCCCAGTTAAAGTTTGGGCAAACAACCTCATTTGGACATCTGCTTCATCTATCTCATGCAACTCAAAAAAGTCAAACATCTTGTTTACATGCTGCTGGGTAGTGTACTGACCAGTAGCATCAAACAAGAAGATTTTACTTTGATAATTTGCGGGCATGGTATGAGTTATCACTCAGGTTGTCCCTCAGGTTGTAGTAAAGGGATACGGTCGAGGTAACCACAAACCAAATTTGGATTGCAGGTTCTAGCCCACCTGCAATTAGAGAGGGCTCTCTCTTTATGATTCAGATTTGTTGAAATTGATTTTAGGCTAGGTATTGGGCTTGAGGGTTTTTGTTTTGATTTTGGTGGGAAAATTGATGTCTTCGGGTAGAGAGGCAAAGCATAGTCTGATAAGTTTCAAACCATTGGGCATGGAGTCGAGGAGGAAGACTGGTGGTGCGTTTTATTGATCACATGAGAGATATGTGGAGCAAGGTAGCTGCACATGAAACAACGTTTCAGGTTTAAAGGATGGAATGAATGCTAAGGAATGAGAGGCAATCAAGAATCTCTCAATCAACTTAACAGAAGGAGATAACAGAGCTCTACCCAGGGGCAGTAAAGAATCCCTAGATATTTAGCGAACATAGGTGAATTAGGGTAAATATGAGCCAGAAGGAATTCATATTCATTACCAATTCATTCAGATGAAAACATACAGAAACAGCAGAAATTGAGCATAGAGTGTTGTAAACAAATTCTAAGCTAATCTTTCTTCCTGCTATTTAGATAGTGGCTAACAATAAAACAGAGGTAAGATGCACTTATTGTTCCAGGCTGCAGCACAGGAATTCCACATTCAGTCTTCAGAAATCAACACATCAGACAGTCATACTCCAAACTCTTCAGCAGTCTTTGATTATAGAAAAATTCTCAGGCATACACTGCGGGTCTCTAGTGAGAATTATCAATCGACCAACCCTTGAAACAATGTTGAGGGCGGTATATATAGGGAAAACTCTCTACAACTTGTTTTTTACATCTTGACCTAAACAGGTCCTAAAGAATAATTAATCTGACCAAATCCTATCTGAAATAAATGCATGAAAATATCTTTGGCTGCGCTGAGGACTGCCGTATCAAATGAAGTGGATGTGCTTCTCCTCGGTGGCTTGGTGCAGTTGCCTCAGCAATAACTGTGCATGGGTTTCTGTTCCATTGATGTCCGGCTGCATTAAATGTTTTAGCTGTGATTTGACGGCAGGGATGGGCTCACACTTATCGATTTGACTATGCTGAGGGGCTCGTCAATGTTTAGCTACTTCAAGCCCCTAAAAAAATCTTGGTTGATACTCTTTGGCTCTTCTTCTTCCTCTGATACTCTCTGACAATAAACTAGGCTGTTGCTCTGATGTGCTGTGCGTTAAATCAACATTTAATGGCCGCTGTTCGGCCCTCGGTTTCCTTCAAAACTATCTTCTACTCCTTTCTGAGTGCTTCGCGAAGGAAAATGGGTCATTCGGCGCCTTTCGGGCTTGCTGGGGGCTGCGTGATGAAAAGATTCCCCATTCAGGCCTATTTTATCCAGCGATGCAAAAACTGCCTTAGAAACTGATTCCGGGGCTCCAGAGTGTGATTTTCTCCCTTCGCGCTAAAATTGTTGATGACGTCAGCATGGTGGGACCTTGTATGGCAGGTGACATCAGCATGATGACGTGGCAGGATGACGTCAGCATGATGACATCATCACGTACGGAGGTGACATGGTAGTATGACAGGGGACACAGTGGCAGGAGACGTGGCAGGGTGACTCGGCGGTATAGTGGCAGGAGGCCACGCAGGCGGATGATGTGTCATGGTGACTGGGCAAGGGGGGGTGACTGGAACACCTTCCTAAAAATACTCTCCACGAATTTGGCTGCCAAGTGCTCATTTCAACCATTGATTTTGTCTCCAAATTGACCAAAAAGGCTACACAAAGCACACATTAGACTTGTTGGCATAATGACTAACCCAATTCACTCTATTAGCATAAATATAATCAAAAACATGCAATAAACTAATGAGAACGGTGGATTAAGTTGAATTAGGAGGTTGAATGAGCCCAAATAATTATCCATTTTTGGGGCTCATCATCACCCCCCTACTGAAAGTGTTGCTCATCCTCTGAGCAACCAACCTATCTCCTCATCTTTGATGGCCCTGGTGGCCTCCTTGTCATGCCAATCTTCTGAAGTGATGTCCTCTTCTCTATCATGAAACCATGCTTTTCTCTTTGCTTCTTTTCACTGCCTGTGCTTCTTTTCCTAGAGAATTCTCAACTTTGGTATGATTGTGCAAGTATATTCAATCTGATGGTGGCAATGGTGGTGAAAGGAGATGAAACCAGTGGAGGATGGAAGAAAAGAGTGGTTGCATGCCTCCTCAACGGACTTCTAGCTTCAAATCCCTCTCCATAATTGATTTTGGCCTGCCCAAAGGCTTCTACAAGATGTTTCTGGTAAAAATACAGAACTTCCTGTAGAAAGTTCTGTAGCTTCCAATAGAAGGTTGAACCGTGACTAAATTGTGTCTGAACCCTGAAAAAAATGAGTGTTCATGGAGGGGATGGATGTGCTTAGGGTGGCTAGCACAGGTGCTGCCTTCCTAGCTAAAATCTCGGCCAATTTCGCCTTCTGCTGCCCTCTGCCTGAACTTCCTGTAGAAAGTCCTGTAGTGGCCGTTTTCTGGCTTCCTGAAGAAACAGTCTGCTAACTTCCTGTAGAACCAGTTTTCTCTGATTTGGCTTGCTTGGCTGGGGCTACCTTCTCCTTGACCTGTGCTGTGGTTGCCTTGGGTGTGTCCCTACTTGTTTGGCCTTTTTCAATCTTCTCTGCTGTCTTCTACAATCTTTTTTCCGAGGTGTTTATGCCATTGTTCCTCCCACAATTCTAGGCTTAGCAATTTGGCCCATTTCTCCTTTTCCTCTCTGTTTCTTCCTTCTTCTTTTTTTCTTTCTTTTCCTCTTGCTTTCCTTGTGATGGTTTCACTGTTATGGTTTACCCTAGGTTTTCTTTCCCTTAGCTTACTTACCCTTAGTTTTCTTCTCTACCTCAATATCTTGCTTCCTCACGCTCTGTTTTGGCTTGTGCACTGATCAGAATGGGAATTCTATATATGGTTTCCTCCCCAGAATGTGGAGGACAGTATCCCTCAAGTGTTTTTTCTTTGCAAACCATTCAACCAGTACTGTCATGTTTTTCACTCTATTGAGTCTTGCCATAGAAAAGATAATGGGCTTTTTATGGTCATTCAAAATACACATGTGTTCAGCTGTCTGTTCGGGATTGAACAAGAGTTTTTTCAATTGAACCATGTAAAGCAGTAAGATGATGCTGCTTCCTTGTATAAGGGAGATAACTCTGCATGTCTGCTCCAGGAGAAAAAATGTTGAACTTGGGATCAAAAACATCAATTCCATGAACCACACGATAAAGACCAACAAGGGTGAAAGCAGTTCCTGTCATACTGGCCAACAGTATCCTTGCTCCCAACAATCTCTTGATATGTGCTAGTGATAATAAAATCTGTATGATTCATTGCAATTAGATCTGCAGTAAACTGGCAAGAGAAATGGTATTTTTCTTCATATTTTTCAGTATATGTCTGAATCTAAATATTTGGTCTTCTCCAAAGCATGGGCTATGTTGCACTGAAGACAATTCCAGGAAACAATAAGAAAACGGCTTTTGAATTCATAGACAGACTTGCATTCACATTTTTCCTACCCCCTCAACACATCGAATTCACCACCTTTTGAATTATTTGCATGGGAAAGTTCTATTCAGGCCTACCTCACTGAGAATTTCCACCCTCGATGTGAACAGTCCAAGCTTCATTATATGTTGGGTCTCCTGTAGCGCAGCTTCCTGTAGAAACGCCTGTAGAGTGCCCCTGCGCCTCTGAACGATCTTGGTATGCGGGAGAATTTTGAACAAGCCGAAAAACTTGGCGAAGGACGTCAGTTTAATAGAATTCAGAGGCAGAGGATTCAGCCAAAGAGGTTTGCAAGTGTAAATGAACAATAGTTAACGTGAGTCTTCAGCCGAGCATTCCTTTAATTACTGCGTGATTTGTGGTGAGGTGGAAAAAACGTGTGCTATCTTCATTTGAACTACAGTGATTTTATAAACTGTATGTTCTCCTCTATCTGTTAATTATTTGACGTCCTGTGCACTGGAGTTCAACAGATCTACCACTAACTGTGTTTTTCAAATTTCTCATGAATGACCATACACGTATGCTGCATGATTTTTCCTTGAGCGCTAGAGAACTGGATGTCAAGTTAACCTTGCTATATTCGTGGCTTAATTTCACCATTCCATTCGTTCATGCATTTCTTTAATTAGATTCATGCAATAGAGGAACAGGTTTTAGTCACGTACCTGAAGTCAAATGGCTGCTGTGAAGTGCTTTTTGCTGCTGCATGCTCATATTCTGTTGTTGCATGCCTGGATCCTTTGGTTGCATGAGGGCTTGGCTGATGATTTTTGGTTGTTTTTCCTTGTGCAGGTGTCCTCTGACCAGATCTAAGCTGCAGGCATTTGTTTCCACGTTCAAATCTGCACCTTCAAGCTGCTGCTGCTGAATTTTCACCGGACCAGAACTTGTTTTCGCCATTGCTTCCAAACGGTGAACCGGATTGATCTGAAACTTGCTGAGCATGTTCCTATCATCATGATGCACCTCCCATAGCAAAATCGTGATCAATGGATGCACAAATTTCGAGAAAAATGGAAAATGGCTGAAGATTTCAGAGATCAATTTCTCGGAAACCGTGCATCGGAATCGGCTGAAACTACTTGGGTAGGCTACTATCACCCATGTGCATCTCCCCATGAAACAGGTTTTGAAACGGATGCATGGATATGGAGAAAATGCAAAAATGGCTGAAGGAGATGGAGGCTGATTTCTTGGAAACCGTGCACCGGAATTGGCTGAAACTGCTCAAGCATGTTTCCATCACCCCTGTATGATTCTCTGTAAAACGGTTTTTCAAATGGATGCATGGTTTTCAAGTTAAGGCAAAAACAAATTCTGTTCTAGGTATTTTTGCTTCAAGGCATTTTGCAATTTTGTTGCATGGTATGAAAAATGAACTTGGGCTGTGATGCAGGTATGGAGATGATGGAGGAGGAGTTTTAAGATTGCAGGAGGACTTCTGAACCCTTGAGGAAGCTACCATGTTCGCCAAACCACCTTTTTGAAATCCATTTCTAGCTTCCTACAATTTCTACAGGAACTTCCTGTAGAAGCACAATGAGGTGGAAAAATGATGGAGCAAGGCGAGGGATGGACACAAAGGTGCTTGTAGGCCTAACCAATAGATTCCCACCATCAGATTCCCTTTTAAAATTGAATTTGGTTCGTCAAAAGGTTCTACAGGATGTTTCCTGTAGAAATTCAAAACTTCCTGTAGAAAACACAGTTTTCATAAAAGAAGCACAATGAGGTGGAAAAAATGATGAAAAAGGGTGAGGAATGGAAACATGGATGCTTGTAGGCCTCATGGACATATTCCCAGCCTTCGGGTCCTCTTCGGAGATCAATTTGGATTTTTTGTAAGCTTCCTGTAGAAGACACAAAACTTCTTGTAGAAAGCACAAAATTCCTTTGTCTTTGTTTTGAGTGATCCTCCTGACCTGCAATGTCATTGCTGCAACCTGAAATTATTCAGTGGAAATTAGATTTATTTTTCTTTTTCTTTTACTCTTTTTTTTTGAAAAACAACTAGGGCGCCTCATGGAGGTTTTCACCCTAATTGCCTGCCCTGGGCGCCTCCAAGGGAGGTTTTCACCCAGAGATCTTATTCTCTTTTCTCTTTTTTCCCAACCCATTGACCACCTCATGGAGGTTTTCAATCAATGAGCCAATCTAAGGCACCTCCGAGGAGGTTTTCACCTTAGATTTTTATTTTTCTTCTTATTTTCATTTTTTTCTTTTTTCCTTTTTTCTACCCTACCCTACTTGAAAAACAAAATCATTTTCAAGTATAAGAATACTTCCAATGGAGCCATGTGCACATCGAGATTAGAGACAAAATGATGTGGAGGCTCGAAATGCATGCTTGGACAGCTATCCGGATTTTAGAGACCAAATGATCTGACTTTGAAGGGATCAAACATAGCTGAGGAAGAGAGTACTGCTGCAACTTAGTGACCTTCTGAAACCATATCTCAATATAGCTTTAATATCCTTGGTCCTTTTGCTGATCTGGGTCATGTTTCATGTCACTTTCTACTATGACTTCCTCATCTTCCTCTTTTTGCTTATCTTTCTCTTGAATACATGGAAGATTTGATGGTAACCATGAGGGAACTCTCTCGATCTCTGATTTTGATGCCTTCTCTTCATCAAGTGCATCACATGGTGCTTTGATTTCCTCTTTTGAATCTTCTTTTGCCTTTGGTCCTTCAATGTTGTCAATGTAATCCCTGCTTTGCAACACTCTTCCTGAGCTATGGTGAAGATCATTGAGCTCAAGAGGAGTCATTTGGACATGTTGTGTCTCAACATTGCAATTTTGTTGAGCTACTCCAATGGACAAGTTTGGAAATGGTGGTATGGGTAGCTGAGTGGGGGTGTATATTTGAGATGGATGTGGATGGGGTTGTGGTTGGGCAGGCATTTGGGGCTGCCATGGTGGAGCAGGAGGTGATGGTTGTGGACGAGCAGGTGGTGGAGGAAAAGAAGCAGGAGGAGTGTTGTATTGGGGCCTCCACCCCTGATGAGGTGCATTCCACTGAGGCTGTGGCTGAGCATAAGAGTGAAACAAATGAGTAGCTGGTTGGGCATAATATGGATCTATAAAGGAACAAGGAGGAGGTGTGAACCAGGAAGGATGAGCAGGGGGACCCCAAGAAGGCATGAAAGTGGCTTGATAGGGGTCATAATAGGTCTCAGATGTCCCTTGCAGTTCCTGCTGATAAGATCTAGGTTCATGTGGCCTCTTTTGGTTCATATAATAGAGTGATTCAGTGGCCCCTTTGGCTCTCTGATATGCAGCTTTGATTTTGGGTAAGGAGGGGCACTGATCTGTAGGATGGTATTCTTCACATACAAAACACACTTCTATGGAGTGCAATGGACATTCGTTCCTAGGATGCTTTCTAGTGCACCTGGGACAGAAGATAGCCAAATCCCTCTTGGCTTCCTCTTGCTTCTTTTGGATCCACAGGGTATCCAATTGCATGGCAAGAAACTGCCTCATATCACTCTTGAAATCTTCCATCTGATCTTCAAATTCATCTTTGGACAAGGAGCTGCTCCCAACATTTCTGCTTGTAGCCATTTGCTCCAGAGGAATGGTTTCTTCTTCTTCTTCCCTTGAGGTTCTTCAAATATGTCTTGCTGTCCACCTAAGGGTTCTTTAATCACAGCCATCGAAGAAGAGAGAATGTTGGCTGTGTGAAGCAGTGGGGGCGTTGTGCAATCATTTTTCTAACTTATCTCTACTCCTACAAGGCATGAAATGAAATCTTTTTGGTTGATTTTTGCTTTTTTCTACTTCTACCTGCAAAACTGAAATAGATTGAACTGCAACTAACTATCTTGCTAAAATGAAAATGCGGAATTGAAATGAAAGCAGGAAAGGACTAATCTATTTTGCTCAAATGAAATTGCAGGAATGAAATGTTAGTCTACGCTTGCGGAATTGAAATGCTAATCTACGCTTGCAGAAATGAAATTTCGGAATTGAAATGCTAATCTATGAAAGCGGGAAATGCTAATCTACTTTTGCATAAACAAAATTGCATAATGGAAATGAAATAAACTACTTAGCAGAAGATTGTAGTGGAAAATAGAAGAAAAGCGGCAATCACCAATACTCTGACGCTTCCCCGGCAACGGCGCCAAAAAGATGGTGGGCTCCAGTATTGTAGCAATAATGCTACAACTCCTGGAACTCCCTTCTTTAATTTTATCAACCCGGTAGTTCGTAACAAACTTGGAAGCGACGGTGTTGTATGCACAAGTACTAGCTCTTGCCGCAGCTGTCACTTGGTCAGCTGGCACAAGTCCGCTAGGGGCTTAAGCCAACTTCTATGAGCTCTTAGAAGAAGCTTTTTAACTGATGGATGAAAGCTAACTCAAAGGAAGCTAATCTACTTGCGGAAAGAAACTGAAAGCCAAAAAGAAACGCAAACCCTAGCAAACCCTAATTCTACCAGCTAGTCCTACTGATGCAAAGATGAGAATGCAAACTACTGAAAGAGATGCCATTACTTCTATGAAGGTAAGATACATGTGTCTAGACTACCTCTACCTGAAGAAAACATCTTTTTGTATTTTTGAATAAGTTATTAGAATTATCATGCATGTGCTTTTAACTGGCTTTTTAATGTGCAGAGGTGGATCTACGAGGAGAAATGCTTGGAAGAGGTCGGGAAGGTTCAGAGAGGGTCTAAGGAGTCCCTAACACCCTTCCAGAGATTTTCACAAAGTTTGGCTACCAAGAAACCGCGTTTATGAGCTTCTACAGGATGTTTAGGATTTCTACAGGATGTTCTGTAATTTTTCTACAGGATGTTTAAAAATTGGATTTTGGAGGATGGGTGAGTGAGGTAAGGTGCATGAATGGATAGGGAGGCAGGGTAGGGGCCTGAAATGACCCAAGGACTGATGGATAGAGTTGAGGAGAAGGTGGGGATGGCTGGACTTGTTCCAAGAAGACTGAAGTAATGCTGCACAAAAGGTAGGGTTATGAGGGCAGTATGGCAACGTGAGGCAAGAAACCAAGTTAGGAGATGGAGAAGATGGGTTTGAGGGAGTCTGGGTAGACAAAGAAGTGGTACAGGTGCTCTGCAATTTGTGTTTCCAACTGAACCAACAAAGACATGCAAGAAAACAAAGATCTAGTTATGCTACCCTAATATGATCTAGCTAACAGTAACAAGAATGGACAGCAGCTTTATTTGCAAGGAAACCATGTATATTAACTATGCAATGAAGCATTCAAAGATCTGAACATGTAACCAACTTCTGCAAATGAAAACCAAACACTAATGATTGCACGGCAAAGCAAAGTCAGTGTTTTTGTGGGCAGCAAAGTCATCCTAGTCACAGCTCCTGATCCCACTGAGGGAGAGGTGAAACCACAGATGTTTGTTGGCCCTTTTCTTGAAGCTTTTTCTGTTAACAACCTATCAAATAAATTTGAGCATGAAAAGCTATTTTACTCATAAAAAAAACAAACTAAATAACAAAACAAGATTTAGATCTAAATAGCAGATTTTATTCTAAGAATGCAGCAAAAACACATAAAGATAATCAAAGGAGGTATTGGGCGCTTGAGATGGGCCCAACCCCAAGAGCTATAGCCTCCTAAGAGATATTTAGAGCTGGTGCAAAGCTGGATTCATCTTTATTGAGCAAGAAAAGAAGAGTTACATCAAAACTGTCCACAAGGAGAACTTGAAAATGAGCTAAAAGCAAAGCTAATCTATTGCCTAAAAATCGAAATACAAACTAGCTAACTTCTGCCTACAAAATGACTAACCATTGGCTACAAAATGACTAACCACTAGCTAACCCCTAATTGAGGCCCTAAGCCTTCTTATTTATACAAATTGAGGACCCCAACAGTCCTCCTAAACTTTAGGGACTCGGCTGCCCAAGACTTGTAGTTAACAGCAGTCCTACTTGACTTGCTTGGCTGCCCTTGTGCTGATTGATTTGGTGGCCCTTGAACTCCGAGCTGATGGTGGAGAATTCGAGGTAAGGGCCCATAAATGAAGGGAACACCTTCCTAAAAATACTTTCCATGAATTTGGCTGCCAAGTGCTCATTTCAAACATTGATTTTGTCTCCAAATTGACCAAAAAGGCTACACAAAGCACACATTAGACTTGTTGGCATAATGACTAACCCAATTCACTCTATTAGCATAAATATAATCAAAAACATGCAATAAACTAATGAGAATGGTGGATTAAGTCGAATTAGGAGGTTGAATGAGCCCAAATAATTATCCATTTTTGGGGCTCATCACCAAGGTAGGGGACCTTAGGCCAATTTTGGGGAAAAGAACTTGTAGATGAGAAATAAAGGATCCTTGAGTGAAGGAAATCTTCACCAAGGAAAATGACATGGAGAATGATGAAACTAAGAGGAATCAAGCAGATCTTGACCTCTTTGGGGAAATTAGTAAGTGACTTGGGGAATTAGAAGAAGGGGCAGTTAGTGATGTCCAGCTTGAGCTTCTCCATATGAAAATTGCCTGATAACTGTGATCTGGAAAAATATACACTTAGAAACACAAAGTTTGATCATGAATCATTCTGCAACCACACAGCTACTTACCCAGCCTACTCACCTAACATTTTTTCTTCTTTTTGGTTTGGGTGCACTTAGACTTGCAGACCCAGCTTTACAATTTTTCTTTTGAATGTTTGCTATCTAAATCTACACTTATTTCTGCCAGGGCCCAGATTAAGCAGTTGGGTCCCTTTGATTCTCTACCTATCTACAAATCTGCCAAGATTAAACTGTTTGGACAGATACATTCTCTATATTCTAAAATAGGAAATTGAAACCTAGGGAGACCAAGATTAGACTGTTTGGACCTCCCTTTAAAAACTTTTCAAAACTGGAACAATTCATCAAAATTGGAATACAGCAGTGGCATTTGGACTGGCACACTTCATGGCTTTCTTCTTTGGTCTCTTCTGGAAATATGGAACACTGCAGCTTGCAAAGTATGACATATTTGGCCTGTAAAAATGTCAATCATGAAAAATGAACACCTGTTGCAACAGGAGGCTAACAGTGGCTCCACTTGGGGATGGCTTTTCCTTGTGAAAAGCCAAGAACAGCAGGTCAGACTGCCTTGATTCTCTATTTGTTGCTGTAGACTGGAAACATTTCTTTGTTCTGGCTGCTAAAAATGTAAAACTTTGAACTATGAACAACCTCCTCCTCAACTGAATTGCTGTGAACTGTGCAGCATCGCCTGCTTTCTTCTGCGTGCTTGATAATTATGTACAATGACTGCAAATAGTTCTTTTCTACCATGATTTGCTTGTAATGCGACAGATTTCCTCTTGCTGTTTTGCTGAAATTGGTGTAGAGACAGAGCTTTTAGAACTGGACTACTTGCATCGGCTGTATCTTTACAAAACTTACTGTTGTTCCTTAAACAATCGGCCTGCTTATAAATAAAAACAGAGTGCTGATATATACAAATAAGACTGTACAAAGATATATACAAAGCTGCACCGTATCCCTTAAAAGGGATCATGGTAATGTTTCAGCATACAACCATTCACAGGGCCTTCTTCAGCAGTGTCGTCCTCTACAGATCTAAGAAAATAAGTGTTATTTCCCTGAACAGCAGAAACAACAAATGGCCCTTTCCATAGGAAATCAAACTTGGCATGTTTGCCTTTGTCTTCCCTTCTTGAGTCCCATCTTAGAACTTTGTCACCAACACTGAAATCCTCAGCCTTAGATCTCTTATCAAACATCCTTTTAAGCTTTTCTTGCAAAATTTGAGCTCTGTCATAAACTTGTTCTCTGGTTTGCTGAAGATGAATGGTCTGATTGATTCTTCTTTGAATGTCATTTGGTTCAGCCTGGATTTCCTGTAACAGCTTGATAGAAGGAATGCCCAGGGATGAAGGAAATCTGGCCTCCATGCCATACACTAGCTCATAAGGGCTCATTCCAATGGATTTCTTTCTTGAAAGTTTGTCTACCCACAGGGAATTTACCAACTTTTTGTGCCAGTTCTTCTTATTTTCTTCTAGCACTTTCTTTATGATGCTGATGAGGCTTTTGTTAGATGATTCAGCCAAGCCATTACCTTGAGGGTAATAGGCTGTAGAGTGGCCCAAGGTAATATGAAATCTGTGGCAGAAATTGATCATCTTTTTGGACTTAAAGGCAGCGGCATTGTCAGTGATGATTTTCTCAGGGCAGCCAAATCTAGAAAGGATATTGCACTCAAGGAATTGGATAATGATGGTATCATTGGCCTCCCTGCAGGGGATGGCTTCAACCCACTTGGTGAAATAGTCAGTGGCTGTTAGGATCCATTTGTGCTGGCCTGAGGAAGAGGGATGGATTTCTCCAATGAAGTCAAGACCCCATTGTTGAAAAGGTTTTTCGGTTGAGATGGGTTTAAGGGGCAGGGGCAACAACTTTCTCTTGCCCTCAAAGATTTGGCATTTGTGACATGACATGGCAAACTTCTTTACATCTGCAAAAAGAGAGGGCCTATAGAAACCAGCCCTTAGAATTTTATCAGCAGTGGACTTCCAATATAAATGTCCTCCACAGTCACCTTGTCATGCGGAAAGAGTCAATTTTGCGGAAAAAACCGACCTCCCTAGAAACTAAGGCGTTTCTAGTGACAAACAAAACAATCAAGCACTATCTTTCCCTAAATATGCATTTAAAATAAAAGCAACCAGGTGTTTAAGTCTTACCTTTAGTTCAATGCTGTTTGTAGTAGCCAAACCTCTTCGATCCAGATGAGCTCCTTCTCCTTGAAGCCTGCATACACTAACAAGCAAACGATTACATAGCAGCTGAATAACTCATATAATAAAACATATTCATCATAAAGACCAAGGAGTTTATGAAACAAATTATATATAACAACTTGTTGAGAAAAATGAACTTAATTTTATTAATTGGAAACAAAAGAAACCTTACAACCAGTGCCTTGGTGTTGTGCAGGTCCCTCCCAGGGTCCAGCAAGAGTTCTCCTCTACTTTGAATAGCTCACCCACTTCCAAATGAAGCTAAGAAAGGAATGTGATCTCTCCTCTCAAGCTCTATAAGGGAGTCCTAATTTCAGCAGCATCTACCCTTAGGAATGTTTAGCTTTCCACCTCCTTTGTCTCTAGCCCAATGCCTGTATTTATAATGCTTTGGAGGAAGTTAAACAGGTCCACCATCAATGGGATAAGCCCCTCTTTCAAAGGGATAGTTCCCCTCTTCATGGGATAAGTTCCTCTTTCATTGGGATGCATGAACCATCTAGAGGCGCTCAATCCACGTCAAACCATCTTCTAGAATGCTCTAGAATCGACCGCAAGTAATTTTTTTGAAGTAAAACTTGCGCCTTTTGAATTTTACAGGGGTACGCACCCACCCCTTTACAGACAAAGCATACAAGTACGCAGGTATTATGTACTTGAGGTGCGTGCACGCAGGTAAGAGTAAGAGAAAGTGCGGAACCAGAGTTATATTGAGTTTTTAAAGGCTTTCTCTCTTTTTTGGAGTTTAACATGAGGAGCAGAGGTATAAGACTTGCCAAGGAGGACAGTATGGTTATTGATGGAGCCATACTGACTGTAAATAGTCATGGTGACAAATTTTAGTGTAACAGATTGCCCCCTAAAGTGCGAGGTCTGTAGTAGATTAGGGTTTTATATCATCTAGGAAGGGTGAAGCACTTTATCATTTCGAGGATTATCTTGTGGAGAGCCCAGTCGGAACTTGCAAATATTCAACACAAAATACATATATGAGATCATATCATCGCTGAGGTAGGCATTCCCATACTCAGATCAAAAACTTAACTAACAAACTAACTACTGCTCTAACATAGGAATGATTTCGCAATACATCATAATCATAGACACATTTAGACACAGTATGGACGCAGCCATCTGTTTATAATTAGTCTATTGTATAATGAATACAAAACTCCTCGCAGCCTGGATGGCGGAAACTAGATCCAGGGTCTTCATTTCTGCTTCCCGAAATAGTACGATTCTATCCATGCGAATAAATGAGTTGATGTCGAACATGGTAGAAACCACTTGATTACCTGTCAATGATGTAAACTGTTAACAAGTGTGAGAGAGACCACCAGTGATGTCAATGGTTCTCAAAGTACCCAGTACAATCCATGAGATGTGAATGAATGTGTTGATGTCGAACATGTCACAGAATCCCTTGATCGAAAGTCATTGATGTAACCTGTCGTCAAAGGCGAGAAACCTGCCATTGAGGCATGCAGATTCCAAGGTACTGATGATTTCTAGATCATATTTCTAGATAATGAACTGAAGTCGATAGAAAGCGATCCGTTGCAGGCAAGCCCACAACACGAAATCATAGATCAAGTTGAAGAAATTTAGTTGCAAGGACTGACTCAGGGATGGTCAAGATGGATGACAGATATTTTGCAGATGAATGGCTTATTGGCAGTGACCTCTTGAACACATAACGACACAACAGATGGCTTGGTGACAATTGACCCAAAGTTAATACCTAGAAACCGACTGAAGACTTTCAATGTGGTTTGATCAACTATTAGGCAAAGGATTTCCCAACCGAGGTGAATGAAAAGTGTCGTGTTCAAGAGTGGTGATAAGCTTTTTCCGAGACAGAGTATAACAAATAGGCTCATTTTCCTCTCTTTCCCCCACCATTTCTGGCAAGTACCTCTTTATTTTTTACAAGCTTGAGGAGGATAACATTTTCTTGATTATAAGCTCATCCTTCGGATGAGTCCAACTTAGTTTAGATTCGAACCCTAAGAAGGAGTGGTTCGTTCCTGTTTGTAATTGAACAGGTCCTTTACTGTGAAATTTTAACGAGTCCAGTATAGGAGAAACTCGGTGTTTTTCAATTTTAGAGAGTCTGAAAAAACTTAAGAAGACTCCAGGGTTGACCTTTTTCGTAAATTTTTGTCTCCCAAGCCCGAAAAAGTATAAAATAATACTTGAGAGAACCGCTTGATCTTTATGACCAAGGAGTACTTTCATGATTAGTGTCTCTGACCTGAAAAGTAAAAAGCGATCAAGGACACGTCGTTTTATTTCCAATATCGAATTTGAAACGACAAAAATCCGGCAATCTTTTCATGTTTTTACGGTCAGAAAAGCGCTGTAAGAGGACCGTCTTTTCAGTTCCGTTTTAACGAGTTTAAAAAGAAAAACTTGGCAATCTTTTCATGTTTTAGGAGTCTGAAAAGGGCTTAAAAGAGAACTCCAAGGTTTCACTTTTTCGTAAGTTTTAACGAGTTCGAAAAAATGATAAAAATGTACTCATGGTTTTCACTTTTTCGTAAGTTTTAATGAGTTCGAAAAAATGATAAAAATGTACTCATATGGCCGACTTTCAATTTAATTTACGAGCAGGGAAAGACGGAAAGAACTCGGCATTTTCATTTGTTTTACGAGAATTAAAGATAGCAAAATAATCTCGGTATTTTCATGAGTTTAACGAGTCTTTAAAATAACTGAAATTGACTCGAGATAGGTTTCATTTTTACAAAAGCTTGAAACAGAGAAAAACTATGCTTCAAAGTAGTTTCATTTTTACACAAGCTTGAAACAGAGAGAAAACTGTGCTTGATGCCCCCTAAGCGTAACTGCTAGAGCGCATGCCCCCCAGCTTCATTTCATTCAACTAAGTACAAGCTGGATGGAATGAAGGTTCATGTACGAGATCATTTGAAAGACTCGACCTAAAACTGTAAGAAAATCATGAAAAACACTGAAATAACTAACCTAAATATATAACTTAACATTTATGAGATCTAGTCAAACTCTCGACTCAATTAGAGGAGGATCTGTTTCATTTTTTAACGAGCTTGACACAGGAAAAGAACTATGCTCGGATTCGGTTTCATGTTTACGCAAGCTTGAAACGAAAAACTATGTTTGTTATAAGTTCGCATGCCCCCAGCATAATGACACAAATCAAGGTACATGCCCCCCAAGCTTCATTGCATTCAACCAGTTAGATGAAATGAAGGTTCACTTTCAAAATCTTGGAAAGACTTGTGGGAGTTGTTTCATTTTTTAGTAAGGTTGACATAGGAAAAGAACTATCCTCAAAACCGTTGTTTCATTTTTTAAACGAGCTTGACACAAGATAAGGAACTATGCTCGTAACTACTTTCTACAATCTACCGAACAAGGAACTCTACTCTAATAACCTTGATTCATTTTTTAACGAGCTTGACACAAGACAAGGAACTATGCTCTAAAATCCTTGATTCATTTTTTAACGAGCTTGACACAAGACAAGGAACTATGCTCATGACTACTCTCTACAATCTACCTATTTAACCTATCCTTGTTGACACAAGACAAGGAACTATCCTCGAACCTGATTCATTTTTTAACGAGGTTGACTCAGTAGCAGGAACTATCCTCTAACCTGATTCATTTTTTAACGAGGTTGACTCAGTAACAGGAACTATTCTCTAACCTGATTCATTTTTTAACGAGGTTGACTCAGTAACAGGAACTATCCTCTAACCTGATTCATTTTTTAACGAGGTTGACTCAGTAACAGGAACTATCCTCTAAACATCCAATTTCATTTTTTAACGAGGTTGAGAGAGGAACAAACTATCCTCATACACACTGATTCATTTTTTAATGAGGTTGACACAGTAAAAGGAACTTTCCTCACACCTGATTCATTTTTAACGAGGTTGACTCAGTAATAGGAACTTTCCTCGAAACATCCAATTTCATTTTTTAACGAGGTTGAGAGAGGAACAAACTATCCTCGTACACACTGATTCATTTTTTAACGAGGTTGACACAGTAAAAGGAACTTTCCTCACACCCTTGTTTCATTTTTAAACGAGGTTGAGACAGGAACAAACTATCCTCACACTCACTGATCATGGCTTCCAACTGGAAGAAAGACATGTCAATGGACACACCTTGATCATGGCTTCCAAAAGGTCTTCATCAGAAGGAAGAATAGTTCTTTGGAAGGAACACATGTCAAGGGACTCAGAAGGGATAAGAACATCGTGTTCAAGTAATCCCATAGAGTTTTCCATGGCAATTACCGGATCTAAATCAAAGGAAGATGAGCAAACAGTGAGAGGCTCACTTACATTGGTAACTGGAAACATGGGACTAGTTGCCACATAATTAACCCGTGGCAGGGTAGATACCACTTTAGAATCAGGAACATTTAGGGGTGTCATATTATTGGTAGTTGAAACAAGACTAGGGAACGAAAGCTGGTCTACAGTCACAATATTGCCATTGTGAGGGAAAGACATCACGCGAAAGAGTGTCGATACGACAGCTTTCATTGCATAAACATAGTCTCGCCCAAGGAGTAAATTGAAATCCAAGGGACCTCGAACTACCATAAGATCAATACAGACAGTTTTACCTTCCAAGGTAATAGAAAACTTAGGAAGGATCCCTAAAGGTTCACTAATGGTTCTGTTAAAAGCTTTCAGATTCTGCGTAATAGGCGCAAGCTGAGGGGAACCCAAAGCTTTCCAAGCAGTTGAGGATAATATACTAACAGAAGCACCTTCATCTACCTGTGTGTGATGCATGTCCCTACCACCAGCCTTGACAATGATTTGGAAAGGGATGGAGGAAGGAAGACGAGGTTCTGTCAGTCTATTCCAATCAAAGGAAAAGACCTCAGTACTTGGAGGGGGTTCTGTAGAAACAAGTGAAATGCCCCCCGGTGTAGAAGAAGTTGATGTAACAAAAAGAACCTGAGCGGTATGGAGTTCACTCTCTAAAGGGAAAGTGGGATCGACCAAATGTGAAATTGAATCGACCACTTGAGCAACTAATGGATCATCAACCTGAGTGACATGAGTTTCACTCTCCAATGGAAGAGTGTGATCGACTGTACTTGAAATTAGATCAATCACTCCGTCAGTTGACGATAGGTTGGGAGAAAGTTTACGGTAACCAGTTGGAAATTCTTGCTGTGGAACAATAAGGTTTTCCAACAATGTTGAGGCTTCATCCATGTGAGGGCAAATGTGAGTTTGATGACTCCCTTTGCATAACTTACAAGGAAACCTAACTTTACCCTTTTCCCCAAGAACCTGACTATCACTGGTTGATGGATCAATGGAAAGTTGATGAGATTTTTCTGACCATACTTCCAAGACCTTTGGAATACCAGGACAATTGATAAGGAAGTGGTCACCCTTACAAAGCCTGCAAGGGTATTTGGGTTTACGATGCATGTCGGAGTTTTCCTCAACACAACTAACACTTACAATCGTGGTTGGTTGGTTGACCTCTTTCTTATCTTGCCTCTTCTTCTTCTTCTTCTTCTTCTTCTTCTTCTTCCTTTATTCTTCTTCTTAGCCACCTGGTTACTAGCATCAAGGCTTTTACCAGGCGAAGAGGAAGAAATGGAGGAAGAAAAATTAGGCGAAGAAGGTAAAGGGTCAACAGAAGGTTGGTGATGTTGAGATGGTGAACTCTGTTGAGTTGAAGCATTCGGTTGAGGTGGAACAATTGGAGTATTTGGGGCCAACGAAGTTGAAAATAACCATATCGGTAAACCTATTGTAAATCCAGGTAATGACAAAGTAGCCATATTAGGAGGACCAACATTTCCAAAAAAAGGAAAAGTACTAGGATCCTCGTTAAGAGGGGTTCCTTGGTCGGTAAATTCCGGAACATTTTCCATTATATCCAACTTCAGTGAATTTAGTAACAATTTAAAACTAAAATTAACAATTCACAATTCACACCTAACAATTAAAATTCACAATTCACACCTATGGTCTCTAAAAGTAAAAACAAACAAATTAACACGCGCTATCAAATCTAGGAGTCAATCCACACACAAACAGTAACTTTCCGTACCGAAAACACTAGTTGGTGATGAAATCCAACATCGCAGAGTTCAGTACAGAAATGGCGGTTGGAACAGTTACCCCGACAACCTGCTTAATGAATAGACTGGCACAAGTTCCTCCACTTAACCGTCTCGAGTGAAGTGAACCCCCCAGAAAATCCAAGTGAGTCTAGCCGACGTCTGCTCCAGGTACAGTGGGATCTTCCCACCACTGTCACCTTAGGAAGAATCCTAAAGAATATGGCCACTAAGGTTACCAACTTAAACAAATATACCTGGGGGAATAGTCTACGATCCGATACGCACGCAAGGGCAGAGTAGCAAGCTCAATCCCCTTGAAAGCTCCTTGACATAATCCAAGGTTTACCAACAAGTGACCCCAGGCTCCTCAACAATGGTTAATCTGAGGTTTACCGTTTTTAATACGTGAATATCTGGCGTCGTTCCCAATGAGGAAGGATTGATTCCCACACTGGTTCAGACACGATCTCGTGCTTCTCCTTTAAGAGGAGCTTTCCCAGAGCATAAATGCAACAATTGGATTTCTTCCTACCACAAGATACAGCTACTTGTTTGTTTTTACTGTATTGGAGAGTTAATTACTCTCCTACTCCAAGACACTAGCCTAAGCTATGTTGGTGTCTCAGAGCCCTAGAAATGTAAAAATTACTAGATGAATTTTAATTAAGCGTTGTGTTATTTAGGTTGTTATTACTCAAAGGGGTAAATGGATACGAAACCAATGGTGTTATGACCCGACTCAAAACTGAATGCAATCGAATACGATAATGTAATCTTTTCAATTCGATGAATCCTAACTAAAGTAAGGAGAGAGTTTCCATTCACTTCCAACAATGCAAAAAATTGATCACTAAGAGAAAATATAACAAATTCTCTAATGCACTAATTTCATCAAGAAAAACTAATGCAAATCAATTCCAAAATAGTTTTTTTTTTTTTTTTTTTTTTTTTTTTTTGTAAATTCAAATCAAAGAAAACTGATCTAAATCTACGATTGATTTTTCAGAATGTAAACTATGCAATTGTCATCTATGCACAATTCACTTGAAAAGTATGCAAATGTAATCTATGCACATTTTTCATTCATATTCTGAAAATGAGAATTCTAATTATGCAAATGTGATCTATGCAAGAGAATCCTCAAACAGAAGACGATTCTAATGTAATCTAAGAACCAATCAAGTGCAAGTCGAGAAAATTGGGTGAGAGTTCCAAAGATCAAAAAATAAAAACACTTAAAGGCGATTAACACTCATACACAATTTAGCCCCCCCTCGGCGAATGAGGGGGAAATTTTTTTGCAAAAACAAAAGCAAAAAGATGCAAAATTGTGAAAAGACTAAGAGAAACCTCCAAGTAATGACCAAAGGAAAACAAATCAAGAATTTCTCAAAAAGAGACTTAAAACACCCAATTGATAAAAGCTTAGAGTAGGAATGCCAATGAAATTAACCAAGGAAAGTTTTTGACAGGGAACAAGCAGGTCTGGGCAATGGCTAAAACCTATAAACAAATTCTGAACTGATAAAAAAGAGAAAAATTTAAAATTTCTCAAATTTTTGACAGGGTACGCAGGCAACCTGTTTACACATGTGCGTCCACGCTCTGTGCACAAAGCAAAAATGCGTACAGGTACGCACTGTGCTTAACTCAGAGGGTGCGTACCTCTCCCAAAACTATGAAAAATGAAAACTAACTCAAAATTAACTAAATTCACCCAATCCCACAATCATCAAGTCAAAAACAGAAACAAAAATCAACGTTTCTCAAATCAAAGTATCAATCAAAAGAGAAATCAATCAAATCCATGGATTCCCCAGCGGAGTCACCATTTTGTCATGCGGAAAGAGTCAATTTTGCAGACAAAACCGACCTCCCTAGAAACTAAGGCGTTTCTAGTGACAAACAAAACAATCAAGCACTATCTTTCCCTAAATATGCATTTAAAATAAAAGCAACCAGGTGTTTAAGGCTTACCTTTAGTCCAACGCTGTTTGTAGTAGCCAAGCCTCTTCGATCCAGATGAGCTCCTTCTCCTTGAAGCCTGCATACACTAACAAGCAAACGATTACATAGCACCTGAATAACTCATATAATAAAACATATTCATCATAAAGACCAAGGAGTTTATGAAACAAATTATATATAACAACTTGTTGAGAAAAATGAACTTAATTGTATTAATTGGAAACAAAAGAAACCTTACAACCAGTGCCTTGGTGTTGTGCAGGTCCCTCCCAGGGTCCAGCAAGGGTTCTCCTCTACTTTGATTAGCTCACCCACTTCCAAATGAAGCTAAGAAAGGAATGTGATCTCTCCTCTCAAGCTCTATAAGGGAGTCCTAATTTCAGCAGCATCTACCCTTAGGAATGTTCAGCTTTCCACCTCCTTTGCCTCTGGCCCAATGCCTGTATTTATAATGCTTTGGAGGAAGTTAAATAGGTCCACCATCAATGGGATAAGCCCCTCTTTCAAAGGGATAGTTCCCCTCTTCATGGGATAAGTTCCTCTTTCATTGGGATGCATGAACCATCTGGAGGCGCTCAATCCACGTCAAACCATCTTCTAGAATGCTCTAGAATCGACCACAAGTAAGTTTTTTGAAGTAAAACTTGCGCCTTTTGACTTTTACAGGGGTACGCACCCACCCCTTTACAGATAGAGCGTACAAGTACGCAGGTATTATGTACTTGAGGTGCGTGCACGCAGGTAAGAGTAAGAGAAAGTGCGGAACCAGAGTTATATTGAGTTTTTAAAGGCTTTCTCTCTTTTTTGGAGTTTGACATGAGGAGCAGAGGTATAAGACTTGCCAAGGAGGACAGTATGGTTATTGATGGAGCCATACTGACTACAAATTGTCATGGTGACAAATTTTAGTGTAACACACCTGCATGGAATTCTTTCATGACATTGTTAGTTTCATTCATGGTTAAACAATTAAGCAATATACCTTCATGATTTCTCCAAAATAATGCACCATCTATAACACAAAACTTTAAAGCCTTCATTTTCAAAAATCTTTTCTTAGTCCTGGACAATCCTGGGGGAGCACACAGGTTTAACAATACAAAGCAAATATCAGTGTACCAAGGGCATTGCAGAAATATTTCACTGATCTGTGGAGTCGCCAGCTCCGGTTCATTGTCCAGTTGGTTAATGTCTAGGGCTTGAAAGTTTGTTTCGGACATCAGTTTAGCCAAACCTTGTCCCTTTATCAGCTTGGTTGGTTTTATTTCTATGTCATATTCAAGGATGTTTGCAATCCACTTGCCTCTTTTGCCTTCTAATCCTTCTTGGGTCAATATGTCTTTTACAGCAGCGTGTGGAACATAGGCAATCACGTGTGAATACAAAATGTAGACTCTGAAATCCTTGATGGCCTTAACAAGAGCGTAGGCCTGTTTTTCCATGATTGGGTACTTCAAAGGGGCGTCTCTTAAGGCTCGGCTGAAAAAAGCGATTGGCTTTTCAGCCCCTTGTTCATCCTTTTGCAGCAAGACAGCTGTTATCGTGTGGTCAGATGCAAACAAAAAAATGATGAAATCTTTGTCAAACTGTGGGTTGGTTAGGACAGGGGTTTGGGTTAAGGCAGACTTGATACCCTCAAATGCTTGTTTGGTTTCAAGGGACCATTTTACCTTGGCATCCTTCTTTAACATTTTGCTTAACAGTCTTATCAGTTCAGCTAGATTTGGAATAAATCTTCTTAGGAAGTTGATCTTTCCAAGGAATGCTTGCAGCTCTTTTATGTTTCTTGGATACGGAATTTGGAGGATGGCTTGGATTCTTTCAGGGTCAATTCTAATCCCATCTTTTGATATGATGTGGCCAAGTAATTTGCCTTCTTCAAGGCCAAAGAGAGACTTTTTGGGATTCAAGGAAATGCCATATTTCCTACATGTCATGAAAATTTTCCTAAGATGCTTGAGGTGCTCTTCATCAGATTTGGAAAATGGGGTCAAGTCATCAAGATAGACTACTAGGAAGTCATGTATTTCTTTGGCAAAAGCAATATCCATTGCTCTTTGAAAGGTGGCACCAGCGTTTTTAAGTCCGAATGGCATCTTCACATACTTAAATGTTCCCCATGGTGTGGTAAAGGCTGTCTTGTCCTGGTCGTCCGGGTGAACAAGTATTTGGTTGAAACCTGAAAAGCCATCTAGCAAGGAGATTCTAGATGACCCCACTACTCTTTGCAGGATGTGGTCCATTTTGGGCAAAGGATAGTGGTCTTTTAAGGAGACTTGGTTTAAATTTCTGAGATCTACACAAAGTCTAATCTCACCTGTCTTTTTTCTTGTAGGAACAAGATTGGATACCCATTCAGAAAATCTGATGGGTGCTATGATGCCTGCTTCAAACATCCTCTTTACTTCCTTCTCAATCGGTGGAAGGAGCATAGGGTTAATTCTTCTAAGTTTCTGTTTGAAGGGTTTCTGGTTTGGTTTTAAGGGAATTGTATGCTGGATCACCAAGGTGTCATAGGATTTCAAATCCTCATAACTCCAAGAAAATACATCTTGGAACTCTTTGAACAAATCAATGTACTTGGGCTTTTGATCAAGAGGTAAATTTTTGGACAGTTTGATCATTTTGGGATTTTCTTTTGTTCCAATGTTGTGTTCTTCTATTTCAGTGTTAATGGGTTGCAATTTTGGCTTTCTGGGCACATCATTGGCGTCAAACATGTCTTCTAATGGGGTTAGGCCAGCAGGCAGAAAGTTATCCTTTAAGTCAATGATCTCTGCCTCTGTTTTGGCAATTTCTTCCAAGTGCATTTGTTTCAGTTGTTCTATGTTTTCGTTGTCAAAAATAGTTGGTTTCAGGATTTGCTTGGCTGTTGCAGCTGTTACATCTTGCAGATTTTCAGTTGTTTGCTGTTCTGAATCTGTCATAGCATCTAAGTCAATGTTGATATTTGAAAATTCATGCTCAAGGGTAAGAAAATTATTAATCTGGGTATCATTTTCGAACACTTGCCAATCCTTAACGTTATTTGGGACAGCAGGCCTATGTTTTATTTCAGCTGTGAAATGATGGTTTGGGTCAAAAGGAAGCTTGCATGTACTAGCAAAGGTGGCTAGGCTGTGTGCATGAATGTTATGTTCTCTTGAAATTTTGGCCAGCTTGAATTCAGTGAATGCATTGAGTATATTAGTGGCAGCAGTCCTATAGGCTCTCATTCTATTGTCATTGGTAACAAAGTTACCTTTCATCTGTTGTATGATTAAATCAGAGTCACCTAAAATAGACACCTTTGCAGCTCCTAGAGCTTTGAGGAGTTTAAGGCCTAACAGCAGAGCCTCATACTCTGCCATGTTGTTTGTGCATTTGAAATTCAGTCTGTAGGCATGACCTTCTGCATGGTTGTTATACGTATTGTGAATCCAGACACCTGCCCCTGCTCCTAACTTGTTAACAGAGCCATCAAACTCTAGATACCATGTGATTTCTTGCTTGTGGTTGATGCCTAAAGTGTCAGCCATTCTTGCAGCGGGCAGATTTGAAATTTCCATTTGAGGAGTTTCTTCTTGTATGCTGGTTGCATTATCTGTTGTGACAGTTTCATCAGTGTGTGCAGCCAATTCTTCATTGATTTGTGCTTGTTGTTCTAGAGTCAAAGGCTCATCCTCAGTTGGAGAATTCGTGTTATCATTAAACAAAATAAAGGAATCCATATCAGAGTGGATTGAGTAAATGGGAAAATTTTCAGGCTTGCTCTCACTACTCACCACATATTTCATCAGCGTTTCTCTGTAGATTCTCTTTGGTTGCCGAAAGACTGAAATGGTGGCATAGGAGAGGTCTAATTGAAGGGATCCTTGCAGCTTTGCTCCCCATGATCTTGATAGGAGCATACCGTATTTTGGTGGAATGTCAGCAACCACTACATCCATGAGGATGGTCTTATTAGGATATTGGACTAAGGAGACACACAGGTCTTTGATGAGGCCTAAACATTTCACTTGACTTGAGTCAAATGAGTATAAATCTTTGTAAGGTCTTGTAACATCAAGGTTCAGTTTTTCCATAACTGCTTTGGGCATAAGATTGTGAGATGTCCCTGAGTCAAACATAGTGTTGTGCAAAATCTGGTCATGTATATGCAAACTGACATAAAAGGGTGGGACAAGTCCATGTTTTGATTTTCCATTAACCTCTGGGCCAAACAACAGTTCTGGGGTGTCATCTAAAACATTTACATCGTCCTTAACCTCTGGCATTTGAAGTGATATCTGAATTTGTTGCCTATATACATCGTGTTTGGCAAGTTCTAAGAAGGGAATGGATATCTTCAACTTAGCTATTTCTGCCTCTAAATTAAATGGCTTTTCTAATGGAGTCTTGGTATTGATGAGGGCAGTTTTTTCTGTTTCATTTGAAAGATCAGCAATTTTCTCTTGTTTTTCAGCGTTGTGGGGATTGACTACTTGCGGTTTTACAGTTTCAGGAGGACTTTTTGGAACATTGTTCGAGCTTTCTTTCGAGGAAGAAGGTGGCAAAGGCTGATCTTTGGAAGGCTGCAGGTCTGTTATGTCTTCTATAGTGACATGTTGTGGTTGCGGGACAATTGGATCAGCTAGTTCTATTGCAACAGCTTTGCCTTTAATCTTGTTGGGTTGTTTCCCATCCTTTGTTTTGCTAGGTTCGGAAATGTCAATGGTCCTAGTTCTCAGCTTATATTGTTTGTGTACTTCATACACAGCAGTATCGTAACCTTGTTTAAAATCAAAAGACTCGCCAGACTTAGTTTGAAACTCATTACAGTCATGTTGATTCTGGTCTTCTTGGGACAGGAAAGTTTTATGCTCACCCTTTAGATCCATCAGGTTCATGTGAGTGTCCTCTATGGGTTCACTAGAAGTAGATCCTTCAACATAGTTGTCTTGAAAAGGGGTTCTTATGTCATGGTCTTGGTTAGACCTACCAGCATTTGTGTTCTGCGTTTTCCTAAAATTTGGGTTACTTATGGTATTAGACTGTTGTCCTTCCCATGATGCTTTCCTTTTGACATTTTCTACTCTTTCTCCCAGCCTTTGCAGGCCACTAATAATAGCATCAAGCTTCTGGTCAAAGGCTAAGGGTTCTTCCTTAAAAGTGGTTCTTCTTTCCACTCTAGCTCTGTTTCTTTTGGCAATTAAGTTGGCTTCTACGCTAACAGCAACATTTTGCATGTCTGCAAGGGTCTGAGGAGCTCTTTCTTTTAACTGGTATGCCATATCAGGGTCAAAACCATCCGGAAATTTGTACAAGGCAAGGTCAGGTGGAGGCCTTAAGTTCTGTGGTATTGCATTATATACATTATTGAATCTTGCACAGTACTCCAAAACAGTCTCTTGAGGACCTCGTTTAATCGTATCGTATTCAGCTAGTATGTGCAAGGGGTATTTCTTTTTCTCCCATCTGTTAGTAAAGGATTGGTAAAGGTCATCTGGGGTGGTTATGGAGTTTGCAGCAAGTGATCTGAACCAAGTTCTTACATCACCTGTTAAACTCTGAACAAAAATTCTCATTCTCACGCTATCATCATCTATTTCGTAGTTTTCAAAATAATCTTGCATCTTTTTAGTATGCTGAAGGGCAGTAAAAGGGCCAGTACTATCAAAATATGTGATCTTCGATTGGTACTCTTGAGGTAAAGCCCCAGGATTAGCAGGTAGTTGCAAGGGTGCATATCTATTGGCCATATTGGCAGGAATAAGTGGAACAACCGGGATAATAGGGATAACTGGGATAACAGGAACGGCAGTAGTGGTAGTTGTAGTATGTGCAGTGAATGGAGGTGTGGAAGGAGTGCTATGAGATGTGGATGATGAATTAGGGGAAACAGGGGTTGAACGAAATAAAACCTTGACAGGAGTCGGAATAGAGCTAGGGTAAGCGGTTTCAGGACTCGAATCAGCAAAATTTTCCTGTCTTCCTTGCTTCCTAAGGATTTTTGGGATTATGTTAGGGTTCTCAAAAACAGCTGGGGGATTCGGGTCTGGATTTGACCTTGTGTATCGTGGATTTTTCTTAGGAGCCAGCTTCTGAATTTGTTTTTTGGTATTTCTCTGGGAATATTTTTGTGATTAGCAAGGAACTGATTAGATTTTGGAATGGCTTTGTATAGCTTAAGACTAACATGAAGATTGACTGAAGCAACTTTTATCTATTCCTGTAAATGCAAAACAAAAACAATTTCAAATGCTTCCTAGCTAACATTCAGGCTTCATCTGTAGTTTTAAGGGATATACAACAATTAGAAAATCGATTTTTCCTGTGGATTTTTACAACCTTCTTTGTGAATTTAACTGAGGAGAATCCCCAGTGGAGTCGCCATTATGTTATCACTCAGGTTGTCCCTCAGGTTGTAGTAAAGGGATACGGCCGAGGTAACCACAAACCAACTTTGGATTGCAGGTTCTAGCCCACCTGCAATCAGAGAGGGCTCTCTCTTTCTGATTCAGATTTGTTGAAATTGATTTTAGGCTAGGTATTGGGCTTGAGGGTTTTTGTTTTGATTTTGGTGGGAAAATTGATGTCTTCGGGTAGAGAGGCAAAGCATAGTCTGATAAGTTTCAAACCATTGGGCATGGAGTCGAGGAGGAAGACTGGTGGTGCGTTTTATTGATCACATGAGAGATATATGGAGCAAGGTAGCTGCACATGAAACAACGTTTCAGGTTTAAAGGATGGAATGAATGCTAAGGAATGAGAGGCAATCAAGAATCTCTCAATCAACTTAGCAGAAGGAGATAACAGAGCTCTACCCAGGGGCAGTAAAGAATCCCTAGATATTTAGCGAACACAGGTGAATTAGGGTAAATATGAGCCAAAAGGAATTCATATTCATTACCAATTCATTCAGATGAAAACATACAGAAATAGCAGAAATTGAGCATAGAGTGCTGTAAAAAAATTCTAAGCTAATCTTTCTTCCTGCTATTTAGATAATGGCTAACAATAAAATAGAGGTAAGATGCACTTATTGTTCCAGGCTGCAACACAGGAATTCCACATTCAGTCTTCAGAAATCAACACATCAGACAGTCATACTCCAAACTCTTCAGCAGTCTTTGATTATAGAAAAATTCTCAAGCATACACTGCGGGTCTCTAGTGAGAATTATCAATCGACCAACCCTTGAAACAATGCTGAGGGCGGTATATATAGGGAAAACTCTCTACAACTTGTTTTTTACATCTTGACCTAAACAGGTCCTAAAGAATAATTAATCTGACCTAATCCTATCTAAAATAAATGCATGAAAATATCTTTGGCTGCGTTGAGGACTGTCGTATCAAATGAAGTGGATGTGCTTCTCCTCGGTGGCTTGGTGCAGTTGCCTCAGCGATAACTGTGCATGGGTTTCTGTTCCATTGTTGTCTGGCTGCCTTAAATGTTTTAGCTGTGATTTGAAGGCAGGGATGGGCTCACACTTATCGATTTGACTATGCTGAGGGGCTCATCAATGTTTAGCTGCTTCGAGCCCCTAAAAAAATCTTGGCTGATACTCTTTGGCTCTTCTTCTTCCTCTGATACTCTCTGACAATAAACTGGGCTGCTGCTTTGATGTGCTATGTGTTAAATCAACATTTAATGGCCGCTATTCGGCCCTCGGTTTCCTTCAAAACTATCTTCTACTCCTTTCTGAGTGCTTCGCGAAGGAAAATGGGTCATTCGGCGCCTTTCGGGCTTGCTGGGGGCTGCGTGATGAAAATATTCCCCATTCAGGCCTCAAAAACTGCCTCAGAAACTGATTCCAGGGCTCCAAAGTGCGATTTTCGCCCTTCGCGCTAAAATTGCTGATGACATCAGCATGACATCAGCATGATGTCAGCATGGTGGGACCTTGTACGGCGGGTGACGTCAGCGATGATGTCAGCATGATGACGTGGCGGGATGATGTCAGCATGATGACGTCATCACGTACGGAGGTGACGTGGCAGTACGGCAGGGGACACGGTGGCAGGAGACGTGGCAGGGTGACTCGGCGGTACAGTGGCAGGAGGCCACGCAGGCGGATGATGTGTCATGGTGACTGGGCAAGGGGGGTGACGCAAGCGGGTGACGTCACTGGGCAGGAGGCAGTTTCCGGTTTTGGGGCGCACCGCCTTTGGACAGAGGTGGTTTCGGGGGAGGGGGCTCCGCCACGCCCGGGAAGGTGACGCGTGGCGGGAGTACGGCGGCAATACCGCCCATCTCCCGGACGCTAACCTTCGGGCGCGTTGGGGGACGGGAAGGCCCGCCCACCGTAGATCTGTGGGGCGGGCGATCTAACGGTTGGCGGGGAATGTGAAGCGGCGGAGGTATAAGGGCGGGGATCTGGGGAATATTCCCATTTAAATAAAGCGCGGCGGGGTTTAAACTTAGGTTTTGTGGGTTTGGGGGGTTAATAAGTGGGCGGGATATGTTTTTGTGGATGAAACTTTGGTATAAGGGCGCCAAAGCGGGTTTTTAGAGGGTTTTAGGGCTAGGGGAGAGGTTGTTAGCATGACCAGGTGTCATCTAACTCCTGTTGTGACTCGGATGGGCTAAAAACAGCCCCAGATAGACTGTTCTTTCCCTGACTTAGAAGAGATATGGCTATATTGCCAGGGAGGGGATATTTATATAGGGGAGTTTTATATACATATTTTTAGTAGGGCAAAGGGGAAAACTGATAGGGAGTTATATACTAGAGTTAGTAGTTAATATGGAGATGATCAGCAGGCGCCAAGGTAGGGGACCTTAGGCCAATTTTGGGGAAAAGAACTTGTAAATGAGAAATAAAGGATCCTTGAGTGAAGGAAATCTTCACCAAGGCAAATGACATGGAGAATGATGAAACTAAGAGGAATCAAGCAGATCTTGACCTCTTTGGGGAAATTAGTAAGTGACTTGGGGAATTAGAAGAAGGGGCAGTTAGTGATGTCCAGCTTGAGCTTCTCCAGATGAAAATTGCCTGATAACTGTGATCTGGAAAAATATACACTTAGAAACACAAAGTTTGATCATGAATCATTCTGCAACCACACAGCTACTTACCCAGCCTACTCACCTAACATTTTTTCTTCTTTTTGGTTTGGGTGCACTTAGACTTGCAGACCCAGCTTTACAATTTTTCTTTTGAATGTTTGCTATCTAAATCTACACTTATTTCTGCCAGGGCCTAGATTAAGCAGTTGGGTCCCTTTGATTCTCTACCTATCTACAAATCTGCCAAGATTAAACTGTTTGGACAAATACATTCTCTATATTCTAAAACAGGAAATTGAAACCTAGGGAGACCAAGATTAGACTATTTGGACCTCCCTTTAAAAACTTTTCAAAACTGGAACAATTCATCAAAATTGGAATACAGCAGTGGCATTTGGACTAGCACACTTCATGGCTTTCTTCTTTGGTCTCTTCTGGAAATATGGAACACTGCAGCTTGCAATGTATGACATATTTGGCCTGTAAAAATGTCAATCATGAAAAATGAACACATGTTGCAACAGGAGGCTAACAGTATGGATTTGTGCAGGTAAAAATAGAGGTGCATATTGGTTTGTCGTAGTTGTAATTCTGTTTTGACTAGGGGGTAAAGAGTTGGCACTTAAGGAAGGGCTTTAACTCAATGGAGATGAACTAGATGATGGTGAGGATGGTTGATGAATTACTGATTTAGGGGATTGGACTGTGGTGGATACTATTGGTGAGGTTATGGTGAAAGAAGGTGTATTTACAGTGAGTGAAGACTGTGCAGAAATTTCAGAGGCAGCAGCAGTGAGGGCAGCTAGTTCAACAGATTGTTGAAGGTAAGCACTATCTATATTGTTGATCAATGTAGAGGTCAAGGCTTCTAACTTGTCAAAAGTGTCCAAGACAAATTTATCTAAATCTGGATGGATAACCCTTTTTTATTCAATGAGTTGAGTAAACTCAGGGTCTAAGACTGTTTCATGGATGGCATTCTCAGATTTAGTTCTAAATAATGAGAGGTCAAATGACAAATCAAAAGGGATTTCCTCTAAAGTTGACAACTCCTCAGGGAGTGAGTTTGCTTTGACTAACTGGCTACTACTTGCCTGAGTTTCTTCTTTTTTTGGTTTTCTTAGAATTATGTCTGGGTCATCAACTATAGTTGCAGGGTTTGGATCTGGGTTTGCCCTAGTATAGTGAATCTTCTTGGGAGTCATAATCTTAACTTTTAAAACTGTTTTTATGAAAATTTTCAAGATTAACTTTGGAAAATGACCTTAAGGGGCTTAAGATGATATGTAAGGTTTCCTTAAAGTTTTATGAAACTGAGAATCGAATTCCCCAGTATGGTCGCCAATTATGTTATCACTCTGATATTTCTTTCGAAGTTAAAGAAGGAAGAAAAGTCAAAGGTAACCACAAACCACTTTTGGAGATCAAGACCTAGCCTTCCTGATGTTCAGAGAGGGCTCTCTCTTTATAATTTAAATTTGTTTTAGTTAAGATGATTTTAGGCTAGCTATTGTTTGCACTTGGGTTTTGGTTTGAATTTGGGTGGTGGGATCACTTTACTTAGATGAACATAGGTTTGCTTTTACCATTGGGCTATGGGGTTGAATGTCTAACAAACAAGACTAGATTCAATTCTAAAAACAGCGTCTACAGGGCAAGATAGATGAGTTAATGCGAATCTCAAAGGCTAAATTGTGAAATGGTTTCAAATTGGATCCAGGGAGCAATTAAGGGTTCCCTAGGCCGGACTCTAGAAGGAATGAAAGAAGTCAACCGGGATGGGAGATCAATTAAGGGTTCTCAAATATGGGTATCATAGGAAAACATGTAAATGACCAACTATGCAAAACAGAGTGTAGTTAAACAAATTCTGAGTGATATGTCCAGTTAATTCATTCAAATTTAGAACACATTTAAGATTATGAAACACATAAGAAGGTAACAAAATCAAACAAAGAATATACTTCACTACAAATAGCTCATCTCATGAATCCTGTAGTGAAATTCTTTTATTACTTGCTCCAGTCTGTTGACTTGAAAGTGGTATAATCACCCTTAGGTTTTAAGATCAAAATAATCTAAAAATGTAAAATAATCCCCCATAATACTTTGAAGTCTGAAGTATTTATACAAAAAGAATTTACAAAATATCTCAAACTGCATTGAGAACTAATCTAGGAAAAAGAAATATCTTCATGCAAGAAGATAGAGACAACTATTGAACCACTGCTTATTGTCCCTGTTATTTAGGTTCTGCTGGCTTTGCTCTTTGATTTTTTTCCCTTTAAGCTAGTTTTTTGTCTTCACACTGGATGTTCTGTTTTACTTTAACCTTTCATCTGATACACTTTAATCTTGTTGACCTGTCAATATCCTTTTACTGTACTCTTTTACTTTTTACTGTACACTTAAATTTTTACTGTGTATTTACCATAGTAAATCATTGATTTTTCCCCATCTTTCCTCATATGGTAATTGAATATTGAGCATCTTTCTATATATTTCATCTGCCTCTGTATACTTGTCAAAATTTGGCTTATTAATAAACAAGTTTTTTACCTCATGCTGGAGGTAAAACAAGTTTTCAAATGTTTGATACAATACTTTTCCTATTGTTATACCCTTCATGGATGAAGTGTTTACCTGATCCCTGGTCACTTCCCTGATCTTCTTATTGTAATCCTCATGTGTCATTAACTTATCATTTATAACTAAGGGATAAGGTAATCCCTTTTCCTTCAAAAGTTCGAACTTAACCATGAACCTGTCAACGGCTAGTTGCATGTTTTGACACTTATCTTCTAAGTTCAACATCAAATTCCTCTTAGGGAGGACTTTTCTAACTTCCAAAATTGTACCTGTCTTGTCAGGTATTTCAAGTTCTTGCAGCTCATACTTATTCTTGGAGTTGAGGAAGTGGATGATTCTTGCATCTTCCTCTAGCATATCTCCAAGTTCTTCATTGACTCTCTAAATGGCTTTTGTGGCCTGCTTTATTAAGTCAATTTGTTCAAAAATAACCTAGATGGATGGCCAAATATCATCGACAGAGTTAATGATGTTGGCCCACAATTGCTCTTTAGCCTTACCTATAGGCTAACATCAATCTAGTTTGATTTGGTGGTGTAAGCTTGAGGTATTGGGCATATGTCTCTGCCTTCAATTTTTCATTCCTCATCTTTATCTCTTTGAATCTATCTTTGATATCCTTTTCTTTGTCAGCTGGCCTAACCGAGGAAGAAACCTCCATATTTTGTTGTCTCTCTATCATCTGTGTGTTGGAGGTTGATGGTTGCTCTGTTTCACCTGATGTAGCTTTTTTTTCACTTCTCTGCTCCATTGCCCCAGTGTCAGTTATTTCCTTTGAAGAAATGTTCTCCTCCTATTCAAAGACAGGATTCAACTTGGGCCTCTTGCTTGGCTCAAACAACTCATTAGTAGTCTCCATGGTAGAGCTAGATGTCTCCTCCCTGTTCCTCTTAGGATTCTTCTCTTCATTGGATGGGGTCTGTATGACAAGAGGAATGTTCATTGGCTCCCCTTGTTCTGGAACCTGCAGGAAAGAGCTATGATCAAATTGCCTTTCAAGATCAATGAGTGTGTTCTCTACATCCACAATAGTGTTTTCCATATCAATCAAGGTGTTCTCCACCCACTCATTCTGGTTAGAAAACTGTTCAATGTCAGGTCTTGGGTGGTGGATGTATGCTCCCAACTTGACCCTGAGTCTAAGCTTGTTTATGGCCACATGAAACTGTTTCTGAATTTCATTTGTTGAAGTAACCTGTCGGCCTCTGGTCCAGCCTCTCTGTTGTTGCAAATGAATGGGCCCATTTGGTTTTTCACTTTGAACTGGGTTTTCTTCCTATAAGCTAGGAAGTGGACCTCATTAGAGTTGATGATTTGTCTGAAGTATTCAAGAGCAAATATCCTCATAGGGAGGTATTTGGGAAACTTATAGGGGGCTAGCTCACAGCCATAAATTCTGATCTCAGTGTGGTTTTGGTACAAGTACCAATCTCCCACCTTGCTATTCTTGGCCAATTGTAGTACTCTCTTGATCTCTGGGTTGATTCTAGGCTGAGTCTTAGAAGTCAACATGTTCATGACTGGGTACACAAAAGAGTCTATGAAGTATTTGTAGGTGAATGTTGTGGAAAACTTTTGGACCAAGGGTGTCCAATAGATGACTGACCTCTCCTTTCCCTTGGTGTCCAATTTGTGGATCCTCACAGGGAACTTGTCTATCTATGTTATGAAACCAGCTCAAAAAAGATAGAATGGATAGATCAACGCCTTAGAATTCAGCCTCTTCGAGGGGGCAACCTCCTTTACATTACATAAATGAACAATTCTTGGATGATTCAAATGCAAAACCTCCTTTCTATATATAGGAGTCTAAGGAGTCACAGTATAACCCAGACGACCTAACAATAATAATATAAAGCCACAAAAATAACAATAGAGGGATTCTATGGGGCACAGTGATAACAATATGGGGACAATAGGGGCACAACAATATTAATGAGGGATACAACTACAATAGTAATGGGGTAATCACTAGTATTATAGGGACCTAACATGCCCCTCTCCTTCAAAAAAGTGTTGTCCTCAACACTTGAGTAGTTCTGGATGCTTCTATATAAAATTCTCATCCTCCCGTGTGGAATCTTCAGCAGATAAGTTCTTCCACTTGATAAGATACTCTGAAATTGATCGATTTCGTAGTTGTCGAGTTCTTGTTTCTGTGACTGCTTCCGGTTCCAATATAATTTTTCCTTCCTCGTCAAGTTTTGGCAATATTGTTTAAACTGGGAGCTTGTCGCCTATAACCTTCTTTAAATATGAAACATGGAAAACTAGGTGCAATCGAGAAGTTGCAGGCAGCTCCAATTTGTATGCCATAGTACCAATATTTTGCAACACCTTGTACGGACCATAATACTTTGGTGATAATTTATTATCCTTCTTAGCTTGCTTGAAGGACATTTTCTTATATGGTTGTAACCGTAGGAATACCCAATCACCTACATCAAAACTTCTTTCATTGTGATGTTGATCTGCCTGTTGTTTCATTCTATCTTGTGCCAACACGAGGTTATCCTTTAAGAGTTGGAGGACTTGTTGTTGATGTTCGATGTGATGTTCCACTACTTGAACCTTAGAATTTTATCTTAAATATGATGTGATGGATGGTGGCCGATATCCATAAAGTGCCATAAATGGGATCATTTATGTTGCTGTATGGAAGGAAGTGTTATCCCACCATTCAACCAAAGGCAACCATTTGACCCATTGTGTTTGTTTATCAAATACAAAGCAATGAAGATATCATTCCAAGCATTTTTTTACTATCTCAGTTTGCCCATCAGATTGAGGATGATAAGATGAGTTATGATCTAACGGAGCACCAAGACATGAAAATAATTCTGTCCAAAAATTTCCAGTGAAAATGGGATCTTTGTCACTTACAATAATCATTGGGTTTCCATGTAGCTTTTGAATTGTTTCCATAAATGCAGTAGAAACTATACTGGCTTTAAATGGATGTGATAACGCACAAAAGTGTGCATACTTGGTAAGTCTGTCAACTACCACCATGATGACACTCTTTCCCTCAAACTTAGGTAAACCTGTGATAAAATCCATTGAAACCTCCTCCCAACGTTGGCTTAGAATGGATAAAGGTTGTAATAGACCCAGTGTCTTAATTGTTTCAACTTTATTTTGTTGGAAAACCAAACATACTGCCACAAACTTTTGAATATCTGATTTAAGGCCATCCCAAAAAAATTCCTTCTTAACCCTGTGGTAAGTTTTTAAAAATCTTGAGTGCTCTCCTAAGGGAGAAGTGTGCAATTCCATAAGAATCTTTTGTTTTAGTTGGGAATTCTTACAGAGGTATAAGCAATCTTTGTACCATAAAGAATCATTTTTCCAGCTAAATATATCAAATGTACTAGAATCTTGTTGTAACTTTCAAATAAGTGCCCACACTTCTTCATCATTCTTCCATTCCTCCCTTGCTTCATTTATCCAATCTAGTTGGATAATAGAAATGGTGCACAACAATGCTTCCACATCCTCGTCCTTTCTTGAGAGTGCATCTGCCACCACATTTTGCTTCCCTTTTTTGTAGATGATTTCAAAGTCATAACCCAACATCTTTGTGGCCCACTTTTGTTGCTCTTCAGAGGATAATCTTTGTTCTAAAAAGTGTTTAAGGCTATCATGATCCGTTTTTACCTTGAAGTGTCTTCCCATTAGGTAGGGTCGCCATTTCTTAAGGGCATGGAGTATTGCCAACATTTCCTTCTCATAAATAGCTTTGTGTAAAAACTTTCCGTTGATTGGACGACTTTCAAAAGCAATGGGTCTTTCATCTTGCATTAAAACAGCACCAATTCCATTTCCTAAAGCATCACATTCCACAATAAAGGTTTTTGTGAAGTTCGGCGTAGCTAAGACCAGTGCTTGGCACATTGCCTCTTTAAGATGTTTGAAGGCCTTTGTTACTTCTGGAGTCCATGAACATGCATCTTTCTTCAATAATGTTGTTGGAGGTGCTGCTATTCTCCCATAATTCTTAACAATCTTCCGATAATACCCTGTCAACCCGAGAAATCGTCGCAGATGCTTTATGGATGTGGGGATTTTCCATTCCTTAATGGCTTTAATTTTTCTAGGGTCTAACTTAACTCCTTCATGAGATACAATATGACCCACATATTCCACCTCTTGTACTCCAAGAAGCATTTGGATCTTTTTGCATATAATTGTTTCTCCTCCAATAGTTGTAGCACCCTGTCAACATGTTCAACATGATCCTTCCAAGACTTGTTGTAGATTAGTATATCATCAAAAAATACTAACACAAATTTTCTAAGGGTGGGTTTAAAAATGGAATTCATCAAACCTCGAAATGTAGAAGGTGAATTGGTAAGGCCAAAAGGCATGACCAAGAATTCATAATGACCCTCATGAGTTCTAAATGTTGTTTTCGGAATGTCTTCAGTCTTCATTCTGATTTGATGATATCCAGAACGAAGATCCAACTTGGTGAAGTAAATTGATCCATGCAATTCATCCAGTAATTCATCAATGACAGGAATGGGAAACTTATCTTTAATAGTGAGCTTGTTGAGCTCCCTATAATTTGGACACATGCGCCATGATCCATCCTTCTTGTGCACCAATACTACTGGAGTAGAGAAAGAACTTTGACTACGTTGAATTATACCAGCCTCTAGCATTTCTACAACCATACGTTCAATTTCACTCTTTTGGGCATAGGGATATATGTATGGCCTGATGTTTGGAGGAACACTTCCTGGAATCAAATGAATAGCATGATCATGATCACGAATAGGTGGGAGACTTTTGGGAGTCTCAAATACCTTGGAATGATTGTCCAAGACTTTTTGGAGATCTGGAGAAATAGATGATTCCAATGTGGAAACATCTAGTGAACATAATTGTGCAATTACACCTCTTTGTTCCTTTTTTAGAAGCTTTGTCATACTATTAGAGCTGATTATTTTTCCCGGTTTCCCTGCAATACCCCTTAATTCAACTTCCTTTCCTTCCACAGAAAATTTCATGAAAAATTCTTGAAAATCAAAAGCTATTGTACCCAAGGATTGTAGCCATTGGACTCATAGTACAACATCAGCACCTCCCATTGGAATGGAAAGCATTGGGCTAGTCAATACATATTCTCCCATGGATAGCTTGATATTATGGCACTTTGCAGAGAAATTTATCATTCCTCCATTTGCAACCATCACTTGACACTCTGGTGTTGGATATAGGAAGAAATTCAATTCTTTTGCTATCTTACAATGAATAAAATTGTGGGTACTTCCTGAATCAATCAACACTATTACCTTTTTCTTCTTGATTTGTCCTTCTATCTTGATGGTTTGAGGAGTGGTAATTCCAACCAATGCATTACAAGATATGGTTGGATTCATTTCTTCTTTATCTAGGCTTTGTTCCTGGAGTATATCCTCTTCTTTTGACCTTTCTTGCTCCTTTTCTTCTTCCTCTTCACAATCGATGTAGAATAATTTATTCTCTGCACACTTATGACCTTTAGTGTATTTGCTATCACAACTATAACAAAGCCGTTTGGATATTTTTTCTTCCAATTGTTATGGTGTCAACCTTATAGGTTGTGGAAGAGTTGGGGCAACAGCACTTCCATCTTTATAATTGTAAGTGGTATGCTTCTTGGTTGCCATAATTTTGCTTTGCATTTTTCTTGCTAACCTGAATTCCTTCTCTAATGAATCAGGTTCCCAAAGGCGAACATCATGTTGGATATTATCCTTTAAAGTCCCTACGAACACATCAATCCTATGCTCCTCTGGAATGTTCTTTACCCTTATGTTCAATTTTTGGAACTCCTCAATGTGCTCCATTATTGAACCCTTTTGTTTGAGACTTATCAATTGGCTAAAAAAAGTGTTGCTTTTTGTATCCTCTTAATGTCATGTCAATTCTTCCATAGAAATTGCCCAAGTGATAATTTGTTTACGAGAGCAAAGCCATTGATACCATACAAACTGATTTGGTTCCAAATATAAAGTTGCAATACATACCTTTTGTGTGTTTTGCACATTACGAGATCGAAAAATTGCTCCATTTGTAATATCCATGTTGCAGGATCCTTGCCATCAAACTTCCTCATATCAATCTTTGGAATATGGTGGGTCTTCGGTCCAACATTAGAGTCTATGAAATCATGATTAACATTTCTTTTGTTCTCATCATGAGTTTCCTTTACTACCCTTTCACCATTGGTAAGCATTTCTTGTAGAAACTTTGTCAAATCTGTCTTCAAATCTATCCAGGGAAAATTTTAAGAACCCCCCCTAAATTTACATGTATAATAAATGGGCAAATCTCCATGGTATATAGGAAAAATGGAAGGCGATTTTATCAACAATATGATATGTATATATAATTTTTTGGTGAATCTCTCACCAAGCATGGCCAATATTTTACTCAATTATAAAATCTTGTGTTTATTGAATACACAAAAGAAATCATTTCATTTCTTTAAAATATCTTTTGAAATCAAAATTACCGAAATTACATATCGATAACCTAGTGGGTGTAGGATAAAATCCACCCATGCCATTCACAAAAAGCATGAGAAAAAACCTAATACTATATATAAAACCAAGAAAAGTTCAAATTCATCACTTCTAGGGACCTCGTAACCACCCTGCCAATACACAAGTATGTTCCTATTTGCAATTAGAAAAATTACCCAAATTACAATCTGTTTACTCCAGCATATGTTGGAAAGTTATAGAAGGATGACTAGTGCAATCAATCCATTCCTTTTAATTTGTTTCAGTTTAAAATAGAAGTATACAAATATACTTGTCCAATGTATATGCTTTAACCATTCACCTTAAGATGTTTTTACAATATAATTTCCTAAGTCTAATTAATATCTTCATTATCATAAAAACCAACCTATATCCCTCTGAGCACTTGGTAGAACCAGAATTAAGATGGATCTAAGATGATAGAATTTCCCCTTTAAATATTCTATGCTCACATGAATACCATGGTATTACCATGGGTAAATACCATGGGTTATCATAAACCTAGAGCTTAAAAATTACTATTAGTAATTTATAAAAATTAATAAAATTAATAGTTGATTTTTATTTTAACCAAGCTAAAATGTTTAACATACATTAAATTACAACATCCATTTTTACTCTTGATCGGATCAAATATTTTTTCACTCTATGCTAGTTTGCATATCACGATATTTGATACCTCTCGGGGGTTAGTAGATCCAAAGTAAAGATGGATCTATGCTGGTTTAATTCCCCCATTTAAATAGGCTAAATTCCAGGTGAATACCATGGGTCAATACCATGTGCCATTTTGGTGAATACCATGGGTCAATACCATGTGCCATTTTTATTTTTATTAATACTAATATTAGGGTTAATAAATTTTTTTTGCATGGTATTAATAACAATCTAGTCCATGGTATTTGTCCATAGTATTTTACCCATAGGTTTCACCTAAATATAATGCATTTTTTGAGGTGTTCGTAAATATAAGGTGACTTATGGAGTAAATATAAAAAAATGTTTTATTTGTTTACCACACCTCTCGTTTATTTATATTTTTATTAATTTACCATACCTCTTTTACAAATATGGTATTTGGCTCATAGGATTCACTTAAATAAAACCTCTTTCTTGAGCCTTCATAAATAGAACGAGGGTTATGGACTAAATATAAAAAGAGGTTTTATTTATTTACCATGTGTCTAGTTTATTTATATTTTTATTTATTTACCATACCTTTTGAGTAAGTATAAAAAGACGTTTTATTTATTTACCATGCCTCCACTTTAATTATATTTCTATTTGTTTACACCCTTGCATGTATATAAGGTGACTTATGGAGTAAATATAAAAAATGTTTTATTTATTTACCATACCTCTTATTTATTTATATTTTTATTAATTTACCATACCTCTTTTATAAATATGGTATTTGGGCCTTTGGCCCATAGGATTCACTTAAATAAAACCTATTCTTGAAAATGGGCGAATGGATTCACGTAAATAAAACATATTCTTGAAAATGGGCGAATGGAAGGTTGTAACTCCTAATTTCAAGGGCTAAATTTACCTTTCTTACCCTCTCCCTTAAAATAAGGTGGGCTATTTGAGGTGATTTGTAAAAATGTACTATGATACAAAATATTCGCCAACTAAAAATTTAAAACCCCTTAATTTCGCCAAAGGGCGAACATTCGCCCCTAAAATTTTCTATGAATCTATCTTCAAATCTTCCATGCTTGTCTTTAAATATATCTTCAAATTGTCCATCTTAGCTTTCATGCCATTCATCTTAGCTTCCACACCCTTTATCTTAGATTCCACGCCATTTATCTTAGCTTCTGTTAGCTTTTGTGAGAGTGACATTTGTTGCACTTGGTCTTGCAATTTTGATATATCATGTAGCATTTCTTCCTCTTCTTCATGAGTCATGCTAGTGCTTTCAGGTTGCTTACTAGGTGTTTGAATTTTCTTTACTTGGGGCATCATTTACCGATAATAATGCTCTACTATGCCCTTTGATTTCTTCAAAATATTTTTTCAAACCAATCTTAAGAAAAAATTTAAAAAAATCGACACACCTTTTTTCACTTTGTAGGAGCTCAATATTTCCTCTGATGTATCTCTATAATTTCATATCATCCAGTTCTGAAATTGAAATCTGTAGTATCCCTCTGTGTCCTTTTTCCAATGCCACCATTCTGATTCAAATTTGATTCTCCAAGGAAGAGTTATGCCAAATCTCCCACAGTGACCTGATTATAGACTAGTTCAGTAGAGCGAATTTGTACGACGTGCCACGAGTCACTGTTTCGACCTTTTTCTCTAAAAAATATATACAAGAAACTACAGTCCATCCTCTTTCTATACCTTCCTACAAAATTTCAATCCGGTGCTCAAAGAGAAATTTATGACGATTTTCCCCAAGTCACCTGTTTGGAATGTAATTCAGGAGTCTGCAAAAAGACCAACTTCCTCATAACATATCTCCGCAAATATAGTGCGAAAAGCTCTGAAATTCGGACTCGAGGTTCAGTGTGATTTCTTCTCAAATGGTTTTTTTTATTTAGCTTCTGAAACGTCGTAGAAAAAAATGTATAGCTAAAATTCCACGATCACCTATTTGGAGCAGCGAAACCCTAGAATCCAAAGCTCTGTACCAAATGTTATGAAACCAGCTCAAAAAAGATAGAATGGATAGATCAACGCCTTAGAATTCAGCCTATTTGAGGGGGAAACCTCCTTTACATTACATAAATGAACAATTCTTGGATGATTCAAATGAAAAAACCTCCTTTCTATATATAGGAGTTTAAGGAGTCACAATATAACCCAACCAACCTAACAATAATAATATAAAGCCACAAAAATAACAATAGAGGGATTCTATGGGGCACAGTAATAACAATATGGGGACAATAGGGGCACAACAATATTAATAAGGGATACAACTACAATAGTAATGGGGTAATCACTAGTATTATAGGGACCTAACAATCTAGTATTATAAAATCATATAAAACAATACTGAAGAGTATTTGAAAACTCTTTCAGTGGGTAGTCTAGTGAATTTTTCATGCATTATGTCGGCAATGAACTGAGCATAATCATACATAATAATAGGAGGCTTGCCTAGAGTGAAAATGGACAGGAAGGCCATGATGACCTCATCCACATACTCATCTGATGTGTATCCTAAGATGCATGAGAGCATGGTGATTATGTGCCTGCCAGCCTTTGAAAAAATAGTGGCAGCATAGGGTGGAGTGTCTATAGGAGTATGACATTCCTCAATGATGAAATTCTGGAAAATTTGTTTGATTTTGACTGGGTCTAGTGTGATGTACAGGTCCAACAGATTTCCAATGGACAGAGGGGTCTGATTAGGGCTAGGATGGATTTGTAGCATCTGGTTGATGGATTTAGCAGTAATGGTGAATAGTAAATCATGGTTTGGTGCCACAATATCCCTTTGGCTTGGGAAATAGCAGGCATGACAAAAATGTACAATATCTGGGAATGGGTGAACTTATGGGAATGTATACTTGGGAAAATTGGATTCCCAAAGGTGAATGTCATCTACATGGTTTAGAAACCTATCCTTACTCCAGCAGTGGATTTTCAGAAGGTGATTTGGAGTAGCAGTGTCTTTAATTTGGAAAGACATGTCTGCTAGGGCCAAATGGTCAATGTCCAGGTGAGGGGTTGACACAAATCTGACATCCAGAGAGGTCTAGGCAACCAACTTTAGGATAAATGTGGGAATCAGGTGTATACAAGTTGAAGCAGTGAGGTTTTGAAAACTTAGGTGCAGTGATAGGGTAATGGCAGTTTGTAGGATAGGGGTTTGGGTATAAGGAAAATTAATTAAATTCAATTACTTTAATGTTTGAATTAACTGTGCATTCTTGAATTTGAGAGGGCAGGTACTGGTTTGTTATCAAAATATCTGGAATTTGAGGTTCAGACTGCAAATTGGTTTTGATGGCGGCTACAGAGGGTAATGTGGCTTCAGGTATGATGTGGATGGCTGAATTGGGCGTCTGGGGCGTACTCAGAAGGTACTCGGTAGTTGAATTTGGTTGCAGAAACTTGGTTTTGCACAAGAAGGCTTGGAAGCTTTCGTAGAGCAAATTGAGCAAAAAGGGTAAAAATGGGGTCTTTCTCCTTTTAACAGGCAACGTTTAGAATTTGGCAGGGAATTTCATAATGAATAGTGATGGTTTTGGGCTTACACGAGGAGGCATTTTAGGGAGCCATCGCACCGCTTTTAGCCTTCGGGCCATATTTTCCTGAGATCACGTGAGTTAACGAGGAGATGCCACATAGCCAAAAGGGGCCCAAGCAATACTTCTCATATCACGTGCTCTCGGACGGGTAAACTTCAAGAGGTGAATGGACATGATATGGATGTGTGCCTTCAGAGTTGGGGGTGGTAGATGAGACGGCTATCGCATGGTGAAGTTGCACGGCAGGAAATTGGGGCGGAAATTAGTGGGGCCTAGGGATTAATTACAATTGATTGGTAATTAATTTATGAGTAATGGTGGGATTAAAAATATAATGACTGGGGTTTATGTAGCGGGATTAGTTTACCGCACCAGGGTGGCGAGTTAAACAATTTTTGTTAGGAAAATGGTGAATTGTGGGGTTTTATTAATAATGAGGTGGGAATAAAACTTAGGATAAAGGTTTTTATGGGTTTTTTGGGGTTTTTAGGGAAATTAATCAAGGGGAAAGTGATGTTTTTAAAGGGGAAAAGGGGTTTCACACTACGGAAAAGGGGTTTTTGGGTAGGGGAATGAATTTAGAAGGTAATTTGCTAGGGAATGTGTGAAACCAAGGGGTAAGGGTGAAAATGAAGGGAAATGGTGTCTTCATAAGCAATGAAGGGGTAAAAGGGGAAATTAGTAAATATTTAGTGGGGGGCGAAATGAAATGAAGGGGAAGTTAACCAAATTGGCTTATAAGCATCCTTTTACTTTCATAATTGCTCCTGCACACTGAAACACATGATTAAACATGATAGATGTTCTTATGCTTCAATCAAATTTGTACTTTCTGCAACCTTTCTTCTACTTACCCTAATATTTTTTCTTCACTTTGTTGGGTGCATTTAAGCTTGTCGACCCTTTCCTTTCGTTTTTCTTTTGAAAAGTAAACTATCTACTTCTAACCTTATATCTTTCAATGGCTCAGATTAAGCTTGTGAGCACATTTTATTTCTCTACCTATCTATTGATTTTCCAAGATTAAACAGTTTGGCCAGATCTTTATTCTCTAACTATAAACAGGGAATTTAAAGCATGAAGTAGTCAAGATTAAACAATTTGACTATCATGGGTTGTAGCATGTATGACAAGCTGCACACAACCATTATTTTAGACAGTAAAGTAAAGAGTAGTGGCACTTGGACTTGCACATTTTCATGATATGTTTTTGTTTGGGGTTCATATTTTTTCATTTTTTTTATCTTTTCTTATTCTTTTTGTCCTTTGATATTTCTTTTAGGACATACCCTCTTCACATCTTTTAATTTTAATATGGAAAAAATTTGCAGAAAGAAAAGGTCTGTACAATACTACAAGACTTAACCACAATCAATTCAAAATTATGAATCATATTATTATAAGACTCTAACAGGTCTTATGTTGCTGGCAGCTCTAATTGTTTCTTAATATTTCTATGTCATCGTTATTATTTCTGATTATTTCCTTCGTAGATTTTGAATTGTCTGGATCGAGACCTGCTTTGACCACAATTTCCTCCAAGTATTTGATTCTGGTATATTTGGCAAGTGAGGAAATTTTCTCCAATTTGAGTTGAGCCTGCACATTATTTAGAGTAAGTTGTAGTTTTGGGGCAGTGATAGAATTCTGTGTAAAAGTGGAATACACCATTTCTCCTACCTGCCTATGTATATCTATTTGGTCCAAAGGCTGGACATCCTCTCCCTCAAATTCAAAAGTATTTTTTGAAATTTTCTGCTGACTTTGATTGAGGGACCTAGGCCTGCAAGAATTCCATATTCATTATTCCATTCTTTGTATCATATGCTGAGATGAGTCTGTGCTGAATGGAGGAGGATTGCTTTCTAAACTGTGCTGATATGTTATCATCAATGGCCTCATTCCTTTTCTTAATCTCCTTGTATCTCTGATAAATTTCCAACTGTATCTGCTTTGTGCATGTTTCTGGTGTCTAAGGGACAGTAGATGGAATCTCTTTAGTAATTGATGAAGATGATGGAGATTCTGTAGTACCACTATCTAGCTTCAAAGTATTCAAACTTGAGAGTACAATAGTGCCTTGTGTGTCCTCCAGTGATGGAAATTCTCTTTTAGAACCTGAACATGCTTTAAGCTTCTTAGTATATATTTTAAATTCTTTCTCTGAGACTTCGGTGACTGGAGAATCATCTTCTCTTGCTCTCTTTTCTGTTTTCTCTTTGGGTATGGGAGTCTTTGAAGCTGTCCTAGAAAGTACCTTCTCCTCGACCTCCTACAATGTATTTTCCACTGAAGTATGCTAGTTCATATATTTTTATATTTCAAGACTCTGAGTGTGCACATATGGTGTAGCTTTTTGTTCCACTCTCAACTTGGAAATTACCCCAAAGGGGTCATAAGACCAAGTGAAATTGAGAGGAAAGTTCATTTGTTTCAGCAGGAGGTCTGCTTCCTCTCCTGCTGCTCTACTGTTGTGAATGAAGGGTCCTACTTGTGTATTGATCATGAACTAAGATTTCTTCTTAGCTGCCATGAAATGGATGCTATCAGAATGAATAATTTGTGTGATGTATTCTAAGGTAAATATTCTCATTGGCAAATATTTGGGCAATTTGTATGGTAGCAGCTCTGAACCATATACTCTAATCTCTGTGAATGATTGGTAAAGGTACCAATCCCCTGTTTTGACCTTTTCACTTAGCTATAGAACCTTTTGAATGTCTTCACAAATCCTTGGAACCTGATGGTCACTTAAAAAACAAGTAGTTGGATACACAAATTGGTCTATGAACTCTGAGAAGGTGAATTCATGTGATTGTTTTTTGGTTAAAGAAGTCCATAAAATAACTGACTGTGGCTCTCCTTGTTAATCAAATTTCTGCATTGAGAATGGAAAATTATCTTTTCAGAAAAACATAAACATATACATAATAATTTATGAATATTTGAACATTCCTTCAGTTAAAAACTGAAGGAATTGTCCATGAATTACATGTGATAAGAACTGACCATAGTCAAAGGTGAATCATGGTCCTTCTTCTGAAGAAAGGGTGGATAGAAAGCCTAGAATAGGCTCATCCACCCGCTCATCTGAATAGTAGCCAAGAATGGAAGACAAAATAGAAATAATCTATCTTTTCCTTTAAGGGAACATAAAAGAGGGATATGGGGGGTTTTTCTTGGGGAGTTGAGAGTCTTCAAGGAGGAAGATTTCAAAAATGGCATCTCTCCTGTGAAAAGTTAATTTCTGGTAAATTTTTGTGAGAGCTTCAAGGGAGAAAGGTGAGAGAGAATCACAGTGGGGAACCTGCAGCATTTGATTAATGTTGTCAGTTGTGATGGTGAAGAGAATTTCACCATTTGGGGAGACAATTGCCCTCTTTCTTGCAAGGTAAGAGGCTTGACATCTTAAAAATAGCTCTGGAAAATGATAGGATTGGGGAACAACAAATAGAGGGAGTCTGGGTTACCAGAGGTGTATCTCATCAGATTGGTCAAGGAAATTATCCCGAAACTAGCAGCGTAATTCGAAAAGGTCTAATTCACACTGTGTTTCGGCGATTTTGTAATCTCATTCTGCAAATGGGGTATGGTCTAAGTTGATAGGGGGAGTAAGCATTAGATTGATTACGGGGGAATTTTTAGGTGCCATGGTGGTTGTAGAATGGAGAATTGAAGATTGTAACAATAGGAAATCGTTGTGTGTCCAATAATGGTGGGAATTCAAAGTGGCATACCTCTATAAATTTATGAATGATAGACAACAGAAATGCTACGGCAATATTAGAGAACAGATGGACGGGAGCACTATTGAATGAGTGAGGAAAGAAAAGTGTAATCGCAATGGTGAATTTCATATTTATTTTTTGTGAATTGTCCTTAACCATTGGATTAACGGTCTTTTTAAGGCATTAACTCCTGTAATGGCACGGGGAAACGGATAAGATATTTATGGAGGTTACAATGGTCTCAGACGTGGCAGCTGAGGGTTGGTGGATGAGTGGAGCGGGACTATTGGCGGGAGTGACGGGGGTAAGGTGAGGTGGCACGATGGGAGTGGCAGCTACGACAGAACGTGGAGGCAACCATTAGTGGGAAGGTGAGCTGAAGCAAGATAGAAAAAAAACTTTCAGAGGGGGGCGCGACAATATTCATTTTCTGGAGGGGGGGTCCAAAATCACCTAGTGGCGACACGTAGGTGGGTGATAAACTTCTTTTCGAACCCCGCCCCCTTGTCGTTAAACATTGCCGCTTCGAGGGGTCCAAAACCTATCATGGGTCGTTGTATCTATGCAATGAATGATCAAGGATGGTGAAGTAAGGAGAGGTTTAACACCATAGGGAACCGCCATATCTTTTCGAGCGCAGGAAACATAACCCAAGGTCCAAAACTTTGAATAAGGGAATACTTCAAACTTATTACATAAAAATCCTCATTTTCCTATTTTAAGGCTATATGAAATCAGATGTGTGTGCATTTGAGTATGCAAACCCCTTCAATTTTATTCTATGAGATAAAAACTATTTATTTCAAACACTAGACTAATCTAATCAACTAAATTAATCCTAATTAAACAGTTGGATTAACATTATTAACCTATTCTACCTACCTAATCTTAACCAAGATTAAATTGTTTGGTTAAGTTATTCATTCTAACCTAATTAACATAAATTGAAAACAGCTTGAGCATGATTAAATTGTATGTCTCAAGCCGAAAGGGATTGTGGCATTTTAAACAAGATGCACACAATTTCACAAATTTATTTAGTACAAAGCCCGAAGGCTAGTAGTGGTGCTTAGGCTAGCATCACTTTCATGTTTATTCATTTTTTTGTGGGGCTCATTTATCATTTCTTTTCTTTCTCTCTCTTTTTTTCTATTTCTTTTATTTATACCCTCTTTTCATTTTTTATTTTCATTTTTCTATATTTTTTTGGAAATCATTTGCAGAAAGCTATATTATTTACAATTTGAAATACAAAAATAAAATACTCATTGATCATTGATCCTATAAATTATAGGACCCTAAGAGTGGCTCCAGCTGGGGATGGCACTTCCTGGTGAAGTGTCAAGAACACCGTAGGCCAGTAGCATTGAGTCCTTATCTTTGGTATTTACTGCATCTGATTTTTTTCTATTTTCTATAGTTATGGTGGCAAAATGTCTCAAAGCTCAGGTCCTTCTCCACTGGCTTCAACTTTGATACATAAGCTACCCACTCATGAAAATACAAAAGTAAATGGTATCAACAATGACTGTGATAAAAGCACTTTGTTAGTCCTGAAAAACATAATTCTTGAGAATCTTTCCATTGACAGGTCCTCTAGGTATTTCTCTCCCATCTGTGTTCTTTAAAAAAATGCATTGTTATCTCGGTAAGGATCAATAATGTAAGGTCCCATCCACAAGTTTTCTAACTTACCATGCTTTCATTTTTCTTCCCTTCTGGAATCCCATTTCAGAACATGATTACCGATCTGAATTTCATCAGCTTTAGTCCTTCAGTCAAATGTCTTCTTGACGCTATCTTGGATCAACTAAGTTCTATTATGAACTGCTTCTCTTGTTTGATGTAAATGGATGGTCTATTTTATTCTCCTCTGTAAATCATTTGGTTCCACCTCCAACTCTTGCATCTTTTTTAAAACAGGTATTCCCAATGAAGTTGGAAAAACAGCATCTATCCCATAAACTAGTTGATATGGAGACATGCCTATCGACTTCTTAGTAGTAAGCTTGTATTCCCACAGTGCATTAACTAGCTTGATGTGCCATCATTTTTTATTGTCCTGCAATAACTTTTTAATAATGTTAACCAAGCTTTTATTGGAGGATTTTGCCAGTCCATTTCCCTGAGGGTAATAGGTTGTAGGATGTCCCAATTTTATCTGATATTTGTTGCAAAAATCTATCATCCTTTTTTACCTGAAAGATGCAGCATTATCAACAATAATTTTCCTAGGACAACCAAGTCTAGCAAGGATATTATTTCTAGGAAATTTATGATGACTGCATCAAAATCTTGTCTGGTAAGTATGGACTCTATCCATTTTGTAAATTTATCAGTGGCTCTAAGAATCCACTTGTGTTGGGAAGATGAGGCAGGGTGTATTTCTCCTATCAAGTCAAGGCACCATTGTTGGAAAGGGTTTTCAGCAAGTATAGGCCTCAAGGGTAAAGGCAAAAGTTTCTTTTTACCTTCGAATATTTGACATTTGTGGCATGAAGTAACTTTCTTTTGGATATCAGAAACTAGGGTGGGCCAGTAAAAACCTACCCTAAGAATATTGTTTGCAATAGTCTTCCATTACAGTCCAATGAAATCTCCTTCATGGAACTCTTGCATGACATTATCTACTTCATTTTCCAATAAACAGTTTAGTAAAACACCACCATCATCTTTCTAGTATAGATTTTCATTCAAAATACAAAACTTAACAACTTTTAAGTTTGATAAATCTAGCCTTTGTTTTAGTTAGACCAGGAGGAGCTTGTAAATTATGTAGCACATAAATAGTGTCTGCATACCAGGGAGAGGTAGCAAAAGCTTCTGCTACCATTGGAGTCGTTGGCTCATCTAGTTCCTTAAATATTGCCAGAAAAATTATATTTAAAGCATGCAAGTTAGATTATGCCATTATTTTTGTTAACCCTTGACCTTTAATGAGTTTAGTGGGTTGGATTTCAATATCATACTTTAATATAACAACAATCCACTTACCCATTTTTCCATCTAGATTGTTTTGAGTTAGTATATCTTTAACTACTTCACATGGAACAAAAGCTATGATGTGTGAATGAAGAATATACACTCCGAAGTCTTTATAGCCTTTACCAGGGAAAAATCTTGTCTCTCCATAATGTCATATTTCAATTCTGCATCTCTCAAAGCTTTTCTGAAGAAAGCAATAGGTTGTTCATGGCCTTTATCGTTCTTTTGGAGGAGAACTACAACAATGGTGTGTTCTAAAGCAAACGAAAAAATTAGAAAATATTTAGTAAAATCTAGACTAATTAACACAGGTGCCTGACTTAAATCTTTCTTTACAATGTTAAATGATTGTCTTGCTTCCATGTTCCATTTCACCTTAGTATCCTTCTTTAGCATATTGGTAATATTCTTTAAAATTTCAGCTAAATTCAGAATGAATCTCCTTAGAAAATTTATTTGTCCAATAAAAGATTGGACTTCCTTTATATTCCTAGGGGGATTAATTTTGAGTATTTCTTAGATTCTAAATGGATCTATCTTGAGTCCTTCTTTCAAAATTATGTGTCCCTATAGTTTTCCTTCTTGCAGACCGGATAATGTTTTCTTGGGGTTGAGGGAAACACCAAATTTTTGACATTTTTCAAAAACTCTTCTCAGCTAATTTAAGTGTTCCTCATTTGTTTTCGAAAAAATAGTGATTTCATCCAGATATATAACTATGAAATGACCCATTTCATCGGCAAAAGTAAAATCCATGGCTCTCTAAAACATTGCTCTAGCATTCGTTAGACCAAAAGACATTTTCACATACATGAAAATGCCCCAATGTGTAGTAAACGTTGTTTTCTCTTGATCGTCTAGGTGTACTAAGGCCTGGTTATAACCAGAAAAGCCATCCAACAAGGAAATCCTGTTGGATCTAACTACCTTCTATAGGATGTGGTCCATCTTGTGCAGAGGGTAATTGTCTTTTAGGGAGGCTTTATTTAAATTACGGAAATCAATGTAGAGCTTGATTTCACCAGTCTTTTTTCGAGTGGGAACCAAATTGGACACCCATTTGGAATATCTCAGAGGTACTATGATTTTTGCATCATACATTCTCTTTACCTCTTTTTCAACTAGAGGCATAAGCATGGGATTAATCCTCCTTAATTTTTGTTTAAAGGGTTTATGATCTTCTTTCAATGGAATTTTGTGTTGTATGATACTGGTGTCATAGGATTTTAGGTCCTCATAACTCTAGGCAAAAACATCAATGTATTCTTTGAACAATTTAATGTACTTCATCTTTTTAGCTAGGGGTAAGGATTTAGAAAGTTTGATCATTTTGGGTTGAATTTCAGTCCCAATGTTATGTTCCTCAACTCTAGCTCCAGTGGGTTCAATTTTGGGCTGCTTCACTACATCATTGTAATCAAATAAATCTTCTAAAGGAACAAGCCCTCTAGTTTAGATGTTGTCTTTCAGTTGTAAAATATTTGTTTCTTGTTTTTCTTCATCTATTTCATGTAATACTAATTTGTTTACACCAATATGTACAATATCTTCTATATCAAATTCTACATCTATATTAGTATCTTCAAATTCGTCTTTAGACTGCAAAAAGTTTTCAATTTGAGCATCATCTCCAAAAACTTGCCAATATCTAATGTTATCAGGTACAGTAGATCTATTCTTCACTTCGACTGTATATGGATGAGTAGGATGAAATGGTAATTTACAAGTACTTTTCGAAGTAGCAAGACCATTAGGCGGTATATTTTGATCTCTTGAAACCGTAGACAAACTATATTCAGTAAAAGAATCTAGAAAGTCTAACACCGCATTTCTATAGGCTCTCATCCTATGATGTTTTGCAGAGTATTCTCCTTTGGTTTGTTTTATCATTAACTCAAAATCTCCATGAATGGCAGTTCATTTAGCACCAAGTTTCTTCAAGAGTTGTAAACCTAAGAGTAAGGATTCGTACTCTGCAACATTATTGGAACACTGAAAAATTCAATTTGTAGGAGTGACCTTCTGAGTGATGAGAATATGAATTAGAAACCCATATACCAGCACCAGCTCCTTCTTTACTCACTAATCCATCAAAACCCAAATTCCACAAAACTTTATCTGAATTATCTTGCTCAATGATTAATGTTTGACCATCAACATTGAGACAAAAAGAACTATTATGGTTTTGAATTTGTTCTTGTGTGCTTACATCATTGTAAAGAATAAATGAGTGCAAATCAGAATGAACAGAATATATATGATAATTGTTAGGCCTATCTTGAGTGGTGACCATGAATTTCATGAGATTCTCTCTATAGAGTCTTTTGTTCTGACCAAAGACAGGGATGGTTGCATAGGACATATCCATCTGTAAGGTTCCCTGGAGTTTGGCTCCCCATGAATAGGAAATCAGCATTCCATATTTGGGAGGGATATCGGCAACAACTATATCCATAAGTACACTTTTAGCAAGGACTTTGACTAAATTTACACATAAATCTTTTATAATTCCAAGGCACTTAACTTGACTAGAATCAAATGAATACAGGTCTTTATACCTTCTAGTAATATCTAATCCCAACTTCTCCATAATTAATTTCGGCATAAGATTGTGGGAGGCCCCTGAGTCAAGCATAGCATTGTGTAAGATTTTATCATGAATAGTTAGACTAACATAAAAGGAAGGAACATCTCGCTCTTGAAGTTTTTCATCAAATTTTGGGCCAAATAGTAATTCAGGTTGATCATCTGATACATTAATTGTATCAGTGTCTTCTCCTATTCTCAATGCTTTCATTACCTGGGATCTATAAGGAGTTTTACTCATCAATTCTATCAAAGGAATAGGGATTTTTAGTTTTGCCAATTCGTTTTCTATATTAAATGATGTCTTTGTTTTGTTTGAATTGGCATATTATTGTTTATCAGCCTGTTTTACTGTTCAACAACCCTCCCATTTATTAATACAATAATTAATATTGTATTAATAAATGCGGACCCTTTTAAGAATTCCCCAAAAATATTTTTAGCAAATAATAGCTTTCCTTTTGTAAAGCATTTGGAATAAAACTTTGGATAAAACTAAGATATCAAACCAAGTCATTTCATAATAGCACATTCTCGCTTAATCGCAAATCACAGGATCTAATAATAACAAGGGTTAGGTGAGGTAGAATCCACGATATGCGATAAGTGAAATCCCCGTAGAAGACCCATAAATAGCACTTGGCTTATATAATACTTAAGGCTTAAACTGTTCTTCAAAGGTCTTTATCGCAATTGCATCGCATTTCTTAAAAGAACGCAAACATGCAAACCACAAGAAAATGCAAAATGCAATGTAATCGGCCCCGACGGAACATTAAAACCATTATAGAACTGCATTCGGGTCCGACATATCATAATCCCACTTATCACATATCGCATTATATTAAAACAAATTTGAAGTACTCTATTAATAAATCTGCGAGATTTTCGATTTGCGAGAATTGCGATTTCCAATTTGCGAGAATTGCGATTTGTGATTTGCAAGAATTGTGATTCATCACAATCTCAAAATCGGTATTTCACGAACATTCAAACCAATCGGAAATATTAGTTTGAAATCTACGATGCGGAATTTTGAGAAGACATAAAGAAAAATCTTGTGAGAGCCTTAATGTATAGTTAATGAGATTTAAAGGCATTTATTCATTTAATGGCTCGAGATGATAGATATCTTTCTTATTCGTGTTTGAAATAAAAGCTCCATCCTTACATGCTTTCAAAATTTACTGTGCTAATCGTGCTTTCTCTTGCATTTACCACTCTGCATTTTTATCTTGTTTTCTCCATTTTCCTAAATCACAGGAAGTTTTCAAAGAACACAACACTTACAGAGATGGTTAAGAAAGGGAAAAAGACCACAGAGGATACTGCTCCTTAGCAGTCAGAAATGCTACCGCTATTATCTTATACCACTTGTAACAAAGATGCCAGAACTATTACTTGGGAAGAGATGTACAATTTACTAGAAGGAGAAAACCCAAGACCCCTAGAAGTTAAGGCAACAACGAATGCCACGACTTCATCCGATGCTTCTTACTTTGAAGCAGCATGCTCTTTTCTACATAGGATTGTTGCAATACTGAAAATCTTACCATATACAGATATGGCAAGATGGATTATGATGAAGTGGATGTTTCAGATAGAACATTTTAGAACCTCCAGCCTAGATGTCATGGGATCATTCAAATGAGACAATTTGAGCCAAATGTACCATCTACCACAGCCACAGAAGATCTATGACAACGTTTTTATCGAGCATTTTTCCAAAGAGAATGAATATCCAATGGACATTATGCAAGCTTGGAGGTCTGGCTCCAACAAGCTTAGATGGGAGAAATCTGATATGTACCCCATCGCACCTCTATCAGCCCCATACGTTGCAGCTGCAGTGTTATGTAGACTATTTAGAAAAGAAAATACCACTAAATTTTCCATTGAATGGGTTCCCCTGATTGATGTAATTGTAAATTCTACCATCTTGAACTGGAGTACTATTTTGTCAGATAATCTAGCCATGGTCATTAGAGAGTAAAGGCATCATAGAATCGTCTCCACTCAGGTTACTCTCGCATTTTCCAAATATGGGTTGGAAATGGACTTTAAAATATCCTACACCCATCCATATTTATCACAAGATACCATGGGAATCACAGTTTGGCTCCCATTTTTATAATATTTGTCATGTTACCTATTTATCATGCCATTTTTTATAAGAAATCCCCCAAGCTTTCAGAGAAAGAAAAGATTGACATCTTGCCGATGGCAAGATGGTTTGGTGATGATTGGTTTACTTACATTAGTTTTTGGGAGTATTACTGCTCCCCATGTTCTACCATACTATGTTCCGAATAAACTACTGGCATGAGAAATAGCTTACCAGACAGTGGGTGATGGAATCACTAAAACGCTTAAGGAGCAGAAGAAAGCCACTTGGCCAACCTTCCCATTACAATGTGGTGCTTTCGCATTGCATGATCTCGAGCATGAATCTAAGGAAATACAGAACATCATGACCTCAAACCTAGCTACTGTGCCAGGTAGACAATATGACCCCAACCAGGTTGCTAAGAATTTTACTGGCATGGTTAAGGTCATATAATTCAGTCAGGAGGAAGATCTGTTTGATGATTTATTTGAAAAAGCCAAGCGATTTTCACAAGTTTTGCACTTAGCATCACTGAAAGTAGACCCAGAGGACCTCAGAGAATTCCACATATATAGAAATAAAAGGCTCGAGTGGGTCCCTTTGGACCTATTACAAATTGAATAAATAAGGGAATCTACTCCCAGCGTAAGCTTGGAGGAGAGTTCCAAACACAATTCTGATGAAGAGTATCAAAAGAAGTCAGCTCAGGATTATGAAGACTCTGAACATGAATCTAAGAATAAAGAAGGAAGCCCTAAGGCAGACCTAGAATAGGATACAGAAGAAAATCGTGAAGAAATGACCGAGAAGATTTGAACTGTACAAGACATGGAGACTAGTCCCCTGCAAGTTGAAACAGAAAAGGCTCCAGTCATCAATCTGGAATAGGAGTGGGAGAAATTTAATAAAAATCTCCAAACAGAGACCGTTCTTGAAGAAACATCTGGACTCTAGACCCCATATAACACTCAACGGATTGTAAATCTAGAAGCCGTAATACAAGAAATTGTATCTACTCAAGACATTGAGGTCATCCTAGCACATCCAACTTTTGAAATTATTTTTAAGGTTGAAGCAATACGGCCCTTAGGTATATTCTACAGTCCTACTCATAAGGCTGTAGTAAAAAGGTAGAGAAAGAAAAATAAATTAGATGTATAGGCAACAACAAGTTTTGAAAGTGAGCTAATGGAAATAGTGTGGAGAGACACCCCCATGGACCCATCAGACAACCTTGCGAAGCTATAACAGTGTGCAGGAGCTTATGCAACTACAACTATTGATAAGGCAATAAAGGTTCAACTGTTACTAAAGGAAAAGGAAGAAAGAGTTCAATTACTTGAATAGCAACTCGAGCAAGAAAGGCTAAGCACCAATAAGCAGGCGGAGATATAACTAGCACAACTTCAACAAAATTTTGAGCAAATGACACTACAACATCAGGCAGACATGGTAGTAAAGAACACACAGATTCGCCAAATGCAAGCTTTATTGGAAAAATTCAAGCGTAGTCCTCAAGTAGATTAACATATCAAAGAGGCACTTGAGTTAAATTCTCTTTTGGTACAACAACAGGAAGTATTCTATCAAAAAATTTCAATGATCAAACCTTATTGTGAATCAAGTGACAAATTAAACAATCAAGTGATTGATCAAAGGTTAGAATATGAAGATATAAACAAAAGGATAATAGAATTCATTTATTGGAAAGAATATGAAGAAGGCATGAAGGCGATCTACTAAAGATCGAGGAATCCCACAAAGACATCTTATTTACTGATTGGGATTTACAGTTAAAACAAACAGAGAGGGAAACAGCAAGAGCAGCCAATACTGCAAACAACATCATTGAAGCTATCAATGAAAACCTCCACTCTGCAAATCTTATCAGAGAATGTAGTCCACAAGCTCTCCCAGATGTTAAACAGTTGGAAGAACGGTGGAAAGAAACTACCCAAACTACTGCATAAACAATCAAGCAACTGTCTAAGCTCGATTGGGAAACATACTGGCAGTTTCTGGTGAAACCACATAGTCATTGGATGACTCTATGTTGTTTAACTAATTCTTCTCAAAAGATGGTGCCACCTCTCACTGATGTTATATTCACGGGGCAACTAAGATCCAGAATTAGCCAACCTCCCTAGGTTAAGCCAATAGTAGACATTTACGAGCTCAGTGACTGAATGGAAAAATAGGGCCATTCAATTTGCAAAAGCTTGTCATCATTTATTTTTAGTTTTAGTTTTTGTTTCACTTATTCTAAGGAAGGTTGTTTGAAACCTCCTCAAATTTTTATGTAATAATCTATTTTTGAGGCATGTATTATAGTATTTAAATCCTTCTCATGCATTTAGAGAGGGGTCTAGGATTTTATCAAAAACAGTTTACAAGACATTACACTTTTGTATTTTTGTGAAGGTTTTGATGAAATTATTGGAACATGATCTATTTTTCTTTGAAAATCAAAGTACAATCTGATGAAATTACACTTCTATACTTTTAGAGTGTATTTGATTGGATGAAAGTAGATCAATATTGCTGAGCCCACAAGCAGGACCTTTCATATATGATACTTTTATCGTATGATCGTGTTTTATTTATGCATTAGAAATACTCTTTCTTTGATTGTCTTATGTATGAAAATCTAAGTTATAGTTCTACATTATTGCACTTTTGTATGATGTTTCAGCTCTGATTCTGTATTGAATACATGAACAATTACTATATGCGATTAAGTTTTCTCAATTGTTTTGTCTAACTATTTATCCAAAACAATTATCATTCACAATTTCATTTCTTTTGGTAGTTGGATAATCTTTATTACCAGTTGCTTTGAGACATCTCTGTAGGTCGCATATCTTAGTTTATTCTTGGGTATATTTATAGTCAGATAATGTTATATTAAGATATATGCATGTGTTTATTGTTTAGATTAGATTATTCTTAGTTGAATCATTCTTCGTTATATCTTATATCACCCCAACAACATTATCAAATCAATCTTCACTGGGAAATTGGTCCCATTATCCCCAATCGGAGCCACTATACCAAATGGAAAAGGAGCTGCTTTTAAGGTCTGAACCAGGTGTTTATCCCCCATGTTGTCACATAGAATCTCAAGGCTTCAACACAACCACATCTTTTTGGGGTATATCTCTTGGTTGGCTGGTAGAGGGACCATTTTTTTGAATTGTTTTGGACGCAGTGTCAGGATTTTTCAGGATTATAGGTGTTTCAACTAGTTTATTTCAAGGAGTATCAGGTGTTTTTCTACTCCTGAGGTTGTATTGTTTATGAACTTCCATAATGGCATTCTCAAAGCCTTTCTTGTAATCCTTTGTTTCTTCAGGTTCTATTTCACTTTGGGATAACAAGAAAAGGTATTGATCTTCCTCAGTAGGAAAAATATAGTCATTATCATTTACTCCTAATAACTTTATTAGAGTATTCTCTATATCATCAGCTACTTCAGCCTCCTCATATGTATAATTTTCTTGGAAAGGAGGTATTACCTACTAGTCTGGACCTTTTGGGTCCCTTTGTTTATTCAAGGGTTGATTTATTCTATAGTTCGGATTTCTTATTTACCTAGTTCGATTTTATTTCTGAGGAGTCCTATCAGCTATATTGATTTTGTCCATCATTTTCTCTACTATTCTCAGTAGACTGTCTAATTTATAATCAGCAGAAATAGAAGATGAAGGTTTCTGTTTTATCATTACTCTTTTTTCAGCCTTTAACTTAGCTTTCTTGGCTAATAAATTAGCCTCTACTTTAAGTGTGTTTTCTTTCATATCCTCTAAGGTTGAGGGATCTCTTTCTCTTAGTTGATAGGCCATATCAACATCAAATCCTTCTGGGAAATGTATCAAGGCCAAGCCTAGGGGTGGTTTAATGGCAATGGGAATTGCATTGTAAACCCTATTGAATCTGTCACAATACTCTTCTACAGTTTCATTTGGGCCTCTCTTAAGGTTTTTATAATCATTAAGGATCTGTGGAAGACTCTTTTAATTTCCCACCTAGTTAGGAAAGATTGGTGAAAAACAGCAAGGTCAGTTACACTACCCGTTGCTAAGTTTTTGAACCACTTTCTGACGTCTCCACCTAAGATCTTAGAAAACAAACTTAGTTTTACATAATTTTCATCTACTTCATGCAGATCGAAAAAAATCATTCATCCTATATATGTGCTTTTGTGCAATAATAGAAATATTTCCATCAAATTGGGGAATCCTAGTTTGATAGTCTCGGGGCATGTCATGTAATTGAGCAGGTAACAGCAGGGGTGCATAACAAGCAGCCATGATATTTGGTCTTAAGGGAGGAGCAGATATAGGATTTGTAGGAATTAATTGAGTGACTACTTGTGATACTACTGGATGAGTAGTAGAAATGACAGAAGAGGTAGGGCCAACTAATTTTGGATGAAATGATTAGGAGGATGAATTAGATGATGCAATAGTAAGAGCAGAGGGCTCAATAGACTGATGTATGTAATCTTGATGTACAATCTGATAAAGGGCTGAAACAAAATCTTGCAGTTTTTCAATTTCCCGAAGGGCTTGCTTATCTGAATCAGATTTAACAAATAGTCTTATTGGTTTATATGGTTGAAGAATGGATTCATCAACCACTGTCTAATCAACAAAAGATTCAGACTTAGTCCTAAAAATATTGTGTTCGAAAGGTAAGTCAAACTGAATATCTTGAGAAGTATCGAGGTTCTCAAGAAGGGAAATGGCCCTTGAAAGGGGGTTGTTTCTTCCCTTGCTTTCAGCTAAACTTCTCCTTCTAAATAGTCTTTCAGGATTGTCTAGAATTTCAAGTGGGTCTGGATCAGGATTGGCTCGAGTATAAATTCTTTTTGGAGCCGGATCTTTAAAAGTAAAAAACAACCTCTAATCCTTTATTTCCAATGTCTTAATCATTAAATTTCTTGAAATAAGGATACATAAACTAGGGAAATACTATTATGATAATGAAATAAAGGATTTTTTTAATTCCCCGGTATGGTCTCCAAAATGTTAGCACTCAGTAATTTTCTGAGGTTGCAGAAGAAAATTGCCAAGGTAACCACAAACCAATTTTGGAAGCTGGGATCTATCCCTACCAGCGTCAGAGAGGGCTCTCTCTATAAGATTTAACTTTTTTTGATTGACTATTAGGCTAGTTATGAAGTTTGGGATTTGTTTGTATTTGAATAGTTGGTTGATAACTTATATTTCCATTGGGCTATGGAGTTTGTTACATAAAATACATATTGACTATAGTATTTACAGATAGATCTCACAAGGAAAGGTAGCCAAATTGACTGGATTCTTTAAAGTCTGTGAAATGGAGAAGAAGAACAGATTAAGGTTCACTTTAAAATATAGAGTATTGTTACCTAAATTCTATATTTAAGGATCAGAAGAAAACATTTAAATTATTCGTAGTCGGGTGCAGAGTGTAGATTTAAACAAATTCTGCCCTTTATTTATCTATTGAATAATTCATATTTGAAAAACAAATATGTGTTGTAAACATAGAAGTATAAACACATAAAACAGATAGATGTACTTCACCAACAACTTGACCCATGAATCATGTGAAAGAGCTTCTGTATTACTTGGAAATCCTATTAACGCTTCAAAGAGAAATACAATAGAGTTTCTTTGTACAAAAACCAACCTCTATTACTTCAACAATTTAAGTATTTATAACTAATTTACAAAAATATCCTATCAGGGTGACGCGGAAGTAACTACAAAATAATAGGACTAAATTAAGCTAACTTATTACAATGAAATTAGAAAAATCAACTTGTCTGAAGTGGTGGCCCTGAAATGAGGGAGCAACTGGTTGTCTAGCATTGAAATCCTGTATGTGTTGTAACACTGAGCTGTGGGACTGAAATTACCTTTTAATCTACTATCTCATAGAGTTTATCCTAGCGTTGTTCGCTTGGTTCATCTTCATCAACTTCCTATATACTTCGTCGACTTCCGTATACTTAGAAAATGTCGGACGGGTGATGAACAAGTTCGGAATTGCATACTGAATATCAAGATCATATGCCAGTGCTTCCAGGAACACTTTTCCGGTCATGCTAAGTCTTTCGGTTGTAATCTTTGAACTATCTCTTGCCTTGTTCATAATCTGCACATTGTAATCTAGCCATGTGCTAAGCCTGTCATTAATTACTAACAGGTTTGGAAGTCCTTTCTTGTATAGAGGCTCTAGCTTGGCAAAGAATCTTTGTATACCTGTGTTCATATTATGACCTTTCTCTTCGAGCTATCTCATTAGATTCCTTTTAGTCAGCACCTTCTTGACTTCCAAAATTGTTTCAGTCCTGTATTCAATTTCTAACTCTTTCAATTCTTGAATATTCTTGGAATTTACAAATTTTACAAGCTCTGTGGCTTCATTTGGTTTATCTCCTAGCTTCTTTATGACTTTCTCAATGGCTTCATTTGACCGTTCAATAAGTTCATGTTGTTCAAATATGATTTGGATTGAAGGCCAAATTTCCCCCATGTCTTCATTAATCATTTTCCAGATATTTTCTTTCACATGTGCCAATGCAGTACCCATGGCACAGTCTTTTTCCATTTTCTGCAATCTTTGAGAAAATGTCTAGGCCTTCTGTGTTTCTATCAAGTAAGCATTTTCAAACCTTGTACTCTGCTCCTATAAAACCTTTATCTCCAACTTCAGTTTCTTTAGCTCTTCTTCCTGTATTGACACATTTTCCATAGATTCAGCTAACTTCGTTGAGTCATCCACAACTGATGTGGGAAGCATTGTTGAAGATGATGTTCCTGCCATAGTGGTTGTTGTAGGGACACCTGTTTGTAGTAAAGATCAAATAGGAACAACATCAAGAGGAACAACTGCAAGTTGTGAATTCTGTTCCTTTTCCTTTATTATCTTGTCCATTTCTACTTCCATTGCTTTGATCTGGGCACCTTGTTCGACTAAAAGCTTCATCATTTCTTCCTTTTGTAGTTTTGTCTCTCCAAGTTCCTTGGCATGAGGGTCTTCAATTACTAGCAGCTTCAATTGTTTCTTTAATGTTGTTATGTCAGCATTCTTCTTTTTGATTATTTCCTCCTTATATTTTGAATTGTCTGGATCGAGACCTTCTTTGACCACCATTTCCTCCAAGTATTTGATTCTAGTATCTTTGGCAAGTGAGGAGATTTTCTCCAATTTGAGTTGAGACTGCACATTATTTAGAGTAAGTTGTAGTTTTGAGGAAGTGATAGAAGTCTGTGTAAAATTGGAATACAACATCTCTCCTACCTGCCTGTGCATATCTATTTGGTCCACAAGATGGAAATCCTTTGCCTCAAATTGAAAAGTGGTTTGTTTGAAATCTGTTGCTGACTTTGGTTGAGGTACCTAAGCCTGCAAGAATGCCATATGCATTCTTCCCTTCTCTGTATCATATGTTGAGATGAGTCTATGTTGAATGGAGGAGGATTGCTTTCTGAACTGAGCTAATATGTTATCATGAATGGCCTCATTCCTTTGCTTAATCTCCTTGTATCTCTGATAAATTTCAAATTGTCTCTACTCTGTGGATGTTTCTGGTGTCTAAGGGACAGTAGCTGGAATCTCTTTAGTAACTGATGAAGATGATGGAGATTCTATAGTACCACTATCCAGCTTGAAAGTCTTCAAACCCGAGAGTAACAATGTAAACTTTGAAACGGGAACTATAAACTCAAAACGGGAACTCTGTCCAAAAAACCCCATAAAAACATCAAAAACAGTGCTAAAAACGAAAAGTGTTTATGTTGGAATAATACCTTTTTTTCTAGGGTAAATTTTCAACATGTTTTAAAAATGGCGGTGAAAACCAATTTTTTGTGCAAAAATTGTCCAAAAGACACCCTCAAAACAAAAGGTGTTGATGTTTGAATAACACTTTGCAAAAAGCACCCTCAAAACGAAAAGTGTTGATGTTCGAATAACACTTTTTTTTCAATGGTAAATTTGGTGCAAAAAACACCCTCAAAACGAAAAGTGTTGATGCTAGAATAACAAAAAAAAAATTCAAGGGTAAATTTTCAACATTTCGAAATAATGGCATAACAGATTTTATCATGACTCCGAAAAGCATTAAAATTTCAAATGAATAATGAATAAAAAAAATTAAAATTAAAAATTAAAGCAAAAAAAAAATTGTTAAAAAAAAAGAAAACAAATTTAACCTATAAAATATAAGAATTAAAAAACCAAAAAAAAAAAATCAAATAAATAGTAAGAAAAACATATTTTTTTTAAATGTAAAAATAGAAATTGTCTTGTAAGCCCTAAAAAAATTTGGAAAAAAATAAATAAATAAATTTTAAAAGAAACTATAAAATTAAGTAAGTAAAAAATTAGCAAAATTAACAAGAAAACATTAACAAAAAACTAAAAAAAAATTGAAAATTAAAAACAAACTAGATTAAAAAAAAAAGAAATAGAAAATTAACAAAAAAATAAAAATAAAAAAAACTACTAAATTTAAGATTAAAAAACATTTAAAAAAAAACTAAAAAAGCAAAAATATACTCAAATTGAAAAACAAAAAAAAACCAAAAGCAATTGAAAAATAAAAAATATATATGTATTTTCAAATTATAAAATAAATAAATAAATACATTTAAATTTAAAACTATATATATATATATATAAACATTTAAAAATTTTATTAAAAAAAAAAATTTCAAAACCATTTTAAAAACAAATATTTTTTATTTAAAACCAAATAAAAAATTTATTAACCATTTTTTATTAAATAAAGTTTTAAATTTTTTTTTAAACAAATATTTTTTAATTTCAAAAAAAAAAAAAGGATTCATGCCCGACCATCCGTTGTGGCGCGGCCGTGGGCAGAGGGGCTGCATGCAGCCTCCTCTGCTCAAGGCTGCGCCACGATGGGCGGCGGGGTGATTCCAGGACTCGCCCTACCACCGCCCGCTAGCCCCTCTGCCCACGGTCGTGCCACGACGGGCAGCGGGGCGATTCCAAGACTCGCCCCACTGCCGCCCGCCAGCCCCTCCACCCGCGGTCGCGCCACCACGGGCGGCGGGGCGATTCTAGGACTCGCCCCACCGCTGCCCGACCGCCCGTGGTCGGGCGGCCCTGGGTGGAGGAGACAACATGCAACCCCTCCATCCACAATCGCGCCACCACAGGCGGTCAAGGAACAGCGGGGCGATTCCGAGAATCCTCCCGTCGCCTGTGGGGGTGCGACTCTAGGCGGAGGAGGTTGCATGTAGCCCCGCCGCCTGTAGGGGCATGTCTCTAGGCGAAGGAGGCTGCATGTAGCCCCTCCGCCCACGGCCGCGCCACCACGGGCGGTCGGGTGTGAATCAATTTTTTTTAATTAAAAAATATTTGTTTAAAATTTTTTAAAATTAATTAAAGTTTAAAATTTTAATTTGTTTAAAATTTTTTAAAATTAATTTGTTTAAAAATAAAATTTAAAGTTTATTTAAAAATTAAAAAAAAAAAATTGCTTATAAATTAATTAAACTTCAATTTTTTTTTTCCTTTAAAATATAAAAGTCCTATTTAAAACAACAAAAATTAAATGTTTGTTATTGAAAAAAAAATAAAAAATAAAAATATGTGCATTTTTTTTAAATAAAAAACATTTATTTATTAATTTTTTTTTTTTTTAATCAAACATATATATGTTTTTTTTTAATTTAATTTTTTTTGTTTTTAAATAAATAAAAAAATATAAGATTTAGGAAAAATTTAAAAGTTTTTTTTTAAATCAAGAATAGATAATTCTTTTTAACTTTAAACGTTTTTCGAATTTTTTATTTTATATATATATATATATATATATATATATATATATATATATTTTAAATTTTCATATTTTTTGTTTTTTTTTTATAATTTGAGTTTATTTTTGTTTTTTTAATTTTTTTTTAATGTTTTTAATCTTAATGTTAGTAGGTTTTTTGTTGTTAATTTTTAATTGTTGAATTGAGGCTCCTGTGATCAGTATTAAATTTACGAAAAGTTTTTCGGCGTAAATCACATGATAATACATTTGTCGACGCGTTTCGAACCAGCAAGTGTGGTTCATCGTCAGGACAAGTTAAAGAATCAAATCATGGCTACATATTAAATAGGGAGACCAAACCTTCCAACGGGTAGGTTTGACAGAAAAATGGTTGTATTAGGCTGGATCGGCAAACGGCTATAATTGACCCAGAAATAGCTATATTTGACTATTTAATTAAAATAATATTATTATATTAAAAGGAATCTTATTTTAATTTTTATTTTAAGTAAAAAGTTAACCAATTATGAATCAAAAATCTAGGGAATATGATAAAATTGTTAACTTATATTATTAATAATTGAATAATATTAATATTATATTATAGAATTATTCTTATTATTGATGGCTAGAGTAACTATTTGATATAAATGAATTAGTAAAACACTAATAGATTAGTGTGTAAGGATTTAACATTAACTAAAATAATATTGATTATTAATATAATAATTATTAATATATTATTAGTTATATTATTATTCCAATATTAATCGATCTAGGGATATTAGTAAATGTAAGAATTAATATAATATTGTAATAATGTTATAATAATAGTATTATTATTAAGGGTTTGGTTAACTAATTTTTAATTATTTTTTTAATGTAGTTTGTTTTTATGTTTTTTAAAAATTTTCTATTTTTACTTACTCAATTTTATAGGTTTTTTAAATTTTGTTTTTCTTTTCCAAATTCTTTTATGGTTTACGAGATCATTTTTTTATTTTTTTTTACATTTTTTATGTTTTTTTTTCTATATATATATATAAAAGAAAAATAAAACAACTTGAAAATTCGTTAAGTAGTCATGATTTCAAAAAACATTGGACATAATAAATTCTAAAAAGTGAAAAATAAGCCCTCTAAAAAAGGTATGTTGCATCAACACATTTCAAAATCAGCATGAAAATCACTAACTTTTAAAAACAAATTTTTATATTTGATACACAAGAAAATTTGAAGTGTCAAAAATATGCTCTGGAAAAAAAAAAAAAAAAAAAGTATTCTGCATCACCACTTTTCAAAATTGAGTCACTTTTTTCTACCTCTACGAAACGGGTAATCGTATTGATTATTTAAAGTGCCAAAAACTATGCTCTAAAAAAAATATGTGTGTTCTGCATCGCCCCTTTTCAAAATCGGGTCATTTTTTTGCTATCCCTACGAAACGAGTAATAGTATTAGTTCCCATTTCAAAGTTTACGTTGTTGAGTACAATAGTGCCTTGTGTGTCCTTCAGTGATGGAAATTCTATTTTGGAACCTAAACCTACTTTAAGCTTCTTAGCATATATTTTAAATTCTTTAGCTGAGACTTCGGTGATTGGAGAATCATCTTCTCTTGCTCTCTTTTCTATTTTCTCTTTGGGTATGGGAATCTCTGAAGCTGTCCTAGAAAGTACCTTCTCCTCGGCCTCCTGCAATGTATTTTCCACCCAAGTGTGTTGGTTCATATATTTTTCTATTTCATGCCTCTGATTGTGCACATATGGTGTAGCTTTTTGTTCCACTCTCAACTTGTAAACTACCCCAAAGGGGTCATAAGACCAATTGAAACTAAGAGGAAAGTTCATTTGTTTTAGCAGAAGGTATGCTTCCTCTCCTTATGCTCTACTGTTGCAGATGAAGGGTCCTACTTGTGTCTTGATCCTAAACTGCGATTTCTTCTTGGCTGCCACGAAATGGATGTTATCAGAATGAATAATTTTCCTGATGTATTCTAAGGCAAATATTCTCATTGGAAAATATTTGGGCAGTTTGTATGGTGGCAGCTCTAAACCATACACTCTAATCTCTGTGAATGATTGGTAAAGGTACCAATCCCCTATTTTGACATGTTCACTGAGCTGCAGAACCTTCTGAATGTCTTCACTGATCCTTGGAACATGTTGGCCACTTAACAAACAAGTGGTTGGATACAGAAATTGGTCTATGAAATCTGAGAAGATGAATTCATGTGATTATTTTCTGGTTAAACAAGTCCAGAAAACAACTGACCATGGCTCTCCTTATTGATCAAGTTTATGCATTAAGAATGGAAACTTATATGTTTGGAAAATCATAAACATATATGTAAGAATTGATGAATATTTGAACATTCCTTCAGTTAAAAACTAAAGGAATTGGTCATGAATTACATGTGATAAGAACTAACCATAGTCAAAGGTGACTAATGGTCCTTCTGAAGAAAGGGTGGACAGAAATCCTAGAATAGGCTCATCCACCAACTCCTCTGAATAGTAACCAAGAATGGAAGACAAAACAGAAATAATATGTCTTGTCCTTTGAGGGAACATAGAAGAGGGATATGGAGGGTTTTTCTTGGGGAGTTGAGAGTCTTCAAGGAAGAAGATTTAAAAAATGGCATCTCTTTGGGGAAAATTTAATTTCTGGTAAATTTCTCAGAGAACTTCAAAGGAGAAAGGTGAGAGGGAATCACAGTGGGGAACCTGCAGCATTTGATTAATGCTGTCAGTTGTGATGGTGAAGATAATTTCACCATTTGGGGAGATAATTTCCCTCTTGCTTGCAAGGTAAGAGGCTTGGAGTCTTAGAAAGAACTCTGGAAAATGGTAGCATTTGGGAACAGCAAACAAAGGGAGTCTGGATTGCCAGAGGTGTATCTTATCAGATTGGTCAAGGAAATTATCCCAAAACCAGAAGCATAATTCGAAAAGGTCGAATTCACACTATGTTTCGGCGATTTTGTAATCTTGGTCTACAAGTGGGGCGTGCTTTAATTCAATAGGGGGAGTAAGCATTGGATTGATTACGAGGGCAGTTTTAGCCATGGTGGTTGCAGAATGGAGAATTGAAGATTGTAACAGAAAGAAATCGTTGTGTGTCCAATAATGGCGGGAATTCAGAGTGGCAGACCTCTGTAAATTTATGAATGATAGGCAACAGAAATGTTGCGGCAAGATTAGAGCATAGAGGGACAAGAGCACTATTGAATGAGCAAGGAAAGAAAAGTGTAATCATAGTGGTGAATTTCATATTTATTTGCTGCGAACTGGCCTTAACCATTGGATTAACGATCCTTTTAGGGAATTAACTCCTGTAATGGCACGGGAAAATGGATAGGGGATTTATGGAGGTTACAATGGTCTCAGACGTGGCAGCTGAGGGTTGGTGGATGAGTAGAGTGGGAATGTTGGTGGGAGTGACAGGGGTAGGGTGAGGTGGCGTGATGGGAGTGGCAGCTACGACGAGACGTGGAGGCAACCGTTGGCGGGAAGGCCAGCTGAAGCGGGATAGAAAACAATGTTCGTGGGGGGGCGCGGTGATATTATTTTTATGGAGGGGGGTCTGAAATCACCTGGTGGTGACACATAGGTGGGCGATAAACCACTTTTCGGACCCCCCTGTCATTAAACTTTGTCGCTTCGGGAGGGAGTCTGAAACCTATCGTGGGTCATTGGATATATGCAGTAAATGATCAGGTATGGTGGAGTAAGGAGAGGTTTAACATCGGAGGGCCTCGCCATATCTTTTCGGGCTCACGAAACATAACCCAAGGTCCAAAACTTTGGATAAGGGAATACTTCAAACTTATTACATAAAAAACTTCATTTTCCTATTCTAAGGCTATCTGAAATCAGATGTAGGTGCATTTGAGTATGCAAACCCCTTCAAATATATTCTAGGAGATAAAGACTATTTATTTCAAACACTAGACTAATCTAATCAACTAAATTAATCCAGATTAAATACTTGGATTAACATTATTTACCTATTCTACCTACCTAATCTTAACCAAGATTAAACTGGTTGGTTAAGTTATTCATTCTAACCTAATTAACATAAATTGAAAACAGCTTGAGCATGATTAAACTGTATGTCTCAAGTCGAAAGGGATTGTGGCATTTTAAACCAGTTACACACAATTTCACAAATTTATTTATTACGAAGCCAAAAGGCTAGTAGTGGTACTTAAGCTAGCATCACTTTCATGTTTATTCATTTTTTTTGTGGAGTTCATATATCATTTCTTTTTTTCTCTCTTTTTTTCTATTTTTTATTTATACCCTCTTTTCATTTTTTTTTATCTTTTTTAGGAAATCATTTGCAGAAAGCTATATTATTTACAATCTGAAATACTAAAAGAAAATACGCATTGATCATTGATCCTATAAATTATAGGACCCTAATAGAACCCACAACACCATGGCTATCCAAGAAATTGCAAGGCAAGGCTGAAAACCACTTTCAATTTAGGCAAATCCCATTCCAATGATAGCAAAGTAACCAAATAACCAAATTCAAGTACCATGCATCCAAATCTCAGCAATGAAATCACACATGCACCGTGTTACCTGTAATGTCTTCCTACTATAGTTTTTATTCCAATCCTTTCCTTGTGCTCCCTTGATCTCCTTTGCTTGCTTTCTTGTCCAAGCGCTTCCTCTCTCTTCTCTTAAAGATTTGTTTATGAAAGTGGTCAAAAGATAGAATTGATAAAAGTTGTGAATTGTTTCTCTAATGCCTTTTATCATTGATGTCTAGTCTCTTCCTTTCCTTTTTTCTTTTTTCTTTCATTTTCCTTTAATTCCTCTCTAATCTCCCTTGTATGCATATTTGTGTCTCTTCATATTCATTTTCCCGTGTTTTCCTTTATTTTTCATATTAAATTTCCATTTATTGCCTCTTGCCTTTGCCAAATTCCATATCCATTAATAAACCACAAGTGATGCCCACTATAGTGTTTTTCCCTCCATTCATCTTGGAATATGTGTCCCATGACCTTGGGCTTATTTTATTTATATATAAATAAACCAGGGGTTGTTACAAACCCCTCCCCCTTGGGGGAACACCATCATTAGTGTTCTACGACATTGATGACCAAAAAAACATACTGCTTATGGAGCTTTATACATGCAACGCAATGTAGTATTTACAATGAAAACTCTTAAAAACATCACAAACATAGCACTTATTGGAGCTTTATAACACAACTCGGTGCAGTATTTATAATGACATGTGTGTGTGTGTGTGTGTGTGTGTGTGTAAAAGACTCATTTGCTTCATATAGAAAATAAAGAAGGATATAATGCTTACATTTGATCAGTCATCTCCCATGTAGCTTCATCGGGCCCAAAGTGCTTCCACTGCACTTCAACCTGCTCTATTGCTCAATTCTAGAGCATGAGTTGTTTCTACTTCAATATACATTATGGGTATGGATGGAACTCTCCCTCTGGTGGCACCTACAATACAGATCAATCAATCACATTATCAGCATCCTATACATATCTCTTAATCAATGAAACATGGAAAACATCATGGACTTTGACCATTGGTGGTAATGCAAATTCGTATGCCACTATCCCAATCCTCTCAAGCATCTCAAAAGGCCTGCAATATTGAGGTGCCAACTTGGCACATGACGTAATCCTCAAGGAGCTCCTCTTGGGCTTGATACGCAAGTACACATGCTCCCCAACCTAAAACTCCTTGAATGCTCTATGTTGATCTGCATAACTCTTCAGTCTATCCTATGCTACCTTCAAATTCCTTTTAATTACCTGCATATCCTGATGCATCTCATCCAACATATCTAGTCCAATTAGCACCCTATTCACCAGACCACTCCATTTGATAGAATTGTTACAACTCCACCCATAGAGAGCTTCAAATGGACTCATCTTCAAGGATTATTGATAGCCATTATTATAAGAAAACTCCACCAGTGGAAGATACTCCTCCCACTTCCTTTGTTGATGCATGGCATACATCCTCAAGGATCATATTAACCATCTATGTCTATCCATATGTATATGTATGATAAGTTGTACTGAAGGCTAACTCTATCCCCAAGCCTGCAAACAACTCCTTATAAAACTTGGAAGTGAACTTGTCATCTTTTCAAATATGATCTTCTTAGGAACTCCATGCGACCTCACTATCTCCATGATGAACATTTTAGCTACCTCACTAGTTGAATTAATAGACTTCACTACAATGAAGTGAGCTACCTTTCTCAACCTATCAACCACAACCATGATGGAATCATGTTGTCTCAATGTCCTCGGTAAACCTATAATGAAGTCCATGGAAATGACCTCCCCATTTCATTCTAGAATTGGAATATGGTACAATAGACTAGTTGGATGCTTGCATTCAGCTTTCCCCTATTGAAAGTCCAAGAACCTTGCAATAAACTCATCCACCTATTTCTTCAAGTTCTACCAATAGTATAATTTCTTGATAGTTTTCAAGGCCTTCTAATATCCCGGGTGGCATGAATATGACTTGACATGAAACTCTCTCAAGATAATCTTCTTCAACTTGATGCCATTTTGCACATAAATCTTTCTCCTGAACCTGACAAAGCCATTTGTTGTGATGTGATACTCATCAAACCTATCACCTTCACCCTATTTTTGAAATATCTGCTTCAGCTGTTGATACCTCTCATCATGCTTCCCTACATGTAAGATCCTCTCTTGTAAATTTGTTCCATAAGAGCTCATAGCTGAAATTGATTTACCTGCACTCTCCTACTAAGATCATCTGTAACCCTGTTCTCCTTGCCCTTGATGTACCTAATCTCAAAATCAAACTCACTGAGGGTAGCCAACCATTTAGCTTTCCTTGCATTCATATTGGGTTGGTCAAACAAATACCCCATTCCATTGTGGTAACTCATCAAGACAAACCTCATGCGAAGTGGATAATGCCTCCACATCTTTAATGCATGAATCATTGCTGCCAACTCAAGACCATGAGTCACACAGTTTTGATTGTGCTCATTCAGCTTCCTTGATTCATCGAAAACCACTTGTACTTCATGCATCAGAACTCCACCAATTATTTTCTTACAAACATGTATATAAACCACAAACTCTTTATCAGGATCTGCAATCTTCAAAACCGAAGAATTTGTAAGCAACTACTTTAACTACTCAAAACTAGTTTCACACTCCTCAATCCATTCAAACTTCTTCTCTTTCCTTCGCAAATATGTAATAGGATATCCAATATTAGATAAGTTCCTAATGAACCTCCTATAATAGCCTTCTAGTCCCATGAATGATATTACCTCATCCACATTCCTTGGAGCTAGCCACTCCATGGTAGCCTTAATATTTTCCAAAACCACTGATATCTCTTCCTTGAAAACAACATTCCCCAAGTAAAGGATCCAAGTATGAAAGAAATTGCACTTCCTAATCTTGGCATACAACTGATGCTCTCTTAACAATCTCAAAATTGTTTCCAAGTGCTCTACATGCTGACCTCTTCAGTCTTTGAATATAACAATATGTCATCAACAAAGATTATCACAAACTTATCTAGATAAGGGTGCAACACATTGTTCATAAAACACATGAAGGTGGTTGGAGCATTGGTAAGACCAAAAGGAATCAGCACAAACTCATAGTGCCCATACCTTGTATGGAATGCAGTCTTGTAGATGTCTTCTTCCTTGATGCATGCTTGATGATATCCTAATCTTAGATCAATATTTGAAAACAATACAACTTCCTTCAATTGATCAAACAAATCATCAATTTGTGGAAATGAATACCTACTCTTGATAGTCACCTTATTCAACTGCCTATAATCAATGCACAATCTGAGAGTACCATCCTTCTTCCTTACAAACAACACTAGTACACCCCAAAGAAAGACACTTGGCCTTATGTATCCCTTATCAAGAACCTCTTTAAGTTGCAACTTCAGTTCCACCAACTCCGGAATGCTCATCTTGTATGATGACTTAGGTATTGGTGTTGCTCCTAGTACCAACCCAATAGAAAAGTTCACCTCCCTATGAGGTGGTAGCTCTGGAATCTATAAAGGAAACACATCTTGAAACTGCTACAAGATAGTATACTTCCTCGTGACTTCATCATCCTCAACATCATTTCCTTTGTCACTAGAAACATGCACTACAAAAAACAAGCATCCTTTCCTGTGATTGTACTTGGCCTTCATATCTTTAATTATTCTCACTGATATAGGTTTCTTCTTTCCCTGCAATATTATATTTTCTCCATCATCATCTAGGTACTCAATGGCCTTGTCATGGTATTCTACCTTGGTCCTATGAATGAATAGCCAATCCATGCCCAAAACCATGCTATATTGACCCAAAGGAAGCATGTTTAGATGTGTCAATGTAGGCATACCATTAAGCTCAAATGCACAAGATCTCACCAAGTGATGAACTCTTCTCTTGGTCCCTGTAGCCAAGTGCACCAACCAAGATTGTGCATGCACTTTGTTATTCAACCAACACTGATCCACTAGGTCATGACTAATATAGTTATAATTAGATCTAGGATCAATCAAAATGGAAACAACTTGATCACAAAGCTTACCTTCCATCTTAATAATGGATGCCTAATGATCTACCTGCCTATTATCTATTGTTGCATAAATCTGTTGAATACTCTAGCCTACATCTTTAACTATTTTTGCCTCCTGAGCATTGTAAATATGAGGCCTACCACCCTAATGTGATGGAAAATACCTCCTACGATGCTCTCCACTAAAAGTCCAGCACCTCAAATGTTTCTTTCCATCACCTTTATTTTGTTGCTCCTCGGGCTGAGACCCATGTACTCTCTCAGTTACATTAAACTTCTTACGAGGTCCCAAATTTTCCTTGTCACCTATACCCTAAGATATTCCTCGCTTCTTATGCCATTTTCCTTTCATCTTCTCATTACCTTTCTAGTCCCACTTGAACTTAGGCTTGCGCTTTGACTACTCATAACAATGCTTCAGCTTCCTAATGGCTTCCTCCAATGACCGAGGCTCATCAAACTCAATATGGTTTTTGAATGCTACTAGTAGCCCACTGATGAACCTTTGGATATTTAATTTCTCATCCTTGATATAAGGTGCATACCTTAGCAACTCTATAAATCTGGTCATTTACTCTTCATCTATCATGGAACCCATCTTGAGCTCATAGAAGTCCTTGGCCTTCCTATAATAATACCTCTTATACAGGTACTTTCTTTTGAAGATTCTTTCAAACTAATCCAAAATCAGCTACTCTTCCCTAATGCCTCTAACATGCTTAACATATTCCCACTATATATTTTTCTTTCCCTTGAGACTGAAGGTAGTCATCTTGGTATTCATGTTCTCTGAATAATCATGAAACCAGAAAAAAATTATTCATCCCAAGTAATCATCCTTTTACATATTCTAATTTCTTCATTTCTCCATCAAAATTAGGGGGATTGGATTTCTTGAACTCTTCTGGAAAATATCCGCTCTCACTCCTCCTATAAGGATGTTGGTGGTGATGACGATGATGTATCTCAGAACCGTAGATATAATAAAATACATGAATGCTCCCTATCCAACATGTATTATTTTTGAGACCTACTTCTATCTACACCATTAGTATTTTCTTCCTGCCCATCACTAATTCCCAATTGTCCCTGCTTTTGTAAATTTAAAAGGCTCTGGAGAATGATTCCATTAACCTCGTCTTGCTTTTCTTGAGCTTTGGCAAGCCTTTCCTATGCTTCATTCAACCACTCATTTTCTACCTTACAACTCACAATTTTTTCCTTCAAACTTCTCAATGTGTTTGCCAAACCAAGAGAATATCCTTCTCCCTACTACTCAAATAATCTCTCCCATCCTACCAAGGTCTCTTCCATCTTGTACGGAGATTCATATGAACTGTACTCAACTATTCTACTCTTCAGTTTTTGGCCTTCTATTTCCGGCAATACGCCATTGTTAGCTATGTAAAACATAATAAAAAACATACCTCAAGGTATCTCAAGGGAGGCTATTGCATCTACACAGGCCAATCTAGATTAGCATGATACAACATCAAAAGCATACCATCTCATACATGGATATCATAACCATAACAATAAATAATCAACATGCATGCATGATAAACACATAGACAACTGACATGCATGCATAACAATCTACATTTACCCCGAAGTCAAACATTGCAACCTCGCTCTTATACCACCATGTAACCACCCGATCCCACATTTACCCTCTTTTCGAATCTCTCCAAGGTAAACATGAGCTAAGAGTTACTATGACATTACCCAACATCCAAGTTCCAATTATGGAAGTGGGGTCTACAAACTAGAAACATACTGACACCTCCCAGGAGCATCACATCACCTAGATACCAGAGAACATATGTTGATGAGCTTGCCCTGGGTTGGAACTTTCTTTTTTTCATACCTTACACCCCAATTGTATGCATTCCAAGCCCTCCATACGGCTAGAAGGTTCCAGCCGTAAGCACGGGCCTTCCTCCATGCAGCTACAGTAGAAATTTCTTAGTTAAGAGACTGCGGCTCCGAAATTAGTGCCATGTTTTTAGGGCTAGCCTACAAGATACTACCCTAAACTTCCCAGAACTTTCTAGGATCAAGTCTAAAAGAAAAACAAGTATGCATGACTAATACTTAGGCTTAGAGCTTTCCCAAACATGCCAGACCTGTGATAAACATTTCCTCAAACATATGGTAAACCGATAATCTATAGGTCATGAGTGCATATATGTTCAATGTCTTCTTAACTTCATTACAAAACCATCAAGAAGGATCAATGCCCTCTCAAACTAGTTGCAACAACACTAATTATCCCATGCATTCACATAACCATTCAATATCTTATCAAATCATGAATTGGATCCATAACAAGATAAAATCATTAAACCAAGCCTATACATAGCATATAACTAGAATTAATCCATGACAAACCAGTCATAAAATCAACATAATAATGAGTACATGTGCTCATTGATTACAATAAGAAAATAACTTATATTAACATATGAAAATGTCAACAAAGTCAAGGACTTCCACGTACCACCCGACCATATATTTTGCTGAACCAAATTTCTCTTTCAACCAATCACCCTCGTGCCATATTCCAAGCCTGAATGTGGGATCTCATGGGATAAATCAAAACATCACAAACTAGGGCTTCCAAAGGCCAAACCACCTCAACCCTCAAGTACATTAATTTCACCTAAACTGGTCCAGAAATCACTAACACCAAACAAGCTTGGGTTCCTCCAACTTTCTTCACCATACCTAGAAGAATTTTCCTATCTCCACCCATCCATCCATAGTTCTGAGAGAAAGGCCATCTCCAACCTTAACCCTTGGGAATTTTCCGAGACCACCTCACCAGGATCCAAAGTATACCATCCATCCAAATCTTAAACTAAAACAAGGAACCCACAACACCATGGCTATCTAGGAAATGGCAAGGCAAGTTTGAAAACCATTGTCAATCCTGGCAAATCCCCTACTAATGACAGCAAAGAAACCAAATAACCAAATGCATGTACCATGCATCCAAATCTTAGCAATTAAATCACACATGCAACATGTTACCTTCAATGTCTTCCTACTATAGTTGCTCTCCCAATCCTTTCATTGTGCTCCCTTTCTTTCCTTTGCTTGCTTGCTTGTCCAAGTGCTTCCTCTCTCTTCTCTTAGAGCTCTATTTCTGAAAGTGATCAAAAGTTTGAGTTGACAAAAGTTGTGAATTGTTTCTTTGATGCCTTTATATCATTGATGTATAGTCTATTCCTTTCGTTTCTCATTTTTCTTTCATTTTCCTCTAATTTGTCTCCAATTTCCCTTGCATGCATATTTATGTCTCTTCATCTTCCTTTTCTCCTATTTTCCTTTATTTCTCATTTTAAATTGCCATTTATTTCCTCTTTTATTTGGCAATGCCTTCTCCAATTTCCATAGTCATTAATAAACCACAAGTGATGCCCACTATAGTTTTCTTCCCTCCATTCATATTGGAATGTGTGTCCCATGAGCTTGGTCTTATTTTATTTACATATAAAATCAACCTGGGGTTGTTACAAGCAGTCTCCCTGATGCAATCCACACAATGATGCAAAAGTCTTAGAAGGAGAACCATTAATTAAAATTGAGAAAAAGGGTGAGGAAATTAGTGAATGAATCCATGAAATCTAATGCCATGAGAAACCAAAGGCATCCAGAACTTCCATCAGATTATCCTAGTTGATACAATCACGGGCTTTGGACATGTCTAATTTGATAATTATACCTAGACGTATTGAGTTCTTCAACGAATGAATAATCTCTTGTGCTGCAATAATATCATCTGAAATTTGTCAACCCTCAACAAAGCATGTGCTCTGGAGAAATTAAAATAGATAATAAAGGCTTTAGACAATTAACTATCATTGTAGAGATCACTTTATAGATAAAATTACAGAGTATTATAGGGACCCTTCCACAATGATTTTGTTTGTCTATATTCCTCCACTATTGCATGAATATCATTCCCTAAAAAGGACCAACGAGCTTGAAAAAAATCAGTCATGAAACCATCAAGTCCTAGTGACTTATTCTTCGGCATCTCCATCATTATTGTTTTGACCTCTTGATAAGATATAGGATGCATCAACACCACATTTTATTCCTAACTAATAATATAGGAATACCTTCAAAATCTTATTAACCACAGATTGTCTATTATAACACCTTTCCTTAATAATGCCCCTATTATGAGCAATCAATTCCTCTTTTATCTCATCATGGAATAATTCATGCACTCCATCACGACCTTGAATAGGGAAACTCATGTTAGAGTGTCCTCATTGTAACATGGATTTATAAATAAAAAAAAAAAACAAGCATTTCTTTCGCCCTCTTTCAGCGACTAGACCCGGGACTTTTGTCTCCAAAGGGTTTCCTTTTGTTGTTTACGCATTTCTAATTGGTTTAAGTATATCCTTCCTAGAGAATTAAATCCTTTGCTCTCCCTTCAAGGATCATATGTTGTTGAATATCATGTATTTGAGTTTTCAATTTTAACTTTTCTTCAAATATGTTACCAAATTTCTCTCTATTCCATAAATTAATTATCGCCTTCAATTCTTTAATTTTAAAATGAAAAGAATGCATTTTACTCTTACCTATCACAAAGATTTATTCCCGCCAAGCCCTTTCTTTATCCATAAAATTAGGCGCCTATAACCAAAAACTTTCAAAACAAAAAGGCTTATTTTGTGGTGCCCCTTTAAGATCAACCTCTAACCAGATAGGCCAATGGTCAAAACCAAGATAAGGGAGGATGGCATCCTCCAAAAATATGTCTTTATCTAGCACCAATTTAGAAGCAAAAAAACGATTTTTGCGACTTGCTGCTTGATGGCTACCCCCTCAACAATTGTTCCATGTAAAAGTCCCATTTATTGTAGGAACATCTACTAGTTGCATTCGCTCTATAAAACCCTCGAATGAGGCAAAATCGTTATATAATTTATGAAGACCTCCTTTTTTATCCTTGGGGGATCTTATTAGATTAAAATCACCACCCAAAATCCATAATGAATCCTCGATGAACTACTGATGTAGGACATTATTCTCCAAAAATTGGTTTTCCCCCTAGCACTGAGGGACCATAGACTGTCGTTAGGGAAAAAACCTTATTGGACCCAAGATAATGGAATTTCCATGTTAAAATTCTTTAGCTTTCCATCCAACCCTAAAAGATGATTTCTATAGGGTTCCACAAAATTGCAACCCCCCTGCACTTCCTCTTGCCCCTAGGACCATGAATTCACATCCTTTCCAACAAATGACCAAAATTTCAAAGATCTTATTCCAAGAAAGCTTAGTTTCTTGAAGAATCACTGCCATTAGTTTCTCCTTCCTTATATTATCCCTCAAATAATGCTTCTTCCCCTTACTATTTAAACCTCTAGTATTCCATGAAAGAATCTTCATTAGGTCAACTTTTAGGAAGGTGAGAAAAACATTGAGTTGTCAACAATTGCTTGTACAAAATTGATTAATTCTTCCCCAGTATATTTTAAAATATATTTTATCATTTTATGTCCCTTACGTTTAGGATATTTAGCTAGGTCTTTCAACAATAATTCCTTTCCTTTCTCTTTAAGTTCATTAACTATGCGAACCACATTACCTTCTGAAGATCATTGTCTTTTTTTGTCTTCCAATCAATGTAGGCCTTCTCATAGATTTCCCTTTGTTCATTTTTTAATTCTTGTGTTACCTAGCCATTTAAGATCCCTACCAATGAATTTTCTTCTTTAGAAATCGATTCAAAATTCAACTTTGATAGTGTAAAAACTTCATCGATGCTAAGCAAATTGAGAAAATTCTTAGTGTTTCCATCCCTTGCTTCTCCTTCCGGTGTCTTTCACTTTTGTGGTTCCTTCTCCAAAATAGGTTTTGTTATCACTCCAAAATTTCTCTAGAATTGTTAGGAAAGAAATGATAGAGGTAACCACAAACCTACTTTGGAGATTAGGATCTAGCCTTCCTAATGCTCAGAGAGGGCTCTCTCTTTATGATTTAACTTTGTTTAGTTAATTTATTTTAGGCTAGTTATGATTGTACTTGGGTTTTGATTTTGATTTGGTGGTGGGATCACTTACTTAGATGGATAGAGGGATGTCTTTTACCATTGGGCTATAGGATCAAATGTCAAGCAAACATGACTGGATCAAGCTCTAAAAATAATGTCTACAGGGCAAGGTAGTTGAGTTATTTCAGATCTTCAGGCTGGATGGTGAAGTTGATTTCAATCGGATCCAACGAGCAACTAAGGGTTCTTTGGGCCAGATAATGAAGGAAATGAAAGAGGTCAACCGGGATGGGAGAGCAATTAAGGATTCTCAGATCCGGATATCAGAAGAAAACATAGAAATGATTAACTGTTCAAGAAAAAGTGCACTTAAACAAATTTTGAAATAAATTTCCAATTAATTCATTCACTTTAGATAACATGTAAGTTTTTGAAATACATAAATAAATAACAAATTTGAAAAAGAAAATACTTCACTGTAATAGCTCAACACATGAATCATGTAATGCAATCTCTTTATTACTCAATCGAGTCTACTAACTTGAAAATTTGGTATAATAACCCTCAGGTTTCATATCAATACAACTATAGAAATGTCTAGCAATCCCCCCAATACTTCGAATTATGAAGTATTTATACAAAAATAGTTTACAAAATATCCCAAACTATCTTGGGAATTAATCTAGGAGAAAGAAATATCTTCATGCAAGAAGATAGAGACAGATGTTCAACTATTATATGATGTCCCTATTTATTTGGTTGTGTTGTCTTTATGTTCTGATATTTTGTTGTTTATTATCTACTTTGCTGTTGGTATTTACGCTAACTGTTCTTTTTACTTTGCCCTTTATCAACTGATACACTTCACCTGATACTCTTTTACCTGGTTGATCTGTCATTTTCCTTTCACTGTGTTGTTTTCACCTTTACTGTGCATTTTTACAGCGAGTCATTTAACCTATCCCAAATATCTACATCTGGTAATTTTATATTTACCATTTTCCTATATATTTCATCTGCTTCTGTGTATTTGGCAAAAGTGGGTTTTCATTTGACTTAACTGGATTTGCAGCATTTGATTTATAGATTCTTTTGTAATGGTGAACAAAACCTGTTGGACAGGGGTGACTATGGTTCTTTGACTGGGAATGTAGCAAGATTGGCAGAAGTGGATGATTTATGGGAAAGGGTGTACCTATGGCAAACAATACTTGGGAAAATTTGACCGCCAAGGGTGAATGTTATCATTCTGGTTTAAAAACTTATCTTTACTCCAGCAGTGGAGTTTCAGTAGGTAAGCAGGGGAAGCAGTGTCCTTAATTTGGAAGTCTTTGTCTGCTAATGCAAGGTGGTCCATATCCAAGTGAGGGGTTTGCATAGGTCTTACATCTAGAGAGGTTTGGGAAGCCATAATTGGGTTTATTGAATTGAATTAGGCTTTCAATGGTTTCAGGAGTGAGGCTTAGAAGCTCTGAAACAGTGGAAGGGTAATTATATTCTGTGAAAAAGGGTTTTGGGATGTATAGTAGGTTTCTTTTCAATTCAGGAAGGTTTCTTAATTAATTCAATTAATTAACCATTCAATTATAACTGTATGTTTTGAAATTCAAGAGTCGTTCTAGTTTTTTCCAAGAATACCTAGAAATTGGCGATTTAGCGTGCAGATTGGGTTCTGTGGTTGCTACAAAGCGTATTGAGGCTTGAACTAGTTATATGATGCTTCAATTTGGTGTCTGCGGCGTCTTTGGGTGGTAAAAGTGGATGAATTGGTCGTTCAGAGGTTCAGGGTGTCACAAATGGCTTAGCAGAGGTTTACAATGAAAATGAACAAAAAGAGCGAATTGGGGCTTTTTCAGCCTTTTAACCAATAACAGTCACATTTTGGCACAGAAATTATTAAATGAACAATGGGAAGTTTTTGGTTTAGGTAGGGAGGTGGTTTTATGCGCCATTGCACCGCTTGTGCTGCCACGTAGCCAAAGAGCACTTGGCCAAAACCGTGAATCTCGCATGCTCTCGGGCTGTTAAAGGTCGGACGATGAGTACATGTGATATGGTTGTACTCCGTTGGATCTAGGGGTAGGAGATCGGAGGGATATCACACAGTTGAGTTGCACGGATGGAGTTGGGAAAGTGTTTGGCGGGGCCCGGGGTTTAATTACACAGAATTGTAATTAATTAACCAATAATGTTAAGGTTTTCAATATAATCAAATGGTTAATAAAGGTGGGACCATGGGTTATATGGAAAGGTTTTTTAACTGCACCAAGGGTTGGTGGGTTAAGAAGGGTGTCGGGAAATATAAAGAGGGGACGTTAATTACATAATGTGGGGGCATAGGAAATAAAAACTTAGGATAAAGGGGTTTTGTGAGTTTTTAAGTGGGGAAAGGGGATTTAATAAGGGGGAAAAGTGATATTTGTAATGGGGAATGGGTTTCACACTAGGGAAAGGGGTTTTGGGAAGAGAGGATGATTTTTGAAGGGTAATTTCTAGGGAAATGTGTGAAACCAAGGGGTAAAATGTCAAAATGAGGGGGAAGGGTATTTATAAGTAATTAAGGGATAATGGGGGAAATTAGCAGATAAGTATGTGAGGGTGTAGTGAAATGAGGGGAAATTAGTAAACAAGTTTGGTGAATATCCTTTCTTTTTCTCAACTCCTCCTGCACATGAAACATAGGATTAAGCATGATAAATGTGCTTTTGACTTAGAAACCTTGTGCACTTTGCAAAACTTCTTCTACCTACCCTTTATTTACCCTAACATTTTTTCTTCATTTCAATGGGTGCATTTGAGCTTGCTGACCCTTTATTTCCTTTTCTTTTGATAAGAAAACTATCTAATTCTAACCTTATAACTTCCAATGGCTCAAATTAAACTGATGAGCTCATTATTATTCTCTACCTAACTACTGATCTGCCAAGATTAAACAGTTTGGCTAGATCTTTATTCTCTATCTATCAACATGAAATTTAAAGCATGAATGAGTCAAGATTAAGCTATTTGACCATCATGGATTGTGGCATTTTTGACAAGCTACACACAACCTTATTTTGCATAATAAAGTAAAAAGTAGTGGCATTTGAATTTGCACACTTTCATGATCCTTTTTTATCTCTTTTTGGGGTTCATATTTTTTACTTTTTTGATATTTTTTCTTTCTTTTTGTCCTTTGATTATTCTTTTAGGACATACCCTCTTTACATTTTTTAATTTTTAATATGGAAAACATTTTGCAGAAAGCAAAAGTATGTACAATATTACAAGACTAACCATAGCCAATTCAAAATTATGAATCCTATTATTATAGGATCCTAACAGGTTCTATAGGTTGTTCGATCATGAAAATGCCATCTGGTGGACTTTGTCCCGGATCTTCCTCCATTTCTTCCAAAACTACAAATGTATTTTTGTCCTCTAATTTGGTTAATGGTTGAATATTCCTGCCTCTAGTATTCCTACATCGTGATGCAACCTTTGAAACACCCTCATTTTACACAAGGCCAATACTCTCTTGTTCTTTCTTCTTTATCAGGAAATCATGAAATAAAATTCCATTTTCATGACAGTGCCTGCAACAAAATGGTACATGCTCATAATCTAGTGCCTGAGCCCAAATTTCTCCCTGATAGTCTAGATCAATTGATTCTAAAAAGGGTTGTGATATATTCATATACACACAAAATCGAGCATAGGACATATTTCATCCCTTCTTGGTTACCTTTGATTCCTCGACAAATTTACCCAATACCCTCCAAGATTTCAGGAATCCAAAAATCAACAGGAAGTGAATAAAGTCTTACCCAAATCGGAGTTGCTAGGAATTCCTCTTTATCCGGGCGGAACCATTCCTCCCAGTGCCCAATATATTAACCTGCATTATTGAATAAATAGGGAACCCCTTCGAAAATTCGCTTATTATCCTCCAAATTCGAAAAATTTACAGTAAAGAAACCCTTCGGGCTCCTCTGGACTATCATTTCTGCTAGATCCATTTCACCAATTCCTTTTCAGTAGGAAATACTCCCATGAATTTACAAATGAAAGCAGGATCTTTCATCCTCCTACAATGATCCTCTAGATATTTTGTGGGAATAACAAATTTTGGATTTTGAGCCGCTTTAAGAATGCATTTACACCATAAACTAACTTGACACTTCACACCCAATATAGGAATTTCCTCAGTAGAAACATTACCACTCACTTTATCGCCTTTATTTGCACTGATCTTAGATTTACCTACGACAACATTCCTGAAGAAGGGGGGGCATGTCCCCTTGCCAGTACACTCATTTTCATACGTCCTCAAAGCTCGTAGAATTGCAGTGAAATAAAGATGCTAAAAACCAAGAAAAATGAAAAAACATTAAACCATAACTACTCTAAAACAGACTCCTCCAAGTTTGAAGTCGAAACCATGAACAACCTTTTCGTCATTTATATATATATATATATATATATATATATATATATATATATATATATATATATATATATATATATATATATATATATACATACACGACCCATGAGCACATCAAGTAATGGCCCATTTTCATGAAAAATAGGTAAATAAATGGTGTAATCTTAGGTAATTTAGTAACTTTTCCAGGTATTTATTCTAATAATGAAATGGTTTATATGTGTTTAACTATGTCACAATGTTTGTGTGTGCGTGTGTGCGTGAAAGTGGGAAATGAAATTTGTCCCACTCTTTAGCTGAAAAGTGAAAGTGAGACTATTAGTACCTTATCATTGGCATGACCACACAAATATTTTCAAATAAAAACTGGTTCACCTTTACATACCCTAACCCCCTTCAAAATTGAAATTGTGACCTTCAATAAGAAAACCCTTGTTTTTAACTTTATGGTCCACTCATGTTGTACATCATCTCACACACACATACACACATGCACAGATAGATATATTACTTATTCTAGTTCATAACCTAAGAACCAAATTAATTGTTATTCTTTGACATCCTTGTAGCTAATATATACCTTTGAATACAATCATGATAAGAATATATTTGAGGTCCATTTTCATAATCAAATAAATTATGGAAGTTATTTTATTATAATTTATTTGTATGGTTTACATGTGAAAGTGTTGTAAACTACAAGGAGGATGTCATGGGGTCAAGTCATCAAGTTGGCTACCTCTATGACTATTGTGGGTCTCACTTATTATCCTTGTAAGCTTAAGTTCCAAAAATGTAGCTAATTAGTTTACCCTAAGTATCATCCTCAAAATCGAGGTTCCTAGTGGATTTCCCTAGAATGTCCATTCCATTGAGGAAAAAAAAAAAGTTTACAAGCATAGAGATTGCAAAAAATATACAATAATAAAGCCACAACTGCTAGATTTTTTATATAATATTAGAAATAGGAAATCATCCTGGAAATACAATTATTGATTCTAATTTATATATGAAATGTTCTTAAATTGCTATTTTTATTCCAGTGATATAAATATTAATACTCATTGTTATTTAGAATGAGTTCCTTAGGAAAGGAATCAATAAGTTAGAGGTAAATTTTGATAACATGTTAGAGATATAGTATCATTCCAACAACTTGATTTAGGACATATGGATCATTGACTAGCGAATTGAAAGGAATTTAAGTGAAGGATTGATTTTGAGAATCGTATTTCCATGGGGAAGAAATAGAAGATGAAATGTAAACTTGTTTTTATTCAACAAAATATTATACTTAGTATTTAATTCATTTGTGTAGCTTTAAAGATAAGGATAGCTTATGAAGCTATATGCTTATGGGAGGTATGAATTCTCCAACAAATAGGATTCATGAAGAATGATCGTTATAATAGATGATGAATGTGTATTTATATGAATATATGTGTGTATTAGTTCAATTTTGAGTAATTGTGTATTTATTTAATAAATTATTGAGAGTGGTACTACCATTTTTATGATAACCATATGATGGGTTAATAATATAGGATTTTCTATTTGTGGTCTTTTTAAGTATCCAATAATAAATTTCTTAAAAGCATTTCTATAATTAAATTGTCATAGGAATTTATCTTTAAATTTTACATAGGTAAGTTCATGAGATGTAAAATGAAATACCAACCAAACATATGTTTTTCCATTAATAGACTTAATAGCATATTGAAAATAATCCTCATTATCAAGCTAATGAGTTTTGAAATAATCTTGCAAAAACCATACCTATACTTCGAATTAATTCTCTTGTCTCTTTCATATTACACTCAATTATGGCCATCTCAAGAATTTGGGCTCAAACGTAGGAGCATATAACTTGTGGGGTAAAAAGAAACCACAATATCTGCTATAATAACCCCACAACACAATCACTTTTTTATTTGAATTAATTAGAGGTCTAACCTTGCCAAACACTTAGTGGGCATTTCATTCCAACAAGATAATTTTGTTTAAAAAGGCCTAAAAATTTAGTAACTTAGCCTTGAGACCACTCTTCTCCTTATTCTTCTAGTAAAACTTCAAATTCTCAAAGTTGGAATGAAACTTGCTTTGATATCACTATAATGACTCCCTTCACAAAATACAACCAAATGTGCAAACACAACAATATGTAACAACATCAACTCATTGGAAAATAAATTATGGAATTAAGATTAATTGATTTTTCAAGTTCTAAAAATAATTATAATGTATCTTTCCAATGGAACTAATAATAGGAAGTGCATATGATGAATATGAATCATACACCAATCAAACATCGAAATTGGTGTAGATTATCACTTATAATTTTCACAAATATATCTAATAGGAACCATTAATCAAATAGATAGAGATAAAGATGCCAAATGAAGATGGAATAACTTTAGAAAACCTCCCAGACTATATTCAATTATACCAGAAAGTCTTAATGAGCTCAACTAAAAAACTACCCCAAATGATGAAATCCTCTTTCATACTTGTATAAAACAACAAAATATTTCATGTTGTAAATCACACAAAAGAACTAACCAGGAATGATACATAGATCAATGCCTACGTACAACCAAAGTAACTCCAATACAACCCCAAATTTTCTTTTCAAAACTTAAATATCAAGCATGAAGCATAATGGTGTTCCCTAGATGAAAACAACCTCACAATTAGGAGATTATCACCTTTCAAAAGGTTATGGGTCTCATGGATTTTTGTCAAATAAATATTGTTGCAATAGAGACCAAGCTAAGTTCTCTCTGAACTTATTTTTCCAAAAAGATGAATGCATACACTGAAGATCTATAGTTGATTTCCTGTTGTTTCTACTCTTTCCCACATTACCATAGTCGTCCTCTCTATTTTGAGAGTGATCTTAACCTTAAGAAAAATAGAAAAAAATAAATAAATAAGAGATGCATTCAGAAGGGATCATGTTAACAGTTTCTCCCATTATGGGTCAAAAAGAACAGTGTAAATTAAACTAAAGAACCCATAAATAGCCTAATTAGTCTTATACAAAAAAATGTAGCTCATTTATATTAAACTTACCATTTTTAAACTTCTAAGAATCTAATTAACAAAAGTAGCCTAGAAGTGATTTTCAGTATCATCCTAGTGAAACTTTGTAATAGAAGCTAATACCAAATCAATGAGAGAAAAGAGAATCATGGTGTTGCACCGAGAAGTGCATTCTACAACCTAGTATGTAGGCGATGTGTAAATATGTCACGTCTCTAATAAAATAAAAATTATTATTATTATTATTTTTAAAAGATGGGTAACAAAATATTAATATTATTATTATTAAATTTAATATTAATATTAATATATTACCAACTTAGATCCATTTAATTCCGGATCTATTATAAATCGGGATCAAATTCTTAAAGATGCAAACTTTTCGTCAAATACTACAATCCTATAAATATTTTATCCTCTCATAATAAATCCAAAATTAGATAAATGTAGATTGATATCTCATTAACCATACCATCCAAAAAAAAAAAAAAAACATTATTAAAACACCCTATATGATGACGACTGCCAAACTTCTTGTTGCTACCCAATCATGCCATCACTCACTTCGTGATAGCTAATCTATGTCAATGGATAGATAGAGTATTAGAATGATAAGTCCCAAGCTAAATCCCGACACTCACTTTTTAACTGGTCAACTTTTAAAAATATATATATATTTTCATCTATTAAATTCAACTTTTCCATAAATCCTTCAATTAATTGTGATCCTAGTTTTATTAAATTTAAAAATTCAACTTTTCCATAAATCCTTCAATTGACTGTAATCGTAGTTTTATTAATTCTCTATTCAATTGTACCTATTTATTTTTATTTTCAGATATATATGCCATTATTATTTCAATAATTAAATCACACATTTCTTATAAGTTGAAAAATACAAATTTAACTTCATGATTGAGTCAATTTTTTCACACGTCAAAGTTTTTTAATTTTTTTTTTTAAATAAACATATTGTGAAAGTGCTCCAAATATTTTTTGGAATTTTAAATTTTAATAAAAGTTAAATTATATAATTTATAAGTGTTTTAAAGATATATAGATATAGAATTTATTTATATATTTAAAAATATATTTTAAATAATAACTCAAAATTATATGGTTAATTTTTGAAAAAAAAATAAATTGCATTATTTATTTATTTATATTTAAAAATTATAGTGTTTAGTGATTGGTTATGGTTATTTATAATTGTTTTACTTCATCACAACAATATCTATTTAAAATAATAATTTCCATGATGTATGGCAATTTGATTCTTCCTCTGAGCATTCCAAATAGGAAATTAGTTGTGGTATGCATGAATGATGATATTCTTTCACAATTTCCAAACCCAAAACATGATAGTTCCAATCTTACACTTAGCACTTAAAAAAAATAGATCCTTTTGCTCTTGCTTTCGAATTGTCCCTCTCTATCATGCTTTCAACTCCCATGCTCATTTACATGGTAATTTCATATTCCAACATAAAAATAACAAAAATAAAATATTATGAACATGGAATTGTAGAGTTTGGAAAATGGAGATTGATGGTGGTAGGAAGCATAAAGGATAGGAATATTAGAAATCAACTTCCCAGTTGACATTGTTACTCATTAATTTCTTTAGAATCAAAGAATTAATCCATTAGGTTTCCTAGAAGGTAATGGGTTTTTTACGCTTGCACTAAAGCAATATAGCGAAAGAATCCATGTGTGACTATTAATAAAGAGGGGAAAGACCTCCTTGTATGTTGTGTATAATAATGGGAAGACAGTTCCATGGTTGATTATAGTTGGATGAGGTTCTTAGGATGGTTTTAGTGAGAAGATTGATGGAGTTATGAGACTAACAGATTGGGTTGAGTAATATTTAATCTCATAGTTGGTTTCTTCTTCCTGATAACCTCATAGCTCAATTTGGGGTCGGCCTCGATGTTAGATGTCTATGGATAGATTGTGAAATGCTCTTATCCAACCAAATTATATTTTGTTATAAGATAGGCATTCAATATTTATATCCCATTTTTACAATTTATTTATATATTCTCTACTATGAAAATATATTTATGCCTATTATGTATGTGAATTATGTTTCGGAATGAAATAGGAAAGCGTTTTCCAAGTTTTTGGATAGCTTATGTTTGATTTATTTCATTAAAAATGTGTTTCACTTGAGTATGCATTTGTATCATCAAGAATATTTTATTTTTGTTGAATCAAGTTATTAGTGGTATGAAACTTTTAATACATTAAAGTGGTGTATCCATTGTTTTATGGGAAATCATGTGTGATTAAACCACATAGTAGTATATGTAATGTCACACCTAACCTCATAATACCATATTAGAGTTGTGGGGTATAATCTAGTTCTAACCTCCAAGGTTTGTATGAAGGTGGGGTTATCAAAGTTCTTCTTTATTCTACTACCTCAAATCACTTTTTTTTATGTAACACCCCCCACCCACCACCACCACTTGAACTTTGGAAGGTGATACTTGAAAATTTGACCCAACCTTCAAGTTCTATTATGAAAGGGAAGCTACAAAAATCCTCCTTTTTTCAAAATGTGTGGAATTAAAGTTCTAATATACCATTGCGTCTAGCTCATTGAGAGCTTTCTGGTGATATAAATTTTATCTCAATTTGACTCCTGGATTGAAATTTATGCCCATTTGAAGTTTTATCCAATTACATACAACCACCATAGTGAGGGACCCCCAAGTGTCATCCACATGTAGCCCATGTGGCTCTACAATATCATTGCAGGTATTCCACGTCACTTGGGCCTTTACGTGGCATCCATGTGACCAATATCAAGTCCTTGTGGTGATTACTACATTAATCCTGGTATGTGGACCCCACTGCATCATGACTCTATGTCATATCTAATTATTGGTTCCCGAAAACTAGTGTGGGTTTAACACATGCCTCACTAACTCATGCTAGACCATGGGACCCTAGGGAGAATGTGGGTCATTGATCGGGCCCTAACTATGATCATGTCATCATGAGGTGGTGCCCTTTTAACATGGGACACTCAGCGGATATCCCCGCATCGAACCCCCCATGTTATCCCACAATTGGTCACGGGGCCCCAAATTGAATAAGGGTTGTTGATTTGGGCATGCCCTAATCATGTCATCCAAAGAAGGCATATCATTAATGAGGGCTAGAGAGGTCGATTCAACAAATGATGATTGGCCTTGTCAATTGATGGCCTTGATAGACGAGAATACTTCACAACAATTTCCACCTCGCCTACCACCATTGATCCATTACTACTTCCCTCAAAGGTATGCCAAGGGTTAAAACATCGACGAGTGGCAGGCATTCCTGTTAATTAATCAAGAAATAGATTGTTGTACAACAGATGTTTCCACTACCCATTTCATGATTTATTGCATATATATTACAACAACAAGTGGTGGGTAGTGGTAAGGTTCCACATCACCTCATCTTTTCCATGTGGCATCCATGTGGCACCGCCACGTCATTTTGGTGTGTGAACCGCCACCAAGCCCACTTCATGCTTTTACAAGGATCTCATGTTGTATATGGTTCCAGATCAATTTGGGGTGTCATGCCATTGTCCAATGTTGACATGCCCCAAACCCCTAGATATTTGGATTTCTACACAACAATATAGAATAAAGGAAATAAGGGAAATAATGAAAATTTCCTTAAAGGCAAGAGCACCTGCCCAATACCAATTTTCGTAAATTTTAATGTTAGGCAAGAACAAAGGCTCTCAACAGTACTATACCATGTTAAATCAATGAATTCTCAATATGTTACAATTGACTATAGTCCTCAGTGACAACTTAGATAAGTGTGTGTAAACTCACAAAATTGTTATATCATCCCTAAATTAGGCAATCGTCAAATTAAACCAGGTATTCATGTAATGCTCGGCATATAAACTAGCATGTAATTCTTGAGTTTTGCCACAGAGTTAATGATACTCGGCATTCATATAACAATGAAATATAAAGAAATTGTAAACCATGAACATCCAGTAGTTCTAGGCATTCACTCCCGTGTCATACAAATCCATATATCAACCATTATCATATCGAGCAATATCATCATTCATAAATCAAATATGCATAAATCATTATACTTGTTTGAGTGAGTTAAGCTAGCTGGAAACTGGAGAAGGGACTCCCACTCTCCACCCAACCATAAGACAGCTACTGTTAGGTTCCTATACCAATAGGAGTCATAATTTTGAATGACTAAGGTTAAGCCTTGTAATATTGTACATACCTTTTCTTTCTGCAAATGTTTTCCATATTAAAAAATTAAAAAATGTAAAGAGGGTATGTCCTAAAAGAATAATCAAAGGACAAAAAGAATAAGAAAATGTCAAAAAATGAAAATATATGAACCCCAAAAACAAAAGAGATCATGAAAGTATGCAAGTCAAAATTCCACTACTATTTACTTTTATGCATAATAATGATTGTGTGCAGCTTGTTATTCATGCCACAATCCATGGTAATCAAATTGTTTAATCTTGATTATATCATGCTTTGAATTTTATGTTTATAGTTAGAGAATAAAATCTGACCAAACAGTTTAATCTTAGCAGATCATTAGATAGGTAGATAAAATAAAAGTAGCTCATCAATTTAATCTGAGCCCTTGGATGATATAAGGTTAGAATTAGATAGTCCACTTTGTAAAAGAAAAAGAATTGATAAGGGTTTGCTAGCCTAAATGCACCCAAATAAAATGAAAAAAATGGTAGGGTAAGTAAATAGGTAAGTAGTAGAAAGGTTGTAGAAATATCAAGTGATTACACAAAAAGCACTTATGTCATGTTTAAATACATCTTTCAAATGTGCATAAGTAGTAAACAAAGCAAGGACAATGGTTTACAACTTGGTTTATTTAACATCCCCTCAGTAATTTCACCCCTCTACTTACTAATTTCCCATAAATAAGTTCTAGTACTTTAAATCCTACAAGTCAAAGAGGCTCAGAGCATTTCTCTAACTTTTGGAGAGACCGGACCCTCGGCTTAATGACTTAGGGACACAAATGCTAGGATCCCCTTCATGAAAATTCATCTCCCTTCATTTCTCCTCATTAGCTTAATAAAATCCCTTTTCCTAAGGAAAAACTTCATTTGCCTAGGAAAAGTAAAAACCACCATGTAAATTCAATTTCATTCCAAAACCCACAAAAATTTTATCCTGAGTACTAAGTGTATGTAAAGCGCGCCAATATTACATGCTACATTATGCTTAAGGAATAGTCACCCCGCTCATTTCATATTAATTTCTAATTTTATTGTATAAATCCCCTATAATTATATTTTTTCGGTATATTAATTAAACCCCTAAATTAAATATCCCAACCCATAGTTTTAATAAAAACTATATAAATTACCCATATCCTGATACAACCATACTTAGTCTACCTAATCCCATAAACCTAAGTTAATCCCATCATTAACCTCACCCGATTCCCAAATCCCGCTGTTAAAGCCCTGCTTGATCCTTAACCCATGATTAATTCCTAAACTAATCCCATACCGCTGAAGATTAAAGCTATGGGTCCCCCCTCAACTCCCGTTCATTCCCTCCGTGCATCTTCTCCACCCAACTATCGCCAGATCACAAGCACCCAAATCTAACAGCCTACAGCCATATCGGTCGAACCCGATCACTTACCTTTACCCACCCGATAAGGCGGTTTTCCCCGACCCCCCGAATGCTACGTGTCATGCTCTAAAGCACATCGAGTGACCCCTCCTAACAACCTCTCGTGCCACAAAAGAGATGCGATGGCCAAGCAAAACTGTTTCCCCGCTTAACCGAAAAAACTGCCAACTATTCATTCATAAATGAACCCGCCAAAAATAATTGTTTTTCTATAAAAAGACGTGAAGCCCTCTTTTGGCCCTTTTCACTCATTTTTCTTTGTATACTCTGAAAACCATTGCGACTCCTGTAAACACCAAAATTGCCACAGAACTCCAAATTCGCTCCAAAAGACGTTGCAGACAACCTAACTGACCTCACGGTCCGTACCAGAACCATACAAACCTCTGCAGCTACTACAAACCATCAATTTGAAGCCAGTTCTCGCAATTCCAGGTATTTCACCATATAATACCACTCCCCTTTCAAATTTGGAAACATTCGGCCTATCAAAGTATTTTCATTAAGTAAAATTAATTGAAAAAGACTTTACATTTAAGAAACCTGCGGCCAAACCCTCTGATAACTTTCCAATTTCCATTTAAAAAATCTTTGAATAAACCCCCAGCACCTAATTTAAATCCACAAGAAGTAATTTATGGTTGCTCCTGTTGCCTTGGATGTTAGACCGATCATAACTCCTCGTTTGGACCTTGACCACCTTCCCTTGGCTGACAGGGATTTCCAAATCAAAGATACATCTACCCAGGCCCACTTGCATAGAATCCATTGTCAAAGTAGGGACAGATACCACAACCATGTTGATGATATTGGCCTTTGGGGGTCAAATTTTCACAAATATCACTTCCCACAAGTACATATCTTCCCAAAAATTGTTCATATGTGCCATGCATGCTACATCCCTAGCCATAGAACCATAATGTCTCATGACCAAAAGGTGTTGTTTACTATCATAGCCGAATCCATAAATGAAATGATGCAACTCCAACCAGGACTAAACCTGACTCCACTCTCAATTGGAGATTAGTTAGACCAATATTCCAAATTAACTCCCTCTAGACTGGCCCAATTGTTCTAATATTTCATTGTTGAAGAGCAACACATTCCTAAAAATCCCCCCCCCCCATATCTTTATTCCATGTTCTCTGAAAGGGGTAGACAAATCATCACCATGATATCATGTGTCCTAGGCTACTCTGCTGATGAATTTGTTGATGAACTTGTCCTTGTTGTCATGTCAATCTATACCCCAGGACAGCCTCCTGCTGTTGTGTACAATTATGCTGAGTTCATAGCTGAGAGAATGCATGAACAGTTCACCAGGATGAAAAATGAAAGGGTATTCAAATATTCATCTGTCCTCTACCATATGTTCTTATATTATCAGCCAGACATATTTCCTTTTTCCCTCCAAAAGCTGGATACCAAAGGCTAGCCCAGGTCTATCGTTTTTTAGACTCCACTGTTCCATAAGTATGGCTCACCATATACATATTCATATTTCATAGATTCTTTTGTTCATCCAATCATGACTATGCTGAAAGGAAGCCTCCACCCAGGATAAGTCCAAAGATCAAAAGAGTCCTTCAATTGTCTAAACAAAGCAAAGTGGTAGATTGGTATCTTTACCAAAACCACACGGAGATAAGGATTTATGGTTGCCATCTGGCACCATATAAACTACCCAAATACCTCTCCATGAGGTTATTTTCTCTAGAGTACTATAGGAAAATAATGAACTCTGATGAGATAAATTTTGTCTCGGCCAAGAAAAGATCACAATTCAAAGTAAAAAACCAGTTAGGCCCCTTCATCTGCAATTCTAGAGAGGCAGGGAAGGAAGCAGACCAAATTTTGCAGCAAATGAAGTTCCAACAGAGTTTCATGTGGAGGTATGACCCTCAAGAATTCATGACCAGATTGAGAAAAAAGGCCAAGTTGGGACCTTATATCCACCACCCCATACCAGAGATAGAAAGATATGAAAATCAATCTGAGTGGGTGGAAAACACTCTTGTAGACAGAGACAGTACAAAGGTAGATGTAGAGAATGCCTTATGTGACTTAGAAAGGCAGTTTGATGAGAGCTCGTTTCTGCAGGTACTTGAACAGCAAGAACCAGCCATGAGCACCCCTCCTATCATGCAGACTCCCAAAAATGAAGAAAGAAATCCTAAGAGGAACAAAGAGGGAGCTTTCACTTCAGGCATGGATACATCTAATGTACAGTGTGAAACCAGTCACAGCAAAAGGCAAAGGCTCAATCCTGTCTCTGAACAGGAAGATACAAAAATATCAGCATAGGTGACCAACACTTATTTAGACAAAAGAAATGGCATAACCCCATCTAGAGAAACACGAGAACCATCCACATCACAAACTTAGATGTTGGAAAGACAGCTAAGTGTGTAAGTGTCTCCGTTCAGTAGGCCTCTTGATAAGGACCAAGACATAAAGCACAGATATAAAGAAATCAAAATGAGGAATGAGAAGCTCAAAGCTTAGACATATGCCTAATATCTAAAAATCACTCCCACAAATCAAACAAGGTTGATGTCAGCTTTTGACATCAAGGAGTGAAAGCTTCAAATATCCTTTATCAAACCCACTGCACAGCAGCCCAAGGCATCATCAGACGTCAAGAGGGTTGAATTTGAAGTATTGGTAAGGGATATTCATCCCATAGACCAAATAGAACTGCATAAACAAGCTAGAGAGATGATATACTCCACCTTTACAAGTAAAGCCATAGCTTCCCATCAGCTACAAAACTCATTGAATAATATATCAACACAGTTTTAGTTGTAGAAGACCTCCTCACAGGCCAAGGATACCAAGATTAAGTCTTTGGAAGACTTAGTTATTGAGTTGGGACATGATCCCAAAGATATTAAAGCCACAGAGCAGCTCATAAAGAAGAAAAATGATGATATTGTTGCACTTAAGAAGCAATTAAAAATACCCCAACTGCAACATCCTCAAACACTTGAAGTCATAGAAAGCCAAACCAGACATGAAGAGTTGATGGACTTGGTCTTAAAGCTTAATGATCAGTTAAGGGAGACAGAGAAGGAATTAGACACTTTAATTCAATTGAAGCAAAGTGATATTTCCAATACATCGGCAAATGTCATCCCAACAGTATCTATAGCAGTCCCTTCCACACTAGCACCTACAGCTCCACCTACCACAGCATTACCAGTCACAGCAGATTCTACATCAGCAACAGGTACATCAAGGGAAAAAGCAACAGAGTTGGTCAGAGCCATGGAGGAAATGTCTATTTAAGCTACAGAAATGAACAGACTGAAAGAAAAGGTGGCAAGTTTAGAAACTGAATACAAACTTGCCCAAATTATGCAAAAGGAAGAGGCACAAAAGGCCAATAGAATGAGTGAAAGAGTCAAAGCTATGGAGAAAGACCTAACATTGGAGAAACCCCTTGGAAAAGCCAAGGAACTGTTATGGGCCAATATTATTGACTCCATCAAGGATATTTGGCCATTTATTCAAGTTATTTTTGAGCAGACGGAATTGATAAAGATAGTTACAAAAGCAATCCAAAAATTCAATGAGGAATTAGGAGACATGCCTGGGGATGCTAATAGACTCATCCACCTCCTCAACAACAAAAACAGGTATGAGCTTCATGAGCTGGATATAGAAGACGAAACTGGAACCATTTTGGAAATAAGGAAGGCCCTTTCCAAAAGAAACCTAATGCTAAACTTGGAAAAAAAGTGCTAAAACATGCAGGTAGCCATTGATAGATTCATGGCTAAGTTCCAAATTTTGAGGGAAAATGGATTACCCAGTCCATTGGTCATTAATGACAAACTTATGACACAGTAGGACTATGATAAGAGACTCAGGCAGTTGGCTAAAGAACATGCTAGCACTTCAGCGTAAAAGCATTGCCAACAGGCAAAGTTTTGTCTAATACATTTGAGAACTTGTTTTTTCTCCAGAATGAGATAAAACACTTGTTCATCACCAAGCCCAATTTTGCCAAGTATACCAAGGCTGATGAGATATATAGGTGAATGATGAATGTCAAGTTACCTAATAATAAATGGTGGGAAACGATGATTGATGTACTGTAAGAAATTTATAGTAAAAAAGATTACTATACAGTAAAAGTAGAATAGCCAGGTAAACAGATGAAAACAGGTCAGCATGCCAAAGTGTATCAGTGTCAAAGAGTATCAGGTGAAAGTTAAAAGTTAAAGAAGATTCCAGCATAAAATACCACAATAGAAAACCAGCATAAAGGGCTACAAACCAAACTATAAAGGCCAGCAGCACCACAATAAAAGGGACAGCAAGAAAACAGTTCAATAGTTGTCTCTATCTTCTTGCAAGAAGATATTTGTATTTCCTAGATTAAATCTCAAGTTAGTTTGAGATATTTTGTAATAATTTTTGTATAAATACTTCACAATTCAAAGTATGTAGGGTGTATTCTTAGACATTTCTATAGACCTTTTTGATCAAAATACTGTAAGCTATTGTATCATTGACTGGACCAGCAAGCTAGATTAATGAATAAAGACCAGATATTTCATAGGATTCATGTTTAGAGTGAAGTACAGACAAGTATTTTCTCTTGTGTCATTATCTTTCTTAAAGTTTTTCCACAAGCTTTAATGTATTTCTGTATCTAAATTCTTTAACATGGAATGATACCTCAGAATTTGCTTCATTGCACTCTGTTTTAACTGTTATGCATTTAAATGTTTTCTATTGATTATCTAAGTTAAGGAATTCTTGATTGCTCCTTAGTTTAGGTTGTCTCCCTGTAATCTATAGCAAAGGATTCTTAATTGCCCTTTGTTTCTGATTATCCTATGTTCCTCGTTTTAATACCGATCTGAGAATTCTTAATTGATCTCTTACCCTGGTTAAGACCATTTCACCCATCTGACCCAAAGACCTGCACTTTACTCTGCTAGCTTTCCCTTTGAACACTCCCTTTAGTGAGTTAATTCTAGTTCTGTTGCCCTTCTTTTGACTCCATAGCCCAATGGTCCAAAGACATCATTCTATCCATCTATTTTAAGGATTCCACCATCCAATCTTCAATACAAATCAAAAACCCCTTGAACCTTCAGAACTAACCTGAAATCCCAGCAAACAAAGCTAAATCATATAGAGAGAGCCCTCTCTGAGCCATAGGTTGGCTAGAGCCTATGCTTAAAAGTTGGTTTGTGGTTACCTCGGTCCTTTCCTTCTTCTGAAAACTTCTAGGGAAAAGTTCTGAGTGATAACATAGTGGCAACCATACTGGGGAAATCGAATCCTCAGTCCTAATAAAGCTTTAAGAAAATCCTAAATATTCATTCTAAGCCTCTTAAAGTCATTTGTTAGAAGTTTCTTTAAAAAAATCTCACAAAAAAAAACTAAAAAGTTTGAAATTCTGGCTTCTAGGAAGACTCATTTTACTAGGGCTAATCCAGACCCAAACCCTGCCCCAGTAGTTGATAATCCCAACCTAATTTCAAGAAAATCCAAAAAAGAAGAAAGTTCAGTTAGCCAGATACCATTAGTTAAAGCTAATTCATGTCCTGATGAGTGGTTATTTTTAGAAGAACTTCCCTTTGATGTGCCATTTGAACAATCATTATTTAGAAAAAAATCCGAAAATGCACTCAGTGAAACTGTTCTAGATCTTGACTTTATTGCAAACCTTGAAGTTCAACAGGCCAACAAATCAATTGATGAATACATTCTAAAATCTCCACAATCATCCATTAATACTTCCATAGCCCCTAAGCTTTCTGAACAATCATCCATTACCTTGAGTTCACCATTGTTCCCTTCAACTTCATCAATAATACCTTATGAATTCCATTCTTCACCACCATTTGTACCTACTCTTCCTCACCAACCTATCATCTCCCATTCATCACCTACTAGTCCTGGTTCTTCATCCATTCTTCATCCACATCTTAACCCCTCCTAGCTTACAGCCATGGCAAATAGATATGCTCCTCTTGTTTTACCTGCCCAACTTGGTGCTATGCCAGCAGACTACCAAAGTAAAATTGTTCAATTTGATGGCACCGGAAATTACACTGCACAACGACATGTCAACAAGATAACAGATTACTTTGAGTTTCACAAAATTGACACAAATAATGTTCAAATGAGACTCTTTGTCCAGACTTTAGCTAGTGATGTTAGGAAATGGTTTAGAGCATTTCCTGCTAATAGCATTGATACTTTAGATGCATTTCACTAGCAATTTTTGAACAGATGGGAAAAGAAAAAGAATCCCTTACAAATCCTTTCAGAATATGAGAATATTAGAAGGGGACCTAATGAAACTGTTCAAGATTACTGCACTAGATTCAATAGTATATATATGCCATCCGAGTTAATCTTAGACCCCCACCTGACTTAGCATTAATAAAGTTCCCTGATGATTTTGACATAGATATGGCATACCAACTCAGGGAAAGAAACCCCCCAACATTAGAAGAGATGCAAAGTGTAGCTGTTAGTGTTGAAGCTAATTTGTTAGCTAAAAGGGCTAGAGTTAGAAATGAAAAAAGAGGAACTGCTAAGGATGAAACTTCACCATCTGACATTAAAATAGATAGTTTAGCCAAAAGTATGGAAAGACTAATGGATAGAATAGATAACATAGAAATGAAACCCCAATGGGATAACCAACAAGCACCTCTAGTTATAAACCCGAATTTTAGAAAAAACCAAAATCAAAACATTGGTAAAAATGGACAGGATTAGAACATTAGGCCTCCTTTTCAAGAAAATTATGTAGAAACATCCCATCCTGAAGATCTAGAAAAAGGCACACAATTTAACCTAATGGGAATAAATGACGAGGACACTATTTTTCTGACCCAAGATGAGTAGGAACTGCATATGTTGCAGCAATTACAAATCCAACCTGGAGAGTCATTTGATTACAAACAGGGATATGATTCTGCCATTTTTGAAGTACATGAACAGTGTAATCTAAGAAGAAAAAAGAATGCTGATATCCCTGACCAAACCAAGAAAATAGTACAAAGTCAACCCAAGAAAATAAAAGAAGCCCCTGTTTCAAAGATCCTCCAAATTCTCCCTAGGCAGAACCCAAATCCCACCATTGTAGATATAACCTCTGATCAACCTTCTGTTGATCCACCATCCGTCTCAATTCCACTTAAGAACCAATGGACAAAGCTCAAAACACTAGATCTGAAAATCCACATAAAGGAAAAGAAGACAAGTCTACTCAGATCCCTGCTTCAAAAATTCAAAACCTTCAAACAGAAAAAGTTTCTTTGCCATTCAATCTGGGAATAGAGATAGCAAAGCTAAATATTTCAATTCCTTTAACAAAACTAATCAAGAATGAAACTTACAAGTCCCAGATAAACCAAACCTCAAACATTACTGAAAATGAAGATTCTGTCAACTTGTTTGGTGACCAACCAGGACTCATATTTGGTCCAGATGTTAATGGCAAACCATTAGAAGGAGGAGTTCCACCTTTTTACATTAGCCTTAGTATCCATGAAAAATTTATACACAATGCAATGTTGGATTCTGGGGCCTCTCACAACTTAATTTCCAAATCAATAATGGAGAAATTAAACCTAGACATTACAAGGCCTTATAAAGACTTTTTCTCATTTGACTCCAGTCAAGTAAAGTCTCTAGGGTTGATTAAAGACCTGTTTGTTACTTTAGTCCAATATCCTGCCAAAAGCATCCTTATGGATATTTTAGTTGCTGGCATCCCACCAAAGTATGGCATGTTGTTATCCAGAACATGGGGAGCCAAACTTCAGGGATCCTTACAACTAGATATGTCATATGCAACAATTTTTGTTTTTGGACAACCTAAGAAACTATACCAAGAAACCTTAATGAAATATATAGTAAGTAGCCAGGATCGGCCTCAAAACTTTCCCATCTACTCCATACGCTCAGATATTGATTCTTTTATCCTATATAATGCTGATCAAACACAAGAAGAAATTTCAGACATTAATACAGAACCAAAAGAAATTGTCGTTTCTATACAAAATGAAACTAACCAAACTACAGAACTTTTCAATGAACAAGATGGTCAAATTGTTGTAAGTGATGAAAAGTTTGTTGCACCAGATAATGAAAATTATGAGCATGAGATATTATGGCATTTAGAATTTGATGGGTCAGTCAATAAGTTAGGAGCAGGAGCAGGAGTGTGGATATACAATTTGGAAAATAATCACTCAGAAGGTCATGCATATAGATTGAATTTTAAATGTACTAATAATATGGCCGAGTATGAAGCATTAATTTTAGGTCTTAAGTTAGTTAGGAATCTAGGAGCTAAAAGAGTTTCTGTCATGGGAGACTCTGAACTAATTATAAAATAGATAGATGTTGTATATATGACAAAGGACCCTAGATTAAGTTGTTATAGAGGAACTATTGTAGAAATACTTAAAACTTTCCTAGAAACAAAGCTTGTAGTAATCCCTAGAAAACACAATATGCAAACCCATAGTTTAACAATGTTTGCCATCACCTGCAAATTACCCTTCCAACCTATTCATCAGTGCACTACTGAAGTTAGGCACAGACCTGCAATTCCAAATAATTTAAAGAATTGGCAAATATTTTCTAATGACAAACAAATAAATAACTTTTTACTTTCAGAAGAAGAGTTTGTAAATAACAATATAGATACTGATACATCCATAGATCCTAACACTAAGGATGAGTTAGAAATAAACGAGATAGAAGGTGATGAACTAGATAGAGTCAACCCAACTAAATTTACTAAATCAGATGTAGATAACTTAGAGCAAATTGAGATTGATGAAATAATCAGTGAAGAAACCGAAGTAATTAATCTCAAGGATAACTTCTTACCAAAGGGATTAACCCCTCTAGAAGATTTATTTGATTCAAATGATGTTCCTAGGAAACCTAAAATGGAACCATTAAGGTCTGATATAGAGGAATGTAATATAGGCACCAATGAAAATCCTAAACTGATCAAACTTTCAAAATCATTACCTCCAACTGAAAAAGTAAAATACATTGAGTTGTTGAAAGAATTTCAGGATGTCTTTGCTTGGAGTTATGAGGACCTCAAATCCTATGACACCAACATCATCCAACACACAATTCCCATTAAAGAAAATCAAAAGCCTTTCAAACAAAAACTTAGAAGGATCAATCTTGTCTTATTACATGTAATTGAAAAAGAAATTCAAAGGATGTATGATGCCAAAATAATTGCACCAATCAGATTTTCTAATTGGGTCTCAAACTTGGTGCCAACTAGAAAGAAAACTAGTGAGATCAAACTCTGTGTGGATCTCAGAAACCTCAACAAAGTGTCACTAAAAGACAATTACCCTCTCCCCAAAATGGATCACATTTTACAGAGGGTAGTTGGATCAACCAGAATCTCATTGTTGGATGGGTTTTCTGGTTACAATCAAATATTGGTTCATCCAAATGACCAACCCAAAACTGCCTTTACTACTCCTTGGGGCACATTTATGTATGTGAAATTCCTTTTGGACTAATGAATGCAGGAGCCACTTTCCAAAGGGCTATGGATATAGCATTTTCAAAAGAAATTCATGATTTCCTTATGATATATCTAGATGATATTACTATATTTTCAAAATCTGACAATCAACATTTGGATCATCTAAGACAAGTTTTTATTAAATGCAAGAAATTTGGAATCTCCTTAAACCCCAAGAAGTATTTGTTTGGGTTAGAAGAAGGAAAGTTGTTAGGTCACATAATTTCAAAAGATGGTATAAGAATAGATCCTGCAAGAATTGAAGCCATCTTGCAAATACAACACCTGAGGAACATTAGAGAGTTACAAGCTTTTTTAGGAAAAATTAATTTTCTTAGAAGATTTATATCTAATCTGGTAGAATTAATTAGATCACTAAACAATATGCTGAAAAAAGATTCGACCATAAAATGGACTATTGAGGCTAAAAAATCCTTTGAAGACATTAAATTGGCCTTAACTAAAACACCTGTGTTAATCAATCCAAAATTTGACAGATATTTCATCTTGTTTTCCTTTGCTTCTGAGCACACAATAGCTGCAGTCCTATTGTAGAAAAATGACAAGGGCTATGAACAACCCATTGCTTTCTTTAGCAAAGCCCTGAGAGATGCCCCCTTGAAATACAATATAATGGAAAAATAAGCATTGGCTTTAGTCAAAGCCATTAACAACTTCAGGGTCTACATCTTATATTCTCATACAATAGCCTACGTTCCAAATTCAGTAGTCAAAGACATCCTAACTCAAGATGGTCCGGATGGAAATAGGGGAAAGTGGATTGCTACTATTTTAGAGAATGATATAGAAATCAAACATACTAAGTTAATCAAGGGCCAAGGTTTAGCCAAACTCATGGCTGAATTGAACTATCAGGCCTTGGATATAAACTTTATTGCAGCAACAAATGATGGAGAGGAGATGGCGACTCCACTAATCAGCCAGGCCTTCATTGAATCACCTTGGTATGCTGATATTATTTATGTTTTATAGAACTTACAAGCTCCTCCCGAATTATCTAGGACTAAAAGCAGGTTTTTAAAGATGAAATCCTTGAAATTTTGTATATTATACAATGCTCTGTTTTGGAGAGATCGTGAAGGTATTCTTCTTAATTGCTTATTAAAAAATGAATCTGACAGAGTTTTGCAAGAGTTTCATGCAGGTGACTGTGGAGGACACCTTTACTGGAAGACCACTACAAATAAAATCCTTAGGGCTGGTTTCTACTGGCCTGCGTTGTTTTCTAATGTCAAAAAATATGTGACCTCATGTCACAAATGTCAAATTTTTGAAGGGAAGAAAAAGCTTTTACCTTTACCCCTCAAGCCAATCTCTGCTGAAGTACCTTTTCAACAATGGGGTTTAGACTTCATTGGTGAAATTCACCCACCCTCCTTTGCCCAGCACAAATGGATCCTCATAGCCACAGACTACTTCACAAAATGGATAGAGACCATACCTTCAAGGAAAACCACAGACACTGTTATCATAACCTTCCTTGAAACCAATATTCTATCAAGATTTGGATGTCCAACTAAGCTCATTATTGATAATGCAGCAGCCTTTAAATCCAAAAGAATGATAGATTTCTGCAATAAATATCATATCACCTTGGGTCATTCTACAGCCTATTACCCTCAAGGAAATGGACTAGCAGAATCCTCAAACAAAATCCTGGTAAACTTCATCAAGAAGTTACTAGAGGACAATAAGAAAACTTGGAATAAGAAGCTAGTCAATGCCTTATGGGTAGACAGATTGAATACTACGAAAACAATTGGTACTTCTCCCTATCAACTAGTTTATGGGATGGAAGTTGTCTTTCCATCCTCTTTGGGAGTACCAGTAATGAAAATACTTCAAGAATTGCAGGTTGAACCAAATAGTATCCAAAGAAGAATCAACCAAACTATTCATCTACAACAAACCAGAGAAGAGGTCTACATCAGGTCTCAAGTTGTGCAGGAAAGGGTTAAAAAGATTTTTGATAAGAGAACCAAGGCTAAAGATTTCTACCTTGGGGACAAGGTGCTCAAGTGGGATTCAAGGAGGGAAGACAAAGGTAAACATGGGAAATTTGATTTCCTATGGAAAGGTCCCTATGTCATCTATGCTTACAGAGGAAATAATGCTTTCTTCCTGAGAGAAATTGATGGTACAGAAGGAGAAGGTGGGCCAGTGAATCGTCGAATGCTAAAACACTACTTTGAACCTAGTTACTAATTTTCATTTCCCATTTGTACATATTCTATTTTCAAAAAGTCTAGTTTGGATTGGATGGTGATTTTTGAAGTTGAAGCCCGAAGAGAAGGCCCTAAGCTTTAAAGATTTACTGTCATAAGTATCAATAATGCAGATGCATAGAGGAACACTTTGCAAGGTAACATCAACAACAATTCAAAGGCCATTGATCTTTAAATTTCTTGACATTTCACTAGAAAATGCCATCCCCAAGTGGAGTCACTATTAGGTTCCTATACCAATAGGAGTCATAATTTTGAATGACTAAGGTTAAGCCTTGTAATATTGTACATACCTTTGCTTTCTGCAAATGTTTTCCATATTAAAAAATTAAAAAATGTAAAGAGGGTATGTCCTAAAATAATAATCAAAGGACAAAAAGAATAAGAAAAGGTCAAAAAATGAAAATATATGAACCCCAAAAACAAAAGAGACCATGAAAGTGTGCAAGTCAAAATGCCACTACTATTTACTTTTATGCATAATAATGATTGTGTGCAGCTTGTTATTCATGCCACAATCCATGGTAATCAAACTATTTAATCTTGATTATACCATGCTTTGAATTTTATGTTTATAGTTAGAGAATAAAATCTAACCAAACAGTTTAATCTTGGCAGATCATTAGATAGGTAGAGAAAATAAAAGGAGCTCATCAGTTTAATTTGAGCCCTTGGATGATATAAGGTTAGAATTAGATAGTCTACTTTGTAAAAGAAAAAGAATTGATAAGGGTTTGCTAGCCTAAATGCACCCAAATAAAATGAAGAAAAAATGGTAGGGTAAGTAAATAGGTAAGTAGTAGAAAGGGTGCAGAAATATCAAGTGATTACACAAAAAGAACTTATGTCATGTTTAAATACATCTTTCAAATGTGCATAAGTAGTAAACAAAGCAAGGACAATGGTTTAGAACTTGGTTTATTTAACATCCCCTTAGTCATTTCACCCCTCTACTTAATAATTTCCCATAAATAAGTTCTAGTACTTTAAATCCTGCAAGTCAAAAAGGCTTAGAGCATTTCTCTGAATTTTGGAGGGACCATACCCTCAGCTTAATGACTTAGGGACACAAATGCTAGGATCTCGTTTATGAAAATTCATCTCCCTTCATTTCCCCTCATTAGCTTAATAAATCCCTTTTCCTAAGGAAAAACTTCATTTGCCTAGGAAAAGTAAAAACCACCATGTAAATTCTATTTCATTCCAAAACCCACAAAATAATTTTATCCTAAGTACTAAGTGTATGTAAAGCGCGCAAATATTACATGCTACATTATGCTTAAGGAATAGTCACTCCACTCATTTCATATTAATTTTTAATTTTATTGTATAAATCCCCTATAATTACCTTTTTCCTGTATATTAATTAAACCCCTAAATTAAATATCCCAACCCTTAGTTTTAATAAAAACTATATAAATTACCCATATCCCAATACAACCATACTTAGTCTACCAAATCCCGGTAAACCTAAGTTAATCCCATCATTAACCTCACTTGATTCCCAAATCCCGCGGTTAAAGCCCCGCCCGATCCCTTAACTCAGGATTAATTCCTAAACTAACCCCATACCGCCGAAGATTAAAGCTATGGGTCCCCCCTCAACTCTCGTTCATTCCCTCCGCGCATCTTCTCTGCCCGACTACTGTCAGATCGCAAGCGCCCAAATCTAACAGCCTACAGCCATATCGGTCGAACCAGATCACCTACCTTTACCCGCCCCATAAGGCAGTTTTCCCCGACCCCCCCCATTGCTACATGTCGCACTCTAAATCACATCAGGTGACCCCTCCTAAAAACCGCCCGTGCCACAAAAGCGGTGCGATGGCCAAGCAAAATTGTTTCCCTGCTTAACCGAAAAACCGCCAACTGTTCATTCATAAGTGAACTCGCCAAAAATAATTGTTTTTCTATAAAAAGTCGTGAAGCCCTCTTTTCGCCCTGTTCACTCATTTTTCTTTGTAAACTCTGAAAACCATTGCGACTCCATCAAACGCCGAAATTGCCACAGACCTCCAAATTCGCTCCAGAAGATGCTGCAGACAACCCAACTGACCTCTCAGTCCGTACCAGAACTATACAAACCTCTGTAGCTGCCGTAAACCATCAATTTGAAGCCAATTCTCCCAATTCCAAGTATTTCACCATAGAATACCACTCCCCTTTCAAATTTGGAAACATTCGGCCTGTCAAAGTATTTTCATTAAGTAAAATTAATTGAAAAAGACTTTAAATTTAAGAAACCTGCGGCCAAACCCTTTGATAACTTTCCAATTTCCATTTAAAAAACCTTTGAATAAACCCCCAATGCCTAATTTAAATCCAAAAGAACTAAGCTATGGCTGCTCCTATTTCCTTAGACGTTAGACCAATCACAACTCCTCATTTGGACCTCGACCACCTTCCCTTGGCTGACAGGGATTTCCAAATCAAAGATACATCTACCCAGGGCCACTTGCTTAGAATCCATTGTCAAAGTAGGGACAGATACCTCAACCATGCTGATGATATTGGCCTTTGGGAGTCAAATTTGCCCAAATATCAGTTCCCCCAAGTACATATCTTCCCAGAAATTGTTCATATGTGCCATGCATGCTACATCCCTAGCCATAAAACCATAATGTCTCATGACCAAAAGGTGTTGTTTACTATCACAGCTGAATCCATAAATGAAATGTTGCAACTCCAACCAGGACCAAATCTTACTCCACTCTCAATTGGAGATTAGTTAGACCAATATTCAAAATTAAGTCCCTCCAGACTGGCCCAATTGTTCCAAGATTTCATTGTTGAAGAGCAGCACATTCCTAAAAATCCCCCCCCATATCTTTATGCCATGTTCTTTGAAAGGGGAAAACAAATCATCACCATGATATCATGTTTCCTAGGCTACTCTGCTGATGAATTTGTTGATGAACTTGTCCTTGATGTCATGTCAATCTATACCCTAGGACAGCTTCCTGCTGTTGTGTATAATTATGCTGAGTTCATAGCTGAGAGAATGCATGAACAGTTCACCAGGATGAACAATGAAAGGGTATTCAAATACTCATCTATCCTCTACCATATGTTCTTATATTATCAGCTAGATAGATTTCCTTTTCCCCTCCAGAAGCTGGATACCAAAGGCCAGCCCAAGTATGTCATTTCTTAGACCCCATTGTTCCATAAGTATGGCTCACCATATACTTATTCATATTTCATAGATTCTTTTGTTCATCCCATCATGACTATGCTAAAAGGAAGCCCTCCACCTAGGATAAGTCCAGAGATCAAAAGAGTCCTTCAATTGTCTAAACAAAGAAAAGTGGGAGATTGGTATCTTTACCAAAACCAAACAGAGATAAGGATTTATGGTTGCCATCTTGCACCATATAAACTACCCAAATACCTCCCCATGAGGTTATTTTCTCTAGAGTACTATAGGAAAATAATGAACTCTGATGAGATAAATTTTGTCTCAGCCAAGAAAAGGTCAAAATTCAAAGTAAAAAACCAGTTAGGCCCCTTCATCTGCAATTCTAGAGAGGTAGGGAAGGAAGCAGGCCAAATTTTGTAGCAAAATAAGTTCCAGCAGAGTTTGTTGTGGAGGTCTAACCCTCAAGAATTCATGACCAGATTGAGAAAAAAGGCCAAGTTGGGACCTTATATCCACCACCCCATACCAGATATAGAAAGATATGAAAATCAATCTGAGTGGGTGGAAAACACTCTTGTAGACAGAGACAGTACAAAGGTAGATGTAGAGAATGCCTTATGTGACTTATAAAGGCAGTTTGATGAGGGCTCATTTCTACAGGTACCTGAATAGCAAGAGCCATCCATGAGCACCCCTCCTATCATGCAAACTCCCCAAAATGAAGAAAGAAATCCTTAGAGGAACAGAGAGGGAGCTTTCACATCAGGCATGGATACAACTAATGTACAGTGTGAAACTAGTCACAGCAAAAGGCAAAGGCTCAATCCTGTCTCTGAACAGGAAGATACAAAAGGATCAGCACAGGTGACCAATATAGATTTGGATAGAAGCAAGATCATAACCCCATCTAGGGAAACACAGGAACCATCCACATCAAAAACTCAGATGTTGGAAAGACAGCTAAGTGTGGAAGTGTCTTCGTTCAGTAGGCCTGCTGACAAGGACCAAGACATAAAGGACAGATATAAAGAAATCAAAATGAGGAATGAGAAGCTCAAATCTCAGACATATGATCAATATCTAAAAATCACTCCCACAAATCAAACAATGCTGATGTCAGTTTTTGACATCAAGGAGCGAAAGCTTCAAATGTCCTTTATCAAACCCACTGCACAACAGCCCAAGACATCATCAGACTTCCAGAGGGTTGACTTTGAAGTATTGGCAAGGGATATTCATCCCATAGACCAAACAGAACGGCATAAATAGGCTGGAGAGATGACATACTCCACCCTTATAGGTAAATCCATAGTTAGCCATCAGCGACAAAACTCATTGAATAATATCTCAGCATAGTTTCAGTTGGAGAAGGCCTCCTCACAGGGCAAGGATACCAGGATTAAGTCTTTGGAATACTTAGTTATTGAGTTGGGACATGATCCCAAATATATTAAAGCCACAGAACAGCTCATAAAGAAGAAAAACGATGATATTGTTGCACTTAAAAGCAATTAAAAATACCCCAACTACAACATCCTTAAACACTTGAAGTCATAGAAGGCCAAACCAGACATGAAGAGTTGATGGACTTGGTCTTAAAGCTTAATGATCAGTTAAGGGAGACAGATAAGGAATTAGACACTTTAATTCAATTGAAGCAAAGTGATATTGCCAATACATTGTAAAATGTCATCCCAATAGTATCTACAGTAGTCCCTTCCACACTAGCACCTACAGCTCCACCTGCCACAGCATTACCAGTCACAGCAGAGTCTACATCAGTTGTAGGTACATCAGGGGAAAATGTAGTAGAGTTGGTCAGATCCATGGAGGAAATGTCTATTCAGGATACAGAAATGAACAGACTGAAAGAAAAGGTGGCAAGTTTAGAAACTGAATACAAACTTGCCCAAATTATGCAAAAGGAAGAGACACAAAAGGCCAATAGAATGAGTGAAAGAGTCAAAGCTATGGAGAAAGACCTAACATTGGAGAAACCCCTTGGACAAGCCAAGGAACTGTTATGGGCCAATATCATTGACTCCAAGGATATTTGGCCATCTATTCAAGTTACTTTTGAGCAGACAGAATTGATAAAAATAGCTACAGAAGCTATCCAAAAAGTCAAGGAGGAATTAGGAGACATGACTGAGGATGCCAATAGACTCATCCACTTCCTCAACAGCAAAAATAGGTGTGATCTTCATGAGCTGGATATAGAAGACAGAACTGGAACCATTTTGGAAATAAGGAAGTTCCTTTCCAAAAGAAACCTAATGCTAAACTTGAAAGAAAAGTGCCAGAACATGTAGGTAGCCATTGATAGATTTGTGGCTAAGTTCCAAATTTTGAAAAAAAAAAGGATTACCCAGTCCATTGGTAATTAATGACAAACTTATGACAAAATAGGACTATGATAAGAGACTCAGGCAGTTGGCTAATGATCCGGATTTAAGCAGGAACGCAATAGATTATAGAGATAACCATAAATACAGAGATGCGATAACCATAAATACAGAGATGCAGCAGAAATAATACTTCATTTCATTAATGGAAAATACCGAAATATGCTTACAACCAGAAATGGAAATAAACCAGCTAGGGCGATGGTAGCTTATCTCTGAGAAGAGATGTGCGGCTACATGCCTCTGAACTGTTCCAAACTGTATTACATTGAGGCTCGAAGGCCTATTTATTGTTGAGAAACAATGAAAAACCCTTCACATCCCAAAACCTAACCCTAGAAGATGAAACACCAAATTGTGGGCCCCGTCCAGGTAAATTGGTACATCAATTTCCCGGGGTCGTAACTTTGGCATACGATCTCCGTTTGACGCGTACGATAGCTCGTTAGAAAGATCTATCCGAGTACTACCACTTTGGGAGGCAACATCGGTCCATGGACCCATGTTGCCCCAGATTCCCAAAAAAACGTCGTTTAGGGCCTCAAAACGGCTCCGGAAGTTTAGGACCCGAAAAACTGCTAAAAATAGTAAACTGTGCTACAATTTAGGAAACTGAAAAGACTGAAAGAGACAGTTGTGGGGGTCCAAATGGGTTGGTCGATGGCCACCAACATCCACCTGGATCATTCCTCCCCCCTTAGGAAGCAATGGTCCCCATTGCGTTGAGTTCCTCCCTGAGATGAGGAAGCTTCTGCTGAGTTGGTTCTCTGGTGAGTTGTTCTGCAATCTCTGATGTGTCGAGAAATGGTGGAAAGCATGGTCGACGATGGTCCACATTGAATACTCGGTGCAAGTGAAGGAATGGAGGAATGCTGTGCTTCAAAGCATTGTTGCCCATAGCCTTGGTACTGCTGTGAGGACCATGTCGGAGTGGTCGGAGCTTCTGATGGGTTCTGGTAAGGCGTTCTCTCTGCATATGCAACCAGACTTTGTCACCCACTTGAAGCTTGTGTGGTACCCCTGTGCGTGAGAAGTTGTTCTTGTGTTCTGTCATGACCGTATTCCTTTGCTGCTGTTGCTGCGTAGAGGAACCCTTTGCAGGGGTCATGGATGTAGCAACAATCTTCCCCTTACTTTGGGAGTGGACCAGACAGATGAATTTCCTGGTCTGCGATATGAGCTTGCTGCCTTTCTTATTAGTGATCAAAGATGTGGCGGTAGGTGGGGCTACCTCTGGTATCCTGTATAATGAATTATTCAAAGAAATAATGACAGCACGAGGCCTTGACTCATACACAGCATGTCGCCTCCACAAGTATGGCTGGCCTAACAATATATCACAAACATCCAGAGGTGTAACATCACACAATACCTCGTCTGTGAAGGGTTTGATGCTGTAGGGAAGGCGGCACTGCTGGCGAACTTTGAGATCTCGTCCTTCATGAAGCCACCCGATACTATATGGCTGTGGGTGTGGTGTAGTTGGTAGGCCCAACCGCTTCACGACCTCTGCTGAAATAAGGTTCTTTTGGCTGCCACTGTCGACAATGAATTGTAGCGGCGAACCCTTCACCCACATCTGTGAGTGTAAAAGACGCTCCCCCTCCTCTGGATTTTCGGGCTCATCTTTCTGGATTTTGGCGGTGGCAACAGTGGCGCTGGGATCCGCATCAATGATCTGCTTCCCTTTGCCATTCCCCTTGTCGGGTTCTGGCTCAGGATCGGAACATGCATCTGACTCGGAAGCCTTCAACTCGGCCACCAACGACTGCTTGGTCCGACACTCACTTGTGTTATGAGTGGGACTCTTGTGGAACTCACACCACTTTCCTGTGTCCTTCTTCAGCTTCGTGGTGTTGTTCTTTTCTTGCGACTTCGGCGGGTTGTCTTGGGCTGCCCCACCTTGGCTTTGTCCTTTGGGCTTCGGATTTGCAGATCCAAAGTCTCGCTTCTTCTGTTTGAACTTTTGCTCGATTTTGACAGCGTATCGGTACGATGTGCCGAGTGAGGAGATGTTCAAGAACACCATCTCTTCCTGGATGTATCTGTGTAGGCAGCCACGGTATTTGAGTACCAGATGCAGCTCAGAATCTTTGATACCCAACTGTGTGCGAAGGGTATGAAAAATGTTTGTGAACTCCGGCACATCTTGGTCTCGTCCCTGCCGCAGTGTGGTCCATTTGATGTATTTGTCCTCATAGCTTCCGACAGGGTAGTACTGCTCCTTGATGGCATCCCGGAAGAGAATAAGGATGACACCATCCAGGTTCTTTTCATCAGCACCGACTCCGATGAGCGTCAGGGCAATGCGCCCATTCCTTTATCGCAGGAAGGAACATCATCAGAGTCATATCCGGCCGTATATTCAGTCCCACCACCAAGCAACCTGGTTGTATCCTTTGATTGGAATCAACTAGGCAGACCCCGGTTACCAGCCAGTATACCATTCAGAATCATTGTCCAGATCTATAGAATGATTATGGCTGGTACTATCATTGATGAAGGGGCGTCTGTGAGTATCCTTTCCTCTGTTGCTTGGAAAGCACTGGGTTCCCCGGCGCTTTTACCTGAGTTGAGAAATCTCTCAGGTTTTGATAAAGGAACCAGTCGACCATTAGGAATCCTCCCCAATGTGCCTGTCACGTTGAAAGGGAAGACCGTTAATATGAACGTGATGGTCGTCCAAGGACCCTTGGATTATAACCTACTCCTTGGACGCGACTATATTTATTGCATGGGAGCGATAGTCTCCTCACTCTTTAGAGTAATGTGTTTTCCACACGAAGGAAGGGTGGTCAAGCTCGTAGACCAACTTTCGTTTCCGGGATCTCGCATCGCAAATAGTCAAATACCATTCCTAAATGGTCTGTTCACTCAAGATTCGCCTCCACCCCCAGTCCTCCTTCCCGATGAGTGCGAGTGATTCGGAAAGAAAGACTAGGACCCAGGGGGCATGCACCCTGGTCTGCTTCGGGCAGAAGAAACCCCGGGTATAAGGAAGAATTTCCGCAGAAGAATATGACTAGTCCATACCCCGTCCGTGGAAGGAAGTGGGGTTGTTCTGGAATAATAATCTTTTGTTAAAATTATGTGTTTGGCAAAAGAGTCATTCACCTTTGTCTAAAGAGGTGGGCACTGCCCAAGTAGGAATTCCCTTATTGCGACGAATAGTAACCATCTTTGAATTCAAGCCTCGCCCATTAGAACATATGTTTTGAAGGATAAGCAGGGGCAGCTTACAAAGTAGGGGACTATATTGTTGTGACAGAGGGTAACCATCTTTGGACAACCCAATGATAGACACCGCCGAAGAAAGAGATTGATTTGCGGCAGCGAATAGAACCCTCTTCGGATAATAAGAAAGAGGCAAGCCTCCCTCAATAATACCAATGTTTTGTCTTTGAGTAGTGTTCTTCTATTGTCACAAATAGCTGTTTATTAAAAGTGGGCAAGACCCCTTAGAATAACGAGAAGACAAGTATCGTTAACATTAGATTAGCAAGATGACAAATAACTGTGAACACCCAAAGAAAAGCAGGGGTAGGGGAGAGGAGGGGCAGCCTCGAGATTCTATCCTATACCTGGGGGCAAGCAAACTTTTGGAATGCAAGCAAGGGACGACTATTTATTTTTTAAATTTTTAGGTCCTCCCTTTAAACCTGTAGGTCTAACCCTTTAAACTCGTAGGATTAGCCGTTTCCGACCTTGCATGAAGAAAGCCTGTGGGGCAAAAGTAAAATTTGCCAAAATTGGAGCATAGCTTTGTGAGATAAAGCTCCTTAAAAAATAGTTATCTCATAGGAGGCGTTCTTTTTATGACTGGTATATCGAGCAGTTTTAGCATATAGTTCATGCTCGTTAAAAAATAAACGCAAAATTCGAGCAGTTTTATGACTGAATTTATGCTCGTTAAAAAATAGAAAAGTGTGAGCAAAAGTTTCCCCCAGAGTTCAAGCTCATGGAAAAAATGAACCTATCCCGGTAAATAACCTTTTGAGATTGTAAATTCATCAGCCATAAGAACCTTGATCGTGTTTTCATCCATCACCTCCATTGTTCATTTGGCCGATCATTCACTTCCATTTGTGTGTTTACCTCTTTTGAGAAACAGCTGCGAAGAGTGATTTCACCTAGCCATCCTTGTGACACTGCCGTGATTGGAAAATTCCAACCTGTACCTGGAATCTGCTGCTATCCCTGTTTATCACTCGTTCCTCAAAAGACGAGTCTTCTTTGAGCTCTTTTCACAGACTCGTAAAATATGAAAAGTTTGCCGAGTTTTGGCCTTCCAGCTCGTTAAATGACCGGAACGCTATCCCTCCTCTAAATTTTAATCTTTTTGGACCTGAGGGATTATTGCACAAAAGGATCGAGCGCTTGTCTTGTTCGGCTCGTTAAAAGTACCGAACAGCCATCCCTTCTGTATTGTTTTATACTTTTTCGGACTTAAGGGATTAGCTGACGAAAAAGGAATTATGGAGTTAACTTTCTGTACCTTTTTAGACTCTCTAAAAATGAAAAGGACCGAGTTTTCCTTGTCGTTAGACTCGTTAAAATGATTAAATAGCGACAAACTTGTCTTTAGACGAGAACGAGTTTCCCTATCGCTAGGCTCGTTAAATCATAGCGATGGGCTTGCCCGAAGGGCAGGTTATAGAACAAGCATATGTTATCCTCCTCAAGCTTGACAAAAATAAAGAGGTACTGGTCAGAAATGACTGGGGAAAAATTGGGAGAACATCAAGGTTTAATGGTAGCAAGTCACTCTTGAACATGACACTTTTCCTCCGTACCACATTGGGTTGGGTTGTTTCATTCACCGGTCTCATCGCCATGGTCCTCACCAAACCATCCACTTTTGGGGTAATGCTACCGATCCATCGCATCAGTGTCGTTATATGTTCAAGAGGGGTCATTCTGAAAGTGTCAACCGTGTCCCATCCACTGCCATACATTATCCTTCGTCCATTCATGATCGCCACCCTGAATCATATGTCACAGTTTGTTTTCACCTCCACTAAAATCATTAGCTCCGTTCCGTGTCATTGATGTGGGATTCATTAAGGCCCTCCTTTGACGGATCGCTTCTTGTCGACTTCAGCTCATTATCCAAGAAGTTGATCTAGGAACACCCCCATCAGTACTTTGAAGCTTGCATGCCTCAATGGCAAGTTTCTCACTTCCGGCGACAGGTATACATCAATGACCTTCGACCAGAAGATTTTGCGTGGCGTTCGACGCCAAGTCCTTTATTCACGCCACGTGAATTGTACTGCAGTACCTTGAGGGTCATCGTCATTATTGGTGATTCCTCTCGCGCTTGTTAACGGTTTTCATTATTGACCGGTAATCAAGCGATGTCTTTCCATGTTCGACTTCAGCAAAATTCTCACATGGATCGACTTGTACTTAGAGTGAAGATCGAACGAGTTTGAAGACCCCGGATCTAGTTTCATCCATCCGGGCTGCGATATATATTCAGGAAATATAAAAGCATTTGCCATGTACATCATTGCAGCAGATGATCATCCTATTCAAAGGATGATAATTTCAGCAGAAAATTATTAGTCTACCTTCAGACGATCGTCTGTCATATGTACCAAAATGTATTTATAAAAGTTGAGCATGGGAATGCCCGCCTCAGCTAGATCATGAAAATAGAATGAAAAATAATGTATTGTATTGTATTGTATTACAAGGCGCCTCCTCAGCACTGGAATGAACTTCGGACCCTCTAGATAAAGCATTTCACCCGATAAACGGCCTCATACTTTAGGGGGCAACTGTTATAGACATTTTTGTGCCTCGCGACATGGAGCATGAAATGTCAATAATTACAGGGATCCTCAGTCCCTAAACATGTTGTTCTTACCCCTAAAAGAACAAGGTCATCAAACAACAGCACTTCCAATCAGTTCTCCACCTGAAAACACTTCAAAACAGGCTAATTTTTGGATCATGTCAGCTGCTCCACTGAGCATCTGCGCTGGAATGCAACTGCTCCTCCTTGTACCTACGCTGGAAGTCAAATCTAATGAAGGCTACCTGCGGTGGGCGAGATTGGCCAAGTGGCACAGTCATTCTGCAAGGTGTCAACTGCCCAGGAAGCTTCCAAACTGACACTTGGTTCATGAGATTCGCCCTGTGATGAGTAAGAGGTACTTGATCACCATGTGTAAGCAAGGATCTCCAAGTGGACTCAAGAACTGAAGATTAACTGAAGAGGGAGAGGACACAAGGCAGCTTCATGTCAGTCTCAAGCTGACTCATCCTTTCCTCTTCTCTCCTATATATAGAGCTCTTCTATGAGGTCTAAGGAGGCTGGAATTTTGTGTAAAGCAAGGAGGTGCTGTTGGTTTACAGTTAGAGTTATTGGGTGATTGTTTTACTAGAGGTGAAGAGGAGAGTTCTTGCTGCTGGGGAGGTGCTGCTGGATTGGAGCCATCATTGGTTGTAACCTTCTCAGAACCCTGTTACTTCTATCAATAAAGTTTTGCATGTTCTCCTATATACTTGTATTGCATTGATGTATTGTATTTACATGTATATTTGATTCACTCTAATCCATGCATCAGTTATGAGTACTTGTATCTTGTAGTTTCCTCTCTTGTTTGTGCAGGATCTGTGTGTAGCTGGACCGGCAAAGAGAGTAAGGAGCTGGGAACAAGAGACAAAGAGAGAGGATAAGGATCGACTAAGCGAAAGACACCAGGTTGGTTAATCTCTTCTTCCTTCTCTCTGTACTTTCATAAAGGAAAATATCAAAGCTTTACTTTCAGTTGTTGCTAAAGACTGTCACCTTTAGAGTAGGGATAGGGTCATCCGAGTCGGATACTTTTCCCCACAACAATGTTAATTTAAAAATACATGCAAATTCATTAATTAAATAATTAATTCCCCTTTTATTTCATAAATACTATGGAAAAATACTATGGGTTTCCTAAACCATGGATTTGAAATCACCATTTAATTTTTTGACTTCATTTTTTTAAAGTTAAATATATTACCTTACAAACTTACTTTACATCCATAGACATTGATTTACCAGCACTGACTATCAATTCAATGGCTTCATTATTTTTTAAAGTTAAATTTATTACCTTGCAAAATTACTTTACATCAACAGACATTGATTTACCAGCCATAGCTATCAGTTCATCCTATCCCAACCTGCCTCTGCCATATAGGAAACCAGAGGTAAAACTCATATATAAAAGTCCAAAACGCAGTCTAACAAGACAGATTATATGATTGTAAGCCACATGAAAATATATTGTCTCTCCTTGAGCCAGCTTCTTAACTCTGTGAGTGCAAGGTTTTTTCTTCCCACCACTAGCTCAATGACCATGGGTGCAAAGTCGAAGCATATTGATGGTAGAGCTAAAGAGAGCCAAAATAAGAAGCACTAAAGCGATAAATTCATATAATCATATCCAAACTAAAGAAGAACTCGACTAGAATATTTCATTGGACTTAGCTTGAATTAAAAAATTCCATTGAGCTGCCCTCCACCATCCATATGCCACCACAGGTCCAATTTTGTCATGTCTTGCTAACGCTTTCCAAAAATTAAAGTTCACCACCGCCCAACAATCATTGCCATTTCCCAACCCATAATGAACACAACTAGTGGAGAGGAGCGTGATTAGCCACCACCCACCTTCAGAAGAATCATTGTCGCTTAAATTTCCAAAATAACCATCCTAAAAAACAAAAAAACAAAAAAACAAACAAACAAAAAGAAACAAACAAAAAACAAAAAAGCAAAGAAACAAAAAACAACAAAAAAAACAAACAACAACAAAAAACAAACAAAAACAAAAACAAAAACAAAAAACAAAAAGCAAAACTTTGGACCATCCTCAAAACCCATTTCAAATATAAAAATCGTTGAACTCTCCTAAAGACCTTCCATTTGTGTCTGAATGGATACATGCTTGGACATTGATCTCCTGCCTCCATGCCACCCCTACATTGATTACATGGTGGGGTGTGGAGGAGGTGGGCACCATTTCCAAAAGGTGTTGTTTACTGATGCTACAAATTCACCAAGATGGCATATTTCTTGCTGGAATTCAATAACAAATTTTCAAAAAATCAGAATGTTAAAGTGTTTGACTCATTTTTTTGATGGTGGAAATGGATTCAGCACCATCAAGAACCATAAGGGCACCCAAAATCTTGAAGTTTTATAGTTGTAACCCAAATTTTCAAGAAAAAATGTTGGATTTTGTCATAACCTTGCTGGAATTTCCATTATTTTCCGGCCTAATTTGTAGGTTTTTTTAATCTAAAATGATCATATGTCAAACTGATGTAGAATTGATTAATTCCATTAGTGAACAAAATGTTAACTGAAAGTGCTTAAACCATGAGAACTGCTTGAGAAGAAAGACTTTACGACAGATGATAAACATAAGAAAGATGCAAAACATAAGTGAAAACAGCAAAAACACAGCGATACCAGTCAGCAAGATTGATTACAGAGTTCGTCCCTGATGGACTACGTCTCCGCGTCCGCTTTCAAGATGGGCAACCGCTTTATTAGGATTGAATCTGAGAAGGTCGATTACACAGCAAATTGACCAAACTGAATGTGCACGCAATTCTGACTCCCGATGCTCCTATTACACTAAAAACAATATCGCCTATATCCTCTAGAATCTGCACTCTAAAACTCAAAACCACTTGTCCTTCCTTCAATGACTGAATTGAGGCTTTATAATGTTTTAGATGCATTCTTACTTCTTCTGTCATGGATTGGCATGAACTTCTTCTAATTTTGGTTACAAATGCTCAGTCTAGTTATGATTTTCCACCTAGAGATAACATGCATGGTCTTCGAATTAGTTTTAATGCCAAAAACCCAAAATATACCTTATAATAAATCAGAACCATTATCCATTTGCTAACTGAGTAGAGGAGGAGAAATCGCATGTGAACACCACTAATAAACCCGCAGTTATAGCTCCGGTAGTTCCGCTTCCTGCTGGCAGTTAACCGCGCGGTGAGCTGTACAGTGTTCACATGTAGAGGTTTACGATGTTGCGTTGTTCCCAACACCTATGTTACCGTAACCCCGACGGTTATCCTCTAGTCACTCACATGACGACTGAAACTCCTACGGCTCCGATGGTTAGTCCAACCGCCTAACTGTGACCGTCCATCCAAGCGGCAGAGATGACCCCCTACCTGCGGTCTTCTGCCCTGGTCACATGAACTTTTGTCTCCGCCGTGGTCTCCATACCCGCGCGATTAAGGGACTGATATATTTGTTTTACAATGGTTTTGTTACATAATATCGTTTATTAAGGTATTGCAATAGCCTGAATGGGTTTTTTATATGGTTTTGTAATGTTTTATTTTAATATGGTTTTTAGATTAGGGTTAATGCCTTTGTAAATGCATTTTTAATACATGGGTTAGGTTTTAGGTTAGGGTTTAGACTTAGGTCAAGTAAATGTTTTAGGTGTATTAGGTTTTACATCACTTGATTATAATAATCCCATGCACATTTCTTTGTCACAAAGCTACATTTGTGATGACATCACATGACAACAAACCCGTCGACAACCAAATCCTACGAGGCGGATGACAACCCCATGTCGACAACCAAATCCTGGCGGAACTGATGACAACCAGGTATCAAACCATATCACCATGAAAACCATATACATTACCAGACAACCTGAACCATAAACATCACTGTCGAAGTTGACGACACGGGACCTGAATGATGACGACGAAATTGAACCTGTGTAATTGATCTAACAAGATCCTTCCAGATCAATCCTCTCCACTTGAAAGCTTTTTAACCACAAAAGTTTGACTTAAACAGATAGTAAATGAGGGTAGAGCTCCCTCACTCTCCACCTTATTCGGAATATGTACCAATACATTCAATTAACCACCTGAAAGTGATGACCCTAATGATGTTGACCATGGCACATTTTGTATCGGTGACCTATTCCATCCATTTGCAGTATGAACAACTTGCGAAGATGTTCAAACAACCTATCATGAACATGGCAATGGAATTCTTTCCCTGAAGTACCATGAATTATTGATTCATAAACATCTTTGAAAACAATATCTACAGGATATTGTTCAATACCATTGACATGTATTAACAATCTATATTGCGGAATGACAGAGACAATCAAATACATTTTTTACATCAAACCAGCTACTTGACTTGACATACTTTCCTGCTTCCTGATTATTAAGTGAACTTGTTGCAATAAACCCATCAAACTGTAAGGTGAAAACTGCTGCAACTTAGTTTGATTTTGAAAGTATTGAAGTGGATGTTGATTTGTTTGAATCATTGTTTCCTTATTCATTAAATGATGTTTCCATTGATTAGCACTTTCCCCTGATGCATAAGTTTCGCTTAGATGTATTGGATACTTTGACACTTCTTTAGAAAAGGCTTTGATATGAAAACTAATAGGCTTCCTCTCCACTTGAAAAGAGGCTTCCAAACTGTTTGAGACATGATATGGTGACACAATACAAGAGAAATTTAACACTGACTTTCCCTAATACTGACTTGCATCCTTGTAACTGTTAACTTCCAAACTTGGACTGAATTGATTCATTCTGACATTAGGAAGAAGATTTTTAGGCATCAACTATAATTCATGTTGTATTCCCTGCCTATGAGAAAGATGTTTGGTTTTAAATAGAACTGGAAAATTTTCTACCTCTTTGATCAAACTATCTTTAAGCTGAGACTCATAACTTGAACAAACATCCTGCTGATTCTTATGTTGTTCCTTTACACACATGATTACAAATCTTTTGTTTGAACTTATTAATCACTTCATCTGATTAGCAACAATATTCAAGTGATTTTTGTTTTGATGTGCCCTGACAATAAATTCAACCCAATCTTTCTTAAGGTGATATTTATGCTCTCTTCTATAAAATATTGCATCACGATCATAAAGATAAGGACTTCCTAAGACAACTCCACATATGTCTATTGGAACCACATCTAATTCCACTTCATCAATGTAATTAGTTGTAATGGCAAATCTCAATCGACATTGTTTTGTGACTTTTATCTGAGTTGATTTATTTAGCCATCCTAATGGGTAAGGTCTTCGATGATTTCGTGTCTCCAAACCCAAATTCTTAACTAAATATTCAGATATTAAATTTGTCTGTGATCCACTGTCAAACATTGTATCTATCTTTTTGTGCTTAGAAGTTATCCTTATGTTAAATAATTCAACTCTTTTATCCTCATCTGAAGGATTTATGTTTGATGAAGATGCAATAGTATTCGAACTTGAACCAATGTTAGAAGTTTTACCTGTCGAAACTATGGTAGTTATCCTCCTTTCATCACCTGAATCGGAACCTAGATCTTGTTGGACTGTTGCAATTTCCTTCTTTTCATCCTTCTCCTTAAGGAACTTTTTGGGCTTAAGTTCTGGATGAAGTTTCCAACACTTAGATTCATCATGAACGATTATCTGGCAATGGGAACAAGTAGGTCTTTCCTTTTGAGCTATCGTTGATTTCTTTCTCTTCGAATTGTTCTTCCCTTTACCGTCATTAGAATCCTTGATTTCCATCTCTTTGGATGATTGCGGTGAAAACTTGAATGGTCTGCCACCTGATTCAATATGTATGGCTTGAACACACACTTCATCAAAATCATCAGGATTAAACATCAAAAAGGTATGTTGCAAATATGAATGTAAATTGTCAATGTATTTTAATAAAGTTTCACGTGTATCTAATGAAATACCAAGCGCCAATGCTTCCTTTCTAAACTCCTGAACACTCTGCCCTTTACCTTGCCTCAAATGTTGCTGATCAATAACAACTTGCTGCATGTATCCTAGAGGATAGAATTGTTTCCTAAGAGCTTTTAAAAACTTAGACCATGAAGAGATGAATTTTCCTTTCCGCTTTACATCTACTTGAGTTTTACTTTCCCACCAGATTAAATTTGTTCCCCCCATTCTAGTGTAGCTAACTGAATTTTTGTTTTATCGTCAGAAATGTTCTGAATACGACAATACAGTTCTAATTGCTTAATCCATTTATCTAGCTTTCCAGGATTCATTTCGTCATCATAAATAGGTAACTCAAATTTTACATCAAGTTTCAAAAGAGATGTTTTCTTAGGTTTCTTTTCTGTTTTAGATTATGAACTGGAAGAAGAATATGATGATGATGATGATGGAGATGATGTAGGTGAAGGAGGTTTATCAGCCTTGCCTTTACCTTTGTCCTTCTTCGATGTCTTTGAAGAAGGAGCTGCATCTCTCGCCTTCTTATCCTCGTTTAGTTCTCCCAACATCTACTACATAGTCAAGAATGCTTGCTGAAACTGTTCATCACTCATCCTAATTTCTAGATTTTCACCTGCATTAGATCCTGTCTTGGTCGACTTATGAACGACTCTTTGCTTTCCAATCTTTGGATCAATCTGCTCGAGGATTCCTTCTCCACGTTGCAACTTTGACCTGGTTAACATTCACTGAAAAATTCTACAAATGCAACCTGCTCTGATACCAAATTATATGATTTGAAATGATCATATTTCAAACTGATGTAGAATTGATTAATGCCATTAGTGAATAGAATTTTAACTGAAAGTGCTTAAACCGTGAGAACTGCTTGAGAAGAAAGACTTTACGATAGATGATAAACATAAGAAAGATGCAAAACAAAAGTGAAAACAACAAAAAGACAGTGATACCAATCAGCAATATTTATTACGGAGTTCTTCCCTGATGGACTACGTCTCCAGGTCCTCTTTCAAGATAGGCGACCGCTTTATTATGATTGAATCTAAGAAGGTCGATTGCACAGAAAATTGACCAAACTGAATGTGCACACTGGCACCTTTGGTCACTGTCATAATAAATCTCTCTGAACCAGCTTTCCAACGCCTATCACAGTTCCCAATTCTGACTCTCGATGCTCATGTTACACTAAAAACAGTATCGCATATATCCTCTAGAATCTACACTCTAAAACTCAAAACCACTCCTCCTTCCTTCAATGATTGAATTGAGGCTTTATAATGTTTTAGATGCATTCTTACTTCTTCTTTCAGGGATTTGCATGAACTTCTTCTAATTTTGGTTACAAATGCTCAGTCTAGTTATGATTTGCCACCTAGGGATAACATGCATGGTCTTCGAATTAGTTTCAATGCCAAAAACAACCAAAAACCCAAAATAGACCTTATAATAAATCAGAATCGTTAGTCGTTTGCTAACTGGGCGAAGGAGGAGACATCGTATGTGAACACCATTAATAAACCCGTGGTTATAGCTTCGGCGGTTCCACTGCCTGCTGGCAGTTAACTGCGCGGTGAGTTGTACAGTGTTCACATGCCGAGGTTTACAGTGTTGCGCTATTCCCAACACCTGTGTTACTGTAACCCCGATGGTTATCCTTTGGCCGCTCACATGACGACTGAAACTCCTACGGCTCCAATGGTTAGTCCAACCACCTGACCATGACCATCCATCTAAGCGGCGGAGATGACCCCCTACCTACGATCTTATGCCCTGGTCACATGAACTATCTATGTCGTGGTTAAGGGACTGATATATTTGTTTTACAATGGTTTTATTACATAGTATTGTTTATTAATGTATTGCAATAGCCCGAATGGGTTTTTTATATGGTTTTGTAATGTTTTGTTTTAATATGGTTTGTAGATTAGGGTCAATGCCTTTGTAAATGCAACTTTAATACATGGGTTAGGTTTTAGGATAGGGTTTAGACTTAGGTCAAGTAAATGTTTTAGGTGTATTAGGTTTTACATCACTTGATTTTAATAAACCCATACACATTTCTTTGTCACAAAGCTACATTTGTGACGACATCACATGACGACAAACCCGTCGACAACCAAATCCTGCGAGGCAGATGACAAACCCATGTCGACGACCAAATCTTGGTGGAACTTACGACAATCACATGACGACAACCAAGTACAAAACCATATCACCATGAAAACCATATACATTACCAGACAACCTGAACCATAAACATCACTGTCGAAGCTGACATCACCGGACCTGAATGCTGACGACGAAACTGAACCTGTGTAAATGATCTGACAAGATCCTCCCGGATCATTTTTAGACTACACTTTTTTGGAATCTACACCTCATTCAAAATGCATATCCACCCCCATTGGGATCACTTTTGACTTATTTATGTAAACTCCTTTTACACCTTTTTCACATAACCTCATTTTGACTTTTTGACTTCACCTTTTTCACGACCAACTTCCTTTTGATATACTTGGATTCACACACAAACATATAGAAGTTCTTTGACATCAATGACAACAATTTGTTAAACAATAATTAACAAGGAGCAATAGAGCAATATTATATATACACTTTTACAACAAAATATCTATCACAAATAAAAACAAGGAGTAATAAGGAACTATCTTGACACCCATAAAGCCTTATATAAGTATTGTTGTTTTCTTGTACACATACTCATTTTCTCCTTGTAAAATCTTGTCCTTGTTGAGTAAACGACTCTTGTTAGTATATATCTATTCCCTAACAAATTTTTCTTAGACAAGGAAAAAGTGAAATGGTGCTTTATTCCTCCATAAAGTAAATATTAGAATTGCTTTGGTTCTATTTCAGGATTCATATTACTCTTAAGAAGTAGGTCATTGAACAAATTACAAAAAATATAGCTATCACCAAATAAGTTATCATGAAGAATCTTTGAGTATTTAAATAAGTATCTAGCTGAAAGAAAATATAATTGAAAATTACCTTACCTTAGTCGAAGATAGTCTCCTTCTCAAAATAAAAATACATAACATATAGACTGACTTGGGTATGTGAGATGTTAAGTCACATCCCATTACACATGTGAACAACCAAGAGAATATTTGCAGGGCTCCACTAGCACTAAGATATCAATAGATGAAGTATTTATTGGCATGTACATAATTGAACCATGAATTCTCTAAGAACATTCACTCCCCCCTTTAAGAATCAATGAAATAATTTTCATTGGGAAACTTAACTTTCTTGTTTGGGTCTCGAAGCTTCAACATCTTCTTAAAAGCCTTTAGAATCAGAAGGATTGGATTTTTTCCTTGTATAGCAACTTTAATAGTTCTGGTTTTAGAATAAAAACTATAGGTGCACCAGGAAATGAGTTATGCAAAGTCAAATACCTTAGGAACATATCAAGAATTAGCAAAACCTATAGTCCATATATTGTTTAGTTTACCCTAAAGTGTAAAATTCAAATACCATTGTTATGACACCGACCAATGGAAATTTTTATCTTTTTGAGCAAGTGAATTAGTTGTATCCCCACAAAAGAACTCCTTATTAACTTTACTTGCCATCTTCCTTTATTTTTTCAAGGTGCTTTAATATATGTGATAGGTCAAATTTTTTATTACATATCCCTTGTCTATTTTAAAGCTAAGTTTGTAGGTAAAATTTATTAATACATCCCTTATGGCATACCACCTTCACTGGGAAATGCAAGAACCATAATTGGGAGTTAATAAACAAGGGCACATCTTTCATAAAATAATGGAAGATTTGATTCACACAACATTGCATCACCACCTTTTTACCTTTAGGATCGAGCTTTCTTAAATAAGATTTGAATTAGCCTAAAAAAGATAAAATCAAGTACTGTGGTAAATTTCACTAAGTATGGCTTGTAAGAATATATGATATCATAGTGCAGAACTTTTGTATGTGTGGAGAAATAAGAGTGCAGATAAATGGGCAGTGCGGGAGAATGGGAAATGCAGAAAGATAGATGCACGAAAGGAAGAGTGTGTGGAGGAAGTGATGTGTGGAGAAAAATTTATGGAATGTCTTATTCACACTAGAAAAAAATGGAAGAGTGTAAGAGTAATAAGGGAACGGATATATGTAAAATTATGGAACGAAAAATGCGCAGATTGTGGAGTTCTTTGTGTAGGTGAAAAGTTTCCTCACAAACCTTGAAAAATATAGGCATGGAAGTTTTCTAAGGAGAACAAATGATTAAGAATGATGACAAGATCGTCATAATTGAAGTAATACATGAAAATAACTCAACATATTGGCACCAACTATGGGATAGTGACCCATTATGGGTTACTAAGAACGTAGAAGGCATTGAATTTGTTGATGGGCAGGGTGTTTATGATATGCCAACAACATTTTTAAATATCATAGGGCTAAGTGAGATCATGGGAACTGCGCTTAATTTCTTATAGCCCCGCTTAATTCCTACAAACGCATATTACAAAAGTACAAGTATTTAAAATAAAGAAACATATCTTTAACTAGCGTTGTACAAAATCAATATTTTGAGATTGTAAAAATAAAAACTCATTATGTGTTCAGTGAAATTACAAAAATTATAGGCATATTTTAAATACACACTGGTATCTAGAAATACTATGCATGTCTTAGAAATCACGACATATGACAACGAACAAATACGCAACATATCCCATGAATTTACTCAATATTTTTTAAATAATAATTACTTCAAAAAGATAGAGAGACATGCAAAAAATTAGGAGGTAAAAATTGATTTTGTTGATCAAATGAGAGTGTATATGCAACTATCTTTTCAAATTTCTATGAAAATTTTGACCACAAATAAATTTGGAAGCCAAATATGTTAAATTTTCATACAAAAGAAACTTGGTGCCATAAAAGAAGTAATAGAAATAAAGTTTATGATTTGGACCCTTCCAATAAGATTGTCATAGTCAAAGCTCTTATAGGAACAAATAATAATTAATGAGATCACTCCTTCCTCATCACTCCTCAAAAAATTTATCCCTTCACTATTTCCAACTCCTTCCTTCAAAGGCCTCTTGCTCATTTTGTAAACTCTTCCAATTAATTATAAGGTAACTACCTTTAATTTATCTTAATTCATTTAATTAATATTTTTCTTTTTATTTCAAGGGAAGAGGGTCGTTTGAAGGAAATGTTGTATTTATAATTCATTTTTGAGTAAGTGGGGTCCCACTAGACTCATATCCATAGCATATCATAAACGTCATCTTGTGACTCCCTCCAACATAGAATATAAATGATAGCATGGCATAAATGCAATTTCACATACCATAGTCAACTACATCATCTAATATGTGTGTGTGTGTGTGTGTTTAATGTATGGCAAATATTCATAAAAAATGACATGCATGATATCATCATTGAGCCTCCCATGTGTTTATAGAGCATCATAACCAAAAAATAATATTGTTTTCATAGTGTATATCCAAATCCATGTCTGAAAAGTAAGCAACTAAAGTGAAATCAAAAATTGAATCATGATAACTCTAGATCAAACTTTTCTCTTCTCATCACTCCTATGTCCTTCATCTACCTCAAAATGCAAGTCTAGGAAGGAGAGTTATCTTCTTCCTTCATCAACAATCTTGGGAACTTTGATGTGAGAATGGGTTGAGGGGGCATAAGTGGAAGAGAAAATAGGTGCAAGAATAATAGGTTGTTTTAATTTATTTGTTTATGTAGAAGAAATATGATTCAAGCTTCATGTCCTTGAAGATGGGTGAAGTGTTCACCCAAGACGACAGGTAAATCATCAAACAAAATACATGGTTTACTAGAAGTTTTAAACAATAACATGTTACTGACTGTGGAAATATACATGCCAAAATATGAGGTTCTTCTCATCACTCCTATGTCCTTCATCTACCTCAAAATGCAAGTCTAGGAAGGAGAGTTATCTTCTTCCTTCATCAACAATCTTGGGAACTTTGATGTGAGAATGGGTTGAGGGGGCATAAGTGGAAGAGAAAATAGGTGCAAGAATAATAGGTTGTTTTAATTTATTTGTTTATGTAGAAGAAATATGATTCAAGCTTCATGTCCTTGAAGATGGGTGAAGTGTTCACCCAAAACGACAGGTAAATCATCAAACAAAATACTTGGTTTACTAGAAGTTTTAAACAACAACATGTTACTGACTGTGGAAATATACATGCCAAAATATGAGGTTCTTATATAGGGAAATTTTCAACATGAGAAATAGTGGATGGAATCTTAGGAACAACATGTGGGGGGATATCATGTCAAGAACCAGAGTGCCACTTAGCAATTCTAGAGGTTGGTGTGATGGGGTTTGGCTCCCATCCCTCATGATATTGAGGTTGTTGTTGTGGAGGAGGATGGGGCTCTATCTCCATGATACTAGGGTGTGACTAAGGAGAATTGTGTGACACAAGAGGAATAGGGGGAGGTCGTCCTAGATACAGATGGCCAGTCTAAGTTAGCTAGTTGAACTTGTTTGAATCGGCATCAAAATGGATAAAAATTTGTATTATTTTATTTATATTTTTATGCCATGTTACATTTTCTCTCCTACCTTGTCCCCTTTGGTTAAGTCGGGAAACCCTACTGAAGAAACTCATGTATGCACAAATAAAATATTGTGTCATGACAATGTGTATCTCAATCATGTGATAACTAAACAAATTAAATAATCACATGCATAGCTCTTTCCCAATGTAATATTTAAGGTACTTGAAACAACATATGGCTAATGAAGGTGTTTTTGTCGTGACAAACACCCTCCAAAATTTTGCATACACTCGAATTTTGGAGCCTACTGTGGATCTTGCAATCGATCGTTCCATATTCACTTCTTGGTTAGTTAATGTTTTTATCTCCCTTCTTGGATCGAAAGTGTCGTAGTCACTTGCTCACACATGCTAAGTCCACAACAAGTTCATGAGCGCACTCTTTTACACAAGCTTCGACAAGCATCGCATGTTCCATCAATATTATGTATATGCAGTGTCCAATCCATGTTGGTGGTCAGTGCACACTGACAATGACAGTTTCTCACATTCTAGCTGCATTCATACTTCCATTTTGGTGAGTTTTGCAAATTGTTGCCTTCGCGCACGTTTGTTTTTGCAAGTGTCATTTTCATGTTTTTGTTTGTCACTTTTGCTTGTCTTCACTCTAATTAGTTTCATCTTCATGTTATCTTTTCTCTGGCATATGTTACTTTCATTGTCATTCACATATCGCAAGTGTCGTTCACACTTTAGCAATTATTGTCTTTTCGCATGTTATTTGTCGCACAATGTATGTATGTGTTCTAGTGGTTTCAAAGGGTTATCTTTGTGTGAATGAGTTTTTCTAACCATGTAAACATCAGTCGCACTCATTTCAAAGTTTTAACCATTGTCACACAGGTGTCATCATAGTCGTCACAAAGTATACCTTTAGTGTCAGACTTGTTGTAAAGTCAACGAAAATTTGTCGCATTGAGGGAAATATGTTGTTAATGTGTTCAAGATGATATATGTTATTGTTTCGTCAAAAATTTTCAAGTGTGTGATCACATTCAAGTCATATCAATGTTCACAACACTCTTCCGTCCCACACTGAGCCAAATTTTGGAAAATTCCCAACAACCTAGCCTCATCCAAACCTACTGAACTGCGCATTGCACAATCTCAACCCTCAAGCAGTGACCTAGTCTCTTGGAACTATGTAATGCGTAGTATCTACCTCCTAGAGCTGCGCATTTCGCAACTTCATTGCTCAAACCCCAACCTTGGCTCTTAGAATTGTGTAATTCCTCCTCCCAATCGAGCCTTAACTATGCATTACACAATCTATAGCCTCAAGCTCATCGTTGAGCTCCTAAACTTCGCAACTGCGTAATGGCCCAACCTCCTCTTCCTCCCAGAACTGTGCAGTTCTCCCTATAGAAATTCCTTGTAGATTCAAACTACTTATGTAATTTTCTAAATCAAAAGAGTTGAATCTACTCTACTCATCAGCGGAAACAGTTAATCGATCAAGAAATCACAACATAAACATGAGACAAGATTCAATCACATATGCTCAGAGATTTATCTAAGGGGAAATCTTGTTGCTTAAAATTCCTTCCTATCTGTATATTACATTAGATCAAAAAAATAGAGAAGAAATACAATGCTTATTCAAGCTTGAATAATCTCTGGACAAGTATAATATATCCCACTACCTCACAAGATGACTCTGGCCAATACTTAGCCAATTATGTTGCCTACCAAGCTCTTATTTCCTTGTGTTGTTCAATGAGGAATTAGGCCCCTATTTAATAGGAATTTTGCTCCATTGGTTTGTGAAATTCCTTTAGGATCTTCCTCTGACTACATGCACCATCTATACAATTCGGATAATTATATAACTGATAGTACACTGCCCTTGAACTCCAATCTCAATTGGGTAACTCTCATATCTGACATGCATGATTTATTTATGAGTGAATCATTAGTTAATTGGTTGAACACATGAAGCAGCACCCCATTGTCTGACCTCCTACTAGTTCCTCCATCAGTTGGAACTAGTTTAACTGACTTTAACTCAGTTAAACTGAATTAATTAATTACAACTCAAAATAAACTCAACCAGGGCTCCTATAAAGTAGGAGACACTCTACATGACTCAAGTTAGACCCTCAACTCGAATTAACTAATCCAAATAAGTCAAATTAACTTAGTTAACTTGTACAAGTTGTCTTGTGATGTGGAATTACAATTTTATTCCTAATTTAATTCAAGGACAAAATTAATTTAGGAATTTCTTGTTGCATTTTCAACACTCCCTCTTAGCAAGAAATGGATTCACATCTACCCCAATCCACCACCTTTGGAATGTATTGCATCCAACACTTCTCACTGTCGTTGTTGCTACTGCAACTAAAAATTAATCACTGGATCAATCTGCAACTGTTTACTGGGAAAATTGTGTACTGGGAAAATTGTGTTGTTGTTGACTCTGCTTCTGAGCCTCCTCATATGTTATCAACACTGCTCTGCACTCCTCAATATTTGACTGACATTAATCCCTGTCTACTGGAAAATTTGTTGTTGTTGACTCTGCTACTGAGCCTCTTGCTCTGTTGTCAACACTTCTCTGCACTCCTCAATATCTAAATGACATTGATCCTCCTGGTACTAAATATTGTGGGCCTCCATAGCAAGGTAATGAAACATAAGACAAAAGCGCCTCAATGGACCCTGCCTAAAGTTCTACAACTCTTAGGACTATTGTTTCACATCGCCCCACCTCACACTAGAACGTATAACCGCATGCAAAACGAACTCAATCTAATCATATTGTTGCTATTTTGTCATTTCTTATGCACTGTTACTGCAACTACTGGAATAATGAGTCTAATCCCCCTATATCCTGAAGTACTATCTTCCGTAGGGTTGCTCCCTCTGAGTCTTTATCTCCCTGTGGGAAATCTCTCTGCTCCTCAATATACCAATTTCAATGACCACAACTCATTTTTTTTTCACTAAACATTGGCTCTTTGATCTGCCCACTAGCAGCCTTCTAGCTCCATTAAGAAGTTTGCACATGGGGTCTTCTGGATCTTCCCTAAACTAGGGCTCCATAACTCTACCTCCTAACAGATCATTAGTTCTTCAATGTTCACTATACATGAGGACTTCAAGGACTGTTTCTAATCTGAATCTTGCTCTAATTGTAGAAATTTTGAATAATTTAACACATATTCACAAAGATTATCCTGATCATACAATTATAAGCGGAACATGTATAATACATAATCTCCTCTACGTTGATCATCAATTTACAGAAGCAGAAACATTCACAGGCACACATAGAAGCATCAATCAAACTCATAAACACAGTATGTATCCCGGGGAAAGCATCTCGTTAAAAATCCCAACTATATGTATATTATATTGATTGAATCATGTAACATTACAAAGTACAATGCTTATCACAAGCAATCCAGTACCAGCTCCACCTGTTACACACAATACAGCTCAGATCTGATCTCCAAATCTATTCCACTGCTTGCCTGCCTCCACTGCTCAATACCTGCTCAAGAACTGATGAGAATGGCTTCCCAAACTCGTATTTCACCTCAAAATAATCACTCACACTTTTTGGACGTGAGCAAAGGCTACAATACTGGGCAAATACGTGAGCAAACTCATTGGCATCCTCAATCCCTTGATTGTGCAAGATCTGGTGCACAACTATAGTCACAACTGATAGCAATCTGATTCTCTACCACCTGTCCCTGTTGAACTGAACATGCACTGACATGCAACTGAGTTAACTGATGTATTTTATAGTTGCATTATGAGTTAATAACTTGTGAATTAATTAATAACTAATTCACCCAACTCATCTCTAGTCTATTGATCAGTTAGACTAAAGACAACTAGTTTAACAAAGCTAAACTGAACACAACTCCATCAACTGTACCTCCATTCCACTAAACTCAACTCACTTGAGTTCTAACTAAAGTGATGCATGCAACAACTCAACTGACTCATAAGAAAAGCGTATTTCCTTCTGACAGCTGCATGTGCCACCTCTGTAGCTCAAACTGAAGTGCTCCAAGAGAATAAGATCAAGTTTATAGTCCAAATATTATTATGAGACAATAATATTTGACTTTTCTATTTTTGACAGCCAGTCTAAAAATAGACTTTGATCACTCACACTGTGATCACTCACACTTTGATCAAAAATAGAAGTCCATCTATTTTTCCCAACTTGACCAATCATCCATAAATAGCAACCTGCAATCCATAGACATGATCCATATGTCTAAAAATAGACTTGCGCCAAAAATAGCCTGCGCGCCCACTTAGTGAAGGCGACTCTTTTCACTAAGCTCCATCATCTTGTTGCACACTTTTCAACACTCCCTCTCAACAAGAAAGGCTTCCTCTCAAACCCGATCCTGTAACTCTGGAATGTTCTCCATGCAACACATCTGGTCGGTCCACTTGCTCTGTCATCAAAGTCTCTGACTGCTATTGCCTCTGTCGGCTGAAACTCTGCATCTCTGTGCTCTTCAGTATCTGACTGCTCTAGCCTCTGTAACTTTGATCTCTGACTGCATCCGTGCTGCTGCTGGTTCTATCTCCCAGCATTGCATCCGCACTGCACCTCCCAACTGACCTCCCTGTTGGGATAGAAACATCCTCTGATGCTGAAGCTCTACCTGCTGCTGACAAGTGCTCCCTCTCTGACATCTGCGCTACTGCAAATCCTCCATGCATCTCGCACCATTGCACACCTCTCTGTGCCACCTAGCACTGTGCAAAACACTTGTGCCACTCGCATTGCTGCAGCCTGATAGCTATGCGCTCTCCTGGGATTCCCTGCACTGTCGCTCTCTCTGTCGCTCCATCCGCATCTGTCTCTACCCAATCAGTCAGTTCCTGCTACTACACATCTGGGGCTCCCGTAGCAAGGTCTCATCCAAGAAGTTGGGTACCTCAAGGATCCTGCCCCTCCTCCTTGGGACAATCAATCCACATCACCCCACCTCCTACCTGGAGGTATGGTTGCATGCGATCCCTCAGCCCACCTGGCTCGAAGTTTCCCCCTACTGGAGGTCTCTTGATGAGTAGATGTCTCTACTCGATCTCCTCTCAGCTTCCCCTGTTGTGGCTCCTCCACAACCTCCTGAAGTTGTTGCACCAATCGTGGCTCCTCCACAATCGTCTGAGACTTCTTCTAGCTCTGCATGTTGAGAGGTAATATACGCTCCCTCTCAACCACCAAGTCTCCATCAGTTGCCTCGCTGCTCAAGGCTTTGCATGCATCTTGAACCTCAAGAGCATACAGGTTCTTGACCCGTGAACCAATCTGCTTCACCTGTCTAGTGATGATGTGTCTAAGGAAAACCTTTCCCTTACTAAAGACCACATCATAGCCTCTGTCTTCCAACATCGCGATCGACACCAAGTTTCTCTTCAGTCCTGGTACATACTTGACATCGGTCAAGGTAAGGAGAGCTCCATGCTCCCTCTGAAAAATAACCGTGCCTACACCTGAGACACTATACTTCTCATCATTACCCATCCCTATGAGTATCTGGAGATCTTTCTCCTCCAAAGTACTGAACAAACTTTTGTCACCGGTCATGTGGAAAGAAGCTCCACTGTCAAGAAACCAACCACTTCCCACCATGGATGAAACCATGCATGCGAAGAGTGTGAAATCCAACTCAAACTGTGAAGCAAGTGCCTCACCTTCAGATCCTTCCCCGGATCCCTTCTTGGACTTATTCTTTGGGCAATTAGTAGCATAATGACCCAAATCATGACAACGAGAGCATCTCACCTTCGCCTTGTCAACCTTCTTCCCATCATTGGAAGAAATGGATTCAGAAAGAGAAACCTTCCCCTTCCCCTTCTTCACCTTACTCGCTAAGGCACAGTTCTCCTCATCATGCATAGATGAAGAACAGTCTCTAGTGCTCCATCTAATCTCCTCCTGCACAAGATCTGACCAAAGTCTCTCCCATCCTGGCAGTTTCTCCCTTCCATTCACCAAGTCCCGGTAGCTATGCCAACTCTTAGGAAGGTCAAGGAGTGCTAAACTCACCATCCTCATCCGACAGTCACCCCCACACTTCCCATCTCATCCCGGCATTGGGTGAACTTTGTGAGATACTAGGGCATACTGTCTCCATTCTCACACTGAATGTTTCTGAGTTTTATCTCTTTCTTTGGAATTAAATTCGAATTCCACCAGCACAAAACTCAACCGCTTCCGATCTAGAATTCGTGAGAACAAAGTATTTCTTGTACAGAGATCGACGGTATGGGCATTCACCGGATATCTCACCTTCCAAAGGAAGGATGAATCCAGAGGCTACCTGGCCCGATTACAGACTCTACCTGAAGAAATAGAATGTAAACACTTCCTGAATAGTAGATCTGATGATCAATCCTCGCTTGATCTCCTGTAAAAATCTCTTCTACAAATCAAGCAGCTCCGATACCATGTAGAAATTTTGAATAGTTTAACACATATTCACAGAGATTATCCTGATCATACAATTATAAGCAGAACATGTATAATACATAATCTCCTCTACGTTGATCATCAATTTACAGAAGCAGAAACATTCACAGGCACACATAGAAGCATCAATCAAACTCATAAACACAGTATGTATCCCGGGGAAAGCATCTCGCTAAAAACCCCAACTATTTGTATATTATATTGATTGAATCATGTAACATTACAAAGTACAATGCTTATCACAAGCAATCCAGTACCAGCTCCACCTGTTACACACAATACAGCTCAGATCTGATCTCCAAATCTATTCCACTGCTCAATACCTGCTCAAGAACTGATGAGAATGGCTTCCCAAACTCGTATTTCACCTCAAAATAATCACTCACACTTTGTTGGACGTGAGCAAAGGCTACAATACTGGGCAAATACGTGAGCAAACTCATTGGCATCCTCAATCCCTTGATTGTGCAAGATCTGGTGCACAACTATAGTCACAACTGATAGCAATCTTATTCTCTACCACCTGTCCCTGTTGAACTGAACATGCATTGACATGCAACTGAGTTAACTGATGTATTTTATAGTTGCATTATGAGTTAATAACTTGTGAATTAATTAATAACTAATTCACCCAACTCATCTCTAGTCTATTGATCAGTTAGACTAAAGACAACTAGTTTAACAAAGCTAAACTGAACACAACTCCATCAACTGTACCTCCAGTCCACTAAACTCAACTCACTTGAGTTCTAACTGAAGTCATGCATGCAACAACTCAACTGACTCATAAGAAAAGTGTATTTCCTTCTGAAAGCTGCATGTGCCACCTCTGTAGCTCAAACTGAAGTGCTCCAAGAGAATAAGATCAAGTTTATAGTCCAAATATTATTATGAGACAATAATATTTGACTTTTCTATTTTTGACAGCCAGTCTAAAAATAGACTTTGATCACTCACACTTTGATCAAAAATATAAGTCCATCTATTTTTCCCATCTTGACCAATCATCCATAAACAGCAACCTGCAATCCATAGACATGATCCATATGTCTAAAAATAGACATATTCTAAAAATAGCCTGCGCGCCCACTTAGTGAAGGCGACTCTTTTCACTAAGCTCCATCATCTTGTTGCACTCTCAACAAGCATTTCTTGTTGCACACTTTTCAACACTCCCTCTCAACAAGAAAGGCTTCCTCTCAAACCCAATCCTGTAACTCTGGAATGTTCTCCATGCAACACATCTGGCCGGTCCACTTGCTCTGTCATCAAAGTCTCTGACTGATATTGCCTCTGTCAACTGAAACTCTGCATCTTTGTGCTCTTCAGTATCTGACTGCTCTAGCCTCTGTAACTTTGATCTCTGACTGCATCCGTGCTGCTGCTGGTTCTATCTCCCAGCATTGCATCCGCACTGCACCTCCCAACTGACCTCCCTGTTGGGATAGAAACATCCTCTGATGCTGAAGCTCTACCTGCTGCTGACAAGTGCTCCCTCTCTGACATCTGCGCTACTACAACATCTCCATGCATCTCGCACCATTGCACACCTCTCTGTGCCACCTAGCACTGTGCAAAACACTTGTGCCACTCGCATTGCTGCAGCCTGCTAGCTATGCGCTGTCCTGGGATTCCCTGCACTGTCGCTCTCTCTGCTGCTCCATCTGCATCTGTCTCTACCCAATCAGTCAGTTCCTGCTACTACACATCTGGGGCTCCCGTAGCAAGGTCTCATCCAAGAGGTTGGGTACCTCAAGGATCCTGCCCCTCCTCCTTGGGACAATCAATCCACATCACCCCACCTCCTACCTGGAGGTATGGCTGCATGCGATCCCTCAGCCCACCTGGCTCGAAGTTTCCCCCTACTGGAGGTCTCTGGATGAGTATATGTCTCTACTCGATCTCCTCTCAGCTTCCCCTGTTGTGGCTCCTCCACAACCTCCTGAAGTTGTTGCACCAATCGTGGCTCCTCCACAATCGTCTGAGACTTCTTCTGGCTCTGCATGTTGAGAGGTAATATACGCTCCCTCTCAACCACCAAGTCTCCATCAGTTGCCTCGCTGCTCAAGGCTTTGCATGCATCTTGAACCTCAAGAGCATACAGGTTCTTGACCCGTGAACCAATCTGCTTCACCTGTCTAGTGATGATGTGTCTAAGGAAAACCTTTCCCTTACTAAAGACCACATCATAGCCTCTGTCTTCCAACATCGCGATCGACACCAAGTTTCTCTTCAGTCCTGGTACATACTTGACATCGGTCAAGGTACGGAGAGCTCCATGCTCCCTCTGAAAAATAACCGTGCCTACACCTGAGACACTATACTTCTCATCATTACCCATCCCTATGGGTATCTGGAGATCTTTCTCCTCCAAAGTACTGAACAAACTTTTGTCACCGGTCATGTGGAAAGAAGCTCCACTGTCAAGAAACCAACCACTTCCCACCATGGATGAAACCATGCATGTGAAGAGTGTGAAATCCAACTCAAACTGTGAAGCAAGTGCCTCACCTTCAAATCCTTCCCCGGATCCCTTCTTGGACTTCTTCTTTGGGCAATTAGTAGCATAATGACCCAAATCATGACAACAAAAGCATCTCACCTTCGCCTTGTCAACCTTCTTCCCATCATTGGAAGAACTGGATTCAGAAAGAGAAACCTTCCCCTTCCCCTTCTTCACCTTACTCGCTAAGGCACAGTTCTCCTCATCATGCATAGATGAAGAACAGTCTCTGGTGCTCCATCTAATCTCCTCCTGCACAAGATCAAACCAAAGTCTCTCCCATCCTGGCAGTTTCTCCCTTCCATTCACCGAGTCTCGGTAGCTATGCCAACTCTTAGGAAAGTCAAGGAGTGCTAGACTCACCATCCTCATCCGACAGTCACCCCCACACTTCCCAGCTCATCCCGGCATTGGGTGAACTTTGTGAGATACTAGGGCATACTGTCTCCATTCTCACACTGAATGTTTCTGAGTTTTATCTCTTGCTTTGGAATTAAATTCGAATTCCACCAGCACAAAACTCAACCGCTTCCGATCTAGAATTCGTGAGAACAAAGTATTTCTTGTACAGAGATCGACTGTATGGGCATTCACCGGATATCTCACCTTCCAAAGGAAGGATGAATCCAGAGGCTACCTGGCCCGATTACAGACTCTGCCTGAAGAAATAGAATGTACTCACTTCCTGAATAGTAGATCTGATGATCAATCCTCGCTTGATATCCTGTAAAAATCTCTTCTACAAATCAAGCAGCTCTGATACCATGTAGAAATTTTGAATAGTTTAACACATATTCACAGAGATTATCCTGATCATACAATTATAAGCGGAACATGTATAATACATAATCTCCTCTACGTTGATCATCAATTTACAGAAGCAGAAACATTCACAGGCACACATAGAAGCATCAATCAAACTCATAAACACAGTATGTATCCCGGGGAAAGCATCTCGCTAAAAACCCCAACTATCTGTATATTATATTGATTGAATCATGTAACATTACAAAGTACAATGCTTATCACAAGCAATCCAGTACCAGCTCCACCTGTTACACACAATACAGCTCAGATCTGATCTCCAAATCTATTCCACTGCTTGCCTACCTCCACTGCTCAATACCTACTCAAGAACTGATGAGAATGGCTTCCCAAACTCGTATTTCACCTCAAAATAATCACTCACACTTTGTTGGACGTGAGAAAAGGCTACAATACTGGGAAAATATGTGAGCAAACTCATTGGCATCCTCAATCCCTTGATTGTGCAAGATCTGGTGCACAACTATAATCACAACTGATAGCAATCTGATTCTCTACCACCTGTCCCTGTTGAACTGAACATGCACTGACATGCAACTGAGTTAACTGATGTATTCTATAGTTGCATTATGAGTTAATAACTTGTGAATTAATTAATAACTAATTCACCCAACTCATCTCTAGTCTATTGATCAGTTAGACTAAATACAACTAGTTTAACAAAGCTAAACTGAACACAACTCCATCAACTGTACCTCCAGTCCACTAAACTCAACTCACTTGAGTTCTAACTGAAGTCATGCATGCAACAACTCAACTGACTCATAAGAAAAGCGTATTTCCTTCTGACAGCTGCATGTGCCACCTCTGTAGCTCAAACTGAAGTGCTCCAAGAGAATAAGATCAAGTTTATAGTCCAAATATTATTATGAGACAATAATATTTGACTTTTCTATTTTTGACAGCCAGTCTAAAAATAGAATTTGATCACTCACACTTTGATCAAAAATAGAAGTCCATCTATTTTTCCCAACTTGACCAATCATCCATAAACAACGACCTGCAATCCATAGACATGATCCATATGTCTAAAAATAGACATAGTCTAAAAATAGACTTGCACCAAAAATAGCCTGCGCGCCCACTTAGTGAAGGCGAATCTTTTCACTAAGCTCCATCATCTTGTTGCACTCTCAACAAGCATTTCTTGTTGCACACTTTTCAACACTAATTGTGATTCTTGCTCCAATACCATGTAGAAATTTCTACAAATATAGCTCTGATACAATGTAGAAATTCCTTATAGATTCAAACTACTTATGTAATTTTCTAAAACAAAATACTTGAATCTACTCTATCCATCAGCGAAAACAATTAATCAATGAAGAAATCACAACATAAACATGAGATAAGATTCAATGACATATGCTCAGATATTTATCTAAGGGGAAAGCTTGTTGCTCAAAACCCATTCCTATATGTATAATCTATCTCATTGCCTCACAAGCTGACTATAGCCAATACTTATCCAATTATGTTGCTTGCCAGGATCATATTTCCTTGCGATGTTCAATGAGGAATTAGGCCCCTATTTAATAGGAATTTTTCTCCATTGGATTGTGCAATTCCTTTAGTCACTTCCTCTGATTGCATGCACCATTTGTGTAATTCGTATAATTACACAACTGATGGTACATTGCCCCTGAACTCCAATCTCAACTGGGTAACTCTCGGATCTGACATGCATGAGTTTTTTTATGAGTGAACCATCAATTAACTAGTTGAACACATGAAGCCACACCCTGTTGTCTGACTTCCTACTAGTTCCTCCATCAATTGGAACTATTCTAACTGACTTTAACTTAGTTAAATTGAATTAATTAATTACAACTCAAAATAAACTCAACCAAGGCTCATATAAAGTAGGAGACACACTACATGACTCAAGTTAGACCCTCAACTCGAATTAACTAAGCCAATTAAGTCAAATTAGCTTATTTAAATCGTACAAGTTGCCTTGTGATGTGGAATTGAAATTTTATTCCTAATTTAATTCAAGGAAAAAATTAATTTAGGAATTTCTTACTACATTTTCAACACTCCCAAGAAGTGCAAAACCCTGCAACTAAGCTCACTAAGTCCAAAAACTGCACAGTTTGTCTCCCCAGTCTTGCCTGAATTGCGCATTGTGTAGTTTTAGGTCTCAAGCTCACCACTAACTCCCTAATATCCACAATTGTGCAATCACTTGGGCTCATATATCATTCAAAACTACATAATAGGTTGATCTAGTGCCCATCCCCTCATCCTATCACCCTGAGTTCCCAGACTGCGCAGTTTTCTTCCTCGACCTAGCCTAAACTAGACATTGCACAGTCCCAAGGCTCAAACTCACCCATGGCTACCTGAGCTATGCAATTGCACAGTTACTGAGCATCTTTACCAGCTTGTCATCCGGTTCCAGCTTAGTAAGTGGATCAATATGCACCAACTTAGATTAGGGGTTTATCAAACTGATATCGTCTTGTCATGAGTCGATTGTAGACACAGGTACTCTATCATGTTATGGCAACATGATGAAGAAGGAGATGGAGAAGGAGGGCATGATATAAGACATATATGGAATTAAATAAATAAGATGATCATCAGGAAAGAAGACAAAGGAACATCAAACTCTAACGGAAGATGAAGATCAAGATCACATGGAAGACTCCTCATATTCAAGTCATAAGGAGGAGGAAGAAGAAGAAAATGTACCATATTTTCAAGAAGACACAAAGAAAGAAGTAGTAAAAGGATATCTTGGCACTGTCACATCCTCACGCAGCTCATGTCATCAGTGTCATGTCATGTCATGTCACAAGTCATCACATGCCACATCATTATTCTAGATTATGTAATTACCTATTTGAAATGTATTGTAAAGTGGAAGCCTAAAGAACACATTCAGAATATGAAGAGTCATGTAAGGTCGAAAGGTAATAGAAATTCAAACATCCATGAGGGTGGCCAAAGAGTCACAAGGAAGGTGAAGCATCACCTCTTGGTTATATATACACCATCATTGTATCAGCAAATGACTTTTCACCTTGTCTCCTCCCCCAAGGCATTAGAGAGACAAACTAGTTCTTTTGAGGAGAAAGGAGTGGCTCCAATGATCCACTATTGGAGCTAGTGATGTTCATTGTATACATGTGTCTTGTAAATTTTACTTAATAACATAATCCTTCAAGGCCAGCATGTTCTTCATGCGTGGATTATGAGTATTTGTAAGATTGTTCTGCAGATGTTTGCATTTCATGTTTGCTTCCATCTATGCTAAAGTAGTTGAACTATTTCGGTTATTTTAGTGCTTATCTCATTTATAATGTGTTGTAATGTTTTTTATTCTTGTCCCATCCTTGTGGACTATTTTGTAGGATACTAGATGGATCTTTCTCATTGATTGGTTGTAATGATCGTCGCATCTTTTGTGGACTATTTCGCTGGATGTTGTTAAAATATGAAACTGTGGTCAAATTTCACCTTGGACTACTCACTTGATGGATATTATGATGGAAACATATTGCTCTTTCCGAGAGGACCAAAATCGACCTAAAGATCACCTCATTTGGACAAGTGGAAGTTGAGTTATGAATTATTTTATTCATACATATATTTTGGATCAAGTCAGCCCTATGCACATGTACCAATGGACAGGTCAAGTGGACCCTCATGGAAGCCTATAAATAGAAGATACCTCAAGCTCATTTGGACACACATCAAGCTCTCTTCTCCTCTTCTATTTTTTTCTTGGCTCGCACAAGTCCGACGAAGGAAGCTCGCTTAAGGGTCTGAAAATTCAAGATGAAGCTCGCACTAAACTAGGGTTTTCTAATTCAAAGTCGTTGGCACGGAATTGAGAATTTGGGTCTTTGGACGCTAGAACACAGTGGTCATGAGAGATAATTTGGGTCCTTGGATGCTGGCACAGAGTCTTCATGAGAGCGACCAGGAGTCTGGGTTAGTTTGGTCCCCAATCACTCGCACAGAATGGTATGGGAGCGACCGAGCTGCCATAGTCACTATCATGTAGTTCACAGAGAGCAACCATGTCTGTCATAGTCTCTTGCACAGATCCTCCTCCCTGCGTTCGAGACTCCAAGGTGAGATTTGAGTATTCTAAAGATTTCACTCATTGATAGAATTATTCGGTAGCAGGCTACAGGCAATGACAGTACATTACAGTTATCTGAATCAGGATTTTGATGTTTATATGCATTTCATGGATATTCTAGTTGTTGTGAAGATATGGATCATTGTACTCTCTTTTTTTGAATCATTTGATGACAATCTATTAGAAGAATTTTTTCAAGGGTTTCCCCCATAGTGAGTTTTGCCCTGGTCCCCGACCAATCCTAGTGTCTCTGTGTGTGCATGATTTTCTTCTATTGTTCCTTTATGTTCTGCTGCATTGATGATGATTCTATTGTCCTTTCTGCATAGTTGCATATGCTGATGAATAATGATGTAAATTTGTATAACTTTATGATGCTATGGGTGAACTTAATGTGTTAATCGAGAAATGCAATTATCAATGCAAAGAACAATATATCCCTATGAAAAATTAACATGGTATCAAAGGTGGGTTGAAGAAAAGCCATGGAGATCACCCCCTGGAGACACTTTTGATGGAAGAAAGAAGAGGATGGTGGAGACCTAAAATAATTTTAGGGTATGAAGGAAACCCTAGGTAGTTAGTTCATAAGGATTTTATGGTTAGGGTTTGAGAGAGACCCTGATTTATGGAAAAGACTTGAGATTTGATGTATGAAACTATAAAATGATCTATGTAAAGATGCTCAAGCACTTGGGACAAATTTGATGAAGCCCTAGATGATTGATTGATGATTGAAGGCAACGTTATTATGTGGATTTTGATGACTCTTGAAGGTTGGTTCAAGAGGTAGAGGATCACCTCTCATTGAAGATAAGTACTCCTTGACTTATGATGTTTTCTTTATGTCTTTATTCTTGTTTAGACTTATGGATCTTATTATTATGATTATCATTATGATCATTGTTTATACTTCTTGCATGTATATTTGAGTATATGGATGTATCTAACCTCCTTGATGAGATGTGATAAGTAGATCCCTCTTGAGGATAATTTGAGATGTAGGAAAGAAAAGCTAGATCTGAAAAGTGGTAAAGAGGCACTTGATGAAAAGGTGGGAAGCACTACAAGATTCCTATGAGAAGGTGCTCAAGTATTTGAACACTACAAGGTATGAAAGGTATATTGTTTCAATGTTATGTTTCATCTATAACATTGGATGACTAGGTAAGCCTTATGGTATGTTGATAATGTCTCCTTTACAAATGGCTCATGCTTGCATATGAAAGGGATCTGGACTTATGTTTCTTATTATGAAATGATGCACTTGGTATTGAATATTTTGATCATGTTGATCTTCTTGATTCTATGAGGTTACTTATTATTGATTTTGGATATAGTGGCACAATTTGATGTTTGGATAACATATATTGTTCTTGGAGATCTTAATTCTGTGAAGAAGGCTAGTACCTTAACTCTAGTAAATGATACACTTGACATGCATAAGACATAGTGGAACTCTTATAGAAGGCTACCTCATTGATATTGATAATGCCTATGATAAGTATGATAAAATTATGTTGACACTCTTGTTTTTTGGTAAATTTTTATTGAATGACTTGACTTGGTCCTATGGTAACATTGATGATAGAACTATGAGATTGATACTCTAGATCTATTATTAACTGTGGTCATGGTTTTTATAGTAATTAAGGCATATGGTAAAACTGAATGTCCTAACTTGATGGATTGACATGATATTGTGTTCATGATCTTTGAAGTATGTTTTCATGCTTGTCTGTTATTCCTATCGTGTGAATCTAACCTTTGATGAAATATTGGTGTCATGGTATGATGTAGTAGTTGACGTGAGCATGTTATGACCATGATGGATATATTTTTGATTCTATGATCTAAGAGATTTGTTGTTGCATGATTCTAGTAAATATAGGTTGATGACATGAAATAAGACGAATGAAGTAGATTCCTAATCAAAGGGAGAATCTCTTCTCAAGATTCTTACTCTTATTACTATTTTCATTTTGTATTGTTGGAATATGATTTATGTGCATTTGACATTATTGATATGCATCAAGGTCTCAGATCTTAAGCTTGTAAATAAATTAGGGTTTCTACTCCGGACGCAGGCATAGAACTGGGAGTACTCGTCCTTGGATGCACACATGATAAGGTCCAGGTAGCGTCCAGGCAATTAAAGACACACGCATGCTAACTTGATGAGAGCAGCTAGAGGTTTGACCACTAGTGACCATCATCTGAAGATTTTTGAAGTTGTCTAAACTCTGAATCAAGATGTTCACCTAGAGGATGTCAGTCACACAAATAAGTAGCAGATATGATGGAATTTTGAATGTTTACAGGTGACAATGACATACATATAGATATGTCATTATGTTTGAAGTATGTGCTACAAGAGTTTGACATGATTTGGTTGATTAATATATATGAGTTTTATGATGTTTTATGATAACCTAGATCTCTGATTGATTGAGATATGCCTTGGACTATATATCTTACTATGATAGAAAATTTGGATATTGACATGATGTCTAATGTTTTGACTTGACAACTGATTATTTGCCTTGATGACAATTATATATGAGCATAGTGATTTCCAATGACTTGTATCATGGGAATTACTTGATTGATATTGTATGGTTGATGACAACCTGTTGGCATGATAATAGATGATGACATGACTTGACGAAAGCCCTAGCTTTCATCTGGTTCAAAGAATTGGCACTAATATATCGATGACTTTTGATATTAGTATTGATCTGGTTTCTAAAATTTGACAAACTGATTTAGTTGATTTGATTGCATAGTAAGGATTTATGAAAGGCTAATGGTTTGGTAAAGTGTTATGGTTGCAGTGAGAATTTCATGAAGCAATCTCCCCCAATCCAAATATTTCCACATTGACATTTATCTGATGAAGTTGGATGATGTGTTGATTCAAGCCTTTATCTCAGAAGTGTTCCAAGGTATGACTTTGATTTTGGTTTTGGTTTTTATATACTGACGATCTACTATTGTTAGGTAAAGAGCCTTTGATGATATAAGAGGAAGGTGGCTTATAAAGCTCTTTATCATGCATCATGGCATGATGAATCGATTTATGGAATTTGGAAAAGATAATCTATATTGTGGAACTATTAAAGAAGCATTGAGAAGTGGCCATGCAAATCCTTGGACACTCTGATTTGAAGTTAAAGATGTTGTTGAACTTGAAATGGCATTCGACAATTGATTGAAGCATTGATGTTTCATTTTGAACATAAATCTATAAATATATGATGTGCATGGAACCTGAATAAGTTCATGATTGAGCTACTTCATACACATTTCCACCAAGAATCCTTTGAGATGTTTGCATGATAAGATGTACTCTTGGTCTGACATATTCTTATGATATATCAATGTATGGAGATGATGATGTTTATTATTGATGAGTACATATGAGTGTTTCCTTAGTATGAGATATGACATGATGAGAGGTCTGTGACACAACCGAGGTTGAGTATGATTTTGCTAGCATGATTAGCTATGAGCAGGTTGAAGGGGCTCCTTAGAGATTTGTATGAGCATGATCAAGATATGACATGTATACATTGTGATTATAAAGAGTGGGATCCGATTCGAAGAGAATCCCATATTTATATAGTTGGGACCGTGATACTCTCATACATTGAGACAGTGTAACTGTCCAAGACAGTGTAGCTGTCTTGATTTACTTTATCTTTCTTAACTTAATTCTCTATCTCCTATGTACTCTATAAATTCCCTCTTCTCCTTTTCTGTATATATTGAAAGCATATATTATCCCTTATCTTTATTCTTACCCTTTTTTAACATAATTAATATCTACTGTTAAGCTCTTATTTCATTCTTTCTCTTAACTCCTCCTTGCCTCATTATCTTAACTCCTCTTTGCCTCATTATCTTAACTTCTCTTTACCTTATTCTTTATAGTATATAATAATTTAAATCTTAACCTCTCTAGTATTTATTTTTGTATAATCCCCTAATAACTATCGTAGGTTACTCTTAACCATTTTATTAATATAGAGTATTCTTAGCAATACTAATTTATAACTAAATTTATAATAATAAATAATAAATATTTACTAATTTATAACTAAAATTTATATTAAATAATTCCTATCCCTTGTAGCATATTTGAATCTTTCTCTTAACCTTAAAACCCGATTATTAATTATATATAACAACTATTTTTATTATATAATCTCCCATCCTCTTTTTATTAACTTTCTTAACAACTTATTACTATTATTACTAATTTACAATAACTAAAATATTAATAATTCATAACTAAAAATTAGAATATTAAATAATTTATAACTATAATTAGAATATCAATAATTCCATTCTGGCTTCTTTGAATTTCTTTTTACCTAGTCAACTATTCTCCAACGGCTAGTTTTTTCAATGACTGGCCTTGGGCTATGATGCATCCCTGCTATTTATTCTTAAAGATTGATTGATTTTTTTCACCTTGTCTTGAAGATGAACCACATTAGTTGGTTCGAAACGTCGACCAAATCCTAATGATGTGATTAATCCGAGAGAATTTCATTCTACAATATGGATCACAAAAGTCTAAGATCAAACATATATGTATGTTATTTAAATTTTATTTTTCATATAGATGTCATTAAAAAAATACATATTTCGAGATCTTTTTTCGTTAAAAAATGCATATCAAATAAAGGATTTTTATGGGAAAAAGGAAAATAGCAAATTTTATGATTTTTTATGAATTTTATATCAAAAATAATAGTATTCAAAGTTTTTTTTCCAAAAATAATGATTCACATAAAATTTAAGTAAAAGTAACTAGACAAAAAGTTGTTTCAAAAAAATTTAAAACAGCGTTAACCAAGAAAAAACATGTCAAAATAATAAAATAGAAATAAATAGTTTAAATTTAAACGAAAAAATAAAAATCCCACAGGGCGTAAAATAGATAGTGATGGGGTGTATTGTTAAGTCACTTTGTGATGTGAAGGTCATCGGTTTGAAACTGCGTGGGGAAAATCTAGTCATGTTAAGGGATGGTGTGGCCCAAGCCAAGTATGATCTTCAGGTGATTTTAACAGCGTAAATGCCCATGGGTCGTGGTTTCTCAAACTAAAGGTTAAGCATGTAGTCATTTCTGGAGGACACAGACAACTTGACAAACAATTAAATTAAAAAACAAAAAATTGAAAAAAAAACAACAGCAACAACAACAAAATTGACAAAAAAAAAAAAAATAATAATAATTAATTAATGCATTATAAGTTAAAATCAAAATTTATTAAACAAAATGGAACAAGAAAATTAAACAATAATTATTATTATTATTATAAGTATAATTATTTTTAAATAAAAAACAAAAAAAATGATTGATAACACATGCATTGTTAAGACTCAATTGGCTCATATCCTGATCTAATGGAGTTGGTTGACCCTTGGGTTTAAATTGGAGTGTGAATGGCGTTGGGAGCCTGGAACTTGCAAGCTTTCTAACTGGGTTCGTAGTAGTTTGATAGAATGGAGTCAGAAATGACTGGCTTCTCAGATAGCCCTCATCACATGGGAATTTTCATCTCAGATTCAGAATGTAGATATTCCAGGGCATACTCAAATAGTATATGGTCCCTAAGTATGGGGTATAGTTATATCAAGAGGGCATACTTCATAGGAGCTCCAATTTTCCGACCGTCAAATTTTATTGGGTATTTAAAGGTTTTACCCATCCCCAGGAAAACGGTAGTGTTTCGGCATCGGTGGAGTTGCGAGATGTTAACCTATTAGCACCCTTTTTTCTAGGGGATGTTTTTGGAGGGGATTCAAGATTCGAGGTTTCAAACCCCTCTGGAATTTTCTCTAGATGAGGGAGCCTTACCTTTCTCGATCATGAAGAGGGGTTTTCACTCGTTGGCCTCAAGTCTAGTCTCGAAGGCAGAACATGTGTTGAAAATAGTTTAGCCAGCCATGAGTAGTCTTTTAAAGATACTTCTGATGGAAGGGGACAACGGAGAACAACTAGAAGGGCCTTAAGATTGTGGGGAAAAAGCTAAGGAAGGTGGTGGTGAAGATGTCTTGCACTCACCTGCTAAAGGATCAATCGGATCCGAGCTTAAATTAAAGAAGAATAGGGTTCTGAAGAGTGTGAAAATCCATGTTGCATATAAACTCATCCTGGGGGACGACGTGGAGGTGGTGCAGGTAGTGTCTCTAGTGGAGCGGTCTCTGGTCGGATGGGACAGGGAGAACAAATTTACTATTTGGACCTTACAAGAGTGGTTGAGGGATAAGATATCTCCAAAGGTACAAATTCCTCCCGAAATTTACATTTTTTTAAGGTTGGATTTAGTTAAATTTCAATAGCCATGAGAAGCCAAAAAAATTACCAAATATGTATGTTCCATTGATTTGACTCCAATATTGTTCAAATTATGGACCCCACATTTTGATGCAAGTTGAGAGAGGCAAATATGTATGTTCCATTGATTTGACTCCAATATTGTTCAAATTATGGACCCCACCTTTTGATGCAAGTTGAGAGAGGCTTGACATGGTACCCATGTAGGTTCAATTTCCTAGCTTACCTTCCCATATATGGAATGAGAAGAGTTTCAGAGACCTTGGGAACATTATTGAGGCTTTCCTGAAAGTTGATCACTCGTTCAAAGAAATCAGGGACATGTCTATGGCTAAAATCCTTGTGAGACTATACTTGTGAAATGGTCTTTATGGAACTGTCAACATCGAGAGAGGAATTGAATGACTACAAGTACTATATTACAAAGGGGTGTCATTCTGGTGTAAGTGTTGTCACAAATATAGGCACATTGTTAGCCATTACAATCTCCCCTTCAAAAAAGGCTTGTCTCAGGGGGAGGTCAAGAAGAAGTTGAAGGTGTATTCTTTGTCTGATTTGGGGGTGAGCTCAAATATGGGGAATGCTATCACACAGAATGAACCTCAAGGTTGAGAATAGCTAACTTTGAGGTAACCACAGACCAAGCTTTAGGTCTGGCATCTAGCCTTGTCAGACCAGAGAGGGCTCTCTCTTTGCCAACAAAGTGTGGCTGCAATAAATAAAATATTAGGCTAGCTATGGATTGCGGGGATTTGTTTGAAAAGTTTAGGGTCGAAATAGCAAGAGAAAGGATGATTTGTACTGTGGAGTCGATGCCAATTCCTACCGACAAACTTGGGGCAAGTTAAGTGCCATGTTCAGCCAAATAAAGATTGCGACTGTGAAAAGAATAGAGGAGAGAAAGCCCGCTGCCCTGCAGGCATCAAATAGGGGATGGATCTGCTGTAGCAGCTTTAGACGAAAGAGAGACACGAGGTTTCTCAACAGAGCATCTAGCAAAGGATGAATTCTAGAAAGACAACCATTACAATTAATAGCAAAATCATCATGAAAGAAGCATCATTACAGATGAATTCATAACATATCTCTTAGATAATGCTGAAATAAGACAGAAAATTGCTTTATTAAAATGATATTCAGGAAAATTTTACACAATGCCAAGCAGCCTCTCTGCTGCCAAAATCGAACCCTTGCATCTTCAAACTAATCCTATTTATAATATTACATATTAATCATTGATTCCTAAACATAGGAATCAAAATAATTAAAATAGAAAAACAAACTAAAACCTAAATATGTTTTTTATGCGGTCAAATTACATAAATTAAATTATAACAAAATAACCTAATTAAATCTCAAAAATAAAAAAGAACAATTAATTTGCTGCCACAAGTCGAATGGCCAAAGCCTGTTTTGGAACATCACTGGAAATCATGGATAATCTGGGACGCTGATCAAATCGCCCTCCACCTGCGCTCTATAGATGCCTTGGGTTCCTGGAATATTTGCCACTTGTTCATTGAATATTTTGAATACTGCCACCTCTCCTTCAAAAACTCAATGTTGTTGATCTCATAGCTAAAATACTTGTCATCAATTCCTAGAAAACATGAATTTAGCTTTACGAAGGGCAGCATCAACATGATTAGCTTCTCTCAGCACATAATCGAGATAATTCTACTCTAAAACACGTTCTCCTACTCCCTGACTGCCACCTTGCACCTGCACGAATTTTGGAGTTGGTTGATATTATGCTTCAGAAATTTGCTACTCACTCTCGGTTGTTGATTTAGAAATGTAGCCATTTGTGACCGATCTGGAATTACTTGACTTAAATTGACACTTATGCGTTTATCTTCACCTTTGAGAAGCTCTGGCACTTGTTGTTTTGGATACCCAAATTTTACTTTGAAAATTTCTTCGAAACCGGACTACAAAATCAAGTGTCTGATCCATAATCTGTTTATTTTGATTGTAGAATTGTCTTGAAAACATGATCCTTGAATAGTTGTAGATAGCAGTGTAGCTCCATGATCGGTCACAATTCTAGTATATTCTGAGTTTCTTGACACAAATTTTGTTAAAGTTCAAACTGTCTCAAATTGAAGCTGATGTAATGTGTGCTTTGCAAGAAACTTTACCAATTATACGAATACACCCTCAACAATAACATCTTCGGTTGGAAGACTGCGTTTAAAATAGAGAGAATTCTTCTACATTGAATTGATGCTTCTAACTTTAATATAGGACCATAAGACCAGACTTCCTACCAAGCCTTGCATTTGAATTCCTTTCACTTTGTGTACAATAATGAAATAGAGATGTGTTCCAGCAAGTAGACATAGATGACGACAACCACCTGTGAAGTAATAATCGTCTCTATAAATACATCGCCTCTGATTTGGAGTTTCAATTTTTTGATTCATTGTATAATATTGGTCCCATCCTTTGAATCTGAGCTTGTAAGTAGTTCTTGAAAGGTGGAATTACTTGGTCACTGCCGCAATTCTAGTTGCAAGTAAAAACTTGGAAGCCAATACAAATGCTAGTAGTTTCCTCCTCCAAATAAAATATCCATGGACCAACTGCAAGAGAAATAACCATCTGAAGAATAACAATTGAAAATTTGTGAACACCAACAGCCAAACCTTAAACTCTTCAGCATCTACAATAACATGAGCATGTAGAAGAACAGATGTTTTTTTGCAGCCATTGACCATCTCATCTTCTCCCGTCGTCGATTCTCGCCAAACCCAGGAGCGCAGCGCCACACTCAGGAGCGCAACGCCACACTCCCATAAGCGCAGCGCATCAGCCAAGAGTTCAGCACCACTGACAACATACCCCACTTGTCTTGTCAAAAGCATCATTGCCAGGTAAAATCATCTGTCTATCATTATCAATAACTAGACCACCAGCATTATGTGCTTCCGGAGTAGAGTGTTTCTCATAATTCAAATCTAAAACACGCACTACGTGTGACCTTGACTGAGAAGACGGATTGAGAGCTTCAGCAGAAACTAACGAGTCACATTGATCTGTATTTACTGAACTGGGTACAGCAATAATATTCAAGCCCATGCTCTGATCGATTTTGTGCCTCACTTTCTCCATAAGAATAACCAACAAAATAATGCCATCACCACTTAAACTCTGAACATCTTCTTCAATGGATTCATTATCCACTTCTGTTGCACAACCAAAAATCCAGTCCCACTGGCTTTGGAAATAAGCATAAATTTTAGGCAATATAGAGACTATAACAATTTGAAACAAGTGACCTCCATAACTGACACATACTCAAATGATTTAGCATCATCATTTGCCCAAACAAGAAAATTAATCCTTCACTTCTCTACCTGAAAAGATCTGATAGCCAAATTGGACTGTTGAGATTAAAAATGTCAGGCCAAAAACTTAACAAAGATAATTTAGCAGTCGAAATGCATCATTCACCTTTCAAAACTTAGCATATTTCATGCTCGAGATCTATAGACTTATTTACTGGAGGTTGAAAACCTACATAGAAAACTCCTTTGTTTTCAAATACTCTTGCCACTGTAGACCCTGCTTGTACACTCTTCTTTGAAATGGAAATTGCTACTGGACCAACAAAGACCATTGGCAATGCACCTTTATCTAACTTTTTAAATAAACATAGTTGTACTCTCCCATGCTTAATTGACAAGCAAAAACAAGGCTACTACGTTTGTCGAGGAAATGAAAATGATTTCCAACTCTCCCTGTCCCTGTCATGCAACCCCAACATTAACAAGATAATTTTCATTTTGCTTGTACATGCTGCTAGTTCATGTTTATATGCAATTCCCTTCTTTAGGATCTTACTCATTCTTTTATTAACCATTTCTCTATGTTTTTAGGTCTAAGAGCGGTAAACTGATTTGAATTTGAGAATGGCTTCCAAAATTCTCCAATAAAAATTGGTTTACATTCATTACTTTTGTCAAGTTTTCTCCTCCTAGATCCTGTAGTCTGCTCTCTTCATGTAGGTCTGCTTTCCTTTCATGTATATAGTACTTGTTAGAACCCTCATAAAGACAGGCAAATGGACAAAGGACTAGACTTCCACAGGTTTATTTGCAAGAAAACTCTCCAGATGATCTTAAGTTCCTTGGATTAGCAAGATCTAAAGTCCAGTTCAATATCATTATGAATTTGAACACAATTAAAATACTATTCTTCGAAACTGCCCTGTCTCTAAATACTTTTGTACATATAGTATACTTTTGGGTCTTGGGCCAATGCACTCAGTGAGATAACTTTCTTCAGTGAGGACAAATAGAACAAGAATTGATTTGAAAATTTTGTTTTCCTCCAGGTCCTCCTACGCTGCAAAACATTGAACTCTTCTGAAATTATAATATTAATCCAATCGCTTCTCATATGACACTTGAAACAATTTTTAAACATAACTGTCTATATTTAATTTCCATCTTCATCTTTATGTATGCAAGGGCCACCTCAACCTTTACCATCCTCTCAACAGTTTGAAAAGAAATAAAAACTTAACACAAGGGATTACAAGTGAGAATTTGATTGGATTATAATTCCATCCATATGCTTAACGCAAGGGAGAAATAACAACTCTATGACCAAAATTTTGAATAATGCTAGTCCCTTAGACTTTGAGCTTGAATGGAGACAAAAACTCTGCAATGAAATTAACCTTTCACTTTGAGCTCTGAAAGAACATGGTCCAAAATTTGTAGCTTGCCACATGCTTTTATTCCAACATCTAAATATTCATTTTCTGGAAAACTTTTCATAAGTGAGTTTTCCAATGACTGATCCACCAGATAAGGGTGATTGCAACACTTCCTCAATGATAGAAGTACATCCCTAAGAATCTCGGCAGAATCAATTATTTTTTAACACGAACATAATGAATCACAATTCTTGACGAGTGTTTTGCAATAGCTCCAGCTGCACAATGGTGAACTCCATTGGTACCCAATGCTCTATCAATTTAATACGTGAGATATTATCTGATGTATGTTCATATATAATGTAATCCTTTATATTTTTCTCCATTTGAGTTCTCTTTTTCTCTATCACAGTCCAGCCACTGACATCTCCTAGTTTCCTCTGGATCATTAAACACATAAACCGCTGCACGGGGAGATCTTTGAGTTAATCATTCCTTCGGTCATATCTTTTGATCCGGGCGCTGGTTCTGTGAGTATGATATACCGTTGGAAAGCTCTTTCCGAGCTGTTTCTGATGGACAAACTTATCACATGTTTTGTGCTAAAGATCATGTGCAAAACATCTAACCAAACCAAACCTAGTAAGAGCTCATGTTGATCCCTGGTGACAAGCTGCAAAGACTGGAACTAACATCGGCCTTATTGGGGATGGAAGCTCCTTGGAGGTGTCAAGAAAACCATAGACCAAGTGCCTCATCCATTGGGCAATACGGTCAAACAGCTGCAAACTCAAAACAACTCATACCAATCCAAACATACACATACTGCAACCTGTACATAACAAATATTGGAAACTGAAACGCTGCCTTTGGCAGCTTATTTATTTACAAATCTACCCTAATCTGATGCAAAATCAATAGATCAAGTAATGCTATAATGCCAGACCAACCAGTCAAGTAATTGTGATGGTGCTTGGAAATGCTCGAACCAGGACACAATTGGAAATGTTGACAGCCATCCATGCACAAACTGAATTTGGCTGTGTGAAAGACAATCTGACTTACCATTCAAACTAAAAAAATACTCCATATATGCGACAACAGGATCAAAGAAACCTAACACTGTTTGCTGCCCTAACTCCTCAACACAGACCTCCAACTACAAACTGTCAATGCAAGCATCCACGGGCAGCCCTATTATTTCTTGTTTTGAAGGAGGGAGAGTTTCCAAGAACTCTTTGGGATCTCGGAATTCATATGATTGGATCTAATCATTTAAATATTGAATCTCCTTCTCAAATTTTTCAACAACTAATTCAAAGAAACCAGTTTTAGCTTTAGGAGGAAACTTCGGAGATCTCAAACATTGAAGCATGGTAATGAAAAATACTTCATCAATTTCAATATCCACTAACTGATCTCTAACTTCTTTTAAAACTTCACAAAACACAGGTTTTTCCACATACCCTACCATTTTATTTTAGTGCATGAACGGATCAGTGAGCGCTGGAATCTCTGGATTGAGTTGGAGTCGCCAGGTGAATGTTTCAGCCTTCATATGTGTCTGACTGTTGTCCACCATCAGCAACCAGATCTGCAACTTGAATGATCTTTCCCGAAGAAGATCTATCACCTCGTCCCCAGCAACGGCGCCAATATGTTATCACTCAGAATGAACCTCAAGGCTGAGAAAAGGTAACTCTAAGGTAACCACAGACCAAGCTTTAGGTCTGGCATCTAGCCCTGCCAGACTAGAGAGGGCTCTCTCTTTGCCAACAAAGTGTGGCTGCAATAAATAAAATCTTAGGCTAGCTATGGAGTGCGGGGATTTGTTTGAAAAGTTTTGGGTCGAAACAGCAAGAGAAAGGATGATTTGGACTATGGAGTCGATGCCAGTTTCTGCCGGCAAACTTGGGGCAAATTAAGTGCCATGTTCAGCCAGATAAAGATTGTGAATGTGAGAAGAATAGAGGAAAGAAAGCTCGCTGCCCTGCAGGCATCAAACAGGGGATGGATCTACTGTAGCAGCTTTAGACGAAAGAGAAACACGAGGTTGCTCAACAGAGCATCTAGCAAAGGATGAATTCTACAAAGACAACCATTACAACTAACAGCAAAATCATCATGAAAGGAGCATCATTACAGATGAATTCCTAACATATCTCTTAGATAATGCTGAAACAAAGCAGAAAAACAAAATATGTAAGTGAATTACAGGAAAAACATACTAAACATCAACACCGTGATGATCCTAGGTCCAAAGGGTAAAAAACTGCTTTATTAAAATGATATTTAGGAAAATTTTACACAGTGCCAAGCAGCCTCTCTGCTGCCAAAATCGAACCCTTACATCTTCAAACTAATCCTATTTATAATATTACATACTAATTATTGATTCCTAAACATAGGAATCAAAATAATTAAAATAGAAAAACAAACTAAAATCTAAATATGTTTTTTATGCGGTCAAATGACATAAATTAAATTATAACAAAATAACCTAATTAAATCTCAAAAATAAAAAGGAACAATTAATTTGTTGCCACAAGTTGAATGGTCAAAGTCTGTTTTGGAACATCGCTGGAAATCAGGGATAATCTGGGATGCTGATCAAATTACCCTCCACCTGTGCTCTGTAGATGCCTTGGGTTCCTGAAATATTTGCCACTTGTTCATTGAATATTTTGAATACTTCCACCTCCCCTTCAAAAACTCAATGTTGTTGATCTCATAGCTAAAATACTTGTCATCGATTCCTAGAAAACGTGAAAGTCCAAGAGGAGATGTGAAGTCAGCTTTACGAAGGGTAGCATCAGTGTGATTAGCTTCTCTTAGCACATAATCGAGATAATTTTGCTCTAAAACATGTTCTCCTCCTCCCTAACTATCGCCTTGCACCTGCACGAATTTTTGAGTTGGTTGATATTATGCTTCAGAACTTTGCTACCTCACTCTCCGTTGTTGATTTAGAAATGTAGCCATTTGTGACCGATCTGGAATTAATTGACTTAAATTGCCACTTATGTGTTTATCTTCACCCTTGAGAAGCTCTGGAACTTGTTGTTTTGGATACCCAAATTTTATTTTGAAAATTTCTTCAAATCCGGGCAGCAAAATCAGGTCTCTGGTCCATAATCTGTTTATTTTGATTGTATAATTGTCTTGAAAACATGATCCTTGAATAGTTGTAGATAGCAGTGTAGCTCCATGATCGGTCACAATTCTGGTATATTCTGAGTTTCTTGACACAAATTTTGTTAAAGTTCAAATTGTCTTAAATTGAAGCTGAGGTAATTTGTGCTTTGCAAGAAACTTTACTAGTTATACGACTACACCCACAACAATAACATCTTCGGTTGGAAGACTGCGTTTAAAATAGAGAGAAGTCTTCTACATTGAATTGATGCTTCTAACTTTAATATAGGACCAGAAGACCAGACTTCCTACCAAGCCTTGCATTTGAATTCCTTTCACTTTCTGTACAATAATGAAATAGAGATATGTTCCAGCAAGTAGACATAGATCACGACAACCACCTGTGAAGTAATAATCATTGTCTCTCTATAAATACATCACCTCCGATTTGGAGTTTCAATTTTTTGATTCATTGTATAATAGTGGTCCCATCCTTTGAATCTGAGCTTGTAAGTAGTTCTTGAAAGGCGGAATTACTTGGTCATTGTTGCAATTCCATTTGCAAGTAAAAACTCAGAAGCCAATACAAATGCTAGTAGTTTCCTCCAAATAAAATATCTATGGACCAACTGTAAGAGCAATAACCATCTGAAGAATAACGATTGAAAATTTGTGAACACCAATAGTCAAACCTTAAACTCTTCCAGCATCTACAATAACATGAGCATGTAGAAGAACAGAGATGTTTTTTTGCAGCCATTGACCATCTCATCTTCTCCCGTCATCGATTCTCGCCAAACCCAGGAGCGCAGCGCCACACTCCCAGAAGCGTAGCGCATCAGCCAGGAGTACAGCGCCACTGACAACATACCCCACTTATCTTGTCAAAAACATTATCGCCAGGTAAAATCATCCGTCTATCATTATCACTAACTGGACCACCAGCGTTATGTGCTTCCGAGGTAGAGTGTTTCTCATAATGAAAATCTGAAACATGCACTACGTGTGACCTTGACTGAGAAGACGAATTGAGAGCTTCAGCAGAAAATAGCGAGTCGCATTGATCTGTATTTGCTGAACTGGATACAGCAATAATATTCAAGCCCATGCTATGATCGATTTTGTGCCTCACTTTCTCCATGAGAATAACCAACAAAATAATGCCATCACCACTTAAACTTTGAACATCTTCTTCAATGGATTCATTCTGCACTTCTGTTGTACAACCAAAAATCCAGTCCCACTGGCTTTGGAAATAAGCATAAATTTTAGGCAATATAGAGACTATAACAATTTGAGACAAGTGACCTCCACAACTGACACATACTCAAATGATTTAGCATCATCATTTGCCCAAACAAGAAAAATAATCCTTCACTTCTCTGCATGAAAAGATCTGATAGCCAAATTGGACTGATAAGATTAAAAATGTCAGACCAAAACTTTGCAAACAAAGATAATTTAGCAGTCGAAATGCATCATTCACCTTTCAAAACTTAGCATATTTCATGCTCGAGATCTATAGACTTATTTACTGGAGGTTGAAAACCTGCATAGAAGACTCCTTTGTTTTCAAATACTCTTGCCACTGTAGAACCTGCTTGTACACTCTTCTTTGAGGTGGAAGTTGTTACTGGATCAACAAAGACCATTGGCAGTGCACCTTTATCTAACTTTTTAAATAAACAAAGTTGTACTCTCCCATGCTTAATTGACAAGCAAAAACAAGGCTACTGCATTTGTTGAGGAAATGAAAATGATTTCCAACTCTCCCTGTCCCTGTCATGCAACCCCAACATTAACAAGATAATTTTCCTTTTGCTTGTACATGTTGTTGGTTCATGTTTATATGCAATTCCCTTCTTTAGGATCTTACTCATTCTTTTATTAACCATTTCTCTATGTTTTTAGGTCTAAGAGTGGTAAATTGATTTGAATTTGAGAATGGCTTCCAAAATTCTCCAAAAAAAAAATTGGTTTACATTCATTACTTTTGTCAAGTTTTCTCCTCCTAGATCCTGTAGTCTGCTCTCTTCATGTAGGTCTGCTTTCCTTTCATGTATATAGTACTTGTTAGAACCCTCATAAAAACAAGCAAATGGATGAAGGACTAGACTTCCACAGGTTTATTTGCAAGCAAACTCTCCAGATGATCTAAAGTTCCTTGGATTAGCAAGATCTAAAGTCCATTTCAATATCCCTATGAATTTGAACAAAATTAAAATACTATTCTTCGAAACTGCCCTGCCTCTTAATACTTTTGTACATATGGTATACTTTTGGGTCTTGGGCCAATGCACTCAGTAAGATAACTTTCTTCAGTGGGGACAAATAGAACAAGAATTGATTTGAAAAAATTGTTTTCCTCCAGGTCCTCCTGCACTGCAAAACATTGAACTCTTCTGAAATTATAATATTAATCCAATCGCTTCTCATATGACACTTGAAACAATTTTTAAACATAATTGTCTATATTTAATTTCCATATTCATCTTTATGTATGCAAGGGCCACCTCAACCTTTACCATCCTCTCAGCAATTTGAAAAGAAATAAAAACTTAACACAAGGGATTACAAGCGAGAATTTGATTGGATTATAATTCCATCCATATGCTTAATGCAAGGGAGAAATAACAACTCTATGACCAAAATTTTGAATAATGCGAGTCCCTTAGACTTCGAGCTTGAATGGAGACAAAAAATCTGCAATGAAATTAACCTTTCACTTTGAGCTCTGAAAGAACATGGTCCAAAATTTGTAGCTTGCCACTTGCTTTTATTCCAACATTTAAATATTCATTTTCTGGAAAACTTTTCGTAAGTGAGTTTTCCAATGACTGATCCACCAAATAAGGGTGATTGCAATGCTTCCTCAATGATAGAAGGACATCCCTAAGAAGCTCATTAGAATCAATTATTTTTGAACACAAACATAATGAATCACAATTCTTGACGAGTATTTTGCAACAGCTCCAGCTGCACATCAGTGAACTCCACTGGAACCCAATGCTCTATCAATTTAATACGTGAGATATTATCTGATGTATGTTCATATATAATGTAATCCTTTATCTTTTTCTCCATTTGAGTTCTCCCTTTCTCTTTCACAGTCTAGCACTAACATCTCTTAGTTTCCTTTGGATCATTAAACACGTAAACAGCTGCACGGGGAGATCTTTGAGTTAATCATTCCTTCGGTCATATCTTTTGATCTGGGAGCCAATTTGGGAGTATGATATACCGTTGGAAAGCTCTTTCCGAGATGTTTCTGATGGAAAAACTTATGACATGTTTTGTTTTGATGATCATGTGCAAAACATCTAACCAAACCAAACCTAGTAAGAGCTCATGTTGATCCATAGTGACAGGCTGCGAAGACTGGAACTAACAGGGAAGAGGGGTCTGAGTTGGAGGATAATATGTTGGAAGATCCATCAAGCACGGGACTAACAGAAGCAAGTCCACACTCTCAAGAACAACTTGCAACCAACGGGCTAGCTCCTCAAGCCATCGGTGGGATGCCAACCTCAGTTCCGTACTCTCTAGGTTTTCCTTCATCCATTCCTAATGTTTCTCCACTTAAAAAATATTTTTCTATTTTTGGAAATGATTGGAGTCATGCTTCTGGGGGTTTGGGATCTAAAGTGTCACATCCAGTCTCTAAGTATGTTTTTTTCCAGGTCAAATGTCCTATTCCCTCCCCACGGATGGCCCTTTCCTACCCGAGAGTCTCTATATCTTCTGAGTTTTCTAGGGACCAACATGTAGGGGATCTTATTTATAACTTGCAATCTAGACACATCTTTTTTCTTTATGAAGTTCAGTCGGGTGGTTTAGAACAAATCATGCTTTCCTCTCTTAATTCTAAGACTCATGGGAGGAAATCAATTTTGTCCTAAGAAAATAAAAAGCTAGAGAAGATATGGTTGTAGGTATAAAGTCATCCATTACTGGGCTTCTTATACCTTTGAATGCCTAGGGGTTGTTTGCTTAATGAAAATTTTATCTTTCAGTTGTAGAGGTTTGGTAGGTTCCCCCAAAAAAATGTGCTTAAGAGGATGGTTAAGGTTGAGGGCCTAGATATTTATTTTCTCTAGGAAACCTTAGGAGTTAGGGAGGCAGTCTCAAAAACACTAGAATATTTGTTGGGTGGTCAGCATTTTATTGCCTCGGATGCTCGTGGTTGTTCAAGGGGTCTTACTGCTAGTAGGTACATGCACAAAGTTATTATACAAAAATTTTGGAGTGTTAGTTCTAGGATGGAGATCAACGTTTTCTCATTGGAGCTGGGGGCTCCATTCATTTGCATTAATATATATGGGCCTTGTGAAGGTAGAGTGGATTTCTAGAACTTATTTTCTGGGTTGAAGGTGATGGAAGTTGAGAATTTGATTATTGGGAGGGATTTAAACTTCTCTTTAGGCATTGTTAATTCTTGGGGTCCTGGGGCCAGAGTTGGTATTATTTATTACTGCTTTGTTTATAAGCTAGTGGAAAATAAATTGTTGAATGTAGAGCTATTAAAGCTCAAATCTACTTAGAGAAACCATTGTGTTCAGGAGTATTGAATTGCAAAAAGGATTGATGGATTTTTAGTGGCTGAAGCAATGGTGGAGTGTTTCAATAATATAGGATAGTGTGTTGGTTTTGAGGGAGAATCTAATCACTCTCCCATTCTGTTGGAGCTTAAATATCATGGCCCCAAGCTAGGTAGTCTATTCAAATTAATTCTACATGGATAAAAGACGAAGATTTTGTAAAATTATTGAAGGAAAGTTGGATCTCTCATGATCCAAATAATGGATCTTCGATTGCCCATCAATTTAAAGAGAGACTCAAATGGGTAAAGAGTATGGCTATGGATTAGAATAAGAAGAAATGTAAGAGAGAGGAGGAGGACCTTGTTGACATAGAAAGGGAGATTCTTATTGTCTCTCTAGGGAAGGGGGCTTTCTAAATGTGTAATCTAGAAGAAAAAAATGGCTAATCTGGAAACCCATAGGAAGGCTATTCTAGAGGAACAAAAATATTCTTAGAGACTGAAAAGCAGAGCCATCTGACTTGAAAGCAAGGATGAGAACACAAAATTATTCCAAGCTTATGCCAAGGGAAGGATGTTGTGCAATACAATATGGAATCTTCAAGATGAGGAAGGTAGGGACTTACTAATTTTGAAGGTCTTGCTTCCTTAGTTCATGATCATTTTCAGAAATTGTCTAAGGAGGTTGAAGGGATAGTTTCACTGAAGTCATTAGGGTAGCCCAATTATTTCCAAGTTTTGTGGATGATTAAGACAATAGAGATCTTTTGGAGGAAGTATCTGAAGATGAATTGAATGGTTTTTTGAGCTTATTAGCAAGGATCTATTGGGAGTTGTAAATGAATCAAGAATGGTAGGTAGAGTCTTGGTGGCCTTAAACTCTACCTTCGTATCCCTTATTTATAAAGTGTGCAATCCTAATTCCTTTGAATACTTTCGTCCCACTTATCTATGTAATTGTATCTCCAAGGTCATTTCCAAAGATTAAATCTTATACAATCGAAATCTATTTCAAAATAAAAATTTGGGTTTCTTCAAGGGAGACAGATTCATGAAGCCAATTAAGTGGCCCAAGAAGGTCTTCATAGTATCAAAACTCTTATATTAAAAGGAGTTGTGATTAAAATTGATCTCACAAAGCTTGTGACCATGTGATATGGATGTATATTAAACTCCTATTGACTCACTTAGGTTTCGATATTGATTTTATTAGTTGGTTCATGGGTTGCATTCGATCTGTTTCTTTTGTAGATATGATGAATGGGTTAGCCTCACATTTTTTCCATGCTCAAAAAGGTCTGAGACAAGGTTGTCCCTTGTCTCCATTATTGTTCCTATTGGCATCTAAAGGTCTCAGTCATTTGTTGGAAGATGAAAAATGTAGAGGTGATTTCTATGGTTTTGTTATTGCTAATTCTCTTGCAATCACTCATTTATTGTTTATTGATGAATTATTAATTTTCTATAATGGTTCCTATAGAGATGTTGCTAAATTACATAAGATCATTGACATGTTTGGGAAAGCTACATGTATGGTTGTCAATGATAGGAAATCCTCTATCTCTAATAGAAACCTGGAAGCTCATGAACTACATAATCTTATAAATTCTTTCCCTTTTCACCTGTTAGAGCTAGAAGTAGGTTTAAAATACCTGGAATTTCATTTAAAACTACATTTATATATAAATAATATTAGTCACGGTTGATTGCAAAGCTAGAGAAAATATAAAAAGGATGGAGCTTAAGGTGGTAGTTAAGAGAAGGGAGGTTATTCTTGGTTAAATTGGTGTTAGAATCCATTCTTTTGTTCTAGATGTTATCAAAATGGATCCCTTAGGGAGTGTTAGAAAAACCTAAAAGGATATATTTCAATTTTTTGTGGGTTAGAATTCAAGAAAAGTTTGTTCTCCCTTGGTTCAAAAGGGGCCATATTACTTTTCCTAAAATGCTTGGTGGTTGGTGTATCAAAATCCCTTAGACAAAAATGTGGATGGAGAATTTTATCCACTCACAGCTTGTGGACTTTGGTGGTATAATAGAAGTACATTAATCCCTTCTCTCTGTAAAAATTCCTTGTAGATTCAAACTTCAGATTTTAATATGCTAAAACAATTGACTTGAATCTACTCTACTCATCAGTGGAAATAATAAATGATTGATGAAATCATGAAGCATATAAGAGAAAGAATTCAATCACACGTAACATAATGATTTCATGGGGAAATCACAACTAAAAACCCCTACTATTTGTATATTGTGTTAATCAGAAAATATGAGAAGATTACAATGTTTTTCTCAAGCCCGAGGAATCTCTGCACTATCTCTATCTATATCACTACTTCCTAGACAATCTCAAGTGAATACTTAGCCAATTTCTTGCTTGCCCAAGTCCCTATTTCCTTGCGTTGTTCCCTTGGGAATTAGCCCCTATTTAATTGAGAAACTCCACAATTATGAATTGTGAAATCCTCATAGGCCTTCCTCTGATTGCATGCACCATCAGTTCAACTTAGATGATTTTACAACTGATAGTACAGTATCCCTAAACTCCAATCTCAACTGGGTCTTTCTCTGATCCGACATGCATGAGTTAATAATGAGTGAATATTGAGTTTATTGGTTGATCACTGTAGGCAGCACCCCATTATTCGACAAGAAGCACCCCAATACTATAGGTTACACCCCACTACTGCAGATTGCACCCCACCACTAGACCTCTTGCTAATTCCTCCATCAGTTGGAACTAGTTTAACTGACTTTAACTCAATTAGACTGAATTAAATAATTACAACTCAAAATAAACTCAACTAGTGCTCCTAATTGTACGACACACTCTACATGACTCTAGTTAGACCCTCAACTTGAATTAACTTAGTTAACTAAGTCAAATTAACTTAGTTAACTATTACAAGTTGTCATGAGATGTGGAGTTACAATTTTATACCCAATTTAATTTAAGGACAAAATTAAATTAGGACTTTTTTGTTGCATTTTCAACACACCCTCCCAACAATAAAGGGATTATCTACTACCCCGATCATCCCTCTATGAAACTCGAATTTTCATCTTGACAATGCCTTTGTCAAAATATATGCATCTTGCTCCTTTATAGGAATGTAATCTAGCAACATGATTCTCCTCTGCACACAATCTCGTAGATGGAGATACCGGATGTCGATATGCTTGGACCAATCATGAAAAACTGGATTCTCATATATTTTGATACAACTTTGATTATCACATTAAATCACTATAGGATCCATCTATTGACCAAATAACCCAACAAGGATCTTCCTCATCTAGATAGTCTCATAAGCTCCTTGACTAGCAGCCATGTACTATACTTCCGTTGAACTGAGTGCAGCAGATCTCTACTTCTTGTTGTACCAAGAAACAGTTACTGACCCAATACTAAATATTCCCCTTGATGTTCTCTTCTTGTTAGATGGACTCCTTACCCAATCTGCATCTGTGAAGCCTTGAAGCTTCACCCCCTATGTTTGTCTATACCAAAGACCAAACTGAGTGGTGCCTCAGTCGTGTGTTCACCAAATACATAATTGAACCCACAAGTTATCTATAAATAGTAGCCTCCACTACTTCATCTGAAGTAGCATATTCCTTCCACCAATTACCTGCTAGAGGAGTCTCCATGGGTTTGCTACTCTCCACGTGGAACTTCTTTAGTATCTCATTGGCATACTTTCCCAGAGAGACAAAAGGTTCCCCATCTCCTTTCCATACTTCCATGCCAATAAAGTAATGCATGAGCCCCAGGTCCTTCATCTAGAATTCTCTTGCAATATCCTCTTTGTAATATTGTATCAACTTCCCATCTCCTATTAGAATCAAATCATTGACATACAATACTATAATCAACAATTTACCTTCAACCACATTATGGTAAAGGTTCACATCTACTTCACTTATGGTGAATCCCAACCAAGTGAAATAGTTGTCAATCCCGGTGTACCAAGCACGGGATGCTTGTTTTAGTCCATATAGTGCTCACTTGAGTCTACACACATGTGACTCTCTATTGAATGTCTCAAATCCTTCTAGATGTTAAATATACACCTCTTCCTCAATCATACCATTGATGAATGTTGTCTTCACATCTATCTGATGTCTCTTCCATCCCATCTTCGTTGAAAGTTCTATAATAGATTTCATTGAAGAGTAGCTTTCTGCTGGAGCAAAGGTCTCCTCGTAATCAATTCCTTCCACCTAAGAGAACCTTTTGGCCACAAATATGGCCTTGTATTTCTCCACACTCTCATCTGTTTCTTTATTTACCTTGTAAATCCATCTAGAAATCACCATTGACTTATTTTCTGGTCTTGGTACCACTTCCAAAACACTGTTTCTGATAATGGAGTCGTACTCCTCAACCATGGCATCAACCCATACTGGTTGATGCACTGCTTCCTCGAATGAGGATGGCTGAACCTCTACACTCTCGCTCATCATAGATATGTAGCCATTGTACCAATCTGGTGACCTCCTCTGCCTGCATTATGATGTGGGTGCTCCCACATTCTCTCTAGAATCATGAATCAATCTGTCAGCCTCTCTAGTGTGCTTCCTTCCATCTCTGGAAGTCTTTGCATGAGTGGGTGCTTCCACTCTCTACTCCTCTGCATGTGCCTACTCCACATCATCCTGAGGTTCCTCCTTTGGATCCAAAAGCTCCTCATCTACATGTAATTGAAGCTCCCTCTCAAGGGAACATCTCATGGCCTTCTCTTCGTAGAAATTCATATCTCTATGAACCACTGTCATCATGTTGAATGGCAGGTACACCTGATAGTTGTGAGGTGTATCAGTGTACCCCACAAATATGCCCAACTTAGATGTTGTCTCTAGCTTTTTTCATGCATCCTTGGTAACATGGCAGTAGACTAATGAACAAAAGATCCTGAAGTGTGTCGCATCTAGTTTCTTACCTAAAAAAAATATTCTTCTAGTGTACTCAAACCTAGAATTTGATGAGGGCTTTTGTTATGCAAATAAACAGTTGTGATTCATACTTTGGCCCACAAGTGCAATGGTAGGCCCTGATCATGCAATGTCACCTATGCAACTCCCATAATATTTATGTTCTTCCTTTGAGTCACCACATTTTGTTGTGGGTTATGAGGTGATATTAACTCTCCTTGAATGCCTTCTAATGCACAGAAGTTCTTGAATTCATTCGACAAATATTCTCCATCGTTATCGCTTTTGAGAGATTTTACTTTCTTGCCAATATCTTTCTCAACAAATTCTTTAAATTCACAAAATTTAATGAATGTCTGATCTTTTTCTGCATGGAGAAAATCCAGCACTTACAATAAAAATCATCAAAAAATATTACATAATACTTGTGCTTGGCCATGGAGGCTATCAAGAATGGTCCACACACCTCTGAGTGAACTCTATCAAGGATCGCTTGTGCTTGACTGTCTTTATCATGAAAGGAAGATTTGGTGTACTTCCTCGTTTACACCCATTACATGTGTCTCTCTGCTCTAGTGTACCCTTGGGAAGTCCTGTAGAAATTTCTTGCATGGTCTTCAAAGCTCTGTGGTGCAAGTGACGCGATCTTCTATGCCACAACTCACCGATGTCTCAACTCTACACCTTTTCTTCTTTTGTGCTCAAAGCAGCGCAGTATTCTACATCCAATTTGTAGAGGTTCTTCACCCAAACCCTGATCTACTTCACCTGTCCTGAGGCTATGTGATGAAGGAAAGCCTTTCCCTTACTAAATATCACATCGTAGCCATGGTCCTCTAACATGGCAGCTGAAACCGAATTATTCTTCAAACCTGGAACATACATGACATCTTTTAATGTGAGAGGAGAAACAGACTCCCTCTGAAAGGTAACAGTATCGATGTCGGTCGCGTTATACCTCCCATCATCTCCCATCTCTATGTGCATCTGGAGGTTCTTCTCTTCCAAGTCACTGAAGAACTCTTTGTTGCCAGTCATATGGAATGAGGCTTCATTATACAGGTACCACACACTACCCATAATTGGTGTCACTATGCAAGCGATGAGGGTGAAATCTAGCTCAAATTTTGAAGCAAGAGCTTCACCTACCACTCCTCCTAAGGGCTTCTTACCGGCCTTCTTGTGCGGACACTTTGTGGCATAGCATCCTAGCTCGTGATAGTGAAAACATTTAATCTTCGACATGTCCTTCTTCTTTTCGCCCTGGTTGGAATCTAAGTTCGAATGGGATGGCTTCCCCTTCCCTTTCTTTGCCTTTCCAACTAGGTCACAATTCTCCTCATCATCATGCTTGGATGAGGATCCATCTATGGTGTTCTGTCAAATCTCTTCTTGTACCAAGTCGAACCACAAACGCTCTCACTTTGGTAGCTTCTCCCTCCCATTAAATGAGTCCTAATAGTTGTGCCAGCTCTTGGGAAGGCCTATAAGTGCTAGGCTCACCATATCATCTTCAACAACTATAACACCGACACTTCCAAGCTCATCCTGACATTGGGTGAACTTGGTCAACTACTTTGGTATTGTGTCGCCCTTCTCCATCTTCATATTTCTGAGCTTGTCCTTTAGTGCCAACTTCCTGTGGTCACTGTTGTTTTGAAACAGGTCTGTCAATGCCTTCCACATTGCAAATGGAGTCTCCTTACCGTGGAGGTTTGAGACAATATGATCTTGAACTCCTTCTAGGATAATCCTTCTCGCCTTTGCCACACACTTTCTCCACTTTGCCAGATCCTTAGCATCAGCTGCTAAAGGCTTAGGAATATCTTTGTTTATGAATTCCTTAAGCCCATTGTCTTTGGACACTACCTCCGTCATGTCCTTCCAAGTAATATAGCTTGAGCTACCCTCAAGGGCATATTCGAGTCTCACTCCGTAGAATGACATCCTGCTAGCTTTGAAGTATGATACTGCAAATTCGATTTCGCATACAAAAGACAAACTCATATTCTCCTCTTCTATAGTGATTTTAGCTTTGATACCATGTAGAAATTCCTTGTATATTCAAACTACAGATCGTAATATGCTAAAACAATTGACTTGAATATACTCTACTCATCAGCGGAAACAATAAATGATCGATGAAATCATGAAGTATATAAGAGAAAGAATTCAATCGCACATAACACAATGATTTTCTGGGCAAAGCCATAGCTAAAAACCCTTGCTATCTATATATTTCATTAATCAGAAAATATGAGAAGATTACCATGCTTTGCTCAATATCGAGCAACCTTTGCACTATCTCTATCTATCTCACTACTTCCTAGACAAGCTCAAGCCAATTTCTTGCTTGCCCAAGTCCCTATTTCCTTGCATTGTTCCCTTGGGAATTAGCCCCTATTTAATTCAGAAACTCAACAATTATGAATTGTGTGATCCTCATAAGCCTTCCTCTGATTGCATGCACCATTAGTTTAATTTAAATGATTTAACAACTGATAGTACATTCTCCCTAAACTCCAATCTCAATTGGGTCTTTCTCTGATCTAACATGAATGAGATGATTATGAGTGAATCTTCAATTTACTAGTTTATCATAGCATGCAACACCCCACTGTTCAACAAAAAAAACCCCACTATTGCAAGAAGCACCCCACTACTGCAGGTTACACCCCGCTACTACAGGATACACCCCACTAATGCAGGTTGCACCGCATTACTGCAAGTTACACCCCACTACTACAGGTTACACCCCACTACTGTAGGTTGCACCCCACTACTGTAGGTTGCACCCCACTACTAGACCTCCCACTAATTCCTCCATCAGTTGGAACTTGTTTAACTCACTTAAAATCAATTAGACTGAAATAAATAATTACAACTCAAAATAAACTCAACTAGTGCTCCTAATTGTAGGAGACACCCTACATGACTCTAGTTAGATTCTAAACTCAAATTAACTGAGCTAACTAAGTCAAATTAACTTAGTTAACTATTACAAGTTGTCATGAGATGTGGAGTTACAATTTTATTCCCAATTTAATTCAAGGACAAAATTAAAATATGATTTTCTTGTTGCATTTTCAACACTCTCTGGAATATTGGATAAGACTAAGGGACAAGCCACGCATTAATATTTTTGTCATTTAGTGATTTTTTCTTAATTCTTTTGATCTTATTGCCTCGGGTCTTGCTTGGAAGGTTGGAAATGGTTTAAAAGTGACATTGGGTGAGGACCCTTGGTTAGGTAGCAGGAAAAACCAACGAATTCATTAAAAGCTCATAGATCAACTTAGAGATAGAGGTATTTTGAAGCTTGCCCATATTGATAATCCAGCTCATACTTCTACTTGGCATCAAGGTTGGTGTTGTAGCAGCTACAACCACCCTCAAAAAAATTTCCATAGCTTCGTTTTGGAGCCTCCCTACCAACCATCCTCAGTAGCATGTCTTGCAATGTCAAGTACACAAGCTTCAGTGGTTTTCTAGCAGCATGACAGCCTGTGCATGATAGCTTGTTGCACTCCCCTCATCGACTGCTACTTTGGACCTAGTCCAGCTACTGGCTGAGTAGATCCCTCAAGAAATTGCACAATTCTGGAGGGGAACCAGCCTTCCCTCCAGAAATTGAACAATTCTGGAGGGGAACCAGCCTTCCCTCCAGAAATTGTAAAAATCTGACTAGTAGCCTGTTGGGCTCAGAAATTGTGCAATCTTGTCAATCAACCTTCCCAATAAAAATTACACAATATCGCCCATCAGGACTTATTAGCCCAGAAATTGCGCAATTATGGGCAGTAGTCAGTTGCTCCACCCACAAATTGTGCAATCCCTCTGGATAGCCAGCCCAGCTTCCTCCCAGAAACTGCACAAAATTTCCCCTCAGTCAAGCAGGTTGTTGCATGTGCCCTTGGGTTGACTGGTTCCACCCGATACTGAGAAAAATTGACTTGCATGCATAGGTTGCTTTTCTCGAAATACCAAAAATCAACATGCAAAAATCATCCCTAGATTTTAGGGAGCTATTTTTAGCAGTTGGGGGTTACATGTAAATATCGTTTTAGAAACTTTCCTCCAAGTGTCATTTTTTCCTAGATTTGTGGCATCCGCATCATGAACCTCAAACTCATTTATTCAACACTTCAGAGCTCATTCTTCACCTCAATATTGGAGCTCTAACATCCCATAGCACATCCAGGAGTCTTCAACACTTCCAGCTCAGCTATTTCCGAGTAAGTCCGCTTAACTTGTCTTGTGCAGCATTTCTATCGCTTTTTGTGTTTTGGCTTATGTGAGTGGTGTCTGCTTGATTTTTGTGAACTCTTGTTGTCGTTTACATGCATATTAGCTTGTGCAAGCATCATTTCAATTTTCATTAGCATCTCACTGTTGTCGCATGCATGACACTGTTTTTCACGGACGGTAGTTGATTCGACGACTCATCTCACGCACATGTATGTTGTTCCGTTTTTTGAATCTTGCATTCATTGTTTGCATGCATGGTCATTCACCTCTTCTTACACTCAGTATCGCCATGCATTCACATCTTCATTTGCTTTTAGTGTCCCGTCGGCGAGTTTGGGCAAGCTTGGCCCGGACTCTGCCTCACCAAGACAGCATTGCGCAATTCTGAGAGGGCAGGCTCAGCCTTCCTCCCAGAAAATGTGCATTTCTAGCCAGTGACTATCCTCCAATCTTGCCTTGCGCAATTCTGAGAGGCGGTGACTGTTGGCCCAAAAAATTGCGCAATGTAGGCCCTGAGCCTGCAGCACTTTCCAGCTGGAATTGCACATTGCGCAATCCCAAAACCCAGCAGGCAAGTCTGGATTGTGCACTGCGCATTTCCAACAATCAACCAACCTACTGACAATCCAAACTGCCTTTTCGTAGTTTCGACAGTTAGTTTCCTGGCCTCCCAGTGAAAATTACACAATCCTTACCAGTCAATCCCCAGCTATGTTGCATGGCATTCCTAAGGTTTTCTTTGGTTAGCTCACAGATTTCTTGCCATGCATGTCACCATGTCTCTAGATTTAGCAAGTGTTCATCTATCTCTCAATAGTTCAAGATCAATGGCCTCCTAGAGAGTAGGATCAAAGGACACTGACAGAAGCGCAACTAGAGCAGCAGTTGAGCGAGTGTCTACGAGTTTGCTGATCTACGAAGACACCAAGATTATCATAGACAAAGACATCAAGTTGAAATGGAAAGAGGCCAATGATGCATTTTCAGGCACGTTTGGGGAAGATCACGAAGTCCGCCAAGTCTATGTGAACATTCACAAGTCCGGCTTGTACCGAATTACATGCACGTATCCTGCATTCCCATGTGCGGACATGATACATTGGATCGTCTCGCACACTGATCCTGAGATGATTAAATTGAGTAGTGTCAGTGAGATGGTGATCACTATGGAGGCACCCTTCAACATACCCCGCATCAATTCCAACTCCAAGAATATCTTAAAGAACTAAGTGAAGGAGCTAGCCAAATTCAGGATGACACCCAACCAAAATTACAAGATGAAGATACTGTGAAAGGCGTATCAATAATTGGTCATCTTTGCATGTCGCTTGTATTGCCAAGCGAGCGCGAAGACCTTCCCGTAGAATTGGGTAATCACGTTGGACCAACTGGCCAGTGAAGGAAAAGCATGCAACTGATCCGACATGTTGGCTCTCAGGCTGAAGTAACAGGTAACAGGAGCTTGACAACCGCCCAAAGGTTAGCAATCAGAAATCTACATGTCCACTTACATCTTAGATGCAATCTATGCCCGTCAAGAGTTCCCAGGCTTGAAGTGGGCATGGACATCGGCAAAGACCTCTGTGAATACTTATTTTAAAATTTTGTCTGAATGCAGCTTCAAAAGAGTCATCACACAGTTGTCAGATCATTTCGTCACCCCGGTGTACAAGATGATATTTGAGCAGGATCCACCTTGCATGTCGAAGGCAACAATGGAGGCACTGATCAATATAGCAGATTGGTATGCCTCACCATCCAACACCATAATATGGATGTACACCGTGGAGAAGCCTTCGCATGTTTTGACGAAGTTTTTCGTGGACAAGATCATCATGCAAGAAGTATCATACCACATCTCAGTAGGACTGTCAGCTAGGCTGCACCGGAAGAAGAAGGCACCTTGGCCCACTCTTCCGTTGTGGATCGAGTTATACGAGATACAGAATTTCAAGAACATGGATGTCGAAGCAGAGGAGATCAAGAAATATCCTTTCAACACCCAAAGCTTCAATCCGTATGACCCTCATTGTTTTGTAAAAGATCACTATGCAAGAGTACAGTTTCAGTGGATCCACGAGGCATGTCATTGGGTGGAGGAAGATCCATGGAGATAGTTTCACAGCTTCTCCAAGCCCAATGAACTGGTCAACATCGCTATGGAATGGTTAGTGAAGTAGTATCCAGGAGAGCACCAGCAACAGCGACAGAGGTAAACATATTGGCGCATGACAAAGGTAAGAGGAAGATTTTCAATAGTGCGGAGGAAGAAAAAAGTTGCAAGTTCAAAGCAGACCCACTTGTATAGAAAGCAGCGTTGGAAATAGAGGCAAAGAGGCAATAGCGCGACAAGAGGAACACACAAAGGCAGAGAGAAAAACAGAGGATGGAGGAAATAATGAAGGAGTTGCATGAGTTGAAGGAGCAAATCCAGAAGGACTGGGAGATGTGCATACAGGACAAGGAAGTGCAGCAAGAATAGGTACATTAGGAGGCGCAACATGTATAGACAGATGAAACTGTGCCCGTACAGGTAGTAGACTCATCCAAATAGTTGGCACCAAGGAGACAGGGTGATGATTCGCAGGAGCAGGACTTCGCTAAAGAGATTGAACAAGCACTTGAGCAGATGGATACGGATATGGAGCAGCAAGAGTTAGAGAAAGACATCGACCTCACTCCTTACCACCAAGAGGTCGACCCGCCAGCTTCACCGGATCCAGAAGCAGATCAAGTCCTAAGTGACCAAGGAGATACTGAGATCCTTGGAGACAATCTAGAAGGAGAGATGCACAACATATCATTCGACGAGTCGCATCAAAGAGTTGTGCAATCTAGCAGAGTGTCCACTCCGGATGACAACACATCTCCTGCGCATTTTGAGGAATGAGTGATCGTGTCTAACGTGCGCAAACATCTAGCAACATTGGCCGATGCTACCAGATCATATCCTGAAGCCACTAGCTCGAGTGTTCGCTTCTTGTTAGCTGAGAACGAGCAAATGGTTGAGGAATTACAGACAGCCAAGCAGGGAGGAGAACTGGTTACAGCATCGCTCGAGTAGAGTTGAAGAAGTTAATACTGGATGAAGTATTGTCCCTTGAGACATTCATCCGGGCATTGTATTCTGAATTTGGTACCATGCATAAGGGAGTTGTCCATCTCAATGGTTGGTAGCAGCGATGTGCTAGGAGAGCACGTATATTGTCAAACGTGCATATTGTTGTTGACTACATGCAAACATGGACAATGAGATACAAGGGAGCCTCATTACACTTTCACAAGATGATGAAGCCTAGGGAGGTCAAGCTTAAGGCACGCATCCAAAGTCAAATCCGGAACTATGAAGATCTCTTGCAACTCATCACTATTTTTCAGGCTTCCCATGCACAAGTATTCAGGAGTATGGATGTTATTGTGCACGCACATGCGATCCCATCTATTAGGACACTCACCGAGGCAAAGAAAAAGGTACAAGTATGAAGGATCTTGACTCGTACTTTGATGAGTTGATGCGCATAGCCACCAGTGCAGACTTAGTGATAAGTGTAGACACCGTGCATCAGTATGTCGCTGGTCTAGCTGCACTCAAGACAATGATGTGCATGTTATCAAACGAGTTGGACAGAGGAGCTCGAGCAGTGTACCCAGATGTGATGGAGGCAAGATTTTGTTTCCAGAAAGATGTCACCATAGAGTACACACACACCATCATGGACTACCAAGATTGGCATCATATCGCCACCATCGACCATCATGAGGATGTCGAAGAGCTGGTCTTCCCACAGTTTTCTGAGTCATAGTGATGTCTTGCATGGCTTTCTCAAGCCTATTTTGTCTCACATGGGTACATGTGCATATTATATATGTAACGTCTTGTCAAGTGGAAGTTCAAGTGTCGATAGTTGGATGTAAGGGTCATAGAGTAGATGAAGAGTCATGAGAATAGATGAACAATCACAAAGGGGAATGTCAAGGGCCACCCCACCCTTTACTGTATATAGTCCCTCATAACTCAATGTATAGGCTTTTGGTCATCCCAGGTTGCGATAGGAGTATCTTAGAGAAAGCTTGGAGAGTATTTTAAAGAGCCTTGGCTTCTCCACTATGCGGAGCTAGTATATCTCTTTGGAGGAGTAGGCGACAGTGACTATAATGTTCCGCTATCAGAACTAGTGGTTGGTCATGGTTGTACTATATGACTGGAACTTTTACTTCTTAATATAACATAGCCAACATGTTTCATGCATATGTCGTATTGTATTTCAGCTACCTTGTTTACTCTAAATGATATATGTATTTGTTTGCTTACGCATGCATGTATGGCTTTCCTATGTATGTATGTATGCGTCTTACTGAAATGTGTTGTTGGTTTAACCATCACTTTCGATTGCTAGCTAACTTGCCTTCCATTTTATGATGCATCTTTGCTCATGTGTTCCCTTCTTAACTCGATGCTTTCACAGGTTTCCAAGGGACGCACTCACATCACACCCCATGTGTTAGAACCGTTCATGAACCTTCCTTGACTTGCCGCATATGTCACACCCTTGCTACCAGTAGGGACATCTTACTTGCCTCTACGCGCAACCGTGGTCAAGGCGATACTGTACGACCCACTGTTGGGACTCCTACACCAAACCGTCTGAGGCCTAGTTGGGACTTCTTATCGGGTAGATCCCCTGACATGTTGGCAGGTCCACCACCGTCAACATTTCTGGCACTAGAAGGAGGGCCAGATGACAAGTTGTGTACTATCATCCTATTTTGAACCTTTGCACATTTATCATGGATTTTGTCACACTCACCCCTCCATGATGTTTTTCACATGCTGAACCTCTCAACATCATGAGGGAGTTTTTTGATCTATTGCCTGAATTCACGTATGATGGTGAAGGCAAAGTAGCCTGGCCTGAGTACTTAGAAGACTTCTATGCATTCCTTGAGAATGCAGATGAGTTTTATGCTGAAGAGGTTAGCCTATTTCTTGCATACACACTTCATGAATCCCCACAACAGTGGTGCTTTAGTCTGCCAGCCGATAGCGTGCACTCACTTGAGTAGTTCAGTTTTGAGAGTTGTTGCTTGTTGGATCTGCTGCATATGTTGTTCCGAGACCTCTATGTCAAAGTGCTTCTCTGCATCAGTGCGTGCATCCCCTGCATGTGTGCGATCTTGCCTTCAAGTTCTGCTGTGATGGTGAAGGCCTCATTGATCCAAGGCTGAACACGCGCCTTCAGGACTGCTTCCTTGTGTTGTGCCACATCCACCTGCTCTTTCAGCGCTTTAGCCTGTTGCATCCGTGCGAGCCTCTGAGTGAGGGCCATCGTCTCCATAGTTCCTTTGATGTTGTCATACTGTTGTTGGAGTTCTTGCGCCTCTGTCTCTAAGCACTGGATGTTGGGGTACTCCTGCAAATTTGTGAGGACCTTAAAGGATTCTTCCAACATGTTGGTGCAGTCTCGCACTGCACTGCCAATTTCGTCCAATCCCGTTGTGAGAGCACTAGCGCGCTATTCTATGACTTCCAGATGGGTGGACGGCTGCGCCTTTAACTGCAGTTCAGCGATCTGAAGGTTCAACTCCAGCTGAACCTTTTTTATTTCCTCCCGTGCCTCACACACCCCTGCTGCTAACCTGTGGATGCGTGCCTCTACTAGGATGGCCAGCTCCGAGACGCTTTGAAAGCTTCATCTATTACCTATACCAACTGTTGATTCTGTGACACCACTTCGTCGCACTGCAAGCTCAATTTTTCCATATTGATTTTCTATTGGCTGAGGACTTGCAGTGCGCGACTCTCCCTAGCTCGTAGCTCTGCAGTTATTCCATCCTACAAAACATATAAGGTCTCTCACAGGAGTGCAGCCATATTAATACCGAGATCATTCAACGCGCTGACCGTAGGCCTGTCGGCCTCATTTGTTGTCACTAGTGCCAATTCTATCAGCACTATGGTATTCGTCATCCGCGCGTGCAACATCTATTCTATTGTCATTGTTCTGACTGCGAGGCTGGTCGAAAGGGTACCAGCCTAAGGAGGGCGCACCTGTAATTCATGCAACTGCACTATGAGGGCCCCCAACACAATCTGGTTCTCCTGCATGAAATTTTGGAGGGCCTCGAAGGTGACATTACGCACGATCTCGCTGATGTCGTGCAGATCACCCTCGATTAGGGTGATCGGGTCAATAGACAACTTCGATGCCTTGACCTTTTTGTGTGGCCCTGTCCGCTCAGTTGGGTGTGGCACTTCAACTGCGTGGACGCAGTTTGTGGGTCCATGCCTCCCTTCTTCCTCTACTTCCTACCCATGAAAAGGCAACGTTTGGTCCTTGCTCACCTTCGTGGTTGCCTCCTGTGCTACTACTACTGTTGCTACGGCCTTTTCCTGCTCAATTGTTGTCTGTGCAGCGTCCTGCGCCACCCGCACTTCTGCTGACGTTGCCTCCTTCATTCTCTTTTCTGCCAACTATGCAATGCGCAGCTTGGCCTTGTCTTTCTTTCTTTGCGCCTTCGACTTCTCTATCTCCATGATGTCTAGAGCGCACCACTCCGACGGCCATGTCTCCAAGATGTTAAAGATGACATCGTCTGTGGCTACAAAGGGTAGCTTCGTCCATTGTTTGGTCAGGTCCTTGCGCTCTAGTGTAAATGTTATGGATGTCCGCTTTAAATTCCGCAAAACTCAGAAGGTTGTTGTAGATAGTGGGCAACAACCGAGGCTTGCGGTTGATCCCCATTCTAAGGTTCATCTCCATGAACACCCAGAATATTTTACTGTCGTAGATTCTAGTGGCATCCTTTGTGGCCCAGAGCGAAGCGTACTTCGCGGCCTCCAGCAGATCTTTGTCAATCGTGGGGAATTGACTATCCTCCAGTAATTCCCCTGCCACGAGAAATATGGACAGTAGAAGCCATGCATAATGGAACATTTTTCCCTGTTCCTGAGCTTCACGGCAATTCTCTAAAAACTCCTTGTAGAGGAACTCGGACTAGTTAAACTGGACCCCCTCCGCGCACTGCTCAGCCAGTGCTACCACTGGCACGGGTACCTTGTCTACATGGCACTTGCACATAACCTTACCTGCCAGTATTTGGGTTGCCACTTTCACTGCTTTATCATTGATGCTAGATATGGCGTAGCCCCTCTTCTTCTTTGCCAACTTGTACTTTTTCTTCATGGCCTCCACGATGGCCAAGTCACTGCTTTTCCCTTCTGAGATGTCCGTGGGGTCCTCTCCTTTGCATGGAAGCCAGTAAATGTGGTGAATCAAGTTTTTCATGAGGGGGATGGGCTCCTCCAGCCATAAACACCCATCATGCACCAGGCATAGCAGTTTCCTGATGACAAAAATGGTTATTGGGGCGCGGTGGAAATGTGGCACCCAGAGTAGGTTCAATAGCCCAGCCCTTTCCACTCCATGCAACCACTTTCATGGCATTAATTCTGTAACCCCCATCGCGATGTTCTGCTTGGCCTTCATGAGGTGCGACGCCGCAAGGTGAGGGAACTTCTCGTGGTCAGCAAGGTCCCAATCTTCAAATTTTAAGCTCGGCACCCATCCCAAGTGCGTGCCCTCAAAAATAATATTGTCCAGGAGGAGCGGGGTCTGGAGCGAGCTCTTGGTCTCATCAAGGTCCTTGGGCACTCTAGCCTTTCCTTTCCATGGGGGGACATAGGCATGCAACTTTGTCGGGGGGCGTGCAGGCTCAGTTTCCTCATCCATGCCTTCGTACTCTCTTCGATAATTAGGTCCTCTAGGTCTTCTTCTTCTTCATCGGTCTCTATGGTGACGGCTTTCCCTTTGTCCGCCATTGATAGCTTGGTGCGCAGCGGGTTCCATGGGAACACACGTACTAGAACCATCGCTTGTTTGTCCTTCTTGGGTCTTGGTGTGCGTGGTGATTTCGGGATTTTTGCCACAATCCCGGCACCTTCCGAAGAATCCCCCACAATCAGGGTCTGCGCGGCCTCTTTGATGGTCAGTTCTGTTATCTCCATAACATCCTCAGCTATTGCCATCATGTCTGTCCAGAAATCTAGCACTCACGAACTCAGGGGCTCAATCAACGCTCGGCACACAACAATCAAGGCTCTGCTCAATAGCTCAATTTGCAACTGACCAAGTGTTGTTTGTCGGGCAGCCCTTTGTAATTTATAGCACTTTTTGAATTTGAATTCGACCAATCGCCCCAAATCCGATTCATTAATGCTCCCTTAGCAGCAAATTTTCCCAAATCTTGCTCATAATTCGCATCTTAAATGCCTGCCACCCACTCCATTTGGTCTCAAGTCAAGCATCCCATCATGAATAGTGACTGCAAGAGTCGCTTTTTGGCCAACCCGCGTGGCAACGCAGCCCCCCATGCACGGTCGCAGACCTTGTGAGTCTTTGCTTCTGCATGCAACTCCCGAGCATAATAGTTTATAGTCCTACGCTCGCTTTCAACTACCTGGGGCGCTAAGACTATACTTCCTTCAGCTAGTCAGGTGGTCGCACCACCTGTGTCAAGTTTCATCCTGTCATTCATCATGTTTCCTAGAGAATACCCACCTTTTATTGTTACAGCCGGCATCGTGCACTCTACCATCTGCAACACACTACCCTAGTCAATGTGTGGTCCAAGCCAAGGCATTAGACTAATCAATTGGCGGTGATAAGCCTTAAACCTGTCATCGCGATTGTACGCATCCTGCCTTATCACCCTGCTCTTTTTGCCAAGAAAATCTTCCTTTATCTCGGCCTCCAGCTTTTTGACTTCCACGTCCACCAAGCGCTTTTCTTCCTTAATCGTACCCTTTCTTCTTCAAATTCTTGGAGTATAAAATTTCCCTGTTGGATTTCTGCTTCCAAGGTTCCACGAACCATCATATCTACCGATGCCATCATGCACGATCTAAGTTCTCCAAGTATTATAGGGCTTACTACAGTTTCTTCATACTCTAGCCTTGGTGATGCCTACACAGTCAGGTTTTTGCACGTGGTCCTATAAGCCCAGAGAAATATTGGTACGTGCAGCTCTGAGTCAATCTGCTTCACATTGTGGACTTTGTTCAGCGCTTCGCATACTTTTGTTAATAGCTTCTACGTGGATATTCTTCTATGCACTTGGTCTTTCCATACTTTTTGGTCCCAATCGGAGAGGCCGTTCACACCATTTCCTTACCTACACCTGCTTACTTATCAGGTCCCCTACCACGAGGACGGCGTGCATTTGTGCAGGTTTCACACCATATGCCTATATCCACCTAGATAGGGGGTGCGCGTGTTGGTTCATTTGACAATTTTGTATGTTAATCATATTGGAGGCTTCCCAAACTGCATGCGCATCATCCTTTAGCAGTTGCACCAGTCCTCAAAACTTCTTTGGTGCGTACCCCACCATCTTGCGGGCATAGCACGTAGTACCCACTTCAAAGCGTTGAACCACTGTTGTTCTGACACTTATTTTTCAAATTTTTTCAGGAAGTCATCCACCTCGCTTAACCTGTCATACGTAGGCATATCTCTTGCCTCTGTTGCTACGCAGCACAACGACCTTGTCATCATGTTACAGTTGAGCGTGGTTACCTCGTGTAACTGGTTCTGCCATCGTTCTATCTCTTCATCAGAATCGGATGTGCAGGAGCTTTCGCACTCCCATGAGATTCGGCCATCCACGGTTGGATTTACCCAGTCCTATTCACACGTGGTTATCTTGTAGATGCATTCCAAGTCATCATCGATATCGTAGTCGTGCACCTGCTCTGCGTAGATCGATCCCTCTGCAGGGTCTAAAGGTACCACTACGCGTAGTGACTTTTTCTCAAAGATCATCTTGCGCTTCTTTAGATTTATCACTCCATTCATGTCAGTGGCCCAATCTATTCCCAATAGCACAGGGTAGGGATTGTTGTCATCAACAATCTCTATCACTTCGAAATCTTCTAGCACGCTTTCTCCTTCGATATCTACTGTGATTCCCTACAATCTCCCCATAGGTAGGATCTTTTGCTAGTTCACCATCCGCAATTAGATAGGAGACCATTGCAGCGCAGGCCTTCCCATGCACTCCCATGTCTGCTTTGGCAGGACGTTCACATTCGATCCTAGATCCAGAATCACTTGGTCCATCTCATATTCCCTGATCTACACGATCAATCTCATCTCCCTTCCTGTTCGCATCGTGTGCTTCCCGAGCTTCCGGACTATGCATGGTTCTCCTAGTGCGGTCCCAGCGCATCTAGTTATGAGTTTTTGCAGGCCATTTATAGCCTTGCTGTTGCACAACAGCTTCATGCATGTCTCCAAGAACATAGTGAGCATTGATGGGTCCATTTCCGGCTCCAGTTTGTCTTTACTTCCTAAAGTGGAGGCATCAGCGAAGCTCCTCTTGGCTTCCATGAAGGTCTCCTTAGCGCGCTCCAAATCAAATTCTGGTTCCTTCGTTGGAGCCTTGTGAACCCAAGTACTTTCTTCAGGCTGCTTGCCTTTGTCATCCCCTGTTGTAATACCACTCTGGAGCACGATATTTACATTAGGGTCTTCCTCACGCGGCTCAGACCTCATCATTTGCAAGTTTTGAGCTGGGGGAGGCTAGAGTGCTCCTTTATCGCGCAACCTCACGATCAGTGTGGGATAATCCTTCGTCTCATTATCAAAAAATGTACAATACAAGCATGATGATCACGTTGGATTTATACAATCACGGGCATAATGCCCTGGCCCTTCGCAATTGTAACATATCAGTTGTCCACGACCTCTTCCTGGCCCCCCTCCACCTCAACCTCGTCCGCACCCCTGAAATCTGGTTCGCACCATCCCTGCGTTCTGGTCAATGGGCTGTGTTTCGGCCTAAACTCTTTAGGTAGGAGTCTGCTCCATCATCAACTCATAACTTCTACAGGTGCGCTCATCATGGCCTACTGATCTACAGAACTTATAGAACAATTGTTGTCAATTCTGCGTATACTTTTGTAATAGATGGCAGTTATCTATAGCATGCTTTCCTCCTATTTGACAAATCGTGCACCATAGTGTAGGTGCCGTGCTTGGTCGTGCTTGTGCCTCTGGTCTTAGTGGCATTGACCCTCCTCCCGCAAGGTAATTCATGAATACTAGGCATTAGTCCTTGTCGTGCCCTTGGCCCTTGCATTTTACGCACCGTACCTCATCGCACATCTCTGGGTGGGTTGTTCTGTCTTGTTTCAAACTCTGCATCTCCAGGCACAAGTTTTCAACTACGCGTGAATCTACTGAACTCCCAGGTTAGGATCTTGTATTGGAGTCTCGTGCAATCTCATCGCAACCTCCAAAGCCTCAACCTGAGTGGTTAGCCTTTGTTGCGACAGTGTGTTCCATAGATGTTGCGTTAACGAAGCTACGAACCATTCGCGGTGTTTCCCATCTGTTAATATCATGTTCACTTCGTGAATTATGCACTTCAGTCTTTGATCCAATTCCCATGGGGTCTCACCTAGTAGCATTGTGATCTCCTTGAATCTAATGATCGACTGTGCCTCAGACTTTGGCCTGCTAAATTATTTGTTTAGCACAGCTTGGATATCCGCGATCCCCGCATTCGGATTGTCATTGGAATTCTTAACGTACTAGGTCAGCGCGTGATCCTGCAGAGTGCTGACCAATGTTGCCTTCTTTATATTCTTGTCTGTGATACCCTGTGCTTCCCATACAACTTTTATCATGAACCAAAACTGGTCTGGATCTTCATTCCCTACTCCCTTGAACACTGGTAGCTTTATCGTGCTTTCCATACTGCTTCGTGGTGGTGGCAGAGGTGGTATGGGCGAATACGGGGGTGAAGATGGTGAAACTAGTGGTGGTGTGGGTGGGGGTGGTATGCGCGGAATTATCTGTCTTATCATATTGATCGCACTTCTTGGAGAGACCTTCGCGAGCTCTTCTTCGCCCCCTTGTGGAGGTGAAATCAAGGGGTTAGATTCTAGTTCTGTGCTACCTTCATTTCTGTAGATTCTCCCACTTCATGTAGCCCCAAACATCAATTTATTCGTATAACCCGCTTTTCACACAGTAGCATTTTAATCCAAGTGTTCAAAGATTTAATGTACTTACCTTGCGGTCCCTTGAGGAAGCGTCGTTCTGCCTCGCTATAGCTGAGTGAAGTATCTACCATGAATTCGGTGATGAATCCTCCTATGATTCGAACGAGCCAGCGATTGACAGCGTGCATGATCTTATCTTCCGATGCTTCCAGTCTGCGCACCAATTCTGGAGTCCACACAATATGTTTGTCGAGTTTACACCTTCCTTGGCTATCTACTAGCTTTGTGATCCACTCGTACAATTCAGTGGGGAAGGATGCAAAGAAAATTTCGTGGATCTTCGTATACAAGTAGCAGTCTAACCACTCTTCCTTTGATAGTCGCGGATTCTTGTTTTCCTGCGCCGCGAACTCGTGAATCTTTCTATCCAACCAATCTTCAATTCCTTTCTTTGTCGGATTCTAGTGATACGACATCAGACATCTCTATGCAGATCTTGGTCCCAAAAATGGAACCATTTGTTGGCTTGTTGGGGCCTGACCCAGGTTCAGAGTTAATTAGCCAAACAAATCCATGTACTACTAGCCCTTTCGGCAACAGTCCGTGGAGCGCGGACTGAGGTCTCACCCGAAGTAGTATGGGAGGGTGCTAGAACCAGGTTTCGCACCCTTGAGATGTCTGAGAGGTACGACTGGTTCTCTATTTGTTCCTGCACGTAGGTCGCTTCGCACACTTCCCGTTCCTCGTGGCCTGATACATTGCCTTCGCGCAGCCCTAACCAGGGGCTCTGCCATGCTCTACACTATTACCCGAGATCTTACTTATCTTCCAGTGTTAATTAATTACCTTCGCCTACTTGAATGTCTTAAGTTATAATTAGCAATACAAAACATTCATACACGATTGCATAGTAAATAAACAGTATACTTGCAAATTATATCCAATCATGCATTAAACCAGGAAAATATACACAAAATTATAGCAAAACTTCTCTTTATTGATTCTCCCAATGGTTATAGACTCGACCTGTCCTGCGCACTCAGCTGCAGGGGTCCACAAACTCAGCTACGAACTGCTAGGCCTCTGTGCACTCAGCTGCAGATCCTTCTCCTACTCTACGACCCACAAACACACTTTACACTTCGACTTAATCACTTAGATTTCTCATGCTTTTCTTCTATTCATCTCTTAGTTATCTTTTACACTTAGAGCCTCGCTCTATTTATACAATCCCATGGTCCGTGGACCATGGGTAGGTCTATCCAACCAACATTACATTACAAAAACTAGGGTGGACAACCCTGTGACTCTATTATACTTTTGTGCCCCGTGCCCGCAATTCGCGGAGCTTTTACAAAAAGATTCGGTCAAAAATTGGGCTTTAAGCCCCAAAACATGCCTTGGGGGGATTCCATGCCCAACAAAGCCTCTTGACCAAAAACTGTTACAACAATGGAAGGCCCTGCATGAATCGCCTCTGGATTTTTGGCAATGCTTCCGTGATTTTCAATTTGAAGCTCTTAAAAGCCAGATGAAATTTTCATATCTTTGGGACAGATTTGAATATTTTCTTAACAAATCAGTCAATCCCAAGAAGAAGTTTGAGCCCAAGCCCCACTCAACATACTTCAGTGATGGAGTTGCACAATCACAAATGGACACGGTCACTGTCACAAGTGACTGTCTGCCATCCCGTCATCGAATAGCTCCACCACTGTAGAGTGATGCGGGAGAACAGACACACACATATGTTCAACCGTCACATCTTCCCAACATCACTTCTCTCAATTTTCGTGCAGATTTTGTTGTGATTCCATTTAGTTATCACATGCATTATGTACCTCAATTTCCATCTTCGTACTTAGATGATCCTCCGGATGACACTGTCTTTTGTTCTTCCATTCCAAACTCTACACTTTTTGTGAACGAGGATCACGCCATTGACGGAGTTCGTGCTGCACAACCAACATGCATTGTCATTCATAAAGAGTAAGACTTGGAGCTTGAGCATCAAAACTCGGAGAAGGATGACTCCCTTCTGTCTGAGCTCCCTTCATTCTTTCCTAACATCTTTGGTGAACCTGCCATCCATGATTTCACATGTGTATCTCCGTCTATGGATGCACCCAATGTTGATCATTCGCAGAACACATCGGATGTCAGCCCATCATTCGACAACAGAGAGGAAAAATTATTCATTGAAAATCCACTTGAATTTTCATCTGCCTTTTCCAGAAACATAGAGGGTGAATTTTTTCATTTCTCATCTACCCCTCTGTTTGATTCATCAGATCATGAGGATGTCGATGAAATCATTGATTTTTTTTATCGTAGTTGTCGTGATCTATTTACTCTCGTATTTGATCACGATGATGATTCTATTGCAGTTTATTTTTCAAAGCCACCTGTTTATGATTATCTATCTGTCGACGAAGTCGAAACCCCACAGACTGTCGAGGCACTTCAACCCGAGCTGATGGTTATGTCAGGCCCTTGTTGTCCTGAGGTTGGTTTCACTTCCGATCAGGAAATTGTTGAAACACCCAAGGCTCCTCATCACTCATATGTATGCATTCAAGATCAATCTCACACGCAGGTTATGCTTCCTCCACTCGAACTACACGATCCCATTGCTCATGCATTGGAGGAATCTTACATAACAAGCATACATGCACAACGCAAGTTGTTTTGTTTCTTTCATTTGCTTGCATGTCACAATCAAGAGTTTGCATATGCTTAACAGTTGCACACAGTGTCACACAACACCATGATAAGTCCACGAACTACATGTCATGTACTTGCACTCACTTATGTTATGTGGACACATTTAAACTTGGAGTGTGTTTGTCTTCATTGTTATATCTTTCATGTTTTCTAGTTCGCACAGTTGTGTTGTTAGTGAACCATGCCTTCACCAACATGGGTCAGCCAATGTGTCGGTGGCTGCATTGGAAGTATCATTCATGTGATCAGGGCCATGCACCGTTAGCTTAGGTGTAGGAGTAGTGTTTGATTTTGGTTTGTTTGCTTGCATGCTTGTTTGCTTACTTGCTTTACATGTTTGTTTTTTTGCCTACTTGTTTGCATACTTGCTTTGCTTCCACATTTACTTCTTCTTTCACTTTGTTTTGTGTTTATTCTCTTGTATACATTCGTAGGTTAGTTTCGCATGAAACTGTGTGCAACTCTTGAAACAAGCTAGGTAAAGTACAAGAGGACTTATGCAGTTATCAATACTTGGTTATCTGTCATCCTGCCTTTGTATGAAGAACTTGTTATCTATAGTCCATGATACGTCGATGAAAAATATGTACTATTTGAAATGAACCTTGGTGAAAACACAACACTTGTGTGCTAACTAGTGTCACCTACTCTAGTCGGTTGTTTTTGGGTTAATCCTTGTTAGCTCAGTCAAGTAGAGTAAGGTGAGGGGAAACCTTAACAAGCACGTCAAAGGTATATATATAAAATACTTCTCTGAAGGAACAACCTCTTCTGCTCTCAATAATTCAAGATCACTCTTTTGCCTCTGAAATGAATAAGTGTTATGCACAGTTAGGAAAATGAAAAAAAAAATTGAAAATTGTTGAAAAAAATTAAAAATGAATAAGGCGAAAGAAGAGAAAGGTTTCCTGCGCAGAGAGGTGATGCAAGTAACTCCGTCGGGGTACTGACCAGGCTCATTGGCAGTAGAGCGATGCTTGTGTTCCTCTGTGACTCCATCGGGGTACTGTCCAGGCCTGTTGGCAGTGGAGCAACACCAGAGATGAAACTAAAACTCTGACAAATATACTACTTGTGCACCAATATACCCCTCATCCCCAATCGAAACAATTGTGTTGGCTTGGCTTGGAATGTGTGTCGACCGACAAATAGCTTAGTAGATGCTACATCTTACAATCAAGCAAGTGTGGAAACCAAGACGAATAGAGAACTGAACAATACTTCTAGAGGTGTTAAACTTGCTTTTCACGAAAAAGGTCCATTCAGAGAGCTAGAATTATACCAGTGTGTCGCCAAGTATTTTAGTGGCTACAACCATCCTCCAAAATTTTTCCTTAGCTTCATTTTGGAGCCTCCCTACCAACCATCCTCAGCAACATGACAGCTTGTGCATGATAGCTTGCTGCACTCCCCTCACAGGCTACTACTCCGGACTTGATCCAGCTACTGGCTGACAAACTCCCTCAAGAAATTGCGCAATTCTAGAGGGGAACCAACCTTCCCTCCAGAAATTGTGCAAATCTGACTAGCAGCCTACTGGGCTCAGAAACTGCGCAATCCTGTCAGTCAAATTTCCCAGTAAAAATTGCATAATCTGGCCCAGCAAAACTATTCAGCGCAGAAATTGCACAATTCTAGGCAGCAATCAGCTAGTCTACCCATAAATTGTGCAATCCCTCTAGACAACCAGCCCAACATCCTCCCATAAACTATGCAAAATTTCCCCTCATTAAGGCAGGTTGTTGCATGTGCCCTTGGGTTGACCGGTTCCACCCGGAACCGAGAAAACTTGACTTGCATGCATAGGCTACTTTTTCCCAAAATAGCAAAAAGAAACATGCAAAAAGAATCCCTATATTTTAGGGAGCTATTTTTAGCAACTAGAGGTTACATGCAAAGATCATTTTAGAAACTTTCCTCCAAGTGTCGTTTTTTCCTAGATTTATGGCATGCACATCATGAGCCTCATACTTATTTATTCGACACTTCAGAGCTCATTCTTCACATCGATCTTGGAGCTTTGACATCCCATGGCACATCTAGGAATCTTCAACACATCCAGCTCAGTTATTTCCACGTAAGTCCACTTATCCTGTCTTCTGCATCATTTATGTCAATTTTTGTGTTTTGGCTTGTGTGAGTGTTGTCTACTTGATTTATATGAACGCTTGTTGCCGTTTACATTCATATTAGCTTGTACAAGCATTGTTTCAGTTTTTGTTAGCATCTCACCGTTGTCGCATGCATGACATTGTTTTTCACGGACGGTTGCTAATTCGGCGACTCGTCTCTCACACATGCATGTTATTCCATTTTCTGAATCTTGCATTCATTGTTTGCATGCATGATCATTCACCTCTTCTTACACTCATTGTTGCCATGCATTCACATCTTCATTTTCTTTCAGTTTCCCGTTGGCGGGTCTGGGCAAACTTGGCCCAGACTCTACCTAACCAAGACAACATTGTGTAATTTTGAGAGGGAAGGCTTTGCCTTCCTCCCAGAAAATGCACATTTCTGGTTAGTGACTGTCCTCCATGTTGGGTTATGTTATATTCTTTCCACGACTAGCCCACGTAGTTGACCGGGGGGTTAGAGGGGGGGCGGAGCCCCCCCTTTCATTGTTTTGATTGCATAGCGGGGGGCTCACAAGGGGTTTGATGAGTGCAGGTAACCCCACTCTATGGGGTTCGGGGTAGCGCCCCAGAAAATTTTGGTTTTGGAATCTATGTTAGGTTGGGCGGACCCACCTATGGTTTTGTGCATGATTTTTGCACATGTTTTTGGACGTGATGGTTTTCGGTCCATGGTTTTGGACGGGATGGTTTTTCAGTCCATGGTATGCTTCAACATGTATAAATATGTATTATAACATGAAAGGAACATAATGAAAAATAAAGCTAGTAGTCCCGGTTTTGGGATCCAAGGGAAAATATTTGTGTATATGTGTTTTATGTGTTATGCTCTCGCATTGTTTATTTTTTGTGTTTTAGAATTCGTATGCAAGTAATTTCTGTACAAGGTTAAAACCTACATTTGGTATGAGAGTTGTTTTGGCTTCAAGGGGACGCCTTTGTTGTTGAGGGGTTTTTCTTAGGCCTGTGGTATACCCTATTCAGTGGGAGATCTGCAAGATCGATTCTAGTGGTGAAAGAAGATGGCGAGCAGTGGAAAGATAGAGATCGAGAAATTTAATGGTCACAGTTTTGAGTTGTGGAAACTCAAGATGGAGGATCTGTTGGTGGATAAAGATCAGTGGATCGCGGTAGATCTGGGTACTATAAAAACAGGGGTGTCTGATGAAGAATGGAAGATGTTGGATCGAAACGCAAAGAGCATAATACGATTATGTGTCTCAAATTCAGTATTGATGAATGTATCAGGGGAAACTCTGGTGAAGGCTTTGTGGGACAAGTTAGGGACTTTGTACCAATCTAAGTCTCTAGTGAATTAACTGTTCCTATGGAAAAAGCTGTATAACCTGAGGATGAAAGATGGAGACTCGGTGATAAAGCATCTGAATGCATTTAATACTGTGGTAAGTCAGTTAGCGTCTGTTGATATCAAAATTTCAGATGAAGATAAGTGCATTAGTTTGTTGTGTTCTCGACCATATTCGTGGGATAGTTTGGTTATTGTAACAGGTAGCAATGAAACTGCCTTGTAGTTTGATGAAATAGTCTCATCCTTGCTGACGGAGGAGATGAGACAGAAAAATATGGAGAGCCAGAATGGTGATGCCTTGCCTGTATGAGGACGGTCCCAGAACAGAAACAAAAATAAGTCATCGAGTGGGAGATCTAAATCTCCAGGAAAACCTGTAAAGGTGGTGTGCTGGAAATGCGGAAAGGAAGGGCACTACAAAAGGGACTGTAAATCTAAAGCTCATGATAAAGGAAAGGGATCTGATAATGCTCCTTCTGCAGAGGAAAAAACCACCTCAGATCAAGGTGGGGATGTGTAATTGGCTTCTTCAAGTACACATGTAGATCATGAGGCATGGTTGATTGACTCAGGTGCATCCTTTCACTTCACTCCCCATAGAGAGTGGTTCTGTGAGTATGAGAAATACGATGATGGTGATGTCTTCTTAGGGGATGATAGGAAGGCTAGAATCATTGGTCACAGAAAAGTAAAGTTGAATTTGCAAGGTGGAAGGGTTAGAACACTTCTGAGTGTTCTACATATTCCTGCATTGGCCAGAAATCTGATTTCTGTAAGCAAGCTAGATGATACATGTGTAAAAATAATGTTCGAGAAGGATACATTCAAGATGGTTCGGGGAGCACTGGTATTGATGCGGGGAGTTCGGATTGGAACCCTGTACAAGCTGCAAGGTAGCACTATTGTTGATGGGTGCAATAGTTCTATGGTTCCTGAAAGTGGAGCAGAAAATATAGTGGTCTCTGGAGGGAAGACCATGTTGTAGCATCAAAGGCTTGGACATATTGGAGAGAAGGGCCTTCAGATACTTCATGGTAAAGGTATGGTAGAAGGTATGAGTAATTTCTCTCTGGATTTTGATTTCTGTGAAAATCGTTTTTATGGGAAGCATAATTGAGTGAGTTTCCCCTCTGGTGGTAAGAGGGCGAAACGAGCTTGTGCATAGTGACGTGTTTGGACCTATGAAGGTTCCATCACTGGGTAAGTCTGTGTATTATGTATCATTTATAGATGACTTCTCAAGGAATACATGGATATATTTCCTTAAGAAGAAATCTAAAGTCTTTGATAGGTTTAAAGAATTTAAGGCTCTAGTGGAAAACCAGACAGAGAAGAAGATAAAGGTGTTGAGGACAAATAACGGTGGAGAGTTTTGTAGTAAGGAATTTGAAGAATTCTGTAAGAAGTGTGGTATAGCACGGCAGAAGACTACTCCATACACACCTCAGCAAAATGGAGTTGTAGAAAGAATGAATAAGACGTTGATGGAAAGGGCAAGAAGCATGCTCAGTGGTGTCGGGTTAGGACAGGAATTCTGGGCACAGGCAGTGGAGACATCATGTTACTTGGTCAATAGATCACCTTCATCAGTGTTGGAGGATAAAACTCCATAAGAGGTATGGACTGGTAAGAAACCCTCTCTTTCACATCTGAGGGTATTTGGATGTAATTCATATGTACATGTTCCAAAGGAGAAACAAACCAAGTTGGATAGTAAATCTGAAAAGTGCATCTTTATTGGGTATAAGGATGGTTTAAAGGGTTATAAGCTTTGGAACCCAGTAACAAGGAAGGTTGTGTACAGCCGAGATGTGGTGTTCAGAGAGGTGAAAGATGTTATTAAACATGAATTCCAACCAAAGGAACCTGAAAAGATAGAGTTTGAGCTAAAGGAGGAAGAATCAAACTCTACAGCAAAGGAGAAATCAGAAGATGAAGAGCCACAAACTCCGGGTTTGAGAAGATCATTTTGAGAAAGAAGGCAACCAGAAAGGTATAGTCCATCTGCTTTATGTTCAAATTTTGCTTTATCTATTATTGATGATGATCCCAGAACTGAGAAGGAAGTAGTAGATTCAGAGGATGGAAAACTTTGGAAAGAGGCCATGGTTGATGAAATGGCATCTTTGCACAAAAATGAGGCTTGGGATCTGGTGGAGTTTCCGGCTGGAAGGAAACCCATTGGAAGCAAATGGGTGTTCAAGAAGAAGACAAATGCAGAAGGAAAGGTGGAGAAATACAAATCTCAGTTGGTAGCAAAAGGTTATTCCCAGGTGCCGGGAATTGATTTTGGTGATATTTTTTCTCTTGTTACCAAGATAGCTTCTATTAGATTAATTTTATCTGTTGTTGCTGCTTTTGATTTTGAGGTAGAACAGATGGATGTGAAGACAACATTTCTTCATGGGGATCTGGAAGAGGAGATCTACATGAAGCAACCTGAAGGCTTTGCGGTGAAGGGTAAGAAAGAACTGGTATGCAAGTTAAAGAAGTCTCTGTATGGATTAAAATAGTCACCAAGGATGTGGTATCAGAAATTTGATACATTTATACAGGGACTTGGTTTCACCAGAAGCAAAGCATATCACTATGTGTATTTTAAATTAATTGGTGACCGTGTTATTTATCTGGTCTTGTATGTGGATGATATGTTGTTGGTTGCAAATGAAAAAGAAATTATCCAGGATTTGAAGACCTAATTGTCCTCCAAATTCGACATGAAAGATCTTGGTGCTGCAAACTATATTTTGGGCATGGAAATTAAAAGAGATCAGGCAAAGAGGAAGCTCTGGTTAAACCAGAGGAAGTATGTCGAGACAATACTGCAGAGGTTTAATATGAAGGATAGTAAACCGGTGAAGGTTCCTATTCCTGTAGGTGTAAAGTTATCTGTTGAACAGTGTCCCAAGACACAAGAAGAGGAAGAGGGTATGTCTCGTGTTCCATATGCAAGTGCAGCCAGTAGCCTGATGTATGCAATGGTCTGTACTAGACCAGACATTGCACATGCAGTGGGAGTATTGAGCTAGTTTATCTCAAAACCAGGAAAGGAGCATTGGACAGCAATGAAGTGGGTTTTTAGGTATTTGCATGGCACTAGTGATTATGGTTTGTGCTACCAAGGAAGACCAGGATTGGACGGAGTGTTGGATATTCGTGGCTTTGTTGATGTAGACTGGGCTGGAGATCTGGATCAGAGAAGATCTACAAGTGGGTATGTGTTTAACCTATTTGGAGGTGCAGTCAGTTGGATGAGTAAGAAACAATCTGTAGTGGCACTATCAACTACAGAGGCAGAATACATGGCAACCACTCATGCAAGCAAGGAATCAGTTTGGTTGCAGAGGTTGTGTTCAAGTATGGGGTTAGTACAGGGAACTATAAGGATAAACTGTGATAGCAAAAGTGCAATTTTCTTGGCAAAGAACCCTGCATATCATTCAAAGACAAAGAACATTGACGTTTAGTATCACTTTGTGAGGGATATGATAGAAGACAAAAATGTGTTGCTGGTAAAGGTGGACACTTTGAAGAATACTACAAATGCATTGACAAAATCTGTGAGCTCTGAGAAGTTCTCTTGGTGTAGAGAAACAATGGGCATTGTAGGGCTAGATAAATTACTAATCTCTCTTGTGGCCCCGTGTGGAAAGAAAACAACAAGTGGGAGAATGTTGGGTTGTGTTATATTTTTTCCACGACTAGCCCACATAATTGACCGAGGGGTTATGCCCCCCCCCCTTCATTGTGCTGATTGCATAGCACGGGGGTCACAGGGGGTTTGACGAGTGCAGGTAACCGCACTCTATGGGGTCTGGGGCAGCGCCTCGGAAAATTTTGGTTTTGGAATCTATGTTAGGTTGGGCGGACACACCTATGGTTTTGTGCATGATTTTCACACATGTTTTTGGACGTGATGTTTTTCAGTCCATGGTATTGGATGCTTTGGCATGTATAAATATATATTATAACATGAAAGGAACATAATGAAAAATCAAGCTGGTATTCCCGATTTTGGGATCCAGGGGAAAATCTTTGTGTATATGTGTTTTATGTGTTATGCTCTCTCATTGTTTATTTTCTATATTTTAGAATTCATATGCAGGTAATTTCTGTACAGGGTTAAAACCTACACTCCAATCTTGCCTTGCGCAATTCTGAGAGGCAGTGACTGTTGGCCCAGAAAATTGTGCAATGCAGTCCCTGGGCCTACAGCACTTGCCAGCTGGAATTGTGCATTGCGCAATCTTAGCACCTAACAGGCCAGTCTGGATTGCACATTGCGCAATTCCATCGGTCAACCAGCCTCTCAGCAATCCGGACTTCCTTTTGCACAGTTCCAATAGTCAGTCTCTCAGCCTCCCAGTGAAAATTATGCAATCCTTGCCAGTCAATCCCCAGGTATGTTTCATGTCGTTCCTCAAGTTTGCTTTGGTTTTAGCTGACAGATTTCTTGCCATGTCTCTAGATTTAGCAAGTGTTCATCCATCTCTCAAATGTTCAAGATCAATGGCCTCCCAGAGAGTAGGACCAAAGGACACCAACGGAAGCGCAACTGGAGCAGCAGTTGAGCGAGTGTCTACGAGTTTATCGATCTACTAAGACACCAAGTTGATTATAGACAATGACATCAAGATGAAATCGGAAGAGGCCAATGATGCATTTTCAGGCATGCTTGGGGAAGATCTCAAAGGCTGCCAAGTCTATGTGAACATTTAAAAGTCCGGCTTGTAGTAGATTACATGCAAGTATCCCGCATTCCCATGCACAAACATGATACATTGGATCGTCTTGCACACTAATCCTAAGATGATGACATTGAGCAGTGTTAGCGGGACAGAGATTGCTACCTTCAGGGCACAAGATTATCAGTAGGTGTACCATATGTCAAAGCCAATGATCACCATGGAGAAACCCTTCAACATACCCAGCAGCAATGCCAACTCTAGGGATATCTTGAAGAACTGGGTAAAGGAGCCAGCCAAATTCAGGATGACACCCAACCAGATTTACAAGACGAAGATACTATAGAAGGCGTATCAATACTTGGTAATCTTTGCATGTCGCTTGTATGGCCAAGCGAGCACGAAGACCTTCCCACAGGATTGGGTGATCGTGTTGGACCAACTAGCCAGTGAAGGAAAAGCATGCAACTGGTCCAACATGTTGGCTCACAGGCTGAAGGAACAGGTAACAGGAGCTCGGTAGCCGCCCAAAGGTTAGCAAGCAGAAATCTACATGTCCGCTTACATCTTGGATGCAATTTGTGCCCGTTAGGAGTTCCTAGGCTTGAAGTGGGCATGGACTTCGGCGAAGACCTCTGTGAATACTTATTGTAAAATGTTGTTCGACTGCAGCTTAAGAGGAGTCATCACACATCTGTCAGATCATTTTGTCACCCTAGTGTACAAGATGATATTTAAGCATGATCCACCTTGCATGTCGAAGGCAACAATGGAGGAACTGATCGATATAGCGGATTGGTATGCCTCACCCTCTGACACCTTCATATAGATGTACAGTGCGGCGAAGCCTCCGCATGTTTTTCCAAAGTTTTCCATGGACAAGCTCGTCATGCAAGAAGTATCATACGACATCTCAGCAGGATTGTCAACTAGGTTGCACCGAAAGAAGAAGGCACCTTGGCACACTCTTCCATTACAGATCGGGTTATATGAGATACAGAATTTTAAGCACGCGGATGTCGAAGTAGAGGAGATCAAGAAATATCCTTTCGACACCCGAAGCTTCAATCCGTATGGCCTGCATTGTTTTGTAAAAATAACTGCACGAGAGTACAGTTTCACGGGGCATGTCATTGGGCTGAGGAAGAACCATGGAGATATTGTCACAGCTTCTCCAGGCCCAATGAACCAGTTGGCATTGTTGTGGAATGGTTAGCGAAGCAGCATGAAGCAGCATCTAGGAGAGCACCAGCAGTGGCGGTAGAGGTAAACATACCGACGCGCGACAAAGGAAATAGGAAGATTGTCGATAGCACGGAGGCAGAACAAAGTTGAGGTGTTCAGAGCAAACCCCCTTCTATAGAAAGAAGCTTTGGCAATAGAGGTAAAGAGGCAACAACGTGACATGAGGAATGCGCAAAGGTTGAGAGAAAAACATAGGATGGAGGAAACAATGAAGGAGTTGCATGAGTTGAAGGAGCACCTCCGGAAGGAACAGGATTTGCGCAGACAAGACAAGGAAGTGCAACAAGAATAGGTACAAAAAGGGGTGCAACATGTACAGACATATGAAACTGCACTCGTACAGGTAGTAGACTCATCAGAATAGTTGGCACCAAGTAGACAGGGTGAGTAGTTGCAGGAGAAGGACTTCGCTTAAGAGATTGAACAAGCACTTGACCAGATGGATACAAATATGGAGCAGCAAGATTTAGAGCAAGACATCGACCTCACACCTTACCACCAAGAGTTCAACCCACCAACTTCATCGGATCTGCATAGAGAGCAAGTCCCAAGTGACCAAGGAGATACTGAGATCCTTGGAGACAATCCAGAAGGAGAGATGCGCAACATATCATTTGATGAGTCGCATCATAGAGTTGTGCAATCTCGCAGAGTGTCTACTCCGGATGACAACACATTTCCTACGTAGCTTGAGGAATGATTGATTGTGTCTGAAATGCACAAATATCCAACAGCATTGGTTGATGCTACCAGAACATATGTGGAAGCCACTAGCTCGAGTGTTTGCTTCTTGATAACTGAGAACGAGCGAATGGCTAAGGAATCATAGATGGCCAAGCAGGGAGGAGAACTGGTTATAGCATCTGCCTTAGTAGAGTTGAAGAAGGCATTAATGGATGAAGTATTGTCCCTTGAGACATTCATGCGGGCATTGTATTCCAAATTTGGTACCGTGCATAAGGCAGTTGTCCATCTCAACGGTTGGCAAGAGCAATGTGCTAGGAGAGCACTTATCTTATCAAACATGCATACTGTTGTTGACTACATGCAAACATGGATAATGAGATACAAGGGAGCCCCGTTACACTTTCCGAAGATGATGAATCCCAAAGCAGTCGAGCTTAAGGCACGCATCCAGAGTCAAATCCAGAACTATGAAGATCTCCTGGAGCTCATCATTAGTTTGCAGGCTTCCCATGCATGGGTATTCAGGAGTATGGATGTTGTTGTGCGTGCACATGCGATCCCATCTATTGGGACATTCATTGATGTAAAGACAAAGGCACAAGTCTGACTGGAGCTTGACTTGTACTTTGACGAGTTGATGCGCATAGCCACTAGCGCAGACTTGGTGATCAGTGCAGACACCATGCATCAGTATGACGTTGGTCCAGCCCCACTCATGACAATGATGCGCATGTTATCAGATGAGTTGGACAAAGGATCCCAAGCAGTGTACTTGGATGTGATGGAGGCAAGATTTTGTTTCCAGAAAGATGTCACCATAGAGTAAACGAACACCATCACAGACTACCAAGCTTGGCATCAGTTCACCATTATCGACTATCATGAGGATGTCGAAGAGCTAGTCTTCCCATAGTTGTTCGAGTCATAGTGATGTCTTGCATGGCTTGCTCAAGCATATTTTGTCTCACATGGGTACATGTGCAGATTGTATGTAACACCTTGTCAAGTGGAAGTTCAAGTGTCAATAGTTGGATGTAACAGTCATAGAGTAGATGAAGAGTCATGAGGATAGATGAATAGTCACAAAGGGGAATGTCAAGGGCCACCCCACCCTTTGCTATATATAGTCCCTCATAACTCATTGTATAGAATTTTGGTAAGTCAAGCTTCCGATAGGAGTATCTTAGAGAAAGCTTGGAGAGTATTGTAACGAGCCTTGGCTTCTCCACTGTGCAAAGCTAGTATATCTCTTTGGAGGAGCAGGCGACAGTGACTATAACGTTCCGCTGTCAGAACTAGTGGTTGGTCATGGTTGTATTATATGACTAGAACTTTCACTTCTTAATATAACAGAGCCAGCACGTTTCATGCATATGTCGTATTGTATTTGAGTTATCTTGTTTACTCTAAATGATATTTGTGCTTGTTTGCTTAGGCATGCATGTATGGCTTTCCTATATGTATGAATCTTATTGAAATATGTTGTTGGTTTAACCATCACTTTGGATTACTAGCTCGCTTTCCTTCTATTTTGTGATGTGTTTGTTCCCTTATTAACTCCGTGCTTTCACAAGTTTCCAAGGGGTGCACTTACATCACCCCCGTGTGTTAGAACCAGTCATGCACCTTCCTTGACTTGCTGCATATGTCACAACCTTGCTACCAACAGGGACATCTTACTTGCCTTTGCGTGCAACCGCGGTTAAGGAGATACCGTACGACCCATTGTTGGGACTCCTACACCAAGCAGTTTGAGGTCTAGTTGGGACTTCTTATTGGGGAGATCCCCTGACATGTTTGTGGGTCTAGCACCGCCAACAGTTGGATATCAGTTGAAGCCTTGCAAATTGACCAAGAATTCTACGAGATGTGGAACGGTTATATAGATGCTCTTGTTGTTGCTCATATCAGGATTTCTCATAATGAAGGTGAGTTGGTATAGGCTCACCCTTTCATTGGCATATATAATCCAAAGTTGGGGTAGCTTCACCCAAATGTTATTGTTGCAAAAGTGGAGGGGGAGTGGTGGTGGAAAGGAGTTTGGAAGGTAAAATTCCCGACAAAATCACACCTTTTTATGTGGTGTCTCATAGCCAAGAAAACACCTACATAAGATTTATTGCAAAAGCATCATAAGGTAAGCCATGGTTGTTTCTCCTTATGTGAGACAAATGGTGAATCCATCGAGCATATTTTTGCTAAATTTCCTTTTTTTTTATTAGGTGTGGCATATGTGCAGCTATGTTTTAGGACAAGGTTTTGTCTGGAAAACGCCTATTTTTTAGGATAAGTGGAGGGTTTGAGCACAAAATAGAAACACAAAACCATTTAGAGTCGTTCCCCTGCTCATATGCTAGGGATTCTCACTGGCACATAATAAAGAAATTCTTCAAAATAGTCGTTCCTTTCTTGATTGTGTGGCTATTGAAGTTTTGGTTATTTTGCCACATTTTCCCTAGCCCATTGATACTCCTCAGATAAGAATTGTGATCCCAGAGGAACCTGATAAATGTCGCCCGTGGGGTTACTTTCATGGGGTTGAGCAAGGATAAGCTCTTAAGAGTGGAGGTAGCCTCATCTTATATTTATCTAAACAACACTTTTTCAAAGTCGACATGGGTCTTGGGAGGGGAACAAACAATTTGGATGAACTTTTATCTTGTCATTTCTTATTGGCTTTTGCTAGAGAAAAGGGATGTGATCAGCTTCAAGTGTTTGGGGATTCTTTGTTGGTCATTAATTGGGCTAATGAGATTCAACAATGTCATAGTTTACACCTTTCACATATTTCGAAGGATTTGCTCAAGATCAAGCTTACTTATATATATTTTTCTTGCATTTACATCTATAGGGAGCACAAGAAGGAAGCAGACAAACCTTCTAAGGAAGGTCTTCAACTTGATCAGGGGCTATGGTCCATTGAGGATGTCCTTAATGATTAACATTTCTGTTTTTTCCATATCCCATTCATGGATGGCCATTTTCCTTTGATATAGATTATGTACTTTTTATATTATTTCCTTACATATCAGATATATTATTGTTAGTTAAATTATGGTACCTTTTTTAAAGCCTCACAGGTTGTATTTTCAAGTATTTTTTACAAACTGTGTAAAATGGTTTTATCTCTCTTTTTACTAGATTGTTTGTAGATCTTTATGGTCGAATGATGTAAATAAGCTCCATCTCACTAGACAATTTGTTTTTTTCAAAGCCACTTAAAGGATCTCGTCAAATCTTTTACAATACACACTTGGATGTGTATATACAAAATGTAATTCCTTTTAATCTATAAAAGGAATTACAATTTCTTTCGTAAAAAAAATAAAAACAATATGTTCCAAAAAAAATAAGAATAAAACATTGTTTAAAAAACAAAAAACAAAAAAACGAAATACTAAACAAATTACATAAAAATAAGTATAATTTAAAGATAAAAAACTAAAACAAATTGAAAAATATATTTATAACATTAAATAAATACAAATATTTAAAAAAATAAAACAATATGAAATCAGAAATTAAAAATTAAAAATAATAATAAAATTTAAACAGATCATAAAATAACTAAAAAAAAAAAAACATTAAAAAAATTAATAATACAAAAAAATATTAAAAAAAATTGTTGTTGGTGGTCAATTCCAGGAATCGGCCCCCCACCCTACTAGTGGCCCTCTGGCCCCAACCAGGTGGGTGCTCCAAATCGAGCCCTCGCCCAGCCAAGCTCAAAGGGCCACCGACAAAGTAGCTGGAGTAGCAAGTGGGCTGCTCCAACCACCTTGCTAGCGGCCCTTTGGCCAAAGCCAGGTAGGGGGTCGATTCCCAATATTTTTTAATGTTTTCTATCTATATATATATATATATATATATATATATATATATATATATATATATATATATATATAATGTTATTTTGATTTATTTTTAATTTTTATTTTATTTTTTTAATTTTTTTTTTCAAAACAACATATAGGCATTTTCATTAATTTAAAAAGTTGGTTTCAGGGCCAAAACCGAACCCACACCATTGTTAGCCTATTATTTTCACTGATTTTACCTACTTTCCAAAAAAGTTGTCGATTATATGCCTTACAAAAAGATCTTACCAGTTATATATATATATATATATATATATATATATATATATATATATATATATATATATATATATATACATTTAAAAGATTAATTGCAATAGAGGACGGACCATTCTAAGACAAGAGATTCAGATAGTTAGTAGAATCATTTTTCTTTCTACTTTATCTGTCTCTAGAGCTACATTGACTTTATTCTTCTTTGGTTTCTCGTTGATTCCAGCTTTATCTGTGGTAAATTGAGTTCCTCTGCTTGTGCTCTCTTTTATATTAGTCACCTTATTGTCCATGGATGTCAATTCCACATGAATTTCTGACTGGAAGATCTCCAATTTACTCAATAAGATATCAATTTTAGTGTTCAGAAGGAGCTAATAAGACTCCCTCGCCTCCTCTTCAGATAATCATCTTTGTGTAGAAATTTGATATAATTTAAATTTCTCAAGAAATTTAATCTAAAATCAAGAGACACAATTCTACTCTACTTATCTGCTCACAATTTAGAACAACATGCATAGACATGTAATAAGAAAAACCCTAAATACATAGTGATTTCTAGGGGAACCCAACTAGGAAAAATCCCTTAAGCATGTTTGCATTAATAAATGAATTTGAGAAACTATTACAAATGCTAGCTCCAACTCTTAGCTCAACCTACAAAAGAATAATTGTTCTCCTGCTGAATCAATAACCTCTGGCCAACAGAAAACCAAATATTTTCGCACCAAGGCCCCTATTTCCTTGCACAAATCATGAGTAAATTAGCCCCTATTCTTTATGAATTCCTCCAAATTGATTGCGTAATTCCCAAGGATTGATCACTAGTTGCATGCAACATTTGTACACTCAACACTAGTTTACAACTAATGTTACACTACCTTGGAATCTTCACCATGGTTGAGAAATTTGAATTCCTTGCTTGCTTGAGCTATTTTTGGTTAATTGATCAGTTAACTAGATGATCTATGAGTTAGATTGTTGCCCCACTGCACAACTGACCTCCAACTAGTTTTATTAATTGTTAGAACTAGTTTAACTGAGTACAACTAGAAATAACTAAACTGGATTGCTATAAATTAGCAATCGCACATGCATAACTGAACTCCAAGCTCTCTAACTCGAATTTACTTAGCTAACTGAGTGAAAATAGTGATTTCACCTCAGTTAATTGCCCCAAAGTTGTTTGCTGATGTGGAAATTTTGAATTTTCTCAATTTAACCAAGGCTAAGCCAAATTGAGTCTTTCTTGCTACAATTCTCAACACTCCCTCTTAGCATGAAAGGGATTATCAACCACCCCTATCCTACACCTATGGAATTTGAACTTCCCTCTTAACAAATCCTTTGTCAAGATGTCAACATATTTTTCCTCTGTCGAAATGTATTGTAGCAACATTATCCTCCTCTGCACACAATCCTGTAAACAATGATACAAGATATTTATATGATTGGATTAATTGTGAAATAATAGATTCTCAAAGAGCTTAATGCAACTCTGATTATCAAAATAGATCACAATTGAATCCATCTCCTAACCAAATAATCCCACATGTATCTTTCTCATCCAGATAGCCTCACATGTTGCTTGACTTGCAGCCATGTATTCAGCTTTTGCTGAGTTAATTTCCACAGACCTTTGCTTCTTGTTATACCAAGAATTTTTTGCGGACCCAAACCTAAAATTGAATATTGTACCTAATGTACTCCTTCAGTTGGATGGACTCCCTACCCAATCTGCATCTGTGAAGCCATGCAACTGTACTCCCTCTGACTGTCTGTACCATAATCCATACTAGGTAGTGCCTCTGAGGTACTGTAAAACATGTTTTGTTGCCTTCCAATACAATTTGGTCGGCCTAACCATAGCTTGGCTCAGATGGTCAACTCTATAGCACATATCTGGTTGTGTGTTTGCAATATACATCAATGAACCCACTAGATGTCGGTAAATGGTAGCATCAACCTCTTCACCTGACGTGGCATTCTCCTTCCTCCAGTTGGTCGCTATAGGTGTCTCCATGGGTTTACAACTCTCCATGTGAAATCTTTGCAATATCTCAGTGGCATACTTTCCTTGAGACACAAACAATTCCCCATCACCTTGCAATACTTCCAGCCAGAGGAAGTAGTGTATAAGACCCATGTCTTTCATCTCAAATTCCCTTACAAGGTCCTCCTTGCAAGAGCTGATCAATTGCTCATCACCTATCAATTTTAAATCATCAACATATAAAACAATGATAAGAAATTTACCTTCTACTAAAATATGATAGAGGTTCATATCTGCTTCAATTTTGGTGAAGCCCAATCTGGTGAGATAACTATCAATTCGAGTGTACCAAGCTAGGGGTGCTTGTTTGAGACCATACAATTCTTTCCTAAGTTTTCACACATGAGACTCCTGATCCAATGTCTCAAAACCTTCTAGTTTATCTATGTACACTTCCTCCTCAATAACACCATTGAGAAATGTTGTTTTTACATCCATCTGGTGGATCTTCCACCCCATTTTTGCAGCCAGTGCAAGAATTAATCTAATGGATAAATGCCTTGCTACAAGAGAAAAGGTTTCCTCGTAGTCAATTCCCTCAAATTGAAAGAATTATTTGGCCAAAAATATGGCCTTATTTTTGTACTCTATGCTTCCATCTGTTGCAAGATTAAATTTGAAGATCCATTTCGAACCCACAACTGATTTTTCTGTCAGTCTTGGGACCACTTCCCAAACACTGTTCTTTATGATGGATTTGTATTATTCCACCATTTCATCAACCCAAACTGGTTTCTCAACTGCTTCCTCAAAAGAGGATGGCTTAGTCTTTAAAAATCTCAATCATTAGAGCCATGTAGCTAGTGTACCTCTCAGGTGACCTCCTTTGCCTACCCAAACTTGAAGGAGCTCCCACATTCTCCCTCACATCCTGCACCAGTCTTTTAGCTTTCCAGGTAATTTTTCTACCTTATCTGGATGGTTCTTCTTGATTGTATGTCTCCACTATGCCTCCTCTATGCCCCTATTTGTGGCTGCTCCAAAACTTCCTAATGCTCCTTCTTTGGAGCTAAAAGCTCCTCTCCTGGTGGGCTTTGAAGCTCCCTCTCAAGAGAGCATCTCATTTCTTTCTCCTCATCAAACTTGACATCCCTTCACACAACTGTCATTATGAGGGAAGGTAAGTACACCTGATAATTTTGTGGAGTTTTGGTGTAACTCACAAAAAGTCCCAACTCTATTGTCGGCCCAAGTTTCTTCCTTGAATATTTGGAGACATGGCAGTAAATAGAGGCTCCAAAAAGGCCTCCTCCAGTGTAATCATACCAAGAATATAATGAGGACTCTGGTTCTGCAAGTAGATTGTTGTGTTACATGCCTCTACCCACAAATGAAGTGTTAGGCCTTGGTCATGTAGCATAGCTCTCGCAGAACCCATAATGCTCTGGTTATTTCTCTCAACTACCCCATTCTACTATGGGTTGTGGGGGGATGTTTGTTCTCTTTGAATTCCTTCTATGGCACAAAAGTCCCTGAAGTCATTCAAAACATACTCACCTCTGTCACTCCTGAGACCTTTCACCTTCTTGTCAGTCTCTTTCTCAACTAATGCCTTGAATTCTACAAATTTTGAGAATCTTTCATCATTCTTTTGCATGAAGAAGATTCGGAACTTTCTTGAGAAATGATCAATAAAAATAACATATTATTTATGTCTGGAAGTGGAGACTGTCAAGAAGGGTCCACAAACATCAGAGTGGACTCTCTCTAAGCCTGCATTTGCTTTGTTATCTCAATCATGGAATGTGGATTTTATATACTTCCCCAAGATGCAACCCTTTCATACATAGTGCTACTCAAGTGATCCTTTAGGGAGGCTAGTGTTTGTTGACTGCATAATTTTAAGGGTGCAAGGGTGTAAATGACCAAGTCTTTTGTGTCAAAGTTCACCAACATCTCTACTCTGCACTTTCTCTGCTTTACTGCTCAATACAAAGTAATATTCCACATCAAGTTTGTATAGGTTCTTCACACAAACCTCAATATGATGCACCTGCCCAGTAGCTATGTGTCTCAAAAGGGCTTTCCCTTTACTAAAAACAACATCATAGCCACGATCTTCCAAAACTGCTACAGAGATGAGGTTCTTCTTCAGACCTGGTACAAACATGACATCTTTGAGGTGAAGAGGGGATCCTGACTCCCTCTTAAAGGTTATTGTTCCAATCCTAGTAGCATTGTCATGTGGAACGAGGCACCTGAGTCCAAGTACCACACACTCCTCATCATAGTGTTGGCTATGCATGGATCAAGGTGAAGTCTAACTTGAACTATGAAGCCAATGCTTCACCTGCAACTCCTACTGAGTTCTTCTTGCTAGAATTTTTGTGTGGAAACTTTATAGCATAGTGCCTGAAGTCATGACAATGAAGCATTTTATTTTGGACAAGTCTTTCTTCTTGCCCCCTTTGTTGGAATTTGGTTTGGTTTGATATTTATTCCCTTTTCCCTTCTTTCCCTTTCCAACCAATACAAATTTTTCTTCATCCTCTCCCTTAAATGAACCTCCATCTCTGGTATTTTGGCTGATTTCTTCTTGTACCAAATCGGACCATAAGCGTTACCAATTCGGTAATTTTTCCATTCCATTCAGAGATTCCTAGTAGTTGTGCCAGGATTTTGGAAGGCCTAGAAGAGCTAGGCTCACCAAGTCATCTTCTACAACATTCACACCAACCCCTCCAAGGTCATCCTGAACTTGTGTAAATCTGGTGAGATATTGTGGAATAATATCATTTTTATGCATATTTATGTTACGAAGTTTGTCTTTCAGGGCCAATTTTCTATGGTCATTGTTATTTTCAAATAGATCAGTCAGTGCCTTCCACATGCAAAATGGTGTCCCTTTTCCATGGATATTTGAGACAATGTGGTCTCTCACTCCCTCCAGGATTATTTTCCTTGCCTTGGCTACATATTTCTTCCATTGGGCTAATTGCCTGGTTTTGGAATGTTTGTCTTGACATAATCTAGCAATCCATTGTCATCAAGCACTACCTCCATGTGATCCTTCCAGGAAATTAAATTCGATATGCCTTCCAAGGCATACTCTAATCCCAGTCCATTAAATGTCATTCTCCCAACTCTGAGGAAATCCTGCTACACTGAAGCTGCAAATTTGAACCTCCTGAGGAGCAACTTCAAAAATCTTCTTCTAATGTGAATCCAGCTCTGATACCATGTAGAAATTTGATATAATTGTAATTATTCAAGCAATTTAATCTAAAATCAAAAGACATAATTCTACTCTACTTATCTGCAAAATGAAATTCATAATTTAGAACAATATGCATAGACATTCAATAAGCAAAACCACAAATACCTAGTGATTTCTAAGGGAACCCAACTGGGAAAAAAGCCTCAAGCCTATTTGCATTAATCAATGAATTTGAGAAACTATTACAATTTTTTTCTCCAGCTCTCAGCTCAACCTACAAAAGAATAATTGTTCTCCTACTCAATGAACAAGCTCTAGCCAACACTTAACCAAATATTTGCCCACCAAGGCCCCTATTTCCTTGCGTAAATTATGAGTAAATTAACCCATATTCTTTAGAAATTTCCTTCAAATTGATTATTCAATTCCCAAGGATTGATCACTAATTTTTGTTGGTGTTTTGATCCCGTTAATTGCACAAGTAAGAAATAAAAATGCACATAACAAGAAACTAAATCACACAAGAAAACACAAGGAATTTATGGTAAAATCCCTGACAGTGTGTCAAGGAAACCAAGGAAACCTCCATGGGGCAAGGGATTAGAATTCTTATTACTCAAGGTCCAAAAATGACTCTCCGACTCTTACATCAAGCCTCTCGGAAACATCATTTTTAATACAAAGACTACGTTACATAACTCCCTATGGTTACGCAATTGTCTGAATGATAAACCCATATTTACTAAGATAATTACATTTTAACAATCGTTTAATTGTTTTCATTCTTAACAATCTGCATCTTGACAACAATTTTCCTAATCTCTTTCCCATGCCCATTCATCATCTCTTCTACAAGCCAAGAGAAGCCAAACACCATCACAACTTATCTACCAATACTGGCTTCATGAACATGTCTACACAATTCTCTTGTGTGTGAACCTTCTTGAGAGATACTTTGCCTCCACTGATCACATGTCTTATAAAATGGTATCTTACATCAATGTGCTTAGTATTGTTGTGATAAGTTGGATTTGTAGCCAAATGAATAGCAATATGCTTGTCACAGAATACATTCACTTTATCTTGCGTCCTTCCAAGCTCATCAAGTAGACCTTTCAACCAGATTTCCTCTTTATATGCATCTGAAGCAGCTATATACTCTGCTTTAGTAGTGAACAAAGCAATTCTTTCCTGAAGCTTTGACATCCAGCTAATTGCTCCACCTGCAAGAGTAAATACATATCTTGTATTAGATATCCTTTTGTCCAAGTCACCTGCATAATCAACATCCACATATCTGCAAACTGAATCTCCACTACCATTAAAGATGATACAATGGTCACTTGTGCCTCTCAAATACTGAAGCACCCATTTCACTACTCTCCAATGTTCTTCTCCTGGATTTGCGATGAACCTACTGAAAACTCCAACTGCATGTGAAATGTTAAGTCTTGTAGATACCATCACATACATTAAGTTTCCTACCGCATTTTCATTTGATACATGAGACATGCTTATTTTCTTCATCAGTTCTGGGACTCAAACCTAAAGAAAGCTTAAAATGGGAAGCTAAAGGAACAGTAACAGGTTTCACATTTTCCATACCAAACTTTGCAAGTATTTTCTCCACATACTTCTATGTGATAACCATATCTTTCTATTTTTCCTGTCTCTATGTATCTCCATGTACAAGATATGTTTTGCAATGCCAAGATTTTTCATATCAAATGTCCTAGAAATATGAGCCTTTAACATGTTGATCTCTTCCATGCTTTTGCTTGCAATAAGCATATCATCAACATACAAAACAAAGATAATGAATATGCCATTGAAACTTTTAAAGTACACACAATGATCATACTCACTTCTAGTGAATTTTTGGCTCACCATGAAGGATTCAAACTTATTGTACCACTTCCTGGGAGACTGCCTCAGGCCATACAATGGTTTCCTGAGCTTGCAAACTAGTCTTTTGTTGTGACCTTGTACAAAAACTTTTGGTTGTTCCATATAGATCTCTTCATCCATATCTCCATGAAGAAAGGTTGTTTTAACATCTAATTGTTCTAACTTAAGATCAAGTAATGCAATTAGTGCTAACACAGTACAAATAGAAATAAGTTTTATGATTGGTGAAAAAATATCATGAAAGTCAATACCTTATACTTGAGAATACCCTTTTGCTACCAGCCTTGCCTTATATATTTCAATATTTCCATCAACATTTCACTTCAATTTGAAGACCCATTTGCATCCAACAACACTTCTCCCTTTAGGAAGTTCTACAAGATCCCAAGTTTTTTTCTTGGCTAAGGAATACATTTTCTCGTCCATAACCTTCTTCCATTTTTCACTATCTACATCATCCATTGCTTCTTGATAACAAGAAGGTTCCCCATCTTCAGTAATCCACGCAATAAAGGAAGCAGAATATTCATACCTTTTAGGTGTTCTTCTTTCCCTTGTAGACCTCCTTAGAGTGACTTGTTGTTGAATTGCTTCCTGGACTTCTACAGTTTCTTTTACATGTCCTTCACTTTTTTCTTCAAAAGTATCTTCTTCTTTCTAACTTTCCAAAAAAGGTTGAGTCTCCAACTGAATTTATTGATCCAGTGATACCTATTATTTTTCAACTTTTTCAACATTTGGTTTTAGAAGAGAATATTCATCAAATGTTACATCTCTTATGTGCTTCAGGATTAAACGACAATGGATCCAGTCAGAGTCACATTCCTCTGCTCTGCACAACTACTCCTTCACGGGCTCCAGACAGATTTAAGTTCCCTCTCCAGAAACGCTTCCTCTGGCTCAGTCTCTCTATGGGAACAGGCTTCAAGCTTCAACTCTTGCTCCAGGCTTTGACTTTTTCCTTAAAACCACCTCATGACCCTTACAACATTAAGCTCTGATACCACTTGTTGGTGTTTTGAGCCCGTTAATTCCAAAAGTAAGAAAGAAAAATCCACATAACAAGAAACTGAATCACACAAGAAAACACAAGGAATTTACATGGTAAAAACCTTGAAAGTGTGTCAAGGAAACCTCCACGGGGCAAGGGATTGGAATTCTTATTACTCAAGGTCCAAAAATGACTCTCCAAATATTACATCAAGCCTTTCAGAAACATCATTTTTAATACAAAGACTCTGTTACATAACTACCTATGGTAACGCAATTGTTTGAACATTAAACCCATATTTACTAAGATAATTACATTTTAACAAACATTTAATTGTTGTCATTCTTAATAATTGCATGCAACACATGTACACTTAACACTAGTTTACAATTGACATTACATGACCTTGGAATCTCCACCACAACTGAGTAATTCAAATTTCTTGCAAGCATGAGCTATTTTTGGTTGATTGATCAGTTAACTAGGTGATCTCTGAGTTAGACTATTGTCCCACTGCACAATTGACCTCCAACTAGTTCTATTAAACATTAGAACTAGTTTAACTGAGTGCAACTGAAAATAACTCAACTAGATTGCTATAAATTAGAAATCGCACATTCATAACTGAACTTCAAGCCGGTTGTGGCAATAATAGAGAAGAGGGAAAGAGTAAGGGAAAGGTTTGGACTGATTGAGCTCTGAAATGGCCGCAGGTCGTAGGGTATGATCGCGGAAGTGAGGGCTGCGACCAAAAGGGCCGAGAGCCTAGGGCTTGTCGGCAAGGAGTAGAGCGAGAAGGAGTGTGGTCATATGTAGCGGGGGCTTAAGGAAGGCGCAGCTGGCGATCCGAGGCTTCAGGAAAAAAACACTTGGCAGAAATCAGAAGGTTTGGGTTGACTAGTGGACGGCTAGTGGTTAGAATCGCAGCAGCAGATGGAGAAACCATGATCCGGGCAGCAGAAAACCATCTAAGGTTTTGCCTCCCGGGCGACATAGCTGTCGTGCTCTCCGCCTAATCCGAGGTATTACCCTGTCTCTGGAAACTGGAACGGACTGTGCTGGCGGGTTTAGCAGTTAAGCAAGTGAATTAACAATGGTAAACCCTTCGGAGGCGGTCGATCTTGACCCTGAACCGGAAGATATACTGTCGGTTTGGGGAAAGGACCTAATGGCACAAAATATTGAACAGTTCTTTGGACCAGGTGATATTCACTGGACACTAAAGGAGAGCGCTGGCCTGAACGAGACATGGGACAATAGAAACTCGGGTGAATATCTGGAAGGAAGGTTGGAACTAGTAGCGCAGGGAAACCAGGAGGCTCATGCCCATTTCAACCTCCAGGATTCGAGAGCACAGAAGGAGGGCCTCACTCAGGCTGAAGGTCTCAGCGTAGCACAAGTAAGTAACTCAAAAGCTCAGTCTCATACTAGAGGTCTGGAAGATGTGGTTTTCGACAAGGGCTCAAAAAATTGTTACTGGCATAGCTCGGTGGAAGGGCTTAAATCGGACCTAGGGCCGGATATAGAAGGCAGGTCGTCGGCTATATCCAGAACATCTATAGAAAGGATTGGGGAAAACCCTAGAGCATTTCTGGAGACAAAGAAAGAGGGAAGTAAAGCGGAGAAGGGTTGCAGGAAGGATGATCCGGGAAGCAAAGCAGAAAGGCAGTTAGTAGGGGAGGGCGTTGAAGAAGGAGTGGACGAAGGAGCAGGGCTCAGGAGTGTCGTGGGAGCTATTGAGGCTGAGATCCCCTCAGGATCTGAGTTTGCCGGCAAGAAGGATTTCTCGCAGCAAACAGAAGAGACAGATGGGGAGGCTGATGGTAAAGGAAGGGAAGAGGCTCCTGGCGATAGGTAGGCTAGAGAAAAGCAGAAGAAATAGAAACTAATCAAAAAAGGAAAAGAAGCAAATCTTGTCTTGGGAGTGGATGTCCAAATTGAGGAAGCTATGGAAGTGGCGGAGTGCACGTTGGTCGGACGAGCTATAGGGAAGAACTTTTCAGCCCAATTCATCCAAAAATGGGCAGATCAGCAATGGCAGGCGGCCCTAGGAAATTCTTTCAAAGTCTCGGTTCTAGTAAAAGGTTGGTTCATGATTCAATTCAATAATAAGGATATGGCGGAATGGGTGTTGGTGAAAAATTGGGCCTTTGGGAATCGGCTGGTTCTCGTTAGGTGATGGACACCACTGTTTGATGCGCAGTGAGAGAAGGTAGACTCATTCCCGGTTTGGGTACACGCTCCTAGGTTACCGCCATTTCTATGGGTTGAGTCAATTTCTAGGTCTATTGGAAACACGCTTGGCTCCTATCTGGAAGCTAATATGTCCTTCATTGAAACAAGGAACAAAACCATGGCCTGGATACTGGTAAATCTTAACCATGGAGAAGGACTTCTGGAAAATATAAAAATTCACTATAAAGACCTTGTTTTCGATCAGCCTTTGGACTACGAACACCTGCCTTTCAGGTGTCATAGGTGCCATGAGTATGGACACCTGGCAAGGAACTGTCCTTTGGGTTATCGTCGCAGAAGAAAGAAGAAAAAATATGAAGTAGAGGTTAGATCAGTAGGAGAAGAAATAATCCCCAGACCCGAGGTGGCTCAAGTGGAAGAAGCCATGGAGGTGGAAAGAATCGAGAAAAAGAGGGCTCCAGTGAAGGCACATCATACCATGCGCCAGGAAGTTGGAGAAGGAGCTCCTACTGTTTCAAGCAAAGGTGATCCGGAAGTTACAAGAGAAGTTCATGAAGGTTCCCCTGAAGGTTCGATGGGTACGCATCTGGACTTTTTTCCTTCTATGCATCCTCCAAATGAAGTAAATGAAGCATGCTTTAATTCAAATTTGCATAGTCATGCATCTATAGAACAAGCGCGGGTTGAATCCATCATTGCATCTATCCCCAAAATCAATCTGAACTACGAAGGGTCTGAAAATGATATCGGTGAAATTAAAATTCTTGTTTCTAAACCTGAATGTCATTATAACTTGCGCTCCCTTGACAAAATACCGGCGCCCGGAGGCCCAATCGAAGGCATAGGCACGGATGTTCCTCAGATCTCTAAGAAGAAGTCAATGGGGCGAAAGTCTTTTTTGTCCAAGGCTCAAGTGAAAGCAAAATTTGACATGGACGATGGTAAACAGCTATCAATTCCTGGGGTGCTTAGAGCGGAGAAACCCTGTGGGGAGGTGTCAAAATGATCTGCCTTTCTTGGAATTGCAGGGGTTTAGCCAGTAAACCCAAAAAACTGGGTTTGAAGGAGTTGGTACAGCGCTAAAACCTTGATCTACTCATGCTGCAGGAGACCTTAGGCATGAGTTCAGAAGTGGTGTCCTCCTTATGTTCCATCTTCTCGGGGTGGTAGTTCCAAGCATTGGACTCAAATGGTCACTCAGGAGGCTTGGCTTTAGGTTTCAGGGAAGGAAGAATGAAACTCATAAATTCGTGGGGGATGAATCACGGTTTAGGGATAGAAGCTTTGAGCCCTAAATTTGAGGTCCCCCTGTCTATCCTAAATATATACGGGCCATGCCAGGAGAGGGTCACGTTTTGGAACAATCTCCTGGCAAAATCTATGATGAGAAATCAAAATCTGGTGGTAGGAGGAGACCTGAACTTCTCCATTGGGAGTGCAGAAACATGGGGTCCCTCAGCCAGAGAAGACCACTTATCGGACTTCTTTCTAAATGCCCTTGCTACGCATAATCTGATTGATGCAAATCTGTTAAAACTAAAACCTACTTGGAGAAATCGTAGAACTGGTGAATCTCGAGTCGCAAAAAGATTGGACAGGTTTCTGCTAAGCAAAGATCTGGTCTCCAAAATACCGGTGTTCCGACAGTGGATAGGAGAGGGGGGGAACTCAGATCATTTCCCAATTCTGCTTGAGCTTTCCAAGCCCCCCTTTAAACCGGTAGCACCCTTTAAATTCAATGCAGCATGGATGCAGGAAGAGTCATTCAAACATCTCTTTAATGAAACTTGGAAACACCCAGGCAGGGATGCATTGGAAGATAAGAGCTTCCTCTTCATGGAAAATCTGAAAAGGATGAAGAAGGCCACTCTGGATTGGGCTAAGGAGAGGAAGCAGAAGCAAAATGAAGCCTTAATCAGCATCAATCTGGAGCTTGGGGAATTGGAAAATCCTGACTCAAATGGCTATGACTCTCAGGAATCGAAGAACAGGATACTGTTGTTGGAAAAACAGAGAAGTCAAATTCTTTTGGACAAAGAAGAAGAATGGAGGTTGAAAAGTAGGGCGATCTGGCTGATGGCTGGAGATGAAAACACAAAATTCTTTCACAACTATGCGAAAGGAAGGAAGATAATGAATACTATCTAGAAGCTAAAAGACGAAGAAGGCAGAGAGGCAAATACTTTTGAATCTCTCTCGAGCATGGGGAGGAACCATTTTCAAAGTCTTTTTTCTAAACAGAGAGAGCCTACATTAGCAGAGGTCATCAAAACAGCCCAATGCTTCCCTCGATATGTGGAGGAGGAAGAATCTGAGGGCTTACAGGGGGAATTCACACTTGAAGAAGTGGAAAAAGTTATAAAATCTATGGCCAAAGATAAAATTCCTGGGCCTGACAGGTGGCCTATAGAATTCTTTCAGCATTTCTTCAAGAAGATTGGCTTAGAACTAACGGAGGTGGTCGAGGAGTCCAGAAGGAAAGGTATGGTATATGCGCCTCTTAACTCAACCTTTATAGCCCTTATTCCCAAGAAAGAAGACCCTGAGTCGTTTGAAGACTTCAGACCCATTTCGCTCTGCAACAGCGTTTATAAAATTATAGCTAAGACGATAGTTGTTCGCTTAAAACCAATTCTGTCCAGATGCATCTCAAGCGAACAATTTGGGTTTCTGGATGGGCGCCAAATTCATGAAGCTATAGGAGTGGCTCAGGAGACAATTCATAGCGTGAAACTGATGAAAAAGAAAGGGGCAATGGTGAAAATCGACCTGTCAAAAGCATACGACAGAATCAATTGGATCTATATCTGAATGCTGCTAACCCATCTGGGATTCAAAATTGATTTTATCAATTGGATTATGGGATGTATCACCAATGTCAGCTTTGCGATGCTTATTAATGGGGCAGCCTCTCCGTTTTTCAAAGGGAAAATAGGGTTAAGACAAGGCTACCCCTTGTCCCCATTGCTCTTCCTACTGGTTGCAGAAGGGTTGAGCCAACTATTTCTAAAAGCCAAAAGGGAAGGAACAATAAAAGTTCTGGAGGTGGCTGTCAATCTATTCATTTCGCATCTGTTGTTTGTCGATGATATTCTACTCTTCAGTAATGGAAGCCTGTCAGAAATGAAAGAGATAAAGAAGATCCTGGAGCTGTTCATGAAAGCAACAGGAATGCAAGTAAATTATATGAAATCGCAGCTCATGCTGGAAGGTTTTAATAGACAGGAGATAAGTCAAATTACTTCTGTCCTTCCTTTAGAGGTTCTTAAGTTTGGGGACCCTTTCAAATATTTGGGGTTCTGGCTGAAACCGGACAACTATAGGAAGCAGGACTGGAATTGGTTGGTAGCAAAGATCGAAGCCAGGATTTCTCATTGGAGCTTTAAGTGGCTTTACAGAGCAAGAAGGTTAACTTTAATTAAATCAGTCCTTCAAGCAATTCCAGTTTACTGGGTTGCGCTGACCTGGGTGCCCAAGGGTATTCTGGAGAAGATAAGAAGAATCTGCAGCAGATTTCTATGGGCGGGATCTAAGGAAGAGTCAGTGCTTCCCTAGATTTCCTGGGAAAAAGTGGCAAGACCAAAAGAATGGGGAGGGTGGGGAATAAAAGACATCACTGCTTTTGGATCCTCTCTAGCAGCAAAATCAGGGTGGAGAATCATCAAAATGGAAAACCTCTGGAAAAAAGTGGTGAAATGGAAGTTCATTGACCCCATTCCTCTGGAGGACTTGATAAGGAATCCAGAAAAGAAAGGAGGAAGTGTGTCGATAATTTGGAAGGCGACTACCGATGCTTTCAAAATTATTGAACAAGGTTTGTCATGGCAGGTTGGAAATGGGGAAAACATTCGAATCGGAAGGGACCCCTGGGTGGGCTGTAACGAGAACTATGCTATTCCCCCTGGCCTGATTAGACACCTTGAATCTAAAGGAATCTTGTACCTTAATCAGGTGGAGAAGATCAGTCACTCAACCATATGGCGACAAGCTTGGAAGTCAGGGGAGGAGTTGGAGCTTCATCCCCATTGGTGGAACGATTGGAACATCTACATTCAAGAACTTTCTAGATCAAACGTAAGGTTTAAAGATAAACCAGATCAGCTGGTATGGGCTCATGCTGAGTCTGGAAGCTATTCCCCTAAATTTGGATATAAGTTCCTCATGGAAAAAAAAGGATGGGGAGATCCAGAATGGTGGGCAAAATCGATATGGAAGTTAAAATGCCCTGCCAAAGCAAAACTGTTATTCTGGTGTATTCTGAAAGGGAAAGTCCCTACATGGGACATTCTGCAATCCAGATTTAAACAAGGGCCGGGAAGATGCCCAATGTGCAAAAATGACTCAGAATCTATAGCGCACTTGTTTATTGGTTTTCCTGTAGTCAAGAAAGTATGTTTGGAGGTGGAAAAGCTTATTCATATGCCAATAGTCTGGGAAGGGGACAATACCGTTGAAGCATGGCACAAATGGTGTCACAAAAACTCAGTACAAAAATTAAGGAATATGCCTCCTATTATATGCTGGGGCATTTGGATTGCAAGGAACATATGCATTTTTCAGGACAAGGAAACCACTGTTGAATCAATTGCCATGTAGGTTTCATCAATTTATTCAAACATCTTGGATTCAGAGGAAGAAAGGACGCCCAGACAGGTTGAAGAAGAACAAATCAAGGATGGAGTGCCATGGGCATACTTTGACGGAGCCTCACAAAACAACAAAGCTGGAGCAGGTTTAATTATTCACATAAACGGAAGCCATTCCCTAAAAGCTTCCATAGGATTGGGTAGTGGCTCCAATAATTTTGCAGAATTATCTGCTCTTAAGCTTCTGCTATGTTGGCTGATACACAGGAACATCTTCACAGTTCAGATTTTTGGGGATTCATTAAATGTTATTAAATGGATAAACGGTCAAAACAGCTATCATAATTATATCTTGGTTCCTTTATTAGAAGAAATACAACATTTAAAATTATCTTTTAATGCTTTTTCCATTCATCATATCTACAGGGAACGAAATGACTCTGCAGACAAGCTTTCTAAAGAAGGTCTTCAACAAGTTCTGGGCAGCTGGAGAATAGTGGAGGAAAACAATGGAGAAGTCCACCTTTCGGATTAGCCTCCTTATTATCAGATTGCATAATCATGGCATATAACTGAACTGGTCATACTGTTTTCTTTTTTGAACATAGCTGAAAAGTTTTGACATCTGAAAATATGTTTAAAGTCTTTTTTCTTTAGTACAATATTTTTCGTCTTGGGCTGTTTTCCTTAATAAAGGAAGCCCGGGAAAAGATGCCAGACACTGTCTCTATTATCAAACATAAGGAACTGTTGGTTCTTTTTTTTACAATGCTGGGAAAGGGAGTTGTTTTTCCTCTTTTGAGGAGGCTCTGCTCAAGCCCTAAATAGCTTTCTAGCATAATTATATAATTTATTACAGCTAAATGGAAGTTGCGGCATGTATATGTAACTTTTTTAATAAAAAGTTCGTTTTTTTTCTCCAAAAAAAACTGAACATCAAGCCCTCTAACTAGACTTTATTGAGCTAACTAAGTGACAAGAGCCATGTCACCTCAGTTAATTGCCTCCAAGTTATATGTTGATGTGGAAATTTTGAATTTTCTAGATTTGACCAAGGCTAAGCAAAATTGAGCCTTTCTTGCTACAATTCTCAACACTTTGGTTTAGCGTTGTCGGCAGCCCTTCAAATAATTCCATAAATTTTGTCAGAAGCTGGAAAAATAGGTTTGATCCCATGCACAAGAGGAAGACCTAGACTCTGGCATTGCGAGGAGTGTTTCTATTATATGATTCTCAAGAAGAATCATTTATCTTTGCTCATAGGAGAGACTTATCAAATACGATGGATGTGAATGAAGAAGGAATGTTTGCGAGCCCATATCTAAGTTCAGGGTGATTTCTAGGATTGTCGTGTGAATGATACGCCTATGGAGTTTCATTAACTTTAATCTATTTCGAATTGAATGAGGGAGCAAGCCTAAGGCACTTCTCGCTTGTGCATGAACCATCCCTCCTTTGATTCTAAGGATTTGAGACCTTCCTTTCTTGTGTGATGAATCCTCCTTATGCCAATTGTGACTCCAGAAAAGGTAGGAGTTTAGAGTTCTTAATTCACGCGGATGGAGAATTATTACTGGCCTCCTTTCCAATCTTTTCGATTCCAGAGTATTGTCCATAGTGTGATCGCCAACAACAAAATTTTCCTATTCAAACTCTTTGATAATACAAATCATGGTTTGACTAGATAAACCTTCAACATTACAATTTTTGTCGTTCATGCTAAACAATTCAAGGAAGATGTGAGATCAAAATATTTTGATCCACCTCTATTGTCCCCTGCTCCATGGTAGAACCTCTACATACCACGGAGTCGACTTTGTCATTTAAATCTCTAAAAACATGAAAAAATTATATTTTCTCAAATCTTAAAATTTGCAGAGTGATTCTTTGAAGGATTGAAGGAAGAGTTGGATTGAACAAACCTTTAACTTTCCTCACCTGACAAATTACTATCATGGAATCTCCAAACACACTGATCTTGGTAATCTTCTTCTCGATTGTTATTTCCAGACCATTCCATAATGCCATATAATTTGCTTGATTATTGGATGTTACTCCCAATCCTCAAGCATATTGAGACTCTATTTTATCACCGAGGCAGAGAATAACCCCTCTCGCTCGTGGCACTCCTTTTTTTTCTTTTTCTTTTTTTGTGAAATCTTTAACTTTTTTTTTAATTATGTTTCTTTTTTCATTAAAATATGTTTATTTATTATTTTTTTAATTCGTTTTTTTTAGCAAGATAATTTTTTTGCTTTTCTTTTGTTTGTTATATTAAATTTGTTTTTTTATTATTCTTCTCTTTTATGGGTTATTTTTTATTTTTTTTTATTTTTAATGATTGATTTTTTAATATAATTTATTTATTTTTGAATTTATTTATTTTTTTATCATTTTTAATTTTTTAAAACTTTTTGTTTTTTTTTTATGTTTTGATTTTAAATTTTTTACTTCTTATTGGTTTTTTTTTAACTTTTAACTTTTCTATTTTAATTTTAATTTTTTAAATTTTTCTTGGTTTTGTTTTTTCATTACTTATTTATTTATTTATTTTCCCTGGAAGAGTTATGTTGATGCTCGAGTGGGAACCCAACCCCACTATGTGTCAATTTGATAGTTGATTTTTAAGTTTTTGTTACAATAAATCAAGAATGCCCCCACTGTGTGTCAATTTAATGGTAGATTTTTAAATTTTCATTGTAATTGGTCAAGTTCATCCACACTATGTGTCAATTTGATGGTCAATTTTTAAATTTTCGCTGCAGTTTGTCAAGTTGTTTTAGGCTAAGATTTTAAAAGAACTATACATTTAACATTTAAAAAAAAAACTTGGTATAATGATTCCTTGATTTAGCTATTGATTTTTAAGGTTTTATTTCGTCATGATATTTGGTTTATAATGTCATGATTGAAATATGTTGAAAATTAAGTTTTTCTATATTCATGATATTTGGTTTTAATTCCATGGCTAAAAAATGTCGAAATTTTAAGTTTTCTGGGTTATTGTGTAATTTTCTTAGACACCTCAAAAAAACTACATAGTTTTCAGAAGCTTTCAACGTCATATTGTTAACTCTGAAAATCTACATGCTAAAATTTTACAAGTTTTCGAAGTTGTGATATTTTATCTTTAATTCCATGATAGAAAATTGTCAAAATTTTAAAGTTTTTAGGAGTCATTATATTTATCTTTAATGCAATGGTTGGAAATTGTTGAAATTTTTAGGATTTTTGGAGTCATGATATTTTATCTTTAACACTATTGTCGAAAACTATTGGAACTTTAAGGTTTTTCAGAGTCATGATATTTTATTTTTAATGTCAATGTTAAAAAATGTAGGAATTTTAACCAAAAGGGGAAAAATTGTTGATGCAACATTAACACATTTTATTTCAAGGTGGTTTCCCTGTCTATTACACAAAATATTTAGTTTTTAATGTCATGGTTATAAATAATAATAATAAAACATACAACATCAACACTTTAGTTTTCAAGGTGTGTTTTCATGTTTTTTGTGCAAAAAAATTGGTTTTTACTATCATTACTAAAAAAATATTGAAATTTTATCCCGAAAAGAAAAAGTGTTGATGCAGCATAGACACTTCTCATTTTTGAGGTATTTTTCATATTTTTTTTGCAAAAGTAGGGGTTTTTTGGTGAGAGTTCTCATTTTGAGGTTACACTTCCCTTTAAGTTAGTAACTTTGTTTTGGCTCATGATGTCAGTCCAAATGCAAAGTGAGATCACATCCCATTATGGTCTTGGTTTTCACTATGGTTAAATCATGTTCCTGAATCTTACTAAACCAACGAGCGAACTTTCCTGATAGTAAAGTTTGATTTTATAAAAAATTTACAGTAGGTAAAGGGACTCTTACCTCCATTATGCTTATTTAGGATGTAATGTCAAAACTTATCAATGGCCTTGAATAGGGCATAAGTATGCTTCTCAATCAGTGAATATTTCAATTCACCATCAGATAGACATTGGCTCATAAATTTATCGGATGCTCTTTTCTGAGATCATCTTTTTGGAGAAGAATTCCATAAATGGCTTCCCTCGTGGCATTTGTATAGATGATAAAATCCTTAGTAAAATCCATTTTTTCCAAGACTAGAGTGGAGCTTATAGCATATTTAATTTCCAAAAACTCTTTTTGTCTAGTATCATTCTAGTGAAATGCTTGATCTTGCCTAAGAAAATTATAAATAGGTTTATCATTTTATCAAAATCGCAAATGAGTCTCCATACAAAGTTAATTGTACCCATGAAGGACTAAATTTCCTTTTTTGACTTGGGGATCGGGAGATATTGGATAGCTTTAATCTGGTATGGATCAATATTGACACGAGCCTGTGAAAACACATGGCCAAGCATTAACTTTCATGTAGTAACATTAAAGATTGACTTTTTTGGATTTAAAGATAAATTGAATTTTATGTAGTGTTTAAAAACTTGTCGTAGATGATCAAAATGATATTTTTGGTACTCAGAATACCTGACTTAATTATTGAAATAAATTTGGATGATTTTCCCAACAAGATTATCGAAATTTACTTGCATATCTCTCTGAAAAGTGGCAACCACATTTATCAGCCCAAAAGGCATGTGTTCATAACCAAAGGTGCCCCAATGAGAAGTGAAGGTAGATTTATACTTGTCTAACTTCTTAAGATGTATAAGTGATTATAGCTTGAGAAGTCATCAAGAAGTGACACCATATGATATCCTGCAACCTATTGCAGGATAAGGTCCATATTAGGAAAATGAAAATTATCTTTTATACTTGCCTTATTTAAAGTGTGAAAGTCAACACACAGACGAACATCACCATCATTCTTCTTAACTAGCACAAGGTTTGTTACACACTCATAATATTTAATTGGTAAATTATTGTGAGTAGCTAATGACAATTCTAATTCTTTCTTGATTGTTGCTTCAAGTGCAAGGTTGACTAGTCTTTACCTTTACCAAACATGTTAGCATTTTCTTTAATAGAAATCGTGTGTTGAATGATATTGGGGCCAAAACCACATAGATCCTCATAAGACCAAGCAAAGACATCTTTGAATTCATAAAATAGATCAAAAAACATTTGTTTTTCATTTTTGGAACATTGGGACCCAATTTATAAAATATTTGGGTCTTCAGGAGTCCCGATATTTTTTTTATAAGAGTGATTAGAAATTTCATTAAATATGCGCCCAAAACATAACATAAAACCAAGGGAATGTTTAAATTCAGTACATAGGTGCCAAATATTTTATAAAGATCACATATGGAGTTTAAAAAATTATTATATCCCTTTTATCATGTTCATATATCATGCATGAATTATTACAGTGATACGCTCTAGAAAAATGGCCAAAAAACATAGTACATTTGCAAAATTTAAACATAAATCAACTAGCGGGGGTCAATGGACATATTATCATAATATCCTCTCGAGGAACTACTAGTTGTGCTTCCATTTTCTTCAGCATTTTTGTGGAGTTGCATGTTCTCAATTTGACTTCGAATCCAATTGATTTCCTCTTCAAACTAGTTCATTTTGGTTTGAAGCTTCTACAATTCTTCAATGAGGAAGAGAATGGAAGTTGATTGTTGGTTCATCTATTGCTTAAACTCATTTTTCCTATCATTAATAACTATAAGAGGATGAGGAAATAGAGGGCGGTGGTTCGAACACCCAAAACCTGAGGAAGAGGCATCTTGATTCTCCATGTGGGACTGAGATGTTAATTTCCTCAAAAACAACCAAAATGAGTTGAAATCATCATTAATTACAAGAGATGGATGAGCCATGAGGTCTCCATATATTAAGGACAGAAATATCCTGACTCACAAATTTTAAACCACAGGGTTTGAAATAAGGAGGATACCGGGAAAAGCACCACGATTTTGTCCAACTAAAGATACAAAAGAAAGAGTATTTCTAGAAATTATCAAAATCCCTCATGGGGGGGACTTGCTAAATAGAGAGATACCTTGCAGAAGACTGACTTTTGCGACTAGGTGGATATTGATAAGGAAACAAAAAGCGGCCCCGAAGGCATGAACATAAATACCTGCAATAAGATCTTCTACTCTGTCAACCCATGTAGAATTGAATCCTCTTGGCGCACTTGAGGGTGGGGGAATTAAAATATTCACAGAGATATATAACACTAAGGTTTCTCATCTGGATAACAAAGCACGGGCACACCAAACCCATTTTCGATCCTCTACACAGGATTACTAGGTTTGGGAGAGTGCGAAAGATCACTAGCGACTAGGAGGAAATCTTCCAATCATCCAGCATAAACGTCATTATTTTTCTTCCTTACATCTTCTTGAATCATCTTTTGTCTACTCAAACTGAATTTCCCTTCCATGAGTGAAACATGATACCCCAATCTCTCCCACACTTCAGGGAACACATCCATCCATAACCACTCAAATTCACCTTATAAGGAATTCCTTAGATTTAATGTACATTTGGAGGATAGAACATGGATGAGACTTGAATTTTCCATCACCACATGATTTAAGTCCAAAGGCGCATGGAATTCTTCCCCCCATATCACCACCATGCATTGCATGACCTCATTTAATTAAGATATTAGGATGAAACATTGGGACTCGTTTATTTTCTTATGTTTCGTATAACCTTAAGTCTTCAAACCACATAAAATGATAAGACCTTATATGAATGTGAGAGATTGTCATGGAATAACTTACCACCCCATCAATCCGATAATTTCATAGTGCCCTGCTTCAAGCTGGCAAGCTCTATTTGCCTGAGAATTGGCTTCCTTGTTTTGATTCTCAAGGATGTGATAATATTATTTTTTAGAGAGGGATTCCATAATAGATTTGATTATGAAAAGGAGCAGAGATGGTTGATTATTTTTCGGAAGAGATCCTTTGACAAGATGTTGAATGGTGAGGCGGGAGTCGCCTATGATTCCAATCAAAGAAATATCCTTATCCTTAGCTAGCTAGAGTCCAAAATAAGACCTGTACATTTCAGTAAGGTTATTCGATTTGAGACCTAGCCCCCAAGAATACTTTGCTTCTTATATTCCTTCGGGATTAAGAAGAATTCCTCCCCCTCCTGCCACCCCTTTCAGGAGTCCCAATATTCACAGGTATGATTTCACCTATATTTCTCTTTGAATCCTCCCAATTTTCTCCCTTCCTATTAGAAACATCACTAAACGAAAATGAGTTCTCTAAGGGAGAAATATCTTTCAGGTACCTATTGTCATTAAGGGATATAATCTCATTTTTATCCAAAGGTTCATTTCATAAAATTCTACAAATGCTTTCATCATTCAATAATACTTATTAGTCTTCTTTGTTATTTGTACAGTGAGGCCAATACAAAGGTTGGAAAATACAACTAGGCCTTTCAGGAAGAATTTTCTTTTGTGGATTTAGTGTAAACACAACTTGATTATTAGCTAAAGCAGTTAATTCCCTAAGTATATGCGTGATATTGAATGAAAGCAAGCTATAAATTATTTTCCATGTAGCTTGTGTATATCATTTAATGAGCTTATTCGAAGGATATTATACTTTCTTGATTAAATTTACAACCAGTTCATAGTCACCAAATATTGTGAGATGACTGAAGCCTAGGCTCAAAGCATGTTCAATACCAAGCATTAAAGCCTTGAATTCATTGAATCATATTATTCGTACAACTAATCTCGAGTTTGTAAGATTTGTACTCATACATTCTTCTAAGGGGGGAATATAAGAAAATTCCTACACCATTTCCCTCACTTGTACATGCACCATCAAAGTTTAAATGGACTTGGTCATCACGATCAGGAGGAGGAGTGTTGTTGGGAAAAGTATCTATTCAGAACGCCCCTATCCCACTCTAAGGTGTGATAGTGCCTTAGCAACAAACAAGGAAAACTACTTGAGTATTCTTCTTTATGAAATGTAAATGAGGAGAAAGGATGTAACTAACCTGTGTCTTTCGCTAGTTTGTTGATCCAATCGTTCCTCTCTTCAATAGCTCCCAGCTCCCTGCTCCCTTACCAGCCCAGCTTCACCGAATTCCTGCAAGATCACAAGAGAGAGAAACTACACGAAGATATAGATATACATTCATAAAAAGCTCAGGATCAGATTAAGCTAAACATGCAAATATAACAAAACATCATTGATACACAGCATGTAGGAGAAACTCAAATAATTTTATTGATATGATAAGAAAGTCCAAGAGGAGATACAACCAAGTGAGTCCCGATCCAGCATCTACCTCCCAGCAAAGGAATCCCTTCCTCTCCTCCAACAAAGCATAAATCACCCAATGTACTAATCTCAATCTCAAACCAACAGCAATTCTCTGCAGAGTACAAAATTCCAGCCCCTGGATCTCTGGGATGAGGGATCCATATACAGATGTAAGCAGAGAGGATAAGTCAGCTTATGTTTTGACTTGTGGCTTCTCTCTGTCAGTTCTTGCTTCCACTTGGAGACTGAGAGCCTCTTACTCATCACTTGGTCGAATTCAGTGAGGCAAGTGTCATTGGAGAAGATTCTAGAAGCTTCCATGGTCTTTCCACCTCGTTGAATGACTCTTCCACTTGTCATTTCCCGCTCAACGCACCTGGGTAGTGCATTCAAGTGCATTGCAACGCACCTAGCCAGTGCATTTGGGTGCTTTGCAACGCAGGCAGCTAGTGGAGCTTCTGAATTGATCCTGATTTGACTAGTTCTGAGTGGTTTTTGGTGGAGAACTTCTGGGAGAAGTTGTCATTGGTTGACCTTGTTCCTTTAGGAGCTGTAACAACATCTTTAGGGACTTTGGATCCCTTGGATTATGGACATTTCATGCTCAAAGCTGTAAGGCACAAAAATGTCTATAACAGTTGCCCCCTAAAGTATGAGGCCGTTTATCGGGTGAAATGCTTTATTAGGAGGATCCAAAGTTCTTTCAATGCTGGGAGGAGACCTGTAATAAGATACAATACAATACATTATTTTTCATACTGTTTTCATGATCTAGCTGAGGCGGGCATTCCCATGCTCAGCTTTATAAATTCATTTTTTGTGTACATAGGACAGACAATCGTCTGATGGTAGACTGATGATTCTGATGAAATCATCATCCTTTTGGTAGGATGATTATCTGTTCTGCAGTGTTGTACATGTCAATGTCTTTATTTTTCCTGAATATATATCGCAGCCCGGATGGATGAAACTAGATCCGGGGTCTTCAATCTCGTCCGATATTCACTCAAAGTACAAGTCAATCCATGTGAGAAATGTTTTGAAGTCGAACATGGAAAGACATCGCTTGATTACCAGTCAATGATGTAAATTGTTAACAAGCGCGAGAGGAATCACCGATAATGATAATGACCCTCAAGGTACTGCAGTACAATTCACGTGGTGTGAATAAAGGACTTGGCGTCGAACACCACGCAAAATCTTTCGGTCGAAGGTCATTGATGTATACCTGTCGCCGGAAGTGAGAAACTTGCCATTGAGGCATGCAAGCTTCAAAGTACTGAAGGGGGTGTTCCTAGATCAACTTCTTGGATAATGAGCTGATGTCGACAAGAAGCGATCCGTCAAAGGAGGGCCTTGATGTATCCCACATCAGTGACACGGAACGGAGCAAATGATTTTGATGGAGGTGAAAACGATCTGACGATATATGGTTCAGGGTGGCGGTCATGAAAGAATGAAGTATAATGTATGGTAGTGGATGGGACACGGTTGACTTCTCTGGATGACTTCTCTTGAACATATCGGCGACACTTATATGATGGATTGGTAGCATTTACCCCAAAGGTGGATGGTATGGCGAGACCATGGTGATGTGACCGGTGAATGAAACAACCCAACCCGACTCAGGCATGGAGTGGAAGTGTCATGTTCAAGAGCGACTTGCTACCAATAAAGGTTCTTTGAGTTTCTTCCCAATTTTTCCCCAGTCATTGCTGACCAGTACCTTTTTATTTTTGTCAAGCTTGAGGAGGATAACATATGCTTGTTCTATAATTTGCCCTTCGGGCAAACCCATCGCTATGTTTTAACGAGCCTAGCGATAGTGAAACTCGTTCTCGTCTAAAGACAAGTTTGTCACTATTAATGTTTTTAACGAGTCTAACGACAAAGATAACTCGGTCCTTTTCATTTTTAGAGAGTCTGAAAAGGTACGTAAAGTTAACTCCGAAATTCCTTTTTCGTCATCTAATCCCTTAAGTCCAAAAAAGTATAAAACAATACAGAAGGGATGATTTTTCGATAGTTTTAACGAGCCGAACAAAACAAGCGCTCGATCTTTTTGTGCAATAATCCCTCAGGTCCAAAAATATTAAAATCTAGAGGAGGGATAGCTCTTCCGGTCGCTTTAACGAGCTGGAAGGCCAAAACTCGGCAATCTTTTCATATTTTACAAGTCAGATGAAAAGAGCTTAAAGAAGACTCGTCTTTTGAGGAACGAGTGATAAAACGGGTAGCAGCTGATTCCAGGTAAGGGTTGGAATTTTTCAAGCACGGCAGTGTCACAAGGATGGCTAGTGAAATCACTCTTCGCAGCTGTTCCTCAAAATGGGTAAACAATCAAATGGAGGTGAATGACCGGCCAATGGAAAAGTGGAGGTGACGGTGCAAACACGACCAAGGCTTTAATGGCTAATAATGTTACATTCACGGTTGTTATTTACCGGAAGATAGTTCATTTTTTAACGAGCTTAAACGCGGGTTGAAACACTTGCTCGATCTTATGTTTATTTTTTAACGAGCATGAACTATGCGCTAAAACTGCTCGATAAGTTTGCATGGCCCCAGCATAATAACTCAAATCGAGGTGCATGCCCCCCAAGCTTCATTGCATTCAACTCAGTGGTTGGAATGAAGGTTTACCTTTGAGATTTGGAAAGGGGATTGTTTCATTTTTTAATGAGGTTGACACAGTAAAAGATCCTCATGACTCCTTGTTTCATTTTTTAACGAGGTTGACACGAGATAAGAACCATCCTCGGCATCCACCGTATTTACAGTATTTGATAGAAAATCGAAAACTGAAGGATGATTAAGGTTGCTTGGAATAATCTTCGTGGTAATCCGGAAGATGGGAGTGATGGTGGTAATCTTCCCATGGTGCCTTTTCTTTCATCATTGATTGAATGATTCCTTCGTTTGTAGAATGTACAAGTGACGAAGGATTTGAAGAGGTGCCATTTTCCTTAGACCTATCTATCCAAACACTCGATGAGTGTCGATTTTGGTTTGCCCCCCAGGCCAAGAAAATTGATTGCTACAATATTTCTATTAGGGCGATGATCCATGCTGACAAAATGTTTAGGAATCTTCCGAATCCATTAGATATAGAAGATTTCATATTGTAGGTTTCCACTGTGGCCACTTTCGCCAGATTACTTGGAGGTGGTAGGGCAAAAGTACCCATTAAGGTAGGGTCTTTTAGGAGGCCTACTCCAATATTTTGAAGCGAATGATCGCTTCCATGGATCATTGGAATGCTTCCCGTAACTTGTGAACTGTTGGGGAGAAATGTTTGTTGGTCGATGATTGTAATTCTTCCTTGAAAGGGAAATGCAATCTTCCTGAAGTAGGTCGACACAACTGCGGCCATGGCATATATCCAGGGCCTTCCCAGTAGGATGTTGTAATCAAGGTTTCCGTCGATTACTTCAACATCAATTTCTATTGTTTTGCCCCCTAGTTCAACTTGCAAGTTACTTAAAATCCCATATGGAGTGTATGATCGTCCATCAAATGCTTTTAATGTCGTTGACGATCTCGACAAGGGTGGTGACCTAATTTTTTCCAGAAACTCATCGACATAATACATGTAGATGCCCCCTCATCAATAATTGTTCGATGAACAGTTTTGTTGAGGGCTTTCACTTGAATAAGGAAAGCTAGTTGAGCTGGTAACTGAGGGTCATATCCTTTATGATCAAAGGCCACAAGATTGGAATCCATTGGGTCAATCCCACCTATTGCTGATAATAAAGCTTGCTTTTGGGAGGGGAAATTTTGCGGTAACTCAAGTGTCGACATAGCGGATGGCGATTGGGCCAAGTCCTCTACTATATTATAATTCTGTGTTACTTTTGCACTAGGATTAAATGTCGATTTGTGTACTACTCCCTTTGGCGAATTTATCATTGGTTCAGGAATGATGAGTGGCACAACTTCAGTCAAAGTTGTTGTCGAACTATCAGGTTGTTCATTAGCCTTGTTATTCGACAGCTGTGGATTCCCGTAATCTTTATTCCTTGTCAAAGCATCATTTTGCTGCTCTGAGATAGACAACATAAGAACTTGGGATCAAGAAGCATTTTGATTAGCAACCAGTTTGGTTCCCGAGTTTGGAAACGGATCAGTTAATACTGCTGAGGTTTTTGAACTCTTAAAGAGTTTCTTAACTTCAGCGTTATGTGGACAATCTCTCGTCCGATGATCCTCATCGCATATATGACACCCCGCAAGGGGTTTCCTTTGCCCATAAGGGTTTGCAGAAGGTTTTCCAGGAGATGACTCATCCTGCTTCCTTTTTCTCCCTTTCTTTTTCTTCTTGCCCCCTGGTTGCTTCAGTTGTTTGCCCTTGTCAGTCGACACGGCATTTACTTCCGAGGCAAGAAGTTCCTCATTTGCATTTTGATTATAAATCTTACGGGCCTTTTTAGATGTAGCCTTTTTCGATTTCGTGTCTGTTGTGCCAATCACGCCATCGCCGGCATGAGATTCATTGTTTGATTTAGGAGGAGGAGGAATTGAGAATTCCGGTCTAGGGGTGTCAGGTATTTTGTCGTAGAGCATGCCGGACTGAGTATAGATCAAGTCCAGATATTGTGCACGGGCGATAACTTGCTCTTCCGTTACGACTCCCCCCTTTGCCACATCTTCCGTGATGGAAGGTAGTAATGACTTGATAAACCATTCAGCTAATAGCTGATCGGGGACGTACGTTTTTACCATCCTACGACGACGTTGCCACTCATGTATATGATCAGATATGTGGGTGGCCGTCGTCTGTTTGAAGTTGGTAAGGAGTTCTGTTCCCGTTTCATACCTTATTGGTAATTGAAAATGGGTTAAAAAGGTTGTGGCTAAGGTACTGAAGTTGTTGAACAAAGCTCTAGGCAATTCAATGTACCATTTTGCCGCTGGACCCGTTAACGTCCTCTGAAAGAGGCGAAGTCTTATCGAATCAGCATTCAGGGTGTTTGATGAACACCATAGATGAAATGTCATCACGTGATTCGATGGATCTTCACCCGGATTTCCATTAAATTTAGGAATATCTGATGGAAGTTTATGTGGAATCGTTGGCCACCAAGGGGCATAAGCAATTGGATCATTCGTCAGCCGGTTTAGATCTGGTAATTCTAGAGTTGCTACAAAGGGAAAATGTTGATTCAGGTTAGGCGAAGCATACCTAGGATAAGATGGAATCGTCTGAGCAGTGGGTCTTTGCATACCAGCATAATATATTTGATGCTGGCAACTTTGACAAGGTTGATGGGCATAACCATTATAATATGGTTGTTGATAACCGCTTTGGAAATGCGATTGCCCATTACTTACAAAGACTTGTTGCTCAGGTCCTTGATATGATTGCTGGAATGGGGATTGTTGAGTTAGAACCAGCTCTGGTTGTTGGACCATTTGCTGTTGTCCAATACTGGATGATTGACCAAGATGAGGAGTCATAGTACTTGTTTGAGCCTGAGTCGCTCCAGATAAGGAGGCACTAACCTGAGGTTGTGATTGAGTCGTTGAGACAAGAGGTTTTTGTATTGCAACCTAAGGCTATTGGGGTTGACATACAACAGGTAGCGCTTGTACTTGCGACGCAGTCACCATAGCAGGTATAGTGGGAATATTCGACACAGGGTGGACTGGTTGCATTGAATATACAACCCTTGGTTGCTGAGGCGGTATTGGTACCCAACCGCTGGATGTAATTCCAGTTTGACCTGAACTTTGTTGTAAACTCCCATATGGTTGTTCTCTGGGAGGGAACAATGAAAAGGCATTCTGCCCTCCATATGGTGGAAATCCAGTACTTAAAGGGTAGATTGGCGTTTGAAGACACATTGGATCAATTTGTTGAGTTTCAACATAAGAAATACCAGATGATAATCCGGATGAAGAAATAGAAACTAACCATGTCGTCGTCCCTGATTGGACTCCGGCTTGTTGTTGATAACTTGCCGGGACAGATGGTATACCGGCGAACATTGTTGGAGTAGTAGCAGGAGGTTCTGTTGCTGCTGTGTCGGATGACACAGTCCTAGATGTTGACGGTTGTTCAGACATATCTAGTCTATCCAAAAGATTTCTTAGCGATTCTACAAGAATTTGTGATGAAGGGAGACTAACTTCGAAGATCAACGAGGGAAAGGTGATGATTATTCTGTTTAAAAATAAATTTTAGACGCTTTGACACAACTTGTTTTTTCAATTTTAAAGAGTCGAGAAAAAACAAAATATGACTCTAGTCGCCTTCGATTTTTAATGAGCCTGAAGTGACAAGTGCTCAGATGGACCTTTTCCGTTAAGGAGTCTGAAAAGGAACGAAAAGGGACTGCTCTGGAGATCTAGGTAGAGGGTGTGCCAAACCAATCGCAAAATCGCATAATACTTTTTAGGGTACGGGCGGTCAATCTTCCCGAATGATGTGTTCAGTGCATTGCGATCAGTAGGGCGGCCGACACGGCTTCCTATGGATAAAGGTTTTATGCCTATAGGGGTCTCCCAATATATACTCGACGGTACGTGGGAGCACAATCCGTACTGGCACTTATCGTCTCTCAGGAGGAATCACCCAACCATCAGTGAGGCCGACAGTCACCAGGTTTTACGACGCCGGAACACGTCTCTAGCCTAGACCTCTATGTTGTGCGTTAAGTTACAAAGCATTGTTAAGTTCATTCAATTTATTTTAGGTTGATCTTTCTTAGAAGTTTGCCTTTTTGGATCACCACGAGATGTAGATACAATTCCTAAATGCAGTCTAAAGATGATAAGCAAGCTTTTATCTCTTTTCAACAATGAAAATCCTAGCTACAAGGGGAAAAGAAAGACACAATATTTTCTCAAAGAGCATAGAGCACACTGTAAATGCACTTTTCCTAAATCAAACCATACAAACTATCAATATGCAAATGCACAAATGCATGTATTTGTTTTCACTTTCTTAATATTGATGCCTAAAAAGAAAGCTGTTGTACAAATTTGAATTCGATTTCAAGTGAAAACACAAACAAGATTGATTACGACACTTTATGATTTTGAAGTAAACACTTGTTTCGACACTAGAAATTCACAAATTCAAACCAAAAGACAAAAGTAAAAGCGCAATCAACTGTCAACAGCAAAAAAACCTACTCCTAAGATCAAAACGACACTTACGACAGGTCTAGATCTAAGGGCGACAGTATGACTAGTTTACTTTTGTAATGGGAAACTGCAAATGATGTAACAAATACACAAAAACAAATACAGTTTCTTTTATACAACTGAGGCGGAATTAAGGCAGAGAAAAGGGGTTTTCAGATAGGTACACACACTGATAACAGGCTGCAAAAAACAGAGATAAAACTGAACACAAGGATGCAAAGAACCACAGCTGCACAGGGCAAAGGCTGATCAGCGCACCTGTTGCACAGAGAAACTAAATTGCAGTGCAGGTAGCCCTCTCGGGACCTGCGTTGAAATGCAGAGTCTCTTCACAGAGCCTGCGCTGAAGCAGAAACGAGAATTGTCTCTGGGTTCTGGGTCACGGTTTGCAGTTTGATCTAAGGTTTTTGGCCGGATAAAAGCTATCAATAAGGTACAATTAGAAGGATGATTTAAAGGAGGACTAAGAGCTATCACAAAGGGCTGTTAGAGAATTTTTGGATCAGCTGTTCAGATCATAAACAGTTCCAGTGAGTGGACTAGAGTAGCAGATCTCTACTTTGCATTTGTAAATGGCAAATGCAGTTCGATTCAGCACTCCTAAGTTTATGAGAAGAACAACAATAGAAACACAAATAAACTAACTAGATACGTTCCCCAGCGGAGTCGCCAATTTGTTGTTGGGAAAAGTATCTATTCAGAATGCCCCTATCCCACTCTAAGGTGTGATAGTTCCTTAGCAACAAACAAGGAAAACTACTTGAGTATTCTTCTTTATGAAATGTAAATGAGGAGAAAGGATGTAACTAACCTGTGTCTTTCGCTAGTTTGTTGATCCAATCGTTCCTCTCTTCAATATCTCCCAGCTCCCTGCTCCCTTACCAGCCCAGCTTCACCGAATTCCTGCAAGATCACAAGAGAGAGAAACTACACGAAGATATAGATATACATTCATAAAAAGCTCAGGATCAGATTAAGCTAAACATGCAAATATAACAAAACATCATTGATACACAGCATGTAGGAGAAACTCAAATAATTTTATTGATATGATAAGAAATTCCAAGAGGAGATACAACCAAGTGAGTCCCGATCTAGCATCTACCTCCCAGCAAAGGAATCCCTTCCTCTCCTCCAACAAAGCATAAATCACCCAATGTACTAATCTCAATCTCAAACCAACAGCAATTCTCTGCAAAGTACAAAATTCCAGCCCCTGGATCTCTGGGATGAGGGATCCATATATAGATGTAAGCAGAGAGGACGAGTCAGCTTATGTTTTGACTTGTGGCTTCTCTCTGTCAGTTCTTTCTTCCACTTGGAGACTGAGAGCCTCTTACTCATCACTTGGTCGAATTCAGTGAGGCAAGTGTCATTGGAGAAGATTCTAGAAGCTTCCATGGTCTTTCCACCTCGTTGAATGACTCTGCCACTTGTCATTTCCCGCTCAACGCACCTGGGTAGTGCATTCAAGTGCGTTGCAACGCACCTAGCCAGTGCATTTGGGTGCTTTGCAACGCAGGCAGCTAGTGGAGCTTCTGAATTGATCCTGATTTGACTAGTTCTGAGTGGTTTTTGGTGGAGAACTTCTGGGAGAAGCTGTCATTGGTTGACCTTGTTCCTTTAGGAGCTGTAACAACATCTTTAGGGACTTTGGATCCCTTGGATTATGGACATTTCATGCTCAAAGCTGTAAGGCACAAAAATGTCTATAACAAGGAGCAGGTGACTGCTCATCTTTTGTGAATAAAGAATAAACTCCCAAATCTTGTTCAACATAATGAACATGAGTTTGAGGAACGTTTTCAATGTATGGTGAGATCATTCCCTCTCTAAGGACAATAATATTCTTGTCATCCTTAGGTGAGGACATATGTGTCTCATCCATTGACATGTAACCACATGTTTTGGCTTACCAATATCTTCCTAGAATAATTGAATAATACTGACAGGCATTGTAATGCCCTACTTAATCTTATCATGCAAATTTTATTAGTGTTTAAATTTCCTGAAAAATATTGACTTATAATTATCAAGAAATATTGGTACATACCTACATTGGTGAAACTATAAATTTATTACTAATATAAATTTTATTATTGTTATTATTCAATTCCCAACTTGGCTTCTCAATAAATTTTGATAGGATATGGTCTCCTTCCATTTATTCCAATTTAAATATCCATATCCCCAAAATGTCCTCTCAAATTTACTTGGGAGAAGATATGGTACTCCCCAATTAATTACCAAATTATATATCCATAACTTATCCCCAAAATGTCCTCTCAAATTTACTTGGAAGAAAATAGGGTCCTCCCCAATTAATTACCAAATTAAATATTCTTATCTTATCCCAAAAATGTCCTCTCAAATTTACTCGGAAGAAGATATGGTCCTCCCCAATTAATTACCAAATTAAATATCCATATCTTATCCCCAAAATGTCCTCTCAAATTTATTTGGAAGAAGATATGGTATTCTCCAATTAATTTCCAAATTAAATATCCATATCTTATCCTCAAAATGTCCTCTCAAAGTTACTTGGGAGAAGATATGGTAAGAAAAGTAAAATGAAAGGATGAGGGGGTAGTTATGACATTAATGATAGGTGGTTGAGATGGATGGGAGAAAGAGGCATAAAAGGGGAAGGATGATGAGAGGAGAAGGGGATCCTTGGTCTTGGTTTTGGTTTTGGTTGTGGTTTTAGAGGATTTTTTTTTGGGAGGAAGGTGGATAAAAGAGAAGGGAGAGAAGGAGAGTATTTGTTTAACTTTGACACACTACATCTTGTTGGACTTGGGCTCGGAGGGCTAGGGAACCTGTGGAGGTTCATTGGGCTAGGAAATACTTCCTAGTTGGCTGGGAGGAAAATCCAATCGGGTAGTCAAGAGGAGCATCCCAACAGAGTCAGGAGCACAGGAGCATCTCAACTAAGCTATTTGAACATGTATTCCTTCGTTTATTGATTACTTATGTAAATGGTTTCAATTAAATTCTTACTTATTTGATTGTGATAAATAAATTTTAATGGTATATTATCATCAAATAAATGTTTAGATATAAATAAGTTATTTCTCATCTTATTGTGTTTAAAATTAGAGAAATCTAGTTTTTAGTTAGAGGATCTTAGGAGGGAGCTTCACACATGGTATCAGAGGCCAGGTTCAAAATTTGGACCTTGAAACCTACCTACTATAAAATAAAAATAAAAATAAAAAATAAATATAAATAAACAAATAATAATTAAATAAATGAATTTTGCAATTTCAAATTCAAAATTTGGAGCCAAACCGGCCGACTTAATCATAATGAATTAATTCCTTTTTTCTACATTAATATATACATTTTCTTACTCAACTAATAGCTGATATTTTGAAGGCATTCAGACTTGCACATATTTTCAGGCATAAACGTATTGTCATCTGAATTTGAATTTGTTACTTGCGTCTTTACGAGATTCGAAATTAGGGTCTCCTGAATTGCGGAGTTTACTTTCTTGATGGAAAGAAATATAGATTCATAGTTTGTGAAGATAGGGGAAGGGATTGAATCTGGTGTAGTTGTGGACGAAATTTGGGGGGATACCATCATGGGGACTCGCACCAGGAGACGGAAATAAGGCCATTCAAGAAGGGAAAGCTAGGTCTGTAAAGTTGTGACAACACGGCTATTAAAAGTATTTTGGGGTTCCATCCCCATGATTACATGAGCAAGAACGCTTGTGGTGCACTAGAGAGTACCTCGTCCCTGCACAGTGGGAGAGGAGCCTTGGCCTTCGAAGGCGGTAGTCCCTCAGATCTCCTCTTTCTTGCAGGAGGTGGTCGTGACCAAACCCTTTACTACCCGCCCATCCATTTCTTTTGAGCAAAGAAGAAATAATTTGGGAGAGGTAGAGGTTGTTTATTTTAATTTAGTTGTTAATTAGTCGCTCATATTAACCACAACCATGTTGACCATAAAGAGGTGTCCCACTATTCTATCTAACTACCAGGAGGGCTCCAAAGGGCTTGGCTGTGGCCGCAATTGTTTAGGCCAATGCTGTGTTCCAGGTAAAATTTTTAATTCCCTTTCTATCTTTCCAAGAAGCACTTTTTGGCCGGTTAAAACAAAATCTGTTCTCTTCTCTTCAGTTTTGCATATTTGGGGTTTTAGTTTGGTTAATTTAATCCTACCATTCAACTTTATCCAAGAATTGTTTATTGATCGCTAGTTTTCGGCCTTAAAAAATGGCGAAAGTTTGACCCATGGCCATTCAATTTCCTTTTTTGAAGTTTTTAATTTTATTTAACCCCCTGCACCCCTCTATGTCATGTTAGCGGCTTTTGATTACCAAACTAGCTTAGCGTTTCCATTGAGTATTCAGAGTTGGCAATGAATGGCAGTTTTATATTTTGTCATGCGAAATCTAGAAGTATATGGATTTATAATGAAGTTTGTTGATTTGCAATGTTGATTTCGAGACTGGCTGCTTTTTAGAGGGTTATTCAGCCTGTTAAATCTATTAATTTTATGAATCTCGGATATTGTATTCTTCTATAGTGGATTTTGTCCCTGCCTTTAGTCTAGGATTTGTGTTGTAACCTAACAAAGAAAAATCTTACTTTTAGCAATGAAGAACTATTTTATGATTTTTTTTTCATTTTAGAAAAATCCCCACTTCCATTACCATATTGGAGCTTGAAAACCATATTCGCAACTCAATGTTGTAATTTCAGCAATGGCAACATTCAGGGAAATTTTCTATTGGCTTTATGAAAAAAAATTGACTGGGAAGGGGGGGGCTCTATTTTCTACATGATTATCTTATCCCAGTTTTATATGTTAAACATTCCCCTAAACGCAGTTTTTGTTCATTTGACCCTTTTGACTATTAACATTATCTCGCATGTAACGAGGCATAGTTTGAGGGCATGTTATTGTGGTTTAATTTGAGGGCAATCAAGAATAGGACAATACCTTCTTGAGCATTAAATCTTTGATAACAATTTATGCATAATTCTGAGGTCTCTTCCGGATATTATCGCGCTACTTTGGAACAAAAGCCAAATTTGGCAACATTTCACAAGTCGGATATTGCCGAGACTATCAGATTCATGTCGCACAAACTCTTACAGAAATTCAGAGATAAAAATGTTGAAATGAATCTTACAAGCTTACAGAATAGAAGATGGATTCCTATTAGACCTCCTCATTTGCAATTGGTTTGTGCCGAACTTCCAGGAGACCTGGCCTCGCGCTGCTACTTAGTGTTGCGAAGGCTTTGCAAGCACTGGGATATGAGCTAGAGGTATGAACTCATAACATCCTGCTACAGTTTCTCTAAAATACTTAGACGTATGATTCCACGTGACAAGAACCATGCCTGTCATTGAAGTGAATGCTTGATTTATCATTGTTGTGGGGTAGCTTAACAATTCTTCTAAAATCTATCATACTACCAACTTTTAGGAATGTGACCATCGCTCAAATTGACTCACTACAGGCATCAACTGTTCTTCCCATGTACTCCAGGTATTTGTTATTTCTCTTTCTGATTTTACACAGAGCAGAGTTATATTTTTCCCTTTTCTATTGCACGAACCATGTCTATCCAAATAATGTGGAAACGACTCAGAAAGAACAATGCCCGATTGTTATTGGCTAGGTATTTTTTTGACTTCCTCCATTCAATGGAAAATCCCACATAAGATCTGCCTATTTCTACATAGAAGCAACAACCCCTTCCTTACCTCCACCTAATGAGGGTGTTGCCAGAGAATTTTTAATCAACAAATGTGGTCTAACCAACGAAGAAATTACAAAAGCCTTCAGGCATTACAAGCATTTTCTTCATCGAACATCGGTCCAGAATATGGATGAAGTTCTGGAGTTGTTAAATGGTTGTGGTTTGACAACCCCGGCCCAGTTTCGGAAGGTGGTCCTTTCCAACCCTGCCTTTCTCTATTATAACTCTGAAAGAAACTTGAAGTCTAAGCTCAGTCTTTTGAAGAATTTCATGAAGGAAAAGGATATCACCAAACTTGTTCAAACTAGTGCAAGGACTTTCAATTCCAGCGAGGGGAGGATGAAATCTGGAATTTCTCTGTTGCAAAAACTGGGCTTTGAGGGCGAAGCATTGTCACACTTACTGGCAAGGCAGCCTGGCTTGATCGTCGTGTCAGAGGAAAAGGTTGTGGAATCATTTAAACTTGCTGAGGATATCGGGTTAAAGAAGGGATCAAAAATGTTTTCATGGGGCTTGCGTTCAATTTTGATAACAGGAAAAGAAAACTTAGGTCGAAAACAACGATTTTTTAGCAATTTAGGTTTCTCTGAAAAACAAATTTCGAAATTATTAAGGAAAAGGCCATTGATTCTTGACCTTTCAGAAGAAAAAAATAAAGCGTAATTTAGATTTTCTGCTTAAAATTGTGGGGCTTCCATCGGCTAACCTTGTGAAGTATCCAAAACTATTTGCATACAGCTTGGAGACAAGGTTGATTCCTCGCTATAGAGTGTTGGAGGCATTGAAATCCATGCAAGTTAAAAAGTTGAAAAGAAGACTTAGAATTCAAATTATTTTTCATCTGTCAGAAAAATGTTTCTTGGAAGAATATGTTAATTCAAATGCAGAGTCCTCCTCAGTTCTGCAGGATATTTACAGTGGAGAGAAATCTGGAAGGTTAGCCATTGTTAAGGAAACCACGAGTGAGCATGTTTCAATGAAAATGATTTAGGATAGATGTGGGAGCTCGTCAACTGCTTCAATATGACTTTTTATGTGCACTATTTTTCCTTCTAATGTTGTTTTATTTTCCTAGAGGATCCCAGTAAAGGAGGTTTGCATTGAAGTGATATACATGAATGCTTCTTTTTGTAATGGTTCTATGGCCTGCTTTGGACAAGAAGTCCCAAAAAGTGCTTGCAACATCAAAGTCACGCAACTGCCAAAAATAGGAGTCATGTGACAGATTGTTTCGTTTCATGTCCAGGTATCACGTGTTCCGTTCCTGCTCTGCTTCTTCATGTTGTCCATTGCCTCTAAATGTGTAATCAGATTTCTTGTACTTTTTTTAATTAATTAATTAATTTATTTTTATTTTATTTTTTTCAACTGTTTGACTATATGAAATTAATTACCAGCTACGTCCTTAATTAAATTTATTTATTTATTTTTATTTTATTATTATTATTATTATTATTTATTTTTTTAAGTTATTTATTTAATTTATTATTATTTTCTCGTTCTAATATATATTTATTCTAACTAACTATTATCTTTTTCCACAGGAAAAAAGCGGTAACCTTTTATTTAAAAAATGAAAAGTTACACAAAGCATATGCATTGAAGCATTTCCATAAGTTTCCCATTGGGCTCGAGTGCTTTCGCACACCATGCAACGTAGCGAGGCTATCGTGCATTTTAGAAAGAATGAAAGAAAAGAAAAAAGAAAGGAGGAAAGGACAGAAAAACTGGTTCCCGGTAGTGAGTAGAGGACTCACACCTCAAGTTTTTCTCCCCTTCTTCTTTTCGACCTTGCGCCACTCTCCTTGAGTGGGCTTGATCGAAGCTAGGACTAACTATGTTTCTGCTTTCTGTGGAGCTGTATCCTTGTCTGAGTCTGACGTATCTGAGGGGTGATGCCGTTTGATCCCTCCCATACTCAGATCCTCGCTTGTCTTCTCTGTCTGATTTTAATGGAGCTGTGAAACCTTATTGGCTGATATGTTTTCCTTTTGGGTCTCCTTTCCTTGGGAAGGCTCAGAATTCTCTGTGGGGGTGACTTCCTCCTGTGCTTCTGATTCGTCGTCCTCTGAGTCAGGAGGGGGAAATTACCATCATTTCCTCTGCTTCCCTTTCTGCTTCTTTTTACTGTTTGCTTTCTTGGCTTCTGGGCATGTACTTTGCAAGTGTCATGTCAGCCTACAGTTCCTGCATCTGAAAGCAGTGTTTTCGTAGTCTAGTCCTTGCAGCCAGTTTTGTTGTTGTATACCAGCCTTATACTTTCCGGCAATCCTTTACTTAGATCTACTTCCACGCAAATACGTGCAAAGGTGTAGATCCTCTCATCAGTCCTTTCCAAATCTGTTTTGATGTATTTCCCTATGTTGTTCCCAATTCCTTCCAAAACTCGTTCACTCCAAAAGTAAAGGGGAAGGTTATATAGGCGGACCCAGACCGGCATTTTGGAGACAGTCATTTTGTTTGGATCAAAATCTGGAAACCATGGGGTCATAAAAAGACCTGATGTTCCCCAAAACCAAGACCCGGCACTGATGATTGTATCTCTGACTTTCGTGGATGCGAATTTAACAATGAAAAACCCCTTGGAGCATAAATGTATATCACATTCCATGGTCCAATTGGTGAATATCCAGTGAAATAGATCCATTAGCTTTGGCCAAAAACTGTTAAATCGGCAGATTAGGGCCTGCGTTTCATATGACTTAATGAAATCTTCAAGTCCTGTAGAATCAAAGTTGAGGGCTGGGGTTTGCCCTAGCTGATCTACTATGTATGGCCTAGGTGTATATCCACCTTGATCTGGAGGGGACCCTGGATCTCTGTTACCCTATAATATGTTTTTGTAAGAGGAGCCTCCCTTGGGTTGATGCTGAGATGCTGCCTTTTTCCCCTTGTCTCCTCCTGAGGAGCTTGGATGTCCCTGGTTCGGAGCCCCTCCTCTCAGCCTAAGGTTTAAAGCAATGGTTGTTTCTGGGCTAATATCATAGTTTTTCAGGGTTCTGCTATCCTGAAGGGACCACCTACCACTGACCAAATGTTGGATCTGAACAGGGTATCCCATCAATGCCCATATTTGCTGCTTCAGCTGCATAATGGTGCTTTCTGCATGTACCCATACTAGACTAGTTTTCCCCATAGGGGGTTTAATAAAAATCTGAAAACAAGTTGATGTTACCTGTTGCCTGGGTTCTGGCTGTTCTAGCTGCCCATGATATTGCGCTGCCGCGGTGCTGAGAAGATCAGAAACCCTAGCCAAGTTATTCTCCCGAGCCGCAAAGCTACATGTCGGATCTACCTTATTCAAGCCCCGATTTACTGGATTGTAAACCAGATCTGGCGGATCGATAGCAGATCTAGGGTTATCTGCCAGCGTCAGAGCCTCACTCTCGTCTATGAAATCCACGCCCACAGCTTCCAAGATCTGGGTCGAAAAGTCATCAACTTCACGGTAAATGGGAGTGGGGAGACGTGAAACACGCGACGAACACTGCCGCTCCAGAAGCAGCCCTTCTTCTTCTTTCATTCGCCGGGGTTTCACCACCTGCCGCGTCTGCGATTTGGAAGCAGAAGCCACCGCCTGAATGCCTTCGCGGAGCTTTGTCAGCCCGAGATCCTCCATGCGCTTCTCCAATCGTTGTTTTCGAGCTTCCTCCGACTCGATCTTGTCGGCGTCCCCATCCTTGTCAAAAAAGCTGAAAGCCTTCCTGAATTTGGAGATCTGCTCTTCAACGAGCTGCTCAATGATTCTGGTTGCCTCCATCGTCGATCCTCTCCTTCAGCTCTTTTTTCGGAAGCTACAAGTATAAATAACTATTATCTTAAAATTACTTTATATATATTTATATATACATATAATTTATATTAAAAGAAAGGTCTTCCATATAACTAAATCCCATTTAAATTACATATAACTTATAATTTTTAATTATTAAATAATACCTTTTTAACTAAGTATTAACCTAAACACCAATTAAAATTATTTTATATATATATATATATATATATATATATATATATATATATATATATATATATATATATATATATATATATATATATATATTAAGGCTTTGGTCCCCAAGTCAAAATTAGTCGTTGGTCAAGTTAGCCGTTGGAGGCTCTGCTCAGAGTATTTAACATACAAAGCTGGATATGTTTCTTCAACTTGTCCTGACGATGAACCACATTGGTTGGTTCGAAACGTGTCGACAAATGATAGATCTTGTGATTTACGGCGAAAAATCTCTCGTAAACCTGATATGGATCACAGAAGCCTCAATTCAATAATATATTACATTGATTTGTTGTTGGCACAACATCTTATTTTCTCTACCCTTGAAGCATTTATATAGGCAACTTGCTATTTTACTTAACAGAGTTAAGGCTGCCTTTGAAGACACACTTGCCTTTTCACAAAAACCTGATCTTTGAAGAAACAAACCAAGTTATCCACTCATTTCAGTGAAGAACATCGAGAACAGGGATTTAATCATTGTGTTAGATGAGTAGTCTAGTTGTAATTTACCATGCCTGCTTTAGTTGTTTGATGGGGCAGATGATTGTCTGTATTGATATATGCCTTTTGATATAGGACACTGCTCTTATTTCTTACTACTTTTTGGTAATTTCTTTGTCATTTCATGCTACTGTTTTACTTAACAGAGTTGGGGCTGCCTTTGCAGACATGCCTTTTCAGCGAAGACCCAATCTGTATAAAAATAAACCAAGTTATCAACTCATTTCATTGAAGAGTATCTTGAACAGGGATTTTCTTCATGGTGTTAGATGAATAGTCTGATTATAACTCCTTTACTATCACTAGGAATACTTTGGTAAGCTTAATTGCCTTGGCTTTATGGATGACAACTTTTCAAACTTTTCCTTGTGCTTAAATTTGCATTGAAACCAATTTGACCAACGGTCTTCATGAATGAAATCATATAAGACTTTAATGGTTGCATCTATACTATGCACATGTTGCTTTTGACTACAAGATTTGCTTCTAGGATGGTTACCGGGTTGCCTCTTGTTTAAAAGTTAAAAGTTTTTCCCAACAACCTTATAGTTAAAGAAGTGTATAAATCAAAACCTTGTTGGTATTAGAGAGCTTGAACAATAAATATAACTAGCAGAGAAATAATGATCATTGAGAATAATACACCAAATGTGGTAAAACTATGATAGTGTATCAAGGAAATATTCATGGGGCCAGGTAAAGTATTTTATTACCCAAGATGAATAATTACAATCAGGCTTACAACCTCCTCAATATTTTGGGTTTCATAGATATATTGAAGTACACATCATTATGTATGTTACATAAATTGTGACTGGTTTGTAAATCAATATCATTAAATAAATTACCAAATATTTAATTCAGTAAATTTTGGTTTTTACATTTTATTTTAATCAGTGGTTGTCACATTCTAACAATTTCCACTTTGACAACCGTTTACCTGATACCTTGCCCAAGCCCTTTCATCATGCCAAGAGAAGCCAAACACCACTGTAGTTTCTCTAACAACATTGGTTTTGTAAACATGTTTGCATGTGTTCATAGGGTTTCACTTGGATTATTGTTTCATGATTTTGATTGATGAACCTTGAAGTAGTACACCCACCCTTTGTTGCATAATTGATGCCCCTTTTGGTGGATGTCTTGATGACATGGAAAAGTGGTTGTGGTTTGTTAGAAGAATGCCAATGGATATTTATAGTTTGGCTATGATGTGGCATGTTGTGAGTAGTTATTTTCTTGATAGAGGAAATCACTCCCCTTATTTGGCATCTTCTCATGCATTTGGAGGCATTTAGACCTTGCTTTTACATTGACACCCATGGTTTTGGTCACTTGGTATGTTATTTTCACATTGTATCATATAGTTTCTCTTGGTTTGGGAAGCTTATTTATTACTATATTGGAGAGTGTCCTAGCCTCATTACACAATCTCTTAGGGTGAACTATTTATCATATCCCTTGGAGGAGAGGTGTTGGTACATGTGTATTTAACCACTTTGGCACATTGAATGAGGACACCCCACTTCTCTGAGGATGTTATAACAACTTTATGGACAATTGTGGCACATGTTTCTGTGGGATTACTATTTATGGCCAATTTGGTTGATCCTGGGAGATAGTTCCCTAACATCTTTATACTATTTCCATTTGGAGGAGTTAAGTTTTTTGTCTACAAGACTCTAATTACCTTGGCATATTCTTTGAAGTCACTCCACTTGTAAGGTGGTCATGACCATTATCTGCAAATATTTTTTTATGGACTAATCTTGAAGGATGAGTTGCTCTCTTCTTGGAGAAACAACCTTAACATCTTCTATTTTGGGTATCTCTAGGTGGCTAACTACCTTGTCTAAGAGACTGCTCCCATTTTGGCATGAGTATTTATAGGTGAAGTTATCTAGCTACATGGGTTACCCACAAAGATCATTTTGATAGGGACTCTCGCTTTACATATACATTTTCGACAAGTTTGTGGTTAGTGTTGGGGACTTAGTTAAACCTTAGCACATAAATAAATGGAAAGACTGAAAGAGAAAATCATGTTATAGAAGGTATGCTTATAATGTATGTCATGGATAATTAGACTCAGTGGGAAGAGTATTTACCACTGGTAGAGTTTTCCTATAATAACAATTACCACAATTCAATTAGGATGCCTCCTTATCAAACCCTCTATGGGAGGCCATGTAGGATACCATTGATTTGACGAAAAGATGGAAGACAAAGTAATAGTCATGATAGGATTGTCTTAAAAATGGAGGAATAGGTAAGATAGAATCAACAAATTTTAAAGGAAGCACAAGATAGGAAAGAGAGTTATGTTGATGCACATATTACCGATCAAAGTTTTAAAGTGGGGGACCGAGTTTTTATTTTTATTTTTTAGTTATTCCTAACACTATTTAGTTTGAGAAAGGTATGAATTTACCACCTCGATTTATAGGACCTTTTAGAATCAAAGAGAAAATTGGGCTAGTGTCCTATTGTCTTGTACTACCACCCAACTTGCATAAAACTCATGATGTTTTTATGTATCTGTCCTATAACATTATGTTTCTGGTGAATCCCACAAACTCGACTGGAGGGAATTATAGGTCTCAGACGTGGGAACCATAATGATCAAACCAATATGCATATTATACCATAGGGTTCGATAGCTCAGGAATCACTTGGTGGACCAAGTTAAGATACAATGGAACAAGTATAACCCAAGATTTGCTACAGGGGAGGATGCAAAGACTATATGTCGCAATTAACCTTCATTTTGACCATTTATGATGTCCATTTTGACTTAGATAGCTACCTATGTTAAGGCTCTATTTGCAGTTCCATGTTATTTATTTATGAATGCTATGTAATATTGATGCATTTAGTTGGACAAGTGAAACTACTTATATAAATCATTAGATGGATTAGGTATTGGTGATTGAAATGTTTGATGTATGACCTAATGTATTACTTACTTGGTTATGATTTATCTAGTGCATGACTTATCAGAATTATTGTTGTTTCATGTATGGCTTAAGTGGATATGATTTATCTAATGAATGACTTAGTGAAATTATGATTTATCTAATGTAATATTTATTTCCAGTATGAACTACAATATTGATACGTGGATACTAGGCTTAATAATATGATGTTTAAGATCACGTATCTATATATGTTTTATTGTTATATATATGCATGGATGAGAACTAACTTGCAAATTGGAAAGAACTATATGATAACCAAGATCTACTCTTCCATTGGGGAAGGTCGAGGCATCCAATGATGAATGGTATGATGTACATTGTTCTATTACATTTGGTATCTACTTGATATGCACTCTTATGACATGGGTAAAATGTAAATGACATGTGACAAGACTACTTGACTGGAATATTCGATGACAAGTACCCAACTAGCATTGTAGTGTGGTCCTGTTGATGCCTCTAAAATCATAGCACCAACATTGGGGGATAACCACCCGGTCCGGACCTTAGTGCAGCTCCTTATCCGTTTGGTATGGTGGCTCCGACTGGATATTATGGGACTAGTTTCCCAATAAAGTATGATTTGATGAATGGGTGTTTTAAATATGTAAAAAGATGATAGGTGGTTTAATCTATAAGCTCTAAAATATACATATATATCTATATAACCCGGGTGATCTCATAATAATGTGATTCTTGATGATTCCTAGTAGACAAATAATAATATAGATTATTTACTTATCTACAGAAAGATGCATTTAAATAATGATTACTTTGTTTAAGAAATTAAACAAAGTAATATGAAAGCATATCGCATAACATACTAATATTTATCGCTGACATATGTATATAATATAACAATTCTAAATCATTCAGAAGTGAAATAATACAGAGTTGTTTGAAAACATGTGAATACATCAACAATAGCAAATCAATGGAATGTTAATTACATAAAACAAGACAAAAGAACAGTGATAGAAGTACCAAATGCATTTGAATCTCATTTATGCAAGTAACACTCTGGTTCAATCTTCTTATTCTGGAAACTCCAAGGAGATACAAAAATGTGAGTCTTTATGAAGCTCTTTCACAAAAAGTCTGAACCTCGATCCACGACTTATAAAAAATAAATTAAGAAGTGCAGAAGTGCAAACTTCTCAAGTCTAGTTTTATACAAATTGAGGACCCTTTCTAAAGTGACATGAAAGGGTCTTTATAGTAAAATTAAAAACAAATTGTCCATAAAAATTGTTGATAGTTGTTGGAACTGCCTTTATCAAAATATGGGATTCTATTTCAAAAATAGAATTGCGATAAGCTTTGAAGAGATTCATCGCATCTAGGATTTCTCTTGCATCTTTAACCGACAAATTGAGAGCATGCTTTGGATCTCTGGAGGATGACTCATCCTGGAGTGTAACTGTCTTGCGTATGTGGCATCTGAGAGCTCGGGCATCATGTGATCAATGGCATCAATAAGGCACTTGATAGTCATCTGTTGGTTGTGCGGCTTGACCAGAAAGGACCAATGCGCATCCCAGTTAAGACCTTGTACTATGTTAAGCCGCTCTTCCTTGGTGTCCAAATCTTGCTTCCATTGCTTCTCTAAAACTTTCACCTTTGGAAGTTTTCCTGGGGAACAATCAGAAATTAAATTGGCACCATATAAGTTATCATTTACCAACTCAATAACATTATTCATTATAGCCCTGGCCCTGGAGGTAGCTCTTTCTGCTTTTATCAACTGTGTTTCCCATTCCGAAAACAATATCTCTTTATGAGACTCTTCAATTTTAGGTAAGTTAGCAGCTCTTCCATCTTCTGTGCTTTGCCAAGAGAGAAAATTTGTGACTTTATCATCTGCATCTTCAAATTCTAACCTGGTATTAACTTCTTGGTCAATCAGTGATGTCGTTATGATGCATAATGGATCAATAAAAGATATCTTCTGGCAGAGTAGATTCAGCTATTGAGATAAAACCTTATTTGCCTCTAAAGCTTCCTTTTTGAACTCTTCAACCTTGGGATAATCTTTGAATTGTCCCAAGGAGAATTTTAGCTATGTGATTTGCTCCTCTTTAGACCTAATCTCTTGTTGATGCGTAATTTTAAGCTGCTCGAGCTCTTGAGACAGCTGGTGTTGTCTCTGAATGGCCTACTGGTCAATTTTCTGCTTTTCTATATTCAATTTTTCTTTGAGCTGCTCATTCTTCTATTTCTCTATTGTTAACTGTTCCTCAAGCTGATTAACTGTTTGCTGCTCTCCTGCCAACTGTTCTTCAAGCTGATTAATCTTTTGATTCTTTTCTTTGATCAATTGATTCACTTCAATTGCCTTATCAATTGTAGTAGTTGTGTATGCGCCTGCAAATTGAGATAACTTAGTCAAATCCTTAGAAGGATTGACCTCTGAAACTTTCTATATGACATTCATAAATTCAAATTGAGGAGCTGTGGATGATTTTTGATCTATTTTCCTGTTTTTCCTCTGCCTCTTGACTACAGCCCTGTGTTTTGGGCTGTAAAACACATCCAAGGGTGGAATCTCCTCGATATTCAATGTAATCTCCCTTGAAGGATTTTCAGGGATTATTTCTATCTCTTTTCTAGTTGTTTCTTTGTTGGGTGTCTCTTCAATCACAATATCAGGAATAATGGGCCGTTGTGTTTCAGGAGGTGCATATGTGATAATGTTTTGAGGATCATTCTGACTTTTGATCTGTTGATCAAATTGCTCCCACTCTTTAATCAATATGGGATCAATGTGAACATCAGTATTAGTAGTTCACTGGCCTTATCACTTGTCTCAACTTCTTCAGAAACCTTCTCAATTACCTGCTCTCCACTGTGTTCTGCCTGTTGAATGATTGGTGTAGTACTTAACAAATCCAGAGGTACTGTCAGTAACCTTTGTGTCCTGTATTCAATGAATTTGCCCATTTTCGCGGCACTCAATTTGAATTTTGCCAAATGACTTATTGTTGAGAATAATTATGCTGAAGCAAACAAGTCATCGAACTCATCTTCCTCATGCAAGAATTTATTAACTTTCATCTGAGAGGTGAAATTGAAAGAAACTTTCTTTGGGTCATATTGTCTTTTAGGGATAACGGCTAGACTCAGATCCTTTGTCTTTTCTGCTTCTTTCTCGGCATGTTTAAAATCATGTAATGAGTAAGTGCCGCAGTGAAGAGGAAAGGCAGGCCACAACTACTTCTTGGAGTCTTTAAGATTTCTAGTCATCCCTTTTTCTACTATCTAGTAGGCTACCTCCCTGGCTAAAAGCTTATCTGGAATGTAAAGTGGAAGGACATGAGGATCTGTAATACTACCAAAAACCCTAACATAGGTAAACATCTCTTCCTTGAACCAACTGTCGATTGAGGTTAAATCAATGCTAGCCTCGTCAGACAACTGAGGAGCAGGTTTATTAAAGATGGCTTGATGGACGGGTAAAATAAAACCATGGCAAATCTTGTATAAATGATTCTTGTATTCAGACTTCCATAAGTATTTATGGTAAATATGAATGGGGGTTGGGTCCTGAACAGTCCATTTCCAACCTAGTATGGGAAAGTCAGAATTAAAACAAATTGTGTCAACTATGTAAGCACTCATATGGAATGGGGGCATGACTCGGGTAGTGACAAATCTATTCTTTCTATAATCCAGTATTTGACTAGCTATTTTGTCCGATAGGATAGTTGCCCAGTCCATGACAAAGGAGTTTATTGTTGCTTCTATCAATGGAACCATCTCAATAGAAAATCTAGCAGAATCGGGGCTTCCAAAGAGTCTACACATCATAGCAGCAACATAACAATATGGAGATGCCAAGGAGTCCACGGAATACATACCAGATGATTCATGTTTGTGCTTGTTAGGAAAATGTCTCCATTGCTTGATAAGGTCTGATTCAATGTCATTCTCCTTGGAAAAAGCTTCTAGGAATGCTTTGTTGTAGTGTTGCTGGGATCTGGTAGGTGATACATTCTCTTGACATCTTCTAGTTTGAAGGATCCAAACATCCTTCCATCAGCTGTGAATAAAGATCTATATATTATGTTAATGCTCTCAATTACCCATCTTACCATATCATTATATGGTAAAATCTTTGCACGGGCCGCTATTCGATGGAGGAAAGAGCTGGCTAAATCATTGAGTGTGTTTTCTGATTTATCAGTTCCATCAGCTATTGCTTCTTCCTCTATCTCTTTCGGATCTTCATTTTCAAGAAAAGTATATATGCCTTCCCACGAGGTCTTGCCAAAGCCAAAACAAGTGGTATTTGAGATTAACACCAATTTTCCTTGTCCTTCTTCCACTTTAAGGGGAACCTTTGCCTTTCAAGTTCTCTTAGACATCTTAACTGCCTGCGTGATTTTGGATTTACACTGCAAAACAAGAAAGAGGAGTGTGATAGGCGAAAAACTCTAAGAGGAGCCAATACTACTAATTACAAACTAAAATCAGCTATGCACATCAAAAGATAGTATATAATCACAAAGGATGAAATCCTTAAAGGATTGTAACCATAACTGCCTCTAAATGCATTGTCGTATCCTCATAACGTGAACTTTAATGCCAAATTAATATATGTCGCATCGCAAGTTTTCAAATGGTCCTTTTAAAACAGGTGTCACAACTCTACGATTTTGCGATTAGCGATTGTATTATTTTAATACGTGTAGAGCCATCGGATATCACAAATCGAAAGTCACAAGCGCTATGTCCAAAAGAATTCCTTATATTGTTGCGATTGCGATAAGTAATGAGCTAGCATGTAGAGTTGGCAGGTTGGTTTTAAACTTGGTGAATCATGCTTTTCTTTATACTTGGTTTAGCTTTATATCGTGAGTGCACATAGTATATGGTACTTATTTCTATTGGGAGTGCGGTATGTGATATGTGATTGCAATAATCACATCGCATCGCAAAGTTTCAACGAAATTGTTTCAACGTTTTCCTATGGATTGGCGTGATGTGATATGCGATTGCGATATTGCATTGCAAGGTTTCAACGAAAAGCCCTAACTTATTCCTCGGAATTATTGATATGCGAAATGCGATAGTTATATCACATTGCATGTTTATAAATGGATTTTTCAATTTAAAACTTTGCGATGAGGCATTTGTGATGACTTTGATCGCATCGCAAGTTTTCAAACGAATGTTCATTGGTCTTAAGCAATTACAATTTGCGATGAGCGATTCCAAACACTCGTAAAGCGACTTTTATATGAAAATTATGGAAAATCTATTTTACTCAAAAGGTTTTATTGCTTTTTATATCCTAAAGGGGATTTATTTCTTATTTAGCATCTTTATACTAAGATTAAAAATTTGAAATGGGGGGTTGTTGTATGGCACAACAGTTCCATATTAGGGTGTTGACCCTAGTGAAAGGAGGGGTGGAGGTATTTCCCAGCGTGTAACCTCCAAACCTGGAATTGTGGGAGGGCAGTGATGGACACGCCCCCCTAGACATGTGATGACGATTGCCAGTTGTCTATTCGGGAAGTTAGGTCGATATAGTCAACGCTTCTGCCATAATTGGTTTTATCAGTGGTTAAATTGGTATAGTTGATGCCATAGTATATAACAGCAGAGGATGGATAGGGTAGGAACAGAAGTAGGTTAGGAAGGATAGGAAGATATAGATTAGTTGGAGACTCTTGATGGGAAGTGGTATCATTGTCTGACTTATCAAATTTTACTATTATAACTCTCTCTCTATTTTGTTATGCCTTATTATCAAACTGCTTCGAACTCCTTGTATCTTTTTAACTCTAACTTCGGGATGAAGTTTTCTAAAGGAGGGGTGTATGTAATGCCCTACTTAATCTTATCATGCAAATTTTATTAGTGTTTAAATTACCTGAAAATATTGACTTATAATTATCAAGAAATATTGGTACATACCTACATTGGTGAAACTATAAATTTATTACTGATATAAATTTTATTATTGTTATTATTCAATTCCCAACTTGTCTTCTCAAATTTAAATTTTGATAGGATATGGTCTCCTTCCATTTATTCCAATTTAAATATCCATATCCCCAAAATGTCCTCTCAAATTTACTTGGGAGAAGATATGGTCCTCTCCAATTAATTACCAAATTATATATCCATATCTTATCCCCAAAATGTCCTCTCAAATTTACTTGGAAGAAGATATGGTCCTCTCCAATTAATTACCAAATTGGGTATCCATATCTTATCCAAAAAATGTCCTCTCAAATTTACTTGGAAGAATATATGGTCCTCCCCAATTAATTACCAAATCAAATATCCATATCTTATCCTCAAAATGTCCTCTCAAATTTACTTGGAAGAAAATATGGTCTTCCCCATTTAATTTCCAAATTAAATATCCATATCTTATCCTCAAAATGTCCTCTCAAATTACTTGGGAGAAGATATGGTAAGAAAAGTAAAATGAAAGGATGAGGGATAGTTATGACATTAATCATACGTGGTTGAGGTGGATGGGAGAAAGTGGCATAAAAGGGGAAGGATGATGAGAGGAGAAGGGGATCCTTGGTCTTGGTTTTGGTTTTGGTTGTGGTTGTGGTTTTGGAGGATTTTGTTTTGGGAGGAAGGTGGAGAAAAGAGAAGGGAGAGAAGGAGAATATTTGTTTAACTTGGACACACTACATCTGGTTGGACTTGGGCTCAGAGGACTAGGGAACCTGTGGAGGTTCCCTGGGCTAGGAAATACTTCCTAGTTGGTTGGGAGGCAAATCTAGTTGGGTAGTCAAGAGGAGCATCCCAACAGAGTTAGGAGCTCAGGAGCATCTCAACTAAGCTATTGGAATAGGTATTTCTTCGTTTATTGATTACTTATGTAAATGTTCGCATTGAAATTCTTACTTATATAATTTTGGTAAATAAATTTTAATGGTATATTTTCATCAAATAAATGTTTAGATATAAATAAGTTATTTCCCATTTTATTGTGTTTAAAATTAGAGAAATCTAGTTTTTAGTTAGAGGACCTTAGGAGGGAGCCTCACAGGCATATCAATCTCTTGAATATTGCAAGTGGTTCTTATTTTAGGGTGCAAGCAGAATATTAATGATACATCTTTAACCTCTCCTATGGTTGCTTGTTGGGTATTATTAAAGGTCGTCATCTTCTTAGATTTTTCCTCAATACACTGTAGGACTAAATCCTCCATTATGATTTTAGACATTACATTTGGGCCTAACCCATCATTTATCAAACAATAATGGATGACTTTATCACAAATTTTCATTGAAACACAAGAAGGAGGATTCTTAGAGAGATTTTTAGGATTAGTTAAAGAAAATATTTTACCTTCAGAAAGGTCATCTTCTTGCTTTTCCTTAGGTGTATAAGAGTAGGAGTTTTACCTTCTAAGAAATTTTTCAGGTGTTCTTGTTGCCCAAGGATAGTTGCCATATCAAGTAATGAAGCATCCGCTTTCATATTATTCATTTGCTTTAAGATATTAAAATGATACAAAGTCAAAGAAGAAGAAGTGGTATTTACATTTGAATGAGATTGTACAGTGGTGTTTGTATATGAATATTTTATGTTGTCTGACTCTTTGGATGATGGATTGTTGGATAGAGTGTTTTTAGAGGAGATATTATTCCCTTTAAATGAACTTCTTTTTAATGCCATCATCACCTCATCCTTCGTTATGCAATCCAAAGTTATGACTATAGAATATTTCCTTTTTCTAAAAATTATTTCCCTTGAGTTATTTTTAAGTTCACAGGTTTTTTCATCATGATAGTCCTCACCAAAGTTACACCATGGGCGAGAGATGAGAGCATTCGGTTGGAAAGTTTGAGGCGTGTTTCTTATGAGAGCTAAGGATGAATTCCCAACAAGTGATTGGGCTATCATTTTCTTCTGAAAATAGATCATTTGATTGCTCATGTTTTCCACAAGTTGAAGTACAAAAGAAATATCAACATGCTTTATTGTGTCTTTTAATGGAAGAACAATCCTATACAAGTATTCTTTGTACTCAATACAATTTGCAGAGAAAATCCTAGACTATCCACTCTCTTTTCTAATAACCTATGGTGATAAAAATGAGGTAATGTGCTATAATAGTGCATCATAGTTGCTTGGTTATGTGGTCTAATGACTTCAATAATATCATTGTACAACTTAATAAAACAAGATTAAAAGACTTAATAGTTTCACCCTTTGAATAAGTCACATTCAATGTTGTATTCTCGAACTAAGTCCATGGGATTTAAGGTTTCCCATAGGTCATCTTAAACCAATAGAATAGCTTATCCCAGGTAAAGAAGGATTTTGGAGGTGGCTCAAAGAAATCAGCCATCACTTTACCCTCTAAAGAGTTAACAAACAATCACATACAATTGTCGTTATCATTTGACCCATTGTTATGACAAGAATTAGAGAAGGAAATTGAGTTCTAATTTGCCCTAATAGTACGATTTGTTGAAAACTTTGACTGATGATCCTTGAACTTTGGCAAAGGAGTATCATTTGGGTCCAAATTTAATAGAGAAGACACATGTCAAGGGGTGGTGTTAGCATCTTCTTCAAATTGAAAAACCATATACTTCTTTACAACCATTGCAGTATTAGTGGTAGACTCGAAAATGTTAAAACAAGAATAAATACTACCAATTTGAGTTGATGATGAAGATTGGGTAGAAGAAATGGTCAAATGGAAACGGTTCTTTTTGTACCAACCATGATTCTCTAAGAAGGAGAATCTTTTTCTTTATGAGCAAGTGAGGCCTTGATAAAAATTTATTCAAGTTTGGGTTGGGACAAGAATAACTTTATGGCTTCTTATTTCATTTAAATACTAAAATCCAAGACTTTGATCACACATTCTTCTTGAAGAACAAGGCTCACTAGACATAATCCAACTAACATCGAGCGGGTCATTTATGATGTCATCTCTCAAGGGTTTCCCTTCATTCTTGTATGTCAATATCATGGACTATGACAGCCCAAGAATGCTCAAATTTAGCAATAGAATTGGTGATTTCAAGAATGAAATCAAACAAAGAATGGATTATACATGTTTGATCCTTCAAACAATATTCAAGATTGGGATAGTTGGTAGAAAGTTATAGTAATCTTAAAAAGACATTGAGAAACAAGGGAAAGAACTATCATTCCCCAATATGGTAGCCAAAAAATTGTTGATGGGCAAAGTGTTTATGCTATGCCAACAAAATTTTTGAATTTCAGAGGGTTAAGTGAGATAATAGGAACTAAACTTGATTTCTTATAGCCCCATCTAACTCCTGCAAATGTATATTGCAAAATTACATGTACTTCTAATAAAGAAACGTAATTTTAACTACTATTATACAAAATTAGCATTTTACAATTCTGGAGATATAAACCCATTCTCTATGTAGCAAAATAACAACAATTATATGTAGATATTAAATATACACCATCAATCTAAAAATATTATGCATGTCCTAAAAATCACGACATATGATAGCCAAGGAATAGGAAACATATGCCATGAATTTGCTCTATATTTCTTAAAGAATAATTACTTCAAAAATATAGAAAGACATATGCCAAATATGAGGAGGTCAAAAACTAATTATATTGGTCAAATGAGAGTGTACAACCAACTATCTTTTCAAAGTTCTGCGAAAATTTGGACTAGAAATAACTTTGGAAGCCAAAATGTTAAATACCTATATAAAGGCAATTGGGTTCCATGAAAGAAGCAATAGAACACAAGTTTATGATTGGGGCCGTTTTGATAAGATCATTGATTCAAAGTGCTTAATGGAACAAATAAAAATTAATGAGATCACTCCTTCCTTGTCACTACTCAAGGAATTTTCCCCTTCACTATTTCCAACTCCTTCCTTCAAATGCTTCTCATTCATTTTGTAATCTCTTCTAGTCAATTACAAAGTAACTCCCTTTAATTTCTCTCAATCCATTTAATTAATCCTTTTCTTTTAATTTCAAGGGAAGAGGGTCATTTGAAGGAATTTTGTAATTATAATTTATTTTGAGAAGGTGGGGTCCCATTAAGCTAATATCCATAACATATCATACATATGTCATCATCAAATATCTCAGATATATATATATATATATATATATATATATATATATATATATATATATATATATATATATATATATATATATATATATATATCATGAGTATAAATTATAATGAATACTCATAAAAAAATGGCATGCATTTTATCATGCTTGTGCCTCCCATGTGTTCATAAATCATCATAACCAAAAAATAATAATGTTGACATAGTGTATATCCATATCCATGTATGGAAAGTAAGAAAATAAATTCAAATCAAAAAATTAATATGATAACTCTAGATCCTTGTGTAAGCCAAAAAAAGTATCTTCTCATCACTCATATGTCCTTCATATACCTCAGGATGCAAGTATAGGAAAGATATTTATCTTCTTCCTTCATCATCAGTCTTGGGAGTGCTCGTACGAGAATGGGTTGAGGTGGCATGAGTGGAAGAGAAAACATATATAAGAATAATAGGTTGTTTTCCTTTATCTATCTGTGTAGGGTAAATATGAGGTTCTCATACAGGGAAATTCTTTGCATGAGAAATAATAGATGGAATCTGAGGAACAACAACAAGTGTGGGAATATCATATCGAGAACCACAAGGCCAATTAGCAATTCCAAAGGTTGGTCTGATGGGTTTTGGCTCCCATTTATCGTGATATTGACGTTGTTGGTTTGGAGGAGAATGTGGTTCAAGAATCTCCATGATACTAGGGTGTAGCTGAGGAGAGTTGTGTGACACGAGAGGAGTAGGGGTAGGTCCTCTTAGATACAGAAGCTCAGTCTAGGTTAGTTGGTTGAACTTGTTTGAATTTGCATCAAAATGGATAGAAAATCTAATTCTTTTATTTATGTCTTCACACCATGCTACATTTTCCCTCCTGCCTTGGCCCATTTGGTTCCCTCAAGAACCCCTACTGAAGAAACTCGTCTATGCAAAATTAAAAATATTTTGCCATGACAACATATATTTCAATCACATGATAGTTAAACAAATCAAATACCCACCTACATATATCATTCCCAATGTAATAGTTTGAGTGCTTGAAACATCATATGGCTAATGAGGGGATAGAGAAGGAAAGTGAAAAAGTAACATGGATATTTTATTCATGAATGTTTAGGGTAGGTAAGCTTATCAGTTTCTAGTTTGCATGAAAATAAAGGACATAACTACTCTGTGTTGTGTGTGTGTATCTTCCTTAATTGTGTTACAATGAGGTTCTAAGGTATTTTTTATCATGAAGAAACAATGAGAAACCTTAAACATCCAAAACCTTAACCCTAGGAGTTGAAGTTTCAAAGCCGTATGGGCCCCCATGAGGTAAGTTGGGACTTCAACTTCCCTGGGTCATAACTTTGGCATATGGTCTCTATTTGGTGCATATGATAACCTGTTAGAAAGGTTTATTTAAGGAGAAAATATTTTGATTACAAACATAGCCCCAAACTTACAGTTTCTCGCTTCCCCAAAAAATGTCGTATAGGGCCTCAAAACGGCTCCAAAAGTTGAGGACCTGAAAACTGCACAAAATATAAAACTGTCGATATAGGAAATTGTGCTAAAAAATAAGAAACTGACAGGAAAATGTGTTGTGAGACAAGTGGAATAGGTGGGTGGAAATCAATATCCACTTGGATCTTCATTAAATGATCCAGGTTGATATTGGTTTCCACCACCTATTCCACTTGGCTCACAGCACAGTTTCCTGTAAGTTTCTTATTTTTTAGCATAGTTTCCTATTTTGATAGTTTTATATTTTTTCTAGTTTTTAGGTCCTCAATTTCCAGAGTCTTTTTGAGTCCCTAAATGATTTTTTTTTGGGGAAACAATAATATGAGGTTTTGAGGCTATGTTTGTAATTAAAAGATGTTCCCCTCAGATAGACCTTTCCAATGGGCTATCGTGCACATAAAACGGAGACCATATGCCAAAGTTACGACCCCGAGAAGTTGATGTTCCAACTTACCCCATTGGGGCCCATATGTCTTTGGAACTTCATCTCCTAGGGTTAAGGTTTTGGATGTTTAGGGTTTCTCATTGTTTATTCATGATAAAAATTCCTTGCAAGCTCATTGTAACACATTTCAGGAAGGTCAGTAGTCGTCACATCTATTCTCAGAGATAAGCTACCACTGTTAGGGCTAGTTTGCTTTCATTATGCATATAAACACTTTTAGCATTTGCCATTTATTAATTGAAGTTTAGTTTCATCGTATCTCTATGTTTTTGTTTAAATATATATTCCGTTTCAATCCTTCATAAATCCAGGTCAATAGTATCAGATTGGTCTTCTCTATCTATGTTTTTATGTGCATGCCCCCAACGAGGTCGAAGTATAAGGAGATGGGACTCGAACTTCTTGAGCCCTTCCAAGATCGTCCTTGTCGACCCTGACAACCTCCCATGGTAGAATAAAAGAAAGACAAGGGAGCAAGAGTTCCTATCAAATTGTTGCTCGAAGAAGCCCTCGAGCGACAAAGGAACGAAATGATGGATAACATTTTCTAGATCATTTGGAGGATACCAATAGGTGACGAATCTTCATCCAATAGCCACTTCGGAGGCGCTCCCCCTTTAAGGTACAAGTTAATTCTAATATTCCTTTAGTCAAAGGTTGGATAAATGCAGATGCTCTAGATAAATGGTTAAATCTGTTGCAAGGATATTTTTCGATCCATGATTTTTCCGTTAGAGAAAATATTACTTTTGCACTGCTTAAATCCTCCCCCCACATCAAGGACTGGTGGGAAACTAACTATGATAAAAAGGCCACGGAGGAATCTATGTTATTTTTAGTTTCAGCCTCTTGGAACTCTTTAAACGATGTTGTTAAGTAACAATATTACCTTGTTGGAAGCTATGAAGACAAATTTATAAAATGGACCATGCTACAATAGGAAAGGTACCAAGAAGTGCTAGATTTTACGAATATCTTTCATACCTTGTGCATGAACTTGGGTATCAAGGACTTTAAGAAAAATCTGGTGCTCAATTAACGTGGCTATCTGCATGAATACATCTAGATAGATATAGAGTTCATGGGAATCCTCTCTTGGCATAGCATTTCGATATGCTACCCGAATCGAGCAAAAATTTAAATAGAAGAAGCGAGACTTTGGTTTTGTGAATTTGAAGCAGGGAAAAGGCACCACCAAACCATAAAACAAAGGATAGAGCCAAGTTCGAATAGCCCAGAACAACCCATCAAAGCCGTAAGCAAAGAATAGCAATGGGAAGATGAAGAAGGACACGCGAAAGTGGTGTGAGTTCCACAAGCCTCCCACTTATAACACAAATTAGTGTCACGCAAAGCAGTCATTAGTGGTCGAGATGAAAGCTTCAAAGTCAGATGCAAGTTCTGAATTTGAACCAGACCCTAATAAGGGGAAATAGATCATCGATGCAGAACCCAGTGTCATTGTTGCTACAACCAAGGTCTATCGTAGTGAGCCTTAAGATCCGAAGGAAGGTGACTGTCTCTTCCACTCACAAATGTGGGTGAAGGGGGCTTCGTTGAGTTTCGTTGTCGATAGTGGGAGTTAGAAGAACCTCATCTTAGTAGAGGTCATTAAGCAGTTGGGACTGCAAAAAACACCACACCCGCAGCCATACACCATCGGGTGGCTCCACCAAGGGTGAGATCTCCGCGTCAGCTAATGGCGTTGCCTACCCTACAGCATCAAGCCTTTCACAGAAGTGGTATTGTGTGATTGTGTTCCCCTTAAATTTTGTGATGTTTTATTGGGCAAACCATACTTATGGAAGCATCATGTTGTGTATGAGTCCAGACCTCTTATTATTATTATTACTTTGGGCAAAAAACTATATAGGATACCAGAGGTAGCCTTGCCTACTGATATTTCTCTGATCTATGTTAAGCAATGCAATAAGATCATCTCCAAGACTGGGAAGCTTGTCTTCCTCCTTATTCACTCTCAAAGTAAGGGGAAGATCCTCACCACTTCCATGGCCTCCACAAAGGGCTCCTCTACGCAAAAAAGGCAAGTGGATAAGGTTGTGAAAGAGTACAGATACATCTTTTCCTCACCCATGGGGGTATCTTTGCACTGTCAAGTCAAGCATTCCATTGATCTAACCCTCAGTACACCTCTACCTAATGGGCTAATATACCACCACTCCCTTCTAGAAAATGAGGAAATCAAGTGGCAGATCGAGGAGCTAATACAAAAAGGGCACATCAGACCATGTTCCTCACCTTGTGAGAGCCCAATTGTGCTCGTGCATAATAAGGACAAGACCTGTAGACTCTGGATTGATTATTGAGCACTGAACAAAATCATAATCATGAATAGATACCTGATTCCATGGATTGATGACCTTTTTTACTAGCTCAAGGAAACCAAATACTTCAAGAAGGTTGATTTGAAGTTTGGCTATCACTAAGCTCTAATAGAACCCATGAATGTTTGGAATATTACTTTCAAGTCCAAGGAGATTATTTTGGAGTGGTTGGCCACTCCCTTCAGTTTGATGAATTCCCCCTCAACTTTAATGAGGTTGATGAATGACATATTGCAACGTATCAACAACTCATTCACGGTTTCACATCTTCATGATATCCTAATCTTCAACAAGAGTTGGGAAGAGCACTTGTAACATATTCGGCAGCTCCTAAATACTCTGCGACAGAACAAGCTATGTGTGAACATGGAAAAATGCTCCTTTGGCATGGACAAGGTCCAATATCTAGGTTATATTACTGATAAACAAGGCACGTATGTGGATCCATATAAGATCCAAGTCATTTGAGATTGGTCGATCCCAATGAGTCTCACAAAGCTTTGTAACTTCTTGGGCCTTGCTAATTTCGAAGACTAATGTTAGGATTATCTCATATCACTTGGCCTTTAAGTGAACTTACTAAGGGTGGAGCATAAGAAAAGCCTTTCGGTTTGAATCACAACAAAAAGCATTCATTGAACTGAAATACCGCTTTTGCTATGCACTAGTCCTCACATTGCTAGACCTACAATAGCTATTTGAGATTGAGACTTATGCCTATGACTATGCTATTTGGTGCAATCCTCACTCAGTAAGGGCATCTGGTGGCCTATCATGGTGATACACTCTCTGATACTATTTGAAGATGCCCCACTATGATAAGGAGATGTATTACATCATGTTGGCCTATCGGCACTAGAAACATTACATTCTGGGAAGGAGACGATCATCCACACAGACCATTGACCTCTTCAATTTATGCAGACAAGGGGGAAGTTACATAATCATCACCATTAGAAATGGTCCACATATCTGCAACAATTCCATTTGAACATTAAATACAAGGGTAGTACTAATCATAATGCAAATTGCCTTAGTATGCCCCTAGTTGTGGCACTAACCACTATTCTCAACTTTTATGGGCATGAGACTTCTCGGTGACTGCAGTTATACAAAAATGATCCTGAATTCGCCACCACATACCAGATGATGATGAAAGACAACCAAGTTATAGATTTCCACCTCTAGGATGCACTATTATGTTACCTAGGGCACCTTTTTGTTCCTTAAATCAAGCATGCCAAGCTTATTTGGGAGGCGCATTACAGTTGGGTAGCAAGGCACTTGGGAGTGGAGAAGACAGTGGTGATACGAAAAAAGTAATTTTATTGGCCAAAACTCTTACAGGATGTTTGCAAATATATTATATCATGCACTACTTATGCCATCGCCAAGTCAACCATTAAGAAGCAAGGCTTGTAAACCACTCTACCTACTCCTATTTGACTTTGGGAATCCATCCCCATGGACTATATGTCTAGCCTTCCTTATACCAAGCATGGTGATGATTATGTTTTTGTGGTTGTTGATATATTTTCTAAGATGACCATATTGGTTGCCTCCAAGAAGAGTATCGCAGCAGAAGCCATTGTTGAGCTCTTTTTCAAATGGGTGTGGGTACATTTTGGAATACCACATACCATCATATCATATCAAGGTAGCAGTTTTCTAAGTACATTCTGGTTTAGTGTTTGGTCACTGTTGGACACTGAGCTCACCAAGTTGACTACCTTCCACCCTTAGACTGATGGCTAGACAAAAGTCACAAACAGGATCATCGTGCACATACTACACATGTACAACTCTAAGCACCCATGAACGTGGGATGATATTCTCCCTTATGTCCGACACAGCTATAATAGGGATTTCCATATCTCATCTGGCCACAAACCTTTTAAGGTGAACCTGGGATTTCAACCATTATGTCCAATTGATGTTGCAATGCCCCTTGCAACTACATAGGAAGAATTTGCACATGTTCAATCTAAAGTTGATAAATCTACCAAGTTTATTAGACACATTCAACACATCTACTAGCAGGTTCATGATATCTTTCACAAAGCCAATACCAAGTAAAAACAACATCATGATCAGCATTGGGTTCCAAACAAGTTTCAAGTGGGAGACAAGGTTTGGTTGTGTTTGTAGAAGGGACACCTTTTCGGTGCCTATTGGAAGCTTCAACCACTTCGCTATGGACCTTACACCATTTCCAAGCCTGTGGGTGATAATTATTTTGAGCTCAACAACCCCCCATTCCTTGGCCTGCACCTAGTGTTTAATGCAGACCGCCTTTAACCATACTTTCCACCATCGTTGGACACATAATAAATTGTAAAGAAACTAACACCAAGAAATCTCAACCCAGATTGCATTGAATAAACCATAAATGATCAGATCATGGACACATATATTTAGAACAGTCACTATTATGAAACCAGCTCAAGAAAAGATAGAAAAGATAGATCAACGCCTTAGAATTCAGCCTCTTCGAGGGGGCAACCTCCTTTACATTACATAAATGAACAATTCTTGGATGATTCAAATGACAAAACCTCCTTTCTATATATAGGAGTCTAAGAAGTCACAATATAACCCAACCGACCTAACAATAATAATATAAAGCCACAAAAATAACAATAGAGGGATTCTATGGGGCATAGTAATAACAATATGGGGGCAATAGGGGCACAACAATATTAATAAGGGGTATAACTACAATAGTAATGGGGTAATCACTAGTATTATAGGGACCCAACATGCCCCTATCCTTCAAAAAAGTGTTGTCCTCAACGCTTGAGTAGTTCTGGATACTTCTGTATAAAATTCTCATCCTCCCATGTGGAATCTTCAGCGGATAAGTTCTTCCACTTGATAAGATACTCCGAAATTGATCGATTTCGTAGCTGTCGAGTTCTTGTTTCTGTGACTGCTTCTGGTTCCAATATAATTTTTCCTTCCTCGTCAAGTTCTGGCAATATTGTTTGAACTAGGAGCTTGTCGCCTATAATCTTCTTTAAACATGAAACATGGAAAACTGGGTGCAATCGAGAAGCTGCAGGAAGCTCCAATTTGTATGCCGTAGTACCAATCTTTTGCAACACCTTGTACGGACCATAATACTTTGGTGATAATTTATTATCCTTCTTAGCTTGCTTGAGGGACATTTGCTTATATGGTTGTAGCCATAGGAATACCCAATCACCTACATCAAAACTTCTTTCACTGCGATGTTGATCTCCCTAGCGTTTCATTCTATTATGTGCCAACACGAGGTTATCCTTTAAGAGTTGGAGGACTTGTTGTTGATGTTCGATGTGATGTTCCACTACCTGAACCTTAGAATTTTCTTTTAAATATGATGTGATGGATGGTGGTTGATACCCATAAAGTGCCATAAATGGGATCATTTTTGTTGCTATATGGAAGGAAGTGTTATACCACCATTCAGCCATAGGCAACCATTTGACCCATTGTCTCTATTTATCATATACAAAGCAACGAAGATATCCTTCCAAACATTTGTTTACTATCTCAGTTTTCACATCAGATTAAGGATGATAAGATGAGCTATGAGCTAACTGAGTACCAAGACAAGAAAATAATTCTATCCAAAAATTTCCAGTGAAAATGGGATCTCTGTCACTTACAATAATCTTTGGGTTTCCATGTAGCTTTTGAATTGTTTCCATAAATGCAATAGAAACTGTACTGGCTTTAAATGGATGTGATAATGCACAAAAGTGTGCATACTTGGTAAGTCTGTCAACTACCACCATGATGACACTCTTTCCCTCAGACTTGGGTAAACCTGTGATAAAATCCATTGAAACCTCCTCCCAACGTTGGCTTGGAATGGATAAAGGTTGTAATAGACCCGATGTCTTAATTGTTTCAACTTTATTTTGTTGGCAAACCAAACATTCTGCGACAAACTTTTGAATATCTGATTTAAGGCCATCCCAAAAAAATTCCTTCTTAACCCTGTGGTAAGTTTTTAAAAATCCTAAGTGCCCTCCTAAGGGAGAAGTGTGAAATTCCATAAGAATCTTTTGTTTTAGCTGGGAATTCTTACAGAGGTATAAGCGATCTTTGTACCATAACGAATCATTTTGCCAGCTAAATGTATCAGACGTACTGGAATCTTGTTGTAACTTTCAAATAAGTTCCCACACTTCTTCGTCATTCTTCCATTCCTCCCTTGCTTCGTTTATCCAATCTGGTTGGATAATAGAAATGGCGCACAACAATGCTTCCACATCCTCATCCTTTCTTGAGAGTGCATCTGCCACCACATTTTTCTTCCATTTTTTGTAGATGATTTCAAAGTCATAACCCATCATCTTTGTGACCCACTTTTGTTTCTCTTCAGAGGATAATCTTTGTTCTAAAAATTATTTAAGGCTATCATGATCTGTTTTTACCTTGAAGTGTCTTCCCATTAGGTAGGGTCGCCATTTCTTAAGTGCATGGAGTATTGCCAACATTTCCTTCTCATAAATAGCTTTGCTTAAAAACTTTCCCTTGATTAGACGACTTTCAAAAGCAATGGGTCTTTCATCTTGCATTAGAACAGGACCAATTCCATTTCCTGAAGCATCACATTCCACAATAAAGGTTTTTGTGAAGTCCGGTGTATCTAAGACCGGTGCTTGGCACATTGCCTCTTTAAGATGTTCAAAGGCCTTTGTTGCTTCTGGAGTCCATGAAAATGCATATTTCTTCAATAATGTTGTTAGAGGCTCTGCTATTCCCCCATAATTCTTAACAAACTTGCGATAATACCCTGTCAACCCGAGAAATCCTCGTAGATGCTTTATGGATGTGGGGATTTTCCATTCCTTAATGGCTTTAATTTTGCTAGGGTCTACCTTATCTCCTTCATGCAGGGAAAATTTTAAGAAGCCCCCCTAAATTTACATATATAATAAATGGGCGAATCTCCAAGGTATATAGGAAAAATGGAAGGCGATTTTATCAATAATATGATATGTATATATAATTTTTTGGCGAATCTCTTGCCAGGCATGGCGAATATTTTACTCAACTATAAAATCTTGTGTTTATTGAATACACAAATGAAATCATTGCATTTCTTTAAAATATCTTTTGAAATCAAAATTACCAAAATTACATATCGATAACCTAGTGGGTGTAGGATAAAATTCACCCATGCCATTCACAGAAAGCATGAGAAAAAACCTCATACTATATATAAATCCAAGAAAAATTCAAATTCGTCACTTCTAGGGACCTCATAACCACCCTGCCAATACACAAGTATGTTCTTGTTTGCAATTAGAAAAATTACCCAAATTACAATCTGTTTACTCCAGCATATGCTGGAAAGTTATAGAAGGATGACTAGTGCAATCAATCCATTCCTTTTAGCCCTAGATTTGTTTCAGTTTAAAAAAGTATACAAATATACTTGTCCAATGTCTATGCTTTAGCCATTTACCTTAAGATGTTTTTACAATATAATTTCCTAAGTCTATTTAATATCTTCATTATCATAAAAACCAACCTATATCCATCTTAACTCCACATCTACCACTCTTAGGGGGATGAAATCTATTTATCCCTCTGAGCACTTGGTAGACCCATAATTAAGATGGATCTAAGATGATAGAATTTCCCCTTTAAATAGTCTATGCTCACATGAATACCATGGCATTACCATGGGTTATCATAAACCTGGAGCTTAAAAATTACTATTAGTAATTTATAAAAATTAATAAAATTAATAGTTGATTTTTATTTTATTTTTTATTTTAACCAAGCTAAAATGTTTAACATACATTAAATTACAACATCCATTTTTACTCTTGATCGGATCAAATATTTTTTCACTCCATGCTAGTTTGCATATCACGATATTTGATACCTTTCGGGGGTTAGTAGATCCAGAGTAAAGATGGATTATGCTGGTTTAATTCCCCCATTTAAATAGGCTACATTCCAAGTGAATACCATGGGTCAATACCATGTGCCGTTTTGGTGAATACCATGGGTCAATACCATGTGCCATTTTTATTTTTATTAATATTGATATTAGGGTTAATAATGTTTTTTTCATGGTATTAATAACAATTTAGTCCATGGTATTTGTCCCATAGTATTTTGCCCATAGGTTTCACCTAAATATAAGGTGACTTATGGAGTAAATATAAAAAAATGTTTTATTTGTTTACCATACCTCACGTTTATTTATATTTTTATTAATTTACCATACCTCTTTTACAAATATGGTATTTGGCCCATAGGATTCACTTAAATAAAACCTCTTTCTTGAGCCTTCATAAATAGAATGAGGGTTATGGACTAAATATAAAAAGAGATTTTATTTATTTACCATGCGTCTAGTTTATTTATATTTTTATTTATTTACCATACCTTTTGAGTGAGTATAAAAAGAAATTTTATTTATTTACCATACCTCCACTTATATTTTTATTTGTTTACACCCTTGCATGTATATAAGGTGACTTATGGAGTAAATATAAAAAATGTTTTATTTATTTACCATACCTCTCATTTATTTATATTTTTATTAATTTACCATACCTCTTTTATAAATATGGTATTTGGGCCTTTGGCCCATAGGATTCACTTAAATAAAACCTATTCTTGAAAATGGGCGAATAGATTCACTTAAATAAAACCTATTCTTGAAAATGGGCGAATGGAAGGTTGTAACTCCTAATTTCAAGGGCTAAATTTACCTTTTTTACCCTCTCCCTTAAAATAAGGTGGGCTATTTGAGGTGATTTGTAAAAATGTACTATGATACAAAATATTCTCCCACTAAAAATTTAAAACCCCTTAATTTCGCCAAAGGGCGAACATTCGCCCCTAAAATTTTCTATGCCTTCATGAGATACAATATGACCCAGATATTCCACCTCCTGGACTCCAAAGAAACATTTGGATCTTTTTGCATATAATTGTTTCTCCTCCAATAATTGTAGCACCCTGTCAACATGTACAACATGATCCAAGACTTGTTGTAGATTAGTATATCATCAAAAAATACTAACACAAATTTTCTAAGGAATGGTTTGAAAATTGAATTCATCAAACCTTGAAATGTTGAAGGTGCATTGGTAAGGCCAAAAGGCATGACCAAAAATTCATAATGACCCTCATGAGTTCTAAATGCTATTTTCGGAATGTCTTCGGTCTTCATTCTGATTTGATGATATCCTGAACGAAGATCCAACTTGGTGAAGTAAATTGATCCATGCAATTCATCCAGTAATTCATCAATGACAAGAATGGGGAACTTATCTTTAATAGTGAGCTTGTTGAGCTCCCTATAATCCGGACACATGCGCCATGATCCATCCTTCTTGTGCACCAATACTATTGGAGCAGAGAAAGAACTTTGACTCGGTTGAATTATACCAGCCTCTAGCATTGCTGCAACCATACGTTCAATTTCACTATTTTGGACATAGGGATATCTGTACGGCCTGATGTTTGGAGGAACACTTCCTGGAATCAGATGAATAGCATGATCATGATCACGCATAGGTGGGAGACCTTTGGGAGTCTCAAATACCTTGGAATGATTGTCCAGGACTTTTTGGAGATCTGGAGAAATAGATGATTCCGATGTGGAAACATCTAGCGAACATAATTGTGCAATTACACCTCTTTGTTCCTTTTTTAGAAGCTTTGTCATACCATTAGAGCTGATTATCTTTCCTGGTTTCCCTGCAATACCCCTTAATTCAACTTCCTTTCCTTCCATAGAAAATTTGATGAAAAGTTCTTGAAAATTAAAAGCTATTGTACCCAAGGATTGTAGCCATTGGACTCCTAGTACAACATCAGCACCTCCCATTGGAATGGAAAGCATTGGGCTAGTCAATACATATTCTCCCATGGATAGCATGATATTATGGCACTTTCCAGAGCAATTTATTGTTCCTCCATTTGCAATCATCACTTGACACTCTGGTGCTGGATATAGGAAGCAATTCAATTCTTTTGCTACCTTACAATGAATAAAATTGTGGGTGCTTCCTGAATCAATCAACACTATTACCTTTTTCTTCTTGATTTGTCATTCTATCTTGATGGTTGGAGGAGTGGTAATTCCCGCCAATGCATTACAAGATATGGTCGTATTTATTTTTTCTTCATCTAGGCTTTGTTCCCGGAGTATATCCTCTTCTTTTGACCTTTCTTGCTCCTTTCCTTCTTCCTCTTCACAATCTATGTAGAATAATTTATTCTCAGCACACTTATGACCTTTAGTGTATTTATTATCACAACTGTAACAAAGCCCTTTTGCTCTTTTTTCTTCCAATTGTTGTGGTGTCAACCTTATAGGTTGTGGAAGACTAGGGGCAACAACACTTCCGTCTTTATAGTTGTGAGTGGTATGCTTCCTGGTTGCCATAATTTTGCTTTCCATTTTTCTTGCTAACCTGAATGCCTTCTCTAATGAATCAGGTTCCCAAATGCGAACATCATGTTAGATATTATCCTTTAAAGACCCTATGAACACATCAATCCTATGCTCCTCTGGAATATCTTTTACCCTTATGTTCAATTTTTGGAACTCCTTAATGTGCTCCATTATTGAACCCTTTTGTTTGAGACTTATCAATTGGCTAAAAAAAGTGTTGCTTTTTGTATCCTCATAATGTGCTATCAATTCTTCCGTAAAAATTGCCCAAGTGATAAAATGTTTACGAGAGCAAAGCCATTGATACCATACAAACTGATTTGGTTCCAAATATAAAGTTGCCATACGTACCTTTTGTGTGTTTTGCACATTATTGAGATCGAAGAATTGCTCCATCTGTAATATCCATGTGGAGGGATCCTTGCCATCAATCTTCCTCATATCGATTTTTGGAATATGGTGAGTCTTCGATCCAACATTAGAGTCTATGGAATCATGATTAACATTTTTTTTGTTCTCATCATGAGTTTTCTTTAGTACCCTTTCACCATTAGTGACCATTTCTTGTAGCAACTTATTCATATTTATCTTTAATTCTTCCATCTTATCATCCATGTCATCAATTTTAGCATCCATGCCATTCACCTTAGCTTCCATGCCATCCATCTTAGCTTCTACGCCTTTCTTTAAACAATCCATCTTAGATTCCTTTGCTTTTTGTGCAAGTGACACTTGTTGCACTTGTTCTTGTAATTTTGATATATCATATAGCATTTCTTCTTCTTCTTCATGAGTCATGCTAGAGCTTTCAGGTTCCTTACTAGGTGTTTACATTTTCTTTCCTCGGGGCATCAGTTACCGATAATAATGCTCTACTAGCCCTTTGAATTCCTTCAAAATAAATTTTCAAACCACTCTTAAGCAAAAATTTAAAAGAATCTACACACCTTTTTTTCACTTTGTAGGAGCTCGATATTGCCTCTGATGTATCTCTGTACTTTCAGATCATCCAGTTCTAAAATTGCAACCTGTGGTATCCCTTTGTTTCCTCTTTCCAATGCCACCAATCTGATCCAATTTGGATTCTCCAAGGAAGCGTTATACGAAATCTCCCACAGTGACCTGATTATAGACTAGTTCAGTAGAGCGAACTTGTACGACGTGCCATGAGTCATTGTTTCATCCTTTGGATCTAAAAAATGCAAAAAAGAAACTACAGTCTGTCCTCTTTCTGTATCTTCTTACGAAATTTCAATCCGATCCCCAGAGAGAAAGTTATGACACTTTTCCCTAGGTCACCTATTTGGAATGTAATTCAGGAGTCTGCAAAAAGACCAACTTCCTCATATCATATCTCTACAAATATTGCGCAAAAAGCTCTGAAATTTGGACCCGAGGTTCAGCGCGATTTCTTCTCAAATGGGTTTTTTTTCAACTTCTGAAACATCGCAGAAAAACCGTTATAGCGAAAATTCCACGATGACCTGTTTGGAGCAGCAAAACCCTAGAATCCAAAGCTCTGATACCAAATGTTATGAAACTAGCTCAAGAAAAGATAGATCAACGCCTTAGAATTCAGCCTCTTCGAGGGGGAAACCTCCTTTACATTACATAAATGAACAATTCTTGGATGATTCAAATGAAAAAACCTCCTTTCTATATATAGGAGTCTAAGGAGTCACAATATAACCCAACCGACCTAACAATAATAATATAAAGCCACAAAAATAACAATAGAGGGATTCTATGGGGCACAGTAATAAAAATATGGGGGCAATAGGGGCACAACAATATTAATAAGGGGTATAACTACAATAGTAATGGGGTAATCACTAGTATTATAGGGACCCAACAGTCACCAACATAGTATCTAGTTGTATTAGGTTGTCAAAGTAGGCCAGCTCCTGCACCAAGGCAAGTGGCTCACCAGGGACTAAGTTCAGCAAAATTTTCACCATCTCATTTAATGCAATGAGGACCATTACATCTCGAGGGGGGAGCATTGATCCAGGTGGATATTGGTGGCCACACACCTATTCCACTTCGCTCATAGCACAATTTCCTATTAGTTTCCTATTTTTCAGCACATTTTCCTATTTCAACAGTTTCCTATTTTTTTATAGTTTTTAAGTCCTAAAATTCATATTCTTTTGAGGCCCTAAACAATGTTTTTTAGGAAATGGAAAAATGTAAGTCTAAGATTATATTTGAAGTTGGAAGATGTTCTTAGTTAACTACTATTGAGTTCACGTTTTCTCTGCTGTGCGTGGCGCTCTGGATCGACTTTCTGTGTGGTATTTTGAACCTGCGTGGCGCTAAGGAGGGGCGCGGTGCTTTGGGTCGGAGGCGCGGCGCACCGAGCCAGCTCTGCTTTGCTCGATCTTCATTTCTTTCGGTCCTGTGTTTTCGCATGGGAACCTAGCTGCTGATCTTGCTCTTCATCGTGTGATCCTCGCTATGGATCATGGAAGCGGCTCACTCCTGCCTTCTGATCTCGATGCCTTCAGATCACTTGTCGCTGCTGCAGATAAACGGCCGACATCTGCCTCTCAGCAAAAGTTTGTTAAAAAACTGGAAAATATCCCTACGGTGTCTCTGCCGGTGGAAGAAACTTGCAGAACTACGTTAAACCTAGCCGAAAGAGGCCTCATCGGTCAGTTCACAGGGTTATGGCCATCTCCGAAAGTAGTAGAAGACTGGGTCAAACGAAACTGGATACCACTGGTTAAGGAAGGAATAAAAAGCCACTTTGTAGGCAAAGGGTTCTTCATTTTCGTGTTTGATAACATAGACGACAGAAGCCTGATCTTCAGAAATGGGCCATATTTCATGGGTCCCCAAGGGCTATACTTGAATAAATGGTCCCCAGACTTTGATCCAGCACAAGATGTGCCCACGGCTGTACCTGTTTGGGTGCGTCTCCCGCACCTTCCCCTCCATTGCTGGAGTCAGAACTCGCTACAATCCATTGGCAATGCCCTAGGAAGATACATAGATCAGGCACCGAGGAAGGATCAATACTCCTGCGCCCGCATCTGTGTAGAGGTCGATCTGGAAGTCGGGCTACCTGAAGCAATCAAACTCTCGGTGGCGGACTGGACACACATCCAAGAGCTCGACTATGAACAACTACCCTTTAAGTGTCGACACTGCCACGAATACAGGCATTTTGCAAGATACTGCAAAAAAAAAATGAGGAGACATCAGAGAAAGAAAAAGGCGAACAATGGAAACAAGCAAAGAAAACAGCAAGTAGCAGGCAGAATAACAAAAATAAAGCCAAAGAGACAGGGAATAAAGCAGGGCAAGAAAGTGCAAGCAATCAAAACACTGGAAGCAGGGAAACCATTAGCATCGTGGAGGACAAAAATCCCTTTGAATCCCTCAAATCACCCTCAGATCCTCCAGAAGCAGAGCGGGAAGATCTTTCTCAGCTGAACAATACCAACACTTTAGAGCCAGGTAACACTCCAAACCCGACCCCAAGTAACACTTCTTCTCCTACATATGCTGATATAATCAAACAAAAGAAGAAGAACATAGAAAACACAAGCTCATCAGATGATGAGACCTTCGAAAGGCCATCAAAAAGAGTTGGAAGGAGATCAAACAAGGAAACCAGGGAAGAAGAGTCAGAAAGACAAAAACCCCTTGGAAGTCAAGCTACCATTGAGATGACCCTCAGGAGGAATACCAAACCAAGGGTCCCCAAGGGAGGAGGGCCTACCCCAACAAGTGGTAAATGATGCAGCTGGTCTCTTGGAACTGCAGGGGTTTGGGTAATCCCACTAAGGCAGAGGCCATTAAAGATTTATTGAAAATGGAACCCACGGACATTCTCATGCTCCAAGAGACAAAAATAGAAGGGGAGATCCTTCTAAATACTAGTAATACAAAATGGAAATTTGACTCTGGAAAGGTTGTCAGTGCTAGAGGCTCGGCTGGAGGAATAGGTACATTCTGGTCAAAAAACTCCTTTTCTTTAGAGAGATCCTTTGAGACCCAACATTGGATATACACTGAATTGTGTCACACTGCAAGCAACCTCATCCTAGCTTTGTTCAACATGTATGTCCCTGTACACTATGATGAAAAGAAAGAGTGTTGGAAGACACTCTCGGACTTTTTAGAGCGTCTTAATCCTATGAATATAGTTATAGGAGGCGACCTGAACATAATTCTAGATCCCAAAGAGAAGAGAGGAGGGACCTTCTCAAGAGATCCTTTTCTCTCCACAGTGGAAAATCTGATTCTACAGTGGGATCTAGTAGACTTCAAGCCAGTGAAAGGAGAATATACCTGGACCAACAACAGAACAGGAGAAAACCACATATCAGCAAGGTTGGACAAATTCCTCATCAGCAGCTCTATAATGATGGACAAAAGAATAGTTTTCACCAAGATTCTTCCAAAACTCACCTCGGACCACAAACCAATTCTTCTTTGCCTGAAAGAAGAAGAAGATTTAGGTCCTCTCCCCTTTCGCTTCAGTCCTCTCTGGGCAGGAAGAGAAGGGTTCTTTGAAACAGTTCAATCAGCTTGGAGAATAGATGTTTCAGGCTCCCCAAGCTTTGTGTGGGAGCAAAAAATGAAAAATGCAAAGAAGGCCCTAAAAGAATGGATAAAGAAATCAATGAATACCCCCACCAGTCAGAGGAAAGAGGCAGTCCTTCAGCTGGAAGAAATCCAATTTGAATTGGAAGAGAAAGATATTTCTCCCATGGACTTAGACAAAGAAAAATCTGCACAAAGGAAAACATATTGCTCCTTCAGAAGCGAGGAAGAGTATTGGCGCTTAAAGTCTCGCAGTCTGTGGCTTAAAGCTGGGGATAGAAACACCACATATTTTCATAGACAGTACAGGGCTCGCCTTTCCCGAAACCATATAGCAGAAATCACCACATCTAATGGACAGGTATGTAAAGGATTTGCCCAAATCAAGGAAGCTGCAGTGAAGCATTTTCAGAATCTTCTTAGTGCAGAAAGGGATGGGAGTGAGGAGGACATATCAGAGTTCCTCATAAACATACCAAAGCTAGTTAGCATAGAAGATAATGAAAATCTTATGAGCCCAGTCACGGAAGAAGAGATTTCTAATATTGTATGGTCCATGGAGCCAGACAAAGCACCAGGACCTGATGGATTTTCAATCCACTTTTACAGAATTTGTTGGGAGCTAATCAAATCTGATCTCCTCAGAATGATACGTGGTTTTATGAGGAAGGAAAAGGTTGGAGGCGGAATAAATTCCACCTTCCTTGCTCTAATCCCCAAGGAAGCAAACCCAGGTTCATTTGACAGATACAGGCCGATCTCACTCTGCAATTCGTCCTACAAGATAGTGGCCAAACTTCTGGCGAACAGAATCAAGCCTCTCCTGCAAAAGCTCATTTCTCCAGCCCAAGGGGGATTTGTGAAAGGAAGACATATCCTGGACAACGTCATCCAAGTTCAAGAAGCCCTGCATTCGAGCCATTCACGCAAAGAACAAGGTATGCTTATAAAACTGGATATGTGTAATGCTTTTGATAGAGTTAATCGCTCTTTCCTGTACAGGGTTCTCTCATCCTTCGGATTTAATCAGGACTTCATAAACCTAATCAAAGCTTGTCTAGAGAAGATCTGGATAGCCCCAATGGTAAATGGGAGACCAACAGACTTCTTTTTAGCCACCAGGGGATTGAGGCAGGGCTGTCCTCTTTCACCATTTCTATACATTCTGATGGCAGACTCTCTGAGCAGAAAGCTGACCTTGGAAAAACAAAATGGCAACATTCCTGGGATCAGAATTGTGAAAGGAATTGCCCCAGTGAATCACGCGCTTTTCGCTGATGACTCACTTTTGCTCGGGGGCGCTTCTCCAAGAATAGCTAACTCCTTCAGAACCATTCTTCAAAAATTTTGCAGCATCTCTGGAGCGTTAATCAGTGAAAGGAAAAGCGTTGTTTATGGATGGAACACAGAGCAGCACGCAATTGATAGAATAGCCAGCGATCTGGGCTTTAATGGACATGCAGATTGGGATAAAATAAAATATCTGGGCCTTCCAATAACGATGGGATCCAACAGAAACCATTTGTGGGAGGAGGTGATCTCGAAATTCAAAAAAAAGATTGCTGCGTGGGGTGGCTTTTGGCTCACCACAGGAGGCAAACTCACGCTCATCAGATCAGTCCTTTCGGCACTGCCAACATTCCAGGCTTCCTTAATGATGGCTCCAAAACAAATCTCAGATCAAATCTCCAGTCTCATGCGCAATTTTCTGTGGAATGGAGGACGTGGAAATAGCAACAATTTTCACTTAATAAATTGGGAAACAGCGAAACGACCATTAGAGGAAGGCGGCCTTCAAATCTGAGATCCCCTGCAAGCAAACTTAGCTTTGGGCTGCAAATTACTGTGGCAGCTTTTTGCTAAGCCTAATCACCCAGTCAGTCAGATATTAAAGCTTAAATACCTCAAAAACCAGTCAATTAAATCTTTCATTCCGGAGAAAGTCCCAAAAGGAACGCAGGCTTGGAAGCTGTGCAGCAAAGGCATCGAATTTTTCAGATCTCACCTGTATAGAATCCCCAGGAATGGAAAAAATACACTGCTATGGAGAGACAGAGTCATGGGTCAACCCCCTCTAACAGAAAACAATGAAATCTCAGAGCTAAGAGTTTGGTTACACACAAAAGGAATTCGGAAAATTGAGGATATTTCAGGTTGGGATAATAAAGGAAATTGGCAGTGCTGGAATTTTCCTAAAGTACCAGTGCATCTAAATCCCCAGTTAAATGCCCTTATAGATGCAATTTCAGATTTTTCTCCAGTACATAAAGACGATGAAGATTCCTGGGGATGGGGTAAGACGGGGGTGTACACAGCAAGACAAGGATATTTACAGATGCAAAGCAAAAAGGATTCGCCACATCCGAAATCAGTGTGGAAACAGGTCTGGGATAGCTTCAGCATCCCTAAGATCAATTTCTTCTTTTGGACTCTATTTCATAACAAAATCCTGACTGGAGAAAACTTGTGCAGAAGGAACATAGCAGGTCCTCACCGATGTGCTCTTTGCAAAAACGCATTGGAAACCTCAGAACACATGTTTATTGATTGTGAGTATGCGAAGAAGGCCTAGTCTATCTTCCTGACCGGATTGAATGTGAGACCCCCAACACAATGTTCGATTGCAGATATGTTCTCCACTTGGAAAGCCAGTTATCCTCATAATATTGCTGGCAAATCTCTATGGCACAAGGTGTGGATTGCTGCCCCTAAATATGTATGCTGGAAGTTATGGCTAGCCCGGAATGAAATCATCTTCAACCACAATGAAACACCTACAGAAAAAGTGGCAGACCAGGCAAAGAAACTCCTTTTAGAAACTCTGAACCATTCTTCAGTCAAAGATGATAACTCCCTCCGAAGAGAAGAAAGGGCGTGGCTGGATGCCTTCTCCTGCAAGACCAGACCTCCAGCAATCACACGGCCATTTCATAAGGAAAGATGGCAGATTCGAGATCTTGTGGACAGATTTCAGCAGTGGTGGAAATCCCAGGGCAAGTGCACGATCTTCTTCGATGGTGCCTCAAAAGGCAATCCAGGTAGGTCAGGAGCAGGAGGGGTGATCTTCTATCCGAACGGGGAAAAAGATGACTTCAGTTGGGGACTTGGACTGAAAACCAACAACCAGGCTGAAGCTCTCAGCCTTTTAAAAGCTTGTCAATTGGCCAGAAAAGAAAATCCAAGCGAAATCCTAATCTTTGGAGATTCAGAATTGTTAATAAAGTCAATAATAAGCAAGAAAGGGCTCAAGGATCCAGCGCTAAACAAACAGCTCTCAAGAGTGAGCAGAATTCTGAAGGACTTCTCCTCGGTTCAAATTTTCCACATACTCAGAGAATTAAACAAGGAAGCGGACAGATTGGCAAATATAGGATGTACTCTACAAAATGGAACGATCAGCATAAATGCAGGTGCTTTGAATATGGCAATTATTCCCTAACCGGAAAAGGTGCCCATGTAAAATCTGCGAATTGTAATGGTTGATTAGGCTTCACCCAACCTGAATTTTATCAATAAAACATAACCGTTCCAGTTATAAAAAAAAATGTGTTGGAAGATGTTCTTCTTGGATATACCTTTCTAACGGGTTATCGTGCATGCCAAATGGAGGTTGTATTCCAAAGTTATGACCTCGAGAAGTTAATGTTCCAACTCACTGCATCGATGCCCATAAGCCTTTGGTGCTTCATCTCTTAGGGTTAGTGTTTTGGATGTTTATGGTGTCTCATTATTTCTTCAAGATAAAAAGGCATCATAGCCTCATTATAACATAGTTCAAGAACACGAGTAATCATCACATCTCTTCTAAGAGATAAGCTACCACCATTAGAGCTAGTTTGCTTTCATTCTGCATGTAAACAATTTCAGCATTTGTTATTTATTAATTGAAGTCTAGTTTCGTTGTATCTCTATGTTTTTGTTTAAATTTGTATTTTATCTCATTAATTCATAAATCTTGATCATTAAAGGTATTGAAATGAGTGAAATCATGTGTGAACAGATGGAGAAGAGTTTTGAAACATTCATGGCACTGCAACATTTTTATGTTGAAGCTTAAACAACGAATTAAGGGGTTGTAACGAACTATAAGAGTGTTGTGCATTGTTTTAAAAGGGAAAGATATGGTTAGATATGAGATAGAGCATTGAGAGATATGGAAACTATAGATGAAATCATATGAAATGAATGAATGAAAGGGCGGTTTTCTATGCTAATGAGCATGGTTGAGTGAGGGCCTCATTTGAAGATTGTTTGTCATTTTTCTTTAATAGAAAGTACATTTTTCAAGTGTACTGAAAAAGAAATGGCAATGGTATATTCGATGAAAAAGATGATTGGAAATATATGAGTATATTTTTATATAAATGCATTAGGACGAGGCTAAAGCATTGTTGATTAATTTAAATTAGAATTTACAAGTTTTGGGCCAAGTGGGTTAATAAAGGGTCTTTATTAAAGAATGTATTGCAAATATTTCACTAAATAGTTGGCATGCCAATGCAGGGCTAGCATCATAATACAGCAATATTGAAAAAGATAGGTTATGTGTAAAAGAACCCATGGTCTAAGCCTCTTAGTTAAAATGCCCTCAAGAAACCAACTTTTTTAAATATAACAAAATGATAATGAATAATGAGCCAAAGTATTGGCATCAAAATTCATGGCAATCGAGAGTTACGAAATGGTTGTGACAACTGACTAAGCACCCATGGGTTAAGTACTTCATTAGACTGCTCATAATAAACTAGCATATCAAACCAAAAAAATTTAGAGATGAAATTCGTAGTAATAGGCAACCATGACATGGTTAATGAAACCAACATTTTCTAAATTAAAACTTTTAATGCAACAACGTAACAACCCTGAGTGGAAAATAGCATAGTAATTTTGACAAAATGGGTTTCAATTCGCAGAAAAAATACATAATATAAGCCAACCTTGAAAAATTGCTAGTGACAGCATAAACCCATGACGCAACACTCTTTCTTTGACACATGAATGGTTGAAGCAGGGTGAGAGGAGTGAGGCCCAAGTGTTTTGTCAGCTTTGAAATTAAGTGTTGGATCTAGTGGGTTCATATAAGCCACGAGATTTAGTCCAGGTCATCCAAGAAGAAAGGCCATGTGGGCTTTTAAGTATACAGTTGTTGCATGAACTCGTCGTGGAGGCTAGAATTCGGACCATAGGCCCAAGGATTTATTTGGAATTAGCATGGCATAAAAACAATTGAGGGAGGGCCAAAAATTAGTGCCATAATTTTTCATGGGGTTGTTGCAATCTACACTCAAATGGGAGGGACCATGTAAACGACCAACTTTTATTGGAGAGGATTGGTTATTACTCCAAAAAAATTCATGCGTTAAACAAAGTCTTTTGGTAGAAATCACATGAGATAATTTTTTGGCCGACGCGTTTCGAACCAACAAGTGTCGTTCATGAAGAGGCAGACCATGGCAAAGGCTTAAAAAGAGAGCAATGTAGAGACATAATTTGAAGTAACGGTTGTATTTGAACAATAATGTTTAAATTATAATACTAATTTATTAATACATTAAAAACAAATATAGTCATTACTTGAAATTATGTCTCTACATTTCTCTCTATTTAAGCCTTTGCCATGGTTTGCCTCTTCATCTGGTCCTGATGATGAACCACACTTGTTGGTTCGAAACCCGTCGACCAAAAAATTTTCTCATGTGATTTCTACCGAAAGACTTTGTTTAATTCATTATGGATCATAGAAGCTTGAATACAGAAAATTCATGCATGTCAATTATAAATGAAACAAAGTCCATAATGATAACAGGAGAGAAAAAAATGGAGGAAATTTTGGACTAGAATGAGGAGTTTAACCCAAACATATCACATAGGTAGATTCATACATGCAACTATCTAATAAGCCAGTTATACAGTGAAATTCCACTTCAATAGAGACAAAAAATTGGCATACCTGAGTTTTTGAAGCTTTAAACTATTTTCCAAAGGACCAAGAACTATTACCAACCATGCAATAGCTAACCGCATGGTCTCACAATCTATTATTCTATCAAATTAGGGTTTGAATTAAATTTGAGGAGTAAGAAAACGAATGTAGTAGTCCAAATGAATGAGAATGAATGTGAGGGCGGTCTGCCTCAAAGGATTTCCACCCACAATATGTTAGAGAAACATCCTGAGGGATGCCTTGGGATGTGCAAAAAAATTCATTCACCACCCACCTAATGTATGCCAACCAATTCCTTTATTCGAGCATTGTGGAACAATTCTGGAACACTCTTGTAGCAATTCTAGATCACTCTTGTAGCATAAATGTTTTATCCATATCTCTCAAACGGTAGATTAGATTGACCTGAAATTTTTTTGAGCATGCTACCATCATCCTTATGCATCTCCCCATAAAAAATATTGGCCAACAAATGCACAAATCTCGAGAGAAAAAAAAATGGTTGTAGGTGATGGTGACCAATTTATCAAAAAGTGTGCAATGGATTTTGCTGAAATTTCTTGAGCATGTTACCATCATCCATATGCATCTCCCCATGAAACAACTCGGCCAATGGACGGATGATTTTCAAGATATGGTAAAAATAATTTATGCCCTATGTATTTTGACAGCCCTATATTAAAATAGAACGTTCCTCTAGCACTTTAGGACAACAAGGAAAATGAATAGGAAAGGCTTCAGAATGATGGGTGGATGTTGGAAATGGATGTGGGTGATGGATTGGCATGGCCTTGGTCCTATTGGAGAATTTGGGAAAAGGAGGAGAAAGATCAAGTTTGACTTTCTTTGACTAGGTTTTTAATCAACTTTTTTCCTTTTGGTGCTAACTTGTTTTTGTTGCTTGCAAAGGTTGTAGATCACCGACATTCATCAAAGAGAGATACATGGAGAAAATAATTTTTTCCTTTTTTATTTTTGATTTTTTCTTTCTTCTTAGGCCTACTAGTTGCCTCAATGAGGTGCTCAACTAGTAGGTCTGCCTAGGTGTGCCAAAGGAGGTTTTCACCTAGGAAATTTTCCTTTTTCTTTCCAACCCACTGATGATCTCATGGAGGTTTTCAATCAATGAGCCAATCTCAAGTGCCTCAAAAGAGGTTGTCACCTAAGATTTTATTATTTTTATTTTTTCTCTTTTTCATTTTTTATTTATTTTTTCTATCCTACTCTACTTGAAAAAAAAAAAAATCTCTTTCATGTATAGGGATACTTCCAATGGAGCCATGTGCGCATCAAGATGACAGATAAACTCATGTGTAGGCTTGAAATATATGCTTTGACATGTACCTGAATGTGAGAGACCAACTACTTTGATTGAGATGAGATCATGAATTTTTGAAGAAGAGTGTGTTGTTGCAACTTAAATGATTTTCTGGAACCATATCTCGATATAGTTGTGATTACCCTGGTCCACTTGCACATTTGGATTTATTTTTGTGTCTTATTCTACCATGAAACTCAAATATTCCTCTTTTTGTTGATTATTCTCTTGAACACATGGAGGATATGATGGTAACCATGATGGAACTTTCTCAATATTTGATTCTAATGTCTTCTCTCCATCTAGTGCAACCCATGATTCTTTGGTCTCCTCATTTGAATCTTCTTCTTCTAGATGTTGTTCTTCAATGGCATTAAGATAATAATTTTTTTGTAATACACTTTCCTATCTAAGGTGAATACCGTTCAGAGTGTACCTCAACATTGTAAGTGGGTTGAGTTACTAGATTGTTTGGGTGCAAAAATGGTTGTATAGGTAGTTGAGTGGGAGTGGATATTTGAGGTGGATGTGTTTGAGGTTGTGGTCGAGGTGGATCGTAGGGATAGCATGGAGTTGGGTATGGAGGATATTGAGGATATTGTGCATTTCTCCCATAAGGTCCTTGCCAACCTTGTTGCCAAGATTGTTTTTGGGATTGAGATGGCCAAGGTTTCCAAGGAAAGGGTGTCTTCCAATTTCTTTGAGATGGATGTGCATAACCTTGAAATTGTGAATTAGATTCTTGCATCATACTAGGTTGACTAGGTTGCCATGGTCCTCTTGGAGCTACATAATAGAGTTTCTTTGATGATTGAATTGCTCCATTGTCTTCTTGGTAAAATTCCTTCAACCTTGGTAATGATGGACAATATTAGTAGCATGTGATTCTGCTTGGATAACACAAATATCAACATCTTCTTTTTGCTCATTTTGTATTCTTAACATTTCTACTTATTCACTTATATTTCTAAAAAAAATTGTTTTAAAGTCATCAAACAAAATTTCAAGTTTAGCTTGACTTATCGATCTTGATGTTGATTTACTTACTCTTGTCCTTCCTCTTGATATGCGCTTGCATGTTTCACAAATTTCTTCAAATGATAATTGGTATACATCATCTCTACTCATGAGATCAAGGATATCAATTCACTCATCTCTAATTTTTATAATTAAGAGGGTTTTTAGTGTGTTAGATCCTAAATGATGTAATTTTTGTCCTCTTAAAATTATACATAAATCTATCTATTAGATCCTCAAGGCTCTCATCCTCTTTTTGATGCATTCTAAATATTTTTTTTTTTTTAATATCATGATCTTTCTATTTTTATAGAAATATATTTTGCATATCACTCCATGATCTTTTTAAATTAGTCCCTAAACTCATGAACCATTTAAGAGCTTTATCCTTCAATGTTGCCAGAAACAATCTCAATTTTTGAGTGTTTAATAAGTAACCATAAGATCTATAAATGATTTCAAATTCAAAGAGAAAGGTTTTTGAATCCTCTGACCTCATACCATGGAAGTTGGGAAGGAAATATGGAGGGATGCCCTTCATATGAACATTGATATAAGTGCCTTGAATGGGAAATCCAAGAAGATCTTCCTCATTATCATCATCTCCATCCATTTCTTCTACCTTCTCTGTCACCTCTTCTTCTTCTACCTGCAAAAGTGGATGGTGATGTGGTTCTTACTGCACCACATGAACAAACTGGGGGGTTTGGTATTGGAGAAGTAATTTTTTTATGTTTTTATAAAAAAAAAATGAATAAGAAGGCTAATGCAATGCAATTTTCTAAAATGAAATATGCCTAATGCATTTTTTTATTTTTTTTTTGCAGAAATGGATCAATTAGGGAAGAAAATAATGAATAATTTGACACCTCCTCGACAACAGCACCAAAAAGTGATGAGCCTCAGTATTGCAACAAGAATGTTGCAACTCCCAAGGCTACCAACTTAAATTATCAACCTGTGGTTCATGCAAACTTAAGAGATGTCAGCACTATATGTCCAGCATGCAATGTGTCATTTCATTGATGTAATTAAGTGAATATCATGAAATCAAACACTAGGCTAATTGCAGAATGTAAAAGTTGTATTGAAAAGGAAACCTAGTCTATGGAATGGAAATAATAGTGCTTGAAATAGAAACCCTAGCTTAAGAATAAAGAAAGTAAACTAATCTAACATGCATGAAGAAAAGAGAATGTAATCAATCACTAAATTTCAAAAAGGTTAGATCCATTGATAAATTTCATTAGATACTTCATGTGGCAATCAAGGAAATCATTATTGTGTTATCCAATTCATAAATATGTCCATTAACCCAAATTGTTGAGATGTGTTGCAGGGGTAAAAAGGAAAGTCCTAAGTGGTCTTTGGTCTTCCTAAATCATGGATTTAGAGCCTAGGGGTCATTATTCAATCCTAAGAGAAAAAAACCAAGCTTTTGGATCATATCTGGTCAAGTTTACACATGCTACAGGAGTGGCAAGATTGCTACAAGAGTGAGATAACTTACCTAATGCCCAATTAAATCACATTCAAATGAGATGGGAATTTTTTTATTAAGTATGATATCCTAGGATTCTGGTCCAAGTGGAACCACTCCAAAATACCCCTGTTAACACGTGCTAAAAAATAACAGAAAATTACTACTCTAAAAACCGAAAATTCAAGAACTAGTGAGCTAGTTAACCTACCAAATTCCTAACCTAATCAAGTGAAAATTCTATGGGGTAAATTTTGTTATTAACTTGAATGTTTTTATGACCCAATACAAGTGGAATCAACTCAAATGAAGCTCATTAACACGTTCTAAAAAATAGCAGAAAATTACTACTATTTTGCTACAAGGGACTTCCAGAAATTATAGATTTGTGAACTAGTAAAACAATCCAAGTAGCTCAATGATGAATATGAATTTTCAAAGTTTTTTTAAGGATGCGTCATGCTTTAGACTCTATAAATAAATTGCAAAATAACTCACTTCAATCACTTAACCAATATAACCTACAACAAAAGAGATGAATATTAAATGTAGAAATAAGAGATGCAAGTGAAAAAGACATTCAAAGGAAATAAAGAAATTGTACAAGAGGGCTCTAAGATTCCTGGGATGGCCAAGCCCATGGAAACTCGAAGTCCTATGAAGGAAACCAAGCTTTAGAAGCTAAAAATGGAACCAAACTTCATTATTTGAACCAATCCATGTACATCCCTGCTAGAAATGAAAGTGGAGTTGCTAAATAGCAAGTTTTATCCACAAGAAGACTAAGAAATGCATGCCCCTAGAGGCAAATTCGAACTGGTACTTATACAAATTGATGGGGAAGAATTCTCCTTCAAAAGAGGAAGCTTTCCCCTACAAAATACCTCAAATAGTGGATATGGTTCCCAACACTAGGAATATGCATTAAATGACAGGGAGTGCATCCTAGATTTTCTCAATCACTGGAGCTCCAATCTTGGTCCTCCTGTAGCATATCATGCTCATTTATTATCCAATCTTGGTCCTCCTGTAGCAGGGAGCAAGTCCCTAGATTATCTCATTCTCCAAATCTTTATAATCTGCTCAATATTCTCATAATATTCTACAAAAATAAATAATATTAGGCACAAATATGCAATTATCTCTAAACCTTCCTAATGAACATATTAAAACTAAAAAAATTTATTAAGTGTAGGAGAGGAGATTTAATATAGCCTTCATGTGTCTAAGAAAGGTTAGATGGGTCTTAATTTGTGTCTAATTTGGAGGCCCATCACTTGGTCATATATTGACAATTTTCTGTTGAAAATAACAACAAGAAATGCTAAAAATAGAAATGCTATAAATAGCATTGCTATAGATAGCATTTCAGGTACCAGTGTTGAAAATAACAAGGAATGCAAAAAATAAAAATGCTAAAAATAGCATTTCGGGATATATTCCAATTTTAATTAGTTCTTGAATTAAAATTGAGAATTAAAATTCGAATTTGATCTCAGCAGCTGTTTGTAAAATAATTAATTAATTCATCTTGAGTTAATTAGTTGGAGAAAATCAAACATGAAGTCTACGTGAAGACATGCAACAGTTATCCCTTTGATTGAGGAAGTTATCCCTTAATTAAGGAGATAAGGATGAGTTGTATTTGAGTTGTAATTAGTTAGCTCAGTTAATTGAGTTAAGTCCAATTAAATTAGTTCCAAACAGTTGAAGGAACTAATTGTGAGTTCAGTCAGTTAATGCATGCATGCATGCAACTAGCGTTCTCCAGATAACTAAATATTCTCTCATAAATAACTCATGCATGTCAGTTCAAAGAAAGACCTAGTTGAGATTAAAGGAAGGGACAGTGTACTATCAGTTGGATGAATTTTCCTATAAAGGAAACTCATCCATGCAGAAGGAATCATCTCCTTCAAGATTGCGCAGTTATTTCAGAGGTCAGATCAGTGTGTGAGGAATTATTACACACAAGTGGCAGCTTAAGGACCCAGGAGAAACTACGCAAGGAAATAGGAGGCTTGGAGAACTGAAGGAAGGCATATGTGCTGTCTATTCTGTCTATGAGCAGCAGTGAGGGATTGTATTGAGAGATGGATAGCTTAAGAGCTAAAGCTTTGTGTAATCCTAAGATATTTCCACTTGTATAATAATACAGATAGCGGGGTTTTTAGCTAAGGCTTTCCCCAAAGTATTCTTTTGTGTTTCATGTGTATGATTTCTTCTTCTCTCTTATATGTGTTCCGATTGATCTTGCTCAAATTGATTAAGCTTTCGCAAAGTTTGATAGTAGAAGTAGATCAAGTATTTTTCTTTAGTTACATTGCATTATCAAGTGATCTACAGTGAGAATGTCTACATGGTATCAGAACTAGCTGATCTATAGAGAAATGTCTACATGGTATCAAGGCAAAGGTTATCAAAGTGGAGAACAGTACACAAAGAAGGGAGAAGTTCGAAGTTTTGAAGTTCTTGTAGGTACAGAATCAATTTCTTGTCACATCTCAAAATTCACCAATGGCGTTCAATGGCTTGAGACTCAAGTATGCCCTGGATGGTAGCTCGAATTACATAGCCTGGAAGGATCGCATGGAAGCGGTATTAGAGGACAACGGGTTGAAGGACTTCATTGATAAAGAAGTCACCAAGCCAGCAGCATCTAATGCCCAAGAATTAGCGGAATGGAAGAAATGTGTGGCGAGAGTGAGGAGGATTCTTCTGGAAGGAGTTCGAGACCATATTGTCTCGAGTCTCCATGGGAAGGAGACACCGTTTTCAATGCGGAAGACATTGAAGGATCTATATCAAAACAAAAGCGATAAGAGGAATTTGACGCTGAAAGACAAGCTTCGGAAAATCAAGTGTGAAAAGGGCGACACGATCTCTACATATCTGAACAAGCTCGCCACCTGTAGAGATGAACTTGGAAGTGTAGGAATCATGACAGCCGATGATGATATGGTGAGTCTTGCTCTCCTCAGTCTTCCTAAGAACTGACATAGCTACCCAAACTCAATGAATGGAAAAGAGAAACTGCCAGATTGGGAACGACTGTGGTCAGATTTGATGAAGGAGGAGATCAGGAGAAGCACCAGAGATGGTTCTTCATCCAAGGAGGATGAAGAAAATTTCACCTTGCTGAGTAAGGCAAGGAAAGGGAAGGAGAAGGATTCTCATCCCAAATTGAGTTCTTCTCATGGAGGGAAGAAGATTGACAAATCTAAAGTGAGATGCTTTAATTTTCATGAGGTGGGCCATTATGCAACTAATTGTCCATTGAAGAAATCCAAGAAGGGATCCTCGAAAGGATCTGAAGGTGAGGCATTGGCCTCTCAGTTCGAATTGGATTTTACTCTCATCACATGCATGGTTTCATCAATGATGGGTTGTGGTTGGTTTCTTGACAGTGGAGACTCATTCCACATGACCAACGATAAGAGTTTGTTCAGTACCTTGGAGGAGAAATACCTCAAGATACTCATAGAGATGGGTGATGATGAAAGGTACCGTGTTTGAGGTGAAGGTACGATTTCTTTTCAGAGGGAGCATAGAGCTCGCATCGCCTTGACAGATGTGAAGTATGTGCCAGGAATGAAGAAGAACTTGGTATCGATCGCGATGCTGGAGGAGAAAGGCTATGATGTAGTCTTCAGTAAGGGAAAGGTTTTCCTTAGACACATCACCACGAGACAGGTGAAGCAAATCGGTTCATGAGTCAAGAACTTGTATTCTCTTGAGGTTCAAGATGCATGCAAAGCCGTTAGGAGCAAGGCAACCGTTGGAGACTTGGTGGTTGAGAGGGAGAGTACATTACCTCTCAACATGCAGCCCCAGAAGAAGTCTCAGACAATTGTGGAGGAGACACAATTGGTGAAGCAACTTCAGGAGGTTGTGGAGCAGCCACAACTAGAGAAGCCGAGAGGAGACCGAGTGGAGGCATCCACTCGTGTAGAGACCTCCAGTGGGGGGAAATTTCGAGCCAAGTGGGAAGAGGGATCACATGCAACCATACCTCTAGGTATGAGGTGGGGAAATGTGAAGTGATAGTCCCAAGAAGGCTGAAATAAGGGCAGGATCCTTGAGGTACCCAACCTCTTTGATTAGACCTTGCTATGGGAGCCCTGACGAGGAGTAGCAGGATTGGCTAAGTGGGTAGGGACAGATGTGGATGGAGCGGCAGAGGAAGCTTCAGCATCATAGGGTGTTTCTAGCCCAACAGGGAGGTCAGTTGGGAGATCAGTTACTTACTTCTCAGTAATTGAGTTGCAGTGTAGAAATGGGCAGCACAATGCAACATGATGAGAGGAGGTGCAGTGTGGATGCAGTGCTATGAGATAGGACCAGCAGCAACACAGATGCAGCAGGTGGAATCAGTGTGATTGATATAGTCAGAGATCAAAGTGACAGAGGCTAGAGCAGTCAGACGCTGAAGAGCACAGAGGTGCAAAGTTTTTAGTCGACGGAGGCAATAGCAGTCAGAGACTTTGATGACAGAGGCATAATTCTTATTCAAGTTGGATATTTTTTGTGTTCCTAGAGTTGCTAGAGCAACAACACTTGAGAGAAGTGTTGCATGCAAAACATTCCAAAGGTTCATGATTAGGTTCGAGTTGAATGCCTTTCTTGTTGAGAGGGAGCGTTGAAAATAGCAACAAGAAATGCTATAAATAGCATTGCTATAGATAGCATTTCATGTACCAGTGTTGAAAATAGCAACAAGGAATGCAAAAAATAAAAATGCTAAAAATAGCATTGCTATAAATAGCGTTTCGGGATATATTCCAATTTTAATTAGTCCCTGAATTAAAATTCGAAATTGATCTCAGCAGTTGTTTGTAAAATAATTGATTAATTCATCTTGAGTTAATTAGTTGGAGAAAATCAAACATGAAGTCTATGTGAAGACATGCAACAGTTATCCCTTTGATTGAGGAAGTTATCCCTTAATTAAGGAGATAAGGATGAGTTGTATTTGAGTTGTAATTAGTTAGCTCAGTTAACTGAGTCAAGTCCAGTTAAATTAGTTCCAAACAATTGGAGGAACTAATTGTGAGTTCAGTCAGTTAATGCATGCATGCATGCAACTAGTGTTCTCCAGATAACTGAATATTCTCTCATAAATAACTCATGCATGTCAATTCAGAGAAAGACCCAGTTGAGATTAAAGGAAGGGAAAATGTACTATTAGTTGGAGGAATTTTCCTATAAAAGAAACTCATCCATGCAAAAGGAATCATCTCCTTCAGGATTGCGCAATTATTTCAAAGGTCAGAGCAGTGTGTGAGGAATTATTACACACAGGTGGCAGCTTGAGGACCCAAGAGAAACTGTGCAAGGAAATGGGAGGCTTGGAGGTCTGAAGGAAGGCATATGTGTTGTCTATTATTTCTATGAGCAGCAGTGAGGGATTGTACTGAGAGCTGGATAGCTTGAGAGCTAAAGCTTTGTGTAATCCTGAGATATTTCCACCTGTATGATAATACAGATAGTGGGGTTTTTAGCTGAGGCTTTCCCCAAAGTATTCTTCTATGTTTCATGTGTATGATTTCTTCTTCTCTGTTATATGTGTTCCAATTGATCTTGCTCAAATTGATTAAGCTTCTGCAAAGTTTGATAGTAGAAGTAGATCAAGTACTTTTCTTTAGTTACATTGCATTATCAAGTGATCTATAGTGAGAATTTCTACATGGTATCAGAGCTAGCTGATCTATAGAGAAATTTATACACTTTCAATATACGAATATATCAACTTTTGATGTATATGATCATAAAGAAATCTAAGGATAATGCTTCAATAAATCCAATATTTAAGCTGTCATGCCTCAAAACTAGTTAAGAAAGAGTTATGTCATGCCATGATATGTTAAATTCCAGACGTATTGAATTAAATATGAGTGTATTCATAACTAGACAAAAGTGTTGTGACAATTGTTGTTCATGCATTTGTAGAGCCATTCCTTTTGATGAAATTAACCATGAAGCCAGTAATGAAGCTAACATATCAAGCCTAAGTTTTACCTTTACCAAATTTATGCCATAAACATCATGTGCCAAACACATGCTAACAACTAAAATAAGCATAAAGCCATGAAACTTAAAATAATTCTAAGAGCCAACCATATTCTTATTTCTCATGGAGACCCCATCTACTCAAAATTTCTTTGTTTTGTTATATTAAATTTTCTTGAAGAGAGTAGGGTTGCAATTATTTGCACAATTTTTGTAGGGTGAGTGACTCATGAGTCAACAAAATCCATTATGCATGGAGTCAAACCCCTTTTTAATATTTACATGAGTTGATTGAATGTGAAACAAATGGATATATATGAATTCTACAATGATACATAAGGTTCTAAAGACTTATATTAAAAAGTGCTCAAGTTTTTTTCCCATTACCTAGCAATTTCAAGAGTTGACCATTCATTACTTCTAGGTTGTATGAATTAAATCCTTAGATCTTTTCTATTTAATATGGTCCTATCCATAGAATGTCAAATTTAGTATGCATTGAAGATTTTTCTTTGGCTTTATTCATAAAAATGACTAGTTCACCTTTGGAAAAAACTCTATCTGTAGCTCCTCTATTGAAGTGTATGGTTATTATTTTTTTTACTTTTCTAAATATCCCTAAAAATCTATTCTCTTTTTTCTTCTAGTTGGATCAATTGATATAGTTGTGTTTGCATGGGTGCAATGCCTTCTTTGTCTTGAATTCCAGTTGCTACAGCCAACACATTGAGTTCTATATGTATAAGGAATCTTGAGTCATTTCCCTATACTAAATAAAAGGGAGATTAACCTGTGCTAGTTTTTGTTTCAATCTTGCCAGCCCATTAAGTGTTCGACAACTTTTATGCCAATTCCTTTGACTTTCGGAGAATAGTTTCTTTAGAATTTGTATCAAATATTTATTTATTGATTTAGCTAAGGCATTCCCTTGTGGATAGTAATTAGAATATTGCCCCATTATTATTCTAAATTTACCACAACAACTTATAAAGTTTGAACCAATAATTATTGATCCATTATTTGTAATAAATTTTTATTGAACACCAAATCTTGCTAGAATATTTTCTTCCATAAAATTTATGATGTGCTTTGTGTTTGCTTGTTTTAGAGCTACAACTTTAGGCCATTTGGAAAAATAATCAGTGGTTGTTATGGTGTAAACATGTCCCACCCATATTTAGGATTTATAGGGTAAATAACATCCAAGTCTCATTGGGAAAAATGGTTGTCAATAATGATATCTTTAGGAGCATAGTATCTCTCTTTTCCTTCCCTGTGAATTTTTCACATGGAACACACTTTCTCGCAAAAGAATATACATCACTGAAAAGTGCAGTCCAATAAAATCCATCTATGGGAATTCTATTAGAAATTACTACTCAAGTAAAATGCCACAAACACCTTCATGCATTTCTTTAATGAGCTCCATAGATTTAGGATTGCTAATATATCTTAGTAACATCCCATCACGATTTCTCCTAAATAATATTCTAGATAAGCTTTAGATTTCATTTTTAGTGTTTTTCTTTCTTTTGTTGTCATTCTATCTGTAATTTTTTTTTTAAATAAAATATGATATATTTATACCATTCTAACTTCAACAATGATTCGTCTCGAGAAGAGTGATGTTTTTCATTGAGTGATTCAAAATTGACTCCTTTAATTCCACCAATCAACTTACATAATCCCTACCGTTGTACAACTTTTAATGGTTTTATTTCAATATCATACTCTTGTAATATGGACAACCAATTGGCCCATTTCCCTTCTCTGAGTTGTTGCATTAACATTATTTTAATAGGTGGATATGGTACATAAGTGATTACATGAGATGTCAAGATATAACTTTTGAAATATGAGATAGCTTTACCCAACATATATGCTTGTTTTTCCAAAGAAGAGTACTTTAATTCATATTCTTGCAAACAATTACTCATGAATGAGATTGGATGATCTTCCTTCAATTCCTTATTTTATGTCAATACCATAACTATTTTCTTTTGAAGAAAAAGAGTATAAGGTGAAATATTTCCTACTATTTGGGTTGACAAGCACTAGAGTTGAAGCAATTACCAATTTTATGTCCAAGAAAGTATTAGATGTATCATTATATCATTCAAAACTTTGATCTTTCTTTAATAACCTATTTAGAGGTCTAACAATTGAAGCATAATCTGGCATAAATATTCTAACAATATTATCTTTTCAAAAAATGATTGGATTGCTTTGCAGCTAGTTGGAGGCTTCAAGTCTAATATGGCTTAATTCTTTTGTGATATAAGTATATTCCTTTTTTACTTATGATATGAACAAGTAGCTTCCTTTTAGAAACTGCAAACAAATATTTATTAGGATTCAAAGATATTCCATGTAGTCTACATCTTTCAAAAACCTTTTCCAAATGTGAAAAATGGCATGCTTAAAAGAAAATGCTAGATCATCTGATAATCAACCATGATATTTCCTATCATCTCTTTGAATGCATGATCTATGTCTCATTGGATTGTAACACTTGCATTCTTTAATGTAGATGGCATTTGAATATAATCATAGTTTTCCCAAGGCATGGAAATCATTGTCTCATGTTTATCTTTATTGGATACCAATATCCAGTTATATCATGGGAATCCTTCAAACATAGACATTATATCAGAACTTGTGACATATTGTACCAACACCTCCAATTTTGGTAAAGATAATTATCTTTGAGAAAATCCTTGTTGAGGTCTTGAAAACCAATACATATTCAAAGCTCTCCATTTTTCTTTCTGATTATAGCTATATTTGATATCCAATCAAAATGTTTAATGGAAATCATAATTCTAACCTTTTCCATTTTTTTAATTTTTAATTCGGCCAATTGTTTTAACTTGGGATAGATTATCCTTGGCTTTTGTCTAACTATCTTGCCTTTGTCTTTCAAAGGAATAGTGTGTTATATATTTTCTTTATCATATTCTTTCAACTTATGGTAATTCCAAGCAAAAATGTCTTAGAAATACTTAAAGACATTGATATCGATATGCTTCCTATTGAGCACATGTGCTTCCTATTTCACCAGCTTTGGATTATGTGGACTTTCAATAATCACCTTTTGAACTTATTGAATCTTCTTAACTCGTGATTTTTCTAACAATTTACTCGTTTGAACTTGGTCATCCTGATTAAATAAATATTCAAAATACACATGCATTTTTTTATTATTATTTTATGATAATGCTTTGTCTTCATCATTCTATTTAGTGATAAATTCAACAACATGTTCTTCATTTACAAATATTTTACAAAAAAATTCATTGTCTGGGACATATGGATGAAATATTACTTCAACAAGAAATGAATTATGAGTCAGCTCTGGATTGAATAGTGAAGCTCCTACTGCCAAAGAATCAACTTTCTAATTCTTTTACCTTGGAAAGAATAATATGTTGAAGGAATAAATTTTGGATTAATTCCCAAACTCTTTCGACATAAACATTCAAAATAGTTTTATTGGTTATGTGCTTGTAGTGAATCTAATTAACAATCAATTTTGGATGTCACATAACAATAATGTATTTAATTCCCAACTGATGTGAAAGTATCAAGCTTTGAATCAATGCTTCATATTTGACTTCATTGTCAGTATAATCAAATCGCAACTGAAATACATTTGGAAACCATTCTTCCTAAGGATTCTTGAATATTACACCAAATCCTAACCCACCATTTGAAGAAGTTCCATCAATGAAAATTTTCCAAAAACCTTAAAATGAATTATGATAACTATTATTTTCAAAATTTACATCAATTAAGAACGATGATTACCATGACTAGTGTCAATATAATTGATAACCGATCCAACTTCCTTCTTAAAAAAAAAAAAAAAAAATCGGATTCTTTTGTTCATGACGGACCTTCACTAATCAAAGCTTTTTATTTGGTAGCATCATGCAATTGCCATTGATCATTATATACACTCCTAATTGGAAGCTCCATTCTCTTCCTAATACTAGATTATATGTTGCAAGTAAATCGAATAAAATTTTAGTGGAAATTGTAATAATATGAGTTGCAAAACTTACTTATGCAGAAAAATCTTTTTTTTTTCTTTTTTTGTAAGCTAAGTTGTATTACCTCACATAAACCAAAAATTTTATACACAGTTCAACCATACATTATCATCAAGCTTTACAACAGATGGTATCAACCTGCCTAGTGGGAAACCAAGTATTTTTAACCATTTGTCGATAGAGTACCAAATCCAAAACTACATAAAATGCAACATTTGCAACATAAATAGAGAATCTATAAGGACATCATACCATAAAGAACTAACAACAAACACCTATAAGCTAGGAATCAGAAGAAGTAACTAGTGCCAGATCTCTTACACTAGCGCCTAGGGGAGCTAATGAGGTGGCTAGGCATGGCATGTGGCACTCAATTTGAGTCAGGCAAGTGTTCATCTTCTCCATGTGGAACCTCATGTTTCTTTGCTCTCTTTTCACGTTTGTAAGGTTAGCAAAGATATTGTACTGATCAGTCTGTCTTTCCATCAAAAACCTGTCAAACAAAGTTATCATCTTCCAATATAGAAATCGACCTTGAAGGTATTGCTTTCTTCAACCCCGGGTGTGTCCAGGGTCTGAAATCATCTACCCAAACTGTTGAATTTTGTAGCTATGGTTGGTCTTCATAATTAATATTTTACTCGATGTATTTGTAATCAATATAAAGCATGCTCTTCATGCTATTGTCAAAAGAGAAAAATACATGACATGTTCTTCATGTCAGTTTTGAAAAGATAAAATTTGAATTTTGAAAAATAGAATTTTTGGCTCCAAAGAAGTTAAGTTGACCCTCCTCTTAGTCAAGTGAGGCCTAGTATAGAGGCACTCATTCATCAAGCATAATCACTATATATGTGTCATTTGACCTCCTTCCTAAGCAAGAAACTCGATCTGTTTGAGGCAAGCGAAGAGGTTAATCTGAGGCAAGCAAAGAGGTTAATATAAGGCAAGCGAAGAGGTTAATATGAGGCAAGCGAAGAGGTTAATCTAAGGCAAGCGAAGAGGTTAATATGAGGCAAGCGAAGAGGTTAATCTGAGGCAAGAGAAGAGGCTAATTTGAGGTAAGCAAAGAGGCTAATTTGAGGCAAGAAAATAGGCTACTATGAGGCAAGCAAAGAGGCTAATTTGAGACAAGAAAAGAGGATAATCTGAGGCAAACGAAGAGGCTAATTTGAGACAAGCAAAGAGGCTAGTCTTACGCAAACGAAAAGGCTAATCTTAGGCAAGTGAAGTAGTTGGATTTAAGGCACATTCCAAATGAAGAAGGAAAAGATTCTGAGAGATGAAATTATGATAAAGAAGGATGAGTTCATGAGGAAAATAAGGACGAAACTCTGTGATGACAGTCAGGCCGAATTTCTGAGGTGAACCAGAGTTACAAGACTGAATTTATTGGGTGTAGGAGCAAACCGCTAAGCCCATGTTGTTCGTATTTACACCTCGCCCTTAGAAGACCTTTACTTAGATAATTTAGGAACCATTTTTCTTTAAGGAATCCCTATAACATTGGTCAGATTAGCAAGCATCGTAAAATTTTAAGTTAAGGTAGACTACGTAGCTACTTGCAAGTATATTAGTGGAATGAGGATGGAGAACTACATGTGATGATTATCATCTTCACATTATTATGTTATTGATTTTTTTCCTAGCAGACCAATCAAATCAAGTTCAATGGGTAGATTCATGACTTGACTAGGAGGTAGTGGACTAGGTTTAACTAGATGTCTAGGTGTTTCTCTTGTTAAGTTGAACAATTTCTCTAAGGAAAATTTGTTGGGTTTTTCCCCCATGTGGGTTTTCCCAGGGTAAACTCTTGTGTTCTTGTTTGGTTGTTTTTATCCTACTAGCATTTTGTTTTAATATTGATATCCTCTATGTAATTTATTTATGATGAGCAAAGAATGTAATAAAATATTAACTTAATAAAAAACATAAGAAGTCATTACTAGTTTAGCGGATACTTGAAAATTCAACACAAACTCCTCCAATAAATTTGAGTCATGCAAAGCATATTGATCTCTAATCATCGTGCTTTCAAGGGTCTTAATATAATTATAAATATCATTGGGAATGGCCAAGTGGAAAGTCATAGTAGCCTCTTGGCTTTGCTGATGGTCAAGATTGAGGCCCTAAGGGCCTCGGCCACCCCCCCCTCATCTTCGGCTTCTCATGTGTTGATGTTGCATGATGTTTGGCCATAAGGGGCTTATCCATGAGAAATCAAAAAATAATACGCAATTGAAGAAACACTAGAGAACAGTCCCCAACCAAGCTTTGATTACAGAAACTCAAGGTAAATTGTCCCAACTAAGACCAAGAGTAAAACAGTAACCCATCATTGATAAGCATGAAACCACCCAAGGTCCAACTAATACAACTAGTAGCCTTCCCCCATACCCAAGACTAGACTCTAATTGACTACAATTGCTGCATCTATAACAATTCACCCAAAAATAATCCAACTCACACTATCATCACTCAAGATCACAAGACATCTAAAGAGCCATACCCTAAGACACACATCGATTACTGTGTAGAGGAATCTTAGAGAGTTCAAAGTTACCTTGGGGGAGACATGCTTCACTTTTTGCATGCAAGTTGTGTTGGTTGTTCACAGAATTACAAGCATGATGGATGCCATAGACTCCTATCATCATCTAACAGTTCACACTCTAGATTGCCATCACATTCTCTTGATGTAAAGTCCTTGAGCTTCACGGTGAGAATGTATGAATTTCCTTTGGTAGAGAAATATACTTAAGAATTCTAGTATATTGAGTCCTCTCTAGATTTTTGGAAGCCACCCCAGTTACTAAGTCAATGATTACTTGCCTCTTTGTTCATAGTATCAATGTTTTCATCCATAGACCCAAACCTTCTAGCTATGGCGAAGGGAAAATTCTCCACATAGCAACGGTTCTATCGGTATTTCGACACCCCCCTCTAGTCTTCTCTAGCGATCCTTTGATGCTCCATATTAACTGCACCTCACATGAAATTGCATGCATAGGGGTGGCCATGCCACCCCCAACCTTTAATGTTCCTCATATCAATCAATCACTAGGGTGGTGGGAGTGATTACCCACATCACTGCCATTCTCGAGGCGCACCCTCATTGGGGATTATGCACAAAAATATTTTATTTCACCATATGTTTGTAATTTCCTTCAATTAGTTGCACACGTGATTTCCCCTATTATATAATATTAAGTACAATAAATACAAATTTCTTACATAAAGTATACAAGCATGATATTATTGGTAGCAACGCTATCTATCAGACAATTATGCATTACAAACTCTAGTGTTAGTAATGATATATAAAAATGGGGGACTTTTCTTCACGTTTTCAAAAGAGGAACAAGACATGGTTGTTGATGCTTAATGACTACCACTTCCACTCTTATATCATTTGTATCTCTATTTTCTAATATTTTGAGAAGTTTCTTTCTTTGTCAAGGAATCTTTACTACCTCCAAAAATGTAAGAGTAATCTTTAATTTATTGATATCATCATTAAGATTTTAAGTCTTCTTAGAGGTTTCGATCCCTTTATCACTTTTAGGAAGGATCCATCATGTTGTTACTTGATGAGGATTCCTCTGGAGAGTAGAGGTTTAACCTTGAACTCTTGTTAACAGTTGAAAAATTGGGCTCTTTCCTTTCTTTTTTTATTCAGTTGGGCTCTTAATTGAATTGCATTATCTTGTTCCATATTAGTAAATTGTTTCTCCTCCAAAATCAATTATTCTTCCAGGAATGATGTTGTGTCATCTCCCATATCCATAGATTCAAGAATCATGAGATTCTCTTCATTATTCATTCCAGGTGGATCAATGAATTGATCATCTTCATCCAGTTCTTTATCATGCATCACTATAGCACTGGGATTTTGAAATCATATGATTCTAGGGCACTCGAAGGAATGTTTTCATCACTATAAGTTCTTTCTTATCTTTATTTAAAACCATATGTTGGTCCTATAGCATTCTGTTGTTGTTGCAACCGTTTCTCCTCTCCTCTTCTTAATCAGACTATCTCAGTTTGCATCTACTTAACAATTCTATTTGATTGTGTGATTTATGCATCTATCTTTGAATGAGATGGCTCACTTGGCATTATAACATTTCTCACATTTGTACATGAGCCTTGAAAAATACATCTTTCGATTACTATGCCCTATACATTATGAGTTGGTACCTATCTTCTTGGTTCTTAAAATTTTCAAGAAGTCATATCCCTTTGGGACTTTTCCTAGAATAATATCACGATCAACATTGCACTCTACATGTCTTCTTCCATTTCTTACACTTTTCTCACAACACCTTGTAGTGTAGCAATATGGGAAGATTTAATTGCATACTTAACATTTGCAGGCATTGCATTCTTAAAAAACCCAAAGATAATTGGATCGTTAGGGCGTGATTCTTAAAAAAATAAAGATTGAAATCTCTAATCTTTTCATTTTTTTCTAAATGAAATTTTGTGAACTGAGTGAAGAGATTATGGTATGCAACATGCTAAGCATATCTTCCAATAAAAGTAGCTTCAATATCATAAATACATGTGATTGAGCCTTCAAGTAAAGAAAGAAACCAATCATAAGCCAACTTTACTATTGCTTGAAGAAACACCCTGTTCATAACATCCTCATGCAATATTCCATGTATATCACAAATGGCTAAAAATTGATCCATGTGTTTATTGGGTTTCATGATACCATCGCCGTTGAGCACTGGCAATACTCTTGGAGGAAGATTTGGTAGTTGTTGTTTTTCACCTTCTAAGTCCATAGGGCTTACTCAATGTCTTCACCTTTGATTCGTATGCCTATCATTACTCATTTCTTCTCACCTTTCCTCATTATCTGCCATTATGTTTTGCTATGTGGGAAGAAAAGATAAATATTCTCATTTACAGAACCACTTTTCTTTTGCAATCTTCTTACTCCTGCTTCTAGTTATAATCTCTCCTAGAATCTTAGATTCCTTGAGATTAAAATTTCTTTACTTGAGTTTCCTTTTAGGTTTATGTGGGAGTGGAAGCTCATTTTGGACTAAATCTTGCCAAGATATTTGGAGTTATTCTCAATTTCTTGTCGTCATGTTGTAGCTACTACAACAACCCTCCTCAATTCATCCTAGTGTCTTATGCCTAGAGGGAATTGATGGGACCACTTTTTCAAAATAACACAGATATCATCTTGTCAAGTCTTTCAAACTTCTATGAGCCTTGATCAACCCTCTTAACTTGAGATATTGAAGGTATACTTTTAAGGCTAATCTAGCTTGCTAGGCTAGTCAATAAAGCATTAGGTAGTCATTCATGTTCAAACCTACTAATGTATTCTTTCGAGAGAGGATTTTACTCATTTTTCTCACAAATTTAAGTTTGTCTAACCTCATGTAGCGCCCCCCTAGGCCTCTAGCCTACACTATAGCAACCTCTTGGCCTCAATCTCAGTGCTACACCCTTGAACTTGAGCTTCATACCGGTTTTTTAGCCTTCTCTCTCCCTGTAGCACCCTCCTAAACCTTAAGGGAGCACTATAGCACCCCCTTGAGCTCTTGTCCAATGCTACAAGTTCAATATTTGTTTTTTCTTACCCTCTCGAGCATTTTGACTTGGTTAACTCTCCATAGTGCAATCTTGACCTCTATGCAATGCTCCACTTACATTTTGGGTTCTCCAAGAAAACATTTCTCTCTTTTTGAGCCTCCATTTCACTCTCGTAAGGCTTTGGATAACACTATAGCACTCTAGAGATACTCAAACCAATGCTACAAAATAATTTTTTTCTCTCTTAACTCACATTTGGAGCTTCATTTTTTTGGCATGGTGACTTGCTAAGCCTCCACACCTACTATCTGAATTCATGATTGGTCATATGATCTTGCAAGAAATTGTTTAGCAATTTTACATAGGCGTAACAAGTGCACTTTTAAGAAATAATAAACATCATTGGCCACACACGTCATTCCACTTGGGAGCCTACTGGTTGAAAGACATCAAGAATTCCAAGAGGATTTAGATGCAATGAAACCTTTCCGTTTTGGGGATATGACATTTCATAGATATGATCCCAGATCCATAGTGAAAGACCATTGAAGGTATCATGAATTTTTTTATGTAACTAGATTAAAAAGAGATAGATCAACAACTTCAAAATTAGCCTCATCGAGGGGGAAACCTCCTTTATATCACATAAATGAAAAATTATTGAATGATTCAAATGACAATACCTCCTTTCTATATATAGGAGTCTAAGGGGTCAAAATATAATCAGAGCCTACATAACAATAATAATGTAAGGGGCTATACTAGTAATATAGGGACCTAACATGCCCCTCGCCTTCAAAAAAGTGTTTTCCTCAATGCTTGAGTAGTTTTGGATGCTTCTGTATAAAATTATCATCCTCCCATGTGGAATCTTAAGCAGGTAAGTACTTCCACTTGATGAGATACTCTAAAATTAATCAATTTCGTAGTTGTCGGGTTCTTGTTTCTGTGATTGATTTAGGTTCCAATATTATTTTTCCTTCCTCGTCAAGTTCTGGCAATATTGTTTGAACTAGTAGCTTGTCACCTATAACCTTCTTTAAGAATGAAACATGGAAAACTAGGTGCACTCGGGAAGATGCAGGAAGCTACAATGTGTATCCCATAGTACCAATCTTTTGCAACACCTTGTAAGGACCATAGTACTTTGGTGATAATTTATTATCCTTCTTAGCTTGCTTGAGGAACATTTATTTGTATGGTTGTATTCATAAAAATACCTAGTCACCTACATCAAAACTTCTTTTGTTGCGATGCTCATCTTCCTATTGTTTCATTCGATTATGTGCCAAAGTGGGGTTATCCTTTAAGAGTTGGAGAACTTGTTGTTGATGCTTGATGTGATATTCCACTACTTGAACCTTAGACTTTTCTCTTAAAGATGATGTGATGGATGGTGGATGATATCCATAAAGTGCCATAAATGGGGTCATTTTTTTATGTAGTTTGGAAGGAAGTGTTATACCACCATTCATCCAGAGGTAACCACTTGACCCATTGTGTTTGTTTATCAGGTACAAAGCAATGAATAGATCCTTCCAAACATTTGTTTACTATCTCTATTTTCCCATCAAATTGAGGATGATAAGATGAGCTATGAGCTAATTGAGTACCCAGACAAGAAAATAATTCCGTCCAAAAATATCCAGTGAAAATGGAATCTTTGTCGCTTACAAAAATATTTGGGTTTCCATGTATCTTTTGAATTGTTTCCATACATGTAGTAGCAACTGTAGTGGATTTAAATGGATGAGATAATGCACAAAAATGTGCATACTTGATAATTCCATCAACTACCACCATGATGACACTCTTTCCTTTAGACTTCGTTAAACTTGTGATAAATTCCATTGAAACCTCCTCCCAATGTTGACTTGGAATGGCTAAAGGTTGTAACAGACTCAGGGTCTTAATTATCTCAACTTTATTTTGTTGGCACACCAAACATTCTGCCACAAACTTTTGAATATCATATTTAAGGCCCTCCCAAAAAATTCCTTCTTGACCCTATGGTAAGTTTTTTAAAATATTGAGTGCCCTCTTAAGGGAGAGGTGTGTGATTCCAAAAGAATATTTTGTTTGAGTTAGGAATTCTTACAAAGATATAAGTGATCTCTGTACCATAATGAATCACTTTTCTAGCTAAATGTATCAGATATATTGAGATCTTGCTGCAACTTTTGAAGGACTATCCACACTTCTTCATCATTCTTCCATTCATCCCTTACTTTTGTTATCCAATCTGGTTGGATAATAGAAATGTCACAAAGCAATCCTTCCACATTCTCATCCTTTCTTAAGAGTGCATTTGCAATAACATTTTGTTTCCCTTTTTTGTAGATGATTTCAAAGTCATAACCCATCATCTTTGTGACCCATTTTTGCTACTCTTCTAAAGATAATCTTTGTTCCAAAAAGTATTTAAGACTATCATGATCTATTTTTACCTTGAAGTGTCTTTCCATTAGGTAAGGACGTCATTGCTTTAGTGCATGTAGTATTTCCAACATTTCCTTCTCATAAATAGGTTTGTGTAAATATTTTCCTTTGATTGTATGACTTTCAATAGCAATGGGTCTTCCTTCTTGCATTAAAACAACACCAATTCCATTTCCTGAGGCATCACATTCCACAATAAAGGTTTTTGTGAAGTCTGGTGTAGCTAAGACTGGTGCTTGGCACATTGCCTCTTTAAGATGTTTAAAGGCCTTAGTTGTTTCTGGAGTCCAAGAAAATGCATCTTTCTTCAGTAATGTTGTTAGAGTTGCTTCTATTCTCCCATAATTCTTAACAAACTTGCTATTTTACCCTGTCAACCCGAGAAATCATTGAAGATGCTTTATGGTTGTGGGGATTTTCCATTCCTTAATGGCTTTAATTTTGTTAGGGTCTAGCTTAACACCCTCGTGAGATACAATATGACCAAGCAATTCCACTTCTTGTACTCCAAAGAAACATTTGGAGGATTTTGCATATAATTGTTTCTCCTCCAATAGTTTGAGAACCCTGTCAACATGTTAAACATGATCCTTCCAAGACTTGTTGTATATCAGTATATCACCAAAAAATACTAACACATATTTTCTAAGGAAGGGTTTGAAAATGGAATTCATCAAACCTTGAAATGTAGAAGGTGCATTGGTAAGGCCAAAAGGCATGAACAAAATTTCATAATGACCCTCATGAGTTCTAAATGTTGTTTTCAGAATGTCTTCAGTCTTCATTCTAATTTGATGATATCCTGAATGAAGATCCAACTTGGTGAAGTAAATTGCTCCATGTAATTCATCCAACAATTCATCAATGACAAGAATGGGAAATTTGTCTTTAATAGTGAGCTTGTTGAGCTCCCTATAATCCAAACACATATTCCATGATCCATCCTTCTCATGCACGAATACTACTAGAGCAAAGAAAGAACTTTGACTAGGTTGAATTATACCAACCTTTAGCATTTTTTCAACCATACGTTCAATTTCACTCTTTTGGGCATAGGGATATCTGTAAGGCCTGATGTTTGGAGGAACACTTCCTAGAATCAAATGAATAGCATGATCATGATCACGAATAGTTGGGAGGCCTTTGGGAGTCTCAAATACCTTGGAATGATTGTCCAAGGCTTTTTGGAGATATGGAGAAATAGATGATTTCGATGTTTGAATCTCTAGTGAGCATAATTGTGAAATTACGCCCCATTGTTCTTTCTTTAGAAGCTTTGTCGTGCCATTAGAGTTTATTATCTTTCCTAGTTTCCCTACAATACCCCTTAATTCAACTTCCTTTCCTTCCGAACAAAATTTCAAGAAAAGTTCTTGAAAATTAAAAGATATCGTACCTAGAGATTGTAACCATTGGACTCCAAGTACAACATCGGCACCACCCATTAGAATGGAAAGCATTGGACTATTCAATACATATTCCCCCATGGTTAGCTTGATATTATGGCACTTTCCATAGAAATTTATAGTTCCTCCATTTTCATCCATCTCTTGACACTTTGGTGCTGGATATAGGAAGAAATTTAATTCCTTGACAATCTTACAATGAATAAAGTTATGGGTACTACCCGAATCAATTAGCACTATTACCTTTTTCTTCTTGATATGTCCTTCTATATTGAGAGTTTGAGGAGTGGTAATTCTTGCTAATGCATTACAAGATATGGTCAGATTCATTTCTTCTTTCTCTAGGGTTTGTTCTTGGTGTATATCCTCTTCTTTTGAAGTTTCTTGTTCCCTTTCTTCCTCCTCTTCACAATCTATGTAAAATCATTTCTTCTTGGCACACTTATGACCTTTAGTGTATTTTCTATCACAAATGTAAAAAATCCCTTTTGCTCTTTTTTCTTCCATTTGACGTGGTGTCAAACTTATAGGTTGTGGAAGGCTAGGAGAAGCAACACTTCCATATTTATAGTTGTGAGTAGTAGACTTCCTTGTTGCCATAATTTTTCTTTCAACTTTTGTGGCCACCCTGAATACCTTCTCCAATGAATTAGGTTCCTAAAGTCAAACCTCACGTTGGATTTTATCCTTTAAAGTCCCTATGAAGACATCAATCTATGTTCCTCTGGAATATCATTTACCCTTATATTCAATTTTTGGAAGTCCTCAATGTGCTCTGCGATTGAACCGTTTTATTTGAGATTTATCAATTGGCTAAAGAAGGTGTTTCTTTGTATCCTCATAGTGTGCTATCATTTCCTCTGTAAAAATTGACCAAGTGACAAGTGGTTTACGAGAACAAAGACATCGATACCATACAAACTGATTGGGTTCTAAATATAAAGTTGCAATGCGTACCTTTTGTGTGTGTTGCACATTATGGAGATCAAAATATTGCTCCATCTGTAGTATCCATGTTACTGGATCCTTGCCATCAAACTTCCTCATATAGATCTTTGGAATATAGTGGGTATTCAATCCAATCTTAGATTCTATGAAATCATGATTAACATTTCTTGTAGCAACTTTTTCAAACCTTCCATGTATACTTTTAAATCATCCTTCAAACCTTCCATGTCTACTTCTAATCCATCCTTAAAACCTTCCACGTTTGATTTTAAACCATTCTTAGAACCATCCATATTAGCTTCCATTTCATTTTTGGTTACTCTTTGAGAGAGTAGAATTTGTTGCACTTGGTCTCGAAATTTTGATATATCATGTTGCATTTCTTCCTCTTCTTCAAGTGTCATAGAAGAGCTTTCTAATTGATTAGTAGGTGTGTACATTTTATTCTTTGAGGAATTTTGAAATAAAACAATGATATATATGGTTCACTATGCCCTTTGAATCACTTCAAACTGATTTTTCAAACAAAAGTTATGCAAAATTTTAAAAAAACACACCTTTTTCCTTCTTTTTAGGCACTAGAAATTGCAGTTGTTGTATATTGTAATTTTGAATCTCCACTATCTAAATTACTTCTTGTAATAGATCTCGGTGTCTTCTTTCTAACCCAACATGTCATACCAATATTGGATTCTTCAATAAAGAGTTATGCCCAATCTACCACGATGACCTGATTATAGATTGGTTCAGTAGAATGAACTTGTATGAAGTTCCACGTGCCATGTTTTCGACCTTTGGCTCTGAAAATGATACCCAAAAAACTCAATTATGTCCTCTTTCCATCAATTTTTATGAAATTCAAATATGATTCTCAAAGAGAAATTTATGATGGTTTTCCCTAGATCACCTGTTTGAGATGGTATTTCGGAGCCTACAAAACCCTAATTTCCTCGGATCATATCTATAAAAATATAGCGAGACAAGATCTGAAATTCGTTTACGAAGTTCACCAAGACTTCAGCTCCATGTGGTTGCAATTTCAACTTCTAAAGCTTCATAGAAAAAGAGTTATAGCGAAAATTCCATGATGACCTGTTTGAAGCAGGGAAACCCTAGAATCCAAACCTCTGATACCAAATGTTATGTAACTAGGTCAAAAAAGTGATTTATTAACGAATTAAAAATTAGCCTCTTCGAGGGGGTAACCTCCTTTACGTCACATAAATGAAAATTCTTGAATGATTAAAATGACAAGGCATCATTTCTATATATAGGAGTCTAAGGGGTCACAATATAATCAGAGTCTTGTTGAAGCCCCGAAAATTGGGTCTACAACAAAGGGGATACCCACCCAGTCCGGACCTTGGTTAGCAGCTCCTTTTCCGTTTGGTATAGTGGGTCCGACTGGGGATATGGGACCAGTTTCCCAATTTATGTGTGTGTGTGTGGAGATTTGATATTTCCTTTCTAAAAGTTCCTAAGTGAAATGTTTTTACTTTAACTCTAATCTAGTAATATGCAATTGTATTCTAATAAACAAAAATATCTAATTCTACACTAACCCGGGGTGTAATCTTTCCGTTATGCGATCTAAAATGATTCCAAATAACAATTGGTAATAAAGATCATTCAACTGTTATAAGAAGAGAATTCAATAGAGATTAACCACTTCGTATAAAAAGCTAGACGAAACGGTTGTGAAAAACATATCGCATAATAAGATACTCATACATTAAGCATAAATAAATAGCTATCACCGTACAGAAGTGCCAAATGATAACTCAAGCATTCACGCACCAATATATAAACAACTAAACATAAATATCACTTTAACACAAAAGGCAGAAATAGTTAAGAGATAGAAGTACCATTTATAACTAGTTCTACTCATGAGCTTCAAGAGATAATGATTTATCTCTTCTTAATCCAAGATCCACAAAGAGTACAGAAGTGCAACATCAGTAGTAGATATTAAATGCAGATATCAATAAATCCTGTTCCATTCGTTCATCAAAACCTCCTCAGAGGGTGCAAAAGTGCATGTTCTGAGGACAAGTTTTTACAAATTTCAGGACCCTTCTCTAAATGCATGAGAAGGGTTTAAATACTACTAACTAAATCTAAAAATAACTTATTACAAAAAAGTAGGATACAGTTTTAAATGACAGTCCTCATTTCAGGCAAAAATAAAGCAAAATTAATACTAACATTGAATCTAAAATTAAAACTAACAACTAACTATTTCTGTATCTGTTCCTTGAAATCGCAAACGTTCAGCATTTTTTTGAGAAGAGTCGGCTGGTCGACTTTCGACTTTAACTGTCCTGCGAAAACAGCATCAGCAAGAGCTGGCGCCATCTTCTCAGCAGAATTGATGATACATTTGAGAGTCATGCACTAGCTGTGTGGTTTTACCAAATGTTCCCAGTAAGAATCCCAATTCAACTTAGTTAATCTTTTGATCGATTCTGCCTTTTCTTGAGCCTTCTGTCTCCAACTTGTCTGTAGTTGCTAAGCATATATACATACCATTTTGAAGATATTTCTGACAAATACCACTGGTTTTAGGATTCAAGTTTTACTTTTTTACCTCTAGCGTTGCTTTCTTCCAAATTTCTGAGCTTACAAGTGACTGAGCAATTAGAGGCTTTCCCTTTCAAGAGGTTTTTCTTAGCAATCGCACATCAGAAACTGCCTCTGTTTCTTGATCCGGACTTCCCTGATGCGATTTTTTGCCTCTTGTGCGCTTTTTGTTAGCAGATATAAAGCTTAAATTTTGTGAAAATAATGAATCTGTAAGTTGCTGACACTGAGTCTTAAATTGTCTGTTTGTGATGTCAGTGCTGTCCAGTACCCATTTAACCATGTCAGTGTATGTAAAAATTTTGGGCCTCACCGCTATCCGGTGTAAGAATGAGCAAGCTAGCTCTGTAATAGACGCCTCAGAAGACCCATGTGAGCCTGCAGTAGCCGTAACCTCCATTATTTTGGGATTCTCTTCCTCAAGTAGACTATACATGCCTTCCCAAGTAGTAATACCAGCATCTCTGTTACAGGTGGTGTCTGTATACAAGGGCGTCATTTCTTGATCTTCAGAGCTCGGAGCTTTGCCTTTCTTAACCATAGTATCCTGAATACTGCTTTGTATTGTTCTCTGTTCTTTGTTCCTGCAGTTTACAAATGAGGTGAGAATCATAATAAGCAAAAGGTGACGGGAAAGCTTTAAATGCCGAAGACATATAAAATATACCACCTTACGTGAAATGGCTCTTCAATAAGCACGAAACCCTATTTCATTAATGATTGGCAACTAACTCATTAATTAGCATTAAATCGCATAACCAGGTCTCGGTTTATGGAAAATACTTTTTTGAACAACGAGCCCGAAAGATTTGAGATGAAGCAATTTTGCGATTTGCTTCGCAATATCGCAAATCGCAACATCGCAACATCGCAACATCGCAATATCGCTCTATCGCTTTATCGCTTTATCGCATTATCGCAATATCACAATATCGCAACATCGCAATATCGTTGGAGTGTAGTATATGACAATCATCATTTAATGTGTTTTCCGCGAAATGCGATTTGTGATATGCGCCATCGCATATCGGCAATTTGAGGTTTTTCAGCGTAAGTGATATTTGATGCATGCGATGCGATGAAGTTTCGCATCGCGATCTAGCAACCTTAGAATTTTGTTTGTAAGGAGGTATCCATTATCCTTTTTGCGATGCGATATTTCTTAAGGAGTGATTTTATCCTACCTTATCATAAAACTTAAGCTTTTTTAGATTTTTCAAGGGTATTCTCCTAAGTTTATGATGGTAAGTTTTATTGAAAAAGGAAATTCAAGCACTAATTGATTTTTTAAATTTTTGATTAAGGGTCCCCACTTATTTAGTATTAGTAATAATACTAAATAAGAAGGGGGGTTGTTGCTGGCCACAACAATTGGCGATTCACTTGGAAGAACCAGTTATCTTTGCTTTTCTTTTGAATTTTCTAAACTTCCAAAACAGAAAATTTTCCAGAAAATCAAACTTTATTATAGAAAGACAAAGTACATTATGCTTTTACCTATCAATGATATTTCGTTTCTTCTATTTTTAATTTTGATTATTTACTCCCTCAAGCTAGTCCTTGTATCTACATCAGTCACTACTTGGTTTATAAAGATAAAAACAAAGCCTTCTCTGTAAATCAGTTTTAAATATGCTCATTTGTCGTAGGTAGAGCCTCTGCTGCCAGCAAGCATTTATAGCCTCGACAGGGTTACCTGTTACCCAACAATGATCCTGTATCCCACTTAGAGAAGTATACAATTTTCAAAGGGAAATCCATATTCAGACTTATTGCTTTCATTTTTCTTTTTTACCCTTAAAGAACAATTTCTTGGTTTGGTGGCCAATTTATGACAATGTCATTCACTTGATTTATAACTTAGCTGAACAAGTTGGCTCGTGATGAGACCCCTTGTCTTTTGATTGCAACAATCTTTGAGTCATTGCCCTATTGTGGTATGCAGTATTGGCAAAGTCAGCAAGTTATAATATCTATGATCATGATAATTCGGCTCATGATGAGACCTCTTACTCTTTAAGTTAAAGTGTATCATTGGATTATTCCTTGAACGTTGTAATTTCCTAGGTGGGGAGGAAGTCATTGTTTCCTTAAGATAACTCTGGACGACAATGGTAGAGTTTTTGGAAAGAGCTTTTCTACAGAGAATATTTGTTTTGTTATTGATACCTTTCATTGGACTGATATAAAACAATTTCCCACTAAAGGTCGCTTTTCATCAAAATTTACAAGGTTGAAACTAATATCATTTCTAGGCCTAGAGCCTTTAACTGTATCTTTCAGTGATAACGATTAATTTTCTAAAAGAATTCTATTTATACAAGTGAAAAAACAAAATCTAACAGAGAATTTGTGTCTTTTTCGTGAATTCGAAATGTAACCATTTACAACTGGTTTTATTATGAAAATAAAATAAAAAACTAATCTACAAGATAGAAGAATGATCTCCTATGGAAAATATTTTTTGAGGATCTGCCCGTTAACAAGTAAAGATTCTCTTTTTCCTGTTAAATCCTGTAACATAAAAGTAGATGGACCTATGACTTCTACGATTTGAAAAGGGCCAAGCCACATTCGTTGAAATTTCGTATGTTTACCTTTTTCCTCATGAGTCTTGTCCCATTTTAGAACTAGATCTCCCATCTGAAAGTCCTTTATGGATATTATGTTTGAATCAAAAGAAGCTTTTACTAATGCTTGGTGATGAGCATGAGTTATTTTGGCATGTTCTCGCTTTTCTTCTAACTTAATTATTTCCAGTTGCCTTAGTTGTAAGGAAGAAGTTGGTGCTTCATCAATATATTGAACTAAGGCCAAAGAGGGAATTGCTAAATGATTTGGAAGAACCACTTCTTTCCCATAAAATAAATTAAAGGGAGAAGTGCCAATGGAGGCTTTCTGTGTTATTCGATCTGCCCATAAAGCATATATTAAAGACGTGCCAATTTTTGTGATTTTGATCAATGTTTCGCTTAATGATTCTGATTAAGTTTTTATTTGTATATTCAGCTAACCCATTCCCTTGTGGGTAATAATTGGCAAAGTATTTAAGCTTGAAACCCCTTTTGAGTGCAAATTCAGTCATCGCATTACCAGAAAAATATGATGCATTATCAAACATTAAAGCAAAAGGCAACCCAAACCTGATGATTATGAACTGATCTATGAACTCGATGATGTGTTCGACATTAGTCGTCTTGAGAGGAACTGCTTCTACCCATTTAGTGAAGTAATATGTTGCTGTAAGGATATATCTATGCTGTTAGAGGAGTGAGGAACGATCTCGCCTATTATGTCCAATCTCCATTGATCAAAAGGCTGCTCAATGTTGACCGGTTGTAGCGGCAATGATGGTTTCTTTTGTCTCCCAGCAGCAGTTTGACAAACTTGACATTTCCTTGCGTAGTTATGTGAGTCTTTGAATAATGTGGGCCAGTAACAGCTTGCGCGTAAGATTTTATGTGCAGTAGCGTCTCCAGCATAGTGTCCGCCTGCTGGCCCATCGTGGAGTTCCTACAAGACTTTTTCAGCTTCAAATTTCTCAAGACATCTAAGGAGAACAAAATCATAATTTATTCTAAAAATAACTTCATTCACAAGCTGATATTGTTTAGCCTTCAACCTTAGAGCTCTTTTCTTGGTATGATCGAGGTTTGAAGGATCATATCCATTCTTTAGATAAAATATGATATCAGCGTATAATGATTCAACATCATTTAGGCTTACCTCATACATTTGTATCTCTGTAGATGGCATTTCGGAAATAAGTGATGCTCTGACCAGCATTTTGCAAAAGCCTTGACCTTTTACAATACTTGCTGGTTTGATTTCTACGTCATATTCTTGTAAGGTAGTAACCCAATTGGCTCTTTTCTCACCCACATCTTTCTGTACTAAGAGATTTCTTACCGTTGGAAACGGTACTATGATTTTTGTATGGGTTTTAAGTAGAAAGGGTCTGAAATATTTAATTGCTTTGAAAACAGCATAAGCTTGTTTCTCTACACCTGAATAATTTAACTCAGCACCCTATAAATTTGAACTAAAAAAAGCAATTAGAGCTTCTGCCTTGTCTTGATTTGCTTGAGTGAGTATCGCAGCATATGATCTATCAGAGGTAAATGTATATAAAATAAAAGGATCGAAAAAATTTGGAGTTGCTAAAGATGGAGCATTAACAATAGCTTGTTTGATTAGATTGAATGCCTCATATTCGTCTTGGCCCCATTTGAAGTTTGAGTTCTTCTTAATCATTGCTTGTAAAGGAGACACAATTCTTGAAAAATCTGGAACAAATCTCTTTACAAAATTAATCTGGCCAAGGAAAGATTGCATAGCTTTCTTGTTGTGAGGTATGGGTATTTTGGAAATCTCCTTGATTCTGTCAGGATCAATATGAATTCTAGATTTTGACACTATGAATCCAAGAAGTTTTCCTTCACTTAATGTGAAAAAGGATTTTTTCGGGTTAAGTGAAATTCCATACCTTTGACAATGTTGGAAGATTTGTTTTAAATTTCTAAGATGATTGCCTCGTTTCTTGGAATATACAGTTATATCATCCAAGTAGATTACCACTGATTTGTTAACTAATCCCTTGAATGCGATGTCCATGGCTCGCTAAAATGTGGCACCAGCGTTGATCAGACCAAAGGGCATCTTTTGATATGCGTAAGTGCCCCATTTGGTTCTGAATGTGGTTTTTAATTGATCATCGGGATGAACCAACACTTGGTTGTATCCTGAGAATCCATCCAAGAAGGACATTAATTCTGATCCTGCGACTGCCTGTAGTATTTGCTCCATGGGAGGTAAAGGAAAATTATCCTTTTGACAGGCTTTGTTAAGGTTTTGAAAGTCAATGCAAATTCTAATGTCTCTGTTTTTCTTTCTAACGGGAACAATATTGGAAACCCATTTGGAATGTAGAACGGGAAAATTGATTTTGGCTTTCAATAACTTATTGAGTTCAGATTTGATTTGGTTTTCTAGATTGGGATGGATCTTTCTCAGCTTTTGCTGGACAGGTTTTTCATCATTTAGCATTGGGATAGTATTTTGGATGATAGAAGTGTCATAAGTTTTGAGTTCATCGTAGTTCCAAGCAAAGACACTTTTGTATTGTCTCAAGAGACGAATATACTTTAATTTTTCTTCAGGAGCTAGGCCAAGGCCTAGGTTGATATTCTGTGGTTTGGCATCAGTTCCTAGATTTACTAATTCATAATTAAAAGTTGAACTTTGCAGTTTTGAATTGGTAGATCTTTTGAATTTATCTTTCAAATCATAAAGGTCTTCTAACTTGACTATTGATTTTGGCATAGCGTTATTAGTGCTATCTTATTGCAATTGTCTGTCATGTTGGTCCTCATCAATTATCTGATTGGTGTAAGATCCTTCGGATGTGAGGAAGCTCACAATGTCAGGATCGTTGTTAAAAATCCTCCAATTGGTAATGTTATCAGGAATTGAGGGTCTAAAGATTAATTCGATTGAAAATCGATCAGGGCTATAGTCTTCTGAAGGAATGAGCTTGGAAGCTACGTTAGCTAGGAGGTCTGCACTAGCATTCTGGAGTCTGGGAATTGATGAAATATTAAATGCTATAAAGTGTTCAGTTAGATCTTGAAATAAAGATTAGTAATGCTTTAAATGACATGATAAACAATGTATAGTATTGTGTACCTGTCAATTTCAGAATCTCAGAAAACTTGAAGATATTTGATGTGTAATCCGATTGCTTTGTATAATCCTTGGACTAAAGCCTCGTATTCTGCGGTACTATTGGTGTAATCGAATTCGAGTCTACAAGTTAGCATAGTTTTGTTTCCCTCTGGACTGACTAACACGCATCCCGCTCCTGCTCCTTCGTTAGACTTAGAACCATCAAAAAATAACTTCCAAAATAAAGATTTATTTACGGGACTATCTATAAAATTAATACATTTAGAACTATCTGTTTGAGAGAAATTTTCTACTTGAGATAAAACAGAATGTTCTAAGTAAGGTGAAGTATGAGCATTAAAATTTCCTAAGAAAGAATCTACTGAGTAGTTGCCAATATGTTATTGTTGTATGCTACCGGTTGATTCTCTTCTTCCAGTTCCGTTACTTTGTATTTCTGATGTCTTTCTCGCTCAACTTTTATCTGATTTGGTTTACCATTGTAAGGGATCCACATGTGCAACCAGTCAGTTGCAAAGTATCCATGAAGTTTTTCTGACCAATCTCTGCTAAGAATTAAGCCATAAAATTCTGGAATATCAGCAACTAAAATATCAATAACTTGACATACCTTTGGATTGGATGACAGCCTTATGGTAACCTGATTTGACTCGCCGATCACTTCAACTTGCGATTGATCTAGCTGAACTATGCGCACAACAGATTTTTGCAATTGAATGTTCAACTTTGCATATAATGATTTTGGTAGAATATTAGATGAAGCTCCAGAATCCACTAAGCAATTATGCAAATTTTTATTGAAAATTTCATAAGTAAGAAGAAAAGGGGGAGTATGAGATCTCAACCTTCCTCCAATTAAAGCAATTTCATTTGGATCAACTTTATTAATCACGTTAGTTGGAGGTCTTCCCATTTCATGGGAAGCTTGAGAGATTACAATGGCAGGCAAAGGTGCAACTGGTACAGCATGTAATTCTTTCAAAAGTACCTTTTGCTGGTGTTTTAACTTGCTCAATTCGTAAAAAGTGATGTTAGCCCTAGTCTTTTTCATGTCTTCTATGATATTATACTCCATTTCATCCGAAACAATCAACGTTTTTGATGGAGTTGATGAATCTGTTTGGACTGGGCTGGTTTGAGTCGCTTTAGGTGTCGTTTTCTTGGCTGCGACTTTATCCTTAGTCATTGAGCTTGCGCTCTTTGGCTTAGGAGTAGGTTGAGGAGGATCAAGTTGATTTCTACTTCGAGTACTAACTGGGGATGCCTCTTGATCCTCTTCATCTGGGAGGATGAAGTCCCACATACCTTGTACCTCTACAACTTCTTCTTCATCGGTATGCTCTTCGGTAACAATTTCCTCTTCTTCTTCTTCTGATTCAGCATTTGTGATAGCATTTGGTGGCTTTGAATCGGTTGAAGGGTTTCTTCTATAAGTCTTGTATGGATTTTTAGAAGAAGTTTCTACCACTTGTTTCTTAATGTCAACCATTTCGTTAGACATGGTTTTCAAAACATTTTGCAATCCTTCTAAATCGAACGGATCTTTCGATTGTTTTTTCTTGGGGTCTTCCTTGAAAGTAACCTTCTTGGATTTTCGTTCTTCTATCGCGTTTTTCTTTTCTAGAGCTATGATACGTTTCTCTATCGTTGTTGCTTCTTTCATATTGTAGGTTAAAGTTGTTTTGTTAGCCCTATAAACGAAGATTGCTATGTTTGACGGTAAAGAAGAGATGTACCACTCACTTCGCACTTCTTCGCTAGGCTTGGAAGCAGTAGGAATTTTATTTAACATTTTATTGAAATGTGAATTAAAATCTTTGATAGGTTCCTTTGACTCGGCCCTAAGGTTAGACAGGTCGTTGATCAATGTCGCCGTAGACCTGTCATCACCGAACTTAGTCAGGAATTGTTCTTGGAAGATATCCCAAGTAGTGATAGATCCAGACGGTAATGAGAAATACCATGATCTGGCTACTCCTTGCAAGTATAAGGGAAAAGTCGAACGACAACATCTTCGTTGGTAACTCCATTGAGATTTATGGATAACATAAAGTTATTTATATGTTCTTCCGCTAGCATGCCTGCTTCAGGATTAAACTTAGGCAGCCATTTTTCAGGATGGGCCGGTAACTGACTCAAGGGTGCAGGCATTAAGACTGCCCCCTGGGTTATTCCATGGAGATTGGGCCATCGCTTAACTATTAACAGAGGAAAGTGTAGAAGATGATCCCTACGATTGAGAAGATGAGGATATTACGACTCCAGATGATTGAGAAAAAGGTGTGGAAGTTCCTATGGACTGGTGGACAATAATCTGAAGTGGAGGAGTGGATGGTTGACTTCGTGGTGGAGAGGTGGAGATGGATGATGATGATGAAAGAGTCTCGCTATCGGACCCTTTAGGCGATTTCCTTGCTCTCTTTCTTGTAGGTAGAGGTAACTCGGTTGGCTGAACACCAAACGTTTCGCTCTTTAATCTGCTAAGAGGATGAGCAGGGTTATATTGCGAAGTCACACTGCCTTGAGATTTATCAGATCTTTGAGGTGATATAGAAAATTGTTGAAGTTTATGGATCAAAGATTCAACTTCGGGAGGTTCAATAGTAGATTGTTCTGAAACGTCAGGGTTTGTAGCAGCGGCTATTGTTCTTTCGACTTCTGGCTCTAGATTTAAAGATTCTAAGTGCGATGGAGAAGTCGGGGGAGATGGTGAGGGTGATTTACTCTCAGAATGGTATTTAGATTTAGACTTACTTGCTATTCACAGTGCGGTGCCCTCCTTCTAGCGCCAAATATGTTGAAGCCCCGAAAATCCAGTCTACAATAAGGGGGATACCCACCTGGTCCGGACCTTGGTTAGCAGCTCCTTTTCCATTTGGTATAGTGGGTCCGACTGGGGATATGGGACCAGTTTCCCAATTTATGTGTGTGTGTGTGGAGATTTGATATTTCCTTTCTAAAAGTTCCTAAGTGAAATGCTTTTACTTTAACTCTAATCTAATAACATGCAATTGTATTCTAATAAACAGAAATATCTAATTCTACACTAACCCGGGGTGTAATCTTTCCGTTATGCGATCTAAAATGATTCCAAATAACAAATGGTAATAAAGATCATTCAACTGTTATAAGAAGAGAATTCAATAGAGATTAACCACTTCATATAAAAAGTTAGACGAAACGGTTGTGAAAAACATATCGCATAATAAGCTACTCATACATTAAGCATAAATAAATAGCTATCACCGTACAGAAGTGCCAAATGATAATTCAAGCATTCACGCACCAATATAGAAACAACTGAACATAAATATCACTTTAACACAAAAGCCAGAAATAGTTAAGAGATAGAAGTACCATTTATAACTAGTTCTTCTCATGAGCTTCAAGCGATAATGATTTATCTCTTCTTAATCCAACATCCAATAAGAGTATAGAAGTGCAACATCAGTGGTAGATATTAAATGCAGATATCAATAGCTCATGTTCCATTCACTCATCAAAACCTCCTCGGAGGGTGCAAAAGTGCATGTTCTGAGGACAAGTTTTTGACAAATTTCAGGACCCTTCTCTAAATGCATGAGAAGGGTTTAAATACTACTAACTAAATCTAAAAATAACTTATTACAAAAATGTAGGATACGGTTTTAAATGATCGTCCTCATTTCAGGCAAAAATTAATACTAACATTGAATCTAAAATTAAAACTAACAACTAACTATTTCTGTATCTGTTCCTTGAAATCGCAAGCGTTCAGCATTTGTTTGAGAAGAGTCGGCTGGCCGACTTCTGACTTTAACTGTCCTGCAAAAACGGCATCGGCAAGAGCTGGCGCCATCTTCTCGGCAGAATTGATGATACATTTGAGAGTCATGCACTGGCTATGTGGTTTTACCAAATGTGCCCAGTAAGAATCCCAATTCAACTTAGTTAATCTTTTGATCGATTCTGCCTTTTCTTGAGCCTTCTGTCTCCAACCTGTCTGTAGTTGCTGAGCATATATACATACCATTTTGAAGATATTTCTGACAAATACCACTGGTTTTAGGATTCAAGTTTTACTTTTTTACCTCTAGCGTTGCTTTCTTCCAAATTTCTGGGCTTACAGGTGACTGAGCAATTAGAGGCTTTCCCTTTCAAGAGGTTTTGCTCAGCAATCGCACATCGGAAACTGCCTCTGTTTCTTGATCTGGGCTTCCCTGATGCGATTTTTTGCCTCTTGTGCGCTTTTTGTTAGCAGATATAAAGCTTAAATTTTGTTAAAATAACGAATCCGTAAGTTGTTGACACTGAGTCTTAAATTGTCTGTTTGTGATGTCAGCGTTGTCCAGTACCCATTTAACCATGTCCGTGTATGGAAGAATTTTGGGCCTCGCCGCTATCCGGTGTAAGAATGAGCAAGCTAGCTCTGTAATAGACGCCTCAAAAGACCCATGTGAGCCTACAGTAGCCATAACCTCCATTATTTTGGGATTATCTTCCTCAAATAGACTATACATGCCTTCCCAAGTAGTAATACCAGCGTCTCTGTTACAGGCGGTGTCTGTATACAAGGGCGTCATTTATTGATCTTCAGAACTCGGAGCTTTGCCTTTCTTTCCCATAGTATCCTGAATACTGCTTTGTATTGTTCTCTATTCTTTATTCTTGCAGTTTACAAATGAGGTGAGAGTCATGATAAGGAAAAGGTGACGGGAAAGCTTTAAATGCCGAAGACATATAAAATATACCACCTTACGTGAATTGGCTCCTCGATAAACACGAAACCCTATTTCATTAATGATTGGCAACTAACTCATTAATTAGCATTAAAGCGCATAACCAAGTCTCGGTTTATGGAAAATAATTTTTTGAACAACGAGCCTGAAAGATTTGCGATGAAGCTATTTTGCGATTTGCTTCGCAATATCGCTCTATCACTTTATTGCATTATCGCAACATCGCAATATTGCTGGAGCGTAGTATATGGCAATCATCCGTTAATGTGTTTTCCGCGAAATGCGATTTGCGATATGCGCCATCTCATATCGGCAGTTTGAGGTTTTTCAGCGTAAGTGATATTTGATGCATGCGATGCGATGAAGTTTCGCATCGCGATCTAGCAACCTTAGAGTTGTGTTTGTAAGGAGTTATCCATTATCCTTTTTGTGATGCGATATTTCTTAAGGAGTGATTTCATCCTACCTTATCATAAAACTTAAGCTTTTTTAGATTTTTCAAGGGTATTCTCCTAAGTTTATGATGGTAAGTTTTATTGAAAAAGGAAATTCAAGCATTAATTGATTTTTTAAATTTTTGACTAAGGGTCCCCACTTATTTAGTATTAGTAATAATACTAAATAAGAAGGGGGGTTGTTGCTGGCCACAACAAGTCTACATAACAATAATAATGTAAGGGCACATCGATAACAATAATGGGCTTCTATGGGGCACAATAATAACAATATGGGGACTAATGGGCATAATAATAATAATAAGGGGGCTACACTAACAATAACAATAAAGGGTTATACTAGTAATATAGGGACCTAACAAATTCAGATGGGAATATCAGTTAGAAACCTAGGTAGGTGAAGAGCAGTAAAAGAATTGTTGGAAATAATACTGAGAGGGGGGGGGTGAATCAGTATTATCAGATCAATCAAACTTTTCAATTTCATACTCAGAAACATATACGCTACTTCAATTAAGTGAACCCGCGTGTACACGCTACTGTGTCTAATGAAACTCGCGTATATCCAGAGATCTTATAATTCAGTTAGCTTAATCTTCAGTAAATGCATCAGATCATTATTAAGCATATTAACAGTAAACAGGTGCAGAATAACAGAACAGAACATCACACAAGAGCCACACACATGAACACAAAGATATAAGGTCGAAACCCAATGTGGCTGAAAACCACCTGCTGCAAGTCATCTCAATCTTCTTCTTAATAAGAAAATCCTTTTACAATATTTGTACTGGTGCAGTCTTATACCAATACGGGATCTACAACCCCCTTTGCTCTTGTACTAGCCGATCCATTTACTAGTACGCAGGCTGCTACCTGCTACAATGCTCCAAAGATCTCCTTTAGCTTTTGTACTAGCTTAGATACTAGTACGTAGGTGCTTGCCTACAATCTTCTCACCTCCAGGTACCACGTTTCATCAATTTTCAGACTGGATACACATTTGATCCCGATCTCTCCTTAGATCTAGTTCTCCATCAACCGATGAGATCTGATCCCGATCTCTCCTTAGCTCAGATCAAGCAATGCATCATCAACCCATAACCTGCATACTGGATCTCATATAGCCTTAGGCCTTTCTCAATATCAAGAGCCAAAACCATAGTAACACAATACCATCAACTTCAAAACTAGGGATCGACACGCCCGTCGAGACACAATGGTCCGAAACCATAGGCACAACTTCCAAGGACTAACCGCCATGGACCAAAGGTACTTTTCCACATACACGCGCTTTTGCTGAAGCCAACCTGCGTGTACACGCGACTTGGGCTTAACGAACCTGCGTGTATGAACTTTCTCTTCTTCTTATAGTCTGATCATCAATTCCTTGCTGCTGACCTTCTGTACTATGATTTGTCATCAGTGAGGTTTGCCATCAAGGACAACACTTATCTCATAATGCCAACAAGAATGTCCTAAATTTTGCAACAGTTATGTCAACAATTACTTACACCTTTACCACTACAAAAGTGGAAGAGATTCAGAAGATGACATAAACATTCGCTCAGCAATAAGCATCTCAAGAGGAAGCAACCCAAAGGGAATAAGAATAGAAACTAAAATAGGAATAGGAAGCAACATGAATAGCACATGAAGTTGTCGAAGTAGCTCAGAATTTGGTGATCAAAGAGAAAAAGGAGAAACAAATGAAGAGAGAGAAGAAGCATATAAAAAAGTCAGAAGAAATAAATAAGATCGAGGAAGAAAAGAGCAAGCATGAAGAAGAGGACACATGTGGAAAAAAATAGAAGAAGCTACAAGATTAAGCAAACGCCAATGCAAAGGAAGAAGCTCTCCTAATTCAACAAGTAGAGACAAATCCATAAACATAGCTCGATTTCGCTACCATGGCCATTGAACCAACACCACTGAACATCATAGAGACCACAAGAGGTCATCTTCTAGTGCCAAATATTAGTATCGCACTAGCAAAGAGGAAGAAGGTGATCATTCTGAATAAGTTTAGGTTTAACCATAACTCGAATAGAATTTTGGAGCACACAAAGAATACATGTGCCACTCGACACTTATTGTCAATGCATATCACTGCTAATAGGCCTATAGTGTCTAATACAAAGAAATACCATCTCTTTGTGGCCTTGACAAGTGCAACTTTCTCCCAGGCCACTAAGAGGAATGCGAAAGAACTCCTTAAATAGTTGAAAAGAAAATATGCCCAGATAGTTGAGTTGTGTTTGCTAAAGGAAGAAACCAAGCCAATGTAGTAGGATACCATTAAGCTAGAAGATTATCGGGAATATGCCTTAGAGGTGCATGAATCATACAAGTACTTAGACTTATAGGCGTATCAATACTTATAGATTTTACAAAAGGTCTTAACTCAATTGTTACCTCTGCAAGAACTCACAAAAAAGAGAGAGACATTGAGTTACAAGGAGTATTAAATGCTGTCACTCATCTAGAGTAGTGGCCAAAAGCATATACTTAATCCCTAGCTAAATTTCTTAGATTTTATGCACCAAAGTTACTCTATGAATCTATAGCAATCAAACGAGCTCTCAAGATTCAAGATAACCTAGCAAAGGACATAGCTCTATCAGTAGATCAGTATGAAAAACATTATTCCTTAGCATAAAGGATTATCAATATGAAAAAATTTCCTTCAATTGGAAACCAAAGATAAGCCATAGAAGATGAGGAAGTGAATAGGAATTAGATGAAGTTTTGAATCAAAAATAATTTTCCTTTAGTGTGTTCACCAACGAACTCACTAAGGAAAATCATAGATAGCGTCTAGTGCACCCCGCTAGGTAAAAAATAATGTTGAATCAATTTATGGTCTCGTTGAAGAGGGATCTCTCAGTTATTTCCTAGAACATAGTAGAATATCATGTTACCATGGAGAGTTTGTGGCCTCCCAAAATCCTGATGATATCATCCTACTATCAAATCTAGGTGGCATATATTCAAGAAGTTATAAAGATCCCACTTGAAGGCCCAGTGAAAATTTAGAAAACGCCAACCTCAATGCTAAAGTGTATTAAAGCATTTTATTTTATTTATGTAACCTAGGAACTTGAAGTGTTGTAACTGACCTAATAAGAAACTGAACAACAAAAAATGGAAATTACAAACTTAGACTTACAAATATTATAAAACCCTCAATAGAAGGGGTTTCAAATCTTTGAAATTTGATTTTCATTTTAGGAACTTGTTGTAGTTAGAGTTTTCTATTTATTTACATGTCTATAGACTAAAGTTAGGAAGCTTGCATTTCTGGATTCAAACTAAATATAGAGAATCCTTGAAAGGACATCGTTGGAGTTGTATTTATGCATGCATCTTGTTCATGTTTCTAACTATTCAAAAATAATTCATGTATGTGTATGCTTTGTTGGATGTATATTGCTAAGATTATGGATTATTCCATAAATTAGATGGTGTCCCTCACATGTGGACTATTTTAGTTATGTTACTTTCATTTATGAGCACAAGTGCTAAATATTCTTCCTTATTTTTTGGCAAGTTAAACATATGTTGTTATCTTAGGTTACAACTAATTGTTTCCTTTCCTATGCAACTTTGTCTTTACTAGCTCATCATTTCTTGTTTATCTTCTATCTTCCACTGCTAACTAGCTTAATTTTCATCTTATTACACTAGACATTTTGTCCTAGGACTAGGATCCCCCTGGTATGACAATTTCCTATATCTCATAACATTCTTAAAAAACCAAGAATGGTACAAGGGAAAATTTGAATGGGTCTCTTATCCCAATAGTGTGAGGTTTGATTAGGAGCTCATAACGGAGATGACCCATAGACCATTTCCAAGTCATTTTCCTCTTTCAATAATTATTTAGCACTAGAAGGAGGGCCCTAAGGTGCATGACCGGTGATGGGCACCCAAATTGGCATCCTTTTAGCACTTGTCCAAAATATTTTTGAGTGATTTTTTTCCATTTTCATACCACCCACTCACATATCTTTCCTGTAAAGATGCATTTTTTATCAAGGTATACCTATCTTCCAATTGTGTCACTTTAATGTCTATTCTTAGAAGGTATTTTTATTTTTCATGCTAACCTATGAGAATCCATGAGAATCACTCTAGGAAGATTCATGTAGATATTGTTGAAGCAACAACAAGGATAGGCTCCAACACACTTTTTTGTTGTTGCAATACATTTAGGTTACGACAACACCCCTATATCACCACAACATGATAGTGGTGCAGGTGCGACAAATCTAGTTTTTACAACACCTTCGGTACTCTGTTATTGTAATAAAACCAAGATGTAAGTATTGCAACTCCCACCACTATAACATTACCAAAATGTAAGGGTTGCAACTACAACCATTGCAACACAAACAAAGTTCAAGGTTACAACTTTTCACTGCAATATGCCAGAGTATAGCGTTGCAACTTCATTACTTCAACATGCAAGTGTTATGGAACCAGTACTGCGACATGAAAAAGTCAATGTTGTAGAACTTGTTACAAAACACCCAAGTCAAATATTGCAACAGCCTAGTAGTTGACCATTGAGGATAACCACTACAACTCAGGGATAGTTGGTACATCACAGCACTAGCCAACCTCCAGCTAAATTGTGATATCCCTTGGCTTGATAAATTTTGTAATTAATTGTGCATAAGTATGTTTTGGTTAAGTATGTTACACTAAAAGACAAGTGAATATTTTAATTATCAGCAAATTTAATGTTGATAATAATTGATCGAAAGGTTGTATTACGTATTTATTTTTGTAAATAAAGAAATATGGAAAAACTAATTGTTTTTTTTAACAAGATTGGTTATGGTATATTCATTCAAAAAAGGGGAGATAAACTTCGAGATACAAAATATTTGAACAGATCAAGGAGGAAGGATGGAAAAAATTCCTTACTCCTTTTCTTCTTGCTTTTACATATAGCTCGTAACTTCCTAATTTTCCTACTACATTGAGCTTGTATATTCTAACATACAGCTGAAGAAGAAAGGAGCAGCTACTATTCATATCTAACTGAAGAGAGATTCAAGAGACAGGGGTAGGAGTTGAATTCAGGTATGGGAGAAGCAGTTTTTGAAATTTATGACACTGGTTGTTTCTTTCACTCTTTGTTAATGGATTTTTCCTCATTCTGATGGAACCCAATGCTGTGATCAAATGAGTTTTAGTTTTCCCTGATTTCTCGCCCACCATTTCTTGCATAGTCTAAAGAGCATTCTCAATGTGATCACAACAATTATTGAGATTTTCAGTGGATTTTTTGTGCTCGTTACAATGGTAGTTGAGAAAACAAGTTTCAGTTTTACATTGATCCTTCCATTGATTATGCAGAGGCATGATATGTTCCAGCACCACTTTGATTGACTTGCAGTGTGAGCAGCACTGATTCGGATCCATGGGGAGAGGAAACAGGGTTCAAAGAGAGCAAAATAATAAGGATCAAGAGAAGAATGGGCGCTCCATAGAATCAATGGGAGAAAAACGGAAGGCTCGGAGAGAGGTAGCGAGGACATGAGAGGCCCGCAAAATGGAGGTGGGAGGAGAGCACGCACAGAAACAAAGAGATGAGAGAAAGAGAGTCGCTCGTAAAAAAGAGGGAAGCATGGAGAATTTAAGGAGAGAGAAGGCCTGAGGAGGAGCCCTTGAACCCATCAAATCATCGAACCTTTGGAATTGATGATCTAAAATGACAGAGGAAATGATAACGAGGAAGGTCTCATATCAGCTTTGGAGAAGGAGCTTTGACTGAGGGAGATTTCGAAGAGATAATGACAGTGGCAAGCCTTGGGAAGGAGAGACACGATTTGGAGTTTTCTAAGAACAAGTCATACATCTAAAGGGATGAAGATTATGGGAAAGATTTTATAAAGATGTCCTTATTTTATTTTGGCCTCTCCTTGTTGCCTGATGCAAGATTTACTTGCAATATCATCAGCTATCTTGTTGTTTTCCCTTAGAACATGGAAGAAAGAGACCTCTCCTATATTTTTCAAGTAATGTTTGATTTTGGAGATTATTTGGGCAAGATCAGAATTCTTGGGCTTCGTATTCTTGACCATCTGTTGTATAAGAATAACAGAGTCACCAATTATAATTGGATTCATATAAATTCCATTGCTAAGGATTTGTGATCCTAAATGATCAATTATAATACCCCCAGCTCCTGCATAGCCAAGATTTGACTTGGAGGCACCATCAAAGAAAAGATAGGGCCTCATGAGAGTTTTTAGCCAAATTGATAAATCTCGTTCTTTCAGTCGTACCTTCCAATTATTAGTTCTGTGAGGAGTTGTTCTAGGAAGGCAAGCCAAATTTGGTAGACGATCTAGAACAAATTTGAGCCAAATATTTTCTTCCTGTTGAAGAAGATTGTCATCCATTTTTTTTTTTCAATTTTGATAGTATTAATTCCATTTCTAGGCTCCAAGTTTTGGCCAAGATTTTTCGAGATTCTGGTTTTATACTTTGAAAAATGAAATTATTTCTTGCTAACCAAATCTGCCACTAGAAAAAGGAAGGGAGACAGGTCCAGAATCTCTTCAACATGTTCTTTTTTTTTAAAGAGTAGGGGTAGTTGGAGTTCCATTTAGCAAAAAACTCTAATAAGCTGAGACTGGAATTAATATGGACCTCAAGAAGATTGACCAACGTTTTCCAACATTTAGCAGTGAATTTACAGTTGATAAAAATAAGTTGAATGGTTTCTTCTGCTCTAAAGCACAGGGGGCAGATGGAGGGACCATGAATACCTCTTTTACTAAGATTATCTATTGTTAGAATTTTCCCTTTAAGAATGGCCCATATAAAAACTTTGATTTTAGGGAGGCTCTCAATTTTCCATACTAATTTCCAGAGAGGCCATTCAGAAAGATGATGGTCCTCTTGAAGATTTCCATACCCAGCCTTGACTGAGTATTTGCCACTTGTTGGATTCCATTTAAATTTGTCTTGTTATCTAAACTGGGGCTGCCCCCTTTAAATTAAGAAGAAACAAATTCCATTACTTAAGAAACTCGGTGGGGGGAGGATGGAGGAAGCCATCCATCCTAGGAGTTGTCTTGTTGATTCCAAGAGGACATTTGTTCAATAGTAAGTATACCTATGTTTTTCATCCAAGTCTTGAGAGGGATAATACCTTGAATATTAGAGAGGGGAGTTTCCCATGATGTTGTCATTCCAATTGTTTATGTCATGCCCTCCCCCAGGAATTTTGGAGGTGTTATCTTTGATTAAGGGTAGATTTTCTTGCATAGTTTTCAAGTTTGAGAATATGGTCTAATGGAAAATTTTGAGGAGAGAATATGTTGCCGAGAAGAGTTGATATATTTGGTCTCAAGCACTTGTTTCCACCAAGAAGTCTCACCTGAGATGAGCCTCCATATAATTTTTGCTCCAAAAGTAATATTCATTAATCTGGGGAGTCAAATAGAGGTTACTCCCTTCTCATAAGGAGCAGTGACTTGTTTCCAGTTGACCAAAATAAATTTCTTGGTCTCTATTTTGTCTCCCTGCCATAAAAAATTTATTAAAATTATTTCTATTTGCTTTTGAATTTCAGTAGGAGCTTGGATGACTGTAAATTGATATAGAGGGAGGGATGATAAGATGGATTTAATCAAGGTTATTCTCCTCGCTAAATTGAGCCATTGTGTTCCCTAGTTTCGTATTTTCTTCTTCATTTTGTCTATTGTTTCATACCAAAACTCGACATTCAAAACATTTTTTGGGATTGGCGAGCCCAAGCATTTGAAGCGAGACAAATTTGATTTGAAGGGAACACCGAAAATTTGAGAGATACGCTGAAGAGTTATAATTTGGGTATTCCATCCATATATACTTCTCTTTGCATTATGTAGGAAGCCTCCAGGTGCCTTCAAAAATTGATCCAAAATGACTTTAAATCTTCTTGCAACAATGCAAGAAGCTCCCCCCAAGAACAATGTATCATCAGCAAATTGAAAGTGATTCAAACTCTTGACTCCTCTTTTGAATTGGATCCTAGTGATCAAACCACACTGCCTATTGTGCTCTAGATTCTTACTTACAGAGTTAACCATTATAATATAGAGAAAGGGAGAAATAGGGCAGCGTTGCCTGAGACCTCTAGAGCTTTGAAAAAAATTCCCTGGTCTTCCATTAATTAAAGGGGCAATCCATGGCCCTTTAATACAAGATTTTATAATGTCAATGAATTCAAGGGTAAAACCATTTTTTTGCAAGACAATTATAAGGAAAGGATGGCTAACTCTATCAAAGGCATTTCCCATGTCAAGCTTCAAAATGAAGCCTTGCTTGTTTCTCGATATGCTAGAATGGATAGCTTCTTAGATAAGCAAAATATTGTCGACTATTTGTCTATTTGGGACAAAGCCTCCTTGATTTTCAAAATCAAGAGGGGGAGGAGGTTTTTGAGTCTATTTTCTAAAATCTTAGTTATGATCTCGTAGGATGAATTGGACAAAGATATAGGTCTAAATCGAAATAATCAGGAAGGTCTAGTTTCTTTAGGAATAAGGGCCAAAAAGGTAGAGTTGGCATTGCCTCCAATTTTTCTTTTTCGAAAAACCCATTGAATCATCTTTAAGAGATATTTTTTTATTAGCACCCAAAATGAGTGGTAGAATGCAATAGAGAAACCATCTGGCCCTGGAGATTTATCAGGGTGAAGGTTCCATATTGTAGATTGGAGTTCCTCTTCTTCTACCTGCTTAGAAAGAGCATCATTGGCCTCATCTGAGACTAAGTTTGGAATATGTCTAATGATGTCATCATAATTGGTGTTCCCTTCATCGATAGTAAGCAATATTTTGAAATGTTGATGCACTTCTTATTTAATTGCTTCTTTCCCCTTAATTTCATAATTCCCTTCACCCATGATTGTCTCAGTGTGATTCTTAAAAACTCACAGTTTGGTGGTGTTATGGAAGAAAGTTGTATTCTTACCTCTAGCTTGTATCCATAAATTATTGGATTTTAATCTCTAGGTTTCCTCCTCTCTTCTATTGGTCTTGTATATTTCCCAGTAGATCTATTTTTCTTGCATTTGCATTTATTTTATAATCTCTCCTGCTTCCATGCTTTCCTAGACATGATCTAACTCCAATGGATGCTCAATTTTCTTTTTTTTTGCTCTTTATATTGTAATCTAACCCACTCCTTTAATTCGCTCCTGACTTTATTTAACTTGGTTTCCCAAATGAAACTTGGGGAGTCGTTGATGCTTTGATTCCATGTAGAAGTTACCAACGTCCTGACCTCTTCGAAATGGGACCAAAGAGGATTATATCAAAAGGGAAGTGACCCCAAATTTTCACATTCTCCAAATTTTAAAGATATGGGCTTATGATCCGATGTTGCTGAGGGGATGATTTTTGAGGTCATAGGTATATTGTCAGTAATGAGATTGTCTTGAATTGAGAACCTATCCAGTCTTTCTTTAATGTTACCTCGACCTATTCTTCTATTGCACCAGGTAAATTTGTCATTCTTAGGCAAGATATCTATTAGACTTTGAGCTTCTGTAATACTCTCAAGTTTGTCTCTGAAAGGATCTGGCTGGAAGCTACCTCCTCGCTTTTCTTCTGCGTTCAGGATCAAGTTAAAATCACCCCCAATTATTTTTTTTGTTGATTTATGTATCTAGTCAATTAGTCAAGGACTGTCAGCATTGGTCCTTATCTCTGAAATTAGAAGGGTCATAGAGGTTGAAAATAATTATTTGACTTCCAATGGTTTTGATTCTGAGTTATGTTTTGATCCAATGTTGCTCCTTCATCAAACAAATTGGTTCCCAATAGGAGTGTTTCCACATTGTGCAAATACCTCCAGAAGCTCCTCTTACATTTATTGGTGTTCCTTCAAAATGCTTTATCTTTTGAATTATCTAGTTCATTTCTTCTTTTGATGACTTGTTCTCCTGAATTAGAAAATGTCAGGGTATTTGGATCTCACAAGATCTATTGTTGCAATTACTTTCGAGGGATTCCCGAGACCCCTACAATTCCAGGGGACCATATTCATTATTTACTATTGGATGGGGCTGAGGAACCTTTTCCTCCCATTGTCTGATTTAGTTTTTCCTTGTATACTACACCTTTATCAATACAGGCATCCATTGTGTTGTCACCTTCAGAAAAGAGAGTTCCAGTTGTACAAAGAGGGAAAAAGAACAGATATGTTTGGAGCTAGCCTCCAAACCATATGTTATCCACGATAACCCCTAGAAATAATTTTTAGTTTCATTAATCATCTGCATCTATCTGTTACTTTTCTGAAGGAGGTGGTTGTGCTTTGAAAATTGGAGATTATAGGAGGAAGAACAGATCCAGTTTAAATTGCTTGGGAGAAATTTCCATATTCTCTTAAAACCATTTCTTTCACAAACCCCATTTTTCCTTTGTTTTTTAAACTCTAGCTGCAGTGACCCATTTTTAACTCTAGCCGGAAGCCCTTTGTATACCCAACTCTAGCCATGTTTCCCATTCCCCTTTGAAATGTTTTAAAACATTCAAAAATCATTTTGAATCCCTTTTTAAGTGTCGGGACTCATAAACCATAATTGTTATCGGCCCCTTCGCTTTTTGTGATACATATCCGCCCATCACCACTCCTCCTCACCGATTGCGATGAAATCCCTCCTCCACTGATATTGCATATCGCAAAGTTTCCCCATCGATTTCCATACCCAAGTCCCGTCACCACTCCTTCTCGCCAATTACGATAATTCCTTCCCCCCGCCGATTAAGATATTGCAATTGGGGATCGCACAAGTCAAAGTCCCTCCTCCGCTGAAGTCCCTTCCAACTTGCGATTGCAATGTGTGAGAACCCTCTTGGATGTGATATTTTATGTGATACCTTCTATAAACCGTCACCTTCGGCACATTGGAAATCACCATAAATCAGTGTTAAAGCCCATTTTCCCTATCCGATGGCGATATGTGAGTCCTGTTTCCGGATGCGATATTTTATGTATCATGCTTTATGGAAGTTTCACATACAGACAATCAGAAAGCACTATGAAATGTTGTAAAAAGTCCATATCCTGTATTGTGATTGCGATACCAACAAACCCGAATCAACAACCCAGATTGAATCGGCCTGGATCAATGGCCCGAATCAACGAGCATTAAAACGTCTATTTTTGCTTCCGCTCAGTGGGACGATGAGGCTATTTTTCGGCTTATATCCAGTAGCACGGTCATCAAACAGAGGAAACAGAGGTAATACTATGTAATGTCCAATTGTGATATCCCGGTGGGCCCAATCCCACATATTGGCGATTGCAAGTGTCAAGGGGAGGCACCAAAGGTGAGCATCAAAAATCATCGATATGTAGATTTTGTTTAATGCGATAAAGTAACGCAAAACTTTAAAGGCGTGGTGGGTCGAAAATTTAGGCATTTAAGAAAGGAGATGCAACATTCAATATCGGCATGGGCTAACCCAGAAAGGTCCCTTGTGACACGAAACCAGGGTCGACGCTGACAGAGTAAATGAAGACATGGAAGGTCGGGAGGACTTGATTATCCATAATGGTGCTCCATACAGAGGAAAGATGAACTCTGCCCAGGCGTCCTCTACTTCTGTGTTGTGGCATTAAACTGATAGTTGACCGCTCCCAGTTTTGAAGAACGAATGATCCGAGCAGTAAAGGCAGAAGCGACGGGAATCAACGGGGTGGCACAGGGGGCCAAACCATGGGCAAGCAACAACCTGAAGCAAAGGTGATCACAAGGATGGGCAGGGAGATATTTTATTGGCATTTTCATCTACTTGATTGAAAGGTTTTGTTATCCTGTAATGTGTCACCATTTATTGAAGCAATTAATTTTTGTAGCCACTTTTAGGCCATGGAGCCATCCTAGGCCGAGACAGGTAGTCAACTGACAGCTGAGGCTCGACTGAGATATTTTGTTGTAATTATTGTTCAAGGCTCCCCTCTCTAGATAAATAGTGGGAAGCAACATTTCACACAGGTTCAGAATCCTAAAGAAAGAACTACATGTTATATTCAAGACTGTATGACTTTATGATATGCATCTTTCATAATATTAAGGAAATGGTGGTGATTCCCCCTTCGAGTACTACAATATGTTATCCCTCTGTTAAATTCCATTATGTTCATGTTTCCTCCCTGAATTCATGTAACCATAGTTGCTAGAAATGTTTCATATGTTCTTACAAATTCATTTGTATTGACTAGTTAATGCATGTGCATGTGTTAGGCCCCTATACTACTAGTGTAACCCTTTATTGTTATTAGTATAACCCACTTATTATATTGATGTACCCATGTAGTGTCCATATTGTTACTATTGTGCCCCATAGAAGCCCACTATTGTTATTATTATGCCCTTACATTATTATTGTTATGTCGGCTCTGATTATGTTATGACCCCTTAGACTCCTATATATAGAAAGGAGGTCTTTTCATTTGTATCATCCAAGAATTGTTCATTTATGTAATGTAAAGGAGGTTACCCCCTCGAAGAGGCTGAATTCTAAGGCATTGATCTAACTTTCTATCTTTTCTTGAGTTGGTTTCATAACATTTGGTATTGGAGCTTTGGATTCTAGGGTTTCGCTGCTCCAAACAGGCCATCGTGGCATTTTCACTATAACTTTTTTTTCTGCGACGTTTCAGAAGTTGCAAAAAAAACCCATTTGAGAAGAAATCGCGTTGAACCACGGGTCCGAATTTCAGAGCTTTTCGCGCTATATTTTCGGAGATATTATCTGAGGAAGTTGGTCTTTTTGCAAACTCCTGAATTACATTCCAAACAGGTGACCTGGGGAAAATTGTCATAACTTTCTTTCTAGGGATCAGATTGAAATTTCAAAAGAAGTTACAGAAAGAGGACGGACTGTAGTTTCGTGTGTGCATTTTTCAGATCCAAAGGTCAAACAGTGACATGTGGCACTTCATACAAGTTCGCTCTTCTGGAAAGGTCTATAATCAGGTCATCTTGGGAGATTGTGCATAACTCTTTCTTAGAGAATCCAATTTGGATCAGACTGGTGGCATTAGAAAGAGGACACAGAGGGCTACTATAGGTCGCAATTTTAGAACTTAAAGATCCAAAAGTACAGAGTTACAGTCGTTTCAAGGTCGAGCTCCTAAAATCAAGAAAAAGCAAGATGAGCAAGTTTGATGGCAAGGATCCGGTAAATTGGATACTTTAGATAGAGCAATATTTTGATCTACATGGTGTACAACTGTTACAAAAGTTATGTATTACATCTTCATATTTAGAACCAGATCAATTTTCATGGTACAAAGGGCTTTGTTCTCGTAAACAACTTGTTACGTGGTCAATTTTCACGGAGGAAATGATAGCACATTATGAGGGTACAAAGAGCAACACCTTCTTTAGAGCAACACCACAACAATTGGAAAGAGTAAAAGGCCTTTGTGACATAGTGGAAAGCAAAATTATGGAAACCAGGAAGCGTACCCCTCACAACTATAAAGATGGAAGTGTTGTTTCTCCTAGCCTTCCAGAACCTACAAGGGTTACACCACAACAATTGGAAGAAAAAAGAGAAAAAGGGCTTTGTTACAATTGTGATAGCAAATGCACTAAAGGTCATAAGTGTGCTGAGAAGAAATTATTTTACATAGAATATGAAGAGAAGGAAGAAAAGGATCAAGAAACATCAAAAGAAGAAGATATACACCAGGACCCCACCCCAGAGAAAGAAGAAATGAATCAGACCATATCTTGTAAAGCATTGGCAAGAATTACCACTCCTCAAACTCTCAAGATAGAAGGACATATCAAGCAAAAAAAGGTGCAAGAAGTGAAAGATCACATCGAGAAAGAAGAAATGAATCCAACCATATCTTGTAATTCATTGTTCGAAATTACCACTCCACAAACTATCAAGATAGAAGGACATATCAAGAAGAAAAATGTTCAAGAAGTGAAAGATCACATCGAGCATCAAGAAATGAATCCGACCAAATCTTGTAAAGGATTGGAAGAAATTACCACTCCTCAAAATCTAGAGATAGAAGGACATATCAAGAAGAAAAAGGTTCAAGCAGTGAAAGATCACATCGAGCATCAACAACAAGTTCTCCAACTTTTAAAGGATAACGCCACTTCGGTGCAAAATCAAACGAAACAACAGGTAGATCAACATCATAGTGAAAAATGTTTTGATGTAGGTGATTGGGTATTTTTACCGCTACATCTCAAGCAAGCTATTTATGAGAAGGAAATGTTGGCAATACTACATGCACTTAAAAAATGGCAACCTTACCGAATGGGAAGACTCTTCAAGGATGAGGATGTGGAAACATTGTTTTGTGCTATTTATATTATCCAACCAGATTGGATAAACGAAGCAAGGGATGAATGGAAGAAGGACGAAGAAGTATGGCCACTTATTCAAAAGTTGCAAAAGATCCCAATTCAAACAATATTGCCAGAAATTGAAGAGGAAGGAAAAATCATATTGGAACCTGGAGCAGTCACAGAAACAAGAACCCGACAGCTACGAAATCGATCAATTTCAGAGTATCTCATCAAGTGGAAGAACTTACCCGCTGAATATTCCACATGGGAGGACAAGAATTTTATACAAAAGCATCAAGAACTACTCAAGCGTTGAGGACAACACTTTTTGAAGGAGAGGGGCATGTTAGGCCCCTATACTACTAGTGTAACCCTTTATTGTTATTAGTATAACCCACTTATTATATTGATGTACCCATGTAGTGTCCATATTGTTACTATTGTGCCCCATAGAAGCCCACTATTGTTATTATTGTGCCCTTACATTATTATTGTTATGTCGGCTCTGATTATGTTATGACCCCTTAGACTCCTATATATAGAAAGGAGGTCTTTTCATTTGTATCATCCAAGAATTATTCATTTATGTAATGTAAAGGAGGTTGCCCCCTCGAAGAGGCTGAATTCTAAGGCGTTGATCTATCTTTTCTATCTTTTCTTGAGCTGGTTTCATAACAGCATGTATGGATATTTGATATTATATCTTTAAAATTGCGATCCATGAATCATCGCACCCATCCTCTTTCATCCATTATGTCTATCTTTCATCCATTATGTCTACCTTTAACTCAGATAAGTGTAGAATTCTGGAGGCTTCAAACTCTATGCGATAAGTGTAGAATTCCTTACGATTCATGCTCTATGTGATGACTTACTCTATCTCCTTATCCTCTCTCATTTCTCCGCCAAAGATTATTAAAATGTAGGTCCTTGAACTACTTAGCCTCCATTGTTTCATACATATATTTATATGAGTTGTATATGTGAAGAAGTACCAAAAATACATGGCTTATGCCTTTAGATGAATGAACCAACCCATGTCGTTTATTATGTGTGTGTGTGTGTGTGCGTGTGTGTGGAATGTCTCCAGTTTCCCGATAATCATACGAGACACACAAAATCTATATGTTCCAGGCACTGGTCTTGTAAGCAATCTGAGATTGTCTCTGGATGCGACAACACATTGGTTGTTGAGTTCCCATGGCTATGTATTTTTGAGTTGCTTCATTTCGAAGTTCCTTGTTTAACTTCCTTCCAAGTTTTTTGTGACTATCAGAAGGAGCAAGAGATTCTTTGGATTGATTTCTGGTAAGAATCTTATCAAATGAGGGAATAAGAGGGCTCGAGGGAGGGTTAGGGGAAACAAAAAGAGCAAGAAGGGGAGGATGAGGAGATGAAGTAGGAGGGGAGTAAGGGGGGAGGCAATAGAGGTTTCGGGAATGAGAGGAAAATCATCCTCGCATGCAAGGGGGAATTGGGAGGAGGAGCTAAAGAAGAAAAAGGATTGGAGTCAAATGGTTGGGTGAGGTAAGAGGATAAGGGAGGGTCAGTCTGGGGAGGGGGAATTGAGGAGGAAGAAATATATGACTTTGAAGGTTTATTTCCAGTTTTCTTGCGTTTGATAGTTTCCCAATGAGTTTCTTGTGTTTCAATTGTTTCATCTACTTCTCTCTTTGGACATCTATTTGAAAAATGACCATATTCAAGACATACCTTGCATTTGAAGGGTAGTTTCTCATATTCTAGTTGTCGTATGTGAGCCTAGTTGTCTACCTTGATCTTCGCAACTTCTGGTAGCCATTTTCCCGGGTCAATGTATTTTCCAAAAGCATTACCTATCGCTTTTAAAGATTCGTCTCCCCAATAGTGAAGAGGAAGGTGAGGAAGATGAACCCAAACCGACACCATGTTGGGAACATGAAGCTCATGATCAAAATCTAGGGTCCATATATTCAGATACATACCTCCAGTGTCTGTGAAAAAAGGTCCATATCTAAAGATGAGGTCTTGGTCTTCCCTGGATTCAAAATAGAAAGTGAAATAGCCTCTTCCACAAAAATGAATGGAGATTTAGCCTTGAGTTTAAGAAGCACAGTTCCTTTCCACCCATTTTTGCATTTTTTTTGGAGAGGTCCAGAGACCAATGAATTGACCAACCAAACCTATCTCATCCATAGAGAGAGAATCTCTTCGAGGCATAGTAGGAGGCAGATCGATTTCAGGGATGTCTTCCATTCTTTTGACAAACATGGAAATCGAGGGTAGCTCACGAGGGGCACCAAGAGAGGAGACAAGATTAGAGAAGGCCAGGGTTGCAACATCACGAGGGGTCGCAGTAGCAGAGTGAGCCCCCTTTGGATTAGACTCCGGATGGGCCATGAGGAAAGAGAGTAGGAGGTAGAAAAGGTTGCAGTCTTAGAGGGAGAGTGCGGCGTGGGAGAGAAGTTCATCCAATTACGCATGTTGGAAAAAACTAATTGTTGTGCACAAACAACTGAAAGAGAAAAAGGTTGCAGTCTAATTGTGGAAGTGTTATTACCCATCAATAAGTCTTAGGCATCTATTCTAAATGATTAGATTTAATTGAGAAATTATGATATTGGCCAATTAATTGTTTCCTAGAAGGCAGGGAGTTGTCTTCAAGAGTGGGAAATAGAAGCTCATTACTGGGCATATAACTACTTGCCACCTATTGGTGAGGTGCAGGCAGTTACTAACCACCAAAAGAGTGGTAGATGGGATAATATTTGTGGTTTGCCTTGCTTTTGTCTCATAATTTTGGAGAGAAAAAGAGATTGAAGAGAAGCAAGAGGAAGCAGACATAAAAGAAAAGTTGTAGACCTTATATGCTCGAGGGAAGAAAAGTTGTAGACCTTATATGCTCGAGGGGACACTAAGTGTGTTGTTGTGTTAAGGTCGAGAGGAGCCATAGTGCTTGACCATTAATTTTCTAGAGAAAAGAAATACGTGTTTTCAAGTTGATATCTCTAACCTCTATTTCTATGTGTTTTAAAAAGAAGAGAATTGGAATTGTGCTATATTAGAAAAAGAGAAGAAGAAGAAAGATTTATGTTATAATTTAGCACATATTATTTATGAATAATGAAAAACAAGTTAAAGTATGTAAGATCACAGAAGAGTAAAGAGGTCTATTGTGAAATTATCGAATGTTATTCATTCAACATAATTTTTAGTTTTTATATTGATGATGCGACGGAAGGACTTTTACTCAAAAGAGAAATATGGTGATTCAAAAAAAATAAAAAAATCAAACTATAATAATAGATTAACAATGTAAATAATAGTATATGTGTGTATGTGTCTGTGTGAATTCTATAATTTAGAAGACAATAATGAATTATGTATTTATTAGTAGAGGGATAACTCTATCAATACTTGTAAAAAAAAAGGACTGGGAAATAGAAAAATTTGTTTCTAAGAAAATAGTGTATATATTTGGAATGCTAAGAATATAAGTAAACCAAAAATATTGTAACGGAAATAATAGTTTGTAAATAAAATAAGCATGTGCAATTGTACCAATTCAACTACCTGCAAGAAACATTCAGAATCAAATGAGTGAATATGTATATATAATATTATAGGAAGAAACTATCCAAAATAGACATTTGTATAATTTCAAAAACTGTGACATAAGGACGATTAAAGAAAGCTCGAAAGAAGAGCTCTTTAGAAATTATTTATAAATGCATCAGTTAATGGGAGGAAATCTCCATAACTAAGTATTTAGTACAAAAGGTCGTAGCCATTTAGACAGTTGTTACGACTAAAGTAAAAAATTTAAACTAACGATAATGAAATAAAAACTACTATGTCTTCATGCACTTCGTTCACACCAGAATATGCAAGGAACCCGACTTGGGGAATGCAGTTGATAGATTAACTAGTTTGCACCGTCGAATTTCGTTGTAGAAAGAAGAGCATGTAGAAACGAGAGCTTTAGAAATTACCTGCAAGAATAATGGAAACATATTGTAAATAAGATTCGAAGAAAGGAAATTTATAAATAGAGCTTACACCTAGACAAATTCAAGGTAAAACATTTACCTTGAGTTTCTTACTGAACCAAAAAAATGTCTCTTTTTTCTTGTCAAGAGAAACATTGACAATTAGAAGTAATGGAATGTATTTTAAGCAACATCACAGGGAAAGCCAAAAGTAAACCTTTAAACATTAGTGTATATCATTTCAAATTAACCGAAATGGTTTTCAACTAATATGCAGTTGAACACATCAATAATAAAAATAAGGCTATGTATAAAAAAGCAAGTTTATCAAAATATGAACTGGTATTCGAATAAAGGAGAAATACAACAAGGCTTTGGTCTCGAAATAAAATATATATTGTTCAAGAGAAACCACCATAGTAAAACATAAAAAGCTTTATGTCCATGGAGTATGAGGGTTAAATGAATAAACCCTAATACAAGCCATATCCGTCCACAAGTTGGATAATATTCAAAAGTCCAACTAGGATTTTCTTAAGAACAACTATAACATGTCAGATAGTATAGTGACAGAGACATGCCAACAAATCTTTTGCATGCAACTACTAATACAAGTTCAACAAAGATCTATACCAGCGATTCCCTATTATAAAATTATTATATCAAACAGTAAGACAACAAAAATAAGTTTAGAGTGAGAAACCCTAGCTTTATTAAGGGAAATGTATTAAAAATTATGGTAAACAAATAAAAAACACTTTGAGCGGTAGAGAAGGGAATAAACCCAAATGGGTTTGAGAATTATGGTTTGAAGCTTTGGCATGGCTTACAACATGAAATGAAAATATATATATACTAGAAAAACCATAAAAGACAGTGAATATTGGTTTTACGTTGATTATCTCTCTAAATAATGAGGAAATTATGTCAAACAAAAAGGAATGAAATGGTGAAAATTATTCTATCTTAATCAACACAACCACAAAAAAGCCCTAAAAGATTATCTACCGTTGATCTTGTTTCAGTTAATCTCTAGCGTATGTTTGTTAGTTCAAACATACTTAGACGTGGAGCCATCAATGTGAGCCACGTGTATTCGTGGAAATTTCTAGAGACACTTTGACATTTTTCATAAGCCTTAGGTTAACTATAATACCACATTCATAATGTGGCATAGGAACTAAATGGTTTATATGGTATAAAATATCAAAACATTGTGTCGAGCCACTAAGAGTATTAACAATCTGGAACTTGAGTTATGTTTATAGCATAGGCTACATAAATATGGTATAGATTATTAATAAGTGGCAAAAAGTGGTTTGTGTATCGTGTTATATGGTAAATACCAAATGTGATGTGAATTACAAAGCTAGTCCCAAGAGTTATTAATAGATGCAAATCATGGTTAATAGATGGATAAGGAAATCCATATTAAATATGTTAAGGACAAAGTATTAGAATAGATGCAAATCTATTATATGTTAAGGACAAATTATTAGAATAGATGCAAATCATAGTTAATAGATGGATAAGGAAATCCATATTTTTAAATAAAGAAATATGTTAAGGACAAAGTATTAGAATATGTTAAGGAGAAAGCATTTAGAATTCGTTATTATAATAAAAAGAATTACAAAATGTGAAGTACATGATATCACCATTGTTTGGATGATAAATGTTTATACATAAAACCTTTTATCAAAGGATTTTAAGTAGACTAGAGGTCGACAGAAATGCTCATTCCTGAGAAAAATTACAAAATGTGAAGTATATGATATCATCATTGTTTGGATGGTAAATGTTTATACATAAAACCTTTTATCAAAGGACTTTAAGTAGACCAAAGGTCAACAAAAATGCTCATTCATGAGAAAACCTGTAGTATAGGCAAAAATATATGTTCGCTGTAATTTTGTATTAGTAGTACAACACTATATAGAGATTGAGAGTTTCAACTCCATTCAACATTTAAGATGGTATCATAGAAAAAGAGGGAGAAAATTTTTATTAAAAAGAAACTTGTTAGTGTAAAAAAAAGTGGTATATATATGAGGGATATTACAAGTGGTAACAGAGTTGTGGTTACAACATTGGGCCTCTTTTTGGTCCTAAAACTAAAACAATTATACATGTCGTGAACATATTGTTTAACAATTGAGGAGTTTGAAAGTATGGTTGAAGAACTTAATGGACAGGCTTCTGTGGGATCACCAAGGGGTGGCGAGGAACCTGATACTGAACTAGGAATGGTGGGTGGTGGTACCAACAATGCAGAGAAATGAGAATATGAATTAGTGCAAGTAATAAGAAGTTTGAAAACATATTTGGATGATATAAAGGCAAACAAGGAAAGATTGCCCAAATTCAAAGAGGAACATGAGGAGATTAATGGATATTTGTTAAGAAAACTGGAAGAAGAAAGAGTCAACAGAAAGACTCACAAGAAAATATCTAGAAGCAAATCAATTAGTGGAACCAATTCCATAACTTCTAGTGAAAGACAAACAAATGAGTCTAGTGACAAAAGAAGAACAAAAATCAAGTAGTAGTACCTCTATGCCTAGGAAAAGAAGGCTTACCTCTCAATTACAGGGAGATTTTAAGAATATTAGACCCCCTAATTTTGATGGTGAATATTAAGAAGGAGTGGAAGCGTGGCTCCTCAATATGTCCAAATATTTTGAGGTTTACAATTATCCAAGTAATCTGAAAGCAAGATTAGAAACTTACCAGTTAACTGGTAAAGCAACTCTATGGTGGGAAGAGAACAAGGTTGTGAAAAGAATTAGAAGAAATAATGTAACTTGGAAATTGGTTAAGAATGAACTCAAGAAGAAATATTTGACTCAAAGGTATTTTGATGAAAAGGCTAGGGAATTTCATGAGATGAAATTGGGACAGTCTACCATGGATTAGTTTGTTAATAGATTCATGATTTTATTAAGATATGTCCCATACTTGAAAGAGGAGAAGGAAAAAATACAAATATTTATCAGCCACATGCCTTTTTCATATAGAGAAATAATTGAATTTGACTAACCAAAGACCATGGATGAGACCCATCAGAAAAGTCAATGTATGTTTCAATCAAAGCAAACAAACAAGGGAAATCTCTAAAGGATGGTGGCAAAGAAATCTGACATATTCAATAATAAGAGGAAGGGGTTTGAGAAACCTACCTTTTCTAAGAGTGTGCAAGAAGGAAATTATAACATAAATCTTAACCAACAAAAGTGTTTTTGGCAGAAAGGAGGATCTAGGACATGAAACATAAATTTCAATGAAACAATAAAACCACCAATAAAATGTTGGGGTTGTAGTGAAAATCACTTATGGAGAGATTGTCCACAGAATCCATTAAACAATAAGGCAATACTAAATAATGTTAAACAAGCATCTACTGTAAACAATGTTGCTTGTAACATACCTAGAATCAATGTTGCACTCGATGGGAAGCAAGCAGTTCATCAGTCCACCATGGTGGAAGTTCAAGGTAAGATTCTTGATAAAGATGTATCTGTATTTATAGAACCAGGATCCACATTAAGTCACATTTTCCCTGTTGTAGTTGAAAGATATAATTTGGTGAAATAAAAACAAAATAAGCATTAGTTAGTACAGTTGGCCACAAGAACTAAAAGAAGGGTGACTGAAATAGACAAGCATTACATAGTAAACCTTAACGGAATGCAAACTACATTAAATATGAAATAATTACCCTTGGGATCTAGATATTCTCATAGGTATGGACTGGTTAGAATCACATAGAGTGATATTGAACTGTTTGGAAAAGTCCTGTACATGTGTTGATGATAAAGAGGAAGCTTGCATGATTCAAGGAATTCCAAGAAAAAACTTTTTTAGACAAATTTATGCAATATAGATGAAGACATGTGCTAGAAAAGGGTGTCAAATGTTCATTGTCCAAGTACAAGACATTTCTGATGATAAACAACGACCATCATTAGAAGAATATCCTATATTAGAACAGTATAAGGACTTTTTCCAAAGGAAATACATGGGCTTCCTCCTAAGAGGTAGATTGATTTTACCATTGATCTTATACCTGGATTTTTCCAGAGGAAATACCTGGGCTTCCTCCCAAGAGGGATATTTATTTTACCATTGATCTTATACCTAGATTTTTTCCAGTGTCAAAGGCTCCATACATAATGAGTATCCCTGAATTAATGGAGCTAAAAATTCAATTACAAGAACTCTTAGACAAAAAATATATAAGGCCAAGTGTGTCTCCTTGGGGAGCACTAGTTTTGATTGTGAAAAAGAAGGATGGTACATTGAGATTATGCATAGACTATAGACAACTTAATAAGATGACCATCAAAAATAAATATCCCTCACCCATAATAGATGACTTATTTGATCAAGTTATAGGAGCTTCTATCTTCTCCAAAATTGATCTAAGGTTGGGATATCATCATATAAAAATTAAGAATGAGGACATTCATAAGACAACATTTTGCACGTTACGGGCATTATGAATTTGTAGTACTTCCATTTGGGCTTACTAATGCACCAACTACATTCATGTGCCTCATGAACAATGTCCTTAGACCATTCCTAGATAAATTTGTAATTGTCTTTATAAATGATATTCTAGTATACTCGAAGAGTAAATAAGAGCATGACCAACATTTGCAGATGGTCCTTCAAACTCTAAGATATAGTGAATTGTATGCTAAATTAAGAAAATATTCATTTTACCACAAACGAATTCACTATCTAAGAAATGTAATATCAGAAGAAGGAATTGTTGTTAATCCAGAAAAGATAAAAACAATAATGGAGTGGCCAGTACCTACAAATGTAGAAGAAGTTGGATATTTCATGGGAATTACACGCTACTATAGGAGATTTATAGAAGGATTTTCCAAACTTGCATACCCAATTACTTCTCTACAAAAGAAAGGGATCAAGTTTGAGTGGAGTCAAAAGTTTCAAGACAACTTTGACAAGCTAAAGCAACTATTGACCATAGCCCCAATTTTAAAATTAGTTGATCCCAACAAGGGTTTTGTGGTAGTACATATGTATGTAAAGAAGGTCTAGGGGCAGTTTTGATTCAAGATGGTCCTGTTTTTTCTTATGAGTCTAGAAAGATGGAAGAACATGAGAAAAACTATGATACTCGTGATCTACAACTAGAAGTCACCATTCATGCATTTAAAAAGTGGAGACATTACCTGATAGGGAGAAAGTTTCAGTTAAAGATATATAATGTTAGTCTTAAGTATATATTTGATCAACCTAATCTAAATGTTAGACAAGCAAGATGGTTAGCATTTATTAGTGAATATTATTTTGAGATGACACATATAAAGGGAAAAGAAAATAGAATAGTTGATGCCCTAAGAAGAAAACTTAATCAAATTTGTGTTGCATTACCAGTCAGTTGGTCAACAAACTTAGTAGATCAAGTCAAAATAACTACAAATTCTAATTGAAAATATATGAAAACCAAGGAAAAAGTGCATAAAACTGAAAATTTAGATAAGGAGATAAGTGATTTTTCAATAGACAGTTAAGATTTACTATTGTTTAAAGGAAAATTTTATATACATGATGATAAATATCTAAAACATTTTTTCTTAGATGAGCTGCACAAATGGCCAACCATTGGTCATCCTTGCTACAAAAATCTAATCACTATGTTAAAGAAGGGCTTCTATTGGCCAAATATGAAAAATGAAACAGAATACGTAGCTAGATGTCTTGAGTGCCAACAAGTTAAATCATCTCATCAACATCTTGTTCGGTTGTTCCAACGCCTACTCATTCCAGAATGGAAATGGGATACAATTTCAATGGATTTCATCACTGGGCTACCAAAGACTAGGAGATATCATGACTCCATTATGGGCGTGGTTGACAAACTTAGTAAAGTAGCACACTGCAAAAAAGTTCATGAGGGAAATTTTCAAACTTCATGGGATGCCTAAAGTTTTAATCTCAAATAGGGATGCAAAGTTTACATCCAAGATTTTTAAAAGGTTGTTTGAAAACATGGGAACAAAGTTAAACTTCAATACATCCTATCATCCTCAAACTGGTGGTCAAACAGAGAAGACCAATCAGATATTGGAGGATATTCTAAGGATGTATGTTAAAGACAAAAAAAAATGGGAATATTATCTATACTCAGTAGAGTTTGCTTATAAAAATGGATATCAAACCTCCTTGAAAATAAGCCCTTTTGAAGTCATGTATGGAAGAAGATGCAAGATATAAGGGATCATCCTGAAGATAGATTAGTACTTGGACCAAATATGTTAAAAGAAATGGAAGAAGTGGTTAAATAGGTTAAACAAAAGTTTAAAATAACTCAACATCGTCATAAAAGTTATGCAAACTTGAAGAGAATTCAGCAAGAGTTTAATGTGCAAGATCGTGTGTATTTAAAACTTAAGCCTAAGAAGAGCACACTCAAACTCAGAAGTTGTGCCAAGTTATCTCTTAGATATTGTGGACCTTTTGAGGTGTTAGCTAGAGTTGGACCTATAGCTTATCAGCTAGCCCTACTAGCCAACATTAAAATTCATAATGTATTTCATGTTTCTTTATTGAAAAAGTATGTACATGATCCATCTCATGTAATTGATTGGCATGTTGTACAAGTGGAACCAGAGGGAGAGTTCCTAGCAAAACCACTGTGTATTCTATATCGGAGGGTAGTTACACTCTGAAATAGAGATGTAGCGTAGCTGAAGGTTTAATCGAAACATTTCACTAAGGAAGCAACCTAGGAGTTGGAGGATGTTGTCAAAGAAGCATATCCTTCTCTATTTTGATCAAAACTACAATGTGTTTCCAGGAAAAAGATGTTGATTAGACATAGAGATGGTGTCAAAGTCAAGTGAGGGAGGATGTGATATCCCTTGGCTTGATAATTTTTTAATTAAATGTGCATAAGTATGTTTTGGTTAAGCACACTACATTGAAAGACAAGTGAATAGTTTAATTATCAGCAAATTTAGTGTTGATAATAACTTATTGAAAGGTTGTACTTACCGTGTTTATTTTTGTAAATAAAGAAATTTGGAAAAATAATTGTTGAACACAAATGGTTGAAAGAGAAAAAGGTTTCAATTTAATTGTGGAAGTGTTATTACCCATCAATAAGTCTCACGCATCTAATCCGAATGATTAAATTTAATTGGGGAATTATGATATTGGTCAATTAATTGTTTCCTAGAAGACATGGAGTTGTCTTTAAGAGTGGGAAACAGGAGCTCATTAATGAGCAAATAACTACCTGCCACCTATTGATAAGGTGGAAGAAGTTATTAACCACCAAAAGAGTGGTAGATGAGATATTATATGTGGTTTTCCTTACTTTTGTCTCATAATTCTGGAAAGAAAAATAGACAGAAGAAAAGCAAGAGGAAGCAGACAGACAAGAAAAGTTATCGGCCTTGTATGTTTGGGGGACACTAGTTGTGTTGCGGTGTCAAGGTTGGGAGGAGTCAAAGTGCTTGACCATTAATTTTCTAGAGAAAAGAAATACTTAATTTCAAGATGATATCTCTAACTTCTATTTCTATTTGTTTTAAAAAGAAGAGAATTGGAATTGTGTTATATTAGATAAAGAGTAAAAGGAGAAGAAAGATTTATGTTACAGTTTAGAATATATTAATTATGCATAATGCAAAACAAGTTAAAGTATGTAAGCTGACAGAAGAGTAAAAGGGTATGTTGCGAATTTATAAAATATTATTCATTCAACATAATTTTTAGTTTTTATATTTATGATGCGTCGAAAGGACTTTTACCGAAAAGAGAAATATGGTGATTCAAAAACTAATAATAATAATAATAAGTTGTTTTTAAGACTATATTAGCAGATTAACAATGTAAATAATAGAATTAAAGTAAAGAAAGGATGTGTGTATGTGTCCTATATTTTAGAAGCCGGAAATGAATTTTGTAATTATTAGTATAGGAATAACTCTATCAATACTTGTAAACAAAATAGACTCGAAAAAATAAATAAATAAATAATAATAATAATAATTAAAATTAATTAATTAAATTAAATTAAATTAAAAAATGCATATATTTGGTATGATGAAAATATAAGTAAACCAAAAATATTGTAACATAAATAACTATTTGTAAATAAAATAAGCATTTGCAATTGTACCAATTCATCAAGAAACGTTCAAAATCAAATGATATATATATATAGAGAGAGAGAGAGAGAGCGAGAGAGAGAGAGAGAGAGAGAGAGAATTCAAAATAGACATTTGTATAATTTCAAACATTGAAATAAGGACTATTAAAGTGAGCGCAGAAGCATATCTCTTTAGAAATTATTTATAAATGTATCAGTTCATGGGAGGAAAACTCCATAACTAAGTATTTAGTACAAAAGGTCGTAGCCATCTAAATAGTCGTTACGATTGGAGTAAAAACTTTAAACTAACAATAATAAAACAAAAATTTCGTTTTCATGCACTATGTTCACACCATAATAAGAAAGGAACCCGACCTAGTGAACACAAGTGATAGATTAGCTAGTTTGCACCGTCGAATTTCATTATAGAAAGAAGCGACATGGAGAAGCGAGGGCTTCAGAAATTACCTGCAAGAATAATGGAAACATATTGTAAATAAGATTCGAAGAAAGGAATTTTATAAATAGAGCTTACACCTCGACAATTTCAGGGTAAAACATTTACCTTCAATTTCATACTGAACCAAAAAAATGTCTCCACTTTCCTCTCAAGAAAAACATTGAAAATTAGAAGCAATGGAATGTATTTTAAGCAACATCATAGGGAAGGTGACAAGTAAACCTTTAAAGATTTGTGTATAGCACTTCAAATTAGCCGAAATGGTTTTCAACTAATATGCAATCAAACGCATCAATAATAAAAACAAGGATATGTATACATAACCAAGTTTAACAAAATATGAACTGGTATTTGAATAAAGGAGAAATACGACAAGACTCTGGTCATAAAACAATATATATATCGTTCAAGAGAAACCACCATAGTAAAAAAAAAACAACAACAACATGATGCAGGAGCATCAGCTCCGAAAAACACATTGTATTTTATCTAAGCTAGGGGGTTTCATGTTTTAAAATTTCATGTAAATATTAATATTATTTTGAGTGATTAATTATATTTTAATTAATCATTTGTGAGAATTTGTAAATATGAGAGAAATTAGTTTCTAGATTATTTAGAATTAATGATGGAGCCTAAGTTAGAATTAGTTTCTAAGTCTTAGGGATAAGAATCTATCTTTTATGGATGTTGAGAGATTTAGGGGTTTGATGAGGAATTGAAGGGACAAAGCATTTAATTAGATCATTTTAAAAATTGTATAAATTCAGCAAAGCCTCAAAGGCAATTAGGTAGATAGGGTAGAATAGAAAGGAGAAGTAAAGCTTGGGCAGCCAAGGCTTGTAAGCCTTCGGCAATTGTAAGGCCATCATTGTCGCACATCCGGCAAAGACAAAGTCTGTAAGTGCTTTCATTGTTAATGTAAAAAGTGGTTTCAGAGTTGTGTAGTTTGATTTCTGGAGTGGAATATATCTGCTGCAATTGGGTTTAAATGAAGAATGCCTGTTTTATATAATTTGGTTGAGAAATCGTTGTTTATGAGTTCATTGCAAACCTATTGAAGACAGAAGACATTGAATCAAACATTAAATCTTGTGTGAATGGTTAATTTGCAATGTAATGGGAAATCGATTTGAATAATCGATGTTGTAATTGGTTTGTATTATGACTCTGCACTGGTTTAAAGGAATTGGTATTATTAATATCAATATTGTAGTAATGATAGAATGTGGTGATGGAAGATGATTGGGTTTCTGTTTTAATACAAGAATTTAAATCTATTTCTGAGAATCGATGTTGTGATACAGAAATCATGTTAAATTCCCAAATGAATGGAGTTAAATGTATGTAAAAAGCGTTGTCTGGAATCAATAGCTGACAGAGGTCGATGTGCAAGCGAGTGAGTGGTAAGCTGGATGATAAAAGGTTGAGTTGAGTTTTGTTTTGCAGAAGTGCCGGAGAAGAATAAAAGCCCTGCGCAAGCCTGGAACATCTTCAAGAAAAGAGCGCTGAGTGAATTTGATTCACACATTGGGGAACTGCAGCTACGTTGGCTGATAAAGACCATGAGATGAACAACTTTGAAAGGCATTTGGACGGCGTATTGATCAGTCTTGACAGTGGCACGAATTGCCAGACACAGCAAAGGTAATGCATGTTGAAACTTTGTGAAGAACTGTGGTTGATTGTAAGTTGGGTAAAGGATTCCATATAAATTTGGAGCATCCATTATTTACCATGGAAATCGATACAAGTTTAGATCCTTCGCTGTGATGATTGATTGTATTTAACACATATTTCAAAGTTGAATGGATTGTTGTTAGGTTGACTGAAAGAATCGATGCCCAAGGAAAAATCAATACAAATTTTTAATTAGCACTCCTTTGATTGCTAAGCATTCAACCAGTCAACGACTTCAGTTTGCCTTTCTGTATATTTAAACAATTCTGCTTTGCAATAGCGTGGAAGTGATGTGAAAGGATTTTGTAAAATTGTGATGGTTATATGTCCATGTAGACAGAAGTCCAATTGCAGGTTTTGAAATCGTGGACTTCACATAAACCATTATCCTCATTTACTCGGCAACCGGCTTCAATAGTGACTCTGGTTTTCACTGTGTGCTGCATAAAATCAAATTCAATTAATGTTGAATTCATACGCTGTTTGGTTCGTTGTGGGACCATTGTTGTATTGGGTTATATGAATGCGAATTCAAGGTGTCTGGTGGGTGTTTATTCTTGAACAAATTCGAGTTGAATATTTAATCTGCTAAATTATATATACATGATTGATATTGGGTCGAAATACAGAGTTTTGTGCTGGTTGGGTCGATTAATATAATGTCGAATGGAATATGGGCGCATTGTTTCATGGGTTCAAGTCATATATGCATGAATTGAGTCATTGGATTTGATTGAAGATTTCAGAAGTTGTGAATTTACCATGAAGGAGGAAACTCTCATATACAGAGATTGATTGATTGTGAAATGGTTTTATAACCATAATCTGAAAGATAGCTTCTGCATACTAAAGGGAAAGTGTGAATTTGCAGGTAATTTCTGTTCTGATTTGGGTAAAAAAAGCTGAGAAGATGTTTATATGCACAAAATATGGAGATCCTGGTTTTGCAGGTTGGTACTGCATCATTTGGTATCAGAGCTTGGCTCTGAATGAAAGTTCTTGAAAAACGTTGAAGACTGAATTTGAATTTATACCAAATTTTGCGTGGAGAAGTAACTCTTGGTTATGCATTCGAACAGAATAGAATTCTGTTTTGATTGGTAAAATTCGATATGAGTTGTATGAGTGATTGACAAATTGCAGGCAATAAGTGCAGGGATAAATTATGACAGCGTTTATGAAGTAGCAGATGTGCATGCAGGCAAAGGAGATCAGATTCTAATCTGACAGTCAAGCAACCAGAATGCAGCTGAATGAATGAAGAATTGTGCAGGTATTGTGTTGTTTAATTTTGATTTGAGTTTTACTGACAAAGAAATGGAATGAGGATTGATGGTTGCAGAAATGAAGTATCTCAGCAAAGGAGATCAAGGGTTAGTAATGAAAGAAGTTGTTAATGATTTTTGAGTGGAAGAAACTCAGCAAAGAACGAATTATTGCTGACAGCTGAAGTTTGCCAGAGGATTGGAAAAGAGGATCAGATTCTAAAATCTGATTGATAGTAGTTGAATATCGAGAAATTGTGCAGAGGAAGCATAAAGATTTGCTGAAACAGATTTGCAGGAATTAATTGAAGTGCAGGTGAATGGAAGGACAAGATCGGACGAGATCTTGGAGGTAAGATGATATGGTTTTATTTGGATTTGAAGAATAGAATATTGTAGTCTTTGCATTGAAGTATTATTGCAGCTCCCAAAAGGCAATGTGTTTAGAATTGCTAACAGATAAAGAAAACTGGTGAAAGTTTCTTAGTGAAAACATAGATGTGGCAGAACCTTGAGGAATTCCAACAGAGATTGGATAAGGAGGACAGTTGTGAAAAGGCAGATGAGTTGGAGCCCAGGAAGAGCAAAGAGAAGTGCTCAAAGGAGGTTCGAGAGATAGAGAACCAATTGCTTACCAAAAGACTGAGTGAGGAGAGCTTGGTGAGGTAAGTGGCGGCAGGACAGGACTTGCTGCTGAAGAGGCTTTAGTGCAACTCATAGTAAAGTGAGTGAGGGACTCATAGAGATGGAAAGGATAATGACTAGTGACAGTCGTAACAAAGGTTCTGAAATAAACTACAGCAGAAGACAAAAGGAAAAGGATGCCAAGGCAATTGGCATACAGAGACAATTAAGCAAAGAGGAATATGAGAGGGAGAAGGCTAAGATAGTAGTTTAGCTTGAGGTGTTAATGGAGATGTTGCAAAGAAATGAGGAAGACCAGAAGCATGGTTATGTCATGAGAAAGAAGTTGAAGTGGCAGAGGCTACAAGAGAAGAGGAATCATCAGGTGAATATGCAGTTGATAAAGGAACTAAGGGAACTTGAACAGGTTATTGATGCCAGACAGAGGATAGAGAAGCTCGAAAGAGTTGAGCTACAGCAAAATGAAGATACTGAAGAAGATGTTGAAGTTTCGATATGTTACCCAGAGAGTGGACCATTACTTTTTGAAAGTGATGAAGAGCTAGAGGAGTTGAATCATATGAATGATTCGAAGCAGCCCGAAGACTTGATGACTGAAGCATCAAATAAGACTGTAAGGTCTTGTGATTTTAAAACTAATGATTTGTGTGTGATTGTAGGTTTGGAAGAAGATAGGCAGTCTTTTGAAGTTGTCAAAGATGTGAAAGAATACCTTCCAGAAAATGAAAGTTTTGAAGCAGAATATGATAAAGAGGCTGGGAAAGAATCAATTCACTACAGTGGACAAATGTTGGAAGACATCATTGAAATAGCTGATGAGAAGGGGAGACTAGCTGACAGTCTCAAGAGTTCTTTGAGTTTGGATCAGCATACTGATATGCTGACAGAAGAAGAGAAATCAACGCAACATACTGAAGTGTTGCTAAAGGGAAAAGAGGTACAGAGGCCTTATTTTTTTTATTATAATGATTGTCTTATGATTGAAGATGTTGTTGCAGACGCTGGAACATATTTGGCACAAGTGGATAGCCAAATGAAAGAAGGAGAGGAAGAACATCTACTAAAGGATGTTAAGGAGAGATTGTTGAAGAAGGATGACAAAGCAGTTGTCATAAATGATAATCAAGAAGAAATTGACAGATGCAGAAAACAGAGGCAAGAAATTGTTCTAAAAGACGATGTAGCAGCAGCAGAAAAGGTGCAAAACAGCAGTAAGGGTGAAAAGGAAACGATCAAAACAAGTAAAGAACAAGCAAGAATGAGAGTTCAGCAATCAAGAGATGGAAACAATCAGCAAACAGAGGACATACTGGACAGAGAAATTGAGTTGATAAGGAGGTTAATGATAAAACCATCCCAGAGAAAGACGGCAATAAGAAAGAAAAGGAAAGACAACAAGAGGAAGACAGTAGCAGACTTGGAAGGCAAAGCAAGTGGAGCACTACAACACAAAATATAGAAACCTAGAAGACAACAGCAGATAACAACAGCAGTAAAGCAATTGACAAGCAAGGAAAATAAAATTTGGGATCCAGGAGGAGATAATTATCCAGACTTATGACCAGGTGGTCATGAATTTTCTTACATGGGGAGTCTGATGCAGGAGCATCAGCTCCGAAAAACACATTGTATTTTATCTAAGCTAGGGGGTTTCATGTTTTAAAATTTCATGTAAATATTAATATTATTTTGAGTGATTAATTATATTTTAATTAATCATTTGTGAGAATTTGTAAATATGAGAGAAATTAGTTTCTAGATTATTTAGAATTAATGATGGAGCTTAAGTTAGAATTAGCTTCTAAGTCTTAGGGATAAGAATCTATCTTTTAGGGATGTTGAGAGATTTAAGGGTTTGATGAGGAATTGAAGGGATAAATCATTTAATTAGATCATTTTAAAAATTGTATAAATTCAGCAAAGCCTCAAAGGCAATTAAGCAGATAGGGTAGAATAGAAAGGAGAAGTAAAGCTTGGGCAGTGAAGGCTTGTAAGCCTTTGGCAATTGTAAGGCCATCACTGTCGCACATCCGGCAAAGACAAAGTCTGTAAGTGCTTTCATTGTTAATGTAAAAAGTGGTTTCAGAATTGTGTAGTTTGACTTCTAGAGTGGAATATATCTGTTGCAATTGGGTTTAAATGAAAAATGCCCGTTTTATATAATTTGGTTGAGAAATCGTTGTTTATGAGTTCATTGCAAACCTATTGAAGACAGAAGACATTGAATCGAACATTAAATCTTGTGTGAATGGTTAATTTGCAATGTAATGGGAAATCGATTTGAATAATCGATGTTGTAATTGGTTTGTGTTGTGACTCTGCCCCGGTTTAAAGGAATTGGTATTATTAATATCAAAATTGTAGTAATGATAGAATGCGGTGATGGAAGATGATTGGGTTTCTGTTTTAATACAAGAATTTAAATCTATTTCTGAGAATCGATGTTGTGATACAGAAATCATGTTAAATTCCCAAATGAATGGAGTTAAATGTATGTAAAAAGCGTTGTCTGGAATCAATCGCTGACAGAGGTCGATGTGCAAGCGAGTGAGTGGTAAGCTGGATGATAAAAGGTTGAGTTGAGTTTTGTTTTGCAGAAGTGCCGGAGAAGAATAAAAGCCCTGCACAAGCCTGGAACATCTTCAAGAAAAGAGCGCTGAGTGAATTTGATTCACACATTGGGGAACTGCAGCTACGTTGGCTGATAAAGACCATGAGATGAACAACTTTGAAAGGCATTTGGACGGCGTATTGATCAGTCTTGACAGTGGCACGAATTGCCAGACACAGCAAAGGTAATGCATGTTGAAACTTTGTGAAGAACTGTGGTTGATTGTAATTTGGGTAAAGGATTCCATATAAATTTGGAGCATCCATTATTTACCGTGGCAATCGATACAAGTTTAGATCCTTCGCTGTGATGATTGATTGTATTTAACACATATTTCAAAGTTGAATGGATTGTTGTTAGGTTGACTGAAAGAATCGATGCCCAAGGAAAAATCAATACAGATTTTTAATTAGCACTCCTTTGATTGCTAAGCATTCAACCAGTCAACAACTTCAGTTTGCCTTTCTGTATATTTAAACAATTCTGCTTTGCAATAGCGTGGAAGTGATGTGAAAGGATTTTGTAAAATTGTGATGGTTATATATCCATGTAGACAGAAGTCCAATTGCAGGTTTTGAAATCGTCGACTTCACATAAACCATTATCCTCATTTACTCGGCAACCGGCTTCAATAGTGACTCTGGTTTTCACTGTGTGCTGCATAAAATCAAATTCAATTAATGTTGAATTCATACGCTGTTTGGTTCGTTGTGGGACCATTGCTGTATTGGGTTATATGAATGCGAATTCAAGGTGTCTGGTGGGTGTTTATTCTTGAACAGATTCGAGTTGAATATTTAATCTGCGAAATTATATATACATGATTGATTTTGGGTCGAAATACAGAGTTTTGTGCTGGTTGGGTCGATTAATATAATGTCGAATGGAATATGGGCGCATTGTTTCATGGGTTCAAGTCATATATGCATGAATTGAGTCATTGGATTTGATTGAAGATTTCAGAAGTTCTGAATTTGCCATGAAGGAGGAAACTCTCATATACAGAGATTGATTGATTGTGAAATGGTTTTATAACCATAATCTGAAAGATAGCTTCTGCATACTAAAGGGAAAGTGTGAATTTGCAGGTAATTTCTGTTCTGATTTGGGTAAAAAAAGCTGAGAAGATGTTTATATGCACAAAATATGGAGATCCTGGTTTTGCAGGTTGGTCCTGCATCACAACAACCAAAAACAACAACTTTATGTCCATGGAGTATGAGGGTTAAATGAATAAACCCCAATACAAGCCATATTCGTCCACAAGTTGGATAATATTCAAAAGCCCAACTAGGGTTTTCTTAGGAACAAATATTACATGTCAGATAATACAGTAACAGAGACACGCTGACAAATATTTTGCATACAACTACTAATACAAGTCCGACAAAGATCTATACCAACATTTCCCTATTATAAAATTATTATATCGAACATTAAGACAAAAAAAAATAAGTTGTAGGTTGAGAAACCCTAACTTTATTAAGAGAAATGTATTAAAAATTATGGTAAACAATTAAAAAACACAACACTCTAACTAGTAGAGAAGGGAATAAACCCAAATGGGTTTGAGCATGAGGGTTTGAAACCCTCGCATTTCTTACAATATCAAATGTATATATATATTCTAGAAAAACCTTAAAAAACAGTGGACACTGGTTTTACACCAATTATAAATCTAAATAATGAGAAAATTATGTCAAACAAAAAGGAGTGAAAGGTTCAAAATTATTTTACCTTGAAATGTTGACACGGAAGTTGCAAAACGTTCTGCATTTGCCATGGCAGGCTTTTGTCCCAAATTTGATCTGGGCATCTTTTACATAAAGATTATCGACAAAAATTATGAAGGGCTTTCAAAGGAAAAGTGTTCTGATAGGGAAACATGCCCTTCATCCACCTGCAAAAACCAGTAGAACCAAAATATAGTCGTAAATTTATAAAAAGTTTTAGAAACAAGTAAAATTTTGCCAAGGAAGAGTTGTAAGGGTAATATAATCACCTCACGGTGTGTCGCGACTAAGACGAATGAATAAGTGTACTCAATAAGCGAGCAACTTGATGACAAATTAATGTAACATTGTAAAATTCAAAGGAAAATGCAACCCTAACCTCCAATTGCATAGCCAATAACTTGGTGGATAAAACAAATGGAAATGACAAAGGAAAGTGAATGAACCATAGTCAACACAACCACGAAAAAACCTAAAAGATTATCTATCGTTGATCTCGTTTCAATTCATCTCCAACATCTGTTTGTTAGGTCAAATGTACCTAGACATGGAGCCATCAATGCGAACCACGTGTATTCGTAGAAATTTCTAGAGAGGCTCCGACATTTTTCATAAGCCTTAGGTTAAGGATAATACCACATTCATAATGTGATATAGGGGTTTATATAAAATATCAAAACATTGTGTCAAGCCACCAAGAGTATTATCAATCTGAAACACGAGCTATGTTTACGACATAGGCTACATAAATATGTTATAGATTATTAATAAGTGACAAAATGTAGCATGTGTATTGTGTTATATGGTAATAATACAAATATACCAAATGTGATGCAAATTACAAAGGTAGTCCCAAAAGTTATTAATAGATGCAAATCATAGTTAAGAGATGGATAAGGAAATCTATATTTTTAATAAAAAAGTATGTTTAAGGACAAAGCATTTAGAATTCCTCCATATATATAAGCATTTAGAATTCCCCAATATACAAAAAATATTACAAAATGTAAAGTAGATGATATCATCATTGTTTGGATGGTAAATGTTTATGCATAAAACCTTCAAAGGTCGACAGAAATGCTCATTCATGAGAAATCTGTAGTAAAGGAAAAAAATATATGTTCGTTATAATTTTGTAGTGGTAGTATAACACTATATAGAGGTCAAGAGTTTCAAATTCATTAAACTTTTAAGATGGTATCATTGAAAAAGAGGCGGAAAACTTTTACTAAAAGGAAACTTGTTATTGTAAAAAAAAAATAGTATGTATATGAGGGACATTACACAAACAATTGTCATCAATGGATTTCTCATTGACAGGTTGACCATTTTATCTCCCAATCTAAGAAGTGATAAGAGGTATTTGACTTCCTAGTAAGGAAAGTTTGATCGGAAGAAATGATTGGCCCAACTACCATTTATTACAATAGCTAATGAGTAAGTATTTGTCTACTTTTTCTACTTTTTGATGAAATTTTTGTAACAAAGAAAGAATAGCCTGAGAATTTAAAGATTCTCATGGTTGTCCCTCGATCTCTTCAATCAAATTAAAACTACAACATTGTCTATAAGAACATCTTTCTCTACTCGAGCTAGAGAGGATGATTAATTGTAATTTTCATTTTGAATTTCTACTAATACAAAGTTTGTGGTTCTATTATGCTATGTGCATATTGTGTATTACTAACTTAGGCATTCTATTTATTCCTAAGGAGGTAGGCCTCCCTCCTTAGTCAATTATTGCTTGTAGCTACACACATTAGCTTTTAGTTTATCTGTGTTTTTGTTAATTACTATGTTTCTTTATGCTCATTAATTTGATTACTAACTTAGCTTGATAATGAAAATTTGTGTTTCACTTATTCTATTTTCCCAAATTTGCAGTATTACCTCTAATATATCATGTTGGATTGGATTATGTGCATTAAAGATTGTCAACATTCTACCATTTCATATGCATTTTTGTTGGAGGGATTGGAATCATCAAAAACCTTGAACAAGTCACCATTTACTACATGTGTGATTTATTTATGCGTGTGTGATTTGCTTTCTAACTATGTGGATTGTCATACTTGTGTTGGCGGTTACAACATTAACCTTCCCGATCTTACTATGCAAAAGTGTTTGATTTGCTTTCCTACAAAAGTAGTTTAGTTATTCTAACTATGTTGGGGGTTACAACATTAATCTTCCTAATCCCACTGGCTAGAAGTGTCTTATTTGTATTATACAAGTGTGAACTTTAAATTCCTATAATTGTGATTTGCTTTCCTCAGTGAATTGTAAAATAACATTTATATCTTGCTCTAAAGCACTCCTTTAGGATACTAAAATCTCATTGGCAGTTAACAGAATTGTACTAGCATATACAATGCATGACAGTCGAAAGAACTATATGAGCCTTTTATTGATAATTAAATGCACAATTTCTCATTTATCTGCTAAGTAATTAGGAGGTCATTAAAGAACCTGTAATTTTTCACGTCATTGTCGAGGAATTGTCAATAGAATTGCCATTGTTTTGTTGCTTGATTTAATTAATAGTTTTGAATAATTAATGTGATGTATTTCGTTTAATTTTTTCGTTACAAAAGTTTGTTTTAGAAATAATGTCATTTTAAATTTCCATGCGCAGAGTTAGAGACAAACAAGGTATATTTTGTTAGCTCCACCAAAAATACCCACAATACAAATAGTGGAGGGAAATTTAAAGAAGAAATTGGGTACAGTCACTTGAACTATTTAACTCCTACAACAAGCTCCCTTGGAAATAAGAAACCTATATCCTCTTTTTAGGGACCCAAAATTGTACAAGTTTCACCTTTTGCACAAACATAAATCATGTTTCGTGAAGGTCTTGTTATCCTCCACAATGTCCCGGGTTGAGAGGAGATCGACGGAGGTAATTACAGACCAAGCTTTTAGTTTTGTAGCTAGCCCTACCAAACCAGAGAGGGCTCTCTCTATGAAATCTTGACCAACAGATGACTATGATGTAAAGGATTTTACGTTAGATAACTAGGCTCGGGTGGGTTTTGGAAAATTTAGGGTTTTGTTGCTGGATAAGGGAGAAAAACTAGGTAGCTAGGTCAGAGGATCAAAGGGTTACATCAGCAAAGATATGAAGGAGAAATGTAGTAGTACTTTTGTGATGGATCTTAGGGTTTGTCGGTGTAGTATGGTGTTCAGAAGAAGCATAAAGGTCTTAATGAGCATGAAACATGAATTCATTAAGCAAGAGAAAAAGTAACACATAATAATTTTCCATCAAAACAGAGCTTATTGCAAGAATTTTGTTTATAAATTGTAAGAAAAACCATTTGAAGAATTGATAAATGAAAAGAGAAGGTGAATATCTTTCATGTAAATCTATAACAGAGAAAAAGCAACATCACAAACTTACTGCACATGAAATCCTAAATAATAGTTGCAAATTGTGTCCTTTGATTTCTAGAAATGTCAAATACAAGCTACAATAGTTTTCTCCTCAGATGTCCAACCTGTTCTATGACTGAGAAACTAATACATGTAGACCAAAACAGCCTCTCCCCACTCTCAGGGGTCGAATCCATGACTCTAGGAACTGTTCCATGAGGTGTTCTAACCAAACCCTAATGTCTAAGGAATTTGAAACAACTTCTACAATTAACTTTGATTGCAATCTCTCTCATAAATGAACCTCAATTTACATCAAAAAAAATACCAACCATTCATTAATACATCATATTTACATTTCCTCTTACCCTCACATTCATCTGCTTCACCATTTTGAATTTTACCAAAGTCAAACCAGAAATTACAAAAATTACACAGTGACAATTTCACAAGAAACTCATAAATTTCCAAATGCGCAACAAGCTTTTGGAGGCCATTTTTTATTGCCTTAAGGAAGTCCAAATCATGATATGAAGCTTGTTCTGGAAATATGAGAGTGTCAATGTCTTTAGAGTATTTTTGCACTCAAAATGACTCATTTGTGGCTGAGATTTGGCCATTTCCCCAAGATGTCTCCAGGTGCGCAATGAAATGGAAAAAGAGAGGCGGAAAGGTGATTTTTAGCCTCTTTTTTGCAAAATTGTCGAAAACTGAGTCGTCGACCAGGAAAGTGAGAAAATGGGTTTTGAGAGGAGGTCACAAGATTTCCAAAAATTCTGAGTTTTTATCATTTAGGGCTTTGAGGAAAAAACGCAGCGTGAGTTCTCTGCTCACTTAGACAGAAATTGCCAAAAACTGAGAATTTGCACGAGTTTGCACCAAAACACAAAACTTTCTCCAAATTCTCTCAAAATTTGTCCAAATATGCATGATGAGGTGTTTTATGCAACCATGGATGCATCAGCAAGAAACTCTAACTTACCCTTATCCTTTTGGTTGATTATGGTTTCCTTGAGTTTGGCCTTCAATTACTTGACTCTGACCTTGGCAACCTGATTCCTTGTGTCATAAACTTATAATGGGTGGCCATCTTCTTTTGCAACTTGTTATCCCTATTTGCCTTGTCAAGGAGCTTCTTGTTGAAAATAGCAACAAGAAATGCTAAAAATAGAAGTGTTATAAATATAGTTTGGGTACCAGTGCTCGATTGAGAAACAGGGAATGAAAAATGGAAGTGCTAAAAATAACATTGCTATTTTTAGCAGTTCAGGATGGATTCCAATTTTATTCAGTCCCTAGACTAAAATAGGAAGTAAAATTCGAATTTGAACTTCATAGTTGTTTGAAAATAAATTAATTAATCCACCATGAGTTAATTAGTTGTGAAAAATCAAACATGAAGTCTATGTGAGGACGTGCAACAGTTTCTCCATTAATTGAGGAATTTATCCATCAGTTAAAGAGATAAGGATGAGTTCTAATTTGAGTTGTAATTAGTTGGCTCAGTTAATTGAGTCAAGTCCAATTAGATTGATTTAAACAGATTGTTTAAATTAATGCAAGTTCAGTTAGTTAATGCATGCTTGCATATAACTGCTGCACTTCAGATAACTGAATATTCTCTCATGAATAACTCATGCATGTCAGTTCAGACAGAGACCCAGTTGAGATCAAAGGAGGGAAAATGTACTATAGTTGGATGGATTTTTCCTATAAAGGAAACTCATCCATGGAGAAGGATTCATCTCCTTCAGGATTGCGTAGTTAGATCAGAGGTTAGTGAGTGTGTGAAGAGGCCAATTCACACAAGTGGCTGCACTAGACCCCAATCAAAATTGCACAAAGAAATAGGAGGCTTGGAGGGCAGAGGAGAAGGTTTGAGAGAGGCCTATGACTGTCTATGAACAGTAGAGTGATTGCAGAGAGAGCAGGATAGCTTGTGAGCTGATTCTTTTTGTAATCCGGACTATATTTCCACTTGTATGATAATACAAAGTTGGGTTTTTAGGCTGAGGCTTTCCCCGGGTTATTTCTTCTATGTTATGTGTGATTGATTCCTTCTTATCAGTTATATGTGTTCAATTGATCTTACTCAATTTGATTAAGCTTCCGCATAATTGGTTGTAGAAGTAGATCAAGTATTTTGCTTTAGTCTATTGCATAATCCGTTGATCTACAGTGGGAATTTCTACACTTCTTAAGGCGGCAATTGACCTTTTCAAGCCAGATCTCCCTGTCTTCATTTCTTTCCATAACAATCTTCTCCTCAAAGATTAACTCTTCCATTGGTGACTTTTGTTCTTTTTATTTCTAAAGTGCCTTCCTAAGACCCCTTATTCTTGATCTTTTTCTTGCCACATGTTCTTCATGCTGCTCAAGGTCTTCATGGTCCACCGGTGCCTTACCCTTCATCTCTTGTTTCTTGACTTTGAATTGTTCTTTCTCCATAGCTAGTTGTTGTGCTTTAAGTTGATTGTTTTCTTGCTCAAGGAATGAAATGATGAATTTAGCCCTTTGCCAAATTGTCCTTGAGCTCCATGATCTAAGAATCATTCTTTTTGATGACTTGTTGCAGGTTTTGAGGCTCATCTTGTGCCTCAGAGTCAACTAGGTCAAAATCATGCTCAATGAACTCCTCATCATGCAAAAAAGCCTCATGTTGTGATGGTGATCCTTGTTTTGCTGATCTAGTAGGCTTGGCCCCTTCCTCAATTTGAGGAGAAAAGATAAGCCTTTTGCCTCTCTGATATGTCTTGGTCACCACAAGTCTAGGTGCCTTGGAAACCTCATCATGCTTGCTTGATGACCCAACCTCCATTGATTATGTTGACATAGTTGGGTGCAGGCTTGGTGAAGTAGTTATATGCATTTTTTAGGCTGCCTCAATAAAAGTGTCCCATGTCATGTTCTTCTCTATCAACCGATGGAGAACTGTAACCTTTATCAGGCTATGATGAAAGATACTGGGATAATGCACTTTGCCTTTCAATTGCACCTTTTCAGACATCTTGGTTAAGCTCCTATACAAGTAACTGCACAAATTGAGAGACTTAGCTATTGTAAAGTGCATGAGAATAATTTCATGACAGCCTTCATTAATGCTGCATATCTCTCCAACAAATATCTGAATAGGCAAACATCTGAGTGAGTTTCTTTATACTGTGATTTCAGGTAGGGTTTGTACTCTTCTAGGTCTAGGTTCATGCCTTTGAACCAACTTTCACCATGGTTTGGCATGCCTGTAGCTTGAGAGATAGCATTCACTAAAAACATGAAATCAATCCCTGCAATGGTGATCTTATCTTCCTTCAAGGTGAGGGCAAATATACTTGTGAGATGCTCATGGTAACCTACTTCCTGCACTCTTTGACAAAACCCTAAACAATTCACATCTTCAAAGTATTTAATGACAAATGGGGAAGAGGTGATTTCATTGTAATTAGAGGGCTCAAACCTCAGTATCTTTCCCCCCTTGTTGTACTTCCTCTTCTTTGATGGTGATGAGTTAGGCTCCATACTTCAAACCCTAGGTGAAAGGCAAGCAAAAACAGTGAAATTTGCTGCTGCGAGGGAATGAGGTGGTATGAGGGACTTGGGAGTTGGCTAAATTTTTTAAGAAATTTAGGAGGGTAGGGTATGATGTTAGTGAGTAGGGGAAGAAGGAATTTTTGGAAATGAGTGAGGGGAGCGGGTGGAAAAGATCAAAACACATGCCTACCCTAGAAAGAGATAGGGTAGACTAGGATTTAGAGGAAAATGATAGAAAATGAGGGAAAAAGGATTTGTGATGGAGGGAGATGATAGTTGCAAATAGAGGTGTAGGGATAAGGAATCTAGCGTTTAGGGAAGAAATTCATCATTTGAATAAAACCATGAAAATCATGTAAACCCTAGGAGAAGAAGTATTTGATCAATTTCTTGACATATGAGGCAAAGGAGGGCATGAAAATGATTAAACTTACTTGTTATAGAGCCTTGAGGATGAAATGACTGAAGAGGAGCTTTGGAAAACGAATTTTGGTGGTGAAACACCAATTCTGGAGAACTCTGCCCTGTGCACAGCGAAGGCTTCCTGTGCGCAGCGTGTTGTCCGGGTGCGCAACATGGGCTCTCTGTGCGCAGCGAGCTGTATTCCAACCCGCTTTTGGAGGCCTTAAACTGCTCCAAATTGTGAACTTGATAGCTCGTTGGAAATATCTTCAATTATGCTACAATATGGATGCCTCAATATTGTAATTTGGACACTCAAGCAGGGAGAAAAATTGATTTTCCCAAGGTCACTCCAAAAATGCAAGTGTGTATCTAACAAAAGCACAACGCCAACTTGCAGAGCACTTTTAATTGCCTTCCTGGAGGATTTTTGGGTTGAAAGTGATATGGTTGGAAATATTATGATGTATGCTACACAATAGAGTCCTTAAGAACTGCCAACACCTGCTCCTAATCCCTGAAAAATTGTCTTGAAGTTAAGTTGTCCAGAAGTGTAACAACTCTCTCGTAGCAAGTGTAGTTTGGGCATTTCTCTCAAATCATAATACCTGTGCATAAGATGAAGGAGGTTTTTTTTTGTTGGCCTATCATTGACAAAAACCTCTTTAACTTTTGTAAAATGCTTCTCCATTTGGTCAGAAACATATTTTGAAGAAAAAGTGTCGCTATGAGAAATGATGAGATGAGGTAGTGTATTGCAGCATTGTCTTATTTGAAATAAAACATTACCTTTACCTTTATTTTGCTTTCCCTAAGCTTCTAACTCCCTTTACCCACTGACTCACATGATGGACATGTTTTTGTTTTTGACATATGGTATCATGATGACACATGGAGTGAAACCCTAGACCATGACCCGAAATGAGGAATTTTACCATTTCATGACGCAATACATTTAAATGAAGACATGATACCTCGAAGAAGACAATGACCATGATGAGTGATGAAGACCATGAGTAAGTGAAGGGAGTAGTAGTGACCTAGACACAACAGCCAGTGACCAAATTTTTATTTGAAGACTCACTGAAATGACAAAAAATTTACTTGACACCCTAACAACACCTTGTAAGAGCATATTTGATCATTGTTGACTGACATGACTAGCAGGCATTAACATTGGCTCCAGCTAGGGATGGCAGCTCCTTGGAGGTGTCAAGAACACTGTAGACCAGGTAGCCTTATTCATTGGGCATGGAGTCAAAATGCAAATACCAAAATCAAACTAAAAATTGACTAACTAACTGAACTGACTTGACTATAAAAAACATACTGACTGAACTTACTTATGGCAGAAGACCATCGAGATCATAGGGTCTTCACCTTGGGCTTCAAATCCTGATGATAACCACTCACTTGCTGAAGATATATATACAATCATGTGAAATGATCCCTCCAGTGTAACCAATCCAGCAAATGGCTACTTACTTGAATTATGCTTGTACTTTCCTTGAGGAGGCAGAAAAAACAAAAGCTAGGCCACTGCAAGTGTCCATTGAACATGTGTACATGATCCATAAATATAATAAAACTCATCTCCCTTGATGACTACAACAACTTAACAAAAGGATCTTGAAACTCGTGAATGACTACCTTTTCTTGATGATTAACAACGAGACAAGAATCTTATTCCTTTTTAGACATGGTTGTTTTATAAAATTAAGTTTGTCATTCTCAAGCTAAACAGATGTAGATTGCAATTTTTTTTATGAACTTCGTAATGCGACTCGTGCTGAACAAGACAATGAAGGCAGGTGCTTGATCAAATTCGTGTCATGTTTGTTTTGAAGCTCATAGTTGACTAATGGAGAAGGGCTTTGACTACATATATCACCCACAACATCAACTATTGGATCAAGGAGAACTTGCGAGGACTGCTGCAACTTGTCATACATTCGTTCCAATGAGACTACATGATTTTCTATAAACTCTTCATGTTCCACACTTTCGGCTACATTTTCAAACTGAATGTTGCTTGGTAACAATGATTGTGGACTGGAAAAATGTTCATTATTACAAACAACAGTCTCAACAACTTCAGGAGAAGGTTGTCTACTGTTGTTAACTTACTTATTTGCTTCCTTGGTAACCTTATAGTTTGCTCTTATTATTTCGAAAGAAGAGAAACACAAAGGTAAGGAGTCTTGGTCAAGAATTTCATGGTCTTCTCCATTCTCCATGTGAAAACTGAAAGACTATTGATTTCTAATCTTAGGAAAGTTTTCTCTCAGTAATTGAAATGAAGTAAAACATAAAGGCAAAGACCTTTCACCTAATTTGAAATTTTCTAGATTCTCTTCATTACTGTCATGATTGATATGCATAGGCTGAGTGCTACATCTGAGATGCTGTAATGAAGATTCTTCCTCCCAAAAACATGTCGTTGATTGCCTTGTAGAGTCAACCTCTATTTCAACAACATAATCATCATCATATTCATCGTACTTAGGAAAATCAGGTTTAGGAGAAATGTCACCAAACATGAACATTGAAAAAGAAGACAATTTTTCTTCATGTTGATCTATAAATCCAGTTTTAGGATTGTCCTCAAGCGAATACATAAAATCATAAGCTTCTAGCTCCCAGCAACATGGGTCAACAACGAAATAATTTGGACCAGCAACTTCTTCTTCTTCTGCAATAAGTGAGACATGGTGCTTCTGAACAACAAATCCATCTCTCATGATGATCTTTTGCATCATTTCTTCCATTGTACTTATCAAAATGTTGAGCTTCACTTCTGGAGATGTTAGATGTTCCTTCTTTATGTTCTCCCTCACTTCTTCTTTCAACTTTGATCTTTTGACCAACAAATTAGCTTCCACAGCTATTGCACTGTCCTGCATTTCTTTGAGTGTGGTAGGATCCCTTTCTCTCAATTGAAATGCCATTTCCAGATCAAAGGCATCCGGGTAGTGTAAGAGAGCTAAACCGGGTGGCGGTTTGATATCAGCAGGGATTGAATGGTATACTTGATTGAACCTGGCTAAAAAGTGTTGCACTGTTTCTCCTGGTTGTCTTTCCAACTGATTATATTCTTCTAAAATTAGAAAAGGATTCCTCTTGATCACCCATCTATCAAGGAATACTTTCACAAACTGATGGAAATAAAAAATGCTTGCAGCTGGTAAGTTCTTAAACCATTTCTTAGCTTCACCTTGCAAAGATAAAGCAAAAATCCTGATACTGACATCATCTTCTTCAACCTCAAAAAGGTCAAGAAAATTTTCAAAATTCTGAATGTGTTTCTCAGCAGTGATGTTACCATATTCTCCATCAAACCTGGGAAGATATTTATAATAATTTTGAAGGAAATCATGGAGTATAGGAGGTAATATGAGTGGATTGTATCTATGTGGAATTTTACAAGGTGTAGGAGTATGTATAGAAGCTATAGGATTAGTCTTGATCTCTTGAGGCTTATCAAGTTGAAGATGGTCATCATAAGATTTGGAAGAAGGGTCTTGACCAAGATCAAAATTTATATTCACAATCTTCAAAGGAAAGGAATCAAATGCGGGTTTGGGATCTTTTCTTAAATACAGTATACTCTGGAAAACCTTCTTGACATTCTCAGGGAAGAAAAGAAATAATTTACAACAAATAACATGAAGTCTTGGATGAAAGTCCAACTTGAATACCTGATCATCCAATATTGTCCTTTCATTTTTCTATTGGTAAGGTTCATCCTCCAGTGGAGTCTTCGAATTAAATTTGAAACTGATTTGGAGTCGCCAGGTGAATGATTTCAGCCTTCCTATCTATGACCGCTATCCACCATCAAAAAATCAGATATGATCCTTGTCATTCCTTCCCAGGGAAGATATGATCTCTCGTTTCCCAAACAATGGCGCCAAAATGTTATCCTCCACAATGTCTCAGGCTGAGAGGAGATCGACGGAGGTAACCACAGACCAAGATTTTAGTTTGGTAGTTATCCCTACCAAACCAGAGAGGGCTCTCTCTATGAAATCATAGACAACATACGACTCTGATGTAAAGGATTTTGGGCTAGATAGCTAGGCTCAGGTAGGTTTTGGAAAATTTAGGGTTTTGTTGCTGGATAAGGGAGAAAAACCAGGTAGCTAGGTTAGAGGATCAAAGGGTTACATCAACAAAGATATGAAGGAGCAAGGTAGCAGTACTTTTGTGATGGATCTTAGGGTTCGTAGGTGTAGTATGGTGTTCATAAGAAGCATAAAGGTCTTAATGAGCATGAAACATGAATTCATTAAGCAAGAGAGAAAGTAACACATAATAATTTCCCATCAAAACAAAGCTTATTGTAAGAATTATGTTTATAAATTGTAAGGAAAACCATTTGAAGAATTGATAAATGAAAAGAGAAGGTAAATATCTTTCATGTAAAGCTATAATAGAGAAAAACCAACATCACAAACTTACTACACATGAATTCCTAAATAATAGTTACAACTTGTTCCTTTGATTTCTAGAAATGTCAAATACAAGCTACAATAGTTTTCTCCTCAGGTGTCCAACCTGTTCTCTGACTAAGAAACTGATGCATAAAGACCAAAACAGCCTCTCCCCACTCTCATGGGTCGAATCCATGACTCTAGGAACTGTTCCATGAGGTGTTCTAACCAAACCCTAATGTCTAGGGAAGTTGAAACAACTTCTACAATTAACTTTGACTGCAACCTCTCTCATAAATGAAGCTCAACTTACATCAAAAAAAGGCCAACCATTCATTAATACATCATATTTACATTTACTCTTACCCTCACATTCATCTACTTCACCATTTTGACTTTTACCAAAGTCGAACCAGAAATTACAAAAATTACACAGTGACAATTTCACAAAAAACTCAGAAATTTCCAAATGCGCGGCGAGATTTTGGATGCCATTTTTGAGTGCCTTTCTGAAGTCAAAATCCAGATCTGAATCTTGTTTTGGAAATCTGAGAGAGAGAAGATGTCTTTATAGTATTTGTGCACTCAAAATGACTCATTTTTGGCTGAGATATGGCCATTTTCCCAAGATGTCTCCAAGTGCGCAGCGAAATGGAAAAAGAGAGGTAGAAAGGTGATTTTTAGCCTCTTTTTTGCAAAATTATCAAAAACTAAGCCCTGGATTAGGAAAGTGAGCAAATGGGTTTTGAGAGGAGGTCACAATATTTTCAAAAATGCTTAGTTTTTATCATTTAGGGCCTTGAGGAAAAAGTGCAGTGTGGGCTCGTTGCTCACCTAAACATAAAATTGCCAAAAACTAAAAATTTGCACCAGTTTGCACCAAAACACAAAAAATTATCCAAATGATCTCAAAATTTGTCCAAAGATGCATGATGAGGTGTGTTATGCAACCATGGATGCATCAGCAAGCAACTCTAACTTACCCTTATCCTTTTGGCTAATTAGGGTTTCCTTGAGTTTGGCCTTCAATTGCTTGATTCTGACCTTGGCAACCTGATTCCTTGTGTAATAATGGGTGTCCATCCTCTTTTGAAACTCGTTATCCCTGTTTTCCTTTTCAATGACATTCTCAAGGTGGAAATTGACCTTTTCAAGCCAAAAATCCCTGTCTTCATTTATTTCCATAACAATCTTCTATTCAAAGGTTAACTCTTCCATTGGTGGCCTTTGTTCTTTTTCTTTCTGAAGTGCCTTCCTAAGACCCCTTGTTCTTGGTCTTTTTCTTGCCACATGTTCTTCATGCTGCTCAATGTCATCATGGTCCACCAGTGCCTTGCCCTTCATCTCTTGTTTCTTTACTTTGAATTGTTCTTTCTCCATAGCTAGTTTGATTGTTTTCTTGCTCAAGGAATGAAATGATGAATTTATCCCTTGCCAAATTTTCCTTGAGCTCCATGATTTGAGAATCCTTCTATTTGATGACTTGTTGCAGGGTTTGATGCTCATCTTGTGCCTCCAAGTCAACTAGGTCAAAATAATTCTCAATGAGCTCCTCATCATACAAAGAAGCCTCATGATGTGATAGTGATCCTTGTTTTGCTGATGTAGTAGGCTTGGCCCCTTCCTCAATTTGAGGAGAAAACACAAGCCTTTTGCCTCTCTGATATGTCTTGGTCACCTCGGCCCTAGGTGCCTTGGAAACCTCATCATGCTTGCTTGATGACCCAACCTCCATTGACTGTGCTGACATAGTTGGGTGCAGGCTTTGTGAAGTAGTTATATGCATTTTTAAGGTTTCCTCAATGAAAGTGTCCCATGTCATGTTCTTCTCTGTCAAATGATGGAGAACTATAACCTTTATCAAGCTATGATGAAAGAGACTGGGATAATGCACTTTGCCTTTCAATTACACCTTTTGAGACATCTTGGTTAAGCTCCTATACAAGTAACTGCACAAATTGAGAGACTTGGTTGTTGTAAAGTGCATGAGCAGAATTTCATGACAACCTTCATTAATGGTGCATATCTCTCCAACATATATCTAAATGGGAAAACATGTGAGTGAGTTTCTTTATATTGTGATTTCAGGTATGGTTTGTACTCTTCTAGGTCTAGCTTCATGCCTTTGAACCAGTTTTCACCATGGTTTGGTATGCGTGTAGCTTGAGAGATGGCATTCACTAAAAACATGAAATCATTCCCTGCAATGGTGATCTTATCTTCCTTCAAGGTGAGGGAAAATATACTTGTGAGATGCTCATGGTAACCTACTTCCTGCACTCTTTAACAAAACTCTAAACAATTGACATCTTCAAAGCATTTCATGACAAAAGGGGAGGAGGTGATTTCATTGCAATTAGAGGGCTCAAACCTAAGTATCTTTACCCCTTTGTTGTACTTCCACTTCTCTAATGGTGATGAATTAGGCTCCATACTTCAAACCCTAGGTGAAAGGCAAGCAAAAACAATGAAATTTGTTGTTGTGAGGGAATGAGGTGGTATGAGGGACTTGGGAGTTGCCTAAATTTTTGAAGAAATTTACGAGGGTAGGGGATGATGTTAGTGAGTAAGGGAAGAATGAATGTTTGGAAAAGAGTGAGGGGAGGAGGTGGAAAATATCAAAACACGGGCCTACCCTAGAAAGAGATAAGGTAGACTAGGGTTTAGAGGAAAATGATAGAAAATGAGAGAAAAAGGCTTTGTGATGGATGGAGATGGTAGATGTAAATAGAGGTGTAGGGATAAGGAATCTAGGGCTTAGGGCAGCAATTCATCATTTGAATATCAAAACCATGAAAATCATGTAAACCCTAAGAGAAGAAGTATTTGATCAATTTCTTTACATATGAGGCAAAGGAGGGCATGAAAATGATTAAACTTAGTTGTTATAGAGCCTGGAATATGAAATGATTGAAGAGGAGCTTTGAAAAACAAATTTTGGTGGTCAAACACCAATTTTTGAGAACTTTGCCCTGTGCACAGCGAAGGCTTCCTGTGCGCAGCGTGTCATCCAGGTGCGCAGCGTAGGTTCTTTGTGCGTAACAAGTTGTCTTCCAACCTGCTTTTGGAGGCCTTAAACTGCTCCAAATTGTGAACTTGATAGCTCATTGGAAATATCTTGAAGTATGCTACAATATGGATGCCTCAAGAATGTAATTTGGACATTCCAACAGGGAGAAAATTTGATTTTACCAAGGTCACTCCAAAATCGCAACGTGTCTCTAACAAAAGTGCAATGCCAACTTGCATAGCACTTTTGACTACCTTCCTGAAGGATTTTTGGGCTGAAAGTGGTATGGTTGGAAAGATTATGATGTATGCTACACAATATATTCCTTAAGAACTGCCAACACCTACTCCAAATCCCTCGAAAAAAGTCTTGAAGTCAAGCTATCCAGAAGTGTAACAACTCTCCCGTAGCAAGTGTAGTTTGGGCATTTCTCTCAAATAATAATACCTGTGAATAAAATGAAAGAGGTTTTTGTTCCTTAGCCTATCATCAACAAAAACCTCTTTCACTTTTGTAAAATGCTTCTCCATTTGGTCATAAACACATTTTGAAGAAAAATGTCCCTATGAGAAATGATGAGACGAGGTAGTGTACTGCAACATTGTCTTATTTGAAATAAAACATTACCTTTTTGGCATTATGATACAGGTGCTGTCCTTGATGGCAACTCACTCAGATGGAAGATCACGGTGCAGCATGTCAACAACAAAGAATTATAGATCAAACTACAAAGAATGAAGAAAGAGAGGTATATGCAAGTTCACCTTAACCAAGCTGCGTATACACGCAGGTTCACTGAACACAAGTCGCGTATACATACACACTTACTTTCACAGAAGGAAAAGTGCGTATATGTTGGAAAACTAAGTTTTTGGTCCGTGGTATTTGGTCCAAGGTATTTTGATCCATGGTATTGGTCCAAGGTATTTGGTCCGAGGTATTGACCCTAGGTATTTGGTCCAAGGTATTGATCCTAAGTGGTTTTGATCCATGGTATTGAGAAAGGCCTAAAACTATATAAGGAGGAGAAGATCATTAGGCCAAGGTGTGCAAGCATTGAATATCTGATGAAGTGTGAGATCTAGTATGCAGGTTATCGACTTATGGTGCATTGCTTGATCTAAACCAAGGGTGAACCTGAGCGGTTGATGAGGGATAAGATCTAATGATGGATCGTGATCTTAAGGCTTGAAATGAATTATAATTATGTCGTTTGATCATGTATAGTCTAGATCTGAATACTGACACATGTGTTGTTCTGTAAATGTTATGATCTGGGTATAACTGAAGTCTGGAATAGCTGCAAAATTATGAATTAATATTTGCAGATGTATACACTGGTTGGCTTTGGTAAAAGCGCGTATACACGCTGGTTCAGTTCATCAGAGTAGCATATACATTATGAGATTTGATATTTGAAGTTGCAGTTGGATCTGGCTGTTGTTGTAAAATTCTGCGTTCTGCTCTGTGTTCTGGTGACTGTGTTGATGATAGTATTCTGAATGTTCAAATTGATTGATTGTGATTTGCTTCAGTGATTCAGATTCAGAGATTTATGATTGAGTTTCAATGATTGGTTAATGCATATGTATTTGATGGTTGTATTGCAGTGGTGATTGATTTTAAGCTTCAATGTTGTTGATGGGTCTAGTATGAAAATTGGATGAAATGTGGCCTTCAGATTGTGGTGTTGTGTTCTAGGAGTATCCAATCTGAAAATTTATGAAACGTGGTCCCTGGAGGAAGAGAGAAGGTTGTATCCTTCTGTAGGTCGGCGCTACGTACTAGTAAACATATCGGCTAGTACAAGAGCTAGGGGGTTCTAGCTCCCTTCCAGTAGAAGCTGGAGAACGAGAGAAGGTTGTAGCCTTCTACAGGTAGGTGCCTGCATACTGGTATGAGTCTGCACTAGTACAAGATTGTAAACAAGTTTTTCTTATATTAAAAGAAGACAACAACAGGTGGTTTTTGTCCCGTGTTGGGTTTCCACCTTACATCTTGGTGTTCATGCATTTTTCTCATGTGTGATGGTTTGTTCTGTTATTACTGCACCTGGTTATTGTTTGTATGGCTAATTAAGTATTGATGCACTGATTAAAGATCAACATATGATGAATTAACTGAATCATAAGTTTGTTGGATATACGCTTGTTGCCTTAAATATAGTTGCGTATACACGCAAGTTACCTTCATTGAAGTAGAGTATGAAAAGAAAAATATTGTTGATTTGACTAATACTAATTCAGCCCCACCCCCCATCGCTCCCCACCCCCACCACCCTCTTAGTATTATTTCCAACAGACCTTTACGTTTATTTTTCTTACCCTAAGCTGCTTACTCCCTTTACCCATTGACTCACATGATGGACATGTTTTTGTTTTTGACATATGGTATCATGATGACACATGGAGTGAAACCCTAGACCATGACCTAAAATGGCGAATTTAACCATTTCATGACCCAAGACATTTAAATGAAGATATGATACCTCAAAGAAGACAATGTCAATAATGAGTGATGAATACCATGAGTAAGTGAAGGGAGCAACAATGACCTAGACACAACAGTCAGTGACCAAATTTTTATTTGAAGACTCACTGAAATGACAAAAATTTGACTTGACACCCTAATAACATCTTGTAAGAGCATATTTGATCACTAGTGACTGACGTGACTGGAAGGCACTAACATGTCTGCTAAATGAGCAATACCACTTCATAGAGCTGATTTTTCCTACCTCTCCCAGGGGACCTTAAGAAGAGGAGGATAATTCTTAAGAAAAGATGATACATGAGATTGTCAAGGAAAAGGCATCAACCTTCAAATTCCTATTCCAAATTCAAATGAAGAGATCAAGATAAATAAAATTTGCACTTAGCCTTGCCTAACTTACATGGCTTATCAAAAGCGGATCTTGACACCTTCCTCTTTGAATTTTATGTTCTTTATAGAAATTATGACTATGTGACGGAGGCCTAGAAATTGAAACTCTTCCCTACTCAAGAATGTTGCACTATGCTAGTTCATGAGCTTTGACAGGGATAACATCCACACTTGGGCACATATGAAATAAGAATTCTTGGAGAAATATCAATATTATTGTAAATACAACGAAAGGAGAGGGGAACCCTTTAGGATTCCCTTAGGATAACCCAAAATGAAGATGAGAGCCTTGAAGGCTACGTTGAAAGGTTCAACTACAACTTACAATGAACAAGACAAGGAGGTTTGGCTCCTAACACACTATGTGTTGTGCTGCTATGAGGAAACCAAGATGATTGTATTAAGCTTTTAAACTTGATGGGGGGAGGAGATGTCTCTCAACAATCCTATGATTTCATTGTCAAGTTGCGTCGAGGATATTCCAAAGGTACTTCAAAGACTAGAAAAGGACAGAGAGTTGGAAAAACTACTAGTAATGGAGTTACTAGAGTAGAGATTAGGAATATTTTACAAAACTTTAAAATTGATATTCTCAAATCATTGAGTTCCCAACTGGACACATTACACATGAACAAGTAGAAGGATTAGATGGAATAATTTTTGTCCATATTTTGTCCAAAGTGTGGAAGAAAACACCCATTTAAGGGATGCATAATATGTATTGAGGTCCATGATATGAGCAAGTTTCAATCCATACCTAGATTAAAAGTTGTTTATCAGGATGCCGAAGAGCCTGAGCAATTGTGTTTTATCTCCCATAAGCATCCATGGCAGCCAAAATCTCAAGGTATGATTCAAGGCCAATCACAGTATTATAATTCATTTTCGACTAACCCTTCAATGCAATATTCTTCTCTACCATGGTGCTTACCTACTCAACCATGGATGGATCCTCCACCTAACCATCCTTGGCCAAAGGTGTGGATGAATGCATCCTATGGAGGCCCTCAACAAGCCTTCTCTTCATCAATTAATTTTTTGATTGCTATAGAGTTTCTTCTCAATCATTATCAAAACTAATTTCATTGCTTTCTTCAAACAAGTCACTACCCCTTTTTTTGGTAGAGGTTGTTATTCTACTTATAAGAGTTCTTCTTCTTTTCATGCATGTCATGTTTGTGCTTATATTTGTGTTGATGATATTTGATTCTTTTCTTTATGTTGCAGTCTTCTTCATCAATACTACTTTCATTTTTCACATATGGAGACATAGTAACAAAATGTCCTACTTTTCCAAAATTAAAGCATTTAAATGGAAGCTTGCATTTGTATTTTTTGGATCATTCTGAAGTGCCTCACAAAATGAGCTTCCTCTATATTTGATCCTCTACTAGAGTTATCACTTGATTCATGCTCTTGTTCTTTGTCTTCTTTGAAGATTTGAAGGTTGCTTCTTGCTTTGATGGCTTCTCTTTCCTAATCCTCATTTCATATGTCATGAGAATCCCATGCAATTCATCCATTGTTAATTTATCAAGGTCCCTCATTTCTTCAATAATAGAAACTTTGGCATCAAACCTTAAGGGGAGTGATCTTAACACCTTTTGTACAATAATCAGTTCTTCAACCCTTTCACCAAATCCTTTAATGATGTTAATCATTTCATCCCCATGAAGGAGATAGGATGCAATATTTTCTTCATTTTTTAGTTTCAAACTCTCAAACTACCTTCTATGAGTTTGGAGCTTTCCTTCTTAACCTTGTCATTTCCTTCATAGATATTTTGAAGCTTGTCCCAAATTTCTTTTGTTGATTCACAATGCATTACCTTGAAAAATTCTAATTTTGATAAACCACACAAGATACCATTCAGAGCTTTTGCAATATTTTCACTAGCCTTCTTTCCAGCTTGATTTGTTGGTGTAGTTGTTGGAGATTTATAGCTATTCACAACATATTGCCAATTGTTAAAGCCAAGAGCCATTATATAAGTATGCATCCTTATACTCCAATAAGCATAGTTTGTTCCATCAAACAATGAAGCATTTTTTGTGGAGAAAACTTCTTGATTTCCCACATGTTCTTCTGAGATCTACCTTTCAGATTTTAGATTGTTTCCAAAGGAACCTACTATGATATCAATCATTGAGTAGACACTTATAATGAGGAGAGGGGTGAATTAGTATAAGATAATTTTTACTTATTTAAACATTCATGAACCATAAGAAAACATTCACATATGAAATTATTAGTTGCAGAATATGGAGCACAAGAATTATATGGAAACCCTTTCAGGAGAAAACCATAAAAATTCTTTTTATAATTCTTTGTAGACACCAACCTACTAGAGACACCATTCCCCACTGGTCCAATACTCGGTAGGCACCAACCTACTCTTACAAGTCTTTGTGTACACCAATCCCTACCAACCTACTTGAGACATTAATCCTCACTACTGAAAATATTCATAGGCACCAACCTATTGGTGAAACCAATCCCCACCATTACAAATATTCATAGGAACCTAACTACTGGAGAAACCAATTCCCACCATTGCAAATATTCACAAGCACCAACCTACTATAGATACCAATCCCCACTGTTAAGCAATAACTCGTCAAGAGACAACAATTTCGTTGATTGAACAAAAATCCTCAAGTACAACTTTTCTTTAGTTCATGTAACTTCTTCAAAAGATAATAACATTCACATCACCTTCACCAATTTTGCTTGTTACTTCTACCTTCACTAGATTTGGTGCTACTTCTGCCTTTATCAAGTCTACTCATCGCTTCCACCTTCACTAGGTCTACTCACTACTTTTGCATTCACTAAGTCTTACCAAAATTTGGATCTCCAAATGAAATTTATGGTAATCCTCCCAAAGGTTGTTGTTTTTAGCCTCTTCCCAAGAATAAACTTATACAACATGTCATATATCCAACTTTGTAAAATGCTTTTAAATTTTTTTACTTAAGGAACTTATGTATGTCTCCTCAATCTCTAAATTTTTTGCAATCTGTAAAGTCCTGGAGAAGAAGTTATAACAAAATTTCCAAGCTGACATGTTTGAAATTGATTTCAAAACCATTCAAAAATCCTAAATTCCGTACGACATATCTCCCAAAATATAGCAACCATAGTTTGAAATTTTTATCATAGGTACCTAGAGATCTCACCTATGTCTCCTAAAAAATTCATGGTCTAAAACATCTCAAAAAATAAGTTATAGTGAAAATTCCAAACCAACCTATTTGAAATTGATTTCATGAGCATTTAGGAACCTTAACTTCCTCTTAGCATATCTCTAAAATTATATGGAATTAAATTTTAAAATTTTGATCATAGATACCTAAAAGTCTCACCTCTCCCTCGTCAAAATGTTATAGTATGAAATTCCCTAGAAAATGTGTTATAGCGAAAATGCCAAATTGACCTGTTTGAAATTGATTTCAGGAGCATTCAAGAACCCTAACTTCCATAGGGCATATCTCATAAAGTATAACAAACGAATGTATGAAAAATTGACCACATGAACCTAGATATCTCACCTTTGTCTCTTCAAATTTCATGGTATGAAACGTCCCAAAAAAATATGTTAGAGTGAAAATGCCAAATTGACTTGTTTGAAATTGATTTCAAGAGTATTTGGGAACCCTAACTTCCACATCATATATCTCTGGAAGTATAACAAACCAAGATTTGAAATTTTAATCAGATGCTCCCTTCAATCTCTCCTTAATATGTTAATTTCATGATTTGAAGCAGCCCAAAAAAAAGTTATAGAGAAATGCCAAGATGACTCATTCTCTCCACAATTTACATTTTTGCGCATACACAAATTCCTTCAATGCTTTCTCCTTTTATACATTATGATAACCCTTCATGAAAAGACATTACAATTTGAAAATGTCACATCAATTCATTAATCAAATAATGAATTCCCTCTTTATTTCACTTTTCCAAATGCCATGGGAAAACACCATGGGCTTCCCAAACCATGGGTTTGAAACCACTATTTCAATTTTTGACTTCTCCTTTTTTACGAGAACCCCTTTTTTAATATTCTTGGATACTTATATATAATATCAATGATATAAGCCCTTTGACATCAATGACAAAAATTTGTTCAACATGCTGTGAAAATGTCTACCAAATTGGGGATTATTCAATTAAATATCATATGTTTTCCATTGAGATAGAGGGTTGCGCATGAGGGGCATAACTACACTTTCAATGGCATCATGATAGACTCACCAAAAATTATCAATTCACATCACATGGAAAAACTCCTCAAGAAGGGTAATTTTGGTATCATTGCTCAATTCCATGTTACTAAAGCTTTTGAGACTCCTTCCCAACCAATTCATATTGACATGCAACTTCTCTTATCCTGCCACCACTCCAGTTTTTAAAATCCCCAAGGCCTCCCACCTTCCTGCAGTTCCCATGATCATTTTATTCCACTCATCCCTGGTAGCCTTCTCCCTAGTGTTCAACCTTATCACCACCTGTTTCCTTAGAAAAATGGAATTGAGAAAAATGTTCAAGATTTATTAGTTATCAATGTCATCCACCCCAGTATCAACTCTTATCCATCTCTAGTGGTTATGGTCCTTAAAAAGGAGACAATTAGCACATGTGTCTTGAAAAAAATTACCATTAAGGACAAATTTCCTATTCATATAGTTGATGGCCTTTTGGATGACCTTTTTATATCATTTTGTGGTAGTCTTCTTCGATGGCATCGTCATTTACAATAAAACATTACAAGTTCACCTCACCCATGTGGATAAGATCTTGCAATTACTTTCTCATGATCAACATTTTCTTAAAAGGTCCAAATGTGTCTCTGGGGCCTTAGAAGTATTGTTAATAAGGATAGCATATGAGTAGACCCCAAGAAAACATAAGCTATGAAGGATTGGCCATGACCTAATACTTTTAAAACCTTACGATGCTTCTTGGACTTAATAGGATACTATAAAAAGTTTGTCCACCTCTATGGAAAAAATGTTGCTTCACTTACTATTTACTTAAGAAAAATGATTTTAGTTGCAATGAGGTTGTTGATCATGCCTTTCATGATTTGAAAGATGTTATGTGCACCACTCCAATCCTAGCCTTACTTGGCTTCACTAAGACTTTTGTTTTGGAGTGTGATGCTTCTGGCAAAGGCATTGGCGTAGTTCTCATGTAAGAAGGTCACCCCTTGGTCGTTACAAGAAATATTGAAGCTACATTTGGGAAAATTCACTTATGAAAAAAAAAGATGGCCATTTTGCATGTTGTCAACATTTGGTGCCCCTACTTGCTTCGGAAATGTTCCTAGATTAAAATGGAGCATCACAATATCAAATACTTTTTGGAACAATTAATTTCATCCCCAAAGAAATATGAATGGTTTACAAAAATGTTTAACTATGATTATGAGATCATATATAGGAAGGGCAAGGACAATGTGGTCATTGATGTTCTTTATAGAAATATGAAGAGGAAGGGTCCCCTTCTTCCCTCTCTTTCATTGTAGTTGATTGGTTCATGACAGTTTGCCATGAATGGTTCCAAGATTCCAAGACCTCCAAACTAATCCACCAACGTCAACAATATATTTAAGCATTTCATGGCTTCACTTGGAAAAATGAGGATCTTTATTATAAAGTCCATCTTTATTTGCTCCCTTAGTCCAATCTTAAACACATAGTGCTTTAAGGACTTCATGCTTTGTGAATAGTAGGAAATTCGAGCTTCCACAGAACATATGAACACATTAAACACACTTTTTTCTTAGATGGAATGAAAAAGGATATTCAAAAGTTTGTTGTTGAATTTGATATTTATCAATACAAGGGTGAAATATTGAACACTCTATGCAAACTACAACCTATACCCATCACACCTACTATGTGGACTGATATATATATGGACTTCATTGTCGAACTACCCAAATATGGTAATAAATCAGTCATCATGATGGTTGTTGATAAGCTTTCCAAATATGTTCATTTTTGTGCCCTCCAACATCCTTTTAAAGCTTCCATAATGACCCAAGTTTTCATGGACAATAACTTCAAACTACATGGGATTCCACAATCGATTATCATTGACCATGATCTTGTTTTTATTAGTAACTTCTTGTAAGAATATTCATGCTCCAAGGCACTCAATTACACCTTATCATTGCCTATCATACCCAAAATAATGGTCAAATAGAATCTGTCAACATTGTTTGGAAGCTTATTTATGGTGTGAATGATAATCTCAATGGGTTCAATGGTTATCACTAACTAAATGGTGGTATAATAAAATTTATCATGGTGCTACATGCATGACTCTCTTTGAGGAAGTTTGTGGTAAAAAGGCACCAAAAAATTTATCTTACCTACTTGGTGTCTCAAGGGTACATGAAGTGGAAAAAATTCTTACAATTTGGGTTGACATTCTCTATACTCTCAAAGAGAATTTGGTCATGGCTCATAATAGGATGAAACAATAGGTTGATCAACATTGCTTTGAATTCCATTTTGTTGAGGGGGATTAAATGTTTCTTTGTCTACAACCATATAAGAAAACCTCCCTTGGAAAAGTTTACAACCTTTGTACAGTACTCTAGCACATTAGACCTGTAGCTTACAAATTACAACTTCCTAGCCACTCTGAGATTTACCTATTTTTTCATGTTCCTTGCTTAAAGAAAGTAATTGGATAGGATTGTAATGTTTAAACTACTTGACCATGATTGGATGAAGAAGGTTTCATTAGGTTGCAGCTAGAATCCATACTTGACCATCATGAGTGACATCTTTGCTAGTGCACAATTCAATAAATTTTAATACATTCAAAGGACATTTCACCCAAGGATACCACATCCTTTGACATTTTGCAACAATTTTCCCATCTCAAGCCTTAAGAACAAGGTTGTTCCCTAAGGGGGGTGGACATGTTAGGGTCATAGCCTCCCTAACGTTCAATAGATAAATTAACATATTATTATGTAAGAAAGGTAACATTGGTAGTAGTATGAACGCAACTATTATAAGAGGGCTTACTAGAACGTTATGCCTTCTAGAAAGTTCATCCTCTATGATGTTCTAGGAGGGTAAAAAACAATATATAAAGAGCTAAAAGCATTGTAAAATATGTCTTGGATAATTATTGGAATTGAGCTCTGCACTATTGAAGGTTTCCCCCTTAAAGAGGTGAGTGAATTTTCAAGCCAAGTATTTGGTAACTCCACAAAATTGAAATTTCTATTAAGCAGAGTCATTAATATATACATAGAAAAGGGAGACCTTTGGGATTCACATTCCAAGATCTCTTTGTCTTCTTATTTTGTGTTTACATATTTACAAAATATTTTCCCAGCCTCAAAGGATTAGGTGTCAACATTCCCCCCCCTTAATCTGAAGGGATGTTTGTAATTCCAAGCACCATTCCGAATCTTTAAAACTTTTCTCTTCCAAATGTTTTAGTGAAGATGTATGCAATCTGATCATTTGTGGAACAATGGTGTAGGTGAATAGTCTTGGCCTCAACATGATTTTGAATCAAATGATACTTTGTATTGATATGGTTGGTTCGATCATGGAACTTTGGATTCTTGGCCAATTTTATTGCAAAATTATTGTTAATTAGAAGAGTATAATACACGTATTTCTCCTACAAATATTCAAGATTTTTTATGATCCACACAGTCTCCTTGGTTGCTTCTGCAACTGCCACATATTCTGCCTCTATTATGGAATCTACTAGAACTGATTGTTTGTGTGACCTCCAGGAGACAACTACTAATCCAAGACCCATAACATAACCCGAAGTAGATACTCCATTTTTCTTATCTCTATCAAAGTCTGAATCAGAGTATACAATCAAGCTAAAGTCATCCACATGTGTTTATTTGAGTCCACAGTCTTGAGTTCCCTTCAAGTACCTAATAACTCTTTTTGCAGTAGACCAGTGACCCTCACAAGGTTTATTCATAAACTTGGAAAGGATTCCAATAAGTTTGGTAGTAGCGAGGTAGTTAAGACTTCCTACAAGATGTTTGTACTTAGTTGCATCCTCAAATTCATTTCTGGCTTTGGTTGTGAGCTTTAAATTTTGTTCCATTGGAGTGGACAAAGGATTGCATTCAACCATACCAAATTTGTTCAACAAAACTCCAATGTACTTCATTTGAGAGAGGAATATAAACTTATGATGGTGGGTTACTTCAACACCCAAATAGTAGTCAGACATATCCCAAATCTGTCATCTCAAATCCTTCCCTCAATTATTTCTTTATGGATGCAATATAATTTTCATTGTTCCATGTCATTAGTAGATCATCTACATACACCACAAGATAGACAATTGCTTTGCCAACTTTCTTGCCAAATAAAGTTGCATCATCAAGATCACAATGTTTGAAATTCAATTTTAGAAGATACTTTGTCAATTTCTCATACTAGGCTCGTGGTGCTTGTTTGAGGCAATACATGGATTTGATAAACTTGCATACTTTATGCTCTTATCTCTTCACGACAAATGCTTGAGACAAAAATTTTTTCTTTCAAATCTCCATTCAAGAAGGCAATTTTTACATCCATTTGATGGAATTTCCATCCATTCTAAGTTGCTAAGGCAAAGAGAGTCTTGATGGTAGCCCATCTCATTGTGGGGGGGAAGTCTCCTCATAATCGACCCCTTCTTTCTATGCAAAACCTTTTGCCATAATCCTTGCTTTGTGCTTGTCAAATGAGCCATTTGATTTATACTTGTTCTTGAAGACCCACTTGCAGCCAATCAATTTGGTTTCAAATGGATGGTCCACCAACTTCCACGTTCCCTTCTTTGTTAGAGAATCATAGTCTTTAGAGAAGCAAATTCTTTAAAGGAAATTGGTTCAAAATTTGTAGAAAAAATTAATTCATAATCATAATAAACATCCATATCAATTGCTGAATCATAATCATCTACATCACCTCCATTATGTTTAGTAAAACTTCTCGTTCCTATCTTTCCAACCTCATCAGGATGAACAATTTCAAGTGTCTTAGTGGGCAATTTTGGAGGACCTTTATGAGATGGCCTGGGCTATTCTATTGACTGAGATGGGGGTTGAATCAATGTTTATCCTTCCAATTCTCTCAATCACATCACTTAAAGTGTATTCTTGATAAGGAGTTGGAGATTCATGAGGGTGGAGAGAGTGCTTCAAAAAAATATTCCACAGATCGATCTAGGATAGGGATCCCGCCTTCAAGATGTGGAATCTCATTATCAAATTCTTAAAAATATTTTGCATTCCTGAACCTATCCAAGCGATTAAGTTTTCGCTCAACAACATTGTGAGTCTTGGAAGATTCAAGAAAAACCACATCTCTAGACAGTATGAACTTTTTATTTACTTCATTGTAGAGATGATATGCTTTGGAGGTATCCAAGTACCATAATAAGATACACTTTTGACTCCTTGCACCAAGTTTGTTTCTTTGTTCCTTAGGAACCAAGGCATAACAGGTGGAACCAAAAACCTTGAGATGCCTCGTCGAAGGAATGTGGCCATTCCACATTTCATAAGGAGTCTTGTTTTTTAGAGCATGCGATGGACATTTGTTTTTAATATACATTGCACATAGAACTGCATTAGCCAAAACATCAGCTTTACATTTTTGAAAAACACAATTGAATGAACCATATTTGAGATTGTCCTGTTCATTCTTTCAGCTACACCATTCTCTTGAGGATTATAAGACATTGTTGTTTGATGTTGAATCCCATGCTAGCAAAGATAGTTTTTTAATTCATTTGAATTATATTCTTTTCCATTATTAGTACGAATAGAGCCAATATGATATTGTGTATTATTTTCAACCCATGCATGAAAGTTTTTGAAAATTTCAAAAGCTTCAAATTTGTTCTTCAATAAATATACCCAACACATTCTGGTAGTCATCAGTAAAATTCATCATGTATTTATTTCCATTTGCAAAAGGAATAAGCATAGGGCCACACAAGTCAGAATGAATCAATTCAAGCTTTTTATGTGCTCTAGAAAGAGAATCATAAAATTGGTGTTTGTTATGTTTTCCTAAGATACAAGAATCACATTGCTTCAGTTTCCTATGATTGGTTGGCAAACTAGTAACACCATTTATCTTCAATAAACGAAGACTATCACAATTCAGATGTCCATATCTAGCATGCCATAAGATATTGGATGGTAATGTACCTTCGTCATACTGAGAACTCTATGCAAAGTTCTATGCACGAGCAAAGGTTCCTTGCATCTTCAAGAGTCTTTCTTCTTCTATCCTGGTCATGACAAGTGAATTTTGTGATGCTTTTCTCACCTCAACTTTTCCTTCAAACATGTGAATAGAGTGTCCTTGTTGGTGGATGTGAACTGAAGACAAGAAGTTTCTTCACAATTCTTGGAGGTAGAGAACATCATGTAGAATAAAGTCAGGGAGTCCAGGCAGTTTGAGCCTGATGGTGCCAAGTCTGGATGGCTTGAGTTTTGACTTGTCTACAAAGTAGATTGCTCCATCTACATTGTCATTGAAATCTTCAAAGAAGTCCTTCTGAAAGGTCATGTGGCAAGTTGCTCTTGTATCAAGCAACCATGCATCTTTCCACAAAGCAAGTGAAGTATTAAACAAGTCTTTATTTACTCCAATATTGTAATGTGCCACAATATAATAAGTGAATTTAGATGCTTTACCTTTCCCTATATCTGGTGATTTACCTTTCTCTTTATTTCTTTCTTGCTTGATTTTGTGCCAAGAGAGCTTGCATGTGGATGCATCATGTCCATTTCTATTTCGATGTATACAATGATAATCAAGTCTTCCTCCTTGGTAATGTTTGCCCACCCCCCCACTCCCACCACCTGTGTTATTCGTCTTTCCACATCCCCTTCTACCACCTCTTCCTCTAAAAGAATCTTGTGCTTGATTCTTCTCTTTTTGTGCAAGGCACACCAATTCTTCATAATATTGAGTAGTTGTCTTCCTCTTTCCGAAAACTCTCTCTTTCTGCAAAATTATCCACAAGAGCGTCAAATGTAATCTCTTTGAGTTTGCCACTAGCTTGTAATGATTCAAGATAGTTAGAATATGTGGGATGTAGTGCCTTGACGAAAGTTGTGAGAGGAACATCCATTTTAACTTTGGTGGCTTCTACATCATGCATGATAGCTCCGATTTCAGAGGCTAGGGCAAGAGGATCATTATATTTCAATTCAAGATTAAAGAGTTTGATCATCAGTTGAACTACTTCAAGCTTGGAGTGTGAGTCATATAAGTCGTTCAACTTCTTTAAAGCACTAAAGGCATTGGTAAATGGCGCAATGTGACAACTCACCTCTTTATTTACTAATGCAGTAATCAAGGCATAAGCCTTGTTGTTTTTCTTCTCCCATATGGCAAGTTTTTTGTCAGATGTGGGTTTTTTAGAGGATTGCCATCTTCTCATTCACAAACACCTTTCCATAGTTCATTGAAAATGAGAGTATGCTTTATCTTTCTAGACCATTCATGCTAGTTCTCTTTTCCAGTGATAACTACTCCAACTACTGAGATGAGAGAATACATTATTAAATAAAGTACCAATGCACCAATATTACAATCAACAACCGGTGTGCAATAGTTTTTTTCTAAGGCATCTCATACAAACGTCTTCTCTCCTCATGTGTGTAATATTAAATACAATTCCACAATATTGAATATAATTTTACAACCATGTAACCATAACCAATTGCCATATAAAAATAATTTAGTTCAACGTACCACTAACTGCTCTTCAGTTGCATATAATTCATTGCTTAACGCATGCCATATCAACTTACTCAATGCACAAATGATTTGGAACCCTCAACAATAGTTTAACATGTATATAAAAAACTCAACCCTCAAAGCACATATAAATTAAACAAATCTCAAAGTGAGCGCCAATGCAACACAATCCATAATATACACACAGAGAATAATACACGCACAAAGGCTTACTCCTTATAAATAATACACATAAAGAATAATATAACTCACTGCTTCACACCAGAGATTCAACCAATGCACAAACTTCAACTAGAGAAACTTGAAGAGACACAGTTGATTGTTACTTTGGACATGGTTGATTGGAGTTGTTATATATAAAACATTCAACATATCCCAACGCTCAATGTATCCCAATGTTGTAGCAATAATATGTCTAGCATGAGGCTGAGCTCCAAGTTCCAGTCCACCTATCTTGTTAAGCGAAAACCCTTGTTTTTCCACCCAACGAGTTGAAAAGAAATAGCCAGCCACAATAGCATAGCTTCAAGGCGAATCCGCATGTTTGCATGCTTCCATGTCAATCCAAGTATTTGGTAACTCCACAAAATTGAATTTTTTATTAAGAAGAGTCACTAATGTATACATAGGAGAGGGATACCCTTGGGATTCACATTCCCAGGTCTCTTTGTCTTCTTCTTTTGTATTTACATATTTACAAACTATATTCCCAATCCCGAATGATTAGGTGTCAACATGAATATTGTGCTCTTAATAATAAATGTATCTTATATTGGCTACTGGTATCATTCCACTCGCTATGTAGATTGCTTTATGCTAAATATTTTTATGTTATTTGTGTTTATGCTCTGAATATTTCTACTGGGTACACTACGTAAACCCCTATCTTATGCAAGGAACTACCCTCACCTGAAGCATCACATTGACCATAATAGGTCCATCCTCTCCCCTCTTCAAACTCATACATCTTGAGCATCAATATTGCTATAACATGACTATAAACCACAACCTTTGCAATAACATGGCACTACTAGCTACTTTGTTTCACAAATGAGGTCTTTAGTTTACTTTATTGCTTTCCTTTTTGTCACATGGCCCATATGAATAATCATAATAGAATAAGAAATTTTGAAACATTAGTACATATGATAGACAATATATGCACTCTCATTACTAACATCCAAACATCACATTTTTGAAATACTTATAGCTCATACCATAAGGTTGTGCTACCGTTTTGGCTTGGGGGTTTGTTTTATTAGTGCATGAATGTACATGGAATGCTAAGATTCATTTCCTCCTCTCTAATAAATTCGATAATTTCATATGAATGGATTAATGTGACACTATCAATGTTCTTATTGATTTGATTTATTTCATACTACATTAGAGCCTCAACAAAAATGGTAATCATGTCTTTGAGTTATCACACCTCAAGGCCCATGATTCTTTGCCTTTTGCCTCACATGCAATTTTTGCATTGATGCCTATAAACAATGTGTAATCACATTGAGAAAAATATCCATCCATTCACATTATCTCCAAAATGCATCCATTACAAATTTGTGAACATCATCTTTCAAGGTATACAAGACCAAGGTTCAAGAGTTAGAATGTTCAATCTCAACTAGAATGTTACCATATTAAAATGCAAACTACTAAACAAATGCATGGAGAATGTTGCATTATAACTTAATGACAAAGTTAATCTTTCTTATATTTAGGCATATAATTAAATGGTGAGATGCTTCATATCTACTCACAAGCTTCTTGTTATGAGAGAAGATGTGGAGGATCTTCACCAAATTAGGTTGGGGAACTTGAATTCTATATGATAAAGAAACGTGAAGTGTATAGTCAAGACAAAACTACTATGAATAATGTGTGAATCCTGTTGTTTTTTATGCGATAATTCGATGCCAAATGACCTCCAATGTGGCTCTATTTATAGTGGTCAATGTGAAGGGTAATGACCCTTGAAAAACCACCTTTTTTACCATGGAACCAACTTGATCTTTTAAGAAGTTGACTTGACCAGAATAGAAAAATTTAAATTTGTCTCCAATAATATGCCAATGAAAGTACAGACCAAAGCTACATTTTTCAACAATCCCTCTTAGCTAGGGAGGTACTCTTCATTCTCTCTCTCACGATCCATCTCCCCAACCAAGTGACAAGTCTCATCAAATATAAAAAAGGGAGAGATCAAACACATTATAAGGAAAGGTATATAGTCCACACTCTCTCACAAAGATGACTCATCCTTCATCAACCAAGGAAGGGATCATACTATTAATATCCTCTTTCGAAGAGATGAAAAATGATACACCACCAATCTCTTATCATGGAGAGATGATAATAATACACCATCAATCTCCTCTCATAAAAAGATGAAAACAATACACCATCAATCTCCTTTCAGGGAGAGCTGAAATTTGTACACCATCAATCTCCTCTTCAAGAGAGATGAAAATAATACACCATCAATCTCCTCTCATGGAGAGATGAAAACAATACACCATCAATCTCCTCTCATGGAGAGATGAAAATAATACAACATCAATCTCCTCTCACAGAGAGATGAAAACAAGACACTATCAATCTCCTTTCAGAAGAGATAAAAAACAATATAATATCAATCTCCTTTAAGGAGAGATGAAAACAATATACCATCAATCTCCTCTCAGGAGAGATGAAAATAATATACCATCAATCTCCTCCTATGGAGAGATGAAATTAATACACCATCAATCTCCTCTCAGAGAGAGATGAAATTAATACACCATCAATCTCCTTTTAGTGAGAGATGAAAATAATGCACCATCAATCTCCTTTTATGGAGATAAGAAAACAATATACCATCAATCTTCTCTAAGGAGAGATGAAAATAATACATCATCAATCTCCTTTCAGGAAGAGATGAAATTAGTATTTTATGACTGCAAGCCTTAGAACCAAACTCCCTGATCACATAGGTCTTACAATGACCCAATGATGTTATCAAACCAATGCTCCTTGTCAAAGGGATCCTCAGCCATTCTAGGCTTCTTACATAGTCATCAACCTGGTCAAAAGCAAAAATGTAGCCATGGTGGATTTTAGCACTTATTTCAGTAACAACATCCAACTTTAACCAGAGATTTGCACAAAAGAAAACATCAGCAACCTATAAGTGCTCTTTCTTTACTTAACGGGCCAAATCAACATATTAGCAATGGAATCTTGCAACTTCTTCTTTCATTAAGCAAGTGCCCATGGACTCATATCTCATCATGCCACATTTTCAACAAGTATTTCATCAAGCTCACACAACACTTCCAATCAACTCACTCTTACACTGAAGAGATTCTCAACCTTTGTTAGAAACATATCATCAATGCATAGTAGATCAACATCTTCTTTTAGGACTTCAAGCCATATTGATATTTTAATTTACAGGTCAAATCATGCTTCAATCAAGCTGATCTTGTTTGCTCTCTCTAAATCCAAAGCTCATCCAATCACGAGTCATCTTGTCATTTCATTCATCCATCAATTTTCACTGGTTTCCACACCTTGGCAATCTTTAATATGTACTTGCAATCCTCACTAGGAGGCCTCTTGAGAGTGTGTCAACTCCCTTTTAATCTTAACCTTCTTGCAATCAATCAACTTTGTCCACATTGACAAGACTGTGGAGGCCAATCATTAGGGAAATAGTCCACATCATCAAGAAGATAAATTTCCAAGATTTATCATCAAACGATTCCACATCATCATCATCAACGAGATCCATATTTACATCAACATCAAAGGAATCTACGTCTATAAGGAGTCAAAACACATCATCAAGGAATCCAATCTTCATCCATGTCAACAAGGAATCAATTTTGTCGACATTATTAGGGATATAAACTGGTTTATATCATCAAGGAGTTGAACTTGACCAAATCATCATCAATTGGCTCCATATCATCAAGAAGTCTACATTATCATCATTAAGGAGTAAGCACCAAGGAGTCTATATCACCATCAAATAGTCCAATCTAATCACCCACGTCATCATCACACGTCAATATCATCAACATAATCCACATCATCGAGGAGTCCATGTCGTCACGGAGTCCACCCATATCATCAAGAAGTTCAATTTCGTCCATGTCATCGTTAAATAATCCACATCATTCATCATCATCATGATCATTAATATGTCATGTATATAATTGTTCTTATCTCAAGTTTGTAGGCCACATAGTCATAGAGACAATGCAAATAGATGGGTCGACTTTATGTAGTGCTCCATTCATCTTTTCATTTCAAGTGTAGTTTTTTATGACATAGTTTCTATATATTTAAGTCACAGGGACACTGTTCCGTTGGTCATAGAGTTACACTGTGATATATAGAGAAGAGCATATGACACACATAGAAGATGCAAGTCCCATAAACAATACCACAGAGTGCGTCACATAGTGTATATATGAGCCATCACTTTTATATCATTGCGATGCCACATAAGATCATGTGTGTCATATAGCGAATAGTACATGCCACATTACGTAAATATTAATAAGCAAATTACTGTGATCCATAAAGAACTATAACAACCTGAGTGAATATAACATTCTTTAGAGAGGGATGGACCATCTACGAGCCATGTATATGAAAGAGATTCTAAAAAAGATACATATTGAACCACAGAGATATCGACCCATAGTGCATATTGAGTATAGTGATAGTGAGTTGGAGAGGAAGCGAGTCATGAAAGGTGAGATACAAGTCTCCACACACATACAATGTGAACCTCAGATATAAGTCTTTGAAACATATGCACGAGCTACATTGTAATGCGAGTTCTCCAACATATTTACAACAATTACACTTCTCCAAAAATAGATCCAAACCTCCGTTTATTAAATATCATGTCATGATTTGGTAGTGATGTTGACCGTAGAGGAGGGTGAGCCATAAAGAAAAGAATGAACCACCAATACGAGTTATTGTAAATATATATATTTGAACAACACTGTACACTATGCAAACCATATAGTAAATATTTTTGCAGGCCTCTTCAATCAGAGTCTTAGACAACTTCGAATTTCACAGATCTATCCATAGGTCCCATCATAAGACATCACAGGGATTCATCATAATAGGTTCACACGACTCCACAACAACTCGCATACTAAGAAAACAGTTCCACGGTAGTTCACATGCAATCTTTAGAAAACCACCACATGTGTCTCGCATTCTGTCACAAAGAAATATTACATAAGCTCGCATATCATCCAACAAATTTGCTTTATGAATTTGTCACAAAGAATGCAAACAGATTGATCTTGAGGCCTCCTTCTTTAAACCATAGCTTTGATACCATGTTGTTTTTGATGTGATAATTCGATGCCAAATGAACTCTAATGCAGCTCTATTTATAGTGGTCAATGTGAAGGGTCACGACCCTTGAAAAGCCACCTTTTTGACCATGGAGTCGACTTGATCTTTTAAGAAGCCGACTTGACCAAAAAAAATAAAAATATTTTGTCTCCAATAATATGCCAATGAAAGTACCGACCGAAGATACATTTATCAACAAATCCACCTACATTGACACCTTTATATTGGAGCCAACATGCTAAACTTTGTGAGAGACATTGAATTCTTGACAAACATATAATGTTAGGCACCATTCCTAAAACACAAGGTCATATGCCTACAAATATTGTCCATCACACTTCTATGTGTGACACCCAATTGTTTATGTGAACCTCCATTTTTGGGACTTCCTTCTATCTTCTAAAAACATTTCATTAACTTGGTTTTCATTCTCTCTAAGCATGGGAACAAATATGGTATTATTTTGATCATGGATTTTTGACAACTACGCTTTATAATACTATTAATTTCAATTATATTATCAGGATGTTTGGTTTCAAATACATGCACATAGCCCTTTACATTATTCTCACAATTCAAGAAAGATGGCATCATGCATTGTGAAGAAAACACATTTGTAAGAGATTACCTTCTCATTTTATAGAATTAGAGAGTTGTAGAACTAGTGATTTTATATCGAATGTATTGTAGTTGGAAGCCTTTCCCAACAAAGGTAAGGCATGCCAATCAATTTCTTTCTATTATTTTGGGACAATGTGCAAACCATAATTTAGTCCCATGACCAAAATGTTATTAATCATAACACTTTACCATATAGATGGTTTGTTTGCAAACTTCTTAGTTTTTAGAATAAGATTGACAATTCCAATGCTTGGTTGGTGTCTTAATCTAGTTTGGATCTAAATTTTTTTATGAACAAGTACATGGGTTTGGCAATTCTTTGAAGATTTATCCAACTTGATTGACATGTAATATATACAGATTAAATTTCGCAACCGATCATTTATATTTTAAAGAATATTTCTAGGCTATGTTCTCCAATTTGATTTCCATGTCGAGTTTTAGAGCCACATATAATATATTGATAATCAAACCTAGTACATATAATACATAAAATTGAATCTTGTCACTCTAGGATTTCATATGTAAAGCCTATAATGGAAATCCATAATTTTAGATTAGTATATAAATGGCACTTCATATAAATGTATGTTAATTTGGATCTTTGTAGCATCAAAAGTTATTGCCTTCGAGGGTTTCACATTACATAAAATAGTTATTTCAAGTTGTATGGTGCATGCACCTTGGAAAACCCTGTCCTAGAACACAATTGCGAGGCACGCTAAAGAAGTTTTAATACTTTTTCATCAAATACAATTAGTACATATGAAACCTAGTTCCATGACCATGCCAAGTATGTTCCTAGCATGCACCAATGTCGTAGCTATATAAGAAGGTTATTAGATCCATAATTTATGTGTGCTAGATATGGCAACATAAATGTTGCACGTCAATTGTTTCAAAAAATCACTAAATATGATGTTATCTCATGGAGTACAACGATTACAAGATATGGAATACATGGCTTATACTAGGATGCCCTTGGATTTTTTTTATTATTATTTTATTTCCTCAAACACAACAATTAGGGATGAAGTTGCATTGCACTAGTTTCGTTGGTGTTTTATTTGCACACACTCATGCAAGCCTTGTGGATGAGAGGTAAAGATAGTTTAATTGCATGAGTGGCGATTTTCTTCTCACACTTAGGGTGAAACACTATGTCTGCATGGTTGAGTTATTGGTCATGATAGTTAGTTGGAAGAGGCAAAAAACATTATAAAAAACATGATAATAATTTGATAGTGAGGCATGAGGGACTTTACTTGCTATTTGTAGAGCTCATTGAATATAGAGTTGGAAGAACATGTGTCAACAAGAGTTATAACTTAAAAATGTTGGAATTTATGTGTTGCTTGCAAACCTTAATGCTGTAACTAGAAGGTTAGAGGTTGTAAGAAATGTAAGAGTGATGTCAAAAGATAGGGGGTTGAAAAAGACTATAAGATGCAATTGGATTGAGATCAAGATCAAGGTATATGCATCCATAGTTAAAGACTAAGCATGCCCACAAACATAACAAAACCTACTTTATGTTGAATACTTTGGTTGGATAGATGGTTGATGTAGTATATGCCCCTTGGCCCAAATTTTCATTGCATTGAGTGGATAATGTAGACAAGGAAAACATCGTTTTTAGCCAAAATTCAAAGCTAGACATTTGAAATTTGGTTTTTTAATATCAAATCCACGAAACCTATTGAGATTACAAGAGGAAGATGATCTTCACCTAGGCCTTCACTGCATGATAGAGGAACTTTGTTGCCTTTGAGCTCGAGATTAATTGTGTTACATGGATGAAGACATGAACATAGTAGTATAGGTGAGGATGAAAGCAAATCACAGATAATTGCACCATCTTGCATTAATTCCTTGTTGTCCACAAAAGGAACAATCTGGGATTTTTTTGGACCATTTTAAGTGGATTAATAAAGAATAACTTAGACAGAGATGGGCCACAAGTATTTCTTAGATGGAGAACTGTTGAGATTGAAGGAAGATAATTATTGGTAAATGCTGAGTCTATAGAATCAATAAACTACCCTTTTTTGCATATATAAGGTCTCTAACTAATGATTGTTGTGATATGCTCCTTCTTAAAGAATGGTAAAGGGATTTTGTAATGTTACAAGTGCAAATATAGTCTCCACCATGAGGTTCTACCCGCAACCTAATAAGGACCTCCAACAACACCCAACCAACAAAGTACTCTGGGAATAAGAACTCTCTAAAGAATTACAAACATTTGGACCACACATCAAGGTCTCACTCACCTCTAGTAACTAATGGACCAACCTATAACCTCAAGCCCAGGGGTAGCCATAAAATGACACCGAAAGACTTTATCGCAAGGTTAAAGTGCTGATTAGGAAGATAATACAAGCTAAAACTTTTTACCGATAACCTAATAATGACCTCCAACAACACCCAACCAACAAAGTACCCAAATAACTAAAACTATTTAAGAATTCTGAACATTATAACCATATAGTGAGATTTCACTCACCTATCGCAACAAATGGATCAACAAATCTAATCTTAAATAAAGAAATACCCATAAATAATACTAAAAGATTTTATCTCAAAATCAAAATGCCAAATAGTAAAACAAATTCACATCCCAATACTCTTCACTTATATAAATTTGGCTTATATGAATTACCCAAATTCAATGATATATGAAAAACATATATGTAAATAAAAATAAAAATAAAAATAAAATTCATATAAACACCACCTTGTAATTTGGAAACATTAATAACTTGCTATTTTGGTCCAAGATTAAAAATATATACATAAAAATAAAAATCATCGATAAACACCTTGTAACTTTGAAACTTGCTATCTTGGTCAAAGAGTAATGTCCAGAAAGCTTTCTTTTGGTTACGGATTCATGTTTACAAGGTTTTTAAGCCAAATTCTTCGCAATGGTTGGAGTAGGTGGTTCTTTTGAGTTTTGTTTATTTCCGTGGAACGGGCTATTTTGAGAGTTCGGGAGTGTCCCAATCACTTCCCCTTAGGATCAGTACACTCAATTTCTCTATTGACTTAGGATCTAAATACTGAATCAATATAAATACTGCAGAGTGAGCAGGTAAGAATCCAAGGTGAGGGAGCTGCAGACCTGTGACGAAAGCTTATTCTCTTTTCCTTCGACAAATCATTTGACATGCTTATTCTCTGTTCCTTCGACAAATCATTTGACGTTTAGCTGTTTGAGGTGCCCTGGTTGATAGGGCACATAGGATACTCATTCTAGGATTATTTGGGCAGATTTCTAATATAAACGGAAGGAATTTAGGGGGTAAAAATGCAAGTAATCAACAGGCTCCGGCAGCTGGACGCGTTTCCAAAGATCAATGAGGATTTCTACAGCAGGACTCTATCTGGTGGTGTCATTACACTCGTCTCCTCCATTGTGATGGTCCTGCTTTTCTTCTCCGAATTTTGTAAGTTTTTCCTTTTTTGTTCTTCCTTATTTTAGCTATAATTTGCGGCTACCACACAATTCATATGCTCCGAGGATGCGTACCTATTTCGATCTTAAATTGCGATCTGTAGTGAAGGATTTTGCATGGTGTTAATAAAACATAATATATGGTTCTTTTCATGTATTGAATGCTTAGTAATTACAAATCACGCTTTTGAACTCAGAACGCTAATCGGCGACGCTTTTAGCTTAAATGTCAGCGTGGGATCTATCAACCGGTGGCAATAATTGAAACCCACAAAAGATCTGCAAGACTGCTGTAATATAAAAATGCATAGTCTCATTTCGAGATTCGGAACTCTTACATGTTCAAGGTTCAATATTGGACCAAAATCCTCAATCGGGATTTTTACCTTTGCGGTTAATTAATATATTCCCTGATCTTAGCACGTAAAAACGTTGCACAAACTGGGAATTGAACCCGACCCGCGTCTAGCTTTTGGGCAACTCTACCACCGAGCTATACGCTCTTTCAACGATGGGCAATAACGGGTTCAGGTTTGGGTTGATACTCCAACATGCTTCTCAAGCCAAATCAGTCATTGAGACCTAGGGATATGGAATTTCTAGCCACAACTGTGGCACTGATACCATATGAAGCCGTTGGACATGACGGGGATCGAACCCAGCACCAGTGCCCAGCCCGTGGGCTGCTTTACGACTGAGCTACATGCCTTTTTGATGATTGGCTACAGTATGTTCAGTTTTGGATTGACACTCCCAACATAGCACAACTTTTCCTTTCCATCATCCTATCAAGTCAAATAGTAAGGGTTCAGTACCCTTTTTTCTAACAAGTTAACTTAGTGGATTCTGCATTAATCTCAACAAGTTGTTGCCTATTTTACTATCCCACAGCTGGAAACCTTTGTTCAAGCACAAAAAGAAAAATCACTACCATTGGAAAAAATTGATTGTGTTGGGGCTGTCAGGACCATTTTTTCATTTTACAGGATCAGTCTTCACAGCAGTGTGCCTCCCCTACCCCCTGCATATTCTTGTCCTTAAGAAATGTCCAAACACTGATAAATGTTTAGCCATGTTGTCATTATGTCATGAAGAGTTCGTTGATGAAATTCATAAAAACAAATAAATCATTATTGCGAAGGCATGGACATGGGGATACAATAACTCAAATTTTGATTGGATGGTTTGGATTGTTTGCAAAGTGCACATTGTTTATTCAACATTATTCAATGGCTAGCCAATAGAGATATCTTTAGATAGGTTAGAAGGGTTTTTGAACTCTGAATGTTCCCAATTGGAGAAACAATGTGTCTCTTCAAGCACTTGTTCACAACCCATGTTGATTGGAGCACACGTGTCACCTTATACGACAGTCCATCTTGGAGATAGTAGTTCAGGAAAGGTTTTTGATCGACATGTCTAGGTTGCAGCAAAAATGACAATCACTTCCCAGAGTGTGGGTTAGATGGATAACATATTTTCCCCTCATCATAATTGTGACATCAAGCACCTAGAATGTTGATACGAACATGGGAAAGTTGTTGGCTGAATTAGTAACTTTAATTTTGTTTCTTTTCTAGTATTTAGTTATATGGTTGGTCCATTTCATTTGACAATCTAGTCAACGTATATGTGTAGCATGTGAATGCTCGTTACAGTAATAAAACAAAATGGAAAAAAAAATGAAATTTGTTGTCAGATGTTAAAAAGAAAGAACGGACAAAAAAGTAAGTGTGAAATAAACTAGCACATATCCATGCTAACTTGATATCTTTTAAGCATAAAAGGATTTTCACCTTGATTTTTTTTAATCCATCTTGGTTCTTAATAGATCATGGTTAAGACGGATTTATGCTAGTCATATAAAATATTTCCTTCAACTGTCAATAATATCACTTATGTACATATTGGGCCAAAAAACACGTTGAATGGTAGCTACTGCAAGTTGGTAAAATTTGGCTTCAAAATCCCTAAAAGCTATAAAAATTGCTTAATAGCATAAATCCTATTAAAATTGCCAATTACCCATACAATAAAAAAGCAAAATCTAGAGAAGGATCATCTTTGGTATTAGGTGCCAACACCCAACAATCATTACTAGGTTCAACATTTGAGATAGCTGGACCCCAGCTATCATTAGTCGGATAAACATTCTCTAGTTGTTGCATATTTTTAAAGATTGCTAGGGAAAGGGTTGGGACTTATCATCCTAGTGTCGTGGAGTGTTGTGAGGCCAATTATTGCGTTTCTGTTGTGTTTCTTGAATAGCTTCGCTAACTTTGTGTCTTAGCCTTCCATTAGAACACCATGATTGCTTGGAGTCGGTAGGAGTAGAACACTCGACATTAATCTATTTTCTTACAGTGCAAGGAGTCCCCATCCTCACCAATACTCATAACTACAATGGCAGAGATGTGCCACACACATCTCCACTTTCTTTCTATAGATAGTTATTTTCTTAAAGTTTGGTGCAAAATAGTGAACTGTTAGCCCAATAGAAGCTCTGAACAGGTTGGCCTAGTTAAGCAAAGAGTCATTTCCTTTCTTCCAAGTAAGTAATAAGATCAATGTTACATTTGTTTTTATTGGCAACTTATTGCCGGGGGTCCAAAATTTTAATTATTGGCAATATCAGGGAAATTATCGGGAAACTTAAAAGAATAAAAAAATACTATTTTTTTTCAAAATTTTAAACTTCTAAAGCAACATCAACATCAAATAAACACAGTCACATAAATATGAAGATTAAACTACTATCTAAAATGTATAAAATGTCAAGTAGTACATCAATCATTGATACTAGATAGTAGATACTAAAATATGACATTTTTTCAAATTTTTATTCTTTTAAAGCACTTAGCAAACATCAACATCAAACAATTAACAAACACATTGTCACACAAATATGAAAATAAAATTATAAAACTACAATATAAAATGTATAAGATGTATATACTACTATTAGATACTGAAGTCTGAAATATGATATTTGTCATTTTGTCTTGACTCCTCAGTCAAGAGTTATGAGTCCTGACAAGATAATAGTTAAAACTTAAAACTTAATACAAAATCACTTCATGTATCTCATGAGATGATCATCATGAGGCATCTAGATTCTAGATACTATAAGTCTGTAATGATAATCCGCTAAGCTTGTGGTTCTCTCTTTCTAGTAGTATCACGAATTGAGTTCTTTGCAATAAGGACAATGTCTGGGGTAGCTGTAGGGCAAATATGCACATCATGCCCTGGGATTTTGGCAAGGTGGTATTTCAAGCGGGTGATTCAGCCAAACATTTCCATTCCACAGAGCTTGCACCTTAGCTTTGCTCTATTATCATCCTCACATGGTTCACCATACTCCCACATTTGGTCCAATTTTGTAGAGCTCTGATTAAATTTTCAGGTTTTGGACCTACCACACAAAACAAATGTGGAAATTCAAAAGAGGATAAGAAGAGGTAGACTATAAATTGATAGTATATACTAATCTTGCTTGATGAAAAATAGTCTCAAGACTCACACAACTCTCAGAGGTCAATCTTAGCACAAGGAAAAACAAAAATAACCCGAACAAAATCCAAACCGCAACTTATATTTGAGCTTTTTTTCAGCAGGGTGATCATTTCCGATCGTCTTACGATAATTTTGAAATTATCACGATAATTTCACTTGTTGCATTAATTTTCGACGATAATATCGGTAGAATGTCTTATTGGGATAACATTGTGATAATTCCAATATTATTGCGATATGTGCAACACTGAATAAGATGTCATCATTGGGGGCCTGAAAGTGTTTCCAAGCCGTATGAATCTGGAATAGACAAGTTGTCTTCTTGGATTGAAGTCTCCAAATTTGCTTCAGCATTAGTCTATTATAATGGCAAGTTTGAACTTATTTTTCAACTCAGGACAGTGTCAGATTTCTTAAACCATGGTAAACAGGCGTTTTACTAAAAGAATTTGTAACTTACTAGATAGCTCACTTTAATTTTGGTATTTCTACTTTCTGTGTTGCAATAATTTTTTTGATTAGTTTTTAATTTCATCAGAGCGGTTTATTTTTAAATTCTTATATACTTTATTTTTTGGTTTCTTGTAGATTGAAACTTATTAATATGGTTTTACTATGCCCTGCCAAATGCAACCCATCCTGGGCCATTATAATTTTTCATACTATTTAGAAAAAGATGGACATTTGAAATTTTCAAATTGTGTAAAATAAGTTTAATGATACAGAAAGGGGCAAAATAATAATAATGTGAAGATTAGCATGATACGGAGAGGTATTTCAGTACTCTCATATGAGATAGGCATTTCAATACTTCTCATATGAGAAGACATCAGGTTGAGAAGTATGTCAGTACTTGCCATGTTAACGTCTTTTCAATAAAATAAGACCAAATAGAAAATTGTTCACAAACATCTTACGTTGTCAAAGTTGAAAGCAACGAGGTAAAATAATGAACGTGAAACTACATAGATGAATCTTAACTTCATATACATTGAAGATCCACAAAATTTGGATGTGAACTTTGTAAGCATCGTATCTATGTTTATTTTTCCTCTAAAAATTTGTAATTTTTATTTGAGTTGAAAATGAATTACATTCAGAGATGCTTGTAGCATTGAATCGTATTGATCATCAAAATAAGGCTTGACCAGCACTCTTTCGTGGATTCTATTATATTCCTGAAATTTTTTCTTCAAAAAGACTGTTCATGCAGATCACTTTGTACTGGATTTTTTATAAATCCTTACATAAGTTCAATAATATACTCTCTATTCTATGACACTCGTAATTAATACTGAAACAATATTAAAACTTTATATACTGAAATCAGAGCTGTCTGTCTTTAAAACTTTGATGCTTCTCCACACTTCACTATGCTGGGCATTCCCTAGAAATCTGTTTCAAGGTAGGGAAGGAACTGTATGATTAGCTGGAGGACTAACTTAATTTATATGTATGACAGTTGAGTCTTGACTACCATAACCTGGGTGTAGGTACAGGGTATTTGGATCTGATATCAAAATAGATATGGGCCAAGTGTGCATCATGAGAAGCTAGAAACAACTAATAATGGTCTCAAGGGTTGATACTGGAAATGCAGAGAAAATAGACAAACATTAATTTGAGGCCTTTATCTAAGAGTCAGCCTCTTACATAATTGGAGACTCAGTTATGAGCAGACTTGCATAAAAGATTGATAGGACTATACACATATATGTGCTTACTATAAAACGATATCATGTAATACAAATGAATCACAAAATACAAACAGCATGATTAGAATAGAATGTTATTGTCATGTGCATTTTCCCTTTTTGGCTGTCCAAAGTTTTCATACTGGTGTACTGGGATCCTCTTTGGGAGCTGTGATAGTTGGAAACCTGCATCCAGATAGAAAATATATGCCACTCAAACAGAAAAGAAACACTGTTTCCTAACCAAATGATCAACCTTTGTTTCTGGAAGAAAATGTATAGAAAATGGAATAGCATGGAAAATGGTGTTTTGTATGTTTGTTTTCATTTCTCAGTCCACGAAACTGGTTTCTCCAGAAATGGATGGTTTCATGATACAGTTTTCTGAGAAACGTGATTCCATTTCTCCTTAAACTGTTTTACCTGCATGGAGGAAAATCCCCACCAGTTGGTGCTTCTTTCCTAATGAAATTCGTCGTGCCCACAACAGAAGATCTGTATCAATGAACTAAAAGAAAACAAATGCCAAATGTAGCAAGAAAAAAATATGAAAGGGCTATAGTTCTTTTAACCAAAAGAGAAACCCTAACAAGATACACCGTTGATTTGCCGGAAACAAATCAAGACCACCAGTTACAAAACTACATCCTGTCATGTGATAACGTGTGAAGTCATGTGCAGAATGACTGCGTGGATCAAGGTAGTCGAACCATGTGGCTAGGTCGCGGATCCCATGCAATTAGCCACACACCACCTCATTAAGATCAAAGGCTAGCTATATACATAACAATTGTAGGAATAGAAATCAAATCAAGGGCGTTTGATTTGCAAGCAAACATATATTACAAGGTTGGGTAAACATGATAAGATAATGAATTGCAGCTTTGTTCACATAAGGGATAAGAGAAAAGCCCTTCATGATTATATCTGCAAGTGCCGACCATGACCATGAGCGAACCATCATAAGATGTAAAGGATTATGCCAGTGCAAGGGCCCAACACTACTATTAAGGGCATAATACATCAATTAATCATAAGCAACCTGTCCATAGAATATTATGGGATGAAGACCCACGAGAAGGGTAAGAGTATGTTGGGATGTAGATATGCATGTACTAAGAAGAGTTAATGACTCACACCAGTGTTCTAACATTAATGCATTAATGTAAATATTGTTAATGATCAATTCAAACATAGAAATATGTCTCACTGGTGATGAAAACCATTTATAGACTGAAGTTAAGACAGTAAGAATTTTTTATTTTATTTTGGTGTGTGAATTGAGGTACATTACATTTTATTTCTTGCTTTTTTTCCCTGGATATGCTTATAGTTATAAGAATACATGTAATTTTTCAGTACTGCAAAACTCTTATTCTTATAAATGTTTGCCTGTTTTGTAGTATCACTGATTGCCTTAACTTTTGGATCTACTTTCAATGTAATAACAAAGGACATATTATATCTTTTCCTTCACTAATCCACCATGGCTAAATGTGATCATTACAATTTCACCTATGTAATCAATGAATGCAAAACCTCCAAGCTCTGTTTCTCGTCCTGTTGTCATTTCTTGTTTTGTTTCCCGTTTCTCGTTTCTGGTAACATAGGTTAGCTCAACCGGTTCTCACGAATGTTGGGCATTTGGGTAGTTCTGTACCAGTGGGTATGCAGTTTCTATTCCCTTGGATGAGGAACAGTAATCTATGATGATGGGTTTATTAAGGATGCCATACATGAATTTGGGGAAGTATCCTTTCGGTTTCTCAGCAAGGTTTTCGTTGGAAACAAATTAGTTCTTGTCAATTCCCATATTGTGCCCACAGGCTATCTAGTACCTACATATGAAACTTAGGTACTTTATGGAAAACTAGTGTCTACATGCTGCGCACAAGCTGTCCGCAAAGAAATTCAAGTGCCCAGAACTTAAAGACAGCTTTTTGTTTGTCAAATTCAGCTCCTCTAAGTTCCCAAATGCTACTCACATGCAAAAAATAAGCATCCACTTGCAAAACAAGTTCATGTGCACTGCCAATAAGTGGAAAGTGAGTGCAACATGCTGCATAGTAGTGACAAGCAAGTGGCCAATCATGATAGATAGCTTCCACAGTTGAAAACTGCGCTTCTCCCACTAGGACACACTGGGACATCCTTCATGTATGGGCATGCATATACTTGGCAATCAGTCACCATATCAGCACATTTGAGACGTGGACGTACCTGTTCGAGTGTACCAATTCCCTGGGGATATGCACCAGTGTAACTACTTTTATAAATCACAAACATTAACCGGGCAGGAACAAATTGGTTTCTAAGGTGCTTCTGTTGCACTATATTGGTTATAACTTTACCTATTACCTTTCATGCTTTGTTCAAGTTATTGATCTGTCCTATGATAGTGTTGAGTGTGTTCCACTGTTCCAATTTGGGATGCAGCCATCCAGTGGATTTGGTTTATTGATACGTTATTAAAATTCTCTTCATTGTCAGTCTGCATATGCCATCTTCCACATTGAGATGTTGCCATTGTTATATGGCCTGCTTATGGTGTCCTCTGCATTGATTGTTTGGTGTTTATGATCAGATAAATAGCAAGTGGCATAGTGAGCAGATCAAGAATCAGTATGATGAATGTAGAAAGAGTGAGGGATTGATGGGATTGTTTATGCAGGAATTGGTTAGTATGTTTTGCTTGTGAGGAGTTGTATGGGACCACAGAGGCATTTGCAGAGGCTTGAATAGTAACCTACCATAGTTAATAGATACTGGAAACAGAGATCAGTAAGGGGTGACAGAATCAGAAACTATGGAAGAGTGGATGAAAATGCAGAAGCATTTCAGAGGGCAGAGATGCAAATAAAGAAAAGGAATGGTGACAGCAGCAGAAGGATGGAGGGATATTACAGGCACAAGAGTACACTCTGATACCAATTGGAAGCAGATCAGGAGTTGCCTATATTTAATTTTTTGATAGGAATATATGGTGATTTTGAATTATTACAAGTTCAAGTGTCAACACATAGTGATATTGTTTTCGAAAAGGAGGCGACTATTTGTCATGATTCTTTATTCTTTATTTTGACTATCATTAATTACTAGTAATATGATTTTTAACACTGGTAATAGAATATATTCACGCGTTCAAAACAGATCCACTCGAATAATTTTATGACTTCATCTCATCACAATATGTTTTGTCTTTTGGATGTAGTTGCTTCCAAGTGTATTTATCCCTTAGGTTTTTACTTATAAAAAAATTCCTTGGGTATTCTGCTTTTGTCCAAATTGCCTTCAATGAGGGGATTGATCGCTTTTGTATCAGTTGTTAAGCTTTTGTTTTGATGCTAGAATAGAGAGCGAGTTGAACATTGATCTAGTTTTCTGTTTTTAATGATCCTGCAGCATTATTCCTTAATCCAGTCACTGAGAGTGAGCTTATAGTCGACACATCAAGAGGAGAGACCCTTCAAATCAATGTAAGATATATAATTTTATGTTCTGATCACATTTCTCTTCCATAACCTGTTTCAGTTATATCTTAGCAATCACATTACAAGCAATATATGTCATCTTCATATACCTTAATTTAAATTTGGATTTTATTATATGCACAACTACTGTGTATTATTTCTAAGAAGTTTGATAAGGTCTTCTTTACCATCAGGGACTGCAAATCATAATACTTGCTAGAAGTGTGTTGAGAGTGCATGTTGGATGCCACTTTATTGTATTTGTACAGCTGCCAGTTTATTAGTGTTAATTTTCTTGAAACTCTGCAACTACTTAGATGAATCAACTGAAAACAAGGCAACTGAAAACTGAAACCAAATTTACTTTCACCTGTCAAGATAAAAAAACACATGCACACAAAATTGACACGCTTGTTTTACCTAGTAAAACCAAAAGGGAAAACCTGCTTTCTTTGTTGTGGTATTTTATTGATTGTTTGAGCAAATGGATCTATTACAATTCACGCTGCTACTGCAGCCAACAATCTGTCTCTGAGAAAGCGCTAGGCTTCTCCTCACTATTCTCAGCTCTACAACTGTTCTCAACCTTCTCTTGATCTTGGCATTGCACAATTGATCTCTGCTGAGGATAGTCTTGACATGCTCTACGAATCCTGATCCCCTGCGCCATAATCCTTGCGCACTCTGGCACCTAAGTCCTTGTGCACTTCTAGCTCCTAAATCCTTGCGCACTTGTGGCTCCTAAATCTATGCGCACTATTGATCCTCAACTGATGCACATTCCACAATAAAGAATGATCTATGATCTTGTGCCTTGTCCTTCTCTTTATAGATAGAAATCGATGCATGCAAGGAGGCCTTAGTTGAATATCAGTTCACACTAGTGTCACGAGTTTCTTTTGCTAGTTAATTGGAGCAAGTCCTAGTTACACTTGGACTAGCTCTCAGTTAACTAGCTCGAGTTCTTCCTTGATTTCCTCTAGTTGTGATTGCGAGTTAACTGAGAACTCAACTCGTTCTCTCTCCAATCAACACTGAAGTCTTAACTCGCTCTAATTGAACTTGTCACTGCCACCTCATCCTGTAGTCTAATTGAAGAAGATTCCAACGAATTGAACTCCAACACTACGCATGCAAACTTGATGACTATTCCATTAAACTGGAAATCAACTCATCGAAATTGAAGTCTATTTCATGAACTCGCATTGATGCTAGAGAAAGACTAAGTTGAGGTCTTCATGGGTTAAGGCACAAGCCAAAAGACCTTCCATTGCTACATTTTCAACGATTAGTAGAGGACACAAGATTCCTAATAGGATTGTGTTAGGTCCTTATAATACTAGTGTATTCCCTTATTATTATTGTCATTGTACCCCTTATTTTTGTTGTTGTGCCCATGTTGTCCCCATATTGTTATTATTGTGCCCTTACATTATTATTGTTATGTTGGCTCTGATTATTTTGTGACCCTTTAGACTCCTATATATAGAAAGGAGGTCTTGTCATTTGTGTCATCCAATAATTGTTCATTTGTGTAATGTAAAGGAGGTTGCCCCCTCGAAGAGGCTACGTTTTAAGTCGTTGATATATCTCTTTCTTCTATTTTGTGAGCTGGTTGCCTAACAATTGGTATCAGAGCTTTGGATTCTAGGGTTTTGTTGCTTCAAGCAGGTCATCGTGGCATTTTCGCTATAACTTTTTTCTACGAAGCTTTAGAAGCTGAAAATAAAACCCATTTGAGATGAAATCGCAATGAACCGTGTGACCGAATTTAAGATTTTGTCTCGCTGTATTTTCAGAGATATGAACTGAGGAAGTTAGGGTTTTTGCAAGCTTTCGAATTGGATCTCAAACAGGGCACCTTGGGAAAATTGTCATAACTTTCTCTTTGAGCATCTGATTCAAATTTCGTAAAAATTAATAGAAAGTAGACGGACTGTAGTTTGTTGGGTATTATTTTTAGAACCGAAGGTTGCAACAATGCACGTCGTACAAGTTCGCTCTATTGAACTAGTCTATAATTAGGTCATCGCGAGAGATTGGGATAACTCTTTCTTCGGGAATCCAATTGCAATCAGACTTGTGGGGTTGGAAAGAAGACTCAGTGGGAAAATTCAGAACTTGGAGATCAGAAATTACAGAGTTATAGGCATTTCAAGATCGAGCCCCTACAAAGCAGAAAACAAAAAAGGTGTGCAGTTTTTTTTTTTTTTTAAATTTGCATAAGCCTTGTTTGAGAAAGTAGTTTGAAGTGATTCAAAGGGCATTGGGAAGCCTATCATTCATTGATGACTCGAAGAAAGAAAATTGAAACACCTAGTAAGCAATCTGAAATCTCTACTATGACACATGAAGAAGAGGAAAAATGCAACACGATATATCAAAATTACGAGACCAAGTGCAACAAATTTCGTTCTCACAAAAAGTAAATGAAGCTAAGATGGATGGTTTAAAGAATGGCATGGAAGCTAAGATGGATGGTATAGAAGCAAAATTTAAAGGCAACATGGAAGATTTGAAGATAGATTTGATAAAATTGTTACAAGAAATGCTTACTAATGGCGAAAGGGTAGTAAAGGAAACTCGTGATGAAAACAAAAGAAATGTTAGTCATGATTTCATAGACTCTAACATTGGATTGAAGACCTACCATGTTCCAAAGATCGATATGAGGAAGTTTGATGGCAAGGATCCCGTAACATGGATACTATAGATAGAGCAATATTTCAATTTCCATAATGTGCAAAGCACACAAAAGGTACGCATTGCAACTTTATATTTGGAACCCAGTCAGTTTGTATGGTATCGATGGCTTTGCTCTCGTAAACAAATTGCAACTTGGGAAATTTTTATGGAAGAAATGATAACACATTATGAGGCTACAAAAAACAAAAACAACACCTTTTTTAGCCAATTGATAAATCTCAAACAAAAGGGTTCAATGGTGGAGCACATTGAGGACTTCCAAAAATTGAATATAAGGGTAAAAGATATTCCAGAGGAGCATAGGATTGATGTGTTCATAGGGACTTTAGAGGATAACATTCAACATGAGGTTTGCCTTTGGGAACTTGATTCATTGGAGAAGGCATTCAGGTTGGCAAGAAAAATTAAAAGCAAAATTATGGCAACAAGGAAGTCTACCACTCACAACTATAAAAGTGGAAGTGTTGTTGTCCCTAGCCTTCCACAACCTACAAGGTTGACACCACAACAATTGGAAGAAAAAAGAACAAAAGGGCTTTGTTACAGTTGTGATAGCAAATACACTAAAAGTCATAAGTGTGCTGAGAAGAAATTATTTTACATAGATTGTGAAGAGGAGGAAGAAAATGAACAAGAAACATCGAAAGAAGAGGATACACACAAGGGACAAACCCTAGATAACGAAGAAATGAATCTGACCATATCTTGTAAGAAACCTTTATTGTGGAATGTGATGCCTCAGGAAATGAAATTGGTGCTATTTTAATGCAAAAAGAAAGACCCATTACTTTCGAAAGTCGTCCAATCAAAGGAAAATATTTACACAAAGCTATTTATGAGAAGGAAATGTTGGCAATACTACATGCACTTAAGAAATGGCATCCTTACCTAATGGGAAGACACTTCAAGGTAAAAACAGATCATGATAGTCTTAAATGCTTTTTAGAACACAGATTATCTTTAGAAGAGCAACAAAAATGGGTCACCAAGATGTTGGGTTATGACTTTGAAATCATCTACAAAAAATGGAAGCAAAATGTTGTTGCAGATGCATTCTCAAGAAAGGATGAGGATGTGGAAGCATTGCTTTGTGCCATTTATATTATCCAACCAGATTAGATAAACGAAGCAAGGGATGAATGGAAGAATGACGAAGAAGTGCGGGCACTCATTCAAAAATTGCAGCAAGATCCCAATACATCTGAGACATTTCGCTCGAAAAATGATTTGTTATGGTACAAAGATCGCTTATACCTCTGTAAGAATTCCCAACTCAAACAAAAGATTCTTAGGGAATTGCACACATCTCCCTTAGGAGGGCATTCAAGATTTGTAAAAACTTACCATAGGGTTAAGAAGGATTTTTTTTAGGATGACCTTAAATCTGATATTCAAAAGTTTGTGGCAGAATGTTTGGTTTGCCAACAAAATAAAGTTGAGACAATTAAGACCCCAGGTCTATTACAACCTTTATCCATTCCATGTCAACGTTGGGAGGAGGTTTCAATGGATTTTATCACAGGTTTACCCAAGTTAGAAGGAAAAAGTGTCATCATGGTGATAGTTGATAGACTTACCAAGTATGCACACTTTTGTGCATTATCTCATCCATTTAAAGTCAGTACAGTGGCTACTGCATTTATGGAAACAGTTCAAAAGCTACATGGAAATCCAAAGATTATTGTAAGTGACAGAGATCCTATTTTCACTAGAAATTTTTGGACATAATTATCTTCTTGTCTGGGTACTCAGTTAGCTCATAGCTCATTTTATCTTCCTCAATCTGATGGGCAAAATGAGATAGTGAACGAATGTTTGGAAGGATATTTCAGTTCCTTTGTATCTGATAAACAGATACCATAATGGTTGCTTCTCGCTGAATGGTGGTATAACACTTCTTTCCATACTGCAGCAAAAATGACCCCATTTATGGCGCTTTATGGATATCATCCACTGTCGATCACATCATATTTAAGAGAGAAAATTCTAAGATTCAAGCAGTGGAAGATCACATCGAGCATCAACAAAAATTTCACCAAATCTTAAAGGATAATCTCACTTTGGCGCAAAATAGAATGAAACAACAAGCATATCAACATCGCAACGAAAGGAGTTTTGATGTAGGTGACTGGGTATTTCTACGGCTACAACCAAACAAACAAATGTCCCTCAAGCAAGTTAAGAAGGATAATAAATTATCACCAAAGTATTATGGTCCGTACAAGATGTTGGAACTTTCTGCATCTTCCCGAGTGCACCCAGTTTTCCATGTTTCATGCTTAAAGAATGTTATAGGTGACAAGATCCCAGTTCAAACAATATTGCCAGAGTTTCATAAGGAAGGAAAAATCATATTGGAACCCTGAAGCAATCACAGAAACAAGAACTCGACAGCTGCGAAATCGATCAATTTCAGAGTATCTCATCAAGTGGAAGAACTTACCTACTGAAGATTTTACATGGGAGGATGAGAATTTTATACAGAAGCATCCAGAATTACTCAAGCGTTGAGGACAACACTTTTTTGAAGGAGAGGGGCATGTTATGTTAGGTCCCTATAATACTAGTGTATTCCCTTATTATTATTGTCATTGTACCCCTTATTGTTATTGTTGTGCCCATGTTGTCTCCATATTGTTATTATTGTTCTCCATAAAAGCCCACTATTGTTATTGTTGTGCCCTTACATTATTATTGTTATTGTCATTGTACCCCTTATTGTTATTGTTGTGCCCATGTTGTCTCCATATTGTTATTATTGTTACCCATAAAAGCCCACTATTGTTATTGTTGTGCCCTTACATTATTATTGTTATGTCAGCTCTGATTATATTGTGACCCTTTAGACTCCTATATATAAAAAGGAGGTCTTGTCATTTGTATCATCCAATAATTGTTCATTTGTGTAATGTAAAGGAGGTTGACCCCTCAAAGAGGCTACGTTTTAAGTCATTGATCTATCTCTTTCTTCTATTTTGTGGGCTGGTTGCCTAACAATTTCTAAGTGCACTTTATGTTTTTAAAGTGACTTTTATTTTGAAAGTCACTTTATGAGAGAAAAAGTGACCATGGTACTAAAACAATAAAAAGTACAAGGTAGGCTCATTAAATGGAGGGTATCACATGAGGAAGGGGGTCGAGAGAGGGATTGATTTCCACCCTTGATCTAATGAGCTGATATTTTCAATCTCAGCCAGTAATCTAAGGTTTAGGATTCTCATCTTATTGAAAAGACAAAAAGGAGGAAAACGAGAATGGAGGCTAATTATTCTCTTTAGCACTTGAGAAGAGGAGAGGGAGAGCTTGAAAGGAGGAGCAGCCATTAATTGTAGAAGGACCTCAACATTATAGGAGCTCGACTTCCAAGGAAACTGTTGGCTCAAATTCCAAGAAATTGGTTGGCTCGAATTCCAACATAGCTTGAGTTTCTAGGAGCAGAAATCAGATTGTGAGTCTCATGTTTCAAGCAAATTTCAGGAGCTGGTTTGGCCTAAAATTTGTGGGCATTTTCTCTAGGCGGAACACATGTTTTGAGGCAGGAATTGGGTACAGAAATTGAGGCTGTCTCTGCATTTGTTTCTCTCTGTCAGTGCGGAATTTAAGGCTACATGAGCGGGTATTTCGAGGCTTTGTAGATCATTTTTGATCACTGTTGGAGGATTTTAGCAGTGCAGAAATCGACTCTTTAGGCAGACTTTCTTGGAGGTCTTCTGCTGTGTTTGGCTCAGAGTTTGATGCAAATGTCAGAGACTACATGCACTGAATTTGAGGCTAATAAATCAGTTTGAGTAAAGACTGTGTGGAGGCTCAAAGTACTATGAAATCTGACTGTGACATCAGCAAACACAAATAGGGAGATAAGTGATTTTTTCTCTTTGTGTAATGATCTCCTTAAAAGCAATATAAAGACTCCCTTAGAACTAGTTTTCCCCTTTTGGGTTTTTCCAGGGCCAGTTGACCAAATACAAGTGTGCAAAAATTTATGTGTGTGCTTGCTTGTTTATTTCTTATATCAGCTGGAAGACTAAATGGTAGAGTAGTCCTTTGTTTTCAAGATAAATGCAAATCTGATATATATATGAGTCATATGTTTTATAATGGGTTTGGGAATTAAACCATGCAAAACTTGAAAATTGGGTTGAGATACAGATTGAGCAATTTTTTCTACATATTTCTGGCCCAATCAACATTAGTGTACCCATGTAGTCTCACATCTCCGACAAAATATCTTAGTCAAAGATTGATAGTCCCATGCAGGTATCTCAACACATGCATAGCAACAACCTAGTGTGCATGTAGAGGCTCAGTAATAAATTGACTAAGAGTGTTGACAACAAAAAATATGTCCGGTCTAGTGTTGACTGAGAACATTAGTGCCCTAATCAATTGTCGGTACTCAGAGGGATTTGGTAAATACAGGTCCCGCAACTTCACCACATAACTTCTTAAATTCATCTCTATCAATGTGGCCATGGAGTTGCATTCCACCATTCCAAATCTCTCCAATAGTTTGACAACATATTTCCCTTGAGAAAGGAAAATCTAACCAGGTCTTTGCCACACCTCTAAGCCCATGAAATAGTGCATCAAACCAAGGTCTTTCGTCTCAAATTCAGAGGCTAGCTTCCTCTTACACTCTAGAATAAGAGGCTCTCCACCTGTCAAGAAAAATCATCAACATATAATACCAAAATTAGGGGGATACCTTGGACAAATTTGAAGTAGAGGTTCGGGTTAATGTTGCTTCTCGTAAATCCAAGCTTCACTAGGTAGCTATCAATGCGGGAATACCAAGTCTTGGGGGCTTGCTTCAATCCATAAAGCGCTTTCTTCAACCTTCACACATGAGTCTTCCTATGATGCTCCTCAAAGCCCTGTGGTTGTTCAACATGTACTTCTTCCTTAAGAATGCCATGTAGAAACACAATCTTCACATCTATTGAAGTGTCCATCCTGGGCTAACAACAAGAGCAACAATAGATCGAATGGTAGTATAGCACGAAACTGGTGCAAAAATGTTATCATACTAGTAAAAAATGTTGCCTTGTTTTTCTGGATACTTCCATCCGCACCATGCTTAATCTTGTACAACCATTTAGAAGTCACAACAAACTTTCCTTTGGGTCTCAGAACTACTTCCCATACATCATTCTTCATGATAGTTTCATATTCTTCAACCATAGCATCCGTACATACTTATCCTGTCACTGCTTCTTCAAAGGTGTGTGGTTCAACTTGTATAATGTTGCTCATTGCTACAACATATCCTTGATATTGGCATGGCTTCTTGCTTTCCCTAAAGGTTCCTCTTGCAACAACATGTCTTTCAGCATCTTGTAAAGTATCACGAAGCCATAGTGGTCTCTTCTTGATAGGAGGACCACACAAAGGGCGATCCAAGGGGTCCATGGGTTCCATGGGATCATCAACAACATTAGTCTCTGGCTCATGCATATGAGAGTCGTCTTGTACATCCATGGCATCATCCTTTTTCTCAACATTGGCAAGGGGAGGAGTGTCCCTTGCTTTCCCAGGGCAACATCTTTATTGAATGTCACATCCTTGCTAATAAGCTATATTCACATGTAGCTTGGATTTTTCTCAATCTAATTCAAACTCTATATTCTATTGACTAGGCACATATATTCTATTAGCTTTAAAATTTTCACAATAACCAACAATCGTACCTTTCTTTCTTGAAGCTTCCAGCTTGTTCCTTTTGTCCTTCGACACATGAAAGTAGACAGGGCAACCAAAGATCCTCAAGTGTCCAACATCGAGCTTCACACCTGTGAAAACTTCTTCGGGAGTCTTGTCACCCAAGGCTTGATGAGGAGTCTTATTTTGAACATAGACAATAGTGTTTGGGTCTTGTCACCCAAGGCTTGATGAGGAGTTCATCGACTCCATTTTGGTTGGGGTTATATGGTATGATGGTCTCCTTCTTGATTCCTGCTTTCTTGCAAAAGTCGATGAACTCATTTGAAATAAATTCATCTCCATTATCATACCTGAAGATTTTGATCCTCTTCCCTGTTTGATTTTATAGAGCCTTGAAGTTCTTGAACATCTCAAATGCTTGGTCCTTGTGCTTTGAAAAGAAAATCCATGCCCTGTGAGAGAAGTCATCCACAAAGATTATGTAGTAGAGGTAGTCACCAAGAGAAGTCACTGACACGGGTCCACAAAGATCAGGATGTATGAGTTGAAGTATTCCACTGGTCCTACTCCTTCTTGAAGGGAATGGTCCCTTCACCTTCTTTCCACATGCACATCCTGGACAAACTCCATCATGATTTACTTGAACCCTAGGCATTCCATAAACCATCCTTCTCACCTTAGGCAAGGCTTCATAATGAAGGTGAGCGAATCCTCGGTGGCACAACTCACATTGATGATTACTATCATGAACCAATGCTTGGGTTGGTCTTCCATCAGGCAAGATTCCATTGGCCAAGAAATGACCTTTCCATTTATAAAACCAACTTTCATTCCTTCAAGCAAGATTCCATTGGTCAAGAAATGACCTTTCCATTTATAAAAACAACTTTCATTCCTTTGTCCTCCAAGGCAAATATAGACACAATATTCTTTTTCAATCCTGGGACATACAAAAAATCTTGTGTAGATGTATAGTTTGACCATAATCCAAATGAAATGAAACAAAACCAAACCCTTTAATAAGATAAGTAGAATTGTCCCCAAGAATGACTTCAAATTTGACTTCCTCTCAACCAGGTTTGAGAGGACTTCATGATAACCAGTGAAGTGTATAGAGGCCCCACTATCCACTAACTAACTATAAAACAAATCCGGAGGAGAGGAACTAGAAAGAACATAAATAAGAAAGTATTTAGATTGAGTAGCAGCTGCATTATTATCATACCTTGAGTTCCTTGATCTCTTTTGAGGACAATGGCCTTCTTCACGCACAATGGGAGCATCTCTTCTTCTTCTATAGTTAGACCTGTTATTGTTGTAGCCACGATTGTTGTTGTTGGACCTAGGAGCATTATCATTCTTCAGCAATCTTGGCCATAGTGACCATACTTGTGGCAATTGTAACATTGATTATGTGACAAGTCCCTATCCCTTTTCACTCTTCTGTTGGAGTCCTTGGATGTTGGTGTAGGCTTTCCCACTTCCTTTCCTCTTCTTGTCTTGAGCAACAAATGTAGAGGGTTCTCCTTCTTCATGTTTTTGAATTCTTCCTCTAGAAGTCATCGTGGTCTCTTCTTGAGTGCACTTGTCCCATAACTCATCAAATGAAGGGAACCTGTTATTTTTACTAATGGTGGTAATAAATGTTTCCCAAATTGGAGGAAGACCTCCAAGTGCAATTAGTACCATCTCTCTATTAGTTGTAATTTCTCCAACAGATAGCAATTGATCCTTGAGTTGGGATATCCTCATGAAGTATGATTGCACAGTCACTCCCTTGTTCATCTTAATGTCCTTGAGTTGATTTTTCAAATATAGAATATGGTTCAAGTTGTTGACTTCATATATCCCAACCACCTAATCATACATTTCCTTTGACTTCTTCAACTTCGCAACATAAGTGATCTAATGATCTCTTAGCGAATCAATAATAATTTTCTTAGCTTTGACCTCACCTTTCTTGTACTTGGACTTGATAGCAGCGGAAGCATTCTCTGGAGGCTAAGGTACCTTTCCTTCAACATATTCCAAAACATCATTCTCCTCCAAAGTCAAATAAACTCAGCTCTCCAAACAACATAGTTAGATGAGTCATTCAACTTCTCTTTGATCTTGAAGTATGAGGTAGTCATCTTGACCAAGTCAAGTGATCTTCAGCAGCAGATAAGAAATCTTCAAATGGTGATTGCTCTTCTCCTTGGGCTTGTCTTCACCTCAAGTATGATACCATGTTAATTTCCCAATGTTCTATGCTGAAACAATCACTTATAACAATTCTTCTTCCAATAGCATATAATTATCCAATATATTTTCAATCACCTAGTAACAATAAGCAATTTTAGATAAAGCATAAAACCATATGCACAATAGAAGACAATCAAGAACAATAGAGACACGGAGATTTAATCAAAGACCAGGGAAAAGCCCCACAAGAGGGAAAACTCTTTCCAAATTCTTCTTCTATTAGATTGTCATCAAATGTTCAGCAAAGAGATACATAGTCCAAGTACATCAACAACTAGTCAAAGGTCAAAGCCTTGACCAACCAATCAACCAACCAATATCCAATCAATTTTGAACATAAAAGTCAATTCTGTTCAAACTTCAATTCTGCAATTATCAGTCAAAGTCAACAACAGTCAATGCAGCCCTAACCAGTCGCACGGCAATGGTCAAATCTGCTCCAAAAAGTTTTGTTAGCCTGTCAAAGAATGCAGCCTTCCTTGCTTGGTCAAAATCAGTCAAAACAATCCCAAAAGTATGCCCACAAAATCTGGTCAAAGTCAAAGTTTGACCCACAGAAACCCTAGCTCAGAAACTGCAGTCAATGATTGTCAAGATGCCCAGAAAATTTCAGTCAAAGTCTCAGTCAACTCGCCCCTCCAAAACAGATCTAAATCCAAGTCAAATGAAGTCAAACTTCCCCAAGTCAATGCTGTCCAAACAGTCTGAAAACAGTAGTTGACGCTGGTCAATAGAATTACCCTCTCTCTCATTCGCACGTGTCTTGGACCCTGCAATTTCAAACCAAATTGAACCAATGAAGAAGAGATGAATGTGTGATGAGATGCCTAGTAACTTGTATTTATATGTGGTCTTGGGGGTCGAATTTCCTCTTCCAGGCTGACTTGTACTTTTTGATGTGACATGGACCAGCATTAAAATAATAATTTTCACATGTGCAAATTAAATTTTTCCAAGGGCAAGAAGGGTTTCCTTAGGGTGAGAAGGGCTCCTTGAAGGAGGGAATTTCTCTCTGAGCTGCCAATTTTCAACACTGTAGTTGTTAAGGTGCATTTTTTTTTGCTGATAAAAGTTATTTATACTAACAGAAAATTAAAAAATACAGAGATCCAAGGGCATCCCAGATAGCAATGCAAGCAATTGTAAGAAAAAATATTTAAAGAATGTCCCAACAATTTAAGATTGTCAGGAAATTGAAATTCCCATTCTTCTTCTTAACCTTGTTACCTTAGCTGTCATCTGGATTCTGAATCATTAGAAGATTTAGATGGTGTGGATACCAAATGAGAAAGCTGTTTGAAACAGGCCTCCTACTATTCCTTCATTCTATAGTTCTGAACCTTACCCTCTGCACATTCCTTATGTTGATTGTAGGGAACAAAGCATTTTAAATTCTTCCACTTGCACTCAATGTTACTAGTTCTATTTCTTCGCATCAAATGTTTAAGATTGTAAGGAAAGCTCCATTTCTTAACCAAACAACTGAAAATACTACAAGCAGACTAGAGGGTGACCTATCATGCCTTGAGTTGCTTTACTCCTTGTCACTCTGGCTATCGTCTGAATACTTAGAGGATATAGATGAGCAGATACCAAATGACAAAGCTGTTTGAAACTCACCTCCCATCTTTCCATTATTCTGTAGTTTTGAACCACACTGTCTAGACGTATTGTTACTTTAATTAGTAGTAATGGTCATATATTAGTCTTTAGTAGTTACTTTAAGTCAATAAATAGTACATTAATAAGTTTAGAGTTAATGATAAATAAACAAGAAGAGGTTACTTATATTCCATCTTCATTTATGTGTATGTAAGAAGACATTTGTTCGTTATATTTGGTTTCAGAGCATGTTAGTCATTCAAGCAGAAACACCTGCAGTGTTGAGGACAACACTTGTTTGAAGGGGAGGGAAATGTTAAGGACCTTATTAAACCCTAGATATTGAGAATTGTTAGTAGTAGGTTGGTGTGACACCTCTCATAATAAGTTCCCCTAGCTAAATTTTTGAGTTGGCTCTTTAATGAAGCCCTGATTCAACAAAGAAGATAGCCATCTCTAACATCAGATTAGATATTGCAATTTTTGTCACTGTATCAATCAAAAAGAAAACTCTAGAGTCATAGAGAAGGAAGCCACGATCGTATTAATAGAAAAGGAAGTTGACCTTTCATCGAATCAAGGGAATTGTTGCAGGGAGCCATTGGACATCATGGACCTATTGCAAGAAGCCACTGTCCTATCAATAGAGTTGTGCACTGCCACAATAATAGAGATGTGGATTGCTACTGTAGAGAACCTTACATATTGTACAGGGACATTTATCAGATTTGGAGAATTTTATTTGGACTTCAAGGTTTGTATGTATTAAACTTGAGGTTTTTAGGTTCCTGGAAAGGAACACATTGTTACCAGACTTGGAATCCGTAAAAAATTAGAGAGGCAAAGGAGCGAGGAGTTTGAATTGGATTGAGAATATGTTGGGAAAGAATTGGCTAGTACCAAAAGAAAAATGGATATACACATAAAAAAGCATTTTTCCTTGATATTTAATAAAATCATGTCCAGACAATGGAAAAATACCATTAGTTATTGAAAATTGGTTTGATGAATAGGTATCTCATATATAATACGAGTTCAAGTTCAACTTTAGAACTCGAAGCATCTACTTATAAAATTTAATTAAATAGTAAATATCTAAGTCACAGGACACGTCCCTCAGGGTCTCTTGTCCCGTGTTTCACGTGTCAAACACGAAACATTCCCTAAAACCTGTCGAAAACGTTTTTCTTCGTGGTCTCCAATTGAGACACGTGATTTGGACGTGGCGAAAACATGCCCTTGGCTCTTAGGACACGTGTCCCATGAAAAGTGATATTTAAAACCTGCAATATGGTTTATTTTTGGGTTTTTTTTGTCATTGTTTGTCGCTGAAGTTGAGGTTGCTCATTGCAGAAATCAAATTTGTTGTGCAGTGTGAGGAATTCCACGAGATTCGAGCACAATGCTCACAACTTTACATTGAGAGCACAGTTCACAACTTCACATCGACCTAGCCCTGGAGATGCAGGAGACGAGCGTTTGCATGCTTTGCTGAGAGTTTGGAGCACTTAAATTCCTATTAGTTGTGTTATTGCCTATGGAACTTGACTTTATTATACACCAGTGACCACATTTTATGACTAGTGACCATGTATAGATCATGTGTTGAAATAAAAGGCCCAGCTCCCCATCACGTTCTCACTCCTTACTACACCTTCAAGGTCTAAAGGGAGGGAAAGCTCGATTAATGCTCTGGTCAATAGTAAAGTTTGAACAAATATAAATTTATAATTTATAAACTACCTTATGTGAAGTTTAAACATGATCTAACCTGTTTGAAGTTATTAACAAAAGTTATAACATGAACAATGAACATTGAACATCATTGATGTAGTAAATTAATAAACTAACTAGTAATTTACTAAATAGTAAATAGTGTATATTAAATACTAAATAGATATCATCATGATTCATATCTAAATGGATCATGTACTATCTTTTAGTATTTTTTTAATATATATATATATATATATATATATATAGATATAGATATAGATATAAAACGTGTCCCTCATGTCCTGTTTCCAGGGTCGCTGTGTCTCGTGTCGAATACTCGTATTTACGTGTCCTCCGTGTCTCGTGTCCTCATGTCATGTGACTTAGGTAAATATTGATACTAATAGTGAAAAAATTAAACCTCTGACTAAGAAGTGTTCACCGATTGTGAAAGTACCCTATTGCCAAATGTTGTAGTGTTGGGGTAGCACTGCCATGCATATTCCACCACTCCTTGATAAACAATGTTTCACCACTGCTTATATTGGGATCCTCATCATCAGTATCATCCTTCATTCTATTCTTCTTGTCTACCTTTGCCTCTACCTCAATCCTCTAGGGACATCAGTGGACACCACTCAATTTTGATGAAACTGCCTAATCCAGATTCCAAACCTTAAAATATGGTAGAAAAAGCTTAACATGCTTGATCAATGATTTTGGGTTGATTGAAGGGTACATTTTTGCAAAGGCCATGACAAAGGAGTTCAACAATCAACACCAATAACACTGGGGTACATATAGGGTTTGGTGCTCTTGATTAAATGCTAAACACATACCCTCATATCTGATAGGATCCAATGAAATGCTGCAATCCCATTGATCCTGAAATCCTGAGAACTGTGGACTCTGCTGAATTTTGAATGGGATTTGGGATTCGATTTTCTCCATACGAGGTCTGATGAGGTTGGAATCTCTCTCAGACATCTTGAAAGAATTAATGGTAATGTTAAAACTTTTACTTTAAGAATTTAATATTACCATTAGGGAGTGTCTAAGGAGTGTGTAGGAACTGTTCAGAGAATGCCTTGGGAGCACACTCCTACCATTAGGGAGTGTCCAGTGAGTGCCTAGGAAGTGTTCAGGGAATACCTTGGGAGCACACTCCTGCTCGGAATGTGGTTCTAGTATTGGGAGTAGGGTTGGGCACGGGGGTGTGGTAGGGGACAGTTCCGGAATCCGACAACATTGTTCTGGAGTTCGCTTTTGTACTCTTTCTTGTACTAGTTTCCAAGCTGTTTATGGCTTATTTTGTATATATTAGATCTTTTATTGTTGATAATAACTTAGATCTGGGAGCTGCTTTAGCACTCCCACTTTGTACTATTCAGATTGTACATTATTCTAGTCCCATTGACTTAATTTGTGATCATTCATTGGATAAAATTATCTTATCTTATTATCTACTCCATTCATATATACACAGTGGTCCTTATTTGTTCTGATATTTACAAATTTGACTAGTTGATTGATTATCTTCAGGGAACGGCATGAAGAGGCATTTATATTTTAAAGGTAGTCACAATTCTGGCTTTACCAGATTCATGACTCCTAGTTATAAGGAGTACTCATTTTATTGTTTTAGTAGAGTCTCTTTGCATTACAAACTGCTTTTGCAGGGAAGCCTAGGGAAGAGTAAACACTAAAATGAAAATTTTTACTGGCCATTTCTTATGTATGTGATTTTTTTTTTTTGTGGATTGATGTTCTTCAAGCCTTGGTGTTAAAAGTAAAAGAGATATTGTCTAGCAAATAAATAGACTGTGTAGATATTATTTCTTATGTTTTAAGCATGTTTAAGGTTAATTAAGAGGAACATCATGATCAAAATGAAAAACAGCATCATTACGCTCTTCCTTAAGAAAAATAGGGGTCTTTTGAAGCAATATTGCAAATATCGGCATCAGGTTAAAATCGGCAAGGGTCAGTAAAACCAAAAGATCGTAAATATTGGGAAAATATCAGTAATAATGGGCAAACATCAGCAAAATATCGATAAAAATCGGTAAGCATCGGCTAGGCCAAAAAATCGTGATTTCGCAATTTTATCGCGATAAAATCAGGATGTTTGCATCACTTTTTTGAAGTTGGGCATCTGTTGAAAACAGGACTCACAGTAAGACAAGAGATATAGAATGTATAATTTTATTATCAATGGAGTCATTCGATACAACGAGGTTGATAACATTTTATTTGTTGCCTTGTGTAGTTGATCTACCCATATGATCTAACCACCTTATTAGTAACCCTGTTTTAATGATACCTGATTCAATGATATTAAAGTCACCATTACATTTACAACTCTATAGTAAATGACTGTTATATCATTGAGTCATATTGGACTGTTATAGGCTTATAGCCAATGTCAAACTTTAATAACATATCTAACTTAAATAACCATCAAACTTAGATAACATGAGTGACAACAAAAACATAAAATAAAAATTTCTTCTTAAATAACATTTCTATTCCACAGATCCAGGATTGTACAAGTACCTCATTAAGTTATCTCATCACCCTTCCAAGTGTAGAATTCCCAAATCCATGAATACTCTGAATTCTCCATTTCCTGAATTGTTCAAATTTCTGAACCCCTGAATTACTGAAATCCCCAAATTTCTGATTTTCTTAGTCAACTATCCATGCCAAGTTAAACCTTTTTTGATTTCTCAGTCTTGGAGGAATGTTATATCATTGAGTCATACTGGACAGCCAATGCCCCCTCTTAAAGCCATGATGTTAACCATCAAAATTTGACTGACTGTAAAAACATAAAATAAAGCTCTTAGATAACATATCTATTCCTCAGGTCCGGGATCGTACTAGTACTCTGTCAAGCTATCTCATCACCTTTGTAAGTGTAGGATTCCCAAATTCCTAAATTTTCTGAATTTTCCTGTCCTGAATTGTTCAAATTTCGAAACTCCTGAAATTATTGAAATTCCTGATTTTCTTGGACAACTATCCATGCTGAGTTCAGCTTTTTGTGATTCCCCATCCTGGAGATTCAACCACTCAGAATAGGAAATCACTGTTAAAATTTTGTTAGAGCCATCCATAACCTCTGTTTCATGGGTATAAATATATTCGTTTTGGTTTTTTGAGTGGTAGACACATATCTCAAAATATTCTCAGATTTAAAAATATGTCGAAGTTCTTTCTCTTCGTCCAAATCCTGGATAATGTTGGTCAAATAGACAACCTGGATAAATTAGAATTGTGACCAATAACATATTATTTCGAGGCCAAAATGCAAAGCTTCTGGAAATAACACAAATTCTGTATTCTAGAGATAAATTTGTCTTTAGTTCTAAAAGTTAGGGCATTATCTTCTGCTTTCTGTAACTGAAAATATTTAGAGAAAAGTACCTCTGTGCTTCTCTAATCATTTGCTTTATTGGAACTTTAATACAGGCTCCAATTCTGCAAATTTCAAGAGGAAATCTGTCTCTCAGAAACTCTGCTTGTCAGTGTACTGAGTCTATTATAGGTTTATTAGGGCTTTCTCTCTGTGTCAAGATGGAGCCACTGACTGCTCTCTTTTGTATACATTAGGAATTTTATGAATCTTCTATGTTTTCCAACTGTTGGTGCTCCTATGTTTACGTCATAGCTTCTTCTTTATGAATCATCTGTTTTTGTTGCACAGCTCAAATCCCCAAAAAGGGCTAAAACAATTTCTATATGCAAATGGTCCATGTTCCATCATCTGGTCACATGTCAGAGCATGGGTACTAGCCTCTAGGTTGTCTGTTTTGCATTCTGTGCTGGTATGGTTTTGTTTGTTATTGGCAGATTATAAGCTTTTTTCTCATCCTCTGCAATCATTGTGTTCTGGTGGGCATTGTGCTCATGTGGATATCTCTCTTTCTCTGTGACTTTTATGTTTTGGTGGGTGTCACATTTTTCCTACAAGCTTTCAAATGGCTCCTATATCTCTTGTTTTGTATCTTTAATCTCTTTTATTCTAATTGAAGTGCAACACCTTTGATGTTTTTTTCCACTTAGACAAAAATCATACCATCTACTAATGTTTAGACTTTCAAAACATAAAAACAATGAATTGTTTTATGATTTGAATTATGCTACAGTTTGTTTTCTCTTTCCAGGTTGATGCCATGTTGAAAAATGGACTCACAAAAATGTATTCACAATAAAGTTGAGGGATATATAATGTATAATTTTATTCGTTTGTTTTTGGGGCTAGGTTATCTGTTTTGCGTTCTCTGCTGTTATGGCTTAGGTTCTTACGGATTGCTTGCAAATTTCTTCTATTCTCTACAATAATTGCGTTGTGGTGGGTGTTGCACTCATGTGGATTCTTTGAGAAAGCAATGTATTTCCACATGGGACGAGCACCTTAAGCAGCTGCTCACGTAACTAGATCAAAGATCATTACATCAGTGTTTTATGTGGTAAAACCCTAAAAAAAGGAAACAGTCCATGGCCCCAGTCGATGTGGCCTTTTGAGGAAATATATTTATGCAGAGAAAATATTGTACATAAGAGTTTCTCACAACTCACAATCAATCTTCAATGAATGACACTCAAGCTAGGCACATATCAATATAGCTGTTAGTATTGAGGAGATATGATCCGTTTGATCATTTTATGTCTAGAAAGTATTGTGACCATCAGATTACATAACTGCAAATGCATACTACTAAGAAACACACTTTTAACTAACTCCTAAGTGTCTAAATATCCTAACATCTCCCCTTGAAAACAACTTTGTAAAGGATTGAAGGATTTACAAGGTGACACAATAGTTGAAGGAAAGAGGCATTAGAGCCTATTTGGATATCTTTTTTTTGTGACCATCATGTTTTAGTGGGCATCATGTTTTTTCTTGCAAGGTTTAAAAGTGGCTCCTCCATCTCATTTTCCTTATCTTTAATCTCTTTCTTGAATCTTCTAATTGAGACGTGGCAACCTTCGAATGTTTTTTCCCACTTCAACAAAAAATCATGTCATTTACTAAAGTGCGGACTTTTGAAGCAAAAAAATAATGACTTTCCTTCTGATTGGAATTATGCTACTCTTCCTTTTCTCTTTCCTCCAACTCGTCTTTCTTGAACTTCAATCATTGAGATTCTAACCCTGGATCTTTTCAGGTTGTTACTATGTTGAGAAATGGACTCCCAAAAATGTGTTCACAATAAAGATGAGAGATATAGAATGTATAATCTTATTACCAGTGGAGTCATTTAATACAATGATGTTGATCTAACCATTTGACCTAACCAGCTCATTAATTACCCTTTCCTAATTGTGCCTAGCCACCGTTATATTTATTACATTAGCAGTGAGAAAATGTGAAAGACAACATCAACATACTTGGAGAATGTATGGAAGCCTGATATTGCCCCAAGTAATTGGAGTTTTTTAGAAATGATTCTACAAAACCCATGAGAGGGCATACAAGTCCTAGATATTCTTTGCTATTAATTGCTTGAAGCAAACATCGAGAAAGTAAATCACTGTTCTTTGGAAATTTAGGCCGGGATTCTTAAATGCTTACTCACGGTACTTGAACAATGAATAGTCAAGTTTGAACTGCTGTATTTTACTTTATTTCTGTGTGACTAAGTTATACAACATCAATGGCAAAAATAAGGTGCTTCAGGTGTACATCAACTGATAGTAAGTTGAGACTATTTTGGTTTTATGGTTTTATGACTAGTTCAGTATGAATGTGAGCTATGAACTGGAGATATGGTATCCAAAACGTGAAGCAATGGTTAGAACATTCGTAGTCATATTCTAGTTTCTTGTCTTTTGCATTGGAGCATAGGCAAGGATCCTCCCTACCATTTCAGATTTTAACTGACCTACTTTCTATGTTCAAGCATTTTACACTAACTCGTGTGGGCGTATGTGTGGGTGATTTTGAGCAACTGCCGATAGGCCATTGTTGTTGATTACAGTATGTTCTAGGAGAAATTACACGTGAACTAACTCTTGCTTAAGATGTAGAAGCTACACATAAGATCTGTTCCTTTTCAAAGTTAGAAATTCTTATTTTGTTTTTACACGTGCTTTTCAATGTATCTAGAGTAGATATATTAAATATTTTAAAATTCTAGCTTGTCAAATAACATCCACTACTACTTGCTTCTAAGACTTTTAATTATTTTTAATGAAAATGTTTCCTGCTTTGTTAATAAAGGCTGCCCTGTTACAATTATAGTGGTTGACATTCTTATTTTGTCTCCGTGTTTATGCAGTTTGATGTGACTTTCCCAGCACTTGCATGTTCCATTCTTAGTCTCGATGCCATGGACATAAGTGGGGAGCAGCACCTCGATGTGGTAAGTGTTGGATTGTGTTCTCAGTAAATTTCTCATTTTATAATAAATGATTGTGATTGTTCTTCGTAGTGGATATGTAAAGTCATGGCAGGAATGGAAAAATCCCTCCAGATGAAAGCAAGCAATAGACATGGGTTGGGTCATCCAGTTACGTTAGTTAAGAAACACATTTATTGGTTAGGATATGATACCAAATACCTCACGTGCTACTGAAGTGTAACTGTTTGAAAGGTTGGGTGAGTGGAAATAAGGTGTCTAGATTAATGAAAGCATTCAGCTTACATTGGGGTCTTGGCAGCTGGATTATATTTCTGGGACTGAATTAACCTTAATAGGATTAGAAATGACTAGCCAACAGAGTGGAAAGCTTCCTATATGAAACTAAGGTACTAATCTTATGACTCCATAACCTTTGATTTCTACTATTAGGCTTGTGTGCATTTGCTAAATTTAAATTGTGAAGTCGAGCCATTGCTTTTCAATAATTTTGAGATCCCTTAGTTAAAAACCTGTCGCCCCTCCCTATTGCTCTTCCCCCTGAATGCTATATGCAATCTTTAACCCCCTTTAAACAACATTAAAATGTTGGTGCATCTCTAGTTGCTGACATACAAATCTACAGTCGAAGATATGAAGATTCCCATATGCTACTAGCTTCATGTGGGTGAATTATTGTGAGCCGATGTGGCTACCACTTGGATCTCCTGGAAATATTTTGACCATTAACTTGCCAGGGGTAATAACATTATCATACAAATCTTGCTTGATGAAAATGAACCATTGTTGGTACCTTCTGACTTGTAGAATGCAGGGAGGACCTTTAGGACGATTTTCCTGGAGGTATTTGACCCGAAACTTTTGCATCTTTAACCTCGAACTGGAGGATTTTCAGTTTTGGTCTGTCAGTGAAATTCCAAAGCACCAATAAAGTCATATAATAACTTTGTCGATCCATTTGGATCATGCGGTCTTCGGAATTCACCAATGGTGTTCATTCTATTGGATTTGTATCACTCAGGACTATCATGTATGGTATTTGAAAGTAGAATACATGGCCTAGTACCAGGGCCATGAATTCACGCAGAAAACCATCAATTAACATCCCCTCAATTGTTCGTTGTGCCAAGAGGCTACCTTTTAAGCTACCGGTCATACAAGCAATGAAACCCCTTCACCTTTCTTTAAAAGTTTATATGAAGATTGGACATGGGGTTTGCTCCCACATTTTGTTAAGTAGCCATGATGCTTGTCAATTCTCTAGAAGAGTATCTTGGAAACAGATGCATCTTCAGATTATTTGCTTCAATGTTTTGCTAGTTTCTTTAGCTTTTTACACCTATTATGTTGGCAAATTCCATCTTTGAAAATTAGATTTTACTGTTGGGGAGCATCCACCTTTTTTTTTTAGTCATAGGCACACAAAATTATTGTTGGGTTTTTGTATGTACTGATGAAGCCCAAAACCAAAAGAATTGGCTTCTAAGTTCTTATCCAAAACCAAAACATTCATGTATACATATATTCTAGCATGTGCAATATATTTACATCTCCTTGTGATTTCAAATGTTTTGATGTAGTTCCAAGCGTATTGCATTTTTTGGACCGAACTTTCCATCCAAAAATGCAGTTGCAGGCCTGTTGAGTTGAAAAAATATAGGCCATCTTAAAAGATGTGCTCCCTATCATCAGTGTTTGTAAAAATTACTGTAAAGAAGCCTTTGGATCCAAGATTCAGGTCTAGATGTCTTTTTGGCAATGTTGTGAAAATCGTGATCGGGATTAAATCGGCACATGGAACAAATCGGAACAAATCGGAAAAATTGGGAAAAAAAAAAATCGTTTGGTATAAAAATATTCATTTTTTTTTTTCAATTTTTTTAATATCTAAACCATCTACAACATAAAATAAATACATTGACACATAAATATGATAAAAAAACTAATATATAAGATGTTTAATATCATTTCTAGCGCTAAAATCACTCATAACATTGAATCATGTCCTGAATATTAAGTCCTGACTCCTGAGTCCCAACTCAGCCTCAAAATATCAACAAAAAATATGATAATGTATCTCATCATTTCATAATGTCATATACAATAAAATGAAAGTCATCATTTCATTGCAATCACTGCGTGATCTTTTATTAACTGTCGACTTTGGAGGAGGTGACTTAATATGTTGGATTTTCTGTTTTTATAGCAAGGTAACTCTTAGAGTGCTTGTCAGGTACCCTTAGTAATTTTGTGGCTTTTGCCTGCTGTACCTTTTTCTACAGCTAAGGTGGCCTCTCTTGTGCCTTTATTTCCTGTGATTTACTGGACTGTTCTGACAGGACATCTTTGAATGAGGGTACTTCCTTTAGGACATTTGGCTGCTTGATCTTTGTGTCCATGATTGGTTGTAAGCTTGTCCTAAGATGTAGCCCTGTTTTCAATGTTTGTTGAGACAATAGTTTCAACAATTTGGCACTGATGTCACTGCGAGAAAATGCTAGTTTGAGAACTTGGAGGTGTACCTCTTTTGGGCTGGTGTCATGATGATAATAGCACAAGAGGAGTCTACCTACTTATGGAAGGAAGGAAACCTGCAAGTGAAAGTTCTGTGCAGATTAAAGAAATAATGCAACTCATATAAGTAAATGTTCCTCTTGAGAATCTAGAAACAATGCATATAGTAGAGAAAGAGGTGATTGTGTTGTTCAAACTGTTACTTTGTCTTGGAAAGAAGGGAAACAAATGACGTAAAAGTTAGGTGATAATTCTTGTGGTTGAGACTGCTATTTGAAATTGTTGGTTGAAAGAAAGATTATATATGATTAGAGAAATCAACTATCAGTTGAGAAGTGGAAGTATCAATTGTTTATTATGCAGAAAATAGGTGAATTGGCTATAGACAGTGCTTTGTTAGTGGAGTTCTTGTAATGCTCATGTGCCTTTGAAAGTTCTGTTGACTAGTGTAACTAATCATAATGTTGATGTTTGTAGCTCAGGCAGATACTTCTGCGCAGGCATTGAGTCTAGGTGTGTAGAAGTCACCCATAGTCTCCTTATGCATTTGCTCAAGTGTGAGCAAGATTGCTAATGTAACTTAACCTAAGTCTAACTTAGGAAAAAACACATTATTAAGTTGGCTTATTGAGCGAAAAGAAACTTGGGAAAAGTAAATAGTTTACTTTAGTGATTATGTTTTAATCTAAGTTGCACTGAAACGGATACGGATACAGGGTTTGAAACCGATACGACAATTTTTCAAAAAATCTGGATACGATACGGCAGGAAACGACACACACACATATAGATATTTTTTAATATATATATATATATATATATATATTTCATATTACCATTCATCTTTTAGAATCTAAATTCTATATCTAAAAATACATAATCAATTATCATCCAACATCATCATCAATTCAGCGTAAACATTGTCATCATCATTAATGATTATTATAACATTCATGATTCAACATATCATCAAGTTTCTTTTTCAAATTTCAATCATCAACATGACAAGTTACAACATCATCACCAAAATTAATAATGCACATTACATATTACAAAGTACAAAATGAACTATGACTGACAGTCTACTATCATTATTCATAATTCATATGGTTGTTCAAAAGTTTAAAATTTAAAACACCATCATAAATTACATTTACATATAATCAAATATGTCTTCATTCCTGTCACTAAGAAGTTCCACATCCTCTCTAGAAGTGGGAGCATTGCTGCCATGTCGCCTTTTGTATGTTAGTTCAAACCTTTTGCTTTGAACGTGTATGTTAGTTCAAACCTGCTGCCATGTCCACCTATTCGTCTCTTTTGTGTGACAAAAGGCGAAGGTTTGAACTAACATACACTAGTTTCTCAGCCTTCTAAGATCCAAATCTGTTTCGATTCACTGAATGGATGAAGCCATATGTACTCCAGTTCCTTTCTGCTGAAGAAGAACTAGCAACCTGCGACAAGATCCTGATGGCCAATTTTTGGATATGTGGAAGTTCCCCACCATAGTAGTTCCACCATTCAGTTGGACTTATTGCCCTCTTGTCTTGCATACAATCAATATTAGAACCGCAACCCTTTGATCCCACAAAATGAGCAAACTCTGCACGAATCCGAAGCCCAATTTCAGGATCTACAAAAAGCTTTTTTAAATCCTGGTGAGACTTCTGGGTCTTTGCTTGGTGCAGTTCTTTCTGGATCACTTAGCAACTTTGCAGCATAATGTTTTGGATTCATTACATAGGCCAAAAGGTGCAATGGGGTGGTCATCGTGTTCCACCTTTTGGTCAATATACCTTTTACTTCTCTTTAAAAGAATTCATCTATGTCATTCTCCTTGGCATTTATAACCACCCTTATCTTCTCTATCATGGAATCAATGCCCTCATACACCTCTTCCAAATTAGGCATATCTGTGTCAAACATACGGAACAAATCCACAATTGGCTTAGTAAATGCCAAGAGGTACTCCACCCTATCCCACCATTCATCATCAACAACCAACCTTTTCACTGCTTGTGCTCAATCATATTGGGATTGCCTCCATTGATTACAAAGAGAATTGCATACCATTGATTGTAATGCATTTTTCACTTGCATAAGCCTTGTTAAGACTATGATGTGAGAAGCAAAATGAGTCTCAACAACCTGCAGGTGCCAAATTGCCAATGTTTCAATAAATTAAAAATCATAATTTGATTGAATAACTATTATGATTCATGAATCATGACATTTGAGAATCCAATTTACATATTTGAATTTAGAGTCATAAAAATTAGAATTTATGAAATAAACTTTAAAGTTTAGGTACCTTAAGGAGCTCCAACTTTGCAAATTCCCTGTAGATGCCTTGGGACATGTGGTGGTTTGTGATGAAGGCTTGAATTTCTTTTGCCTCTTCAAAAATAACTCGAATCCATTCAATTTGCTTCCTCATCTTGCTCAACATGAGGTTCAATGAATGTACAACACAAGGGGTCCAAAAGATGCGTTGACATTTGCCTTCAATAATTAGGCCTGTTGCTCTACACCCTGTTGCATTGTTAGTTATTACTTGGACGATATTTTTTGGCCCCACCAATTCAATTGCTTCAATCAAGACGTCAACAATGAATTAAGAACCTTTCATTTGCCCCTCACAATCCACTGCCTTCAAAAACATTACCCCTTTGGGCTCTGAGCAATCACATTGATCAATGACCTATTCCTTTGATCTTTCCATCCTTAAAAAATGATGGACACCCCTAAAATGCGCCATGAATTACGAATGGGGCTTAATTTAGCCTCCAAATCTAACTTTTTAGCACTCAACATTGTGGTGTGGACCTTTTCATATCCAGGGCTCTTGAGCCCTTTTTGGGTTTAGGGAAGGCCATTTGCATAAATGCATTGACCTATAGCTGCAATTGCCGTCTCTCGAGCATCATTATTAAAACTCTTTTCAAACGGTCCTAAATTAGACTGCTTTGAACCAACAATTCCATGAGAATGAAGTGGAGGCTTTGATGAAGATGCTCCCAACCTTGTTGGGTGTTTTAATTGCGAGGCAGGATTTTCCTCATTTGCTTTAGCATCTGCCTCGTTTTGTTCTTTCTGATGTTTTGCAAGTTTTGGCTTGCTTAAACCATTTCCATCTGTCCCATTCTCTTTAGGTGGGCCCATGCTTATTCGAACCCCATTTCCATTTAACCCAAGTAAATGTGCTTTAACTCGTGTGTATGATTAATTATACTCCTTTTTACACTCACTGCAAAGTGATGCCAATGATCCTCCTCCTTGGATCTTCCCAACAATAGTTACATATTTCCAAAGTGGTGACTTTGGATCAACTTTAGGGGCAGGTTCAATTTCATTTTCCATTGCCTTTGCCTCACGAATAGTTGAACTTGAAGTTGCCATGAATGATGATGATGATGTATATGAAACTACAAAATAAAATTGACAAATTTGTATTTCAAAAGTTAAAACAAGTTTGTAACTTGTAAGCCTTGAAAAAAAAATCATTGTTGAAACCAGTGATTGGACATGTAATCTATGCTGGTTAAAATAAACAAATAAATAAAAAGTGATATATGGGGACATCAGTAAACCCTAGAGTGTCGCTGTTGGGACTATTATATCTTCCTAGAAACCCTACACACTTCTCATTCTCACAAACAGGACAAAACATGACAAAACAATATAAGGTTTTATGTGCTGATATTTTTGCATGGAAGTGCTGCCCAACATTAGCAATTAAGATCTAGTGATTCATCTTCAAGTTCTGTATGTCATGTGATTGCTATCCATTCTGATAGTATTTGGGTTTTGCTCTTAAGCTCGATGACTCTAGATTGTAGGAATGGCTTTGGTTATATAAGAAGATTGACAAAGGAGTAACTGGCCGGTGTACTCATTGGCTATCTTTTAGGACAAAGATTAACACTGATTAAATGAAGCTTAAGAGTATACAATGTGAAGTAAATATAAAGTAATTATTAGGAAATTAGCTAGTAATGTTTTAGGGTTTGATTAATAACTGCAAAAAGACAATTTAAAAACTACCAGAGCTGGGGAAATGAATTTAATGGAATGTAGCTGTAGATAATGAAAATAGAGCAGAGATAAATATTTAAAATGGCTCGTCATAAGGCAATAGTAGAAAGTCTGCTTGAAGCGTAAGAAACAAATTCTCTCCACATCAGGGGATGGAAAATAACAACTGGACTCTTCTGGACTTCTTAGAGGAAATGAAGGGAATTGGTCAATTTGTTTTTTCTGAAAATAGAATCAATCATATAAGGAGATCACAAAACAAATGTGCAGACATGTTGGCAAAATGGAGGTGCAAATCAAAACCTACAAAATTGAAACATATACTTTCGAGCGTGACACATGAGACAAGGCTATGGAAATCATTAAGTCGTAAGCTATCATTGGAACATAAAAGATGATTCGAATTATTATGAATATCCAAATGATAGTGAGGATCCAACGAAAGAGTGTCATTGCATTGGTAGAGTCTTTGTAAGACTTTAGTTAGGAAGAATCTGTGCTACTCAATCGACCATTTCTCGTTTTGTAGGAAGTAATTGGAAAGAGGTGTGGAGCTAAGCTACATTTAGAGACTGATGAGCCGTAGGAGAAATGATTTACCCTCATTGGGCAGTCGGTGGAAGTTTGAACTTTGAAGACTCTCGATGGCAGCGACAACAGTGAGAACTGACAACAAAAATGGCAGTTGGCGGTAACAACGAGAACTGAGCAGTCGGCAGAACTCTGTCTCAGGCGACAAGAATGAGAACTGTAGTCTTGGGCAACAACAGTTGGCAGAATTGTAGTCTTGGGCAGTAGCAATGATGGGCGGAAAAGTTTAGGAATTATCTTGTTGAGATCTCAATAGATGAATCAATCCAAACCTCAAATTTCAATTAGACCCTGATGATTTTATCAAATCCCCAAAAGGTTCTCTGGGTAATAACCTTTTCATTTTCGCTCATTTGATGAAATATGCTAAGAGAAATCAGATACTATATCATTCTTTGGTCATAATCAACATAATTATGAGAGGGGATAGATCCTTCGATTTATTATAGGAAATACCTCTTTCATTAAAACTTAAAAGTTATAACGTATAAAAAAATTTGACCTAATGTTTAATCCGTTCCCGACTGCTCAAGGATCCCAACCCGTTTCCGGCAGCCGAAGAAAAAATCGTGAAACATATTTTAAATTTGCCGGATCCGTTTCCAAAAGTGCAATACGTATTCATTTTTTCCTGAAACGGATTGGTTTCCCAAAAAACCTCTTTGAAATGTTTCAAGATCTTTCCTAGCCGTTTCCGGAATTTTGAAATGGGGTTGAAACATATTTAGGCCGTTTAGTACCTGTTCCAGGATTCGAAATGTCGAACGACAGATCTGGGAGGCTAGGCTAGCGTTTCTGGTAACTTAGGTTTTAATCTTAGCCATTGATCTCAAGTGAGGTGAGATTTAATCTTCATCATTAATCACTTTGGAGATTAGCGTTAGGGCTAAGGATTTAGCTCAATGTAAAGTTATAAAAGCAAGGTCAGGGAGAAGGGAAAGACACACAACAACATCACAAGATTGAGAGAGACATCTCAGTGAGTAAAGTGTTGGGTTCAAGGGCAGTGCGGCAAACATCTTGATTTTTTCATGATTAAATTTCGAAATTGCGATTTTTTGGCATAGCTGATGTTTGTCATTTTGTCGATATTTAGGTTAGGTGGTATCTTAATTTTGTTGAAGTTTGCCTATTTTTACTAATATTTTCTCTATTTTTACGATATTTTGATTTTCTTGACCCTTTCTGATTTTATACCGATGATGATGTTTGCAACATTGTTCAAGGGAGTGCAGGGAAGTTGGAGATCCATATTTCCAGATAAGATGGAGCATCAATCTAGGGCAGATTTGTTGGATCAGATCCAACTTCCAAGTCTATTTTGTACTTTGTATTTTCTCAGATGGGCCATTATCCCAGGACGAGAGCCCAAGTAAGTTTGGATTATTAATGAAAAATTGTGATTGGGCAGGATATGTCATGACATTGTGATTGAGATAGATATATTTTGCTTTTCGTTGAATTTTATTGTGTTAATGAACCTACTTGTGTATTTAATCAATAGATTTGTTGACTCTGCTAGGAATTAAGTGCCAGGGTCTAGGTTTGCAGGAAATTAACACATAAGAAAGACTATTGCCGATGAAAAAATATTCAAAGGCACATGCTAGTTGAAGGAAGTTAGAAGACCAACTAATGAAGAATGCAAGTAGAAAGCAAAAGATATGTGGCTGCAATTGTATAATTCATTATGGGGAAACACAAAGTCTATTATTAAACTTTTCAAGAATGCAGAAACGAGCTTGAATTTGAAGTTTGGATGGAATAAGGGTAGTTTACCCAAAAACCATGAAGGGATTGTTTGTCTTGGGATTATTTGATGGGCCAACTAGGAGTAGGAGGACACATTTGGTAACATAGGTCTATAGTATCTTAATTTTTTTTTGGGGTCATAGAAGTAAAATCTAGCCACTGAGTTGTGTCTTAGTTGAGTCAAGCCTCATGTGCAGAGCGTCATAGAATAGTGAGTCGGAGCCATCCTTCATGTATATATAAATATCATATTCCCACATATTGCTAGAGACCTAAAATTAGTTTGATAGATTTGAATACTTGATAAAGGAGCTAGTGAGAACCCCTGTGATTGAAAGGGCAACAAAAGAAAGACATCATCCAAGCAGAAGATATGTTTGGCAGAGTAAAGATATATCTCAATGCAACACAAATTTTTCTTTGAGTATTGATTTTGATTGCAGACTTCAATTGGCTGTGTCAAGCACATAGGTAAAGAGCATTAGAGTTGAGCATTGATTGAGTGCTTTTGCAACATCAACAACTGAGCATTTTATCAAGCATGACATCAGATGACACACACATAAGGATCTTAAAGAAAAGATGATGGCAGAAGAACAAATGAAATGATTGAACCCCTTGGTATTGTCAATTGCAAAAAAGTTCCTTGGTTTATGACCTTGGATGCTAGAAGATAAAGAAATGGTAGGTAAACAGAGCTCAAAGTAAGCTACTCATGTTGATAGAGGAACCGACCTTACTGCCAATTTTGATTAGGTACAAGATGAGCATAGGACGAGCCACTCATGACTCCAAAGGCACCAGAGAGAACATGGTGAAACAATAGGATCAAGGGGACTATTGTTCAATGGGAGAAAAATGCTGGAGACTCTTTGATTGCATAGGCACCTACTAGATTGAAGATGGAGGCTAAAGAGTAACAGGTTATGCTAGAGCCTTGTATACATGCATCTTATTGTCGCAAAATCTAACAGGCCTTGGAGAGGGAAAACCTACAAGGCATAAACTAGACCAAGAAGCAATAATGGGGTAGTGGCCCATTGTCACGACAACCAAAACCCCTTGCTCTTTATGGATTTTTATCTATTAAGGAGTCTCAGTATGTGATATAGGTCACCTAGGGTAAGTATTTTAGGTATAATACAAGGTGATACAACCAGGTCTTCAACAATAAAGACTTAACAATGGCACAAGGCTCTAATGGGGGCAATTCACATTCAATGAAGAGACCTAGAAAAGAAGGCACAAGACCTAGGGTTTAGTAATTATGATGAGTGTTGTATTCAATTGTCAAGATCAACAATGTTTTGCAAGATCAATGCCTTGCAACCTTCAAGGAAAACCCCTAAGTTGAAGGAATATAAACTAGGGCTTCCTTCCTAGGGAAATAAAGTTTATGGATGAAATTGAAATGGATGCCCACCAAAAGGATAAATATTTTTGTGGCAAATACTATCCCCTTGATGTTTAGGTTGTCCAACCCCCAAAACTCCTCTTGTGTAGGGATTTGCACCAAGCCCTAGTTTCTCAACCTTAGCTTTCAAGGGGCTGAAATAAGGAGGGAGAAAATATGGATAAGATATAAGATTGATCACCAAAGAAATGGACTAGACCCTTGTCCCTTCGGAGAATGGAGTTCTTGATGTGTTAGATTAGCTAAAGAGCTTCTAAGGAGGCCAAATTTTTGATCCCCTAGCAAACCAAAATTTCAACAACTACCTATGCAAAGGAAGATGTATTTTTCATGGGAGAGCTACCAAGAGTTCACCACTAAGGATATTCATTTACATGTTAAGCATGAGTAATGCATGCAATAGATCACCTACATTAGCATTTCCATAAGTATTCAACAAATTGGGTCTCGATTGCATTACTAGAATCAACAAAATTCCATAAATTAGACATGTAAAAGATCGATTTTCAACATTTAGAGACACTTACAAGATAACATGCAAAGAATCCATTCCATTCATCCAAAGAATAGCTCCAAAGATAGATAAACCAACTCCAATGTCAAAGTGCATCAAGATATTCCAAATCCTCCACAAAAGAGAAGGCTAAAATTAGCTAGATAGGTCGAAAATCCCAGTCAAGTGATGATGAGAAGTTATAATGAATGTCTCTTCTATTTTATATGAGGCATAGAGAGACCTAATTTAGCCTAATGCCCCTCTAAATAATAAAATAATGGGCAAATACTAGTCTAGGTGACAAGATGACCTAGTAGGCTTTGTGAAATAAATTAAATCTCCACATGTGCAAGGCAAAATGCTGATGTCATGCTAGTGTAGGCCTCTTCTAGGCAAGCATTGAGGACCTTGAGTGCCTTGACTTGTGTATAGGCCCTCTAATTCACCTTCTAGGGGTTTGCCCTTGGACCTTTGTCAAAATTATCCTATGGACCCCAGTTTTGGCTTTGGGGCACAAAATGGCTCTCACCGGTCTCCAAGTGGTGTATAATGCCTGATTCTGCTCCAATGTTGAGGGCTCTGAAGATGGTGTTAACCTTCCCATGTCCCAAGGTATGAGACAAACCGCATCTAGGTCCTGGATCAATTGCTTGACCCTGTAGAACTACTAAGCCAACTGGGGGCATGTTGGTCCAAGTGCATCATCTCATTAATGATATGGGGCAAAGTGCAGGGATGCTGGGGTGTTGAAGGTGCCCATGGATACAAATGATGCTCTACAAATGTTAGGAGTTCCCATGGCTCTCAACGAACCACCTGTGGGTGTCAATATGCTCCTCTGGTGGACTTGGACCTTAGTTAAGTTGCCCAACCCTCAATGAAACCACCTATCAGTTACACACAATATTCAGTGCTGCAACCTCACCATTAGGTACATTTAATCATTATTGCATCTAAGTGAACCAAGCTTGTTATTTAAGGGAAAATTGACACTTCTGACAAGGCCCCCCTTCTAAATTTGGGGCTTTGATCTCGTAATAGTGTTACCTTCTTAGGTAGTAGTGGCTAATAAACAATCCTATTAGGTGCTTCTAGCCCCAAAGGGGAAAGACATGTCCTTAGTTCACCCTTCAATTGATAGGTGTCATGTGAATGATGATGGAATGGAGGGGAGAAGACTTCATGGCCAAGTGCCATGGTCAATGGGACCAACAATAATGGGGAATTCCACATCTTGAGTGTACAAATGTGAGGTCCGTGGAGGGAGAAAGCATGGATGAATGAGTTACCTCGACCTTTGTTTTTCCACCCCTCTAATGCATTTTACTTTTTCTTGATTATTCTTTGTATTACTGCTTGAAGCTCAAGGAATGAGAGCGTGCTTTGCATGATATGTAGTGGTTATTACCCCCTTAGTGATGTGGCAATTCATTGCCCATAAGGGGTTGGGGCTAGTAACGATTCCTTTTCCATAATGTGGCAGGGAAACATTAGCCCAAGAACTGGGTGATGGTCATAATGAAAGGGGTAGAGCTCATGCTTGGCTTTTGCCCATGCGCTTATTTTAATGTCTCGACCATCATTTGCATTTTAATAATTTTCTTTCTTTGCTTTACTTGTGGCCACGATATGCTTTTTCTCTTTCTTTTAGTTGCATCAACCTCCCAGGGAAAATTTCTAGGGTCGGCTCAGATATGTGGATAGGGGAAGGGGTTGTGCCAAATCTCAAGGAGTCATGGTTAGTTGACCCCGAGGTATAGAGGTGGAATATAGGGCTTATAACAGGAGATGGATATAGGTATGGAATAGGGATAGATGGGATCACACTATCTCAATCAGGGTTTCGCAAGTAGTGCCCTTCTTAAAGTCATGGGCCATTAGGGGAGGTTACACTGGACTAGGACAAAAAATTAACCCCCCCATTTTAAGGTGAGGGAACACAACCATAGTCAAAACACTTCCTTCTTCTAGGTTAACCTGTAATCCATGCCAATTTCCCAAATAAAGACAAGCTTAAGCACCTAATTGCAATGAATAAAGTACCTTTTGGGTTGGATGCCCACCTTCTAACACGAGCTCTTGGCAAATGGGCGGGAAAACATATGACTGATGCAGGTGGTGGAGATATGAATGGCATGTCACATCGGCTATTTGGTGGCTATCAAGGGCTGTTGGCTGCCGGCTGGAAGAGATGAATAGGAGAAAATTTCTTGTAGGGGTCACCCACTTTTGGTGGGTAACACATCTTTCTATATTGTGGGTGGCTGGTTTACATATGCAAACCAGTATGCTTCGTTCATGCACATTGAGGTTATTTCAGTAGATGCAAGGACCCAAGATGTTGTTGCATAGTTGCTTTGGGATGAAGCAAGACTTTGACGTTGGGGGAGATGTTGTAGATCCTTGTAAAGGTCATCATACATTGTATTAAGACAATAGCCTATGAATAAAGTATAAGTGATAAAGTACATGATAATTATAACTTAACAAATGATGACGTGATGGTGGTTGAAAAAGCCTTAACCATCATTATATTGTATAAATACTCACGTACCTTATTTTAAGATCTGGTCGGCTCGGATCTGACTCGGTCTAGTTTGTCCGAGCCGGAATTTTTTTTTTGTGACCCGACAGATTAACCGATTTGGGAGGCCGAGTCATGACTGACTCGGCCAACCCGGTCGGTTCCGCATCTACTCGGCCAAGTCAATGAATGCGGCCTGTAACCCCAAAAAAACTGTGATTTTTCATTTTTTTTTTTAAATTTTTAATTGTTAGCTGAGTGTTTGGGACTCCAAGGTGTTTTATAAATTAGTTAAATGCTATTTGGGGTCCATTCCCCTCTCCCAAACCCTATTTAACTCACTCAAATGCTCTCATTCTCTCACAGCCATCTCATGCATTTGAGTGAGAACTTCAGTGAGAGTTAGTGAGCAGTTCTTCAGTTTGTTTTTGGAGCAGCAGTGAGGAGTCTTGGGCAAGCATTGTAGCTGGAGTGAGGAGCTTCTTGCGTAGCCATTTGGAGCAGCATTGAGGAGTTGATTTTTGGAGCAAGCTTGAGGAGGCAGTTTGTGCCTAGAGGTATTTTTTTTCACTTGTACAAATCTGTTTTTGCTTATTAAATTTTAGGTGCATATCTAGAAAGCCTAGAGAGTGTTTTTTGTGAAGGAAATGAACATTGAATCAATGTTTTTTTTTTTTCATTTTCAGATTGTTTGCTTTCATTTCCTAGTCAAAAAATGGCACGCAGAGTTAGAGATCCTGCTTGGGCATATGTTGAAATGGTTGATAGTCAAATGCATTGCAAATTTTGCCAAAGGAAAATTAAGGAAGGTCCTGGGGGCATTAATAGGCTGAAACAACACTTGGCGGGGATTAGAGGTCAAATTACTCCATGTACCTCACCAGAAATTGGGGAGATTAGGAAGCAATTGTTAGCCAACTTTGAGAAGTTTAAAGAAGATAAGGCTAGGCAAAAAGAGTTAGAGGCTGAAATTGGGAGGAAGAGGGAGATACAAGAAATTATGGCTACCAACCCCCATTATGATTTTGAGGGTTCTTCCTCTATCCCTCATACTGATGCATCCAACCCTTTCCCATATGTTCCTCCCTCTTTTGGTTCTGTTCAAGATAAGGGAAAGGGTAGAATGAAAATGGGTGATATCAAAAGTTATTTCACTCCCTCCTCTCCATCAGATGCACATGGTCCTCAAGCTAGTAAAAGTCAAATGCAACCCACTTTAGATGACCATTGGAAGAAAGAATTGAGGAAGGCTACTTGTGATTACATAGCTAGATGGTAGTATGATGCTGATATCCCCTTCAATGCTTCCCGTTCACCATATTATGAGCCTATGTTTGATGCCATACATGCTGTTGGAAAAGGCTTCAAAGGCCCTACTATGCATGAGCTAAGGGGGTATCATTTGCAGAAAGAAATTGCCTCCATTAATGAGTATTTGAAAGATTTCAAGGAGTCATGGGCAAGAACAGGATGTACCATCATGTCAGATGGATGGACAAATCAAAGAAACCGTACCATCATAAACTTTCTTGTCTTCTGCCCATGGGGAGCCATGTTTTTAAAATCAGTTGATGCATCTTATAAGGTAAAAGATGGGCAATTGTTGTTTCAGCTATTGGATCAGGTTGTTGAGGAGGTGGGGGTGGCTAATGTTGTTCAAGTCATCACAGATAATGCCTCTAACTATGTTCTTGCTGGTAAACTGTTAGAGGAAAAACACAAGACCATCTTTTGGACCCCATGTGCTGCACATTGCATAGGCCTTATGCTTGAGGATATTGGAAATATAGATTGGGTCAAAAACATTGTAGATCATGCCAAAAGCATAATTTTTTTTATCTACAATCATTCATGGATTTTGAGCCTCATGAGGAAACACACTGGGGGCAGGGATATTATTAGGCCTGCCATCACTAGATTTGCTACTCATTTTTTGACATTGCAATCTATGCTTTCCCAAAATAGAAACTTGCAAAAGATGTTTTCCAGTGACGAATGGAATCAAAGCAATTGGTCTCACAAATTGGAAGGCAAAGAATTGAAAAAGAAAGTTCATGAAGAAACTTTTTGGAGAAAGGCAGCAAAGATTGTGAAGCTTGATGAGCCACTGGTTAAGGTGTTGCGGTTGGTAGATGGGGAAAGGTTGGCTATGGGCTTCATTTATGAGGCTATGGATCAAGCAAAGGAGCAAATAAAGAGGGCATACAAGGATAGAGTGGCTAAGTATGGGCCCATTTGGGCAAATCATTGATGAAAGATGGAACAATCAACTCCATCGCTCTATACATGCAGCTGGGTATTTTTTGAACCCACGGTATCATTATAAAGGTAAGGAGTCAAGAGCTTTGAGGGGGGAGGTCAGAGATGGACTGATTGACTGCATTGATCGCATGACCCCATTGGAGTCTGATCAGATGTAGATACACCAACAGGTCACGACCTTTAGCAATGCCTCAGGTACCTTTGGGAAGAACCTAGCAAAGATTGCAAGAGAAGCAGATGAGCTAGAGAAACAAAAAATTCAATTTTCAAATTCTTAATAGTTTTAATTTTTTTTAAAATTTTGTTAAATTGTTTATTATTTGAAATTGAAAGTTGTATATAATTTGTAATTTTGTTGAGCTAACTCATTACACTCCTATGTTTTTGCAACACAATGGTGGGAGGCTTTTGGTGGCCATTGTCCTGAATTGCAGAAATTTGCAATTCATATTTTGAGTCAAACTTGCAGTGCTACTGGGTGTGAGTGCAATTGGTCTGTCTTTGAGAGGATTCACACAAAGAAGAGAAATCGTTTGGATCAAAAACGGTTAAATGATCTAGTCTATGTCCAATACAACCTCCAGCTCAGACGAAACCAATTGCTGAACAAAAGACCTGATTCAAATCCCATTGTGTTGGAAGACATTGATCCAACATCAGATTGGGTAGTGGAGAGTCAACCAGTAGAGCTTGATCCTGATGAGGATCTTGATTTAGATTTTGATATGGAGGCATCACTCGAACATGATGTTTAGTTGAATGCAGATCCCGATCCACCTGTACTACCAGCCTCAGTCTCACAACCATAAGGACTCCAGTTGCAGGCGCTTCCTCTGCTCAGCCACGACAGAAGCGCAACCACATATCTTCTCTATCTCAGCTTGCATCTGCTGCAGTTGCACAGCCTGCTAGTGGTACCACTTCTATAGTTGCAGTTGGAGATGATGATGATGAGGAGGAGCCATGGGGCCCCCTGCCTGACTTTGATGATGGTCCAGAGATTGATCGACATGATCTTGGCTCCTCCGGCAGTAGCTACTAGCCAGTAGTATTGGACCACTGGTCACAGTTTACTTTTGTTGTAGAGGCCATTTCTAGCCTCCTTGGTTATTTGTTTTTTGTTTTGAATCTTTGATCATTTATGTATTGCCATTGGACAGTGCACTGGGTGCCATTTTGATATAATGGATATATTCATGAGCCTACTTTGATCATATGTTGTCTTCCATCTATATTATAATGTTGTGTGTCTGGATACATGAATGAAAATCTTTAAAATTATGTTTTTTTATAAAAAAAATAAATATTTAATGTATTTTTTACAATGACCGAGTCATTGAAATCGAGCAGGCCGAGTCGATACCGAGTTGGAGTCGACCCTCGGCCAAGTCAGAGTCTTAAAACATTGCTCACGTATAAGGAAACTGGTAAAACCAGCTGGTATGACTAGTTACGGGGCCGTACCAGTTCAGTTCAAGGTAGAGAATTTCAAATGGTGGGTTCCAGTACATGAATAGCCAAATTGGCTGGTTTTGTATGGAGCCATAGCACCAAGGCTAGGGACCACACAAAAAATGAATACACTGAAGTCAACCCTAAACCCCCATTAATTCTATTTAAAGATTTTCCCACCCTCCATTTCACTCATACAATTCGTTTGAGCTTATTTGGAATTTTCAAGCTTAGTTTCTTGGGCTGATTTGGAGAACTGATGGAAGAGTTGTTTTGAAGAATTTGTTGTACTGATTTGGAGAGTGTTGAGCTCATTCCAGGGATTATTTTAAGAAGTTCTTGGGCTGGTTTGGAGTTGATTCAAGGGTTGATTTTCAATTTTTTTGGGGCTGTTATAGAGCTGTTTTTCTGCTGTTAGGATCTGTTTTGGACTATTGGAGCTTGTTAAATTCTTTTATACCAGATCTGATTTACTTTACTTCAACAATTTATTAAGAACCCAGAAAATATTTATCTCAAAAATTTCTGAAATTGCTCATAAAATAAACACACTGGTATATTATCTCAGAAAATAAAATGCAGTGGAAATAAATGGAGGGATCAATCACACTATGACAGCAAATTTGCACCCAATACAATTTTCCTGCATATTAAATTTATCAAGAAAATCTGGGCCCGGATCCACATGAAATACATAGAAAAATACAACTGCTGGGAACCTGGAAACTCGGCCCCACTGGGAAAATTTGTGTCTGGAAATTGACCCTCCTAAAGAAACTTGGCCGTGGAGAATTAGACCTGTATCACCTGCAATTTCTTCTCACCTCGTACGGCCCCTGCAGACTTGAGAAAATCAGCCTCTCTGGATATTTCAGCCTCCTCCACAATTCGACCCTCCTCTTTAGCAACTCAACCTCTCTCTTTCCTTAACTCGATGCCCTCAATTTCTCCCGAAATTCCCTGCTGCACTTCTCTTCACTTATCTTCAATCTAGTCAAGTGGCAAGCCTCTCACTCTAGAGAAAATAGGTTGCTTTGCTTTTGTGTGTCTTCACCTCTCCCTTAGGCTTATTTTATAATTTCATTAAGCCAAAATCCCTAACCCTAATCTCCTAAGTGATCAATGGCTAGGATTAAATCCTAAGCCTCACTTGAGATCAACAGTTGAGATTGTTTCCAAGTCACTTAAATAATTTTATTATTTATCCTTAAGACCTTTGACTAATAGTCCACAATAATTAATTATTGATTAAGTTAACCTTAGGAAAGGAATCATAAAATCACTTCACCAAGCAAGAACCTAAAGAGGCAATCAAATATCTTCTACATGCTAAGACACCAATGTAGAAGACCTTTCAAGGCTACAAAATCAACAGAGCTACTCTTCTTCTCTTAATTTGGAAGGCTTGTGAAGGTATGTGATTTTTTGAAGGAATGCTTGAGCAAGACATTTGAATCAAGCATCATAGTCTTGGATGATATATATATATATATATATATATATATATATATATATATATATTAAATATTTTATGTATTTTTTGGTCAACTGGGATTTTGGTCCGGATATTTTTCTAGTTTTTGTCCAGTTCTAGTTTCTGGGTTTGATTGGTTTGATGATCAGTTTACTATGGATAACATTGCTCAAGTATTTATGCCTATTGTAATGTCCTAGGATAATTTTTACCCTTAGGGTTGTAAAGATGATATGATAATTTACAGCACATTTCATCTTTAGGCAGAGATAAGATAAATCATACAATAATGCAGATGACAGTACACATCAGGTTATTCTCATCTATCTGATCTACTAAGACTTGTTATATCAACAGCAGTTATCTATGCAATGTAAATTGTCGACTTTCATGCTTACAGCAGTAACCAATATCTAAGCAACAGTACTGATTCCATAATTCAAACTAAGTTACAGAAGCATTTGATCCACTTAGCAAACTGATTTCAGCATACAGAGAGTCTGGCCATCTAATGACAGCCTAACTGGACTGGCCGTTTGGCTGTTTACCTAGTTCTTCCTTCCAGACTCCTTTACTCCTGTGCATATCCACAACCCTTGTGAAGTCTAGGCTGCAGCCTTCCTCAAACTCCTCTGCAACCTAATCTGTCCCCAGAGATCTGTCCTCACAGGACTGCTTCCACAGAGAATGCTCAGAACTGATCTGCTGCCCTTCAAATAACCAGAGGAAGGTGTGCCACAGCCTCAGGGAGGTCTAATAGGCTGATCCATTACCCTAAGCAGCCGCAGGGAGGTTCATTAGATTATGACGCAGTCCTAACAGCCTCAGGAGGGTCAGCTGACCACAGCCAATGCCCTAGAGCTTTCGCTGCCCTTGATGCATATAGCTTGTCGTTTGCCCCAGGGAGAGAGTGGTGGAATGAGTAGTTTCTTCTCCAAGTAGAATCTCGCAGAAAACTCCTCCTGTTTGCAAGATAACCAGATGAGGGGCCTTCGCTGTTTGATTCCCCTCAGCTTGGACGTCACAGAGATATCCTTTACTACAAGATATCCAGAATTGCCTTGCTGTTTCAGATCAAGGGGGTCCTGCGGTTAAAGGATACGGTTTGACCTTTGCTCCAAGAGAGGCCACAGGAATGACTTCGGCCGCCCTTGAACAGCTTCGTTTGACCACAGAAAACTACTTCCTTACTTGTCAGACCAGACCTGAGCTGCTCCAAGGAATATTCTGTGCCAGAACAAGGAAAATAGGTGTCTAGGTAGGGTGGGATCAGCTCCACTGAAACTAGACAAATGATTAGGTAGAGTGGGATCACGTCCACTGAAACTAATCATGAAGAAGGGGGGTTTTAAAAATCTTAGCCTCAACTCAAGAAAACGGAGATATCCAATCCAAATTGATGATCCAAAATGATTCCAACTCCTCTATGGTTATAGATTTCCTTATGGGGTCCTCTCTAATGTGAGGGGTTGCAAGTGTAACCCCCAATTTGGGCTGTTTGCCCCAGCTGCCCCAAAATTTATCCAATGTTGCTCCAAAACATTGGATAATTTGGTTTTCCCACTTTATCAAGACTATAGCCTACGGGGTTGGATATGCTACTTTGTCCTCCCATAGGCAATTTATCCATAGGGGATATTACATGTATTTTCCATGATGTGGTCATTTCTTGATTGCTTCTTGAAACCCTACTTTCGCCACCTGGCCATTTCGAGTTATTTAATATTTAAAAGATATTTTTATCTTGCCAGTATCCATGGCTTGAATTTTGAAACGTTTGCTAATGGATTTGAACAAAGGTGTCAAATTTTTCTTCATTAAACATGTCTCTATTTAGCACTCATTAATGAATACCGTTTGAAAGAAATAAAATATTTGAAAAATGTCATTGCCCATCCCTTACCTCTTTGTAATCCAGCTTCTTCAACATATTAGTCACTTATCACTCTCTTTGCAGGAGGCATCTCATTTTCTGATGTCAAATCATGTCCTGGGTGTCTTCCACAACTCTGTGCCCTGTGTTTCTTGCTGGGTTATCTAACTGTCGTTTCTTGCAAAAAACGTGCGGCGTCTTCAACACTGGATTTTCTCGATTTCTCTGAATTTTTTTGTTTCTGCAATGTGGATGATGTTGGGGTGACTGTATAATGCTGTATCCAACTTTGGCTGGTGTTTATCTTTGCTGCCTGATTTTCTAAAATTTAATAAATATAATCTGTTGAGTATTCCACCTCACTGCTTGTATTTGTCAGCAAGCACCTTGTTTTCTGTGCAATATTGAATGTTGTGACCCTGGAATAAACAATAACTTGTAATGGTCACAAATCAAACTCATGCACAACACATTGACTAGGCACGGTGGTTGATGGGTCATTTCCCTTGATTAGGTCATGTCCCTTCGTATGTGTCACTTCAATTATTAATGTAAATATTAATATTGATTTTTCTTATATTTATGTTCATTACAAACATTAACTGATTTAACCTGTAAAGTGTTCACATGATGCCATTGCTATTGTTAAAGTCATACAATAATATACATCAACAAAATGTTGGAGCTTGCTGTTTGCTTCTCCAACAGTAAAGCAAAATGATCCCTCTTTATTTTTCTTATATATGTTGGCTTATTGTTTTTAGTGTTCTTCTGCATTGAAACTGCCCTTTGCTGGATATAATTGTTGACAGAGATGACTCGAAATACATGCAAAACTCTCCTTATGGTATTCTATTTTCAACTGTTGCTTATCAATGTGGCAGAAACACTGCTAGACTACTGTTAGATTAATTGGGATTTTATAGTTTGTCCAGAGTTGTACCATAGAAATGTCAGATGCATGATTCACTGGGAAACATTCTTATAGAGCCGCATCAATAAGGGCACATGTATCAAGAGATGATGGTATTATCACCAATTTTCTCACTATGAGGCTTTTGATTCTGGACGTTCAGAGAATATCTGCTGATAGCATTGAAATTCACTGTATCCATATAGTACATTCATCTTGAGGTCACCCTAAAGATGATTATATCCATCATGAAATGAGTATATAAGTATTTCCGTGGTCCTTAGGTGAATGCATGCTGTTAATGATGTAAATGATGGTTGATGCTGCATTCAAATCAAACTTGCATCTGTATGAGACTTGTACATCATCTATGTAATGGTTAGCGGGGCACCAGTTCTTAAGAAATTGACTGTGCATTACCTTTCCTATTTTTCTTCTTTCAACTTCCAAGAATGATGCTTACTTCATTCCGTTGATTACATGTATATATTTATAGTTTACATGCGCTATTGATAGCTTTTGTGGTTTTTTGTGGACACATGTGATGTCTTTCCTGCCTTCTGTTTTATTTTGCAGCAGATGCTTATGTTATACTTGTTTATAAGTTGGTATTGTGCATGTTTTCTCCTATATCTCTTTTCTGCAGATGCATGCTTTGGTCTCTTTTACAAAACGGGCATCTTCCAGGAAAGAGGAAAAAAATCTTCTCAGGTCAACATTCTTGCCAAGAAAAATTTAGGAGATCACTTGGAAATTGTGCCAATAACAAAAATCTGCCTGTGGAACTTGGAATTACAAGAAGTAATAATGGAAAATTAAAAAATGCCTAAGACATCTCCTCTCCAAGGGAAAAGTACAAAGAAATAATAGTGAAATTGGGGTTAAACTGAAGACGTGTAAACTTTCACCCCTTGATATGAGACATAGAACACATGCTGTTACAATTGAGAGATCAAAATTAACTGAAATATTTCAACCAGGGCTTGTTTCTATATAGGAGAGATTTCTATACAGAAATTTACCAGAAGTTTCGTGTGGGGAAATCTTTTTGAAAAGTTTCCTAAATCTTTCTTAGCAGATTCCAGGAAGGATTTGGACAGTTAAAGCAGTTTTTTTTTCTTTTCGATTTAGTAAGCACTGGATTGGTCTCACCACTTCTTCAAAAAATGGAGAAATAAAGCAATAATTCATAATAGATAAATGAGCAACGCTGAAATCTAAAAAAAAACCTGCAAGTATATACATCTATTTTCAGGTGTCTACTTTGCCTGTTTCCTGAAATTTTGAAACTGTTGTTTCCAAATCCTGCAGCACTTACCTGGTTATCTAAAAAAAAACTTGAAAGTATATACATCTATTTTCAGGTGTGTACTTTACCTGTTTCCTGAAATTTTGAAACTGTCGTTTCCAAATCCTGCACCACTTACATGGTTATCCTAACCATTGTTTCAAGACTAAAGAGAATGAAATAAATAATTAAAAAAACAATAAAATTAAAATAAAACTGAAAAGATCATTTCAAAACATCTCTCTTACCGATTTCCTGAACATTTTATAGTGTTATTTTGAAAGCCTGCACCGTTTTCCTGGTTCCAGGCGAGATTTGATGTTATATTTTATAGTCATGCTATTATAGAAGTCATTAGATATATGTGTGGATAAGTGTAATGGGATATTATGGCATCGAAGATGTAAATACTAAATATAACAGTCTGCTTATAATCAGTGGTTTTCAAACTGGAATCCCAATTTCATGATGTCAAGTGAATGCTTTTCTGTTTGAATGTTGAACTCATATATTGCATTTTGCCTGCAGAAACACAATATAATCAAGAAAAGAATTGATCAACATGGTAACATTATTGAAACAAGGGTTGATGGAATTGGTTCAACAAAGGTTGGGTCTTTTCTACCCTAAAGTCCCTTTTTTTGGAGATTTTGGATTTTAGAGTTGGTTTTGAATTTTTCTATGGATTCTGATCAGTTATCCTATATTATTTGATGACATTTGATTCAACTTTATTGATCTGATGAATATTAAATTCTATGGTTTCCTGACAGCACAAACTGCCACACGGTTTTATAGCTTTTCATCTGATGAATATTAAATTCTAATGTTTGAGTACATTGAAGGACTGGAGGCAATCAATGTTTTATCAGAACCAAACTGGTCATCGAACCAGTCAAACCCAAAACCAGAAAAAAAATTGAACCCAAGAACTGGTTGATGAAAAAATACATAAAATATTCAAATTTTGAATGCACACACACATGTGCATCCATATGAATTCAAACCATTATGCACAAATATTAAAGTTCCATATATATATATATATAGCAAGGGTGCCTATAACCAAAATAGCACTGAGTGCAATCCATCTCTGAACCAAAAATACAACAACAAATAGGGCTCTAAATGGTCTCTAGAGTACAAAAAAATCATGCTACAATAAATAACTACATATCATCAAAATCATTGCCTGTATTGGGATCCTGTTAAAATTGGCAACTAGGGCCAAGTTACACCTTAGGACAGCTCATATGATGAAGATGATTATTGCATTGGATTCCTCTTTTCGAAAGGTCCAATTTTGATATAAAGATCATCTCATTCTAGCAAGCAGAAATGGAATTCCGAATTTATTCTTTCTCATGGACAAATTGTCAAGGTTGGCCTCAGTCAAATGTAGGCCCTTGAAGCCCAATGGATGTGTCTCCTCACCCTCAACGAAGTGTATAAATAGGAGTGACCTCTCTCTCATTTGGACATCATCTCAACACATCACATCATCTTCTCTCTCCTCTCTTGATTGGTTCGTACAACTCAAGGACAACCTCTCTCTTCTTCGCACGTGTGGCAGGAGGCTGAATTTCTGGACTGTTTTGGAGGCCGAAATTTTCAGGGAACAGGGAAGCGTTGACCAGCATTGACTTGGACTATTTGACCATGCTTTGACTTCGATCTGGGGGCAAAATTCTGATTTCTGAAGGCTGCATTGATTGGCATGGTTTTCAAGGTGTTTGGGGACAGTTTGACCAAGTTGACTTCAGTGTTGACTTTCTGATTTGACTGAAGAATTACAGCAGGGTTTTCTCTCTCCTTTGACTGGTTTGACCGATCTATTTTGGGCTGACCTTGACCCTCTTGGAAGGCCAGATTTTTCTGCTGTTGACCGAGCTGCTTAGAGGACATTTTGGAGCTGTTTTGACCACCGTTGACTTTCTAGTTAGGGCTGCAGTTGACTGCTGATTTGATATTTGTACTCTCTCTCTCTCTACTGAACTATGAAGAATAATAAGAAGATTTGATCAAAGGGTTTCCCCACATTGGGGTTTGTCTTTGACATCTGCCATATTTTGTGTCCTCTTGTCTTGGCTTGTCTTCTGCACTTGTTTTTATGTTTTATCTGCATTTACTGTCAATGTGATTGCTATTGGATATAATTGGAAATTGTCATTGGACTACTAAACATTGAAGTAAATTGTGCTAAAGCATAGAACATACCATTGTTTTTTTTCTCTAAAATTAACAATTGGTCATCGAACCAGTGAAACCCAAAACCAGAAAAAAAATTGGACCCAAAAATTGGTTGATGAAAAAATACATAAAATATTCAAATTTTGAACACACACGCATGCATGTGCATCCATATGAATTCAAACCATTATGCACAAATATTAAAGTTCCATATATATATATATAGCAAGGGTGCTTATAACCAAAATAACACTGAGTGCAATCCATCTCTGAACCAAAAATACATCAACAAAGAGGGCTTTAAATGGTCTCTAGAGTACAAAAAAAATCATGCTACAATAAATAAACTACATATCATCAAAATCATTGCCTATATTGGGATCCTCATCATCAATATCATCCTCTAAGCATTAGTATAAGATTGACAAATCTTAACATGCCAAATCAAAGGTTTTGCATGAGTGAAGGGTACATTTTTACTAGGGTCATGACAGAGGAGTTCAACAATCAATGCCACCAAAATCAAGGTACATAAAGGACTTGGTGCTCTTGATTAAATGCTAGTTCCATACCCTCATACATCACAAAACCCATTGGAAACTTTGCAATTTTGTAAATCCTGAAATCTTTAAACCTGTCGAGTTGGCCGAATTTTGAATGGGATTTAAAATTCTACTCACCCCATATGAAATCCAATGAAGTTGGAACCACTCTCAAACATTTTGAAACAATTAATGTTCATGTTGAAAATTCAAGTAAACGGATGAACATGAAAGATAAAAATTGTATTAGCAGGTCCCTAGGGTTGAGTATTTGGCTTCCCCACTCATAAATTATTGTTTTTTAAAACAAATTTGAGTTTCGTGGGTCTTTTGTCATGTTTTATGAAGTCCTCTAGAACTGGTCGGTTCAGCGAAATAAGGCCAGTTTGGACCAACCAATCGGACCAGTTTTGCCTCTAAACTAGTCTGACAAGCATCGGTTCCAATAGCACTGGAGGCAATGTCTTCAAGTAAAATTTCAAACATTTTGAGTATTAAAAGCTTTACTAGATATTTGACATAAGTCAAGGCTGAATCTATTAAGGGTTTCAACATTGAACTTGAAGAAGATAGGGAATATTTATTGTTGTCATAAAGCACATTTTTGAGCCGTTTTATGCTTCATAAGATTTCCCTAGAGGGCTGAAACATGTTGCCACACATTTGGTATCTTTCCTCTTGGATTGCTTTGTTGTGTTAGTTTGTGTAGCTCAGACAGGTGTTCTAGTCTCAAGTGGTGTCAATGAGGCTAGGAACATAATTGGATTAATTATCTCCAAGCCTAGTTTATTTTTTTAAGTGAAAATGTCTTAATTAGATTATTGACTAGTTTTTAATTATTTTCCTAAGTCTAACTTAGGGAGTTTTTTAAATTAATCAATATTAATTGAGACAAGTTGATTTCTCTCTAGTGACTTCTAGAAAAGTGATTTGATGGGGTCAATATGATTTTAGCTATCGATTGTGATTAGATCGTAGTTGTTGATTCGTCAATGAGAGATTATAAGAGAAATTTGATGTGGCTCTTGGAGACACAATTTGAATGAGCAAGGGATGCACAATGATAGCATGGGAGGCACCAAGAAAAAGGTTTCTTTTTTTGGCTTAGGCAAGAGACGGTCCTTCTATTGACTTAGGCAGGAAAATAAATTAGAAAGTTTACAACAAGCGCGTCGAGGCGCAAACCCCCACAAAGGAAGAGGGAAGAAGACACAACGTGTCTGAAAAACTAAAACCAAGGCCGAGACAGCCCCAGAACCTTAAGTATGAACGTGGACCCCAAGTTAGCCACCAATGATCTATCTCCTTTCTATCCGATGATCTAAAACCAAATCGTGCGAAGCAGTAGCTCGCGGAATAACCCCTAACCTGCATGACCATCGCTAGTTGTCAATCTTCTCCTTCTAATCCGACGCCTAGTATCCATATCGCGCGGCTTAAAAGCACGATAAATACCGCGCGATGAGGGTGGTTGTCCTTTCCCGTCCCCTGCCACGTGTTGCTCTCTAAGTGGCATCGTTGGTTTTTCATGAAAAGCATCTTTTGGTTTTAGGGCGCTCGATGAAGGTGGTAAACCATAAGCAGTTTTGACCTTCCAGACCCACGAACTTGCACGACAAACTGTGGTTGTTGATCTCTCCCCTCCTGATCTGACGACCACAGTCAAAATCGCGCTACCCATAAGCTTGAGGAATATCGCATAGTGAGGGTGGTATTTTCTCTTCTTCCCCCGGAAGGGTCATCTCGTGCGTGGAATTTCCTAGGATTTGTGATGGCATTCATTGTCCTTATTCACGGTAGCCCATTTCCTCATAGCTTTTTCCTTTTTGGCAGATATCCCCTGGCCCGTTGACTATCTCTGTCTAGGCTTCTTGTGAGAACTTACAGTGCCCATCCTCTGAGAAATACTTATGCTTCATTGACATGAAGTGTAATACTGTCTCGTTGTCTATTCTGATATTGCTGTCTGTAGCTGAGGGCCTGCGCTGAGCATTCATCTCTCATTCTGTCATTCGTTACCTCTTACCACAAGCAACACATGTCTGTGAGCTTACTTCTAACCCCCTCATTGGGAAGCCAATCCGCCACTTTGTTGGCTTTCCCGCGAACATGCACAAACCTAAGAGTTCTTAGGATTCTTAGGTGTGATTGAATTCTTTGGTAGACTTGTAGAAGCCGCCAGTGACTTGAGATTTTCTTTGGTGTTGCTCCTGCACTTATCCGCTTGACCGAATTAATTACTAATTCCGAGTCAGCCTCAATGATGACATTGTGTATGTTGTGCTTGAGCAATATTTCCAAGCATAGCGCCATCGCCATGAGCTCAGCCATATTGTTGGTTGCCTTCCCTAGATAACTGTAGAAGATGACCTGTGTGTTTCCCTCCTCATCTCTCAAGACCCCTCCATAACCTGCTTCTCCAGGATTTCCTTTCGAGGCTCCATCTATTTTAAATTTCAAAAAACCTTGAGAAGGCGGTTGCTAGAAAGCCTTTCCTTTTGAGGTATCCTTGTTGATCTGCAGAGTTCATTGAGGGAGATGAACCTGTAGCTCCAACTTTTCCAGGATTCTGGGCTTTTTGTGTCCTAAGGGTTTTTCTGTAGAAACACCCCCAGGATGTGGACAGTCTCCTTGAGTTGCTTAAGGATTAGCTTTAGGATGCTGCTTATCGGGCCCATTTTGTCTTTAAAAATCTTGTTGTTGTGCTCCTTCCATACATTCCAGATTAAGAACCCTGGAGTCAATGCCCAGGCTGAGTTGATTGTATCATTATCTGAAAAATTTTTCCTCCAGTTTTTCAGCGTGGTAATGATGTCATCTTCGTGCCTGTCAGTCTGCTCGAAGACATCTCCAACCCAGTTCCATAGTGTGGCAGTGAAGGAGCATCTGTTAAGGAGATGATTTGTGGTTTCTTCCTGCTGTCCACACAGGTGACATCTTGAGGGGCCAACAAAGCCTCTTTTTCTTAGATTATCCCATGTCAGAATCTTGCCCTGATGGACCAGCCACTTGAACAGTTTGACCTTCATCCAATGAGGTTTATCCCAGATTTCTTTCCAAGTCTTGTCACTGCTTGGAAGGTTAAGCCTTGTGGCTATTCTTTTGGCCTCTTTAAGGGTAAAGAGACCTGTCTTGTTCTTTCCCCATCTTAATTGATCATCCGAGGTTGAGGTTAAGATTTGCCTTTTTTCCAAAAGACCTTTAAGGGCTATAGCTTGAGTATTCAATATGCTCATCTCATTGTAAACTGGAAGTTTCCATATTCTCTGTTTTCCATTGTTCCTTGATTGGTCCCAAAAGTCACTTACCCTCCTTAATCCTTTGCTGATGGTATCTGTTTGGATACTCACTAAATCCTCACTACTGAGATTTCCTTCATGCTGCCAATTATCCTCCCAGAACTAGGCCAAATTTCCGTTTCTGATCTCCCAGAAACTGTGTTTTTGTACTAGGGCCCTGTTCCATACTTGAGAACCTTTTACTTGTCCTGTCATTCTTATGAGGTTCATATCTTGCCAATTCATTGCATACTTTTGCATCCATAGTTTTGCTTAGGGGGATTGTATTTCCTTTAGCCATCTCCACCAAACTTTAGCTCCCAAAACTCTGTTTAGAATTTCTGGGTCATGTAGACCTAGGCCACCATAGGATTTAGGTTTTCTTACCCTTTCCCATGCCACCAGGGCCCATTTCTTCTTTTCTTCACCTTTTCCCTAGAGAAATTCTCTTTGAATGTTTCGTATTTGAATATTGACCCTAGTTGGTGTCGGAATGTGTGATTGCATATAGATAGGGATGGTTTGGAGGATAGCCTTAGTGAGAATCAACCTCCCTGCTAGGTCTAGGGCTTTGTTTGTCCACTTGTTGATTTTGTCTTTCAATTTATTTAAAACAGGCTCCTAGATGTCCTTGTGCAACGATTTATCAGTGAGGGGAACTCCCAGATATTTCGAGGGCAATGAATCTCTCTGAAAGCCCAAAATCCTGGAAAGATTTCTTTGAATCAATATATCAGTGTTGAAAAAGAAAATCTTTGATTTATTAAGACTTACCTCAGTACCCGCTGCCATAGCAAACTCATGCAGAATTAGCTTGAATGCTTTGGCTTCCTTGATTGTAGGTGTGCCTTGAAGCATGGTATCATCCACCAATTGCTGATGTTTCACCGTGTCCCCGCCTCGAGTGAGTCTCAGACCTTGAATTCTTCCCTCTGCCTTAGCAGAACTGATTGCTCTACCTAACCCATCCATCATTAAAATGAAAAGGAAAGGGGAAAGAGGATCACCTTGCCTGAGACCTCTTGTAGGCTTGAAGGTTTTGGAGGGGGAGCCATTGAGAAGAATTGAACAGCGAGCAGTGGTAACTAGAGCCATGACCCACTTAATCCAATTATAGTCGAAGCCATATGCCTTTAGTACTGCTCTTATGTACGTCTAGCTAAGCTTATCATAGGCTTTCGCTATGTCCAGCTGAATTATCATCCCTGCCTGCTTATTGGTGATGAGTGAATGAACCACTTCATGTGCTTGAATTATGTTATCAAGAATTTGTCTTCCTTCCACATAGCCTGTTTGCTCCTCTGACACCAGGGTTGGGAGGAGTGGTTTGAGTCTGTTGGCAATTACTTTGGATATTATTTTGTACACCACATTGCATAATGCTATAGGTCTAAATTTGTCCAGAGAGGTGGCCTTTTCCTGTTTGGGGATTAAGGCTATGAAAGATTCATTGAGCGCCCTCAAGACTTTTTTAGATCTACGTAAGTCTTCCACTACCTCCAGAATATCATGCTTTACAATCCTCCAGCATGTCTTGAGAAAGTCCACATTGAAGTCATCCGGGCTTGGAGCTTTCCCATTGTGCATCTCTGTGTACTATGTAAATTTTTCCGTAAACTATGATCTATCTGCTGTAGTTTCCTTTGCAATTCTCTGAAAATGCTAGATTAGAACCTCTTCCATCTCTTCACGAGTGTTCCTTTCTACACCATGATGATCTGTAAGTTTCACAATTCTATTGTTATTTCTGTGACCTATGGTGGATTTGTGAAAGAATTTGGTGTTTCGCTCCCCTTCCTTAATCCATTGGACTCTGGATTTGTCTCTAGAATATTTCCTCTTGTAGACATCTGTTTTCCCATTCATGCTGAAGTGACTTTGCTATCTCTTTCCTTTCTTCAGTGTAGCCTTTCCTCAGAGCTTTGAAGATATTCCCAAATTCATTTTTATTCCACTCTTTGAGTCTGCCTTTAATGTGTTTGAGCCTGCGATGTAGAAGGAACATCTTTGTACCTTGCAATTGTAGCTCTTCTTTCCACCATTTTTCAACGTTTGTGAGGAAATCTGAGTGCGTGAGCGAAACGTTCTCAAACTTGAAGGGGCCCTTCCTTGGTTTACCAATTAGAGAAGCTTCCAATTGGATGGGCTAGTGGTCTAAACCACCAAAAGGAAGGATGAACGTTGTCAGGCCACTCCCCATGAGTAGAAATTTCTTTGAGATAATAAATCTGTCTAATTTTGAGGCTACTTGGGTAGAACCCCCTCTTTTGTTATTCCAAGTGAAAATACCATTGCTAGTGTCGATATCTACCAGTTTCATATTGGTGAGAAAGTTCTGGAAGGCAACTGAATCCCTACCAAGTGTTCTAGTTCCCCCTTTCTTCTCTGTGAGTGATTTTATCATGTTAAAATCTCCCCCTAGAATCCAGGGTAAAGCTTGATATCTCTTTTTCATATTCTCCAGTGTAGTGAGGAGCCAAAGTTTGTCCTCCACTGGTTGAGGACCATAGACATTGGTGATCATGTAACACTGCCTGTCACCTACAGGTTGGATTATCAAAGAAAGGTGGTGTCTGGACGCCTTCGCGTCAAGCATACCAAATTTCTAAGGATCCCATAGAGTGAGAATGCCACCAACAGATTTATTTGAATACTGACCCCAGGCCACTGAGCATTTTGTTTCTTGTATAAACACTATGTCAGGTTTTTCCTCTTTGATCCTATTGCTTAGATTCCTCTGTTTTCTTCTACTCCCAAGTCCTCTGATGTTCTAGGTTGTGATCTTCATTGAGGTGGGGTTTTGAAGGAGTAACTGGAAAGGCCTTTCATCCTTCTTGAGTCAATCATGAGTTTGCCACATTCTAACAACAAGTCTTTCTGCCTCTTTCTTCCTTTCTTCTTGCCTGGGTTTTTTTGTCAATTTTCCCTTTATTAATCCTATTGAGGAAGCCCCTTTGTTTTCCTGGTTATCATGTCCCATTTTGTCTCCAACAGCTTTTTAATGTGACTTGTTAAGGAATATCTGTTGTACCTTGTCAACTTCCTCTTGTGGTATGGAGTTTATTCCCAGGTTTTCTCCTCGTTCTAGAAACTTTTCTAGCTCTAGGTTCTCCCTTTCCAGGATCTCCTGTCCGTCTTGGTCCTCTGTACCACTTTCACTTTGAGTCATTTCATGGTCTTTGTCCGTTTCCATGGTACTCAATGGGTCTGCTGTGTGTTCATTCTGTTCCTGAGTGAACTCCATGTTGGTCTCTTTACCTTTCCCCCTTTCTGCCTGATTCTTCGTTTTCCTTTGATTGCCCTCGTCTTCTTCTCTTTCTTCTAAGATCTCAAATCTATTGTGACTTCTTGTTTTGTTATCATTAGGATTCTTTTGTATCTTCCTTCCTCCTTTCCCTTTTCCTCCCACTTTAGTAAAACCTGTATGGTCTTTTTCTTTACTGGTGTTTAGGTATTCCTCCCTTTTATTAAGAGGACAATCTCTGAATAGGTGTCCATGCTCATGACATTTGCGATATCTGAACGGGATATGCTCATAGTCAACTGTTTGAACCCATTCCTTATCATAGACTTCTAGAATGACCTCATCTGGAAGAGCTCCTGATAGGTCCATCTCCACACATATACGGGCATAGGAGGTATACTTACCTCGTAGTGTTGCCTCTGAAATCTTTAAAAAATGACCTAATTTATTGCCTATAGCTTTTAAAGACTCTGGCATCCAATAATCTAAAGGTAAGGCGTAGAGTTTGATCCATACTGATACCTATGTGAATGTTTCTCGCTCTGGCACAAAGTTCATCGTCCATGGCCGCATATATAGACCAGCTGCCGCATAAAAGTATGGTCCTCCTTCAAAATTCCTATCTCTGTCCTCCATATTCGTAAACACCACTGTAAAAAAACCTTTGGATCCAAGATGTATATTTAACTCCCCTTTTGGTTTCCAGTTGTATTTTATCCAAGTGTATAGCGTTTTCTCTGTTGGCCAGATTCCCATAAACTTGCATATTATAGCATAATTTGCCATGTGATCCCTGTGCTCTTGCAGAGCTGGATCATTCAATATTACTCGCGGTTTAGTATTGGTCTTGGGTTTATAGGGCCCCATCTTGGTTCTATTCTTTGTTCCCTGACCTCTGTCTTTTGCTATCTTCTCCTGTCGGTCTTCCTTGTGGGTCCCTTGCTCTACATGGGTATTGCTGCCTTCATCGTCTGGGTTTTAGTATATTTTGTCTTGTCCTCCGGGGAGTGTGGAGGCTTGTTCTTTCTCCCTGCACTTCCTCTGTTTGAAACTACATTACTGTAGGAGGGAGTGGAGCTCCCTCCTCCATGCGCTTCCATGGTTACCTGTGTACCTCTGTCACTTCCTTTGTTGAACCCTAGAACTAGGTCTCCCTCCCTCTCCCACATTTAAAAATATCACCAAGAAAAGGGTTTCAACAAGGGAAATTGAGGAGAGATTTGTTGGAGGAAATTTTTCATAGTGATTCTAGTTTTTTGAGAGACAACAAGAGGCCAAATTATTCTACAAAAGGGAGGCCGAATTTACTAGTGAGATTTTTCGGAGGATCAGTTTGTGTTACAACTTTCAGAGCAATTTCGCATCCTTTTGAGTACATTGAAGGACTGCAAGCAATCAATGTTTTATCAAAACCTAACTGGTCATTGAACCAGTCAAACCCAAAACCAGAAAAAACTGGATCCAAAAACTGGTTGATGAAAAGATACATAGAATATTTAAATTTTGAATACACACACACGCATGCGCATCCATATGAATTTAAACCATTATGACCAAATATTAAAGTTCCATATATATATATATAATAAGGGTGCCAATAACCAAATAACACCCGCATGTGCATCCATATGAATTCAAACCATTATGAACAAATGTTAAAGTCCATATATATATATATATATATATATATATATAGGGTCCCTATCCAAAATAATACTGATTGCAATCCATCTCTGAACCAAAAATACATCAACAAAGAGGGCTCTAAATGGTCTCTAGAGTACAAAAAAAAATCATGCTACAATAAATAACTACATATCATCAAAATCATTGCCTGTATTGGGATCATCATCATTAATATCATCCTCTAGGCATTAGTATAAGATTGACAAATCTTAACATGTCAAATCAATGATTTTGCATGAGTGAAGGGTACATTTTTACTAGGGTCATGATAGAGGAGTTCAACAATCAATGCCACCAACATCGAGGTACATAGAGGACTTGGTGCTCTTGATTAAATGCTAGTTCCATACCCTCATACATCACAAAATCCATTGGAAACATTGCAATTTTGTAAATCCTGAAATCTTGAAACCTGTCAAGTTGACCGAATTTTGAATGAGATTTAAAATTCTACTTGCCCCATATGAAATACAATGAAGTTGGAACCACTCTCAAACATCTTGAAACAATTAATGTTCATGTTGAAAATTCAAGTAAAAGGATGAAAATGAAAGATAAAAATTGTATTAGGATGTCCTTAGGGTATTTGGCTTCCCCACTCAGCGCTGAAACATGTTGCCACACATTTGGTATCTTTCCACTTGGATTGCTTTGTTTTGTTAGTTTGTGTAGCTCAGACAGGTGTTCGAGTCTCAAGTGGTGTCAATGAGGCTAGGAACACAATTGGATTAATTATCTCCAAGCCTAGTTTATTTTTCTAAATGAAAATGTCTTAATTAAATTATTGACTAGTTTTTAATTATCCTAAGTCTAACTTAGGGAAATGGGTTAATTAATCAATATTAATTGAGACAAGTTTATTTCGCTCTAGTGACTTCTAGAAAAGTGATTTGATGGGGTCAATATGATCTTAGCTATCAATTGTGATTAGATCGTGGCTGTTGATTCGTCAATGAGAGATTATAAGAGAAATTCGTTGTGGCTCTTGGAGACACAATTCGAGTCAGCAAGGGATGCACAGTGATAGCATGGGAGACACCAACATCAAGGTTTCAATAGGAGAAATTGAGGAGAGATTTGTTGGAGGAGATTCTTCACAGTGATTCCGAATTTAGTATTGTGATTTTCAGGGGGATCAATGTGTGTTGCTAACTGCCAGAGCAATTTCACATCCTTTAGAATTGAATGTGACCTCTTGCCCTTTATTAACCATTTGACTTACACTTAGAATATTGTGCTTTAAACCTTCAATAAATAGAAGATCTTCAGCGTTAGCTTTTTTGTTACCAAGGCTAACTATTCCTTTTCCCATTATTCTGGATGATGCATTATCTCCAAGAGTGACACTGACATGTTTGACTTTCTTTAGAGATGGAATTTTGGTTTTATCTCCAGTCAAATGACGTGAACATCCACTATCTATATACCATTTGCTATCATTGTTTTGAACATATAGAGCTGAACCACATTCCACCTGCTCTTCATGCTTCCTTTTCCATACCTTTTTTCATTGATTTCTGTTTTTAACAACATCTTCTCTACTTTGGTTTAGCAACCTCATTTCTACTTCTGACATCTTCTTCTATACTTTGGCTTAGTGTCCTCAATATATCACTTCTGCTATCTTGAGCTTTGTACCCAAAAGTATTGCACTTGAAACATTCAACATGATCTGATAAGGGGGCAAATGAATCGTAAATTTTGACTTCATTCTCATTAAAACTTCATGGATTGCTGCTCATACAACCAGTGTTTTAAGATTCGGCCGGCTCAGAACTGATTCGGCTGAGTTGGTTCGAGTCAAGGCCTCACCGGGTCGACTCGCCCAGTGAACCGGTTCGGCTGGCCGGGTTATTACTGAGCCGGCTCAATTGTCTAACAACTCGGCTGACTTGGTAATAACCCGGTCGGCTCGGCTGGGTTGGATGGCAGCGGCCTGTGAACTAAAAAGCAACATTTTTTATTTTTTTATTTTTTTGCTTTTGGGGGACTCCAATGTTTTCACTATGATACTTTAATGGTTTTTAGTCCCTAAATAAGTTATCTCGTTTGATCTTGAGAGGTTTGTAACTTTGTTTAGGTGGTATCACATATGTAGTAGAGATTCCTTAAGGGATAGCTTCATTCTTCTTCAAAACCTTCCAATAGGTTCTTTGCCCCTTTCTTAAAGCAAATCTAACTTTGTGGCCCCAACCTTGGCCCTCCAAAGATGAGCATCGAGCCTTGAGTTGATTCCACGTGATGCTACACCCCTTGATGAGCCTCCAAATGCTAAACACTAAACTAAAAGCTTGGACGTTGGAAAATTTGGTGATATGCCCAAATGGACTGAAGATGCCCCCTGGCTGGCCTTGACCTTGTTTTGGTGGATGGTACCTTCTTCCAAAGCACAGATGAGGATGGTTATCATTGAGATGACTTAGGAGGGCTAGCACATACCTCTTTGATGCCAATGCTTACCCTTAGGGGTGCCATGTCACTCACATGCTTGAAAAGGGTGACATAGGGTCTCTCCTAGATGACATCATGGTGGAGGATGCACCTTTTGAAGATGTACACATTCACTTTGAGACTTTCTTGGAGTGAGGAAGACTTTTGGACCGTTGTATTAGTTCCTTGATTTCTTACAATCTATTTTGGAGGATAATGCCATTTCTAGCCTCCTTGGTTATGTGTTTTTGTTTTGATCTCTATATCATCATCATGTATGTATTGGACAATGCACTGGGTGTCATTTTGATATAATGGATATATTCATGAGCCTACTTTGATCATATGTTGTCTTCTATCTATATTCTAATGCCGTGTGTTTGGAAACATGAATGAAAATCTTTAAAATTATGTTTTTTTTTTTATAAAAAAATAAATATTTAATGTATTTTTTACAACGATCGAGTCATTGAAATTGAGCTGATCGAGTCAATACAGAGTCGGAGTCGGAGTCGACCCTCGACTGAATCGGAGTTTTAAAACATTGCATAGAACCATTCCTTGAGATCTTATATGGTCCCATGCTTTTATTCCTCATATAATCATTTCTTACATAGGCTCTGTAATTTATTGCCTGATGACCAAAGTTATGGCATGGAAAGTAATACCCATAAAAGAAATTTTGATACCTGGATGTGATGAGCCTTCTTGATGGAACAATTCTTCTAAGTCGATTCTCGGGTTTTGGCTGGTCTTCACTTCCTTGCTTGGTGCTACTTTCTTTTGTTTGAGGATTAGATCTCTGCTTGTCCTCTTCTTCTTTTGGTGTCTTGAGCTTGATTCTCATTTGAACATCTCATGATCTTCTTTAAAACGAAGTCACATTTTGAGGGCCGATGATCTTTGTCAATTGAGAATGTTATCTAATGAGTCAGTCTCTTTTTCAAACTTTAAGTTCATATTCAACTGAGCATTTCCGTTCTAGTTTCTTACAATGTCTTTTCTTTTCTTCTAGTTGACTTAATAGTGTATCTATTTTCTTTGCCTCTTTGTTGAAAATGTAGCGAGAGAAGGTATTTTGTCTTGTGCCTTAGCCAGTGAAGACGTCGATTTGTCTTTCTCTAGCATAAGTGCGAGCTCATGAGATAGACTTTAGTTACGATGACTTTATTTCCAGTTTACTGGAATGATCATCTAGATTGCATGCGTAGAGTTGGAGCTTCTGTTATGTGGAGTCTTCTTCAATTTGACTATAGAATGAGGTGGAAATTACAAGTTCAGTTAGAACGAATTAGTCTTCAGTATTGATTGGAGAGAGAACGAGTTAAGACTCCAAGTGATGATTCGAGAATGTTGAGTAGTACTCTCAGTTAACTTGCAACCAGAACTCAAGCTTCTAAAGTGAGCTAGGCCAACTTGCATGCTGAAATTGGGTCTATAAAGAGGAGGATGAAGGCCCAAGATAATCACAATTCTTGTCAGATCATTCTTTGTGTGTGTGTGTGTGTGTAGATTTGAGGTGTTTGTGCCCTAAGAAATAGGAGGCCACAAGTGCCCAAGGAAATAGGAAATTTGTTCTATAAATTGGAGCTAGGATTTGCACAAGAAAATAGGGGTTGCTAGTGCACAAGGAAATAGGAGCAAGGATTAGGGATTGCAAGGGCAAGTTAAGGCTATTCAATAGGAGAATAAGTGTGTTCTTAGAGATAGATTGCTAGCTGCAGAAGGCAGCGAGAATCGTAATAGATCCAATTGCTGAAGAACTATCAATAAACTACCACAACGAAGAAAACAAAATTTTCCCTTTTGGGTTTCCTTCGTAAACAAGTGTGTCAATTTGTGTGAATGTGTTTCACTCGATTATTTTCCGTTGCTTATAAATTGTTAAGAAACTTTGTATCTTGGGGAAAGTAAATTTTGTTTCAGTTTTCAGTTGTCTTGTTTTCAGTAATTCATATAAGTAGTGGTAGAGTTTCAAGAAAATGAACATGGTATCAAAGCAAATTTCAACATAAAGACCAACACCAAAATGCTTAGTAAGTAACGAGCACAATTTAAGTAGGAGGCTTGCCCTAGAGTTTTGAAGATCAGTGTTTGGATAACATGATGGCTTTCCAGAGACTAAGGGCATATCAGTGTTTAGAGGGAGCCTCAAACTTCTGCTCATGGAAGGGAGAAGATCTCAGTGGTGTTGGAAGATAATGGGGTTCTACAATTTGCGAAGAATCAAATAGTCCCACCTCAAGTTGCCCAATGGTTGATCCAACATAATAAGAATGACACCAACGCCAGGAAGATCATTGTTGAGGGGGTCAAAGACCATATTATCCCTTATCTCCATGGGAAGAAGACAACATATGAGATGTGGAAAGCCATCTTAGATCCGTATTAGGGTTCCAGTGATGTCAGGAAGCTTACCTTGAAGGAGAATCTAAGAAGTATCAGGACGAGCAAAGGAGATCTCATCATTAGGTATCTTTCCAACTTCACCCAGGTTCAAGATGAGAATGCTAAAGTGGGTGATACCATAGCAAACAGTGACCTTGTGAGTCTTGTGCTTTTGGGACTTCAAAAGCCTTGGGAGAATTTCGAGGATGTAGTTAGTGGCAGAGAGAATCTTCCCATTGGGAAAGATTATGGTTATATTGCATTCAAGAAGAAATCCAGAGAGAGACAAGAGTTGGAAGATCAGCAAAGACAGAGGATGAGGAGAACTTTGCCCTAATAGGCAAAGGTAGCGAAGCCAAGGGAAAGAAGGGCCAAGGTAAGGCCGAGTCTAGTCAGAAGGGCGAGAAGAAGAAGAAATATATGAGCAAGATCAAGTGTTTCCATTGCCATGAGTCTGACACTATTTCATTAAGTGTCCTAATAGGAAGAAGGGGTCTAGTAAGGATCCTATGGATGCATCAACTGAGGTAGATGAGTTTTCTTCTCAGGCTTCTCATTGATAGCTTGCATGGCAAGCCTAGTAGGCAACATTGTATGGTACATTGATTCTGGAGCATCCTTCCACATAACCGGGAATAAGGAGTGTTTCAGCCAGCTGAAGGAGGAGGACAGGCAATTTCATATTGAGCTAGGAGATGATGTCAAGTACTTGACTAGGGGAGTTGGTATTGTTAGCTTTGAGAGGGATTCTGGGAGCTCTCTCCATTTAAGGGATGTCCTCTATGTTCCAGGCCTTAAGAAGAACCTTGTTTTTGTTGCTACCCTAGAGGACAGGGGTTATGATGTCATCTTTAGCAGAGGTAAGGCTTACCTCAAGCACTTTGCTTGTGGATCAATGAAGCATATTGGAGTGAGGATGAAGAATATCCATAGGATGCAGGTTGAGACATGCACAACCTTGAGCAGTAAGGCATGAAGTGTGTAGAGTAGAGATGTGGGGGAACTTTTGCACAGATGCATGGGGCACTTGCATCATGGGGCACTGAAGATCCTTCAGTAGATCGCCACAGGACTACCATAATGCGCATTCGACCAACATGATGTGTGCAAGTGGTGTACACTTGGCAAGTATGCCAAGTCATCTTTTTAGGGCCGAGACAACAGAGCCAAAAGGATTTTGGAGCTGGTACATTCAGACGTATGCAGGCCCTCATCTTCTACATCTCTCATGAGACATAGGTACTATGCCCCTTTCATAGATGATTATTCCCGGAAGATATGGATCTTCTTTATGAAATAGGAGGAGGAGGTCTTCTCCAAGTTCATGGAGTTTAAGGCCTTAGTAGAAAATCATACTGGGAAGAAGATTAAAGCATTGAGGAGTGAGTGACAATGGCAAGGAATATTTTTCCAATGCTTTCAGGGATGTGTGTGCCATGGGAGGCATTAGGAGAGAGCTCACAACACCCCATAACCCTCAACAAAATGGGGTGGCTAAGAGGAAGAGCTGCAACATAGTTGGAGCGGCCAAGGCCATGTTGCATGTCTAGGGACTGCTTATGTTCTTGTGTGTAGAGGCATGCAACACTGCAATATTTCTATAGAACAGGAGTCCACACAGGGTGCTTGGACAAGTTACACTAGAAGAGGCTTTCATAGGCAAGAAACCTGATGTTTATCACATCCACATCTTTGACACAAAATTTTACTACCATGTGACCAAAGAGAGCAGGAAGAAGTTGGAGCCCAGAACTGAAAAGGGAATTTTTGTGGGTTACAGTGAGACAATTCAACCATACAAGGTGTACATACCATCACTCAAGAAGATAGTTATCAGACAGGACGTGAGGTTTGAGGAGGACAGAGCTCTGAGGGCATCCTTGGAGCGAGAGCAGGCTAGAGTACCTAAGGAGGAGCTACTTGCTTCCAAGTAGGAGCCTCAACCAGTTTCACAGATTGAGTCTTAGGTAGGTGGCAAGAGGGCCGTATAGCAAGATGACCAAGAGTCATTACAAGATGAGGAGAGGCCGGGACGAGTGGAGGCAGCCACTCAATCAGTTATTCCTAGCATAGGGAGGAAGAGAGCCAAGTGGGTCAATAGGTTAATTTAGGAGGCCTAGAAACGAGTTGAGACTCCTAGCTCTATGTTTAGGCAGAGCAAGCAGTTGCAAAGGTACATAGGATATATGGCGTTGATGACTGAGTTGTTGGACACAATTTTCTTGTTATGAGGAGGCAACCTCTCAGCAGGTTTGTCGGGATGCCATGGTGGAGGAATATTCCTCCATCATGAAGAACAATGTTTGGGAGATTGTGCCATGGCTAGAGGGAAAATCAATGGTAGGCTCATGCTGGGTGTACAAGGTGAAGCATGGAGCAGATGGGAGTGTGGAGAAGTATAAGGCCAGGTTTGTGGCCAAGGGTTTCTAGCAAGTTGAGGGCATTGACTATGATGAGACATTCGCTCCAGTGGCACGTTATTCATCCATCAAGAAAATTCTAGCACTTGTAGCATAGATAGGGTGGAAGATCCACCAGATGGACGTGAAAATAACATTCCTTAACGGGGTGGTTGAGGAAGAGATTTATATGGAGAAGCCAAAGGGTTTTGAGACCTTTAGCAGAGACACTCATGTCTATTTGTTGAAGAGAGCTCTATATTGGCTCAAACAGTCCCCGAGAGCATGATACACTTGTATTGATAGCTACCTTCAAGGATTGGGCTTCAGTAAGAGTGAGGTAGATGCCAACCTATACTGCATCACAGTTGGAGGGTTTCTGCTCATCCTAGTGCTCTATGTCGACAATCTTATCTTAATTGGAGCAAACAACTTGATTCAGGATTTCAAGGCAGACCTTGCAAGGGATTTTGAGATGAAGGATATAGGGCTTATGCATTATTTAATCGGGCTGGAGGTATGGCAGTGTGATGGGAAAATCTTCTTGGGGCAGGGGAAGTACACTACGAAGATCCTCAAGAGGTTTCATATGAAGGATTGCAGGCCCATGACCACACCTCTAGTTATAAATTGGAGGAAGGTGGATGCTAGCATAGTAGAGCGAGTAGATGCTACATTGTACAGGCAACTAATCAGGTTGTTGATGTACTTAGTCAACACATGACTTGATATTTGTTTTGCAATGAACTAATTGAGCCAATTTATGATGGACCCTATGGGAGTTCACTAGGTCGTTGCGAAGCATGTTTTGAGATATCTCAAAGGCACAATAGATTATGGATTATGGTATAGATAGGTTGATGAAGTGAGGCTTGAGGGCTTCACAGATGCAGATTGGGCAGGGAGCTCCACAGATTAGAAGGATACATCAGGTTTCATCTTCAACATTGGGTGAACAACTATTTGCTGGTTCAACAAGAAGCAGAGATCAATTGTGCTCAGTTCAATAGAGGCCGAGTACATCGCTGTTAGTTTGGCAGCATGTGAAACTATCTAGATGAGGACGCTGCTTGTGAAACTTTTCAAGCAGGGTATGGAGCCCACAGTGATACACTGTGACAATCAGAGTTGCATTTAGCTCTTTTAGAATCTAGTGTTTCATGATTGCTCCAAGCATATCGAGCTCAGGTATCATCATCTTAGGGATTGTGTGCAGAAAGGGATAGTTAAGCTACCGTACATTACAACAGAGGAGCATACAACATACATATTGACCAAGTTGTTGGCAAGAGGCAGTTTCGTCTATTTCAGAGATAAGTTGGGAGTTGTTCAAAATCCTTCCTCGCTAATAGGGAGTGCTGGAAATATAGCGAGTGAAGGTCTTCCGGCTTGTGCCTTAGCCAGTGAAGACCTCAATTTGTGTTTCTCTAGCATGAGTGTGAGCTCATGAGATAAACTTCAATTACGATGACTTTGTTTCCAATTTACTGGAATTATCATTTAGATTGCATGCGTAGAGTTGGAGCTTCAGTTACTTGGAGTCTTCTTCAGTTTGACTATAGAACGAGGTGACAATTACAAGTTCAGTTAAAATGAGTTAGTCTTCATTATTGATTGGAGAGAGAATGAGTTAAGACTCCAGGTGATGATTGGAGAAAGGATGAGTAGTACTCTCAGTTAACTCATAATTAGAAGTCGAGCTTCTAAATTGAGCTAGGTCTACTTGCATGCTTAAATTGCGTCTATAAAGAGGAGGACAAAGTCACAGGATAACACATTTCTTGTGAGATCATTCTTTGTGTGTGTGTGTGTGCAGATTTGAGGAGCTTGTTCCCTAAGAAATAGGAGGCCACAATTGGGGGATTTGCGCTATAAAATAGGAGCCAGGAATTGCGTTATGAAATAAGGGTTACTAGTGCGCAAGTAAATAGGAGTAGGAATCAAGGATTGCAAGGGAAAGCCAAGGCTATTCAGTAGGAGAACAAGTGTGTTCTTAGAGACAGATTGCTAGTTACGGAAGGTAGCTTGAATTGTAATAGATCCAATTGTGCAAGAACTATCAATAAAATACCATAACAAAGAAATCACGTTTTCTCTTTTGGGTTTCCTTGGTAAACCAATGTTTCAATTTGTGTGAATGTGTTTTTATCTCTTGATTATTTTCCGCTGCTTATAAATTGTTAAGAAACTTTGTATCTTGGTGACTATAAATTTGGTTTCAGTTTTCAGTTGCCTTGTTTTTAGTAATTCATTTAAGTGGTTGCAGAGTTTTAAGAAAATTAACACTCTTCTAGTTCTAACTTTAGGAGGATGATTGATGCTTCATCAAAATCATGATATTTCTCTTCATATTCTATAATAGATCCTCTAACTCGTTATTCTTTCTTTTGAGTTTCAATCTTCATTTTGATGATTAGTGGCTTGAGCATTCATGGCTTTGCCTTCTTAGTTCCTCTTGAGATAGATTACGCTTCCTCTGCATCTGACTTATCGTTGGAGTAATCACAAGATTTGAATTCTCCTATCTTATTTGAATCTTTGGGGCTGCTTCCTTTTGAGCAGACTATTTTGTCTTTGTTTCACATGGAGTGTGAAAGTCATCTCCCTTATCAATGCTTTGTAGCTTGTCCCAAATCTCTTTAGCAGAGTCATGATGAATCACTTTAGCGGAATTTGATTTTGATAGGCCACACAAGATGATATCCATGGCTTCTTTTTTATGCTTATTGTAATTTCTTCCATCCACTACACATTGCCAAGTATAAATGCCATGAGCCTTTAGATGATGCCTCATTCTTATTTTCCAGAAAACGTAATTTGAGCCATCCAATAATGGAGCTTTGGATGCGCAAGATTCATCCTGACTAGCCATGGTCCCTTTGAGATCTACCTTTTAGTGGTTAGACTGCTACTGAAGGAACCCACTCTGATACCAATTGTTGGAATTGACAATTATACTAAGAGGGGTGAATCAATATAACGACAATTTTTACTTATGGAAACCCTCGTGGGAGAAAACCACAAAACTTCTTTATATGAAGGATCTTGTAGGTACCAACCTACAAGAGACATCAATCGCCTTTGCTTCTTTGTAGGCACAAACCTACAGGACACACAAGTCCTCTCTGTTGCATTGTCTGTTGCTTTGTAGGCACCAATCTACACGAGACACCAAGCCTCTTTGTTGTTTATAGGAGACATTAATCCCCACTACTGCAAATATTTATAAGCACCCAGCGACTTGCTTGGTTCTTCACATTGTTTATTAGTTGTGTCTGCTTCACCAAGTCTAGTTGTTGCTTTTGTCTTCACCATCTTTGTTTCTTGCTTCTGCCTTCACTAGGCATACCTGCTGCTTCTTCCTTCACTAGGCATACATGTTGTTTCTTCCTTCACCAAGTCTATTTCTCCCAAAACTTGTTGCTTGTGGCTTCTTCCCAAGAATGAATTGCATAGCATACTACGTATTCAAGTTTGCAAATCTGGTTCTGAAATTTCTACCACAGGTACCTAGAGATATTTTGATCCAAATTTCACTAACCAAAATATCTTAAAATGAAAGTTGTAGCAAAAATGATGAGCTATCCTAATTGGAGCATGTTTCATGAGCATTCAGGAACACTAACCTCTTCAAATCATATCTTTGAAATTGGAGTGAAACAAAGTTTGAAATTTCTACCAAGATACCTTGAGATCCCTCCTATGCCCCCTCCAAATCTCAGATTTTGAAACATCATAGAAAGAAATATATAACGAAAATTCCAAGTTGACCTATTTGACAAAGATTTTAGGAGCATTCAAGAAGTCTAACTTCATTCGGTCATATCTTCGAAATTATAGCGAACTAATGTTTGAGATTTTAACCGTAGGTACACAAAGATCTTCTCTATATCTCCTTCAAGTTTCACGGTCTGAAACATTATAGAGGAAAAGATATAGCAAAAATTCCAGGATGACTCGTTCACTCCATAAATCAAATTTTTGCTTCCACCTTTAGACTCTACGAATCACCCCAAAAGTTATTCCTTAGCTCCTCTTGTGACTTTAGATATGTCCTTCAATGTCTTGATGTTAAAATGAACTCATATGCCCTTTATTTATAGTGTTTGTATGTGGCCGACTTGTAAAACTGGTTAGGTTTCTTTGGTTGTACTTTGGATGGGTCATCTTGACGAAATATTTCATATCTCCTCATTCCTATGGAATTAAAGGAAGGGACATATACTGTTGGAAAGGTCTCAGAATAAGCTTTCCAACCATATATTCTATTCTTCCATTTGAACTAGGTAATTGGAGTAAAAATACATTTAAAGATAGGGTATCCGAATGGGGTCGACATGTAATTTGATCGGGTCATCTTGACAAAATTTCATATATCCTCATTCCTCTGGAATTAAGGGAGTGCCATATATTCTTGGAAAGGTCTTGGACTAAGATTTCAACCATATATCCTTTGCTCCCATTTGAGCTAGGTAATTGGAGTAAAAATGCCTTCAAAGATAGGGTATCCAATTGGGGCATCAAAAGTCCAAAAACAAAATTTCCAACAATTTTCATTTTCCAATCGTTATCCTGGACATAAGTAGTCTCCCCGTCTTTGACATCAATGACAACAATATTTCCAACAACATGGTGAGGGCATGTGTCAAACACGTGTTTGGAATGTCTCCTGTGAGCAGGATATGTGCCAATGACATGTCCTCATGTATTGTGTCCAAAACATAAGATACAATATACGTGTTAATTTCTAAGTATTAGGTTTATATCTGAGTTTCCTACAACTATTTTATTCCCATAAATTACTTTAACTCAACAAATTATTTTTTTGCTATAAAATAAAATCTAAAATTGTAAAACACAAGTACTCTAGGAGCTTCCTTATTAGAGAAATTGGCCTTAGAAATACAGAAAGCTTCCTTATTAGAGAAAGTGGCCTTAGAAATACAGAAATTATAACAGAAATTAACTTCGAAATATTAAGAGAATTTCCAGCAACAACTATCTTCTCCACATGTGGCAAAACACCCTACGCAGCCTCCCACATGTGGCTGATTGTTGTCCCTGTGCTTTGGTAAATTTGTACAACTCTTTTCTCAAGTCTTTAGCTCTTTTTATAATTTGAAATTGAGAAAAGTCCCTAACCCTCAATCTCCATAGTGATAGACAAATAGGATTAAATGTTAACCCAATTAAATCAATTACTTAGATTAGATCTAAGTCAATTAAATAATTAAATATTTATGCTTGGAAATTTGCTCAATTTACCAACATTAATCAATTAAATTAATTAATGCGTTTTCCTAAAAACTAAGGAAAGAAATCACATTAGTTTTTCCATTTAAACAACCACCTAAAGAGGAATTCTTCTCTAGCATGTGAGACATTGGCTTATGCAGAAGACCTTACAAAGCTACAAAATCAACACTCCCTCCTAGCAAGGAAGTTATTCTCCAGCACCCCAACTTGTTCCTGTAGAACTTCCCCGTCACTAGGGGCTTGGTGAGAATATCTATCACTTGCTCATTCGTGGATATGTATTGTAATCTCATAGCACTTGCAATCCTCCATCCTAAATCTCATGAGGATATCAATTGCGTACTTGCCATGCTCAAAGAATATCTCTCCTGACTGCTGCCACACCTCCAATCATAGAAAGTAGCTCATCATTCCAATGCCCATCTTGAACTACAAAGCAAGGTCATTCTTACATATTAATATGACTCTCTTAGATCTCATCTAAAGAGATTGTTCTCATAGAGCACCAAGATGAATGGGTCTCCATCAACAAGTACATAAAACAAGTTGGAATCCGCTTCACTCTTAGTGCTTGCTTAAGTCTGTACAATGCCTTCTTTAACTTGCATACATGGAACTCCCTCCCATGTGCCTTAAATACCCATGGCTACTCAATATAAACCTCTTCCTCGATTAACCCATGGAGGAAGGCATTCTTCAGATCCATTTGATATATCCTCAACTACATCTGTAAAGCAATGGAAATGATCACTCTGATCAATGCATATCTTGTGACAGGAGCAAAAGTCTCCTCATAGTCTATACTCCCTCCTTTCGGGATAACCCTCTCGCCTCGAACCTTGCCTTATACTTCTTGAGATTGCCATCTGCTGTATGTTGGATCTTGTAGATCATTGAGAAGTGACAACTGACTTCCCCTCAAGCCTCGGTATAATATCCCAGATATCATTCTTCATGATGGAGTTGTACTCCTCCACAATGGCATCTCTCCAAACCTGTTGGTCTGCTGCCTTCTCAAATGTAGAAGGCTCGGTCTCACTGATGTTGCTCATTAATGCCATGTAGTTGGAAAATCCCCTTGGCGGTCTACTCTCCTTGAAAGTGTTGCTAGGAGCATCCAGATGCTCCTCAACATCACTCAAAGTTTGCTTGACCCATCTTGGCCTACACTTGATAGAGCTTAAAGGAATATCTTGATCCTCCTCTTGATTAGAAGGTTGTGTCCTTGCTATTGGTGCTGCTAGTCCCTCTTCAGTATTTAGAGCCTCTTGCTTTTGATCCTCTACCATTGTTGGATCCAACTTGTTAAATTTCCAATTTCAATCCAGATTTATTTATACCTCAACAATTTTTATTCCTAGAAAATTACTGAATAAAACTCAGAATTTTTGTGAAAATAAAGTCACTAGTATTTAACTTCTCAAATAAAATATTTGCAGCGGAAGATTTAAGTCAGAGAGATCAATCACATCACAATAGTAATTATACACCCATAACAATTTTCCTTCTTTAAAATCCTTGGGAAAATTTGGGCCTAGACATAGAAAAATACATAAAAAGATGCACTACTAGAAATTGTAAATTGGGCCCAACTAGAAAACTCATCCCAAGGAATTCGGCCCGCTAGAAAATTGACCCCCTGAAGAATTCGACCTTGTCAATGTTATCGTAACCGAATCGATGATTGCACTGAAAAACCCTCTAAACTGGGAACTGGTATAAAAAATGGGACCAAAAAACTGGTCGACCAAAAACACATAAAATATTAAAATTTAAAAGAAAAGCATATATATCCATGTGCATCCATATGAATCCAAACCGTTTATGCACAAATAAGAAAAAGTTCTCATTTATATAACATGTAAGGGTGCACATAATGAAAATAGCATCAAGTGCAATCCAACTTTGAACTGAAATTACATCAAAAAACATGCTCTAGATGGTCTCTAGCATCGAAAAAAGTTATGCTACAAAAAATACCTACCTATCATCAAAATCATTATTTATATTGGGATATTTGTCATCAATATCACCCTCTAAACAATAAAATAAGATAGAAGAAACATAGCACGTCAAGTCAATATTTTGTTTGAGTGATGGGTACATATTTTGTAAGGTCATGATAGAGGAGTTCAACAACCAATGCTACTAACATCAAGGTACATAGACGGCTTGGTGCTCTTGATTAAATACTAGTACCATACCCTTGTACATGACAAAATCCAATGGAAATGTTGCAATCCACCCAATCTTGGAATCCTGAAAAATTGTACTTAAAATTCCATATGAAATTCAACGAGGTTGGAACCACTCTCAAACATCCAGAGTCATTTCATGGTAATGTTAAAAATTTAAGTAAAACGATGAAAATGAAAGATAATGGAGAATATCACTTTTGCTTTAAGAATTTAACATTACAATGAATTGCATATAAATACTTGGGGCATAGGCTTGAATATAAGCTTGTCCCACTAAAAAATTCTTGTTTATATTTTAAATTGCATTTGGAACATTTGTGGTCAAATTGTATAGAAACAGTTGGTTTGGTACAAAACCAGCTAGTTGGGTTCAAAACTTGCTTGTTTGGCACAAAATTAGTCGATTCAGTGAAAAAGGCTGGTTTGGTACAGAACCAACTATTTTCGGTTCCAAGCTTTGAACTGGATTGGTTTGACCCCCAAATAGGTCGGACCAATCTATTCCACTGGTTTTGATAACATTGGGCCTTTTAGAAACTCGGCCTCTAGCACTAGCAAATTGGCCCTCTCCTTTCCTCCTCGTACGACCCCTGTGCACTCAAGAAAATCGGCCTACTAGATAAATTTCCCTCTCCACAACTCTGCCTCCTTTGTGCTTTAGCTATCTGACCTCTCGATTTCATGAACTCGGCCTCTTGGGAATGCTCCTGAAATTTCCCTATACTCTTCCTTCTCTTGAATCTAGTTGAGCCTCTCGTTCTAGAGAAAATTGCTTCCCCCACTGTGTGTCTTCACCTCTCCATTAGGTTTATAACTTCATTTGCTGATTTGTGAGTGCATAGAGGTTGAGTGAGAGCAATGTGTAGTGGCCAATTCACTGGTGAGAGGACGACAAATTTTCTCCAAGCCGAATTTGTTGATTAGGGTTAGGGATTTCGGCTTAATGAAGATTATAAATGAAAGCCTAAGGGAGAGGTGAAGACAGACAAAGAAGAGAGGCATCTATAATAGTTTTAGGAAAACGATGCTCCCAATAAGGAGAGAGCAAATTCTCTCGAGCGAGAGGTTCAAGGCAACTGAGGAGAAGGAAGGAGAATACAAGGATAATTTTGGAAGTGTTCCAGAAGGCTGATTTGATAGAGGTTGGAGAGGTGGAATTGTTGAAGCAAGGGGGCGTAGTTATTGGGGAGGCTAATTTGTGAATGCGCAGAGGCTGAGTGAGGGAAAGGCGCAGGGGCCAATTTAATGGTGAGAGGAAGGCCAATTTTATCCAAGTCAAATTTTTTGAGTGGTTAGTGTTGTCGCCTAAGATGTACACCTAAATGTGGGAAAAGTTTCCAACCCCACAAGGTATAATCTTTGTGGCACAACGCTTAGAGCAGGGGCTGTCGTTTGTCACTAATTCCCTACTAACTCGGTTTAAGATCTCTCCTAAGTATGATGAGGGTGGTGGTCCCTAAAGATGGTTAGTGAAGGAAAACTTGTTGAAACAACAAGTTCTAGGAGACTAAGGGCAAGGCAATTGCCTATCTAAGTAACTTGAAATTAAGGATTATTTAGCAAATATGATTATTAAATGAGCAATGTAAAGGATATATTCAATTAAGATCAATGAAGCATTCAACAAGATATAAAGATTATAGACCAATGCCTTAACAATGCTCAAATGGAATTACAATACTTGCAAAATAGAATGATTTTTCAGCCACAAGACAAGCAATACTGCAAGACAAGGTGAGTACAAGAGATGACACAATATTAAAACATGAACAGTGAGATGTAACTTGCAAAATGAAAGAAACTTGTACCTTACTTCAAAGAGATGCTCCAATAAAATATGATAATATCGAAGGATAATGAGCAAGGAATTTAAATGGCAAGTACAAGAGTAGTAATGTAAATTTACAAGTAAAATAAAATGCTCACAATTAACAATATGCCCAAATGAAATGAAAGTTAGATGAATGCAAGACTAGACTAAGTGAGATGCCTAATCTAAGGTGAATGCCTCCTCCTCATTTGTCAAAGCTTGCCTTAGAACAAGGTTGTAGAAAGAAGTGTTGGGGAAGGAGGCTAAGGCCTCATTAATGATACTTGCCCAGGAATTCTAACGACCCAAAAGCCTCCGTTCCTACAAGGGACTCGGCCACAAGAGAACTACAAGGTCACATGTTTTAACTGTTGTTTAAGGGTCAAGCTCCTTATATTGAATGGTGAAGAAGGTTGTCCTAACTTTCTATTCAACCAAACTTATGCTTGGAGGTAGATTTTAAGAATGCAAATCTAGGTCTAGTATGAAATGCAATGTTAATGAAATGCTTCAATGAGATGCAATTATAACTAGAGATGCTTCAAAGAAAGAGATACTAATCCATAAGATAATGATAAATATTTAGAACAAGATTAGGTCAACTTACACAAATAACAAATGAAACATATAATGATTACTCAATGAAGCAAGAGATGACAGTGTAACAATGTTAGAAAAAAGAACTCAAATACCTCAATTACAAATGATAGACAACTTTAAGATCACAAGATAATTGAAAAATGGCAGATGAGATTGCTAATGCAAATTATTACTTTAATCTAGATTTCAAATGAATTTTAGACAAGAATACCCAAGTGCAACTCAACCAAGTAACAATAGCTCACAATAGAAATTGATTATGACAAGATAAGAGGGATTAGATACAAGAAACAAGTTATTAGTTAGATCTAATCTAATTTAGTAACTTAGAAGGGATACCATGGCATGAATTCCCAAGCTTCCTCAAGAAATAAAAAATCTCATTAATGAAAGTTACAAAAGTAAGACCTTTTGACAGAGAGAAGGGCTCTTTAAAACTTGAAGAGGGTTTACAAAAAATGGATCTTTTAATGAAAGAAGGTCCTCTCCAAATTACAAAAGAGAAGAAAAGAGCAACACATGAGTGTGCAAGAAATTTGCTCCAAATCTTCAACGAACTATGATCCTCACTGGTATAAAAAAACTGAGCCTCCTTCGCTCTTGGCCAAGGGGACAAATTTATTAATCTCAAACTCCCAATAATGTGCAAAAAATCCCTACAAGGCAAAGGCTTAAACTTGATGATAAATCCTGCAAAACCACAATGTTAACCTTAAGAAAACTTCGTACCATGTGAGAGAGAAGCTCTCGGCCTTGAGAAAAAATATGCCTTGGAAGCATACGATCTTGGAGAAAATGCTTAAAAATTTATTTAAAATTTTATTAAAATTTTAAAGTGATTTCTTTTTTGAGATTTCAAGGCCCCAGGACTTAAAAATTTCTCGCAGTCATTTAAGCCCAAATGGCTCTCGCCCCCGGTGGTCTGATTTCGACCCTCTAGGCTCACGACTAAGAGGAGGAAACCCCCCAAATAAGCCTGCGGCCTTGGAAATTTTTTACAAACTTTAAACGCTGAATTTCTTGCCAAAATTTTAATAAAATACTCGTCCAAAATAATTTAATTTCTTTGCAAACTAAAACTAGGGTTAGTGCAAATATTTCAATAGAGATCAAACCTTTTATGCCTATGGCTATGCCAATTTGTGATTAAAGAAATGCTTGCATCTAGCTAGGAAGGATTTCAAAAATTTTAAACCACATGATAATGCTATATGCCCACAACTCTCAACTTTGGTGGCTAGGAGGAGCTTGTGGCTTCACAAGATTTTTTTTTTCCAAGTCTGCAAAATGAAACCCAAGTGAGAAAAATCTTGATTTTTTTTTTGTAAAAAATTTCTATAATAAAAAACCCTTTCAAAATGCTTTCAAATTAATTCAAGGTTGGCCTTAAACTGCTTGTGGCCTAAAAAGAAATTTCGTGATTCAATTTCTTAAGCCTAAACAAATTTAAGAAAATAAAAAAAAAAATCTTTTGAAGAAATCATACTGGAACTTGGAAGCAAGAGACGACCTCTCTTGCTCGCGGCTTGAAAGGAAAGAAAAAAATGACCTCAAAAAATTTGATAAATGGTGAAACCCTAGCTGTCCAAGAAGGAGAGGGTTTGGACAAAAAATAACTTGATTTTCCTCTTGATTTTAGATAAAATCCACCTGCAAAAAAATATATCAAGAGATCCAAATTCAAAATCCTCGCTCCTGTCTTCATATCTGCAAGTAAAGCTCAATAAAAACCCAACAAATATATGCAAAAAAAATTCTAGATATAAGGGTTAGGAAATATTTGCAAAAGGGTTAGGAAATATTCTAGATATAAGGGTTAGGAAATATTTGCAAAAGGGTTAGTAAATATATACAAAATAAATTTACAAGTAGCAAAATCAAGTTCTTACTTCTTAGATATCAGGTTTTCAATATATGTATGTACTTGAGAACAAGAGAGATTTGAGATAAATAAGTTTTTTTAGATCTAGAGCAAATGGCAAGAAAAACTCCCTTTTTGCTTCGAATGATAAGTCTTCCAGAAGTCTTGCTATGGGTTCTTAGCTATTATGTGTCAAGTAGATGGATGATCCAAACAATAGTTTCTCCAAATGCCTGACTCGAGTAGATGGATGATTCAAACAAGAATTGAAGAAGAACCTTGTATCTATATCCGCCTTGGAAGATAAAGCGATGAGAGTTGCCTTCATAAGAGGAGAGGTCCTCACTTGCCCTATGGAATGTCGCATGAGGGATGCATCCACTTTGGGATCTAGAATTGAAGGATTCTATAGAGTCAATGGAAGACTGATGCGAACATTGTCACATAATAGCAATCATCAAAGTGAGCTATGACACCAAAGGTTTGCCCATCTTCACTATGAAGCCTTGCCTTAAAGTAAGGGGGATGGTTTTTGGAATGCCAGAAGTTCAATCAAATCATGATGGGGTCTGTCCGGGATGTGCAAATGGAAAGAAATCGAAGGGATCATTCCCCTCTAGAAAAAGCAGGACCAATGACATTCTTCATATAATACATTCTGACTTATGTGGACCCGTGCCGGTGAAATCTCTTGGTGGCTATCTCTACTATATGACCTTTGTGGATGATTTCTCAATGAAAACAGGGATATTCTTCTTGAAGCACAAGGATGAAGGATTTGAGATGTTCTAGGACTTCAAGGCACTTATAGAGAATCAAATAGGGAAGAGAATCAAGGTCTTTAGGTTTGATAATGGTGGAGAATTCACATCGAATGAGTTCACTGACTTTTGGAAGAAAGCTGGAGCCTGGGATTAAGAAGGAGACCATTGTACCTTACAACCTTCAACAAAATGGAGTGGCTGAAAGAAAGAACATGAACATCATGGAAGTTGCTCGAGCCATGTTGCATGATCAAAAGTTGTCGAAGTTTTTGTGGGGTGACGGTGCGAACACTGCGGTCTATGTTCAAAACAGGACCCCTCATCGTGCCTTGGGGGACAAGACCTCCGAAGAAGTGTTCATTGGTGTGAAGCCCGATGTTGGAATTCTGAAGATCTTTCGCTACCCTGTGTTCTTTCATGTGTCGAAGGATGAAAGGAACAAGCTTGAAGCCATTGGAAAGAAAGGTACATTTGTTCGATATTGTGAAAATTATAAAGCTGTTAGAATATATGGTGCTTGGTGAAAGGAATATCGAGTTTAGCAGGGATGTAACTTTTGATGAAGATGCTTCCCTTGGAAAAGCAAGGGACATTCCTCCTCCTCATGTTGAGAAGAAAGATGATGACATGGTCCTACTAGAAAGTCCTTCTATGCTTGAACTAGAGATAAATGTTGCTGATGATCCTATAGAGCCCATGGACCCCTTGGATCCTCCTCCATGTGATCCCCTTGCCTGGAAGAGACCACTTTGGCTTCATGATACATTATAGGATGCTGAAAGACATGCTGCAACCAGAGGAACCTTTAGACAAAGTAAGAAGCCATGTCGATATCAGGGTTATGTTGTGGCTATGAGCACCATCATATAGGCCAAGCCTCCCACCTTGGATCCTCCTCCATGTGATCCCCTTGCCTGGAAGGGGCCACTTTGGCTTCATGATACATTATAGGATGCTGAAAGACATGCCACAGCTAGAGGAACCTTCAGAGAAAGTAAGAAGCCATGTCAATATCAGGGTTATGTTGTGGCTATGAGCACCATCATGTAGGCTGAGCTTCCCACCTTTGAAGAAGTAGTGAAAGAGCAGGTTTGGAAAGATGCTATGGTCGAAGAATATGAATCTATAATGAAGAATGATGTATGGGAAGTAGTTCTGAGACCTAAAGGGAAGTTTGTTGTGACTTCTAAATGGCTGTACAAGATCAAGCATGGAGCAGATGGAAGCATTGAGAAATATAAGGCGAGGTTCGTGGCTAGAGGTTTCTCCCAGAAAGAGGGAGAATATTATGATGACATCTTTGCACCGGTTGCCTGCTATACTACTATTTGATCTATTGTTGCCCTTGTTGCTAGTCAAGGATGGACTCTTCACCAGATGGATGTGAAGACTGCATTTCTACATGGCATACTATAGGAAGAAGTATATGTTGAGCAACCACAGGGTTTTGAAGTGCATGATAGGAAGACACATGTGTGCATGCTGAAGAAGGCACTCTATGGATTGAAGCAAGCCCCTAGGGCTTGGTATGCCCACATTGATAACTACCCGATGAAGCTTGGATTCACGAGAAGCAATGCTAACCTGAACCTCTACTACAAAGTTGTACAAGGTATGCCCCTTATTTTGATATTATATGTTGATGATTTTTCTTAATAGGTAGTGAGCCTTTGATGCTCGAATGCAAGAGGGAGCCAACCTATGGATTTGAAATGAAAGACCTTGGATTGATGCACTACTTCCTGGGCTTAGAGGTGTCGCAGAGACTTGGTGAGATTTTCCTTTCGCAAGGGATATATGTTATGAGGTTGTTGGAAATATTTGGAATGGTAGAATACAAGTCCATGGCCACACTGATGGATATGAGCTTCAAAAAGCTATGTGGAGAAGCTGTTGGACCTGTCTTGGCAAATCCCTCCGAGTATTGACAGTTGATTGGGGCACTGATGTTCCTTGTGAACACCTGATCAGACATATGTTTTATAGTTACCACTCTGATTCAATTTATGATTGAGCCTCTACATGCACATTGGGTCGCTGTTAAGCATGTGTGGAGATATTTACATGGGACGATTAATCTTGGTCTGAGATATACTGTTAGAGATGTGAGACTTCATGGTTACACTGATGTTGACTGGGCTGGAAATGTTATTGATAGGAAGAGTGCATCAAGGTGCTGCTTTAGTTTGGAACTCACCATGATATTTTGTTTGAGTAGGAAGCAAAGAGTTCGTTGCTTTAACATACCTGAGGAAGAATACATTGCTGCTAGCATGGCTAGCTACGAGGCTTTATGGTTGAGAAAGCTCTTTGGAGAGTTGTTTGAGCAGGTTCTAGATACAACAATTATGTATTGAAACAACAAGAGTGGGATTCGATTGGCAGAGAATCTCGTGTTCCATGACAAGTCCAAGCATATTGAGATTAGGTATCACTACATTTGAGATATGGTGTAGAGAGGAGCAAGGAGACTCCATCAAATCTTGAAAGACTAGCAGATAGCAAATATTCTTACCAAGGCTTTATTGAAAGAGAAGTTCTTGGTCTTTAAAGAGCAGCTTGGATTGATGGATGTGACCCTCTTGGGTAAGGGTCATGTCTGATCAATGACACTGGGCTATGCTCTTCCTCCCTTGTTTGAGCTCCTAGGGTGAGGAATTGAGCCATAAGAGCTCCTGGGGTTGAGGGATCTCTGGACAATAGGATGTGCGAGCCTTGTCATTTACGGCAAGTCAGGCTATAGGATGTGCGAGCCTTGTCATTTACGGCAAGACAGGCTATCTTGCCTATTGTTACTGTAGGGTGTATGTGATCCTTGTCATTTATGACAAGTTGGGCTATCCTGCCCTACCATATGTTTGAGACTTAACAGAGTATACCCTAGTATGCATCCTCCCACAAGCTCGGCTTGTTGGGAGTGCCACCCATCTGGCTAATGGGTGAGGAGAGACTTGGGAGTGTGTGATCCTTACCTCAAGTAAGTTGGGTATCATCCCCAAGTGATAGGATGCAAGTGGTCAACCACTTGATTCTTGAGGGTAAAGGTGGGAAGATCAACGGGTAATAGGATGTGTGATCCTTGTTAGTTGGGCTATCCTGCCTATTGTCCTTGGATATATGATCATGATTCTTCTTCTTTAGATTCGAGAATGTTCAACAAATGAGCAAATATGAGATATGTCTTAATGACGAGGATGAGACATTTGGGATGGGACTTATGATGCAGTTGAAAATTTCTCCCTAGCTAAGAGGGAGTGTTAATTTGGTAGCTCAGGGATAAATTCCCTCCATTGGAGAGCCTTCTTCATTCAGGGAAGCCCCTCCGAACCCTTGGAAGAAATTAATCTGGTCAAGGAAAAATATTATTTTTAAGGTGAAATCCACATGTGCACAAAAGTACAAGTCGGCTTGGGCAAGCTAATTCGACCTCTTGAGACTCGTATAAATAGACCACATGTCACATCACTTTGGAGCATCATCACACAACACATCTTCTCTTGGATATACTTCACACGTGCGAAGGACTGAGAGAGTCTTTTATGTAGGTCGAAATTCATCTTCTGTTTTGATACTTTGACCAACATTGACCAGCCTTTGATTTGGTTTGACTTTGGTTCATTTGACTTGGAAAATATGTATTTTGGAAGGCCAAATTGCTTGGGAAAGAGATGAACTTTTTTGGGCTGTTAGACCATCCTTGACCACAGACTTTGACTGAAGTTGGCCGCAGTTCTATGGAGGTTTGACCATAGGTTTTATCTCTCCTTTAACTGAGTTCTTGTTGATTGTTTTTGTTGTGTTTGACTGAGCTTGGAAGGCCACATCCTTTGACTGTTGACTGATCTTTTTTAGAGGCATTTTGACCATGGACTGTTGACTGGTTAGAGGATCTTTGACTGTTGCTGATGTTGACCAGAAATTGCAGATCTGACTTATACCAGATTTGACTTTTGAGCTCATCATTGGATTGGATATTGGTTAGTTGATTTTGGATAATCAAAAGTTTGACTTTGACTCATTGTTGAGTAATTGGAACATTGTGATCTCTCTGCTGAACATTTGATGACAATCTAATAGAAGAAGTATTTTGAAAGGGGGTTTCCCCTAGTCTTTGACTAAGTACTGTCTCTCTTTTCTTGGCTGTCTTCTATTGTGCATTGGATTTATTGTTCTATCTACAATTGCTTATTGTTACTGGAAGATTAAATTATATTGAATAAATTGATTACGGAGAAAATTGAAATAAGTGATTGTGCTAAGCATTGAACATTGGAAAATTAACATCTGACCCTCTCAATGAACACAACTTCTGAACACTGAAACTGAAGAACCACCCACTCTCAACCACAAATCACTGGGTATATAGTTTGGTTTATGCTTGCTGGTTGCACTTTATCGGTTGTAGGTTCACGAATCACTGGTGCTCTGATACCATATAGAATTTTTTTGTGTCTTGTAGACTACCACTACTCTTTCACTTTCACTTTAAGATGATAAAAAATTTCACAAGCATGCACGTGAAATTTTGGACGTTTATTTTTGGTCAACACGACCCTGGAAAAACCGTGAAGGGAAAACCAGTTAGAAGAGGATTTTTATTTTGCTTTATTCAGAGAATTATTACATCATTAAATACACATCAGGGTACTTATCTTTCCCCTTGGAGTTTGTGCCACTGACAGACTTTGATTGCCTTGAATTTTGTGCCATAGTCAACACTTCAGCTCCTCGATTTTCGTGCCACAGTGAGCAATCTCAGCCCTAAAAAATTGAGCCACTGTTCAGTGAATTCCTCGAATTTTGGGCTACTATCAGAAACCTCTGCCCCTCGAATTGCATGTTGATGGACTGAAAATTTCTTCTCAATCTGCGTGCATGTTAGTTTGATTCTCTGCCTTAAAAATCACACCTTTTCGACTGAAATTTTCTCTTGGAAATATGTGCTGTTAGACCTGCAATTTAATGCGGTCTGACACGCTAAAAAACCATGTTAAATCTCTACCCTTGGCCCCTCAAAAATTGTGCTGAGATGGAAAATTGTACCTCAGTCTGCATGCCTGTACTTGCTTGGGAATTCGGGCCTGTGTGTTGACTTTTGCTTGCTGTAGATGGTTCTCTCCTTCAACAAAACTTGCTATCTCAACCTTCCTCCTCTTCCATCCTCTTCTCTTCTCCAACTTTGCACATGAAGAATGAATTCTCTCTTTGCCTTTTTCCTCCTTTTTAGTCTCATAATGATGAGAAATCCTATCCTTAGTATCAAATGTTGAGATTAGATCAACTCTCCTTGATTAAGGGTGGAGATCTAATCTCCCATTGACCCCCTCTTATGTCTCCCCATTCATTAATGAGCCTCCCTAGTCACTTTAATAACTTATTGTACCTTGTACATTTTCCTTATAAAGTTTAAAAACATAGTCACTTAAATATAATAAAGTGCAATGTACTTTTAGTACCTCATAAAGTGACTAAAAATATTACATGACTCCAATAACCACTTAAAGTCACACTAAAAAGTGGGTTCACATGTTTTCCTAGGCCAAGGCAAAAAGCAGTAGGAAACACCTACTTGGTACCTTTTTCAAGATTATTTATCCTTAGTACTTTGGTTTAATAGTCCACAATAATTAATTGACTTAATAGTCCACAATAATTAATAATTATTGTACTTTTCATAAGACTAAGGAAAGAAGTCAGAAATCACTTCTCCAAGCAAACACCTAAAGAGGCAATCAACCATTTCCTACATACTAAAACACCAAGCTTGTGTGGAAGACCTTTTGAAACTACCAAAACTTTAATATGACTCACATGACTTCTTAAATGTCCTACCCTCAAATATGACATCCTTGCTGACCACTGCCTTCCTCTATGTTGGAATGTTGACATTGTAGGCCTTTGAAGTGTCATTGTATCCAACAAAGTTGCCCTTCTTTGCTGAGGGCTCTAGCTTAGTCCTTTTCTCTAATGGTATGTGGACATAAATTGGACTACCAAAGATGTGGATGTGGTGCACCTCTAGTTTCACTCCTATAAAAGCCTCTGGGGAGTCTTGTCCCCAATGCCTTGTGAGGATTGCTATTTTGCAAATGCACAACCATATTACATGCCTCTGCCCACAAGGACATAGGAAGATCCTGAACATGGATCATGGCATTAGCTGTTCCATTGATAGGCCTATTCTTCCTCTCTGCTACTCCATTATATTGCAAATTATATGGTGTTGTTGCCTCCTTTTGATTCCTACCTCTTTGCAAAATTTCTTAAACTCATTGACGGTATACTTTCTCCCAGTGTGGAACTGATTGAAGGCCTTATCCTTGGCCTTTGGGAAATATATTCATGTTATCCTAGAGAAATGGTCCATAAATGTCACATAATAGCAATATCCAATCGCTGGACCCTACACATTGGAATGAACCAAGTTGAACACACCCTTGGATTTGCTTTTGCTACTTGAAAAGGGAGCCTCGAGATACTTTCCGAGTGTGCATCCCTCGCACACTCCATATTACCAATGTTTTAAAACTCTGACTTGGGTTTGGAGCCGGCTGAGCATCGATTAGTCCTATTCGGTATCGACTTGGCCTAGTTGATTTCAATGACTCTGTCGTTGTAAAAAATACATTAAATATTTTATTTATTTATGAAAAAACATAATTTTAAAGATTTTCATTCATGTCTCCAAACATAAAGCATTAGAATATAGAGAGAAGACAACATATGATCAAAGTAGGCTCATGAATATATCCATTATATCAAAATGGCACCCAGTGCATTGTCCAATACATACATGATATAGAGATCATAACAAAACACATAATATATGAGGCTCTAAATGGCCTCTACAACCAAAGTTAAACATCACTAGTCACTAGTCACTACTGGCTACTGCTAGAGAAGCCGACATCATCTGGCTCAGATAGGGAAACCCATGGCTCCTCCTCATCACGATCTCCTACTGCAATTGTAGAAGTAGTAGCACTAGCAGGCGCAACAACTGCACGCTGAGATAGATGAGCTATGCATTTGCGTCATGGCTGAGTAGAGGAAGTGAGGAAATGTGAGGGGGTTGGGTAGATTTTATAGGCTTGGGAGAGGTTAGATGGACAAGCAAAAAACCTAAAACCAAAAATAACCAAGTTTGGAGTCTGCTTTCCCTCCAAATTCCGTCGTTGACTGGCTTTGACTGGCTCGACCAGTTTAAGTCGAACTCGGCCGAGGCGGTCGGTCTGTTACCGAACCGGTCGAGTCAATGACTAGCTCGGTTGGGCTGATTCGGTAACAGACTGGACCTTTGGACCAGTTTTTGTATCGAGACGACCTGGGCAGGGGTCCGGCTCGATTGGCTCGGCCTATTCCGAATCGACTTGGCCGTTTTCGAATCAACTTGGTCGAATTTTAAAACACTGCATATTACTCTACAATGAACTCTGTTAGACTAGTGACCATCTCTTGTGAGGATCGTAAAGCTCTATAGTGTAAATGACCTATCCTCTTGTGCACAACTCACATAGATTGTCACTGTCATGTGCTAGGGCTCATACTGACTATCATGTCAACAAGTATAGATTAGCCTTTCTTCCTACAATTACTCACCTCGCGCTAGAATCAAATCCTTTCGGCCTAACAAGTACTTGTCCTTCTATTAAGATGACCTCATACCTTTGTCCTCCATGGCCGAAATTGAGAGTAAGTTCTTTTCAAGCCCTGGTACATATAACACTTCATTCACCTCTATGGGACTCCCATAATCCAAATGGCATTGTATGTTGCCCACACCCTTTACTACATACTTGGAATTGACACCGAGCTGCACATGTAGGTCTCTGTGTTCCTTAGCCATACTGGTGAATAGGTCACGAGATTCTGTCACTTGATGAGATGTCCCATTGTCCATAAACCACACCCTATGTCTAATGGTGTCACAAAGACAAGGCACCAAGGAGAATTCATTCTAACTTATTGGCTAACTAATCTATTTGTGTAGATGCAACCCTAGGTGTCTTCACCTTGCTCTTCTTGTTTGGACATTGACCTACATAGTGTCCATATTTATGACATGCAAAACACTTGACTTTGCTCATGCCCTTCTTCTTGTTTGAAGATGCTTTTGCACTTGATTTCTACTTGGCCTTTGCCTTGCCCTTCTTTTCTTTCCCGACAAGAGCAAGGTCCTCCTCATCCCCACCCTTATGTTGTCCACTAATCAATTGCTCCTCCCAAATCTTCTATTTTCTGGAATTGTCCCGTAGGAAACCACTGTGTCTGATCTCTTCATTTTAGTGTTTCTCAACTTATCTCTTACCATCATTTTCCGGTTCTAGTTATTTTTTGGCACATCATTGTCAAGGTTGTCCACATGCTATGGGCTTTCTTCTTTCTCGATATATGAGGGATCACATGATCCTTAATGACTTCCAAAATGATATGTCTATCCTTCACATCCTTCAAGTTACCAATGGCTTGTGCTATAGCATCCAAAGGAGGTTGGAGGTCCAAAACAAATTCTCCTTTTTTAAATTCTTATTTGGAAAATTAGGGGCTCCCTTACCAAGGAAATTGGTGTGAAAAAATATAGAAATCACAACAGAATTAAATGTGGAAATATTTAGGAAATTTCTAGCAATAACAATCTCCTTCTTGAATATGTGCCAAAATACCCGACTTGACCTCCCACATGTGTCTGATCACTGTCTCTGCGATTTGGTTAACCTTTGCAGTTCTTTTCCCATGTCTTCAACGTCTCAAACTTGCTTCTCTAGAAATGAATGTGGCTTCATCCTCTCCCTTAGGCTCCTTTATAGTTTCTAGTGTGGAAAAAGTCTACAAAAAATCGCGATTTAATCCCCCGACTTTTTGGCGACTTTTTCAGCAAGGGAAAAATCGCGATTTAATCATTATACTCCCGATTTAATTGGGAGTCGACCCAAAAAGTTGGCCTCTCTCCCAGGGCTCGGATAAAGAGGCCTCAAAGGCGAAAATGATATAATTTTCTGCTGTTTAATCTTAAGGCAGAGAGTGGAATCTTTCAAACATAGCCCTAGAAATTTGATGATAACGTTGTGCTGTGCAATTTGTTTTGTTGTTGAATCTTCATTTCAAGCATTATAGTTGGTTGGTGTTACTGATAAAATTAATTGCTTAGTTGCTATATTCTGTTGAATGTTGAAACATATACGGCTATTATTGGTTTGCTCTTGCTGGATGTTATGTCTGCAAAACAATAGGGATCTATATGAGATGTGCAAAAAAATACAGAGAAGAGACATTAGCGAGAGACTAAGCTGTCAGAAGGTTGCTATAAGAAATTGCTATGAAAAAGAAGTGCATACCTACCTCGACGAGCATGATTGTGAGACATAAGAGCAAGAGGACAAGGAGTCTCCAGACTAGCAAGCAAGGAAGTGTAAATAGCTGAAGAACATTCCCAAGAATCAACACTGTTATGATCATATTTTTTGTGGATAATGTTGAAAAATATTGGTGATAAAATGCACTTAGAATGCAGACTGCAAGAGTGTATTGTGTAACATGATTTTAGTGATCGAATTCACTTGTAAAGAATGACATTGTAGTAAAACACTGAAAACGCCTCTAAACTATGATTTCGACTCTAGATGTTAAAATAAAAAATAAAATGAATAATTTTGTGTTTTTTTTTTTAATTTCGCTGACTTTTTGCTGACTTTTTCAAAAAACTCCCAACTTTAACGAGTTTTTCAACTTTTAGACCCTTGCCGAATTAATCCCGACTTCAACTTTTTCCACATTGATAATTTCAAATTGAGTGAAATCCCTAACCCTCAATCTCCAAGGTGATAGATGGCAATGAGTAAAACCTAGCCCACTTAGATCAATAACTATAATTAGGTCTAAGTCACTTAAATAATTAAATATTTATCGTTGAAAATTTGCTCAATTAGGCAACACTAATCTATTAAATTAATTAATTTTCTTTTCTAAGTTAGACTTAGGAAAGAAATCATATTAGTTGTTCCTCTCAAGCAACCACCTATGGACGACTTCTTCTCAGACACTAGTCTATGCAAAAGACCTTCCAAAGTAACAAAATCAAGAAGAGGCCCTGTTTGTAGGTGTCCTATTATTTAGATTATATGTTAATGGCAATCTGAAATATCTTGTCAAGTCCTCCTTCAGGGATAGAGATTTCAAAGGGTTTTGACTTGTAACATACTCAAATAGTTTATTAAGTAACAAAAAAGTTAAGGATTAGGAGAATAGTGACAACCTATTGATTTGTGTAGCTTAGGAGGTACTCCCAATTTCTAAGGTTCTAAGTTTTGGGAGAAGTTTGACCCACATGGGCTTTGTGGACAAGTGCACCCAAGTAGTGGGTTTTGCAACCAAAGTCGTGGGCATGAAACCAAGTGGATATTTTGATGGTTTGATCATTGAGGGCATGTAGGGCACCCTTAAAGGGCTAAGGGGCACCTAAGGTATCAATGACGTGGCATTGGATGAAGGAAAATAAATTTTGTCTTATGTTTTGATGGAGTTTAAACATATTGTTTAGGTCTGCTTGGAGTCTTGTGATGACCATTGGTGGCTATGGGAAACCCACCAAGAACTCTAAAAGGGAGGCAAGTTGAGTTCATTCAACAACCATCCAAGTACAATCAATCAAGTGGATAGGCAAATCTGATATGGTCCCAGACCTATAGGAGCAAAACTGGAGTGAAAGGAGGACGAGTTTGGCTTCTTTCTTGTGTTTTGGGTAGGCCGAGTTAGGGCATCTGCTAGAAGAATTGTTTAGGCAGAATTCTAGGCACTCGTTGGTGGGATATTCTCTGTAGCATGCCAAGTTGTATCTCTTTGTATTGCAGGAGGGTCGAGCCCATGTTTGGAAGCTGGACAGTGGTCATATGACCTAAGGAAGAGGTTTCCCACTGGTTTTGAGGTTTGTTTAGGGCCAAAATTAGGGCTGTCCTGGGGTGGTGACAAAAGCCCTAAAGAGGGCCAAAAACCTTAGTGAATTCTGTGCATAGAATTACAAGGCTATTGGTGATGTCTTGTAGAGGTATGTATCTGTCTTTCAAGTTGATGTTTGTTAGGAGATGGTGTGGCTATTCTAGTGTGTTTGAACAATGGTTTTGTGATGCCCTAGTACTGCCAACAAGGAGCAGACTTGTGAGAGTTAAGAGCGTTGTTTTGGATGCCCTAGGGAGAGCGACAAAGGGGCTGATTTTTCATTGTGTGGGTAGTCCTTTGGAGCCCTAAGATTAGATTTTTGCAGTGAGCTAAAGAACTATTAGTGGGTTAGTTATTGTGCCCTAGTTCAGTGGGTTGCTAGTGGATAAACTCAGTGATAAGAGGGCAGCTTGTTGAGCCCTAGTTCAATGATTTACAATGGGTGAAATCAATGATAAGAGGGCGACCTCCAAGCCATAAGTCTGGTTATCTGGTTCAGTTACGCTTGGAGTAGTAGGAGGGTTGATAATGGTAGTTTGAGTAGTTGGAGATGCAAGCCTTCTGAAGTTGTAGTGATCAGTAGAAAGGGAGGCAAAGTACCTGCCATATGTGTTCAAGGTATGTGGACTAAAAGGATTGTGGAGCGCTACATCAACAAGTATGTCAAGTGTACTTTGTTTAGGGAAAGATTGGTCATCATAGTTGTTGATACCAAGCCCTAGTTGTCTTGTATTAGGGCTGATTGTAAGAGCCATTATTCTTGGTACGAGAGCCCTAAGATTGTTGTATTAAGTTTGTAATATAACAAGTTGTGGGATGAAAAATTATCTTGTGTAGTAGTTGATTCACTGTTGTACTTTATTCTGTCGTGCAAAGTCGTAGTGTTGTGGCATTTGAGTGTGTTTGTGATCGTAATCTTAGACTCAAGCCTGATTTTTAAGCACAGTGGAAAATCAACATGGTATCAAAGCCACTTTGAAGGGCCAATGAATCAGAGTGTGCGCAACATACAACTCAAAAGGGAGCTGGTTCCATTATTATTGAAGCACTAATAACAATGGTGAAGTTGTCGGTTGGTCTGCGATATGAGGATAGGTTGGATGGCTTGCCCAACTATAGTTCTTGGAAGGAAAAGATCAAGTTGGTCTTGATGGTGAACAAGATCTAGCATTAGTGACTAGTGATGTTTTGTTGTAGAGGCCATTTAGAGCCTCCTTGGTTATGTGTTTTTGTTCTGATCTCTATATATTACATGTATTGGACAGTGCACTCGTGCCATTTTGAGACAATAGATATATTCATGAGCATACTTCGATTATATGTTGTCTTCTCTCTATATTCTAATGCTTTGAGTTTGGAAACATGAAAATCTTTAAAAATATGCTTTTTCATTAAAAAATAAATATTTAATGTATTTTTTACAAAGACCAAGTCATTGAAATCAACTAGGCTGAGTCGATATCGAGTCGGAGTCGTCCTTCAGCTGGTTCCGAATACGAGTCTGAGTTTTTAAACTGTGACTGTGAGTACAAGAGCTCAAATACAACATTTTTTCCGTCTCAGTTATCGAGGCAAAGGGGTTTGAGATGATTTTCCAGGATGTGAAAGTGAGACTCAGGCTCAAAGGCTCTAACTTTGCTGGAGTTGTCATTGGAGTTAGGGAGCATGGTCTATATCGACTGATGGGCAACTATGTAGATCATGAGAAGATGAAGGAGGTTCCTGAGGCTCAGAGGGAGCCAAGTTGTAGCAGGAGTATGTAGGTTCAGAGCGAAAATCTACAACCTAAGAAGAGCGCATGGTCAGTTGGAGGTAAGGGGACTTCTACAGCTACCAAGAAGGAACGTGGGATGGCATGAAGGCCTATGCGGAAAGGAAGCAACAACAAAAAGCTTCTGGTGGCAGAGACACTACCGAGACAAGCAAGGTTCATTCTATAGGGTATGTTGTAGTGGTGAACACTAGAAGTTGGGTTAGTGTTGTTAGTGACAATGACGACGAGATAGTTTTGAGTGGTGGAAGTACCTCCCTTGCTAAGAGGGAGTGTTGATTTGTGTACATTAGGAGGTACTCCCACACCCTAGGGTATTGGATTTGGGAGAAATTTTTACCCACATGGTCTTTGAGGGCAAGGGGTACCCAAGTAGTGGGTTTTGCAACCAAAGTCGTGGGTGCTAAACCAATTGGAGATTTTGATGGTTTGATCATTGAGGGCATGTAGGGCACCCTTAAAGGGCTAAGGGGCACCTAAGGCATCAACGACATGGCATTGGATGAAGGAATATAATTTTTGTCTTATGTTTTTATGGAGTTTAAACATATTGTTTAGGTCGGCTTGGACTCTTGAAGTCATGTGATGATCCTTGGCGGCTAAGGGAAACCCACCAAGAACTCTATAAAAAGGAAGCAAGGTGAGTTCATTCAGCAACCATCCAAGTGCAATCTATCAAGTGGAGAGACAAATCTGATCTGGCTGCAGACCTATAGGAGCAAATTTGAAGTGAAAGGAGGACGAGTTTGGCATCTTTCTTGTGTTTTTGATAGGCCGAGATAGGGTATCTGCTGGCTGAGTTGTTTAGGCAGAATTCTAGGCACTTGTTGGTGGCATATTCTCTGTGGCAGGCCGAGTTGTATCTCTGTGTATAGCAGGAGGGCCGAGCCCCTGTTTGTATGCTGGACAATGGTCATATGACCTAAGGAAGGGCTGTAAGAACAGGCCAAGTTTCCTGGAGTAATAGTGCAAGAGATGAAGGTCTTGTGGACTGGTTTGTCACTGGTTTGAGGTCTGTTTAGGGACGAAGTTAGTGCTGTCCTGGGGTGGTGACAGAAGCCCTAAAGAGGGCCGAAAACCTCAGTGAATTCTGTGCACAGAGCCAAGAATTACAAGGCTGTTGGTGACTTCTTGTAGAGGTATGTGATCTGTCTTTCAAGTTGACGTTTGCAAGGAGATATTAGGGCTGTTCTGGTGTGTTTGAACAACAGTTTTGTGATGCCTTAGTACTTTCAACAAGGAGCAGACTTGTGACAGTTAAGAGGGCTGTTTTGGATGCCCTAACGAGAGTGACAAAGGGGCTGATTTGTGCATGTGTGTGGGCAGTCCTGTGGAGCCCTAAGATCAGACTTTTGCAGTGAGGTAAAGGATTGTTAGTGGGCTGGTTAATGTGCCCTAGTTCAGTGGGTTGCTCGTGGATAAATTCGGTGATAAGAGGGCAGCTTGTTGAGCCCTAGTTCACAGTGGGTGAAATCAGTGATAAGAGGGCAGCCTCCAAACCCTAAGTCTGGTTATCTGTGGAGCAGCAGAAAGACTAGAAGAGGGCAAGTTGTGAAGACCCTAAGAGTTGGCACACTCTTGGAGGAGCAGGAGAGCAGCTAGAGGGCAGACTTGTATGGGCCAAAGTTAAGTCACTCTTGGAGCAGCAAGAGAGTTGATAATGGCAGTTTGAGTATGTGGACTGAAGGACTGGCGCACCACATCAGCAAATAAGTCAAGTGTACTTTGTTCCGGGAAAGATTGGTCATCATAGTTGTTGATACCAAGCCTTAGTTGTCTTATAGCATCGCTGATTGTAAGGGCCATGATCCTTGGTACAGGAGCCCTAAGATTGATGTATTAGAGTTTGTAATATAACAAGTTGTGGGTTGAAAAATTGTTGTGTACTAGTTGATTCACTGCTGTACTTTATTCCGCTGTGCAAAGTAGTAGTGTTTTGGCATTTGAGTGTGTTCATGATTGTGATCTTAGACTCAAACCTGATTTTTAAGTGCCATGGAAAAATCAACACAACTATGGTAAATATTGATAATGTCGTTCAAGAGAAAAATGTAATCAATATCGAAACCAAAATATATCGACAAAGAGGCTCTAAATGCCCTCTACAGTCCAAAAATATGCATAATACTAATTAATAATTGTAGTATAGATTCTAGACTCTACAATCTAATCATATGTGATGATCATTTACGTCCTCAGCATGACTAGAATATGAAATGGGATTCTGGTTTTGGTCCCCCTGGCCCTGAGGTACCCATCCAATGTTCAGATCCTCTGGCTGTGGAAGGGGGTCCAAGTTCATTCAAGATAGGTCTTTATTGTCAAATGCTGGTTGCCAAGTCTCTACAACCCACTCTGACGAGAGATCAAATTCATCCGAGACTATGGTGTTTGATTCAGGGGTCTTTTTCAAGGCTTCCTTCACATACCTTCACAAGCCTTCGAAGTTAAGAGAAGAAGATGAGCTTCAGCAGCCCAAGACAGCTCCAAACTGCAGTTAAACAGCTTTATTACAACCCAATAAAATTTGAAAATCAGCCCTTGAATCAGTCCCAAACCAGCCCAAGAAATTCTGAAATAATTTCTTGAATCAGCTCCATATCAACCAAAGAAACTTATTTTGAAAAATTTCCAAATCAGCCATTCATTCAGTTTTCCAAATCAGCCCAACAAATTCTTCAAAACAATTCTTCAATCAACTCTCTAAATCAGCCCAAGAAACTGCTCTTAAAAATTCCAAATAGCTCAATGGAGTTGTGTGAGTGAGAGAGGGGGGGGGACATTTTTAAATATTATTAATAGGGGTCTAGGGTTAGTTTTAGTGTATTGATTTTTATAATTCAATGATTCTTTTTAAAAATTGGGTTTATGTGGTCCCTAGCCATGTCTATATGGCACTGTATGGATCCAGTTGGTTTAGCTATTTATGGCAGGTTCCAGGACAGACCTGGCCATTTCTGCTTCTTTACCTTGAACTTAATTGGTACGGCCTTGGAACTGGTAGGACTGACCGGTTTTGCTGGTTTCAGTCCAGTGCTGATAACATTCTTCCAGTTTCCATATTTTTGATATAATTGTTTGCTTTGTCTTTGTAGACGCTGAAGCAATTTAGATTCAATATGATAAATTTTATGTATTTGAAAAACATCCCTATAACAAAGATTCATTTCATTTTGAATTTCAAGTCTTCCAATGATTAAAACTTTCTTGATGTGTATATATTATGAGCTTGCCATTTTTTTTTATCTTAGGGATTGAACTTTTTTTCCCTAGCCAGTATGCTAAATTTTTGTATTTGAAAAGAATCGCTATAACAAAGATTCATTTTGTTTTGAATTTCAAGTCTTCCAATGATGAAAACTTTTCTGATGTGTATATATTATGAGCTTGCGGATTTTTTATCTTAGGAATTGAACTTTTGTTCCCTCTGGTTGTATCTTGTTAAATGTGGTTTGATTCTCCTCTGAATTCAGAAGTTTCAGTATAGTTTCGATTTTGTCTTGCGCTTGAGCTATTTTAAATTAGTGTGTATTTTTTTTTATAAAAGAATGTTTGCTAATTCATGATGAAGTCTTCTATTTGTATTTTTTTCTTTATTCCTCTAAATTTTAGTTCACTGGGTCAGCTGACCTGATTCATCCTTTTTATACAATCTTAGGTTTGACTCAACTATCTTGAGTCTCTTGATTACTGTACAAAGTCTCCAGCTGGAGAGTTGCATATCAGTGTCATTTTTTAATGTATATTAAGCTGTTTTCCAAAATCTTTGGTAGCTATAAATTTGCTGTTGCTATGCTTGCAGATTGAGAACCCGCTTCAAAGGCATGGTGGCAGGTTGGAGCATAACGAGACATATTGCGGGTCTTGCTTTGGGGCAGAAACAGTGGGTTTTCCTCCACATTAGCTTCCCTCTTTTATTAGAATTTAAATATTCTAACTGTTTGCTAATGCTGAGCTGGAGTCTTTAGCCCATACATAATTTTTTCCTTGAATTAATTGCTATACCTATACTGCAATTAGAGGATGTTAACAAGTTCAATGTGGTGATATTAAGTTTAATCTTGAGTCAGATATGGCATTACTCTATTGTTTCTTTGTACTTTTTTTTTGCTTCATTATTTACAAACTAATATTAATATGAAGGGTCTGCAAGAGTCACGTTCATTTTGTTCATCCGGTGAGATTTTTTAACATATTTGTAATTTGGCTAATTTATCTTTGACAGTTGTAAAAACTATATATGCCAGAGATTTCAGTTTCAATCTGATCCTGGAGAAAGGTGTTAATCATGTTTCTAATGCAATGCCACTACTCTCAGAATTCCTTTCAGTTTTGGATTAAAATTGCAAACATCTGGTTGCAATCAACATTCTAAAATACTTTCGATAGAGGGGTGAGATATTCTGTCATATTTTCTTTTGATTTCCTTGATGACAATTCTTCTGAGCCCCCTGAGATGAAGTGCAGTGTCCATGAATCATCATTGAATATGAACATGTATGCCAATTGTAGAATGGATTTTTCCTAATTCTTGCATTTGTCAGTGCTATACAGCATTACAGGAAACTCATAAACAGTTACAGTTCCATGAATGGTTCCATATACTTGACTGTACCATATCCTTACTGTATAGAAAATTTGTTGAATTTCCATACAGCAGAGTCCAATACAGTGAAATCTTGCAACCATGGAAGTCACCTATCCAGAAGTGAATTGCTGATTTAGACTCCATGTTAGTTGTGGTCCTGACTCACAATCCTACTAGCTGCTTCTGGCTTCATTTTATAGACCCCAATGGTCTCTTATCTAGTTGTAATACTCTAGTGCTAACAACAGCAGCAAGACTGTTGTATGCCATGATCTCATAACAAAAAACCAGTGGAAAACATGTCTTGCGAATAAACTATCAGAGGTATTGCGCAAGATGGATTGATATGCTAAATATAAGGAATGTTTCTCTTGTAAAACATGCAACATTATTGGTTAATAAATGTAGTGTAATATTTTTGATCTGTCGATGACCATTTCTGAACCATCATTGGGAATGTGGCCAAGTCTCAGACAGACGAGAAGTGTTCATTGGCCACTGGCAAGGAAGGCATTTGTATTGACGCTCTAGCCTGTCTTCGCATTGATGCTAGGATGGTCATCAATGCTAATCCAACACTCTTGTGGATGTCGACCAAGCTCCCTTGGACATAGACCAAGGTACTTGTCGATGTCTATTAATCACCTCATCAATGATGATCTTGTCTTCACCTCAACATCGGTAACAAAAATAATTGATGTTGAAGTAGGTTTTGTTGGAAGAATAATTTGTTATTGATGTCAAAGGATGACTTGATGAAGATAGGACGACATAGGCTTGTAGAGGACTTCAAACCCTTTCCAACGAAGCCTCCTAGCTCCTCGTTGAACAGAATTCAAATTTACAGGTTAGGAAATCCATTTTTGCCTCTCAGGACAAGTCAGCCTAAGTCAGCCTACATAAACATAAGTCGGTCCCCCTTCCAAAAGACATGACGGTTCAAGCATTGTTGAATTAGTATAAATAGACAATACGACTCCTTCATTTGCTCATCCAACTAGGCCAAGGAGACTGTTGAAAAAACTGAGAGGGGGGTGAATCAATATTCCTTTTCAATTGTTACTTTTACTAGTTAAATCAATTATATTTAGAACACAAAATGAGCAATAGGAATAAATGCTTTTATTAATATAATCTCTATAATGAATCAAGTACAATATATAGGGCTCCAACCCTTGATGAAGACACCGATCTTCAATCTCCCAAGCTCCAACTTGTTGCAAAGCACCAACTTGGTCTTTTGTGAGGCTCCAACCTCTAGGGCACCAACCTTGTGTTTAGAGGCTCCAACCCCTAGGGCTCCAACCCTTATTTGGTATAGGTTTCGACCTCATTTATTGAGGACACCGATCCTCTAGGCCCCCAACCCTATCCTTCAAGGCACTTACCTTGTTTGTTTGAGGCTCCATCCTTTAGGGCACCAACCCTTTGGGTTCCAACCCACTGCTACACTTTATCTAGATATGTTTATACTTTATAGTAATTCACGGCTCCCAAAAATCCATAGCTTCACTGTAGTCTCCATGCTACATCATCAATGACAACCTGTCTTCATATGAAGGAGTCTTCACAATTCTTCATATTGCCCAACAAAGTCTGCAAAGTTTACCTCATGATGATTTCAACAATGCATCATGATCTTCAATAAAGTCTCCAAGATCTGCTGATGCTTATCAACAAGATATCTGCGCTAGGCCTCAATGTCTTTACAAAACAACTCTCTATTTCAACTTTCGACCCTCTATTCTTATTGTCACGGTAACTGCTTCAGGAGTGGCGCTTCAGGAGTAATTCCTTCAGAGGAGTGATTGTTGTGGCTACAGGTTGTGTATTCAATTAAAACGACCCTGTCTATGCAGTCTTCTTAACAGATCGCACGCTGCAATTCTACGGATTCATTCTAGGTCCAATCCTTTCAATGAATAACCCAGTCAACAGAATGCTCGACCTTTGGCTTCCTTCTTCTTTGTTGGACCTTCGGCTTCCTTCTGCGCTTGCTTGACCTTCGGCTTCCTCTTTCGCTCGCTCAACCTTTTTCTGTTCCTTCACGTTCACGAGTTGTGAACTGTCCTTCTGCTCTGTGTTCGATGCTCGAGATTCAATTTCCAGAAATGAGGCGTCTTAACTTGTATTTATATGAGTTTCACCAATGACCGAAAAGACACGTTTATTGGAGGGAGGCCGACTTGTATATTAAAATATATTGAAGAGTCTTCCATCCAATTATATCATAGACTTGATTATTCATGGAAACCACATAAAGAAGAGGCTATACCCACAGAGAGGTCCCACATACTACGTCACTGCTTAAATACTGCAATCGTAACTCTATGAAAATCCCGCAATCGCAACCCTTTTGGCTTCACGATATAACATAGTTGATGCCCCTATTTTCGACGGAGCGGATGCGATGTGATATTAAACAGTTGTTAATAAATCTGTCGGGTCCACAACTTTATTGCAATCGGCGGTCCGCAATAATATTGCAGTCGGCGGTTTTAAGTGACATCCCTTTTAAGGCTTGCGGTACATGACTTCCGATGAGGCGGATGCAATATTACATTAGGGCGTGTTCTATTTGAACAATGGGGTTCGCAGTATTCATGTCGCAATCGGGGAATTCGAGTGGTAACGCATAATAAATCCGTCGATATAATAACTCCGATGCATTATGGACTTTTGTTAAAAAGGTTTTATTACGTGTTGTCAACTTTAAAGAGTTTCCATGGTTTAATACTCGGATGTTCCTTACCTCCTCCGATATGTTAACTTCTTCGATATTTTGATTATTTGAAAACAATTTCAGAAGAAATCACATTGGTAGATTTAGGCCGACGCGTTTCGAACCAACCAGTGTGGCTCATCATCAAGACAAGATGAAAAATCAGATCATAGCGGTAAGTTAAATAGGGAGTCAAGACCTTCTAACGACTAAGAGAAAAGGGTCGGAATCTAGCAGCTATTGATTTTCCAACCGTCATGTTAGTTATATATAATTATATATTGTATTTAATATTTAATTTGATTTATTAATTAATTATTAATTAATAATAAATAAAAATATTTTGTCCCTTTTTCCTATCCAGTAAAAAATAGCCGTTTTTTAGCCATTTTCCATATAGCCGTTAGAAGGTATTGACTCCCTATTTAACTTACCGCTATGATCTGATTTTTCATCTTGTCCTGATGATGAACCACACGGGTTGGTTCGAAACACGTCAGCCTAAATCTACCAATGTGATTTCTTCTGAAATTGTTTTCAAATAATCAAAATATGGATCACAGTAGCTTGAATTTGAATATCCTTAGATATTGTTTCATGTGATATCTCGATATGGCTCTTACTCTCGGTACTTGCGATATTTCAATAAAAACAGATTGTAACAGACTCTTACTCTTGGCTTGGCTTTCCTGTGGCTTCTCTGTGATTTCCAATGGCTACTCTTTGATGGTTCCTGTTCTTGTCTTCCAATGGCTTCCCTGATGGCTTTCCTCCTTGGCTTCTTGCTTCTGTTACTTCACAGATCTGCTTCTCCTTGGCTTTCCTCCTTGGGTCTACTGCTTCTATTCTGTCTGTACATATATATATATATATATATATATATATATATCATTCCATATGTTGTATTCAGTGCTTGGGTCCTTCATGGGCAACATAATGATCACAAGAATTTTCCATCAAAAACATTGCCATATTGACATCAATGACAACCTTGATTAACAGGAGACAAGAAGAATTTGGATGTGGAGACAAATTATAAGGGTTCATAATGTTGAATGTTGTCATTGATGCCAACATTAGTTAATGAACACTCTTAATATATGTCTAGATTGCATTAGTTGTGACAAATTATAAGGGTTCATAATGTTGAATGGTGTTGTCATTGATGCCAACATTAGTTAATGAACGCTCTTAATATTTGTCTAGATTGCATTAGTTGGAAGCACAAATTGAAGGATGGCTAGAAACAATGGACATACTCTACACTTTTTGAAGGTTTTTGAAGAAGCATATCACTAAATTTGCCTTGGAAATCCTCGCCATTGGATTCTCCTTGTCAAGCTGATTCCGGTGGTATGTGGCACGCCTTGAGAAGCTCATACACACATAAGAGACAATATTTGCTTTGGGAAACCCTTTTGGGAGAAAAACCCAGCTGGAAGGTGCGGCCACTCTCTTTCTTTGTCTGGAAATATCGCTGTAAGTACAAAGAAGTATGGCCTGTGGCCTGTGGGTTGCTACAGTGCACAAATCCCCTCTGTGTTCTCTACCTCCTATCCCTCTTGGCTATTTTTGCTTAGCTATGGAACAAATGAACTTGAAAGAATAGAATCCCTTTTCCTCTTAGTGGCCTGGTTATAACAGAACTCAATAACCCTCTAGTGGTTAGGTTTGACTAACTCAACTCTTAACCAGAGTTACAATATAGACCCTTCTAGAGTTTTTTACATCAGAATCACGTGGCTAGCCCCTTTTCCACGAATAAGTGGGGTTGATGTGACATCCTCCTGAATTATGGGTGTGAAATTAGGAAGGTCAAACTTTTGAGTGGCATAACTTTTACATATAGACTCTGATTGTCACGGTCCTTATGTTGTTGGAAAGATCTGTGTGTAAAATAGCATGAAAAGCTGTGGCGCTAAAATAGAAAAGTTTTACCCCCAAAAAAGTCGTTTGACGTCTCAAAACGCTCTTGGAAGGTTTAAGAACCTGTTTTGCGAAACTGGGTCCCACCAGTAAAAACAGTCCCATGAGTTGATTCCTCCACTTTTTCCCATTCGAATGCATCGAGATGGATGAAAAACAATATAATGATCCAATTTGGATCACACCTCTCCATTTTGGAAGGCTTTTGGTCCCTAAAAGCTTCTATTGAATGAAATGAGGAAAAATTTCCTCCACTTCCTCTCTAGTGTACCATTTAGCTTTGCTTGGAAGTTGTCCTTTCAACCCAATCTGCCAAAGGTCGTGCTCATAGAGTTTCAAATTCTCTACATTCACAACTGAGTAAATGCACATATAATATGGTAAACTAAGTCGATAGGCCTTATCACCCACCTTTTCTAGTATCTCAAAGGGACCATACCTCAGAGCCTTGATTTTCTTACCAGTTCCTTGCAACCTCTCATTGTTCAACTGTAGCCATACTCTATCTCCCACCTTGAATGATTTCTTTGTTCTATGCTGATCATGCCTGGCCTTATATTTCTCCTACGACTTTTGCAGTGTCTCTTGTACCTGTAGATGGATCTGCTTGATATTTCCTACAAACTTTTTAGCCCTCAAGGCGTCACCTATAAGATATTCCCTCCCTCCTTGCTAGCCATATGCGATGTCAAAGGTAAAGGTGGCAAATATCCAAAACAAGTTTCAAATGGGCACTTTCCTGTAGAAGTATGGACTGCTCTCTTGTAAAAATGCCATATGTATACCAGATTTTCATGCCAAGTCTTCAGATGCTTTTGGTTGTATCCCCTTAGAAGCTGCACCAAAGTCCTGATGATTACTTTTGTCTGCCCATCTGTCTGTGGCTGGAATGTTGTAAATCTCTTCAACTTCGTGTCCATCTTCTCCCACAATGTAGTCCAAAATGCACAGAGAAATCTCGTATCCCTGTCTGAAGCGATGCTTCTTGGTGTCCCAAAATGCACCTAGACCTGTCCAAACAACATGTTTGCTGCTTCTTGCCTGTGATGGTCTTTTTACAGGGCATAAGAACACACATCTTGTTGAACCTGTTAACTACCACGAACAGGTAGTCATGTCCCTTCCTGGTGGTTGGTAAACCTCCCATAAAATACATGGAAACACTTTCCCAAGGATGAGTGGGTATAGGTCAGGAATATAGATCGTGTTTCCTGTTGCTAGGCTTGCTGGTACAACAAAGCATGCATCCTCTTATGAACCTAACTACCTTCTCTTGTATCTTGGGTCAATACACATACCTCTGCAAGTTGGCCACGATCTTCCCCACACCAACGTGCCTTTCAACCTTGGAGTTGTGAGCCTCTCTAATTAGCTGCAATCTCTCACCTGTAGGAACACATAGCTTATTCAACCTGTAGAGTAACCCATCCTAGAGATGGTAGTCAACGATGTTGTCGCCATTGTGCACATGACTCTGAATCTGCAATTGCTGATACACCTCCTTGATGTCCTCATCCTTTGAATATGTCTCTCTGTATGCATCATGGGTAAATGGCTTCATGTGCATAAGAGTCCCCAAGTTGTGATCTTTGATGTGGGTGGCCTTGAGAGCATATCGGGCAACTTGTTTGTGCTGCCTTTCTTGTGTTTGATCACCAAATGAAACTGCTGTAAAAACCCCATACACTTGTAATGCCTGGTCTGTTATAGCTTACTTTGGGCCTGCAAGTATTGTGGTGGCTGGTGATTTGTGTGGATTATTGTCTCCTTTCCCATCAGATAATGCTTCCACTTCTTCACAACTTGCACCAGGGCATAAAGCTCATTCTTGTAGGTGGGGTAGTTAAGAATTGCCCCATGAAATACTTCAGAATGATAGCATAGACGCCTTCCTCGCTACATCAAGGCTGCTCCCATAGCATACCCACTCACATCTGTATCCACTTCAAAGGGTTGCTACAAGTTTGGTAATGCCATAACTAGTGCTTGAATGATTTTCTTCTTTAGCTCCTCGAAATCCCTTTGCTAACCCTTTCCCCACTGGAAACTCTTGCCACTTGCTGTTATGGCGTGGAGTGTTGTTGCTACTGCTGAAAATGAGGCTATGAATTTCCTCAGGTATTGTGCTGCCCCAATGAAACTCTTGACCTCATAAACATTAGTAGGCACCGACCATTTCATCATGGCCTCCATCTTGGTAGGATCTATCTTCAACTCTCCTCCACCTATCACATACCTAGATACACCAAAGGCTGCTGCGCAAATTCACACTTCTTGATATTTGCTAGCACTGAGCAGCTGGTGCTTCTCTATTGTCTCCAACACCTGTGTCAAATGTGAGATGTGCTCTTCCGAGGTAGCATTGTATACCAGTATATCAGCCAAATAGACAATAATAAATGAATCTATAAAAGGGTGTAGTACATCATTCATTGATATCATAAATGTAGCTGGTGCATTACATAGGCCAAATGGCATGACTAACCGCTCATACGAACCTTGCTTGGTTTTGAAGGCGGTTTTCTAGGTATCTTGGCCAGGGGGTATCTGTTCTTGAGTGTGATTTTGTTCAACGCCATGTAATCTATACACATCCTCCAAGTCCCGTCCTTTGGCACAATGATGATGGGTGACCCACATGGTGATGTACTTGGTCGAATGACACCCTGTTCCAGTAGCTGTTGCAACTTTTTCTTCACCTCACTTGCTTCTAGAACAAATTGCTTGTACAACCCAATGTTTGGCGATGGGGAGTCTGACAAAAGTTCGATCTCATGCTCCACTTCCGTCTTAGGCGGTAGTCCTTTAAGCTCTCAAAACACATCCCTGTATGCCTATAACAACTCTTCTAGTTGTTGTCTCTGTTTCTTAGTACATGCCTCCAGGGTTGCCTTGCCTCTTATTGACTCTGCTACAGACTGAGTTTCTCTTAGAAACAATAAAACATACTTCTTGTTGGAATTGATAAATTTCTTGGCTTGGTTAGCACTTACAAGCAAACTTTTCGACTTGCCTTTGTGTGCATTGATGATGAACGATTTTCCATCCTTGACGAGTTGGTACTGGTTGGCTCTCCTTATGAATATTGCATCTCGCATGTACATGGAGGGACTTCCAAACACAACTCCACATACATCAAGGGGAACACATCTAGTTCCACTTCGTCAATAAAATCAACACTGATGGCAAACCTAATCTTGCATTGTTTTGTTACCTTCAACTGTACATCCTTATTCACCCATCCCAGTGGATATGGGTTTGGATGATCATGAACTTCCAGCCCCAACTTCTTGACCAGCTCTGCTGCAATGAGATTCGCCTGCGATCCTGAATCAGACAGAGCATCAATCTTTGTCTTCTTGACCTGTATCTTTATATGGAAGAGTTTGGTCATTTTTTTCTTTTCCTGTTGCTGAAGGCTACTCATATTCACCTCCTTTTGCGCTGACGTACAAACGATCATCTCATCCACATCTGAGTTGATTTCAACTTGGTTGCTCGAATTAGTGGCCATGATATTCTTCTTCTTATTATCTTTCTTTTTGTTTGTTGAGGTCAACTTTGGATGCAACTTCCAATACTTCTCCTTTGTATGGCCATCAATGTTGCAGTGGTTTCATTGGTTGGTGGGATCTTTGCACTGGTGTGCTGTGGCTACTGTCTTTTTATTTTTTCCTCCTTTTCCCTTATTCTTCCTCTCCTTAGAAGTGTCATGTTGCTCCTTTTTCTTCGATCCACTTGATTGTGCTTTCTTTAGGCCTATGTTCTCCAGGAACTATACTTGCACACAAGCCTCGTCCACTGATTTGGGCTTGAACAACATCACTTGCTCCTGTAGATGGTGGTGCAGACCCCCCAAATACTTGAGGAGCATATTTGGGTTATTTGGGGAGATACCCAACATTATGGCCATCTTTCTGAATTTTGTGGTGTACTCCTGCACACTTTGCCCCGACTTTTGCCTGAAGTAGTGCCACCGGATCCATTGGTCCTCTACGTACCCAATAGGGTAAAACTATGACTTAATGAGTGTTTTGAAGTCCTCCCACTTAGTTATTGGAGGCTCTCTCTCCAACTTCAGGGTCTCTATGTGGCTCTCCCACCAAGTTAGTGCATGGCCCTCTAATTTCAGCTGTGCAAATGAAATCCTTTGTCCTTCCTCAATTTGATGATGATGCAAAATAACCTTCTAGTTGATGCATTCAGTGATTCAGCTTTAGAGCGTTGATTTCATCGTGGTACGACTTGATATCGACTTTAGCTTCCATTTTAAATAGGGATTGTGATTGATTCATAACACTCAAACTAGGTCGTTCTTTTTCAGGTTCTTTCTTCAACTGGTTCTCCGTTTCTTCCCGATATTTGAATCCCCCTTTTGATTTGTCCTTTGCATTTGAATTTTGAACCCCCATCTTCTCCAAATATCCCAAGCTTATTGCTCAGGGCCACTGTGAGGAGGTTTACATTGCGATTCCTATCTGCGACTTGTTGTTCTAGCCGCGAAAACCTCACCTCTGCAAGATGACGAGGGTCATTCAAAGATTTGTCGGCCATGATTAGGATTTTACAATTTTCGGCCTTGTCGATCTAGATCCCCTGCAAATCTCCACAAAATACCAAAGAAACCTGCTTTGATACCAATATGATCCGTAAACCATTGTGGATATTCCATTGGACAGTTCGTCATAACAAATCTAATAATATTATGCTTAAAATCCGAAAGCCTACACTACTACAATTTTATTAAATTTCTAGATCTGTAGATTTTACTGGAAATAGTGCATGCATACGAATGGAAATTATGTAGAAAATAGAGAATGACAATAAAATCTCACACACACATAAGACACTTAGACACAATATTTTCTTTGGGAAACCCTTTTGGTAGAAAAACCTAATTGGAAGGTGAGGCCGCTCCACTCTCTTTCTTTGTCTAAAAATATGGTTGCAAGTACAAAGAAATATGGCTTGTGGTCCGTGGGCTACTACAGTGCAAAAACCTTCTCTGTGTGCTTTACCTCCTATCCCTCTTGGCTTTTTTTGCTCAGCGATGGAACAAATGCACTCGAAAGAATGGAATCCCATTTGTTCCTAGTGGCCCGATTATAACACAACCCGTTAATCCACTAGTGGTTAGGTTTGACTACCTCAACTCTTAATTAGAGTTACATATAGACTCTTCTAAAGTCTTTTATATCATAATCATGTGGCTAGCCCCTTCTCCACGAATAATGGGGACTGACGCAACATCCTCCCAAATTATGGGTGTGAAAACAGGTAGGTCAACTTTCAAGTGGCATAACTTTCGCATACAGACTTTGATTGACGCACTTCTTGCGCGTTGGAAAGATCTGTGTGTGTAGCATAACATGAAAAGGTGTGGCGCTAAAGTGGCAATGTTTTGCCCCCAAAAAACATCGTTTGATGCCTCAAAATGCTCCTGGAAGGTTTCAGACCCTATTTTTCCAAACTGGGTCCTGTTGGTAAAAACGGTCCCGTGAGTCGATTCCTCCACTTTTTCCACTCCAAATGCATCTTAGGTGGATGACAAACAATATAATGATTCAATCCGGATCACGAAAAGAAGAATAATGACATTGCTCAATCGAAGATAAAGGCAAAAGAAGCAGAAGAAGTTCCGTGCAATAAAGACACAAGCTCCAAGTCCCCGCAAAACAAGATTGATGAGACGTCTGATAGGAGGATCTGTCAAAGGGAAAATCAAAATAAAGGACATAAGAAGATTAAAAATGTTGCGGCTCCTAGACGTAATGTTGAAGTATTTAAGGACAAGAATCAGCAAGAGGCTGCACCTCCTCCAAGAAAGAATGAATATAGAAGATCATCCAGAGAAGATAACTCATCCTGGTACGCTAATTTGTTTAATGGTTATTGTTTTTCATGTACCAACTTTGGACATATGGCTAGGGATTGTAAAGTTTTTGATAGGTACAATTATCAAGGCCATTATCAAAACTGTAGTAAGGCTGCAGGAACTCAAGAGAAATACTTCAATGATTTTGTCAGCCCCTCAGGCCAAATGTTGAATGCTACAACTGCCATAGCTATGGACATATAACATGCGATTGCAGGTACAAGATGGAATCTTTCATGACGGACAACCCAAATATTAGGTACAAGAAAGTTTGGAGAAGAAAACATATGTAAGGAGACCAAGCAAATGAGAAAGTCTTAGCAGTAATGCTTTCAGGTTTTGTAAAGGCAAAAGGGCATGATGAATCCACAAAGAAATATGGCAAGGTTCAAGATGATCGAACTGTAAAGTTGGTTTCAACCTTGTTTTGAACTTTGTTGTTGAAGACTCCCTATCTGGTGAATGTTGAATTGGGGGAGCTTATATAGCAGGTTGACAAATGATAGAGTATAGTTTGCATCAACAGTCAGAGAAACTTACAGCATCAGGGACAACTTCAGTAGAATAGCAACATTAGATTGACAAGCCATGGAGAAGATTGCATAAAGATTTAGGTAGAATCAGATGTGTCAAGTCATGGGATCATAAAAAACATTAAGGAAGAGAAGAACAATTAAAGGAATACAGGTCCACAATGATTGTCATCTTGAGGAATAGCAGGTTTGTAGAGAAAAATAAGGAAGAAGTCAAAGAGTTATCAACATTGTGGGCAGATTAGTCAACTTGAGGAATAGCAGGTTTGTAGAGAAAAATTGCAAAAGATCTCAATTATGGCAATTCTTATGAAGCACATGTCAAGGGGAGATTGGTTGTTTTTCGCATTAAACATTGATCAAGGCATTTCGAAGTAGATAGGCATCCTATATGAAGATAGAGGAAGGCACTTCATTAGGGGAAGCACATGCATGTTATAGGTCCACAAAAGCAGGGAATTTGTCAGGAGAGTCACCCTTGGCCAATGATGCCAAAGGGGGAGAGAAAACATGAAAGAAGAGTCAGAGGCTTCGAGTTAGGGGAGCAGTGATCGCAGGAGGAGTATGTGTTGCCATCAACGGACACTCTTAACACTGGTCTAGATTGCATTAATTGGAAGCTCCAATTGAAGGATGTTTGGAAACCCTAGCTCCAAGTTTGAGATTCCTTGGATGATGGACATACCCCGCACTTGTTGAAGTTTCTTGAAGAAGTAGATCACTGAATTTGTCTTGGAAATCCTCTCCATAGGATTCTCCTCGTCAAGCTGATTTTGGTGGTATGTGGCACACCCCGAGAAGTCTCACGAGTTGTGAGTTATGCCAGGTTGAAGATGAAGAACCCAAGTTGTGGGTAATAACCCCAAAAGGGTGTTGAAATGGTAACTCCTCTTTAGTCAAAACAAATGGTCAAGGAATGTGACACTTCTCCGTCAAATAGAAAATTACAAAGGATTATTCTTGAGGGCTTTCAAACCTATTTTAAAACCCAAAATCTAAAGAAAGGGTTTGTGGTCCAAAAGGTAACTTGAGGGGTCCAAAATATTAAAAACCCACAAAGGGGTTTCTCTTTCAAAGTTTGAATCTTAAATCAAGGGTTTCCCTCCAAAATGTGCATACGACTGCCTCTTTGGAATCCCCTTCTCATGTATAGAGCTATCTATTTAAAGGCTTCAATTAGCTTTCCTCCAGTGTGAAAATGTAATGCATATCTCTTGTACGAAGCTCTGAAATAACCTCGGCCCTTGCGGAGACATTGTTACATTTGACGAGAAGGGTATGGTTTGTCTTGTTTTGATTTCGTTGAAGGTTTCGTTGGAGTGATTCATTACAGGTGGAGATAAAAGGTTTTGTGGGTATCTTTCTGTAGTTTCGATCTTCTTGAGGACAAAAGGAGAGTTATCTCTAAGAAGATATATGATGCAAATTTTCTATGATTTGTTGTTGAACTTAATCTAAAGTGCGGACCCGTGGCAATCCTCTAAGACATAAATTCAAAGCCTATTTGTGAAAGCCCTAATCTTTGCGATTTGAAGTTTGGCATTGGTTTTGTGGCTTGATATCATTCTAAGAATTGTTTAAGGTTTTGTTTGGCATCCTTGTAAGGATTCAGAGCATTTATTGCTCATTTTGAAGTGAGGAATTGTTAAGGCAATTTGCAAGCAAACAATTGGTTCTAAAGCTTGATTTCTAATCTTGCATGGTTGCTTTTTGTCTCTCCTGTGTGAATTTTAGATCAACGAAGTTCACTTTAAAAGAAGACTGAGCTTTGAAGGAGTGCGAAGTTTGTTTTGTGTTACAGGACTTTCGACCTCCTTTTAGAAGGATTGAGGGTTGTGTTATCCTTGCGAAGGATCTCGAAGATCATTCAAATAACTCTGCGGCTTCTTGTTTATGTCATCCTGTGGTCTGGAAGAAAAATAATCAAAGTCTGAAATCAAGCACAATGGTAACTAGTAAATAGTAATATCTTATGAGCTCAGTTGTGGATGGCTAGTTTTGGTGCGCTATCTAATTTGCGTAAGAGACTTTTATGTCATACGACAAGGAGCATTGTCCTTAGACTGATATATCAATTATTTTGCAAACGCTTGTGATTGGTCTCTTTTTTGAAGACGTTGATCTGGTTGTTACGTTGCAAAGGTAGGAATATTACGCTGGCCATATACATAGCAAAAGACTAGTTATAATGGCATAAATCCATCATTTTAGCTAAAGTCGAGTTGAAGTTTTGATCACAACAGAGATTGAAGTTTGGCATCATCTGTGTTTTATAAATATGACATGCAAATCTCAGCAGACACGTTGACATACACGATGACATATGTGTGATGCTTCTAGGCAACTTAGCTAGTAGTGTATGCACACACTATATTGGTGGACCCCTGGGAGTGTACATGACACAATTTATGTTTTGTTTAAAGATTCCATTTGTCGCACCTTTTGTAATATTAGGCAAGCAATTTGTAGCATAGGCACCAATATTTGAACAATTTGTAGAACAATGCCAGAAAGTGGTGTTTGGTAGAATGCTTAGCTTACTATATGTTTTAATATGATTTTTAAGAGCATTATTGATCCAAATTAAGAACCAGGAAAAGCATTAAGATCAAAAGATTTGCATTAGTTGATGACATTGGTAAGAGTAGCTAGGGTTTTGTTGCAATGTATTATTTCGACATTCTATGACTCCAAGCTCGTCCAGGATGCAACCTACAATTGGGCATAAGTCGGATTGGTGGCGTCTAAGTCTGTGCTCGTGGGCATAAGTCGATGGTGTTAGCAGTTGCAGTATTACAAGTTTGTGATATGGAGTTGTGTTAGTGAATTGGACATACATCTGCCAAAGTTATTAACATATATATCTATACAACAGGCAATGTTGGTTACGTTCATGCAACAAGGTTTTGGTGCATAAGTTGATGCGTAGATCGAGTAGAGGCAGATTTGATCGACAAAAATTGTTTTGCAATTTCTTTATATTGATATTGAGTACAGGTGGATCTAGTCTGAAAATTGTAAAACGTGGTCCGCTAGTGTGGTTGGGTTGTGCAAGACAGGGGAGTGGAGTCTCCTTTAGGTTGGAGCCCGAGAACACTTCAGGGTGGCAGGGTGGTACCAGGGCAGGTTGTAGCCTCCACAGGGCGTTGGAGCATCCATCCAGTATTGAGTTCAACCGTTATTGTCGATTTCTAATCTTGTTAATGTTTACCATTATAGGCAAGTTAACCACAGTCTAGCCAACCCTTGAGGAGGAGGGTGGTAGAACCCTTGTTGGAAATGCAATCTCAATATTTGTGTCTCTCCTTGCATCTGTTGTTGAAGAAATTAAGCACTTGATAGATCGTTAACCAAAGGAGTTCGACCATGGTATGCCTTATTACCAAGATGGGACCTCTTGATAATAGCTTTGGAGGAAGATATTGGTGTTGAGTGATCTAACTTAAGATTTTAGGAGATAGCTTAGCAACACTCTCACTCTTAGTGGTCAAATGGCTCATTGAGATTCGATGAATCTGGATGTTGAGGTGGTAGTGTTGTTTGTTGGACTCTTTGCACCCTTGTCTTATGGGAACATTGGGAAGAAGGATGTGAACAACCCAATGCTGTTTAGTCATGAGGTGGGGGCGAGGGTTGGAGGGATTTGGATTTGAATCTAAGAGCCTCCCTTGTATATAAAGCCAAGCATTGCTAGGTTAGATACTAGAGATAGAGTTTTAGGGCTTCCCAACTAGACGACAAAATTTATTGCATGAGACTTGTAACATCCGGAAACTTATGGTGGTCTTGTATCAAGCAATTGGCAAAAGTTTGAGCACGATGAAGATGAAACACAAGTCCAAAAATGGATTGAATCTTGAAATGGTGGGCCACAAATGCCGCTTGGATAAGGGGATCAATATTGATCATCCTCTTGCTTTTGATGATTTAATGAAGCATCGAGTTCTAGACTCACTTTATCTTAGCCCAATCTAACTCTTCCAAAGCAATCCTTGGATCTTTGAGCCATAAAGGACCGTGGGTTTGATAATGGTGTTTAAGAGATCCATGTTGGATAATGTGTATTAAAATTAATTATGGAAACTTTGGCTCTTGAGAAGAGCAAGGGAGCCATATTGCTTGTTTATCGAAGGTTGAAGAGCCTTCCTCATGCCAAATTTGGGCCCAAAAAATTGAACTGCGAAATGTGTAGGAGTAAATAATCTCAATTTCTTCACCCCTAAAATAAAAGTGGTAGGCCATATGGCCATTCTTCAACCCAATGAAGATCATAACCTTGGTTTTACAATTTCACCTAGTTTCACCATCAACTGCTAAAGATCACAAAAATTGGCAAAGGCATCAGATTGTCTTTGTAGAACGCTCTGAGGTGGAGGAAATGAGAACCACATTATCTACAAATAGGACAATGGAGATCAAATTGTGGTGAAGAAGGCACCCACCAGAAGGTTGTATGCACTCTTCTAGAAAGGACTTCAGCTCATCAATGTCAGTCTTGAATAATGTGAGTGAGTGAGGGCAACCCTACTTCACTCCAATGTTGTTCACGATTAAATCCTAAACTAAGTGTGTTGTGTGAGGTTGGCTAAGAATAGACTTTGAGAGACATAATAACAATAGTTAGGGTTTTTGAGTTACCATTGTCTGTAAGTGTTTTGAAACAATGCCTCTCTCAAGATCTAGTGAAATGCCTTCCTGAAGTCATCAAAACAACAAATGTCCTAAGACTATTGTCTCACCTTCTCAATGATGGCACAAAATGTGAGAAAATGATTTGTGGTTGGGTGCTTTGGCTTGAAACCTACCTATCTTTTATCCCTCAGATGTATTTTTTTAGGCTATGGTGATGGTTATTGGTGAAGGTTACTAGTGTAGAGTTTGGAGAATGTGTGGCTCACCATGGTTGTCCATTGATAATTTGGATCCACACTAGTGGTCAATTTGTGGATCACATGGATAGTGTGGTGGGACTAGGATCGTGGGAATCTTGAGAACACAATATGGTTAAACAAATCAACAAGATAATCAATCAAAGGATTTTAGCCATGTTTGAGGAATTCTGCCTAAAAACCCCCCTCATCCATAGCTTAATTGTTGTTCATCTTCCAAATTCCTTGGATATCAGTGTAGAAGAATATGTGACAAGAGGGTGGTAGAGTGCTTGCATCAAATAGGTACTTTCTGATTTTGGTATCTGTTATTTTAAGAAATTCTATTTTTATAATCTCACCAATTTTAGAAATTTGTTGTAGTTTTGAGCACCATTGTAGGTTTGGTGAAAGTGCATTCTTTGACTTTTGAATTTGCTATTTGGAAAGTTTTTATTTTTAGAAACTTGCTATTTTGGGCACTTATTAGGTTCTCAGACACACTTTATAGAGGAGAGAATCCATGTGACTTTTGTTGTTGAAAGGATAAGGTATATTTATAGAGTTTTTATTTTTAGTAAATGCTATATTTAGATTGATTTGTGGTGATGGAGAAGAGAACCCATAAATTTCAATAATTCATCAGAAAGAAAATTAGGGGTTTTCTCATGTCTACAAATAGTAATAGGTTGAATAAGTTTAACTTGAGTTGTGGGTTGTTTCCCTTTGAGTCTTGGTTACCATCTAAGGCTCATAGGGGTATAATTTTGGTAATCTTATTTGTTCTCTTTTGGAATCTCATCTATTGTGCTTTTTATGGATCTTACCTTCTCTATTTTGAGACAAGAAGAGGGTGGCCTACTTGTGGTCTATTAATAACAGAGCAATTTATTCTTAACATGAGCGGAGTGCTCCAACTAGAGGTTCTTATCTAGTTTTGATTTCTGTTAAGAGGAAAGCACGAGGTTGAATGTGAGGACAAAATGAGTGCTTTTTGGAGATTTTATTTTAGGTAGGTTTCATTCTAAGCCAAATAAGAGCACTCTAGCTTGGAGTTTATCTAGTTCATCTTTTCCATCATGCATCTAGTTTATTCATTTATTGGAAGAGGGCATCCCACTGTAGGCTATTTGAGCAATTTCTACTTTTATTCTTGAGAGAAGCAATAGAACATCTTTTCAAGCTTTCATGTAGCAGTTGAAGTACTTATTCATACATTCATGCATTTTTTCATCCATTTTATCGCAAGTAGACGAGGAGGCATCACTTGGAGCTTTTGTTCTTTTTTGAGACAAACTTCACGTAGGTGTTGAGTTGTCTCGTTGATTTTTTGAGCTTGGGTGAGGATCTGACCACCTGAACCATGCACTTACTTTTAGACAGATTTAGCATGGTTTTAGAGTTTCTATTTTAGGTTTTAATATATTCTTAGATAGGTTTTTGTATCAATTCATTCTTAATCTATAAAAGATGGAATCTTTAGTGAGAAGGATCGATAATTTTGTAGTCCTCCCACTTCATTCTTCCATCTCCATACTTCTTTTCCTAGTCCTTTCATCTAAATATATCGAGCTAGTTTGTAATTAAGTGTTATAAGATGCTTCCGTGGTGTTCATGTGAATGTGTCCCTTATTACCATGAGAGTAAAACACTTGAGAAGTGATAGTTCATCCCCTTCAGTTCTTATGGTGTGAATTTGATATCTTTAGATGTTGTATTTTCAACTTTGAAATAATGTTGAAATCTTTTAGCAACCAACTTTCAGCCGCTTCTTGAAGATCTGCGACTCTGTCTTGGGCTACTTATTCTTCACAAGGATGGAATTGCTATGATGTGAAATGACCTCTCATGGTCTCTTATTTATAGTGTTCAAGGAGTGACTTTTAACCCTAAGCGTTATGTCACTTGGCTCCTAGCCGACCTGAGCTTACATGCTCAAACACAAAATATTATTATTTTCTTAGTTTTAAGTCCACACTTTGGGTCCAAAACCCCCAGGCTTGGGTACTTTGCCCCCAACTTCCATTTTGTAGGTTTTCTCGTCACAAGTCAAGCACCCAAGATTTGTGGGAGTACCTCCCAAGCTACACCATTTTCAACACTCCCTCATAGTGAGGGAGGTACTTCCATTCCTTAGAAGTACATATTCCCACATTGCTAACATTGCCTTGTCATGACCTTCATTCATTGTATGGCTTGTCATCCATCATGGAAGTATAACTTGTAGTATGAACAACAATCTTCTTGGAATTGTCCCTGCCACTAGAAGCCTCTTGCTTCATCTTCTCGTCATTAGCCTTTATGCCATTCCATGGTTTGTCCTTGTCATCTGTAGAAGTCTCCTTTCTTCCCTTTGACGATGCGATCTTCTTGGGTTGCGTATTATCCCTATGAGTTTGCAAACTCCCTCTAGAATTAGACTCCCTCTGAGTCTTAGGAACCTTCTTCTTCCCTTGGTCAATAAGCTTTCTCTTTAGCTTGTACATACCATTCTCCCTAGCTCCAAGAACTACTCCCAAATTGCAGTTAGAGCCATGATGTTTGAGCATCACCTTTCCATCCCAGAATATCGCCTCAAACCCGTTAGCCTCAATCGTTGAGACAAACATGTTGCACTTAAGCTTCGGTACCCAAAGTACATCTTAGACTCACAACAACCCTACTGACTCCATCCTGAGTGGTATAGTTAAGCTTCGGTTCCCAAAGTACATCATGGACTTGCAGCAACCCTCATGACTCCATCCTGAGTGGTATAGTCTCGACTCCTTTGACTTCCTTCGGACTCTTAACACCAATCTTCGCATATAGATCAGACTTCAGTTCGGTGGCTCTTAAATACATCCTGCGATCTTGTCATATGCTTCGACGCTCCGCTATCTATGAACCATGCACCATCACCAATGTGGTTCTCTGAGAAATGAGAGACTAGAGAAAACTCCTCCTCAAACCTTCTCTTGAAGTCATCCTGCTTGGTTGTAGATGTAGCAGCCATTGCGACCTCTTGCTTTTTCTCATTCCCTCCTTTCTTCCTCTGTGCACACTTACTCGCATAATGACCAAACTCACCACATGTAAAGCATTTCACTTTACTTAGATCTTTCTTCTTATTTTTTGAAAATTTGGCAGCACAGGGATGAATTTCTAAAAATAGAAAGTCTAAAATTATGACTTTCCAAAAATAGTAAATCACCTTGCATCAATTGGTAATAAAGTATTATTGATGGAAAATCCCTTGTCATGAATCAATCCTAATAGTTCAACCTCGACTTAATTATCGATATTATTATTATTTTTATTACTATTATCCTTTATGATACTATTATATTAGTATTAAAAGGAAATTCATGTCTCTCAATCATGGCATTCAATCATGTCATATGTAACTCCCCTCAATTAATTCATATGTTACTCTGCCTCACTTAATGGATATGTTATACTCTCTCTTACACACATTAAAAGCCATGGCATATTCCTCTTACACACTCATTAAAGCATGTCATAAAAGATTCTTCTTATGCACTCTTTATTGCATATGTTACATCTTCTTCATAAGTTACCAAGGCATGCATTTCTCTCCTTAATGGCATGAGTTACACTCTGTAATTGGCATATGTAACTGCCCCTTAAGGCATTCAAGTTACTCCTACTTTATGATTCAAACTCCGTGCTCCTATATATATGTGCCTCTCATCCTCTCTTCTTATTACTTGTGCATTGTGAAAGAAGGGTTCAAACTTGAGAGTGAGAGTTGGAGAGATTTGAAGAAGATTGTGAGAGAGAGAGGCTTGGAGAGTAAGAGCAGAACTTGAAGGTTGATTCAGTGTTTGCATCAACTGCTACTACCAGTGATCTTCATGCTACAACTTGTTCAAATTTGGGTGAACTTACTCATTCTCTTGATCTCTCATTGTATTTTGTATCTTTGCTGAACAATTGATATCTAATAGAAGAAGAATCTGGTTGGGTTTTCCCCTTGTGGGTTTTGCTTTGGTCATTGGACCTAAATTCTCTGTGTCTCATTTTGTTCTTGGTTGTCTTCTATTGTGCATTTGGTTTATGTTCTATCTATAATTGCTTAACTAATATTGCAGCATAAAGAAGTTTTGTAATAAGTGATTGTTACAACATAAAACTTCAGAATTTTAGAACTTCTTGCCAGTATTGTACTTTCCTTTACCCTTCTTTAGCTTACCAACGAGAGCCATATTCGCTTCATAAGAATTCTTCTTTTGAGGATCCTCATCTCGGAGGTCCTCCTAAATAAAATTGTCCCATAACCTGTTCCAATCCGATAGTTTTTCTCGAGAGACTATTCCTTTCATAAATGGTTTCCATTTGTCCAAGAAGCCCTTTAAGGCAATCCTCACTAATTCAGTGGCTAGGATATTATCACCAATGACAGTAGGCTCGACACGAACTTGCTGAATTCTCGTTAGATACAAAGTCTCATTTTCTCCATCTATCATCTTGGTGGCCCTGAGCTTCTCTCTCAATACCATCTTTCGATCCTCGTTATTGTTCTGGAAAAAATCTTGGAGAGCCCTCCACATATGATGTGCAGTGGTCTTCCCTGAGAGATGAGGTATTGAGCATAGTTTTAAAAACCGTTCACAAAAACCGGTAACCGGTCAAACCGGCCGATTAGATAGCTGGCCGGTCTGAACTGGCCTGAAAAGCCGGTCAGCTCCCTCGTTTGCCCGAAATTTGGCCCTAACCGGTAAAAACCGGCCGGTTTGTATCAAACCGGCCGGTTCCGTCGTAAACCGGCCGGTTTATGGCAAGCCCACCGTTTAATGAAAAAAAGCGCAGCTGTTTTGTGGTTTAGGGGTTTTGGGGGGGAGGTAAAGGTATTTTCCCTCCAAAAACACCCTCTCCAAGCTATAAGAGACCCCTCTCACTCTCATTTGTCTCACACAACTGATTTGGAGTGTTTGTGAGTGTTTGTGAGTTTGTTTGTGAGCTTGGAGAGTGTGGAGTTTTTGCTGAAGTAGTCATCTTGGAGTTGGAGTTGGAGCTATTTTGGAGATAGTGTGTAGCTGTCAGTGGAGTTGCCATCTTCAAGAGGAGGCTAAGGGAGCTAGTTTGCATTTCCAGGTAAGGATTTGCACTTGATAATTCCTCATTTGAGTCTGCTGTCCATGAATTTTTTTTTAATGTGTTATACTTATAAACTTCTCACTTCTATGATCTATCATGTATGCTATAAACTCTCTAGCTCTATGCTATCAAATTTTGTAGCTTGAGCCTTGCATGTGCATTTGTTTTTCTACATTTATCTTTGGTTTTCCATTTTGCTTAGCTGCAATTTTTTTTTAAATGGCAGATTTCTTTGCAAATTGTTATTATTTCAAGCAAACATGGCTCCAAAAGGAAAGGACAGTGCATGGGTTCATTGTGATGTAATTGATGGAAAAATGATATGCAAATTATGCCATAAATCTATTGGAGGTGGGGGTATTCTTAGGTTGAAAAAACACTTGGCTGGGGTAAGAGGCCAAGTAAAGCCATGTGATGCACCAAAAGAACTGTTAGGTCTTATTAGGGCAGGCCGCAGAATACATTGCCAAGCTTGAAAAATTTTATGAGGATAAGGCTAGGGAGAAGGCCATCCAAGATGAAATTGCAAGGAAGAGGGAATTAATAGAAGCCATGAAAGAGAGTGGGTATGATGATTATGAGATTCAAGACTCCACTTCTATCCCTTCCACCAATGACCCCCTTCACTATGTTCATCCTTCTGTTGGAGTTGGCCAACCATCAAAAGGAACAAAGAGAGCAAACATCCAAAGTTATTTCTCATCTTCTGCCAACATTGCCTCTTCTAAATCTAATCCCACTTCCTCCTAGCCAAGTTCTCAACCCACTTTGGATCAACATTGGAAAAAACAATGCAAAGAAACTTCTCACCAATACATTGCTAGATGGTGGTATGATTCAGATTTCCCATTTAATGCTGCTCGCTCACCTTATTACCAAGCTATGTGGGACTCTGTTATAGCTGCAGGAAAGGGCTTCAAAGGCCCTAGTATGCATGACTTGAGGGGAGCTCTTTTGCAAAAAGAGATATCTTCCATTGATGAGTATTTGGTTGAGTTTAAAGAGTCATGGCTCAAAACAGGTTGTTCCATTATGTCAGATGGATGGACCGATGGAAAGAACCGCACTATCATTAATTTCCTTTTTTCTTGCCCTCAAGGAACCATGTTTTTGAAATCAGTTGATGCATCTGATAAGGTAAAGGATGCAAGCCTTCTATTTGAGCTTTTGGATAACATTATTCAGGAAGTTGGGGAGCAGCATGTTGTGCAGGTCATCACTGATAATGCCTCAAACTATGTTCTTGCTGGAAAGATGCTTGAGGCCAAATATAAGACCATATTTTGGACTCCATGTGCTGCACATTGCATAGACCTCATGCTTGAGGATATAGGCAAAGTGGAGTGGGTAAAAAACACTGTAGAGCATGCCAAGTGCATTACAAAATACATTTACAACCACTCATGGGTATTGAGCCTAATGAGGAAACACACTGGAGGCAAAGAGCTTGTTAGGCCTGCAATTACGAGATTTGCAACTCACTTCCTCACGTTGCAATGTCTCAATGGTCAACATAAAAACTTGCAGAAAATGTTTTCCTCTGAAGAATGGTCTGAATCTCGGTGGGCTCGTAGACCAGATGGAAAAGACACCAAAAAGAAAGTGTTAGACACTTATTTTTGGAAAAGGTCTGTAGAGCTTGTGAAAATTACCGAGCCCCTTGTTAAGGTGCTAAGGTTGGTGGATGGGGAATGATTGGCCATGGGCTACATTTATGAAGCTATGGATCAGGCAAAGGAGCAGATACGGGCAGCTTACAAGGACAGGTTAGCTAAATATGGCCGTATATGGGAGATCATTGATAACAGATGGAACAATCAACTCCATCGTCCTATACATGCAGCGGGGTATTTTTTGAACCCAAGGTATCACTATAAAAATCGGCTAGGAGATCAGCATGATGGGGAGGTCAGAGTTGGATTGATTGATTGCTTGGAGCGCATGGTCCCTAACCATGTAGACCAGTTGGAAATACATAGATAGCTTACTATTTTCAATATGGCAAGTGGTACTTTTGGCAAAAACTTGGCAAAGATGGCAAGAGATGTGGACCAACTAGGTAAGCAATTCCAATTTCCATTTTGTTTTTCATTTCAAGTTAAAATTGTTTACGTTCTTTACAATTCAAATTATAAACTAAGTTACTAATTATTGTCTTTTTCTTTGTAGCACATTGGTGGGAGTCATTTGGTGGCCAGTGTCCTCAATTGTAAAGGTTTGCAATTAGAGTCCTCAGTCAAACTTGCAGTGCTTCAGGTTGTGAGCGCAATTGGTCTGTTTTTGAGCGCATACACACGAAGAAGAGAAACCGTTTGGAACAAAAACGGTTAAATGATCTTGTTTTTGTGCAATACAACCTTCGACTGAGGAGGAACCAAATGATGAGCAAATCACCTGATCTAGATCCCATTGTGTTGGACGATATTGATCCAACATCAGAATGGGTGGAGGAGACTGAAGATCCTGTGTTTGAGGCTGATTTTGATATCGACATGGCTTTAGCGGGGGATGAGGCAGATTATGTGGCGGCATCAGAACCAGGATCAGTAGCGGCATCAAGGAAAGGCAAGGAACCAATGGAAGGCACTAGTCGTGCAGGTCGACAAACTTGTGCTTCCATTAGGTCCACTTCTATTGTCATTGGTGGCATTGATACTGATGTTGCAGATCAGGCTGAGGCATCCTCAGACTCTGAACCAGATGATGTCTATGTAGCTCCTGATGATGATCCTATGTCTAGTAGTGGTGATGGACTTGATGATTGATCATGTGTACACTGTAGACTTGTAGTAGGCCAATGGCCTCATAGCTTGCAGCATTGCTTTTGGACTTTATAGGCCATTTAGAGCCTCATTTCTTATGTATTTTGCTATTTTGTCGATGATATGTATTGCACTCGGTGCCATTTTGATATATTCACCTTTGCATGGTATATAAATGAGCAAACTTTGCATATTTTGTCTCTATTGGCTTGGAATCATGGTTTTACATCTTAAAAATAGTTTTGTTTCATTAAAAATTAATTATTTAATGTATTTTTTTAAAACCGGTTCGTTTAGACCAAACCAGTTCCGGTTAGACCGGTTCCGGTCGGTAAACCGGTTCATTAGGTGGACCGGTCCGGTCACCAGTTCCGGTTTTAAAAACACTGGTATTGAGTGATCCTTAACTCCATCAAGAATGATCAACTTGGCCCAATGTTGCACGAAGCGCCCCCCCCCCAAGCCCAGAAGCGCGTCCCGTGCAGAAGCGTCTAGGAAGCTTCGACGGAAGCGTGCTTCCACTTGTTTTGGACGCTTCCTGGAAATTTCAGAAGCTTTCCTCCGAAGCACGCTTTGTACGGCGCTTTGGCAGTACGAAGCGTGGCGCTTCGGAGGGTGAAGCGTACGCTTCCCGTACGCTTCCGTACGATTCCGAAAAGCATTTAGAAAATCTTTTTTTTTTTTCAATTACTTTTTTTAATTTTAGGTGAGTTTGCTTGTTGGGGGTGGGTCCACCTTGGGTTAGGGTGAGGAATGAAGGCAAAAAAAATATAAAAGAAATATAAATATAGCAGATGCTCGGAGAATGTCACTTTTACTTAAATTTTTAACATTACCATGAAATGACTTAGGATGTTTGAGAGTGGTTTCAGCCTCATTGGACTTCATATGGAGAAAATAGAATTTCATATCCTATTCAAAATTCAGCAGACTTAATAGTTTTCAGGAATTCAGGATCAATGGGATTGTGGCATTTCATTAGATTATATCAAGTATGAAGGTATGCGATTAGCATTTAATCAAGAGTACCAAGCCCTATATGTACCCTAGTGTTGGTGGCAATGTTGCATGAAGCGAGGACATTTTTTGGAAGCGGGGACGCGAAAGAGGAGAAGAATCTAGATTCTAGATGGTTGATGCATCTAAATGGTTGATGCTCGAATAATTAATCATTAATGTACAATGGATGTTATATCTATCTTGATTTATGCAAAAATATGCATGTTTTCATGTCTTCTACAACTAATTTGGTATTTGGGATGTTTGTTTTGAGTATAAATGCAAATATATATATATATATATATATATATATATATATATATATATATATATATATATATATATATATAGATATATATATATATATATATATATATATATATATATATATATATATATATATATATATGCAGACGCTTCACTTCCTAGATTTTTGGAAAATGACGCTTCCGCGTCCCCGCTTCCAAAAAACGTCCCCGCTTCGTGCAACATTGACTTGGCCTTTGCATTTGACTCTCATGCTTTTCCAAATTAGCTTGATCTGTTGTTTTAGCAATACTCTTTTCAACCAATTCCCATATTTCATTAACCAACAACACTAGCTTGATCCTTTCCTTCCACGAAGAGTAGTTGGACAACCCATCTAACCTATCCTCATGCCTTAAGCCAACAAGCATCTTTGACATGTTGTTTGTCCTTGAATAACAGGCCAACCAACTCCCTCTTAAGTTGCTTCATGTGCACACTTTGATCCACTTTCCCTTCAAAGTAGCTCTGATACCATGTTGAACCTCCCTTTATCCCAGGTCTAGTCTATGTATAGATTAGATCATAAGCACACTGTAGATACTCGACTAGAAACACTTTTCACAATGGAAATATAACAACAGTGAAACCGATAGAAGTACACAAGATATATGGGCGCTAAACACTTCTTATCAGTCCATCAACAAGAAATTCATAAGGCTCCCGTACCAAGGATCATGGCCCTTTGCAAACCCTGATACAAACTATGATACAACTAGGGTTTTCGGTCAACTCCTTTAGTCCTTCAATTTTCCCAACAAATCAAAGACAAAAATCATAGCCTGCTAGTTGAGCTCCTTTTCAAACAACCCCTTCAATCTTGATGTCCATAGAAGATCAACTGCCTTTTGACTTCTTCCCTGGTTGTCCTTTGCCTCCTTAACTCACAGGGAATGGCTCCTTTGATTGCCTTGCACACTCAGCTGCTCACAATGGACTTATCCCTTCAGTCAATTGTATTTACTAGCATAAATCTTGCTGTTTGGTCCTCCTTCACCAACAATACTTTATTACAACACCTCAACAATCCTTCATTCACAGAAAAACACCCTTATCATTGCTTCGCTGATCTCTCCATAGGCTTGAGGCACCTCGATCTTGCTTCCTAAGGGTTTGGTGCCTCTCACCCCCCTTTACTGCTTGCGGACTAGCCTTAGAATAGGTTGCAACCCTCTGTGGCTGACTATGGCCCTTTGTGGCCCTCTTCATCCAATAGACAGAATACTTGAATCCTTCAAAATATGCTACTTGTCCTTCTTCCTAAGACATAAAGCTCTAGCTCGACATCTTCTTGAAGATCTGTGACTCTCTCTTGGGCTACTTATTTTTCACAAGATGGAATTGTTATGATGTTAGATGACCTCTCATGGTCTCTTATTTATAGTGTTCAAGGGTCATGTCACTTGGCTCCTAGCCGACCTGAGCGTACATGCTCAAACACTAAAAATATTATTATTTTCCTGGTTTTAAGCCCACACTTTGGGTCCAAAACCCCCCGGCTTGGGTACTTTGCCCACAACTTCTTTTTTGTGGGTTTTCTCTTCACAAGTCAAGCACCTAGGTCTTGTGGGAGTACCTCCAAAGCAACACCATTTTCAACACAAACAAGACAACCCTTGACTATTACTATTGCAAGAAGGAAGACCATAGGACTGCCTGTTGTTGGTATTTTGCATATGTTTGTTCAATGGGAAGAAAGATTATATTGTGATGTCTTGTTGGGAGAAGCGAGCTACATGACATAAACCATAATGCTTTTAGAGGAAGAACCACAAGAAGGCTTCCCCAATATGATAAGAAATTTAGAGGCATATGGAGAAAATAGAATGCCAAGCAGTTCATGCAATAGTTGGAACTTTTTCCAACACTGCAAGATAAATGGACATTGGGAAGCCAAGCATTGGAGGGTTCATCCATGGCTTTAATCCTAAAACCACACAATTAGGAGATGAGTGTGGAGTGTGAAAATTAAATGGAATGAGGAGCCCTTACATTTGCAACCCAAGGATAAAATATTACCTACGGAGTTGCAATAGCATATGAGGCCAACTTTTTCAACAAAGTGGATAGTGACATCAAGGGAAACCTTGATCGAAAATTTTCCTTCAATATTGCTTTAAAATTCCGCCCCCTTAGAGATATGTTGGAGATTAATGCATGGAGGACGTTGACATTTTGGGTTCCTTGAAATTCCATTACAACCAATGAAGCAAATAATTCTTTGGTGTGATTGGTTCCTTGGGTGAATTTGAGATTGGGTACTCTTGCACCATAGCTTGTCCACCAAGCATCTACAACAAAATAAAGCTTGTGTGGAATTTTGGTTTCCCTATTTTGGATAACCATGTTAAAGCTAAATATTCCACCTTCCATCCTATATATCTCCATTTCTTTTGAAATTTTCATACTTTCTTGTAGAGATGGCACCATCCTCTGAAGACAAGTGAGGAATCCATCCATTACCTCAACATCAAATCTAAAACCACATGAGTAAGAAAATGCAGGGTTGAGGTAGATCCTTGCAACATGAATGGGGCGATGGAGTGTGTTGTTCCATCAATCATCACTCATTGTCCATATGAGTAGTCATTTATTAAAATCATCACCCCCTTATGGATGGCTTGTTTGGCCCTATCCATGGCCTCATACATGTAGCCCATTGCGGGCTTGGCTCCATCAACTGATCGAAGAACCTCTACCAAAGGGTTGATAATGGCGCACACCTCCTCCACTCCCAGCTAAAAGCTTTCCTTATATGAAACTAGCTTGTGCATGGCCTTTCCATTTAGTTTGCAGCGAAAAGTTAAAGCACATCACTTCTCTGAAAGAAACATTATCTTCACATCTGTAGAAGTCAAGAGAGCTGGAAGAGATGTGATTCCATTCAGTTTGCAGCGAAAAGTTAAAGCACATCACTTCTATGAAAGAAACATTCTCTTCACATCCGTAGAAGTCAAGAGAACTGGAAGAGATGTGAAGCTAGTAGCAAACCTTTTAATGACAAGATGCTTCAACTCCTTGTTATTGGTGAATCTGCTCATCAAGATAAGCACAAATGAATGACTATATAAATTTTGTTATGCTCTTGGATGATTCAACAATATCACTAATATAAGGAATTTTTCTTATATCTTTTAACATCAAATCAATACAACGTGCAACACAAGATGTGCAATACAAGTTAGAATACCTCTCCATAAGCAACCTGCCAATAATGACGTAATTTGCAACGTTGTTTGTTATGACTTGGACAACATTCTATGGACTATCTCCTGAATGAATAGGTCCAATTTCTTACATGATAATTGTGTATCATCAATATGTGCAAATGCATCAACAAATTTTATAAACATTGTCCTCTTGGGACAATTAACCAATAAGTTAAGAAGGGTCCTACCGTTCTGATCAATCCAACCATTTGACATCATGGTGCAACCACTGTGTTCCCATGATGCCTTAAAGTCCTTCAATCTAGTAGTGCAATTGACCTTGTCATTTTGAAGATTAGGCCCTCTCAACTTGTCATAGGAATGGACTTTGTACAATGAGCCAACAATAGCAACAACGTCAAACATAAGATGGTAGAATGGATTCCTTTTGGCAATGTTGAAAGAAATGGCACTTCATAGAAAACATCAATCCACTAGCTTGTCAGCATTTTCATTCTTCATTCTTTTAGGCACTAACGTGATAGAAGATTGTGCACCAGATATGGTTCTAGGAACAAAAAATGATAATGTAGATGAGGGTTCTGCCATTGTGGGAGGTGATGCACACTTGTTCTCTCTACTCCTACCCTTGCAACTTGACTTTTGACATCTTTCTTGTTCTCTTTGGCTGCATCCTTATGCAGTGCTTTGGTGGCAATATGGATGATTTCTGAACTCGCTTTTGCGCAAAGTTATACATCATCCTAGAATTTGTGCAAAGTGAAATTTCAATTGGGAGATTTCCCCATCATATGCTTCCTACACAACTTGCAATTCAAAGTTTGTATATTCAAAACCCCCCTTTGGTTCATCATATTCCCACATAGGGTCCAAATTTCTAGGTTTCAATGTAATGATTAAACTTGAGGCACAGAAAAAATGGAAAAAATTTAAATCAACACTTTTAGAATGAAAAAGAATTGCATTAAAAAAGACAAATACAAAATTTAAATAAATGGTAGATCTACTACAGTATAATAAAAATTTAAGGAAAGAGGGAAAAGTTATAGGCATGAAAACTTAACCAAATTTTGTAAAAACAAAAAAGAAAAGAGGTGGACATACCTGCAAATACACCACAAACTGTGGGAATTTGGGAAACCCTCCCACTCCACATTAAATTGATGATGGTAGACGAATCACACTCTCCCTAAGAAGATGAAGGAAAACTAATGGGTAAAGGAAACCGCATGAAAAATATGAAAAAACCAAAAACGAATTTGGTGGAAATTGATGCCCATACCTGCAAATGCATTCACAGTTAAGGGAAATCAATCCCCACTTCAAAAACATCATGATGGAAAAGTTTGATGGTGTCCTCCTCCTTGGCTCAAGTAAAACCAGTCTCCTTCTCCTTTGCTCTCCAAACCCTTCTTCCTGTTTGCAAAATGAGTGAAAAAGTAAAAAAAAAAATCAACTTAAAGCTCCCCTGTCTGTGGCTCAGCAATTTTTTTGGTTATTGTGCGATTATTGTGATTTTTACGATAAAATTGTGATTTTTTTGGCTTGTCTGGGCTAAAGAGTTGAGACATCACAGTTTTGTTTGTGATGTTCACAAAACTGGTTATGAGTCATGACCCTCAGTGGTATTTAAGCTTTTTGTGTCCCTAACTCCCTAATGATGGATGAAATGCACTCGAAATGCCAGACATTTCAATTTTATTACAGTTTACTTCCAGAAAACCCATGCATTACTATAACTGTGAAAGCCTACATTATCAGGTTTTATTATTATTTATTACATACTCTATGTTCGTTACAAAAATATTAAAATAAAAAATAATATGTCAAAAGTTTCTTGCTTTGAATTGTTAGAGAGAAAAAGAGCATATCTCAGGCAAACGGAGGGCTTCTTGAATGAATTGAAGTTGTTCCTAGCTAGAAATGACGTTCTAGATACAATGTAAAAGTTCATATGGCATAGAAGTGCTCAAAAGTTGTAAAGCAGTACTGTGCTGTGCATGTAAGACAACTACAAGGAACAATTGTGCAACAGATGGAATAAAACTTCAATATGCAGGATATTTCTTCCTTAATTGTCATAAGTTAGGATTTTGATAAAAAAGGGGTGAAGGTTAACATGCACTGTAATAGCATGTTTGAAAATAGGGTATAATCACACAAGTCAACCACCTTATGTGATTCACTTGCACGCATTTCTAAAAAGAGCCAGTGGTGTTTACATGGTTGAAAACCCTCAAGGAATAAAAACAATCCATGACACAAAAGTCACTTTATTGTTGCAGAAAAATAGTTTTCTTGAACATCTCTCACATTGATAATTGACAAATGATCCTCCATACTTTGTAAGTAGAAATATGGACCAATTGGGTGTTAATCCATAGATCAAGTGGAGATGGTGAATCATTGGATCTCTCATGTGTAAAACATTGTTGTGACAGTAAAGCACAAAAACCATGAAAGAACCTCTCTAAAAGCACACTATACCTAAAAGCACTTTAGACCAAGTTGAGCTTAAACTAGCTTCTAGTGTCAAAATATCCTAACAGTGATTGTGGATATGTTTCAGTCACCTTGACAACTTACTCCAATTGGTGAAGGTCAATCACTTTGAGCAGTCAAGTGAAAGTCCAAATAATGTGGACATATTTAGCCTATGATTTATTGTAGTGTGCAGGGGAGTAAGACTTTGTAGTGTTCGATGTAGTGAAATTTAAGAAATACTGGATTGGAAGGGGATGGTCCTTTGACAGGAAAACAAATTGTGAGAAATAAAGTTAGCTGCATTTCCTGCAATAGTGTACCTGCTCAAAATGGTCCTCATGGCTGCCATAAGAATAAAATTCTGAAGTCTTCAGACTCACCACCCAGTGTGTAGCCTGTCCTTTAAGCTATTGCAATATTCACATTATTTCTTGTTTGTCTTCCAATAACATCATCATTTCTTTAGCTAGTAATGTGATGTATCAATCTTAATCTTCTCTGGTTAGAATATAGAATTTCTACAAATCATTTTGTTCTCAGACGATTCTATCAGCTACTTAGTAAATGAATACTATAAGTTTTAAACTTTAGATGATGTGTGAATGCTAAGGTTCTTGATCTTGAAATGATAGAATGTTAAAACAGGATGATGTTTCCAGGTTGATGATTCTGTAAGTGCCTAATAGATATTATAAAACTTGAAAGTCAATCTAAACTTTAATCCCGATATCTTGTTGTGGCTGCAGACAGATGAAGACTGTTGTAATTCTTGTGAGGAAGTTCGTGAGGCATACCGCAAAAAAGGCTGGGCATTGACAAATCCCGATTTGATTGATCAGGTAGCTAGTTTACAAACTTACTTTGTAATTTTGACTGTTTGAAATCGTATAGGTTTGGTTGCTGCAAAGATGATAGTGTAAACACTTAGAAGGATAGTGAATGACGTGATACTTCACCCACATTGTTATTCCTTAAATTGATTGGGAATAAACTGCTTTATTTTCTGACCATCTTGTTCATTGATTATTTATTTTAATAGAAATGTGTCATTTTGGATGCGTTCCATCTGGAAAAATATGTGCCTGACACTTCAGGACTTGGCCCTGATTATCAATTTCTTCTTATATTTATCATCTTAATGAAGTGCTCGGTATAATCTATTATGCTAAAACACTTTTGTCACTTCACAACTTGAAATCTTTTTTTTTTCTCATAATGATCATGTATAATTAATTTTGCTGAACTGATGATATCTGCATCTCGCATTTTTCAAAATTATGCATTTTGTCTTTAGTATGGTTCTTTGTAGTGCTTAGTTTAGACCCTCTGATTCCTAATCTGTGAAGTTCTGGTGTGTGCGTTGAATGCCCCAACTCACAGGTAAAGATTTGTGATTAAAGATCATGTATCACACGCAATCACAGAACAGCTTTTCTAATTATAGAAACATGACCCGAATGATTAGTTCTCCTGTAGATGCAGGAGCCATGATTTGGAAGCATGTCTTTATATTTTGGATTTAATAGTGATATAAAATTTAAATTGTTATAGCGACAGGAATATCCATTTTAAACAATATAAGCTTTTTCTTTTATCATGAAACATCATTGCATGTAAAACAAATTAAATTTGTTGATTCTAATTCTGAAGTAAGTTGTCTACAAGAATGGGCACAACACAACTCTTTGGGAAATGAAGAAGTTGCTTTTGGCAGCATTTATTGGTCAGAGTAGGACAGCTTATCCAATAGCTAGCCAATAACTATAATTGATATGCTATCTTGTTGAAATGGATGTTCTCCATAAAGGTTGGATACTATGGACCTAAGTTATTGTCAATACAGGAGTTTTGGATAAGGGGCTTCGTACTGGTTATTTCCCATCTGCTTGGTCACCATTACATGTCCCAAGCCATAAATTGGGCAGTTTTTAACCCATATATCGAAGATAACTTACAATTTTGTTTATATTACAAATATAAATTCCTTAATATTTGGTTGTCTTATAAATTTTATATTTTATTTTCATTCATTTGAATCTTCTGCTTCAATACTTGTAGATTGTTCAGACATGTTTTCCTTCCACACTCTAGTCTCGAACAGTATCAGGAGCATCATTGACTTGAGGGTCGCTTATAGTTTAGATTCGATCTGCTTGGTCACCTTGGGAACCAACTGTGATTCTCATCAGTTTTCTGGGAGAGCCACCTGGCAACATGACATGTCTCCAATTTGTTTGCATTTTGTACAAATAAACTCAAATGAAGGATATATCTGTAAGCCTTTGTCAGACTCTATGAGTAAGCTCTTGGATAAGTGATTACCAAACTGGATATTATCTAGAAGACTTTATCAGGACGTAGATGTTACATATTGTTCTGATGTTTCTGGAGTTTTTCCATAAGATTTAACACCTACTTAAGGGTTTAAACTGATCTATAAAACAATTTTCAATGGCGATATGTCCTGCAGGGTCAGGGGCATTCCCCCCATGCTTCCCATGCCCCCCAGGATGAGGGGGCACTTGGTGAAATGTTTAACCACACCTGCTGTTTTGTGAAACACGGTGAAACCTACAGCAAAATGTTTCGCCAGTGTGCGGGACACGTTCTGGAAATGGGGTACTTGTTGCCACCCTCTTGAAAATCAGACTGCCAGGGCATGCCACACCCCCACTGTCCCCCATTTTTCTTATAAAACCCCTAAAAACTTTGAATAATGAAAAAGAAAAACAAAAAATTAGAAAACCTAACTAAAAGTTATACCTACTTCACTTTACATATCCCTTGGGTACTCATGAGAGTGACTTTGACTCAGATGATGACACTCCCATTGATGATCTTGATGCTTGTTACCACAAAATCAAGTAGGCCTAGTGCAAAAGCCTCACTAGGCAAATTCAGACCTCATGGCAACAAGAGATTGGCCAGCACTGTCACTTCAACATCCTTTCTTCAGCTGTTTAGTGGTAAGTAAACCACAAGGGAGGCTTCCCTATAAATAGATCACCTAAAGGGTATTCAATAAGAAGGGTTCAAGGTGATGGATATGTCTAATGATTGGGATAGGGTATGGGCAGGGGCCGGTGTTAGAAAATCAGAAAGAAAATATTTTCTTTATGCTGATAACTACTTGTGATATTCTTATGTTTTCTTATGTTCCTCTTTTATCTATAGTTCATCAAGAAATTACCAAAACAATAGCACAAAGATCACAGACACCAGATGTAGGCGGATAGCTGGGGCAATACCGCTATCTAGGGGAAAACCCAGTCAACAACTCTTCCTTAATAACTTCACGAGATAATCCAAGACTCTTGACCTAGACACAAAATTCCTCCACACAAAGTCATCCTTTTCTTCTTTCTGTAGATGATAACCCTTTCAACAATAACTTCGACCTAGCAGCAACAACTTGTTGTAGCAACAGAACTTCGATCCAGCAACAACTTGGACCCAGCAGTTAGCTCAGCAACAACTTTGACCCAACAATTAACCCAACAACAACTTCGACCCAACAATATTTTCGTCCTTTCAGCAAATATCCTAGTATACTAAATCTACACGAGTGAGGGAGATACAAACCCAGAAACATCAATCTTCCTTTTTCCAGCGACTTAGCACTTTCTTTTTCTCCTCTTAGATATCGAACTTGTGAGTGTGAGTGAGTGCTCCAAATGAATTCAAACCGCTTCAATATATAGGCTTCTGGTGAGGTTGTATTACCATGTTTGAGTCCGACTTGATCTCCTTGAGGCCAACTTGGTTTGGAGGTGACAAATAGCTTATTTGACTCAATAATAATTCTTTTTACATGATTCAAAAGCCCAAGAAAGGCCTCTTTAGATGGACAATGACTCTAATGACTCAAAATAAATCCTAGAAGTCCTCAATGGGGACTTCGACCTAAAACATGATGACCCAAGCATGAAACCCATGCTTTAATAAGTCTTATTAATAATAATAAAAAATTCCTTTTCTTTCTTTTGATAAATACATTTCATTGTGACTCAAATACAATTTATGAAGACCGAACCTAGTTACATTCTTCAACAGCATGAAACCCATGCTTTAATAAGTCTTATTAATAATAATAAAAAAATCCTTCTCTTTCTTTTGATAAATACATTTCATTGTGACTCAAATACAATTTATGAAGACCGAACCTAGTTACATTCCTTACCAAAGTACAAGCACTCTACCTTTAGACCACTTAAGCAAATTTGAGGGCTGTTATAAGTTAGGGTTTGATAAATTTTCAATGATATGGCATGTAATGTCATTTAACAGCTGGAACAAATAGCCTTATTATGATAATGAGAAATCAACAAAGGAGCAAGACTGATACAATTAGTTATGCAAGGTTTAGGTTTTGCAATTGAGTTTTTATGTTTGAAACATGCATAAAATAGAAACTTGATGATGATGTCAGCCCTAGAATTAGGGTTTTGTAGTGCAGTAAATGCTAGATTCTGTTTTTTACCAATTAATTATTTAATACAATCCTAAAGGGAAACAACACATCAAAGAGACTTACTTTTTAAACAATATTTCAAGAAACCTTAACCCTAGATATCTAGAATTTTATAGACAAGAGAGAAAATAGTTAGAGAGATTGATCACCATGTCTAGACTAGTGTCTTGATCTAAATGGGCAATGGTGTTATCTGGGGAAACATTTATGGAGATGGCCTTGATGAAGAGGGTGAGAGGGCTAAAGCCTCTTCTTACAAACTCTAATGACTTCCTTAAGAGGGAGGCTTTAAATTCTAGAGATGCACAATTTAGAGTTCTCTTGAAGGAAACAATCTTGCATAGAATAATGAATCAAGATTTCAAAATAAATATAGCAATTTCATACATGGCACATTAAGAAACACTAATTCACATAAGATAACATGCAAAATATAGGTGGTCTGCCATAAAGTTACAAAATTTCCACAAGAATCTCTTTAATTGATCCCAAGAAACCATCCTTAAGCAAAATTTCTTCTCCATGATCAATTTGCACCATAGAATCACATTATGGACAAGTAGAAAAGAAGACAAACTAGTGCGCACTTCTAAAGAGAGAGAAGTGTGATGATGAATGAGTGAAAGAATTCCCACTATTTATTAAAGTGACCAAGTCTTATTTCACTAATTTTACAAGCAAAATCCCTAAAAAAGTATACTTGAGCATTCAACTAGCTCAAAGATTACAAGCCAACCTTAAAATAGCTTTAAAACACAAAAGTGCCAAAAATAACCCACACGTGTGGGAGAAAAATGGTCTCCACCATGCGATCGTCCTCCAAAATAGGAAATAAGGCATCAAGGAATTGGGGCAAGTGTCCAAGAGTGCTCCTCACTCCAAGAAATTCTCAAAGTGCATGTGTAGATCTTCAAAGGTGCCTCCTGCACTATGATGTCATCCAAAAGAGGCCCTATGTCACCCTTCTCCATGCATGTGTGAGTGATGTGACACCTCTAAGGGCAAGCATTCAAATCAAAGAGGAATGTGCTAGCCATCCTAAGTCATCTCAATGATAACCATTCTCATCTTGGCTCTGGAACAAGGTATCACCCATCAAATAGGGTCAAGGCCAGCCTATGGTCATTCTAGGTCCATTTGGGTACATCATCAAATAGTCCAACTCCCAAGCTTTCAAGCTTAGTGTTTTTGCATTTGGAAGCTCATCAAGAGATGGGGTATTGTGTGGAAGTTGCTTAATGTCCAATGCTCATATCTAGAGGGGCAACGTTGGGGCCACAAAGTCAGGCTTGCTCTTAGAACGAGGTAGAGTACCCCTAGAAGGTGCTGAAGAAGAGTCAAGCTATCCTAAACGGATATTTGCTGCATATGCAATAACATATGAACAAAACCTCTCAAGATCAAGTGAGATCATATTCATTAGGGACATGAAACCATTAAAGCACCATAGTGAACCATATCTAATGTTAGGGGCACAAAAATACTTCACACAAAACTCGCTTTCAAATGTTTGACTAGATCAAGATATGTAAAGGGAATTGGGATGATTAGGCCAAGAACCATATTAGGTGCCCCCCCCCCCCCCTACTGAAGGGGAGTGATATGTCCCAAGTTAGCCCATCGATCCATAGGTGTGTGTGATATCATGGTGATGGAGTGGGAGAGACTTCAAGGAAGGTGCCACAACCATGAGACCAACCTATGGGGGTTTGACATCTTGAGTGTATTGATGTAAGGAGGGAGTAATTGTGGTGGCATGAGCTGCCTCTTTCCTCGGCTTGCTTTTTCAACCCCTCTTGTGCGTCTTTTGCTTTAATGATTTGTTTTTATTTGGTGCATAGCGTAGGAACCCAAGCTTGCTTTATGCTTATTCAATACCCCTTTAGCATGTAGTGGTTTCTCGTTCATCAGGTTTGGGACAATCAAGAGTTTTTTTATATAGACGAAGCATTAAATGCTTTGTGGAACTGGGTGATGGCTACTAAGGGGGGTATAGCTCATGCTAGGCTTTTGCCCATGTGCTAAATATTGCCTTGACTATCTTTTGCATTTTACATTTTCTTTCATTGTGGCTTTGTATGCTTTTAATGTTCTTTTTGTTGCATGAACCTTCAGGTTACTGACCCAGCCGGTTGTGTCCCTCCCTTACTGTGGATGTGTCTTTTAGACACTCCATAAGGAGTCTTCTTGACTACCTATGACATTCATATCATTGTATCAATCATTATTTATTAAATATTATTTATGTCCTGGGATATTTATGGGCTTCTTATGCCTTGTTTTGTGATGCATTTGTTAATGAACCTTCTATGGAGGGTGCTTTTAGACTTGTGGCATGATGAGTAGATACTTGAATGCTTTTTGTTTATCTTTGTGGTAGTTCCTTAGTTGGATATCTTCTATTGTTTTTGGAGTATTTTCTGTTGTGGGTTTTTGTTTTTACTTTTATTATTTTATTATTTTATTATTTTTATTTGTGGTTTAATTTGCATGGTGCAATTCCCTTTTGGCTAATGTAGTCTCCTTTTGACACAATGTCTTTGGTGTTGAGAGTGGCTGTTGTAGGGGCCTTTATTTTGAGAACAAACTTATGTTTTCCATGGCGTATTTGCACCTTTGTTTTACAGACATAGTGTTTGGTGGCAACTATCTTGTGATGTTTCTAGGATATTATATCCCATGGGTTTTATACTCTTCTTTTTGGCAAATATCATCCATATGTGTAGCTTTTTGACTTCTGCTTAGGGTTGAGGATTGTTATCTCTCTCTCTCTCTCTCGCTATATATATATATATATATATATATATATATATATTTCATTTATAGAGAAGAAGGCAGAGAAGGAAAAATAATAAGATATATATATCAAGGATTTCAATGCCATTATTATTATTTTCCAAACTTATTCTTTTTCCTTCTCTGCCTTCTTCTCTATAAATGAAATTTGGGTGTGCCGAAAGTCCAAATCAAAGTATGCGGAATGCAGATCTGAAGATTGGGCATTAGATGAGGAGTGGAAAAATGAATGGCCATGAGCTAACTTCGATGATTAACTAAATGGTTCATTAATGCAACCATCATAGAAATACACACAAAAAACCCATAAATGTTCAAGGGGAAAATAATATTAACTAGGGAGTGACTGTTACAATGCTATGAAAGTGATAGGAAGTCAAGAAGACTCATTATATAGCGCCTAGAGACACATCGATGCTAAGGGATGCAATCCAAGGTAATAATCGATATCATCGTTGAAAATATCAGCATTGACAAAAATCGGCCAGGTTCCGGAGTTTAACTTCCTGGCAACATTTGCAAAAAAATACAGAAAAAATGAGCAAACAATGGCAAGCATTACAGAGTACAAAATAAATTCAATTTTTCCCAATTGTTTAAACATATAAACCAGCAACAACATTGAACAAACACATTGGCACATAAACATGGAAAAAAACACTGATATATATGAGTAGTGGATGCCAAATTAAGAATGATACATGAAAGTTGAATCCTAAACCCTAATATCTATCTAGTGATGGACTTAAAAGTGGACAATCAATATAAAATGACATCAAATATTTAAATCTATCTCAATATCATGAGTCATCTATAATCACAAGTCTAGAGCTGGCCATCCAATATCAATTCCTTCTTGCCCTTTTATGGGAAAAGGTTGGGACAGGTTTGCAACTACATCATCTATTTGAGCTCAACTAATGGGTGTAGCTGTACCAATATGTGTAGAAGGTGGTTCTGATGCTGCCACATCACCCTCCATGATGTTAAAGTTGTCTCGACCCCACTCTTGCTGCTCCTCCCTTGTCCCCTATGCCTGTCCTTGATCCTCCTCCTCACCCTTTGACCATGCAAGTGCCTCCTCCATAACAGGAGCATTTTACTCCACCCTCCACTCATACAATTTGTTAATATTGTCCAGGGAAATGTCATGACACTAGGTTAGTGATGACTTTGCTATCTTGACGTCTTAAATGCACAATCACATCACTCATCATAAACAAGCATTTGCTTCAACTCAGCGTGACATTAGGGCATAGACTAAAGAAAAATGAAACTATTGGAAAAACATATGATTGTGGGACACTGGGATGCAATAGCTTCATGTTTCTTGTGAATTTCCTCATGAGGTTAAGAACAAATCCATGGTTATGCATGAATTTTGTGATGCTCCTAGCTTGATCAATGGCGTCCTTGATCAAGGATAATTTTTCCCACATCCTCAGGGATCAAAATGATGCAAAGGCCAACAAATGAAGTCTATAACAATGTGAGGTGTTGATTTGATGGATGGGCATCCATATAATTAGCTACATTATCTTTTATGATTTGCACAACATGTTGCAAAACAATCTCTTAGATGGATCCATCCTTCAATTCACACAACAATGTCACATATTTAGCATGCATCGATACATCAATGGGTTTAATAATATTGCACCCTTAGGACAATGTACCAAGTAATTAAGAATGTTCCTACCCTTCCTATCTGTCCAACCATCAGACATCACTGTGCATCTAGTGGACTCCAATGACTTGTTTAGGTTATCCAATCTTATATTGATGTCATTCTTTTCTGCTTGTAGAATTGGCCCCCACAACTCTTTGTAGGTAGGGCACTCGTAGATCGAGCCAAGAATAGCAATAGCATCACACTACATATTGGTTGGAAAAATGGATTAATCTTTTTTGATGCTTAAAGGTATGTCGCTTTAGAAAAGTCCCCACAACTCTATTTGCTTCTGTTGAAAAATAAGTAACTAGGTTTGGTCTTCATAAATATGAAATGTACTTTTGATTCTTGTATATTGTAAAATGAAAGAAAAATTATTAGTATTATTTTTGGAGCATGGGTTTCATGCTCAAGGTCTTTTATTTTAGAGGTCAAGCACCCATTGAGTGCTTCTAGGATTTGTCCTAGGTCAAGAAGTCAAAAGAGTCATTGTCATAAGTTGAAGACCCCATCGGGCACATTGTAACTTGTAAAGAAAATTATTTTTGTCATTAAAAGCAGTGATGATAATATCGGCGAGATATCGCCGAATATCATAAATATCGGATATTTTCGGCAAGCCGAAATATCGCCGAGAAAATATCGCGATATTTTGGCTCCCGAAAATATCGTGATATTTCTAAGATATCGCTGATATCTCGGCAAAATATCGCGTGACGATATAAAATATCGCTGGGCAGGCTAGGTCGCGGCTAGAAAAAGGGAAATTTGTCTTTTTTTTTTCTTCATTTCTGTTTCTGAGTGTTGGAGAAGGAAGGGGAAGAGTTTTGTGGTGGTTGTCAAGGAGGGACTGAGGATCAAACAACGATTATCACCACCAACTAAGATCTTTTTGTGGATCAAAGATTGAACAACAGTGAGACAAACTTCATTTCTTCTATTAACAGGTATGTTCTTAAAAACCCCTATGTTAATGATTTTTTCATAGATTTATGGTTATGCTTGCTTGCCTCTTTGCCTACCAACATTTTGTTTCTTTGTTCTTTTTCCATTTGCTATGATTTTCATGCCCATGAGCCAATGCAAGGGTTTTCTCCATATTTGGATAGCAAGCTTCATTTTTTTTTCAACTTTCTTATGCACCCTCTTATTGCCATTTTTCATTCACATTGCAAAATGAAAATAATGTAGTAATTTTTTTAAATGAGGTGGTTATTACTTATTATTTTTTGTGTTGGGGGGTTTATTGCCAATTTTTTGTTTTTTGTTTTGAGCCCTAGGTTTGAATTAGTTCACTACAAATGTCAAATATGCCAAAAGCCTTGGACCCATTTTGGGAGTATGGGGAGCTTGTTGGTGGGGCAAATTAAGCATATATATCATGGAAATTGTGTGGGACCAAGATGTCAGGAGGGGTTACGCGATTGAAATACCATCTGGCTAAACTCCCTGCAAATGATGCAGATGTAATGCCTTGTATGGTTTCTAGTGCAAAGGTTATACAAAAAGCTCTTGAAGCAATCGCTGAACAAGACAGAAAGATAGTTGTTAGGGAGAGGGCACTGGTCTCAGATAGATAGTTGCTAGTTTTATTTGTTTTGCTACATATAAGTTTATAACTCATGATGATGAGATACTTTTATATATGTGATATTATTTTGTATTATTTCTCCACATTTGAGTTCTTGATTGGATAATTATAAGGAATTAGTAGGATTTGATATTGCTTTTGAAGTTTGATGTATCATTTCTATTTGACATCATATATATTAGTGCTTTCTTCATATTTATGTGCCAATGTGTTTAGTTCATGTTGTTATTGCTTTATATGTTTAAAAATCTGAAAAATGAATATATTATGCATTTTTTATGCTTGCCGATATTGCTGATAAGATCAGTGTTCCACCAAGGTTCCAGGACGAGGGGGCGAGGGAGCGAGGGGGCGCGGGAGCGGCCTATGCAAAAGCTCCCTACCATTTTTTAGGAAACGTGGGGGAGCGTCAGGGTCTTAAAAATTTATAAATATAAAATATAATTTATTAATTGAGTCCACTATGACAATTTGCCAATTTGGTTTGAATTGAAAAGCTGCAAAGCATGATCATTGATATGAATATCATTTGACATTATCTAAATTTATAATATCATATAAGTTTTCTTTTGGACAGTGGTTTCTAAGTTTGCTATTGACATCTGCCAAGTGTATTAATTTATTAACCTGATTTGGTAAGTTATATTCCTTGAGTTAAAGAATTCCTAGAGCAAGAAAGCAATGAATTTGAAAATTTACACAATCCTTCTTAGAAGAAAACTTAAACAAAGAGAGAACTGTCCTTAGAAAAACAGTGATGAGCAATTTTTTGGTAGAAAAAGGTGGCATGGAAGAAGTAAACTACCAAATTCCAGATCTTTATGAGGTGCAGCACAGTGGCACACTATAGATTTAAATTTTGGTCAGACAGAGGGAGAGCTTCAGCTTGATAAGGTAGCCAGTAGCCACTGAATTCTGTGAAAAGGTAAATGAACAGATCAGGGAGACTGCATTGGCAGTAGAAGGGGCAACTACAATGGGTTGTCCAGCTGTATTGGAAATTTGGATCCAACAGCTAGAAAGTTTGTTATATAATATAGACAGTACACCATATGCTGAAAATCATACTGTGTAATTAACTCCAAACAATTATGAAAATCGTATGATGTAATAATAAAAACCAACATCTATGATTGTAAACCTAATTAGTCAAAGGATTGAATCCATAAAACACCCTTCATGGGATCTTGGAAAAGGATTATTGGATGAACAGAAGTGGAGGAATATGATACCTACATTAAATCTTTGGAAGGTAAAAATTTAAAGCAAGGATTGCAAGAACTTGATGAAATATTGGAGGCCTTGACATTGGATTATTTTCAATAAAACCAAAGTTTCTGTTTTTTTGTATTGTGTGGAAATCAACATCTTCATAAGTTTGCAGGCTGTGTAAAAGACTATATAATGGAGTATTGGGATAAGCTCTAAGACAGGCGAGAAACAATGTTTCATATTTAGATGGATAAACTTCATCCAAACCTTTGTGTTATATAATATATTTGAAAGTTGAAACGGTTCATATATTTTAGAGCCGCAATCATGTTTTTATAAAAGCTTCTAGCTTAATTGGCATCAGTATGAGCGTTGTCATATACATTATTAGCAATATTGCTCAATCATACCGAAGTTGACTGGGCAGGGTGTAGAAGGGCATTTATGATTTAACCATGGAAAAACATTGTAATTTAACTCTAACTACACCAACAGTACACACGCATCACAAAAGCAAACCGATTTCAATTTTCAGGGCTACTTCACAGCAATAAATTTTATATTGATATTAGTTAGGCAGGCCGTAGATTTTCAACTGATAATATTAATATATGAATAGCGGCTAGCCTATTTGGTTGACAGTGGACACTGCTCTGAGACAGACACTCTGATGATTGCCCAAACTTCATTCACACGCCCAATGATTCGGAAAGGGCTGATGTACTGTGCAATGATAAATCATAAAAACTGCAGAATATATGTAAAATCGAGACAAGGCCGTCATATGAAAACCAGTGTGGCCGTAGACAAGGCCGTCCGGCGTCATATGAAACCCTGCATAATATATTTAAAATTTTTAATTTATAACTGAAACATGGAAACCTGGTTTCTTTCGAGACCATGGTGACTCTACGGGAGAACTGATGGCTGGAAGTTACGATAGCATTGTCGCTTAAAAAAAAGTTAAAACAGCCGTCAAGACACACCAAACAATGCGCACTATTGATCTGTTGGAGACTTATAAGTTATACTGTTATATCACTTATTGAACTGTTAGTCTGTTACTAACCTGTTCAGCTGTAGCAGTCCGCTCCTCAACACGCAGCGCTGCTCAGGGAGGTGCTGCTCGCACGATGCTCGATGGGAGCTGCTGCTTCTAGGACGCTCGACCAGAGAGAGGGAGGAGTTCTGGAATGATGAATCGGAAATCCAAACAGTGAAACAGTGAGTGGAGCGCTCAACAAACTTGCAAAGGCTGTGAGTGTGTTGTTCATGGCTCAGGTGCCGTTTTTATAACATGAAACCGCCATTTTCCAAAACCCTAAACGTTAATTAACTCTTAATTAAAGATTAAATTCAGCGTTTAATTAATTTAAATGGTTTTTAATGTGCCACGTCCCCCCTCGCCCCCTCACGCCCCCCCACGTCCCCCCTCGCCCCCTCACGTCCCCCCACGTCCCCCCACGTCCCCCTTTTGGGAAACGCCCCCTCAGGGAAGGGAAACGCCCCCCTGGCACGTCCCCCTTAGTTTCTTCATTTTTGGGAGCGTGGGGAAACGTCCCCTTCTAGTCCGCAAGTCCCCGGAGCGCGGGGGAGCGAGGAAACTAGACCCCTAGGGGGGGGGCGAGTCCCCGTGGAACACTGGATAAGATGTTTAAAGGACCCTCGCCGATATTTTGCCGATACTGATATTATCAATGTTGATTAAAAGTGTCAAAATACCCTTCAAGACCAAGTCGGACCAATAGTTGGTAAATCAGCCTAATTTGAGGAGCAATGTCCACCTTAAGGAAGCCTATATAAAGGAGGGAACTCGACCTCCTTGGAAGACATTCATCACTCACTCATTCAAGCGAAGGAGGAAGAGGAAGAAGGCAACAAAGAATGAAGAGGATGAAGAAGACTTGTTTCTGGACTATTTTGACACTTTTGTCATTAAAAGAGTCAAAATACCCTTCAAGACCAAGTCGTCTTGGTAGCTGGTAAATCGGCCTAATTTGAGGAGCCACGTCCACGTTAAGAAGCCTATATAAGGGAGGGAACTCAACCTCCTTGGAAGACATTCATCACTCACTCATTCAAGCGAAGGAGGAAGACGAAGAAGAAGACTTGTTTCTGGGCTATTTCTTTCTCACACATGTGAAGGAAGGTTAGGGTTTCTACTGCTGGTTTATGATTTTTCTTCTACAGGTTTGATCTTGAAGAAGGAAGAGAAAGAAGGTTAGCGAAGGTCACATTAGGCCATCCTCAAGCACCAGAAGGAGAAAGCCAAGCGAAGGCTTGAAGAAGTCTTGGGAGGCCAGAATAAGCTCACACATGTGGCAACAACTGCTATTGGGAGGACCGAAAAATTCTGACCTATAGTAGAGGCCGAAATTCTAAAGTTGGGGGTCGAAGTTGTGCCGCTAGAAGAGATTTGATTGTGTTTGACTTGGACAAAGGAAGCACATCATCCAGAAGGGTTGGACTTGGTCTAGAGGTCTTCGAATTCGTCAATTGAAGAATCTATAAGAAGAGAAGAAATTTGCGGGTTTTCCTCTCATGTGGAGAGGTTTTGGCCCTGACTTGCAGCCTACATTCAATGTTCTTGTTCTTCTTGTTTTGGTAGCTGTTTGATGATATACAAACATAATAATAAATAAAGAAGCTAAGAACACAAAATGTAGGCTGCAAGCTAGGGACAAAACCTCTCCACTTGAGGAAAACCCGCAAATCTCTTCTCTTCTTATAGATTCTTCAATTCATGAATTCCAAGACCTTTGAACAGATGGGTTACCAATCCGACTCTTCTTATAAGATCTCTTTAGATTGAAAATGTCCATGTACCATTTATGAATACCTCCCTAGTTAAGAGGGAGTGTTGAAAAATGTGTAACTAGGTTCGGTGTCCATAAATATGAAATGTAGTTTTGATTCTTGTATATTGTAAAATGAAAGAAAAGTTATTATAATTATATTTGGAGCATGAGTTTCATGCTCAAGGTCTTTAATTTTAGAGGTCAAGCATCCATTGAGTGCTTCTAGGATTTGTCCAAAGGTCAAGAAGTCAAAAGAGTCGTTGTCATAAGTTGAAGACCCATCGGGCATATTGTAACTTGTAAATAAAATTATTTTGTCATTAAAAGTATCAAAATACCCTTCAAGGCCAAGTTGGCTTGGTAGCTAGGAAGTCAACCTAATTTGAGGAGACACGTCCACCTTAAGAAGCCTATATAAAGTAGGGAACTCGACCTCCTTGGAAGATATTCATCACTCACTCATTCAAGTGAAGGAGGAAGAGGAAGAAGGCAACGTAGAAGGAAGATGATGAAGAAGACTTGTTTATGGGCTATTTCTCTGTCACACATGCAAAGGAAGGGTAGGGTTTCTGCGCTAGCCTAGGGTTTTTCTTCTACAAGTTTGATCTTGAAGAAGGAAGAGAAAGAAGGTCAACAAAGGTCACATTAGGCCATCCTCAAGCACCAAAAGAAGGAGAAAGCCAAGCAAAGGTCTGAAGAAGTCTTGGGAGGTCAGAATAAGCTTACATGTGTGGTAATAACCGCTGTTGGGAGGACCGAAAATTCCAGATCGGCAGTAGAGGCCGAAATTTTGAAGTTGGAAAAGATTTGACTGAGTTTGACTTGGACAAAGGATAGCACATCATCCAGAAGGATTGGACTTGGTCTTGGTCTAGAGGTCTTGGAATTCGTCAATTGAAGAATCTATAAGGAGAGGAGATTTGCGGGTTTTCCTCTCAAGTGGAGAGGTTTTGGCCCTGCCTTGTAGCCTACATTCTGTGTTCTTGTTCTTCTTATTTTTGTCGCTGTTTGATGATATACAAACATAATAATAAATAAAGAAGCTAATAAGTAAGAAAAAGTAAAAGACATCGCACACAGTTATCAAGAAAAAAGAAATCACTCTAATCATTGCCCTATAGATTTCTCAACAACTTCTTGCTTCTCCATTCTTTTAACCATTGTTGGATGGAAGCTTGTGACCCATCTTTGATTCTTGAAACAAAGAAAGGTGGGGTTTTCATTGAAGGTGAATCCATGGAGTCTCTCTCACTATCTTGATTCCCAGATCTACTTGTGGTTCTTGAGGATCCAACCACTTTAATGGCAACAATTTCAACTTTGGTAACAATTTCCTTTTCTGTCTTTTTTTATCCTTTTCATAAATAGAATGACAGGAATTTTGCGTAATATTTTGGGTTGATTTATTACAAAACCTGACATCATGCCTAAGGATTTTAGCCATGCGCTAGTTTAATGGGCTAATGCCTTCTATCATATATTGGTCACATAGTTTACAAGACAATCTTTGTTGATTTGTCCCATCTTCAGGATCACCATATTGTCAAATGGGATCCAAAAACTTTGGGATGTTGGCAAGACAATACTAGATTTCCAGCCATGGAAAAAACTAGTTGGCTGGTAAAAAAAGAATGGACCTTTGGTGTAAGATACCCAACCAAATAACCAATGTTCCACCAAGGTTCCGGGACGAGGGGGCGAGGGAGCGAGGGGGTGTGGGAGTGGCCTATGCAAAAGCTCCCTACCATTTTTTAGGAAACGTGGGGGAGCGTCAGGGTCTTAAAAATTTATAAATATAAAATATAATTTATTAATTGAGTCCACTATGACAATTTGGTTTGAATTGAAAAGCTGCAAAGCATGATCATTGATATGAATATCATTTGACATTATCCAAATTTATAATATCATATAAAATAATAAATTTAAAATTCTAATTCAGCTTGGTCAAATTCTAATTTAGATTTTGGTCAGACAGAGGGAGAGCTTCAGCTTGATAAGTTATCCACTGAATTCTGTGAAAAGGTAAATGAACAGATCAGGAACACTGCATTGGCAGTAGAAGGGGCAACTACAATGGGTTGTCCAGCTGTATTGGATCCAACAGCTAGAAAGTTTGTTATATTATATATAATATAGACAGTACACCATATGCTGAAAGAAGAGTTTTAGTTCCAGGAGAGATGAGAAGATCACATGAAAGAGTTTCTGACAGTTTACTATCAAATGACATTGACTGCAGGATGACCATCTGCGAACCAACTTGGGTGACCAACGATGGCATGGATAATTTGTCTACCTTATTAGAGCAATGCCATGCAGTTCAAACTTCAAACTAGCAGTGTATTTCAGGGGTGAAAATAATTTTCAGACCTGAGAATTCAAGCTGAGCAACTGTGCTCTGTGTAAATTTTGTAACTGTATAAATTCATATATAACGACAGTTCCTGAGATTTCTTGCTGCCCATAGTATTTTGTCATGCTTGCAGTAAACGCATGTTAGTCTATAGTACACCCAATTATTTCTCACTTGAGATAGGTGCTGCTTCCATAGTTTGTATGTCAAATGTCATGCAAATTAAAAACACAAACTGAATGTCTCATATTCTTTGCCTGTCACTCTAGTTATCTCCCCACTGTAATCCAGCCATCACTTGAGAAAAAAAGGAGAAGTTTTAAAAGGGAAAATTCATGTACGTGCTATATGGTCCAGCAAATTTTTCATGATACTGACCCTCTAAAATAACGCTTGTTGAAACCAAAAGACAGCACAAGACGTTATCCCCATACAGAACATGAGTAGCTTTGTACCACTTTAGGTCTATTAAATCATAAACTATAAGCAAGGCCATTTTTTTGGGAGCGTGGGGAAACGTCCCCTCAGGGAAGGGAAACGTTTCCCTGGCACGTCCCCCTGAGTTTCCTCCATTTTGGGAGTGTGGGGAAACGTCCCCTACTCGTCCCCAAGTCCCCGGAGCGCGGGGGAGCGAGGAAACTAGACCCCTAGGGGGGGGCGAGTCCCCGTGGAACACTGCAAATAACTAAGAGAAAACCACAGAGAGTCCCGAGTTTGTATGGTTTGGTTCACTGTAGCATTTTAACAAACAGTTTGTGTACCAAATGCTGTAGGTGAATTTCTTGCTGTTGGCTCATGTAAATACATAATATGCTGGAACAAATACTTGTGGAAGCACTTCAGAATATTAATTTAATATGAACTTTAGACCCAGCAAGCATAAATAATATTATAATACTAATAACAAGAGTAGTCACTGAAATACATGTTCAGAATTTACACAATGATGTTGTCAGTTGTAGATGCTAGCAGTCATTTAACTATTTTGATAGATAAAGGGAAGAGCTAGTACACAAACAAAATCATATATATATATATATATATATATATATATATATATATATGCACTGTCTATGATGGCATTAACTCACAGTCCGCTTCGACATTTGAGATACCAGATTTGAGTAAGTTACTGGCAGATTTTTGGCTACCTCTTCGACAGATATCGGCACCTCAGTATCAGCTACAGCAAGTTAATAAACATGTCCCTCGACTCTGCTAAACTCAACTAACAAGGGGTAAATCAACCAGCAGGCAGTAAACTTGTTCCTTCTCTCTTCTAGAACAGAGTCCAAATCAGCACAGAAAAACTCTCCAAATGCGGTACCTTGTGGAGTGTGTTTAACTAGCTCTGAACAGAGGGAAGCTTGGCCCTTATTTAACAGAATTCAGCCACAAGAATGATGACAATTCTGAGCCCACAGAGAAGCCACACTTTCAACATTTTAACTTGAGGGAAATTGTCCCTTTTCACAAGGACTTCGCACTAACTCTGTTTAACAGTGGAATTTGTCCTCGCGGGCCCATATTTGGATTTATGTGCTCAGACTATCATGAGATCTTTCAACCTGGGATAATTGTATGAATATATTTGTAGTGATGTACGCTGCTACCAGAGGTGCCACGCTTCAACTAGTTCATGATTCACTATAGGACAAGTCCACGTCCCTTTATCAATAATCCCCTTGACTGATATCACACCAGCAGTAAGTCACACTTCCCACAGTCAACAAATAGACTCAGATACTCTACCTAGTGAAAAGAATATACAGCCACACACACAGCCTCTAAATGGCATCCAAACTGAGACAAACTCGTTCTGGTATGGCAGAAATTGACCCAGAATACCAACAGACCAACCAGCAGCAATATATTAGGTAACTCGTCCCCTTTCTCTTCAGAAAACTCTTGCTTGCTATGGCCGCTGCCCAATAATAAAATTGAAATAACTCAGCTCACTAAGAGGGTAAAAATCGTGCCACTGGTGTATAGAAACTCGTTCCCATAACTTCCTTGAAAATCCAGTCACGTGAGGCTCTCCGCTTTTACTCTGTGGGACATATGTAGGCTGGTCCCCACAATAAAATATGCAGGCTCCTTCAGATAATTCGTGGGCCCAGGAAGCTGGAGAAATTACTGCTCCTGTACACAATCTCTCTCTATTGTCTCAAGAAAATCTCTACCCTGTCAAAAGAAATGGGAAATACTGTATAAAGATATAAAAACGATTGATAAATCTTGAGTACCTCAACATTTCTCAGAAATCTTGTTGTCCATTGAAGCTCAATGGGGAAATCTGAATGAATTCACTCTCATATCCAGACTAGGAGGTCTCGTTGCAACACTGAAGTCTTCTATGGCAGCTAGGGCTCCAAAGCCCTCAGATTCATCTTCCCACTCTCTCCAAGAGCTCTCTCTTCAAACTCACACAATGCATGAATGAATTATATCTCCTCAATTCCCCCCTTTAGTGAGTTTAGGATTGTCTTTTCATCTTTGCCTTCCCTTTTGTCTTTTCATCTTCACCTTCCCTTTTCGCTGTTTATTATTTATTTTTTCTTTTTATTAATTTCACTTTTATAAAGTCACTTTATGATACTCCATTTTATAAAGTTAAAGTGACATCCAACTTGCCTAGGAAATATCATCCTTTCTCCTTCTTTAATAAAGTTTCCTTAGGCAAATTTAAGTCCCCTTATTAATTATTTCACCACTTTAGCCTACGGGTACCACTTTAGGCTAGCGGACTCCATCATAAGCTTCCTATGGGGACGGGGCATTATCTTTGGATTGTTTTGTGAGCCATGTGTGAAATTCCTAAGCCAGAATCCCTACTGCAACAAACTGATGTTACTTCTCCTACTTGATTAAATCATACAAGTTATTTACTGTCTTCTACGGTAAATTTCGAAGTAAATACATCTGCAACTTTCACTTAATTTACATATATGCAGAAACAAAATACTGAGCAAGAAAGAAAACTACAACACATAGGACACAATTATTTTTGGACAAATAGTCCCCGGAAAAAACCGATGTGGGAAAATCGGTGCAGCAACTCCGAGGGTTTATTATTATTAAGCAATAGTTCTGAATACAACTGTGGATGCCCTTCCGGCAATCCAGTCGCAAGTCCATATTTTGGGGAACATGTCCCCCACACCAGGGAAGAATTTCCCTTATGCTTTCCCACATTTCCCCAAAATGGGGACATGGGGAAACATTTCCCCAACTGTTCCCTTGTCTCGGAAATGTGGGGGAACGACCCCAATCTTGCCCCACCCTTAGGGATACGTCCCCATGGGACACTGCTTCTTCCCATATCCTCTAAAATCAAATCACTGTAATGGGTAGTGGGAGGAGTCCAAAACAAGGTTAAATATATTTTCATAAGTGCCATGCCAACATCCATGTTATTAACAATGTTATCCATTATGACATGGACAACATGTTGTAGATCTATCCCTTAGATGATTGCATCCAATGACTTACATAATAATACTACATTTTAAATTATGGGTGCATTGACCAATTTAATAAAATATTGCCTCCCTATGACATTAACCAAGAAAGTAAGAATTGTGTCGCCCCTCCCATTTTTCCAACCATCTAACTTCAAGGTGCATCTAGTGGTTTCCCATGATTCCTTAAGCTTCACCAATTTACAAGCATAATTGGGCTTTTTGTTTATAAGTAGGGGCCTTGTGCTGTAGGCAAACAACATCCAACATTGCTTGGTAGAATGGGCTGTTTGCAACCTTGAAAGGAATGTCTCTCCTTAGAAAACATTTAGTGGCAATCTTGTCTACTTCTTGCTTCTCCTTTATTTTAATCATTAACTTAATAGAAGTTTGTGCCCCATTAGTGGTTCATTGATAAAAGAAAGTTGAATTTGTTGAGGGCATCATGGATGTTGAGGTGAAGGAATTGCTAGAGGGACTCTTAGAGCATATTTTCTTTCTTATCACTAGTTTCATTAAGTGATTGATTGGCAATATGAATGCTTTCGAGGTTGATTTATTACATTTTTTCACTTCATGCTTTAGAATTTGGCAAGGTTATATTTCAAGCCGTGGATCGTTGATCGACAAATGTTGCTATTAGAAGTGCAAATTGTTCTTTTATGCCTTGTGGGCCATTAATTGTTTTTTCTTAATTTTCTTGAAGATTGTTGAGGTCTTTGTTTTGAAGTGTGTCTGTCTTCTTTGATCTCATCTTTAATAAGTATATTCCACGTAGGTTTATGACAACTATCCTCCTAAATGCTGCTCCCACCCTAAAATTATGTTTTAAGTGGGAGAATCCTTGGGGGTGTGCTCCGAGGCCTTTTAGTGCACTCCTTACCACTGTTGAGAATGTGATGCATGCTCTCTAGACACTCCCTTTGCACTCTCAAGCTTGCTTAGATGCACACATGGAGAAGGGATAATTTGATTCTCTTAGAGGTGGGACCTAGGGGAGGTTTAGGGTTTAGGAGAAACTCAAGGGACAAACAAAACCACTTCTTAAGTTCTCCCTCACTATTTTTCTCATTACATTCATCTTTCTATGCTTGAGCTTGAGTGCACCGCTTAGTTTTTGAGGAAGGAAAATTTGTGAGAGCTTGGAGGAGAGAGCAAAGGTTACCATCATCTATTATTACAAATTATTTAGAGAGCTAAAGAGGTAACCCAAAGCCCATTTTTAATAGCTTTTCTGTTTGTTTGTGATTTTCCTCGTCTTACTATTTTCCATTACTTCTCCCTCATTTTATTGTGGGTTGTTCTTGTAATTCTGGAGGAAATTGTTCTTCTTGTGGTTTATGCTTCCATTTTTTATTCTCATGGTGTTGGTGGGTGATACGCATGAGAGGGAAGAAGAGGATATTTATTCTCATAGTGACCCATTATATGAAGATGAGGAAGGTTTTGGACGGGGATGAAGATTGAGAATCCTCATTAACACCCTTGTGGAAATTTGTGACAAAACTTCTTGAGGAGGGTGGGGTGGTGGAACTACTAAATTTTTATGTTGCATGATGGTCATCAAGGAAAATGTTATTCTAGTTCACATATACCTACATGAGGAGGCATTTTTGTGGGGTATTGGAGAGTGATGGTAATAAGGGGGCCATTGGGATCTCAATTTGCCACAATGTATCAAAAGAAGATTCACAAAATTATATCAAGGTAGAGGAAGCTGCACAAAAATGCATGGTAAAAAGGCAAAGGTTCAATTTGACTCAACATCTAAAGTTGGTGGCAATACATTGTTATCCCTTCATGTTACAAATAGTGAAACCTCCAGGCATGCAGGGGTTGGATCGAAATGAGCAATAGAAGATTTCCTTGATATTGGTGGTGGGGATGACGTGGATGCATAAGTGGTGTGGTTTCTCTATGCACGTGGTGTACCATTCAATGTCCTTGACTCCCCCCTGATGGCTCAGTCCATCAGCAAAACCCCCAAAGGATATAAGGGCCCTGGGTAACTGTGTGTTACTAGACAGGGAAAGTGCAAGAATCCAAATAGCTCTGACACAATTTATATGTGAGTGGGTGGATACCAGGATATACAGTGTATTTGATGGTTGGACAAATGTTAGAAACTAATATTTGATAAATGTTTTGGGTGCTTTGGCTAGTGGTGCATTGTTTCTTGTATTGCATGTCTTTTTATTCATCACTTCATCTATTCAAAACATTTCAAAGCTCCTAAATTGTGAGGGAGTTGGAAAAGTCATTGAGTGTGTGCATCCTCACATCTCTCAGTTTTGGTGTTTGGTGCACACATTGAAACTTTTGATGGATGATATTGTTAGGCATAAACACTGTGGATATATTAATTTCTTGTATAAAAGTTAAGAATCTTAATTCATCAAACTTGCCACTGAGCATACAAGGGTCCTTTACTTTTATGGTACTTACTCTAGGTTGCAGCTACCTAAGATTTTAAAGACTAGATTTGGTATCTATTCCCTCACCTTTAGTCACCTATTGCGTGTATGACAGGCTTTGGGTGTTATGGTGACTGGGATAACTTGAGCACTGATAGAGATGGTGTTAAGGTAGTGAAGGAGACTGTTCTTGATAGTCATTTTTTGTTTGTCACAAGTTAGGTATGTTTCATAGTTCTTCAAGCCAATTTATAACATGGTTTGGTTTGTAGTTTCAAGTCAACTAATCATTGGCAAGATATATGAGAAGAGGGGCACCACGCTAGGGTAGATTAAATACATTGTTCAACCTAGAGATGTGAACTTGTATAACCATATTTGTATAGAGGTGGAAAATGGCGTGAAAAGCTAAATATTCCACTACATGCCTTAGCAGGTGTTCTTACACTAAAATACTATCATATATCATGGCTTGTAGCACCAGCACGTGGTGGTGGGATGAAGATAACAGCAGGATCTAGAGGTTCAGGTTAGTTATATGCAAGCATTATACAAACTGGTCAAAATAGAAGACAATTGAGGCACTAAATTAGTGCCAATTGTGCCGTCTGTGAGAAGTCAAAGATGGATAATTTATATAAACTTGGGGATAATTTATATAAACTTGGGACTACAATCCAGGAGGATAATTTGGAGGATGGAATAATGGTTTTGGAGGGAAAATTCTCTTATTGATGATGATAGTGGTGAGATACCACCCCATCCACTATCATGGTCCCCCTAATTAGGAATATGATTGCAGTAGTCGAGGCTTCATGTTTAGTTTCACTTCCATCTAAACAATTGGCTCTTGCTTCAGCTCCACTACCACCACATGGAGGCTAGAGGGCAATCGTGGTGTTGCAAAGAGGAAGAAAAACTTCTTAGAAATTAGAATAATTGTTTATCCCTTTTCACTACTTTATATGTCATTGACTCGTAATCTTTAGCAGCTAACTTAATTTAGTGTTTTGGACCTTTCAGTCTTTATACTTAAGTTAAATTATCATTTTAGAACTTATGCAGATGGCCCATTTTGTAAACATTACTATTTATTCATGTTGACAGTTGATGGATAACCTATTTCATTCCATAAGTGGTCTACTTCCTATTATATGGTTTAAAAATTTGTATGTTGTAACTGCTAGATGGTTGACGCTCTAATGCTTAATCATTAATGTACTATAGATGGCATAATAATGTAGTATTTATTTGCAAGTAGTACAAATATGCATGTTTCATATATGTTAGCTTTTATCTGGGGCTGCTTTATATTAATAATTTGATTTCATTCTCCATTTGTTTTTGCCCTCATATAGTGTAAAAGGGAAGGATTCCTTCAAAAGATTAAAGAGGAGGAAGGTGAAGGATGCAACTTATATGGATCTATTGAGGTGAACAAAGTAGCTGGGAATTTTCATTTTGCACCAGGCAAAAGTTTCCAACATTCAAATATGCATGTTCATGATCTCTTGGCATTTCAAAAGGAAACTTTCAATGTAAGTAGCTTATGCTGAGTTCTCCTTTTTTTTATTCTTCTCTTTTCACAAAGGTATATTGGCTTTTGTTTCTAATTAAGAGTTTATAGCTTTATTCTGTGCTCTTTACTTCCTAATTAGGAATTAGTCCTAGTTTTGCAACATGCTGAAATGAGCATCATCTGTTATGCATGGAATTTACTACTAAAGAATGCTTATGAAGAAAGAAAAGGAATTCTGAATTTCAGGTCAGTCATAAGATACATAAGTTGAGTTTTGGAGCACATTTTCCTGGAGTTGTTAATCCTCTTGATGGGTGAGTTCGTGACTAATATTACAATGAAACGAATTTGTTTAATAATCGATATGGACTGTTTCTGGAGAAGATGCTAAATAAAGAAACTAGATTCATTTGAACTACTGTTATTTCATTTCATGATTCTATTGCAGTGTTGAACAAGGACAGCAAACTTCAACTGGTATGTACCAGTATTTTCTGAAGGTGGGAATTCTGTGCTCAGTGACACATTTCTTCCATTCCCTAAATCATTTGTGAATAGAATAACTTTTATATCTATAATGTTACAAACCTTTTAGAGGTTATCCTTTGAAAGAGAGAAAATATTATTCAGTTCATATATTGTTTACTTGTTTTAGGTTGTCCCCACCATCTACACTGACATAAGAGGACATAAGATCCTATCAAATCAGGTTAGTATGGAAATAAAAGAATCGGATGCTTCATATATGTACTTTGTTGTTGAAGACGAGTATAACTGCAGATTTGTTCTGGTTGTATGCAGTTCTCAGTGACTGAACACTTCAAGGCTGCAGAAATTGGATTGACTCGCTCCCTCCCTGGAGTGTTTTTCTTTTATGACCTTTCTCCAATAAAGGTTAGTGCAAACTGAGTGTTAGTCTACATGGCTTGTATTACAAAACTTGTCATCTTGTGCACTTATTCCTGACATATTTTCACTAAATTGGCATTGAGAAAGGAAATAATAAAACTATTTTGGTTGCTTAAGGGTAGGTAGCAGAACTGGTTTGGTTCCTGGTATCACATATATGTCATTTCATTGTCGCTGCTTTGATCATGATAATTTCTTAGACTGACCTTAAATTTACAGGTGCAATTCACAGAACGGAGGACACCATTTTTGCATTTCCTAACTAATGTTTGTGCTATTGTTGGAGGTACGTGGTCTTTTTCTGCAAACGGTATAGTGAATATACTTGTACATTTACGTGCATTTACTATGTAAGCTGATTGATTTCTGTCATGAATACATTTATCTACTCTCTGTGTTAAGGTAGGAAGAGAATATGAATGTTTCAAATACAGTGGCTGCTTCTAGGGATTATTGATGGATTGAGATGTGCTGTTACTGGGGAGATTATTTTGCCTCTGTTGTTTGACTGAATTAAACATGCTGAATTAAATGTTTAAAAGTGCTCTATTTGACTAATGTGCGATAGTAACATGTATTAACATAAACTAGCTGATGACTTACTAAATTTCAGTGATTCAGAACACGCGTATCAATGCAACTTTTGTTGAGAATTCAGCACATGGTTCTTCAAATTTCTCATCCTTCTGTTGCATATTGTTTATCAGGGGTTTTCACGGTTTCTGGTATCATAGATTCCTTTGTTTATCATGGTCATCGTGCTATCAAGAAGAAAATTGAAATTGGAAAGTTAAGCTGAATGAAGATTGCCTGCTTGAATTGATGGAAAGTTGCAACTTTGAAGTGGACATATTGCCGGTTCATTTGTCTAGGAAACTCATTGTTTGGTGGCATTTTCAAGATGCAAAAGCATAGATCTTGTAGTGTGTGAGGTGACAAGTTTTCATGTGGTGCCTCAAAAGAGGCTGGGAAAATGCCCATCTTTTTTTGGTGAATTTGTAAGATAGTCGGGTCTTCATTTGTCCACCTTTCACTAAAAACTGATTTTGCAATTTTGAACGTTATCATATTTTTCCCATTATATTTTATTGTCCATTTCATATGCTAAAATGGAAATGGTAACTGTTGAAGACAGTGGAAGGATCATTGCTGGAGCTATAAGTAACTGTTCTTGTTCTCAAGTAATTTATATAGACGTTGAAAAATCAGACGTGTTTTTGTTGTTTTCGATATATATTCATCCATTGGTTATCTTCATTTGCATCAATAGAATAACAACGATCCAATTAGCGTATTGAAGAAGTGTGAAGTAGGCATCTATGTGTTTTGTTGCATTATCTGCAAATATACAGTATTAGAGAGATGAACTGACTGTTGAAGCAGCTATATACAGGCGTGGTGACTTTTTTATTTGCTTTCATTGGAACTCATAATATTGAAATGTAGAAGAACTTGGGAGTATCTCATAGTGACAATCAGGAAAAGAGGATAGACACTAATCTCTAAGTCATGAATACCAAGACACTTCAATTCTTGTGCTTACTAATACAAGGTGCAGTCAACCTTGGTAGTCAGGTCACATATCAATAAATGGTTGGACGATGTTTCATTAAGACACGATGATGTATATTCCGATACCATCTTTGAATAATTGAATATATAGTTTTTTTCATGGGAAAAGATCTTTTGCTGGAAGGAATTGCAATAGGAATGGGGGACCAAGGTCTTGAATGAATTTATATAACTAATGCTTAATATTGTTTAACGTTTGTAATCATCGAGGCCACTTGCTCTCAAGACTCTCAAAAATAAAGTATTGTTTTATTTTAACGAATGGTATAAATTAGGGTGCTGTAAGACTATTTGATGTCCTTCGTGACGTGCTTGATTCCCTTAGCATGTGAGCCTCAACATTCACAATTCTAAGAGCATAAGAAATCAACATAATTTAAATTTTCATGGAAAGTTTTTCTTACCCAATTTTCCGTATGGGAACCTTCAAGGCACTTCCCCATAACACTTCGGGCACAAACATGCCTCCCAAAATATGTTCAACCGCCTCATATGTTAGTTGTTACTAAATACCCACCCCATCTCCCTTTTGGGTTACGAATGTGTCGTCTCACTAGGTTCTTTCCGATGGCCTTAAAGCATTAGGGTATTCTCCAACAACTTCCTCTCAAGATTAACGGTAAACCTTCTCAACGATGAACACGCCCTCGTGGATGTTGCTGATGGATGTATTTACAACACCTTTATTTTGATCGTATGACAAGGACACCATCCTCTTCTGTATTTACATCAGCCCTTTTCATTTGGTAGTTAAGTATTTTTTGCTTTGACCTTTTAGTAATATATTTGACAATCCTATATTATTGGATATGAATTCCATTAATCTATTTTTGTTGGTCATTTGTGGAAATTAATAAAATTATCTGTATAGAGGGTTTCCATTTTAGAGTTCTATTTTCATAGAAGAAAGTTTTGTTTGAGAAAGCCTCCATTAAACTTCATTTTGATGGGTTTGTCATATGCAATTAGAAACACTTTTTGATGGGTTTGTCATATGCAATTAGAAACACTTCTGAATCAGAGGTAAATGAAACTTTAGTTCAAGATTTATATAACTAACATAACTATATAAATAAAATGGCTGGTAAATGCCAATAGGCATTAATCCAAATTCTTTTCAATTGTATTTTGAGATTATTAATTACTTAACAATTGTTATTTAGGATTTTTATATTTAATGAACACACGGAACATAATAATTAATTAAGATTTTCATATTAACTATTTTACAACCACTTGCAAGTGGTTATTATAAAACTATTCCTTTTTATTTTAGATATGAATCCTACCAAACTCTTTTAATCCATTTTAATAAAACAAACTATAAACAAATAATAACATAAATAACATTGCTATAATATCAAATCTACTGAAACAAACGATCAATAATAAGTTGATGGTTAAAATTTTTCAAACAAAAGTAATTATATTTAAAAGGATAATTCTAATAGACCTAAAATGTTGATGTGCATAATTAGAAGTAGGTTTTGTCTAATTCTTTTAGCACAACCCAAATGAAGAATACAAAGGAAGTAAAGGTTCTTGTTGCAACCTTTATGATGGATCCATCCATAACTCCTCACTTGACGCAAACATGAATTCTCATTTAATGGGTTTGACAAATTAATGTGATTATGGAACTCTTAGGTTGTGTTATTATAATTCTTGTTAAGACTTAACTCTTAACAAGAATTATATTGTGGACTCTTTTAGAGTCTTCATCATAATCATGTGGCTAACTATTTTTCCCTACGGGTGCTGATGTGGCATCCTTTCGAATTATGGTGGCCAAAACAATAAAGTCAACTTTTGAGTGACATAACTTTTGCCTACAGATCTTGATTGAGACTATTTTTGCATCGTTGGAAAGGTCTTTGTGTGTAGAATATGAAAACAAGGTGTGGTGCTAATGCAATAAGGTTTCACCTCCAAAAAATGTCGTTTAATGCTTCAAAATGCCCCCAAAAGATCTTAGACCCCAATTGCCAAATTGGGTCTCGTTGATAAAAATGTTAATGTGAGTTGATTCATCTATTTTTTCCATTCTAAAAGCATAAAACAATCCAAACTTTGAAACGAGAACTATAAATTTAAAACGGGAACTCTGACAAAAAAACCCCAAAAAAACATAAAAAACAGTGCTAAAAATGAAAAGTGTGTATATTGGAACGATGGTTTTTTTTAGATTCAATTTTGAACATGTTTTAAAAATGGCAATGAAAACGAATTTTTCGTGCAAAAATTATGCAAAAAAACACCCTGAAAACGAAAAGTGTTGATACTGGAATGATGGGTTTTTTTAAGGTCAATTTTCAACATTTTAAAAAAATGTTAGTAAAACCGAATTTTTATGTGCAAAAAAATTGTTGTTTTTTACAAAAAAACACATTAATGTTTTTGGTAGAATACCATTTTTCTTTCCTTAGTATAAATTCAGCGTGTTTTAGTAATGACGATAAGGATAAAATATTGAGCTGTGAAACACATTAAAATTCTATTAGTTTTCATCCATGTTGTTAAACATAAAATAACATCACACTAAAGATCGTTAAAATTCTAGTTGTTTTCAACCATAATATTAAAGATACAAAAAAATTTGGCAAATTTTCAACCATAAAATTAAAAAACCATGACATTATGAACAAATTACATGACTAAATTAATCAAAATGTCATTATTTGTAGATTGAATGGAACATACATTATGTTGCATTATAGAGATTCTAAACAATAAAAATCATCATAATTAAAACATATAATCCAACAACATAAAAATGACTCATAACCTCTGATTTAACACCATATGGAAATCAAATTTTTTATTTCAAGATACGATGCAAACATCAGTTATATAAACTGTCTTAGACAATTTTTCAAAATCACTCATATTTTCTTGCACACCATTAGAATTCACATCTTCAGATGAATCACTGGATGCAAATGAAGATGTTCCATATTCTTTTCTTTCATCAACTAGTGCCCCATGTGAGTCCACATGCATGCCCACCATTTCAGGTTTCAAAATTCTTCTGGATCTACGACTAGTTTCAGCAGACTCCCATCTCAACATTGTTCCTTATGGTAACAATCTTTTCAGAATCTCTATCGTCTTGAAGCGAAGAGTTATTCTCTTTGTTAAATTGAAGTCATAAACAAGTATGTCAACATCCTCCAATTTTAAGAGGTTTGTGTGGCAACGATTTATATTTGTACCTTTTCTTTTTCTCTTTCCGCCAATTTTTTTTTATCAACTACCATCTTAGACTTATACACACCATTGAATGGGTGTGTATTTGTGGCATATAATGTACTTCAATCCCTGTAACATCTTCATTTTATGTAAATACCTTTATAACCTTAGCAACCCAAAATGGATAACCATTGGGATCTCCATCTGTTAGCACTGTGATCATGCAACTCTCCTTAATAACCTGTATTGAACCCCTGTAAAGGTCTTCCATGGCTTCACGTTATGCACGAGAGCTTCTGGAACCAATATACATATCTCTTTCCCCCCCCTGTGAAGAATTAATAATATCTTGAGATTGTTGCTATTCAACAATGTTTCTTTCCTCATGTTCATTTGACACATTTTGTGGCCAAATAAATGGATTTTTCTAAGGTATATCTTCATTTGTTGTTCTTGAAATGATATCACTTTGATTATTGAAAATGACTCTTACCAAACTGAATCAACAATGTCAGAGTACTCATATGTATATCTAATACAATTTTTAATTTCTTTTAGGCAATTTGAATAATTTATATATCTATTCTATCTGCGTGCATCATGAACTTCACCAACTGATTGTAATAACAATATTTTTGATGCAAATATTGGATGATCTGGAATGAACTTCAAAAATTCCAAACCTGATGACGATGCCCATTCTGCAGTATTGGAATACTTTTTGCCTCATATTAGTGTTTTCCCATCAATTTTTTTTGATACGAAATTGATGTTGGAAGCTAATGTTATTAAGTTGTTCAATGCATTTCTCCTCACCATGCGATCCTAGAATAAACCTTCGTATCTCAACAGATTCTTCCAACACATCAAAAGTAGGCTCTGGCATGTATGATTTCTTAATACATTCAATTAATAATGACAGACTCCTAACTTCATTCCTCCTCAATGTGACTGAAAAACGACTGAACATCTGATCAATATGGTCATGAGTGTGCCCAACAAGAAGGAAACCAACCATTACCTTTGAAAAATTCTCAATTCAACAAGCATGTTTAGATATCCAAAAATAACCTGATTTTTGTTTTCACGACAAGTGTTATCCAATTGTAGATACAAAACTTCAGGAAGATTACCAGATCAATGAGAAAGCACGTCATGAATTATGGTTATTGTCAGATTTGCATCATTATGAATATTTGGAGTTGTGAAGTACACCCTTGGCAACATTTTCCCATTGAAGACCATACAACCGACCAAGTGATACTTAATAAAATTTTCCTCCTCTAAATTTCTGGGTGTGCGAACAAAATGTGGTAAAAGTGTTTTCTTCTGGTCCATATGATCAATTATCAAACCCAAATATTTATTCGGATTATCATAACACTTCTTTCGATGCTTGTACAACTTTTTTCCTTTCACTTGTTTGTTGTTTGCAATGCTCTTGAAGTTCTTTGTCAGTGGAATCTACACAACATAAAAGAAAGTCATTAAGAAATACGTTTTCATAATTGATGACTACAATTTTAAAAGTTAAAGTTATGAATGCTTACCTCTTTCTGACCCTTCACATTTATCCCTTTTTGATTTAAGAGAAACACATGTACTGCAAATCCCCATCCTTGTCTTCTTAGTAATATAGACATTGTTGAATTCTTTCTTCCATACCTTCACAGAATATTGATATGTAATAAACCGAGCATGTCCCTCAGAGCCTTCTGCATATTCTTTGTACAAGCTGTAGATTTCTCGTCTTGAAAAATTATCTGGATTATGTATTGTCTCTCTATTTTGGCATACACTCTCCATGTTTTGAAAATAAATCTTTCATCCATGACATTGCAGTATTTGATAATGGCCCAAACTGTCGTTTATGATGTACTTCTGAATAAAATGTGGGATCCTTTTTCAAATTTTCTTGGATTCTTGAGAGACGAAAATTACCCATCGAATGAAACATTTTGAAAGCTTTTCTACAGATAAATAAAGACCCAATATGATAATCATAACTTGACAATGTAGATTGCATGCACTCAACTAAATATGAATTTTGCATGCTTTAGTTTATTGAGAAATATCTCTTCCTTTTTCTCTAATGAAAATTTGAAATCCATATGTTTCAAGCAATCATTTTGACAACATTCACTTGAAATGAGAGCACTGATAGAACTTCTTGTCATATATTCTACTTTACCCCTTGTATAACTAGAACATCTTGGATTGATACGAAAAAATCTGCGCCTACTCATCGATACAATATTTCTTGGCAACATCTCCATCATTGGATCATCATTTATATAATCATTTTCATCATCATTCTAAGGACTGTTATCCTCACTATGATCAACTGTGCTTTTGAAACACTGACTTGGAGGATATTCTTCATCTTCCCCTTCTTCAGAGCTACTGTCATACTCTTTAGAATTAGGAGTAAATGGAAAATTTGACTCGTTTATTGGATATTCTTCCTCATGTACATTGTTAGTGCTGCTCTCATAGTCCATAGAATTAAGACTACGTCGAAAATGTGACTTTTTACTTACTGAAAATTCTACATCCTGTCCTTTGTCACTGCTACTCTCATAGTCCTTAGGATTAGGATTAAGTGCTTCATCCTGTCCTTCATCACTACTGCTCTCATAGTCCTTAGGATTGTGACTAAATGAAAATTGCGACTCTTTATTTATTTGAAAATCTTCATCATGTTCTTCATCACTACTGCTCTCATAGTCCATAGGATTAGGACTCAGTGGATACTATGACACTATTCATTTGAAATTCTTCATCATGTTTTTCATCACTGTTGCTTTCATAGTCCATAGGATTAGGACTAAGTGGACATTGTGACACTGTATTCATTTGAAATTCTTCATCATGCTCTTCATCACTGCTGCCCTCATAGTCCATAGGATTAGGGCTAAGTGGACACCGTGACACTTCATTCTTTTGAAATTCTTCATCATGTTCTTCATCATTGCTACTTTCATAATCCATAAGATTAGGACTAAGTGGACACTGTGACACTCTATTTAGTTGAAATTCTTCATCATGCTCTTCATCACTATTGCTCTCATAGTCCATAGGATTAGGACTAAGTGGACACCGTGACACTCCATTCTTTTGAAATTCTTCATCATGGTCATCATCAATGCTGCTCTCATATTCCATAGGATTAGGATTGAGTGGACATTGTGACACTCCATTCTTTTGAAATTCATCATCATGCTCTTCATCACTGTTTCTCTCATCGTCCATAGGATTAGGATTAAGTGGACACCGTGACACTTCATTTTTTTGAAATTCGTCATCATGTTCTTCATCACTGTGGCTCTCATAGTCCATAGGACTAGGACTAAGTGGACATCGTGACACTCCATTCTTTTGAAATTATTCATCATGCTCTTCATCACTGTTGCTTTCATAATCCATATGATTAGGACTAAATGGAAACCATGGCCCTTTATTTATTTAAAATTCTTTATCCCGTCTTTCATCAGTGCTGCTTTCATAGTCCTTAGGATTAGGACTAAGTGGAAGAATTGACTCTCTATTCATAGTGGAAGAATTTCTGTTATATTCATCAATATGAATAGAGTTGTTACGCGACGAAGATGTTGATGCTTCACAAAGCGAAACTTCACTATCAGAAGAATCCATGCATTTCAGATAAAAGAGGTTGAATGATACAAATGCAGACTCTTCTAGTGATAATATATAGCTTAAAGAATGAAATTTCCCCTCCAAAATTTTTCGCCAAAATTTTTCCCTCCAAAAATTTCGTTTCATGTATTTTCCTCCATCATTTTTTTCTACAATTTATTGAAAAATTTTAACTATTTTTTTTTTTTTTATTTTTTATTTTTATTTTTTTTTTTTTTATGAAATAAATATTTAAAATTAAAATTGTAAACTAAATCTTTTACCTAAATTAATTTATTATTTAAACTATATAATATTTACTAAACAATTGAATGTTGTTGTTGTTGTTGTTTTTTTTTAACCTTCTAAAACAAATGAATGCCACATTCACCGTGTTGTAAAACAATTCTATAATGTTCGCTTTATCATAGTTTCCTATATCGCCATAACAAAATTAACATGTTTAAATTTATAAATATAAATTAATTCCACATTAACCGTACAGCAAAAACAATTCCGTAATTTCCCTTATATAATACATTTCATTATCACTATTCCTCACATCACATTAAGGTTTTCCGAGGTTCGTTAAAAGACTTGGAGCGAATTTGTGGAGCAGCTACATTGTTATCAACAACATATTCAATGGAAGATTATCACATTTGAAAAGTTAGTTAATTTTTCTACTGTGCAAATTTAAAAATTAAATAAGTTTAATGAAATTTAAATTTTTTTAGAAGTTAAAAATTTGTGGGACAGATTTACCCACTATGTCAGCAGTGGGTGTGGTGGGCCGATCATGCTCTCGGCAGCACAACAGGCTTGTGAGTGAGAGGCGGGCGGGGCTCAGCACCCTGCTCCACCTTGGCGGTCCAACGGCCAGCCGGAGCGGCGTGCCATTGGGCTGCACCGGTGGTGGGTCGTTGGGCTACCGGGGTACCCCGATGGTCCAATGGTCAGCCCATCGGGGGGCTGACTGCTAGCCCTTCGCCCCACCCCGAAGGCCCAATAACCAGTCGGAGTGGGGTGGGGGGGCTGGCGCTGCTAGGGTTGGCTGGGGTGGGGTGGGGCGTGGGGCCGGGTGGGGCTGGAGTGGGGAGGGGTGGCGGCTGTTGGGCCGCCAGGGTGGGTTAAGGGGGTTGGGCCCAACTGCGATTTCCGGGGTGGGGCAGCAAGGCGCTGCATTTTTTAAATTATATATATATATATATATATATATATATATATATATATATATATTGAAATTGTTATGTTTTACAAAATTAATTATCATTTATCGTTTTGTTTGTTAATTTAAGCTATTATTTTTTTATAATTCACTGATTTATATGTGTCTTTTTTCTTCAAGAAAATGACATCAAACAAGATTTTTGTGAATATTTCTGGACCAAACACTGTTAAAGGCAGATCTTCAAAAAACACTATTGGACGAACCAAACCTACGCTGATAGCTACAAATCTTTCAAGTGCCTCAAACGATAAGAAGATTATTTCATACTAGAAGAAATCAAAAGAAGTGAAACTTCCAGCAAATATCTGGTATGTGAAAGAAAGAGAAAGCCAAGATGCGAAGATATATCTATATGTTTATATATCTAACGATAATGGAATTTATGAGGTGCTGAGAAAGGTCATAGACATGTGTTCGGTACTAGACAGTGAAGTTGTTTACATACTTACAAAACCCCCCAAGTTACATGAATGGATTAAATATCAATTATCATATTCATTGTACGACACGAGAGAGGTATCTAAAAAGTTGGGTAAACAAATCGTAAATGAGATGAAATAAAATATCGTAAGTATTGTTATTTATATTTGTGTTTTGTGTTCTTGTAACTGTCTCGTTATATTTTTATAACTTTGTTTTTATTGACATATAATATTTTGTTTGGAAGAATTTTGTTGAAAGTGGTTCAATTATGTTGGGAGACATTCATTTCATAGAGCATGATATTATGAACATTGTCAGCAGTTTCTACTCAGTGTCAGAAAAAAATATGGCAAATAAGCAAAATGTAGTAATTCATGATGCTACAAAACTATATCCAAGGGATCAGAAAAAAATGCCTCTAATGGATAAATCTAACAAAGGTAGACATGTTACTTTTGAAGATGAGGCAATTGACTCTGACACTGAAGAATATGTTGTCGTTATTGAGGATGACATTGGTACTGATTTTAGAAAGGAGAAGAGCTGTAAAAGACCAAAAGTAACAATGCCCAAGAATAAATTTGTTCTAGTTAATGATGAAAATGTTACGAGGAAGAAAAGTAAATTTGAACATTTTGAAGTAGTCTTTACCAACAGTGAAGATCCTAGTGAAACTTCAAGAGAAAGCAGCGAAATCATTACACTAGGCGCTGATTTAGAGGATGACATTATTAAAACAAAACAAAATGCCATTTGACAAAACTCGACAAAGAGAAACTTAATTGAGGGTGGTCGTACATTTCAGCTTAATGTGAGACAAATCTATAAGGCAAGTGAAGGACAATGTAAATATCAAATCAGAAAGCCACACCACCTGCATGTTCACAACTTGAAGATATTGATGAGGTACAATCCATATGCTCATGTGGTTAATTATGTGCTTCTTGTTGATCCAGTTCAAGTTCCCAACAAAGAAGTTGTTATGAAACCATGTCACAAAAAGATAGAAAAAATAGATCAATGCCTTAAAATTCAACCTCTTCAAGGGGGCAACCTCATTTACATTACAAAAATGAAGAATTTTTGAATGATTCAAATGACAAAGCCTCCTTTCTATATATAGGAGTCTAAGGGGTCACAATATAACCATGACGACTTAACAATAATAATATAAAGGCACAAAAATAACAATAGAGGGATTTTATGGGGCACAATAATAACAATATGGGGACAATAGGGGCACAAAAATAATAATAAGGGATACAATGACAATAGTAATGGGGGAATCACTAGTATTATAGGGACCTAACATGCCCCTCTCTTTCAAAAAAGTGTTGTCCTCAACGCTTGAGTAGTTCTTGTTTCTTTGAATGCTTCAGGTTCCAATATGATTTTTCCTTCCTCATCAAGTTCTGGAAATATTGTTTGAACTTTATTTTGTTGGAAAACCAAACATTCCGGCACAAACTTTTGAATATCTGATTTAAGGCCATCCCAAAAAAAATCCTTCTTAACCCTATGATAGGTTTTTAGAAATCCTGAGTGCCCTCCTAAGGGAGAGGTGTGCAATTCCCTAAGAATCTTTTGTTTGAGTTGGGAATTCTTACATAGGTATAATCGATCCTTGTACCATAACGAATCATTTCTCAAGCTAAATGTATCAGATGTACTGGGATCTTGTTATATCTTTTGAATGAGTTCCCAAACTTCCTCGTCATTCTTCCATTCATCCCTTGCTTCATTTATCCAATCTGGTTGGATAATAGAAATGGCGCAAATAAATGCTTCCACATCCTCATGTGCATTGTCAGTGCTGCTCTCATAGTCCATAGAATTAGGACTACGTCAAAAATGTCACTGTTTACTTACTGAAAATTATACATCTTGTCCTTTGTCACTGCTACTCTCATAGTCCTTAGGATTAGGATTAAGTGCTTCATCCTGTCCCTCATCACTACTGCTCTCATAGTCCTTAGGATTAAGACTAAGTGGAAAATGCGACTCTATTTATTTGAAAATATTCATCATGTTCTTCATCACTACTGCTCTCATAGTCCATAAGATTAGGACTAAGTGGACACCATGACACTGTTCGTTTGAAATTATTCATCATGTTTTTCATCATTGCTGCTTTCATAGTCCATAGGATTATGACTAAGTGGACACTGTGACACTCTATTCATTTGAAATTCTTCATCATGCTCTTCATCACTGCTGCCTTCACAGTCCATAGGATTAGGACTAAGTGGACACCGTGACACTTCATTCTTTTGAAATTCTTCATCATGTTCTTCTTTCATAATCCATAGGATTAGGACTAAGTGGACACCGTGACACTCTATTCAGTTGAAATTCTTCATCATGCTCTTCATCACTGTTGCTTTCATAGTCCATAGGATTAGGACTAACTGGACATCGTGACACTCAATTCTTTTGAAATTCTTAATCATGCTCTTCATCAATGTTGCTCTCATATTCCATAGCATTAGGACTAAGTGGACATTGTGACACTCCATTCGTTTGAAATTCATCATCATGCTCTTCATCATTGTTTCTCTCATCGTCCATAGGATTAAGACTAAGTGGACACCGTGACACTCCATTTTTTTGAAATTCGTTATCATGTTCTTCATCATTGTTGCTCTCATAGTCCATAGGATTAGGACTAAGTGGAAACCACGACACTCCATTCTTTTGAAATTCTTCATCATGCTCTTCATCACTGTTGCTCTCATAATCCATAGGATTAGGACTAAGTAGAAACCATGACCCTTTATTTATTTAAAATTCTTTATACCGTCTTTCATCAGTGTTGCTCTCATAGTCCTTAGGATTAGGACTAAGTGGAATAATTGACTCTCTATTCATAGTGGAAGAATTTCTGTTATATTCATCAATATGAACAGAGTTGTTACGCGATGAAGATGTTGATGCTTCATAAAGCGAAACTTCACTATCAGAAGAATCCATTCATTTCAAATAGAAGAGGTTGAATGATACAAATGCAAACTCTCCTAATGATAATATATAGCTTAAAGAATGAAATTTCCCCTCCAAAAATTTCCACCAAATTTTTTCCCTCCAAAAATTTTCTTCTACAATTTATTGAAAAATTTTAACTATTCTTTTTTTTTTTAATGAAATAAATCTTTAAAATTAAAATTTTAAACTAAATATTTTACCTAAATTAATTTATTACTTAAACTATATAATATTTACTAAACAATTGAATGTTTTTTTTTTTTTTTACCTTCTAAAACAAATTAATCCCACATTCACCGTGCTGTAAAACAATTCTATACTGTTTGCTTTATCATAGTTTCCTATATCACCATAACAAAATTAACATGTTTAAATCTATAAAAACAAATTAATTCCACATTAACCGTACGGTAAAACAATTCCGTAATTTTCCCTATATAATAAATTTCGTTATTACTATTACTCACACCACATCAAGGTTTTCTGAGGTTTGTTAAAAGACTTGGAGCGAATTTGTGGAGCAACTACACTGCTATCAACAACATATTCAACGGAGGATTATCACATTTGAAAGGTTAGTTAATTTTTCTGAAGTGCAAATTTTAAAATTAAATAAGTTTAATGAAATTTAAATTTTTTTAGAAGTTAAAATTTGTGGGACAGATTTACCCACTACGTCTGCAGTGGGCATGGTGGGCCCGATCATGCTCCCTGTGGTTCAACGAGCCCGTGAGTGAGGGGCGGGAGGGGAGGCTGGCTGCTTAGCACCTCGCCCCACCCCGGTGGCCCAATCGCTAGCCGGGGCGGCGTGCCGTTGGGCCGCCCCGATGGCGGGTCGTTGCGCTGTCGGGGTGGGGCGGAGGCCAGCCTGACGGCCCAACGGTTGGCCCATCGAGGGGCTTACTGTTAGCCCTTTGCCCCACCTCGGAGGCCCAACAACCCGCCGAGGTGGGGCGGGGGGGCTGGTGCCATCGGGGTTGGCCGGGGTGGGGTGGAGTGCGAGGCCGAGTGGGGCTGGAGTGGGGAGGGGGTGTGGTGTTGGGTCGCTAGGGTGGGGTAAGGGGGCTGGGCCCAACTGCCGGCCCAGGTGGCTGGCCGATTTTCGGGGTGGTGCAACAAGGCGCTATATCTTTTAAATTTCTTTTATATATATTTAAATTGTTATGTTTTACAAAATTAATTATCATTTATTGTTTTGTTGTTAATTTAAGCTATTATTTTTTTGTAATTTAATGATTTATATGTGTCTTTCTTTCTTCAGGAAAATGGCATCAAACAATATTTCTGTGAATCTTTCTGGACCAAACACTGTTAAAGGCAGATCTTCAAAAAACACTGGTGAACAAACCAAACTTGAGCTGATAGCTACAAATCTTTGAAGTGCCTCAAACGATAAGAAGATGATTTCATACTGGAAGAAATCAAAAGAAGTAAAAATTCTAGCAAATATCTGGTATGTGAAAGAAAGAGAAAGCTAAGATGTGCAAATATATCTATATGTTTATATATATCTAATGATAATGGAATTTATGAGGTTCTGGGAAAGGTCATAGACATGTGTTCGGTACTAGACAGTGAAGTTGTTTACATACTTACAAAACCCCCCAAGTCACATGAAAGGATTAAATACCAATTATCATATTCATTGTACGACATGAGAGAGGTATCTACAAATTTGGGTAAACAAATCGTAAATGAGATGAAACAAAATATCGTAAGTATTGTTATTTATATTTGTGTTTTGCGTTCTTGTAACTGTCTCATTATATTTTTATAACTTTGTTTTTATTGACATATAATATTTTGTTTGGAATAATTTTGTTGAAAGTTGTTCAATTATGTTAGGAGACATTCATTTCATAGAGCATGATATTATGAACATTGTCAGCAGTTTCTACTCAGTGTCAAAAGAAGATATGGCAAACAAACAAAATGTAGTAATTCATGATGCTACAAAACTACATCCAACGGATCAGAAAAAAATGTCTCTAGTGGATAAATCTAACAAAGGTAGACATATTACTTTTGAAGATGAGGAAGTTGACGTTGACATTGAAGAATATGTTGTTGTTACCGAGGATGACATTGGAACTGATTTTATAAAGGAGAAGAGCCATAAAAGGCCAAAAGTAACAATGCCCAAGAATAAATTTATTCTAGTTAATGATGAGAATGTTATGAGTAAGAAAAGTAAAGTTGAACATTCTGAAGTAGTCTTTACCAACAGTTAAGATCCTAGTGAAACTTCAAGAGAAAGCAGAGAAATCATTACACTAGGCGCTGATTTAGAGGATGGCATTATTAAAACAAAACAAAATTCCATTTGACAAAACTTAACAAAGAGACTTAATTGAGGGTGGTTGTACATTTCAGCTTAATGTGAGACAAATCTATAAGGCAAGTGAAGGACAATGTAAATATCAAATCAGAAAGCCACACCACCTGTATGTTCACAACTTGAAGACATTGATGAGGTACAATCCATATGCTCATGTGGTTAATTATGTGCTTCTTGTTGGTCCAGTTCAAGTTCCCAACAAAGAAGCTGTTATGAAACCAGGTCACAAAAAGATAGAAAAGATAGATCAACGCCTTAGAATTCAACCTCTTTGAGGGGGCAACCTCCTTTATATTACACAAATGAAAAATTCTTGAATGATTCAAATGACAAAACCTCCTTTCTATATATAGGAGTCTAAGGGGTCACAATATAACCATGACGACCTAACAATAATAATATAAAGGCACAAAAATAACAATAGAGAGATTCTATGGGGCACAATAATAACAATATGGGGACAATAGGGGCATAAAAATAATAATAAGGGATACAATGACAATAGTAATGGGGAAATCACTAGTATTATAGGGACCTAACATGCTCCTCTCCTTCAAAAAAGTGTTGTCCTCAACGCTTGAGTAGTTCTTGTTTCTTTGACTGCTTTAGGTTCCAATATGATTTTTCCTTCCTCATCAAGTTCTGGCAATATTGTTTGAACTTTATTTTGTTGGAAAACCAAACATTCTGCCACAAACTTTTGAATATCCGATTTAAGGCCATCCCAAAAAAATCCTTCTTAACCCTATGGTAGGTTTTTAGAAATCCTGAGTGCCCTCCTAAGGGAGAGGTGTACAATTCCCTAAGAATCTTTTGTTTGAGTTGGGAATTATTACATAGGTATAACCAATCCTTGTACCATAGCGAATCATTTCTCAAGCTAAATGTATCAGATGTACTGGGATCTTGTTGTATCTTTTGAATGAGTGCCCACACTTTCTTGTCATTCTTCAATTCATCCCTTGCTTCATTTATCCAATCTGGTTGGATAATAGAAATGACGCAAATAAATGCTTCCACATCCTCATCCTTTCTTGAGAGTGCATCTGTCACAACATTTTGCTTCCCTTTTTTGTAGATGATTTCAAAGTCATAACCCAACATCTTTGTGACCCATTTTTGCTGCTCTTTTGAAGATAATCTTTGTTCTAAAAAGTATTTGAGACTATCATGATCTGTTTTTACCATGAAGTGTCTTCCCATTAGGTAGGGTTGCCATTTCTTAAGTGAATATAGTATTGCCAACATTTCCTTCTCATAAATAGCTTTGTGTAAATACTTTCCTTTGATTGGATGACTTTTGAAAGCAATGAGTCTTTCTTCTTGCATTAAAACAACACCAAACAGGTCATCGTGGAATTTTCGCTATAACTTTTTTTTTTGCGACGTTTCAAAAGCTAAAAAAACCCATTTGAGATGAAATTGCGAAGAACCTCGAGTCCGAATTTTAGTTTTTGTCTTGCTATATTTTTGGAGATATGATTTGAGGAAGTTAGGGTTTTTTGCAAGCTCCAGAATTTCATCTAAAACAGGTCATTATGGAATTTTCGCTACAACTCGTTCACTACGAAGTTTCAGAAGTTAAAAAAAAAACCATTTGAGAAGAAATCGGTTTGAACCTCGGCTCCGAATTTCTGATCCTGTCTCACTATATTTCCGGAGATATAATTTGAGGAAGTTAGGGTTTTTGTAGACCCTCGAATTACATTCCAAACAAGTCACCTTGGGAAAATCGTCATAACTTTCGCTTTGATACCAAATGTTATAAAACCAGTTCACAAAATATAGAAAAGATAGATCAACGCCTTATAATTCAGCCTCTTCGAGGGCGAAACCTCCATTACATTACACAAATGAACAATTCTTGGATGATTCAAATGACAAAACCTCCTTTCTATATATATGAGTCTAAGGGGTCACAATATAGCCAAGCTGACCTAACAATAATAATACAAAGGCACAAAAATAACAATAGAGGGATTCTATGGGGCACAATAATAGCAATATGGGGACAATAGGTGCACAACAATAATAATAAGGGATACAACGACAATAGTAATGGGGGAATCGCTAGTATTATAGTGACCTAACAAAAGCATTTGATAAGTCAAAATGTTTTGAATACAATTATTATGTGCTTGGGGGGAACCATTCTGTAGAAGCTCAAAGACAATTGATGGGGCAATATCCCAATAACCCATGTTTTGAAACAATGAAATGTATCATTTATGCTGGTTTATCAGATATATAAACAAAGTTAGTGGCATGAAATCATAATTCAGATAATGAATACAGGATGTCTATGACTTTCATCCAAAGGGTTAGATTTATTCATAGTGAATTTGAAGAAAAATGTGGTGGGGATAAGATAAATGTTACTGTAGATTTCCGAAAGGAATTTTGTATGGAAATAGGCTATCAAATTGAGGAGAAAATCAATTCAAAGGCAATAGAGTAAATAGTGATTTATTCAGAGGTATTGATAACATTTTCCAGTTGGCATTTAGAACTGGAGAGATATGGGAATTGATTAATGAGATTTTTAGCATGTGGGAGAACATTGATATTAAAAACCAAAAGGTCAAAAGGTCTAAATCATTGATATGTAGCAATAGTAAATCAGGTTCTGAAATGAAGTAGCTTCTAGAAGATATGACTATCACACCTTGGAGAGCATTGGAAGGAGTAAATGATGAAAAACTTGTCAAAGCAATATTATTTCGTGTGAGGTCAGGGGAAGTATCATTGGAGGAAATGTCTGAGGAATTTCAAAAGTAAGTTTGTTGAATTATTTTTACTTATTTCTAGATTATAATTTTCTTTTAAATATAACATATTGTTATTGGTAGTGTTTGTTATACATATCATTATATTAAATTTTTTTACTTTATCTATGCAGTCACAAAGTTTACATGAAAATACAAGAACAAATGGTTAAATTGTTGAATGAAGATAGTTGGGATGATGTTGTACGCAACTATCCAGATTCAAGTTCTACATCAACATTAATTAATTATATATATATATATATATATATATAATTATTATTTTTTTTTATTTTTTTTTTTTTTTATTTTTTTTTTATTTTTTATTTTTTTATCTTGCATTTAAAAATGTATGTTGATTTATACATTCATTTTTATTCATCTATATACTATTTTTATTTTATAACTTACACATATATTTTTTTATTATTAAAGATGAGGAAGGGTGCAAATGGAGCACCAAATAGTTTCAAAACCTTTATTGAAAAAATTAAGATCGAAAGACTGAAGAAGCAACGTCTTAAGAATGTTGAACTTGATCCAACTCTTACTCATTGCATTTGGAATCCGTTTCACACTATTCAATATCAAGTAATACAAGGCAACTGTGAAGACATTGCTAAACTCATACGTAAAAGAGATTATGCCCTAGTTATTGCAGATATTCCCCATGGTTTCAATATACCAAACATTGACTATGATAGTGACCCTTATACTTATTAAGCGCTTAGTAAAGTGGTTGCAGGATTTCTAGAAGTCACATTATCACCATTATGGAGATTTGTGACATTTCATTCAGACACACAATTGACAATGTTATTGTCAAGCTTCAAGGGGAAAACAAACTCGAGGGTGCAACTTACATGATAAGACGTTGAAAATGTATATTTGATTAATGTTAAAAAAATAATTTATATACAAGTTAATTGAACTTTTACTATTTCATGTTATAGGCAAAAGTCAAATTTTCTTAACCGTGAAGATCAACCATTTATAAATGATTGTGAGTTCATCCATATTGATAGTTGGGCAACAGATGATAGCTATATGTCTATGATTTTTAATTGGGTAGATGGAAAGAGTCATAGCCAAGTACTGGCTTATGATACTGTTGTGAAAAAACTAACATATGAAGACAAAGAAACAAAAGGAGAGATATTTAACATTTATCAAAAACCACAGTTATTGATTAACTATCTTATAGGCATTTGTTCAAATGAAGGAGATTGGGTTCTGGATTTATTTTCTTGCTCAGGTAAGTTTTATTATATTGAATTGAATTTCAATATCTTATTTTTTAATTTATATGCTATTGTACTAATTTACTTCATTATTTATTTTGTGCTTGATAATTAGGTACGCATGTTGCTTTCAAAAAGGAAGAAATTGCATTGCCATTGAAAAAGATCCAATACAGTGCAATTTTATTCAGCAAAGAATTAATGCTTTTCAATTTCTTTTAGATGCAATGCAAGAAAATGGGTTGAAGCAAGGGGACTTTAGTGAATCACGTGTGGCAGAAAAGGCAAAGGAACCCCAACCACCATTACATGGAATGATTGGAAAGACATACATTGAGAGATTCACAGACATCAAAGATCCATTAGAAGAGGAAAATTAGAAAAATGAAGCAGAAAATATTGTGGAAGAAGATAATGATGAAACTCTATAGGATGAAAAGTTTGGATTCCATGATATTGTTGATTAAATTTAAGTTATGCTTGGAAATCAAGCTCATTTTTTGTAACTATTAATGAGTTATACTTGAACTATTTTGACTTTGACATAAGCATTCAATTAATGTTTTTATGTGTTGAATATTTGTATTATGTGATTTTCGCATTAATTTTTATGTTAATCATTATTTTTTGAAAAAAACAGTTATTATTATTATTTTTTGACATGAAATTCATAGAAAAAACTATTATTTAACCAGTTTTAGTTAAAATTTTGCTATAAAAATTGTGATTTTGACATGTCTTTTCTAGCAAAAAATTACAAAAATTGATCAAAATGTGTAATTTTTTAGTTTTATTTATGTGAAAATGGTTATTTTTATGTCAATTGTTAAAAATTATTGTTTTTTAGAGACAATTATTTCATGCGCATTGAAAAATTAATTAACGATGTATAAATATGTAGAATATCGAAAATTCAAAATATTGACCTTCTTTTTTAAATATGCAAAACAATAAAAACCTCACTACAAAAGAAAAAATTAAATAAAAACAAAAAAATATGAAGTAGAAGACCACCTCAAAAATTTTAAATTTAGAAAATAATTATTTACATTTCATACATTAGAAAATTTAAAGTAAAAAAATAGGTCTTTTAAAAAAAGGGCCTAATGCAGAATCACTATTTTTTTTAAATCAACATGCAAATCACTAACATTCTAAAATGTGATGTGAATAAATAAATTTAAAGTGCCAAAAACTCTGCTCTAAAAAAAAATATGTGTGTTCTGCATCACCCCTTTTCAAAATCGGGTCACTTTTTTGCTATCTCTACGAAATGGGTAACAATATCAATTCCCATTTCAAAGTTTACATTGTTACAAAGATATATGAAAACCAATATAATGATCTAATCTTGATCACACCTCCCCATTTTGGGAGGTTTTTGGTCCCCAAAAGATTCTACTTAATGAGGTGAGGAATTTTCTATTCCACCTCTTTGGTGTACCATTTAGACTTCCCTAGAAGTTGTCATTTCAACCCAATATGCCAATGGTCATGTTACCATTGTCTTGTAGTTCTGGACCTTTTCTACAAAATTGTATCCTCTATCAACTCTACCTGAGTATTTGGTGCCAAATCCTCTACAGAAGGAAAGACTTATTCCTCGTCTTGATCTAACTTGGATGACTCATAGAGTTTCAGATTCTCTACATTCACAACTGAGTAAATACACATGTATAGGGGTAGACTTAGTCTATAAGCGATATCTCCCGGTTCTTCCGGTATTTCAAAGTGACCATACCACAAAGCCTTGATTTTCTTATCAGGAACCTATATCGTTTCCTTATTCAATTGTAACCATACTATGTCTCCCACCTTGAATGACTTCATTATTTTGTGTTGATCATTCTAGACCTTGTATTATTCTTGTGACTTTTGAAGTGTATCCTCTAGCCGTATATGGATTTTCTTGATATTTTCTACAAATTTTTCATCCCTCAAGGCATCCCTTGTAAGATCCTCTCTTACTCCTTGCTGGCCATATGCAATATCCAAAGGTGAAGGTCGAAATTATCTAAAAAAGGTTTCAAATGGGGAATTACTAGTAGAAGTGTGGATTGCTATATTATAAGAGTGTTGTATAAATACCATGTTTTCATTCCAAGTCTTCGGATGCTTTTGATTGTAACCCCTCAAAAGCTACACCAAAATCATGTTGACTACTTTTGTTTGCCCGTCTATCTAAGGATGGAATGTTGTAGACCTCTTTAACTTCGTGTCCATCTTCTCCTACAATGTAGTCCAAAATACATTGAGAAATCTCGTGTCCCTATCTGAAACAATGCTCCTTGGTATCTCAAAGTGCACACAAACCTATCTAATGAACGAGTTTGTTTCTTCTTGCTCGCTGATGGATTTTTTACAACACATTAAAAGACACATCTTGCTGAAGTTTTGAACTACCACAAACAAGTAGTCATTTCTATTCCTAATTGTTGGTAAACCTCCCACAAAGTCCATGGAAATGCTTTATTAAGGATGAATAAGTACAAGTAAGGGATGATATAGACCCTATATTATGTTACTAGGCTTGATGGTACAACAAAGCATGCATTCTCTTATGTACCTAGCTACATGTTCTTACATTTTGGGCCAATACACATACCTCTGCAAGTTGGCCACTGTCTTCCCTACACTGAATTTCCCTGCATCCTTAGAGGTGTGAGATTCTCTAATTAGTTGCAATCATTCATATTTAGGAACATATAACTTATCTATCATATATAGTAACTTTTCTTGGAGATGGTAGTCAACAATGTTGTCACCATCATGCACATGATTATGGCCTTGAAATTGTTCAAACACCTTTTTTAATTCCTAATCCTCTAAATATGACTCTATATGCATCATGGGTGAATGATTCCATGTATATCATAGTTCTTAAAATTTTGATCTTTGATGTGGGTGACCTTGAAAGTATGTCAGCCAACTTGTTTGTGTTGTCATTCTTATATTTGATCATTAAAGGAAACTATTGTAGAGACCCCACACTTGTAATGTCTGGTATGTGGTAGCTTACTCTGGGCCTACATGTATTGTAGTGGATGGTGATATGTGTGGATTACTATCTCCTTCCCCATCAGATGGAGCTTCCACTTCTTCATAGCTTGCACAAGGGAATAAAGCTGCTTGTCGTAGATAGGGTAGTTAAGAATTTTCACATGAAATACTTAAAAATGGTAGCATAAAGGCCATTTGCATCAAGACCACTCCTATAACATAACCGTTCACATTTATCTCCACTTTAGAGGGTTGTTGCAAGTTTGGTAATGCCAGAAATGATGCTTGATTGATCTTCTTCTTTACCTCCTCAAATGCCCCCTGCTGAAACTTTCCCCATTGGAAAGTCTTTCCACTTGTTATGGAATGGAGTGGTGTTGATACCGTTGAAAACGAGGTTATGAATTTCCTCAAGTACTGTGTTGCCCCAAAAAAAATCTTAAAGTCAAAAACATTAGTAGGCACCATCCATTTCATGATATCCTTTATCTTGGAAGGATTTATTTTCAGCTTTCTTCCATATATCACATACCTGAGATACACAAAATATTGTTGTGAAAACTCACACTTGATATTTGATAGTAACTGATGCTTCTTTAATGTCTCTAGCCCTTGTGTCAACTGTGAGATGTGCTCCTCCCAGATAGGACTATATACCAATATATCATCCAAATAGACAATAAAAAATGAATCTATAAAAGACATTCATTAACCTCATAAATGTAGCTTGTGCATTGCATAGGCCAAATGGCATGACTAACCACTCATATGAACCTTGCCTCGTTTTGAAGGCAATCTTCCAGGTATCTTCTTTGACTCAAACTTGGTGTTATTTAGACTTTAAGTCTAGTTTGGTGAAGTATTTTAGTTGCTGCAACTGATCCAACAAATCATCTATTTTGGGCAAGGGATACCTATTCTTGAGTGTAATTTTGTTCAATGCACTATAATCTCATCCTTTGGTACAATTATGATGAGTGACCCGCATGGTGATGTATTTAGTCAAATGACATATTGTTATAGTAGCTTCTACATTTGTTTCTTCACCTCACTTGCTTCTTAAAAAATTGTCGGTTCAAACCAATGTTTGGAAATGGGGAGTCTGACAATAATTGGATCTTGTGCTCCACTTCCTTCTTGGGTGGTATCACTCTAGGTTCCTCGAACACATCCTTGAATTCCTGTAGAAACTCTTCAAGTTGTTTATGTTTCTTAGTACACCCCTCCAGGGATGCCTTTTCCCTTATTAACTCTTCTATAGACTGATTTGATCTCAAAAAGCAGTAAAACAAACGTCTTGTTAGAATTGATTAGTTTCTTAGCTTGTTTTCCACTTATCAGCAAATCTTTTGACTTACTTTGGTGCACGTTGATGGTGAATGATTTTCCATCCTTGACGAATCAGTACTGGTTGGCTCTCCTCACGAAGATTGCTTCTCACATGTACATGTAGGGACTTCCAAACACCACTCCACATACATAAAAAGGAACTACATTTAGTTCTACTTCATCAATAAAATCAACACTCTTAGCAAATCTAATTTTGCATTGTTTTGTTATCTTTAACTTTGCATCCTTAGTTATCCATCCCAATGGATATGGGCTTGGATGATCATGACTTCCAAACCCAATTCATTGATTAGCTCTACTGCAATGAGATTCACCTACAGTCCTGAGTTAAACATAACATCAATCTTTGTCTTCTTGACCTATATCTTTATGTGGAAGATTCTAGTCATTTATTTTTGTTCCTATTGTTGAAGGCTACTTAGACTCACCTCCTTCTCCACTGACATGTAGATTATCTTCTCATCCATGTCTGAGCTACTTTCAACTTGGTTGCTCAAATTAGTGGCCATGATATTCTTCTTCTTATTATCTTTCATTTTGTTCTTCTGGTTAAGTTTTGGGTGCAAATTCTAACACTTCTCCTTTGTATGACTGTCAATCTTACAATGGTTACATTGGTTGTTTGGATCCTTGCACTAGTGTGTTGTGGTTGTCATCTTTCTATCTTTCCATCCTTTTCGCTTCTCCCCTCCTTACAAGTGTCCAAGTGCTCCTTCTATTTTGGTTCACTTGATTGCACTTAATTTTGGCCTATATTTTACAGGTATTGTGCCTGTACACAAGCCTCGTCCACCAATCTGGGCTTGAACATCATCACTTGCATCTATATATGGCTTTATATACCCCCTAGATACTTGAGGAGTACATCTAGATTGCCACATCTAAACAAATAAAAATTATGGGTTAACAAATTTGAATATTGGTTAGACTATAACATCAATTTTAAGGTTGGGACATTGTTTCCCCATACCTTGCATGAGGTAGTTTAGAGGGATATAATGGCTACAATTTAGATTATTGAGACCTTTGATTTTATGTGTACATAGATAAGTATCACAATCAACTATTGTATGTCTACCTATAATAGGACATAGAGATGTGTCAAGGAGACAAAAAACTAGTATTTAGATATATATAACAAGGAACCAAAGGCTACCATAGAGGCCACTGACATAATGAAATCAACAAACACAACATAGTAGTAGACCTACTTTTACTAAATATGGGAGTCAATGTCAAACACCTAAGAGGGGGTGTTGGACATGTGGAGGACCACATTTATAAAGGGCGTGTCTATGTACACAAAGCAAAGATAGTAGGGAGAAGAGTCAAACCACACTTGGTGATATGGATAACACCCAAATTATTTATGTAGTAGTGAACAAATGCCAAGCCATACTTCAATCCATTGTACTAGAAACATTACATAAGATTAATGGTGTTATTTTTTCAGTATTAATAGATCTAGAACAACATAGTATTAGAGTTTAAAGCCAAGAAAATTTATGTTATAGATAACGTAGAACATAAATGTTAGCATTATGGCTAATGTGTTGTAATTGATGTCAACCTAGATGTTAACTTGTCCATTATGTCATGGGTTTATCACACTTCTGTCACATCATGTCATTATGATTTTGTCACAATATGAAACTATTGGTATGCATGCAGAATTGATGTGCCTAGATGTGTCACGGATGGAGGATGTTTCCTAATCATTAGGAAAGGTATTACAAGTATCCTGAATATAACAAAGGTGTATTGATGATTTCGTATGAGTTGCAAAAGCTTGCACAAGGTCTGGATCAGTTGTAGGAGGATGGACAATGATTGGAGCTGCTTGAAGGTGAAGAAAACTAACAAGACATAAGTGGCTGATTGGAGAAGTTTTACTAAGGCTTATGAGGTGTTATTGAAGCCTTATCAAATATTGACAGGTCCCCCAGGTGTTGGGAAAGGCAAGGTAGAAGTTGGAGAAAATTTGAGCAAAGTTTGACAATGTTTTTTGGCTGATTTCAGGGCTTGGAGATAGGGTAATGCAAGTTTCATTTGTTGGAGGAGAATTAATCCCTAGGGTAACACATGTTGTGTGTTCAATACGTGAGCTATGATTCCCTTCCTGAAGGGGAGAGGTGTGTTACTTCCTGTAAGCGCAAAAAAATAAAAACTTTGGGTCCAACCATGTTTTTTCCCAAGGTAATCTTCTGGAAGTTCCATTTGATCCTGTCAAAGTCTTTTATCAACAAATCCCTGGGATTCACTCTTGGTATTGGAAAGGTATAGAGGTTATAAAAGGAGAAGAAGATTGAGCATCAAGTGTGTGCATTATTTGAGTTTCTAGTGAGTTGTCTCATATAGATGTGCACCATGGCGTAGAAGGAGGCTCAAATCTGTCCCTCAATGACATATCTGAAGGAGATTTGAAAGATATATTCAAAACTTGGCTTTTTGCCTGAAGATTCATTATTTTGATGAATATCTGAAGGGTTTAACATTTTTTTTTTTTTTATTTATTTATTTATTTTATTTATTTTTTTTTATTTTTTTTTCAGGTATGATTGTGAGAATGCAGAGAGCAGGGAAGAGACTATGTGTAGCATCTAACTGATTATAGTGTTTTGAGACCATTTTGCGGTGAATGTTAAAATATTTTGCAGAGTTGGAAAGGAATTTTGGATCTCTTCTTTTTTAATGTGAATGTATATGTTCTATGCTTGAGTTGACAGGTTCTTATTTCTAAGTAGTGCTGATAGAATTCAATGTATACATAATTGTGCATGTTTTGACAATGCATGCAGTGAGTGGTATATGCAAATCAGTGTGTTGAAAACGACAGACTCTATGACCTAGTTTGCTTGGCACTTGGATTTTTCAAAACATGTATACAAAGATTGAGAATCTTATTCTTGAAAAATTGAACATTGTGACAGGGGTTTGACAATGGTTTATGAAGGAATTAATGTATCAGTGTGGCAAAGGCTTAGTATTAAAATGAATACAAAGGTTCTTGTATGTTGCTTGTTTTCTAATATTTGATTTGTTGATTGGAAAAGATATTGAATGTTGAGAACTATATGGAAAAAATTTCTTGATTCCTTAGATCTTGTATTGATGATAGAGTTTGTGATTCTTATGCTAAGTGTGCCTATGAATTGATGCAAACATGCCGATGCTTGTATTCATTACTATTGTGAAAATTATGACATAATGTATGCAAATACAAATGTGATAGAATGACAGAGGTTCATGTATGCTTTCCCACTATTGTTTGACTTGCTTGACAAATATGTTATGTGTTGTCCTATGGCTAAGGTTTCTTGGCTCTTCAAGGTTGGTATTTAAGACATAATATTCTTGATGTTTTTTCTAGCTAACAAAATATTTGTGTCAGAGGATTGATGCCAATGAAATTCTCTATTGATTGATCTACATGTTGGTAATGGTTGTTTCTTGAATGATGTAGAGACATATGTGTCAGAACCTGGTATGGAAAATACTTGTATATGTTATATGATGCTGCTTGTCATTAATATGAACCTATGGTGATGGTGTTATGATTTGTCTAGTTGAAGGAACTTGATGTTTGAGTTTGCTACTATTGAAGAAGGCTTTGACAAATATATTTCATATTGATATGAATTGAGAAGGGTAGATTTGGTTGTGTCTTAATTCAAAGAGAGTTTTGGCTTGTATGGCTTGATGTAGTTTTCTCCAAAATTGGGTTTCCACCTAAAAATATTGTGTCCCCATGTGTTGAAGTGATTGAATTCTATGGTTTACCTTTTCTTATGTAAACTACTCATAATTTATTGAATATTCTCATATCTATAATACATTGTGCTAGTAAATAAATAATGGATAAGATGAATTTGAAAAGAAAAGTATAAAGTAAGTAAAAATTGATTGGGTATGAGATACTAATTCATCACCCCCCCTCTCGGTATTTCTAACAATTGGAATAAGAGAAGGTCTATCTAGTAAAGCTTAACCACTTGAGAGTATATCAAGGACTATTAGAGGAAACATAAGAAGGAAACACAAAGGAATAGGTGAAGTCAAGAAAGTTGTGACAATGATGTATCTGATGCCATGACAATATCAACAATCATAGGTAAAGGAAAATCAATAACAAAACAATTCAAGTAAAAAACTATAGATAATAAAGGTATGCTTGTACTTGATGATGCTAATTATCAGGATTGGAAAGAAAAGATGAAGTCTAGGACAATATCCCTCATATCTGATGTTTGGAATTTACTCTATAATCGTTATACTAAAACTCCACCTTCAAGACAAGAACTCTAGAAGAATAGTTAGGTATTAAATGAAATATTTTGTAACATACCTAGTTCAATATTAGAGAAAATTATGCACTATGAAACCACAAAGGAGATATGGGATAATCTGCTGGAAATCCATGAAGGAGAAGAAAACTAGTAACAAAGGAAGTTTGTTCATCAGGAAAACCAATAGGTAATATTCTCTCTGAAACATCAAATGCAACTGAAGGAAATTGTAGTTTATTAGAAGATGAGTGTGACCATGAAACAACCTTTTCAGATGGAGTTACTAATTCATAAGAAGAGGGGTTAGAGGAAGTATTTAAACTTAGAAGAAAACTTATTTATGCCTTGAAAATGATAAACAATCTTGAGAATAAGTTGTAGGAATATAAAATCACTGACCATGATGAATCAATAAATATTGCAATAGTAACATAACAACTTAACGAAAGAAATGATATTGTGAAGGACTTGAAGTTGAGATCATCTCTCTAAGAACAAATCTAGAAAATTCAAACAAATGAAATGAGGAGCTAAAACAAGTATTTTATGGGCTTAAAGAAGAAATTATTGAGTTAAGAACACAATTGGAAGAAGGAAGAAAAATGGAAGAAGGAATCAGTGTCAAAGAATGGAGGTTGAGGTAAGCATTCTAAAAGATAAATTAGCAGAAAAGGAAAAAACATTTGAAATTTCATGATAGTACAAGGATATTGGACAATCTTTTTAATAGTCAAAGATCCCCCTCAATCAAATCAAACATTGGATTTAATGAAACTGTTAAGAGAGAATCTAGCTCACGAGCTTGTGCAAACAATCTTGAGGTTAACAAAGAAAACTTTGAAAATACTGGTAAATAATTAAGAAGTCAACCAAACCAACAATTGAGAAAAGTGAATTTTCAATGGAAATCATTTTCTCCCAGTAATATAAATAACAATACATTCTCTCTTTTTGTTAATGATATTGAATTTTTTATTTGTCATAAATTTGGACACATTGCAACCAAATGTTGAAGCAGATTATTCAGACCTCAAGTAAATAGTCTCTCCACAAGAAGATGATCAGTTACTAGGTACTCAAGTTTCTTTAAGGGGTATTGTTTTACATGCAATGCATTTGGTCACAAAGTTATTGATTGTAATGAGAGAAATGTGAAGAATAAAAATTTGATTCTATTGCCCCCTTCTTTGGTCATGTAAGGTGTTATACATGTACTAAGTTTGGACATGTAGAAAAATAATGCAGATCAAGTCAATGAATTAATACAAATATTTTAGACAATAAGTAGATTCCATCCAAAACAAGTAACCAGACAAGAATACTACTATCAAAAGACCTGAAAAAAACGGATCACTAGCACCCCACATATTAAGCAAAAGGAATGAAAATAAATAAAGTGTGGCCTTTCCCTATGCACATTTGAATAAGAATATAAATGTTACATAGATAGGGGACAATCTCATCACATGTACAGAAATAACAACAAATTTATCTCTTTCAAGAAAAACAAGAGTGGTAAGGTTATTCTTGGAAATAATGCACCTGTAAAGGAACTAGGAAAGGGTAGTGCTAATCTTGATATTAAGAACACAGAAGCAACTACTATATTATTGGTTGAAGGGCTAAATTAAAACATTTTAAGTGTAGGCAAAATAGGTTATAAAGGGAATGTAATTGTATTTACATTAACTAGATGCAAAATTATAGAAGAAGACACTATAAAAGTTATAGCAAAAGGATTCATAAAAGCAAAATATCTATATGTTCTAAAGAAAAATTTAGGTAGGAATAAGAAGTCAAGTTCCTCAACTTCAGATTCAGAGTAGGGGAAGATATTCTCCAAGGCAATGTATCATATCTGATGCTTATTTCTAAAAGGACCGCATAAATTTATGTCAATAAGGTTCACATGATTCAAAGTAGGGGAAGATATTCCCCAAGGCAATGTATCATATCTGATGCTTATTTCTAAAAGGACCGCATACATTTATGTCAATAAGGTTCACATGATCAGTGGTCCATGATCTCAAGGGGAGCTATGCATGTGTGTTATTTCAACCTTGATGATGATTTCATCTATTATTCTTTTGGTGATGATTTATGCTACTAATGTTGCATCTGCTTAAGTTGTTGTGTTCAGGGAAAGATATGACATGTTCAAGGGGAGCTTCTCATATGCTTTCAACAATTCATTATGGTTATGAAATTGGTTTATTGTATAGCTTTGATGATGGCTATCTGATGTTTGGGCGTGTTGATCCATGATGTGTTTATGAGTTATGCATCTATTGTGAACAAGATTGACATAGATTCAGGGGGAGCATTCCTCTGCTTCCAATGGTTCATTGTTGGCATTATAGTTTATTATTAGCAGAAAAGAAACATGGGCACTACTTATCTAATATTGGTTTATTGTAGATTGTTGATAGGATTTATGATGAGTTAATGATTATCGTTGTTGTGATCAATCTTCTTACATTGGTTCTTCGATGCATTGATTACTTTTGGAAGATATATATGATGTTGTCACTATGTCATGGTTGATGTTGGTTGATATTCAATATGTTGTTGATTAGTCCTATTATACTTAATGACTTGTGATGTTGGAGGTCTTCTTTGACTTCACATATGATGTTGATAAGTCTCTTGTTTATGGAAAGTAATCACTGTGATATAATGTCTTGAATGTTGATCACGCATTAAGGAGAGCCCCACCTATGTTGGTGTTGAAATTATGTATTGAGAATGGTCATGCGCTACCATGTATTGTGCTTCTATTTATGTATGCCATGAATTAATCATGCATATGTATCATCATTGTCCAATATTTGGTGTATTGGTCAAGAAGCGACCCATGTTGCAAACATTGTAAAATTCAGTCATGTATGGGCCATTGGTCATGTCATGTTTATATCCCTATTACTTTGGGTGATTGATGTAAACTTGGGATCATAGAGTCACTATTTGTGTTGGTCATGCTTATGGGAAATATATGCTTATGTGCAACCATGTATTTTCTTTATAAATCCATGTACTCACATTGTATATCACTGGAAAGTACAATATTATATACTCAGGGGGAGAAAGGACAATTTATGGTGATATCTTGTAGTTGAACTATTTGATTCACAATAACAGATCAAATTTATAGTTTTAAGCATTGCAGGGGGAGTACTTCTCCTAGTTTGGTTCTACCTTTTACCCTTGATCTCAAAGGGGGAGAGAAGGACTTGGTGTTTTTCATGAGGTTGACATCTAGTCCAAAGGGGGATATTGTTGGCATTATGGCTGATGTGTTGTAATTTATTTCAACGTGGATGCCAACTTTTCCATTATTTCATGGGTTTATCACACTTTTGTCACATCATGTCATTATGATTTTGTCATAATATAACATTGTTGGTATGCATGCTGAATTTATGTGCCTAGCTAGGTCATGGATGGAGGATGTTTCCTCATGATTAGGAAATGTATTCTAGGTATCCTTATGATTATAGAGGTGTCTTGATTATTTCATATGAGTTTCATAAGTTTTCACAAGGTCTCGATTAGTTGTAGAAGGATGGACAAGGACTGGAGCTGTTGAAGGTGAAGACAACTAACGAGACATAGGTGGCCGATTGGAGAATATTTACTAATGTTTGTGAGGTGATATTAAAGCCTTATCAAATCAAATCTTGACATGTACCTCAGGTGTTGGTAAAGGAAGAGTAGAAGTTGGAGAAAGTTTGAGCAAAGTTTGACAATGTTTTTGGATAATTTCAAGGCTTGGAGATAGGGTTACGAAGGTTTCCTTTACTGGAGGAGCATTGATTGCTATGTTAATGTAGGTTGTGTGTTCAGGCCATGAGTTATAATTCCCTTACCAAAGGGGAGAGGTGCATTACTACTTGTAAGCGCAGAAAAAGAAAAACTTTGGCCCAAACCATGGTTTTTTCCCAAGGTAATCTTCTGGAAGGTCCATTTGATCCTGTCAAAGTTTCCTATCAACAAATCCATGGGATTTTATCTTGGTATTGGAAAGGGACAAAGGTTATAAAAGTGGAATAATATTGAGAAGCAAGTGTATGCATTCTTTTTGGAAATATTGACAAGGGGGTGAATCAATATTTCTTTCATTTGTTATTAATGCCAATTAAAATTTTATTACAAATTGAACCAGAATATAAGAGACAAAAGAAAATAATCTTATTAATAAAATGTAATGAGGACTTCAATCCTCAGGTTCCAACCTTTACAAAATTTTTCCAAGACTCCAATCTTTGATGAGGACTCCAATCCTCTTTCAAAAAATCTCAAGCACCAACTTGATAAATAATCAGGAGACCAATTCCACCAAGCTCCAACTTGTTAAAAAACAAGGAAACCAATCCAAAAAATATTTACTAAATAACTTATTTCCATTTCTCCAATTTAATCTTCATATCAAATATCCTTCAAGGCTTAAAATTATTTAAAAAACATGCACTCAACATTTCTTCAGAGTTTCAATAAGGTTCTGTAGCTAAAGGTATTCCAAGAAGTATCACTATAGAGTCTAAGGAGTATCAATGTAGAATAAATGCCCAATCAATATATATAACAAAAGGGGCTTCCATAAAGTCTGCTTCAACTCAATTCAAGAATCACTGAATAATTTACAACTTCAAATGTTTTCTTTGTCCAAAATGAAAGGTCTCCAATAGTTCGAATTTTGATGGCAAACAAGTCTTCACTAGAATAGGTCCAAAAATAAACTTGAACTATAAAAAATTTGAGTTATAAGTATGAGATTGTTACTTCTTCTTCAAGTCCACAATTTCTTCTTCAAGGTTATCACAAGTCCAAGCTTGAGGTTCTAGGTCTGCTGCTCCAACAATTTGTAGATGTCACGAAGTCAACAACCCAACACAAGATTGAAGTTATTCTCCATAGGTCCAAAGAAAGAGGTCACCATAGGACCAAATCTCTTTGGAAGCCTCAGGTCTGAAAAAATATTCAAACTTCAGGTTCAAACTATGTAAACCTCAGGTTTGAGTTTTGGTGCAAAATCCTCCCAAAAGTCCGAGCTATAACAATATCACAGGTCTGAGTTTTTTGTGCAAAACCTTCCCAAAAGTATGAGCTATGACAATATCACATGTTCGATTTTTTTGTACAAAAGCTTCCCCAAAAATTTGTGCTATATCACAAGTTCAAAATGTCTTCAAAAACTATCACAAAAAATACCAACCAAAGATCTTATTCTTAGCTCTTTTAGTTCACGAGTTATGAACTAGCCTCCTTGTTCTGCAATGTACTTTTTTCGTGAACAAGGATGATGCTTAATTGAACTTCCCATTACTTGTATTTATACTAATTCATTTGTTCAAAATAGTCACGACTTATGGAGGTCGACTTGAGTTGATTTACATAAAGTGTATTTTTTAGACTTAAAAAAATAAATTATCCTCAATGCTAAGGGTTTAAAGGGTGAGTATATTGTTAAAAAAATATATATTACAGAGCAATGGAACACATAAAACATTACAGAAACACAAACACAAACACAAACACAAAAAACACATAAAACAAGAGAGACAAATATACGTAGTTCAACCAATTTGGCCTACGTCCATGGAGAAACAACTAGTGCTTCCCTTTATATTATCCAACAAAATGAAGAGATACAACCTACAACAGATCCACTGTAATTTCCTCTTCACTCCGACATAGTCTCCTCTCTCTTTCTCGCTCAAAATAACAATACACAGTCACAATACAATTCCCTCATATAAACCGAGGGTTGCCTTCTAGGGAAAAAACCTTAAATTAACATAACTTCTACTGTCAGATCATCCGCTTAATGAACGACTTAGATTGACTACAAAATTACAATATTTTACAAGGAAATTTTTCATCTATTTTTAGCTTCAGGGGCAATACCCCCGCTGATGGCGATTAAACGGGCGGCGTTGCCACCCTATCAAGAACTATGGTCCAATGCGGTGATACCTCTGAATAAATAAGATAATGAGGCTCCACACCCAACATATATTTTCAGTAGAAAGGTCTTCAAACCTTCTTCAAGCTGGTGAAAGAGGTATTTCAAGGTATTGACACTATTGTAAAGAATAAATTGTTCATTTGTGACAACATTTAGAATTCTATGACAATCCTTAGGATTTCTTAGCATGGTCTTCTAAAGGGATCCTTCTTATGATTAGGGCATCATCATTTATGGACCTAGGGTTTGCATAGATGGTTAGGGTATCATCTAGTGCTAGGGTTTCATCATATATTTGTCATAAATATTTAGGGTTTAAGGTTTCATTTATGTACATAGGCTTAGAATATGCTTCAATAAGGCTAGATTTTATGGCAGTATTAACATCAATGACAACTTTATCCAACAATATCCCCCTTTATCATTGATGGAAATAATCTCCCCCTTTCAACTTTATCTCCCCTTGTCACTATTATGCTCTCTCTTGTCTTCATACTTCTCTTTTTTTTTTTTACATTAAAAAAGATACTCTAATGGGATGCAAGTGAAATAACCCCCATATTTTAATGAAGACGTTCAAATTCTTCTAAGGGAAGTGATTTTGTAAAGATATATGCAATTTTCTTTTTGGTGTTGACATGCTCCAATATGATGTTTTGTTATGCAACCTGCTCTCATAGGAAGTGATATTTGACTAGGATATGTTTTGTCTTTGAATGCATCACTGGATTCTTTGAAAGATTGATTGCACTAGTGTTGTCACAATAGATGGTGATTGGTTGATTTGTTTCTGTGTTGACATCCTTACAAGCTTCCTTAATCCATAGAATTTGTGTACAGTAGTTTGTAATAGCTATGTATTCAACTTCAACTCTGGAGAGAGATATGGATGATTGCTTCATGCTAAGACAAGATACAAGGCAATCTCCCAAAAAGAATGCAATTCCACTAGTATGTTTCCGATCATCAACACATCCTGCCCAAACTGCATCAATATATGTTGTCAAACTAAGTGTTGTGCTCTTAGGAAACCATAACCCAAAATCAATGGTGTCTTTCAGATACTGAGAATTCTCTTTACAACTAGCATATGAGATTCTTTAGGGGCTGATTGGAATCTTGCTACCATTCCCACTCCTTGAATGATATATGGTCGTGAAGCTGTCAAATATAATAGGGCTCCAATCATTGATCTGTAAAGAGTAGCATCTACTATAGGGGATTCATCATATTTACTTAGTTTGCATTTTGTAGTCATAGGTGTGTTCACAATGACACATTCTTCCATTCCAAAACACTTCAGCATATCTCTAAGATATTTTGCTTCTGAGATAAGATACTTGCCTTGGTTTGTGATCCAAACTTAAACAGGAACACAAAAACTTACATATATAATCATAAACACAGAGATGCAACAGAAAAAAACTTCATTTCATTAATAGAAAAACACTGAACTATGCTTACAAACAGAATGGAAATAAGATAACTCGGGCGATCGTAGCTTATCTTTGAGAAGAGATGTGGTGGCTAGATGCCTCTGAACTATGTTAAAATGAGGCTTAAGGGCCTATTTATTATTGGAAAACATGATAAAACCATAAACAACCAAAACCCTAACCCCAGGAGAAGTAACACCAAGAGTTTGTGGGCCCCGTTGGGGTTAGTTGGGAAACCAACTTCCCGGGGTCGTAACTTGGTCATATTATCTCTATTTGGCGCGTACAATACCTTGTTGGAAAGGTCTTGCCGAGTACTACAGGTTTTGCTACAAGCCCCTTCTTATGGCTATGGGCCTGCCGCGAACCCCAAAAAATGTTGTTTAAGGGGTCGAAACTACTCCGGAAGTTTAGGACCCGAAAAACTACTAAACATAGTAAATGCTGAAATGAACAAGGAAACAAATGAAATTGACTGGGGGGTCTAGGTGGAATAGGTGGGTGGCCACCAATATCCACCTGGATCACTCCTCCCCCCCTTAGGAAGCAATGGTCCCCATTGCGTGCAAAGCCTTCATGAGGTGAGGAAATTTTTGTTGAACCTGGTCCCTCTTGAACCACTTGCCTTGGTGAAGGAGTTGACCTACTTTGACAACTCGCTATAACTATATCCTCTGTTAGTGAGTGTTCTTGATTGTGTGCCCATGATCTGATTGGTTGTGGCCTTTTCCATGTAGTTTGAGTTGATCTCTGTTGGTGTGAGCTATTTTGCAATGTCATATGTGTCCAACAATGGTGGAAAGTATGGCTGAAGGTGATCAACATTGAACACTAGGTGCAAACCAAGGAACGGTGGGATGCTGAGCTCGAAGGCATTATCACTGATGGCCTTGGTGATGGTGTATGGCACATAGTGGAGTAGGTGAAGCTTGCGGTGGAGTCCAACAAGGCGCCCCTTCTGCAAATGAAGCCAAACTTTGTCGCCCATCTGGAACTTGTGCAGTACTTGATGTTGATCATGGTGCTGCTTGTACTTAGCATTGGCTCTGTCCAATATATCATGGACCTATTGGCAGATGTGTTGAATACGTTGAATGAAGTTGTTATCCCTTTCAGCTTCAGACTGCATGTGAGACGAATCTACCTGATTGGCTACAAATGGTATGGCCACATCAATGGGGCATAATGACTAAAATCCCAGCCCTACCTAAAAGGGGTTGTGGCCTGCTGAGCTGTGGATAGATCTGTTGTAGCTATGCTAGACAGAGGGCATACTTCCATCCCATGTGCTTGGATGCTTCGAGTTGTACATGCGCAAAATGTGTATGATCATCCTGTTGAAAACCTATGTTTGGCCATCAGTTTGGGGATGGAAAGTCATGGACTTAATAAGTTTTGTATCTAGCATCGACCAAAGACTTGACAAAAATGCACTCATGAATCTGCTGTCTCAATCTGAGATAATGGACTGTGGGATCCCAAAGTGTACCCACACTCACTCAAAGAAGAGCTTAGCAGTGGCCTCTTCTGTGATACTCTTCTTGCAGGCTGCCATGATGGTCATCTTAGACAACCTGTCGACGACAACGAAAACACAATCATTGCCATGATTAGTAGAAGGAAGGCTTGACATATAATCCATGGAGACAGATTCCCAAGGCTGACTAGGAGTAGGTAGAGGAGTATACATGCCTTGCTTCTTGATGGTTGGTTTAAAAATGACGCAGGTGTTGCAGGATCTAATGTACTTCCCAACATCCTGACGAAGTTTTGGCCAATAAAAATACTTCTGCAATACTGCCATTGTTTTCTCTACTCCGAAATGTCTGACGAACTAACTATATTGCACCTCCCAAATCATCTTGGCACGCTCACTTGAAGGAACACATATGTGTCCCAAGTGGAAAATTAGTGCATCCTGAAGGTGAAATTTTGGAACTTGCTTCCCTTCCAGGAGTGTCTAGTATATGTTGCCGAACTCTAGATTGCTCTTGTAAATATGTGGCCACCCTGATGTCTCGTGCCGAAAGGAGTCAAGCACAATGATTAGCGCCATGACCGATGGTCGGCTGAGGAAATCAAAAACCTTATTGGTATTGCCCTTCTTATACTTAATGCTCAAATGTACCTGTTGCAGATATGTGGACCAATTCTGATGGCGATCGTTCTACAACTTCACTTGTGTCTGTATGAACTATAGAGGCCACTGGTCTGTGTGGATGATCATTTCCTTCCCTAGAATGTAATAATTCCATTGACGGTAGGCCTGTACAATGGAATGCATTTCTTTGTCATAAGTGGGGTACTTTCAAACTGTGTCTGAAAGTGTCTCACTGTGGTAAGCCACTGGATGCCCATTTTGAGTCAGAACCACACCAATAACATAGTCAGAGGCATCTGTCTCAATCTCAAATAGTTGTTGCAGGTCTGGCAATGTGAGCACTGGTGCATAACATAGGCGAATGTTCAACTCGGTGAATTATTTTTGTTGAATTAAAGGCCAAGTGATATGAGAGAACCCCAACACGAACCTACGGTAGAAATTGGCAAGACCCAAAAAGCTGCTGAGCTTTGTTAGAGCGGTTGGGGTTAGCCAATCCCGAATGACTTGTATCTGGAATGGGTCCACATGTACAACCTGCTCATCAATGATGTGTCACAGATATTGAACCTAGGTTAGGCCAACGATGCATTTATCCAAGTTAGCACACATCTTGTGTTGTTGCAGGGTTTGAAGGACTTGTCGAATATGGTGGAGATTCTCTTCCCAACTCTGGCTGAAAATCAAGATGTCATCTAAATACACCACCATGAATGCATTGGTGAAGGGTCACAAGATGTGGTCCATCAGTCTCATGAAGGTTGTAGGGGTGTCCGCCAATCTGAAAAGCATGCCCAAACATTCGAAAATGCCCTCCTTGTATTTGAAGGAAACCTTCCACACATCGGAGGGTTCCATAAGCACCTAGTGATAACCTAACTTCAAGTCAATCTTGCTAAAATATTTGACCCCTTTGAGTTGGTCCAGAAGGTCATCAATCTGCGGGATTGGGTGCCTATTCCATACAATGATCTTGTTCAGCGCCCAATAGTCAATACAGAGCTTCCAGGTGCCATCCTTCTGCTGTACCAATACAATCAGGCTCCCACAAGGTGATGAGATTGGCTTGATGTGCCCTTTCTACAATAGTTCTTGGATTTGCCTCTTGATCTCATTATTCTCCAGAATAGAGCGTCAATAGATCGGTCCATTGGGAAAAAACGTGCCCGGGGTCATATCGATGGACTATTTGACTTGATAGTGCTAAGGTACCCTTGTGAGTGAGGCGAAAATATCCCTGTACTCCTACATGATCTTGTCCATATGTTGTTGTTGTGCAGAGGAGCCCTGCTTGGAAGCCGTGGCCACAACCTTATTCTTTGCCTAGTGGTAAATCATAAGGAAAAAATTTCTTGGTATGGGGAAATGATCTTACTACTTTTCTTTACAGTGATCAAAGAGATAGCGGTAGGTGGGGCTACCTTCGGTATCCTATTCAACTTATTTTCCAAAGTAATAATCAAAGAGCTAGGTCTAGACTTATATACAACATGTCACTTCCACAAGTATGGTTGTCCTAAAAATACATCAGAAACTTCAAAAGGATAAATGTCACACAATACCTCATTCGTGAAGGGCTTGATGTTGTAGGGAAGGCGACACTGCTGGATAACGTGAAGATATTGTCCTTAGTGAAAGCACCTGATGGTATACAGATGTGGATGTGCTGTAGTCTTTAGGCCCAACCACTTCACGACCTCTGCTGAAATGAGGTTCTTTTGGCTCGTGCTATCGACAATGAACTGTAGTGGAGAACCCTTCATCCACATTTGTGAGTGGAAGAGGCTTTCCCCCTCCTCTGGATATTCAAGCTCAATCTTCTGGATCTTGGTGGTGGTGACGATGGAACTGGGCTCCACATTAATGATCTACTTCCCTTTATCAGTTACCTTATTAGGATTTGATTCATAGTCAGAACCTGTGTGTGATTTGAAAGCCTTCAACTCAGCCACCAATGATTGCTTGGCCCGACATTCACTTGTATTGTGAGCGGATCTCTTATGGAACTCAAACCATTTTCCCATGTCCTTCATCATCTTCGTGGTGTTTTTATTTGATTGTGGCTTCAGTGGGATGTCCTGGGTAGACTTGCCTTGGCTTGGTTCTTTGTTTTGTGGTTTGGGGGTGCCTTTTCCTTGCTTTGGATTTGCAGATCCAAAGTCCCGCGTCTTCTGTTTAAACTTCTGCTCAATCTTGATAGTGTACCGATACGTCGTACCGAGTGAGGAAATGTCTAGGAACTCCATCTCGTCTTGGATGTAATTGTGTAGACATCCATTACTTGAGCACTAACTTCGTGTGAAGGGTATATAAAATATTTGTGAACTTTGGCACATCTTGGTCCCTTCCCTACTGTAGCATGGTCCACTTTATGTATTTGTATTCATAGCCCCCGAAAAGGTAATATTGTTCCTTGATGGCATCTCAGAAAAAATTCCAAGTGGGTGAGGTTGAAAACAAAAAGGGTTCACTCTCGTCCTTTTGTTCATAGTAGGTTTCCCACGAGTCCTTGACGTGTGCGATGACTTTGAGAAGTGAAAAAGTAATATTTTCCCGATTGAAAAAGTCATGAACTGAAAAATATCTACGGCATCTGCATCTATCAGGCATTCGAATATGGGAATATGGAAGTTAACTTGTACCTTAGAAGGAGTGGCACCTCCAGAGTGGCTGTTGGATGAAGATGCATCGCCTGTGGCTAGCCGTCGAAGGATTTGGGCAAAGTTATCCATCATCATGTCCCTCTGTTGCTTGAGGGCTTCCTCGAGCAACATTTTGAAAGGATCTCTTGCCCCCTGGGTATTGTTTAAGGGTATTGTTTAATATGCCACAAACGCACGTGATATGTATGAGGTTCATTGAGTGAAACCCCTGTGGAATCAATAAATATTGCAGTAGTAACATATCAACTCAACGAAAGGAAACAATATTTTGAAGGACTTGAAGTTCAAATTATCTCTCTAAGATCAGAACTGGAAAAGTCAAACAAACTAATTGAGGAGCTACTTCAAGTATTTGACTGGCTTAAAGAGGAAATTATCAAGGTAATAATGTTGAGAAATATAACTAGTATCGATCTTCATAATTGTTGTCTATAATGTAATTCATATGTACTTGTAAAAAGAAGAAATAAAATTTATTGTAAGAGAAAAAATATTTATTTATAAGCATGGGTTTCATGATTTATTTATTTTCCTAGTTCTAATCACCCATTGTGTGCTTTTAGGGTTTGTATCATGAGTCATTGTTCTTGTCATTATGTACATGACCCTTCTTGGGCTCATTGCATCAAAAGAATAAAATTAATTTACATATAAAAGGTATCACTTGTCACTCCTCCACCAAATCGGCCTCAAGTGCAATCAAGTCGGCCTAAAAAGGGATGATTCAACCACTATATATAGCCATGCATTTGACCTATTGTGAATAGATTCATTTAAGACATTCGATCTGCACTTCTTGTAGGAGAAAGAAGTGTGAAGTTGAAGGAAAGAAGAGACAAACCCTATAAAGGAAGAAATAATCTTTTGTCAAGCAAGAAGGATTAAAATTTCACTATTTCTACCACATGTGTAGAAAATTAGGGGTACTATAGGTCTGAGGTGTTGCAAGAGGAATTTTAGAAGTTACAGTGAGGGCTGAGACACCCGTTGCTTTGTTTTTGAAGAATTAACTTGGGTTGACTTGGAGGAGGTCTCATTGTTGAAGGCTAACTTGGTGGAGTAGAGGAGGTATCTTTGTTGGTCTAAAGGTCTTGGTTGTCTCATTTGATTTGGTTCTAAAATAAGAGAAGAATAATTTTTGGGTTTCCCCTAGAAGAGGGGGTTTGCCCTTACTGAGTGCCTACATCTTGTGTTCTTTTGTTGTGTTTGCAATCTTCATTATTTGAAATTTTCCTTGATGATAAAATATATAATAATTGGACTTCAGTGAGGGAGTGGTAGCTTCCTTCCGGTAGGAGTCGATAAACTTGTTTAGGGAGTGGTAGCTTCCTTCCAGTTGGAGCTAGATAATTTGTGGGGGTTTTAGCCTCCTACAGGTTTGAGCTTGCATATTGGTAAGAGTGTGCGCTAGTACAAGATGTAAAAATATTTTCTTCATAATTAGAAATAAGACACCGATGAAAACAATGGTGGTTTTCTCCCAAATTTGGTTTCCACCTAAAACCCTAGTGTCCCAATGCACTAATGTGATTGCATTACATGGTTTACATGTTCTGATGCTTACTGCTCATAATTTATTGAATATTCTCACATCTATAATACATTGTGTTGGTAATGAAATAATGGATCAGATGAATTTGAAAACGAAAAGTTTAAATTAAGTAAAAATTGATTGGGCATGAAATACTGATTCACCCCCCCTCTCAGTGTTTCTAACAATTTGAATCAGAGTAGGTCTCTCTAGTAAATATTAACCGCTTGAGAGTAAATCAGGGACCATGGGAAGGAAGCATAAGAAGAAGGCAAGACAAAGGAAGAGGTAAAGTTAGGAATGTTGTGACAATGACGTATTCGATGTCATGAGAATATCAACAATCATAGGTCAAGGATAATCAATAACAGAACAAGTCAAGTCAGAAAGTATGGATAAGAAAGGTATGCTCATACTTGATGATGTTAATTATCTAGATTTGAAAGAAAAGATGAAGTCTAGGATAATATCCCTTAGATCTTATGTTTTGCATTTAGTTTGTAATGGTTATACTAAAATCCCATCACTAGGACAAGAAATCGAAAATAATAGTCATGTATTAAATGAAATATTTTGTAACATACTTGATTTAGTATTAGAGAAAATTATGCACTATGAAACCACAAAGGAGGTATGGGATAATTTGTAGGCCATCCATGAAGGAGAAGGAAAACTAGTAACAGAGGAAGTTTGTTCATCAGGTAAAACAACAAGTAATATATTTTTTGAAACATTAAATGAATCTAAAGGAAATTGTAGTCTATCAAAAGATGAGGGTGACCATGAAACAACCTTTTCAGATGGAGATACTAATTCAAAAGAAAAGAGTTTAGAGAAAGTATTTAAACCTAGAAGAAAACTTGTTTCTTCTTTGAAAAAGATTGACAATCTTGAGAACAAGTTGTAGGAATATAAAAATAGTGACCATGATGAATCAATCACAGGGGCTTCACTGGGGGAGAAATACCATACCCTGTGGGTTCATATTGGGGGATATTTATTGAGGAAAAAATGACATAATATATTGGGTGATATATAGGGAGTAGAGGGTTTTTATATTGGCATCTATAAAAGATGGAGCCCAAAGTTAATGAAAAATATAAAAGGGTATTAAAAATGTTAATGAAAAAATGGATACCTCCAATATCTAGTGAAAGTAGGGGTTTTTAAATTATTAAGGTGTATTGGGTTCATATTGGTAGGGGGTTAAATAATGTGTTTTTTAGAGGTAATTTCCAATATGTAGTCAAATTAAGGGTATTGTTTAATATGCCACAAATGCACGTGATATATATGAGGTTCATTGAGTGAAACCCCCGTGGAATCAATAAATACTGCAGTAGTAACATATCAACTCAACGAAAGGAAACAATATTTTGAAGGACTTGAAGTTCAGATTATCTCTCTAAGATTAGATTTGGAAATGTCAAACAAACTAAATGAGGAGCTACTTCAAGTATTTGACGGGCTTAAAGAGGAAATTATCAAGTTAATAATGTTGAGAAATATAACTAGTATCGATCTTCATAATTGTTGTCTATGATGTAATTCATATGTACTTGTAAAAAGAAGAAATAAAATTTATTTTAAGAGAAAAAATATTTATTATAAGCATGGGTTTCATGATTTATTTATTTTCCTAGGTCTAATCACACATTGTGTGCTTCTAGGGTTTGTGTCATGAGTCATTGTTCTTGTCATTATGTACATGACCCTTATTGGGCTCTTTGCATCAAAAGAATAAAATTATTTTACATATAAAAGGTATCTCTTGTCACTCCTCCACCAATCGGCCTCAAGTGCAATCAAGTCAGCCTAAAAAGGGATGATTCAACCACTATATATAGCCATGCATTTGACCTACTGTGAATAGATTCATCTAAGACATTTGATCTGCAATTCTTGTAGGAGAAAGAAGTGTGAAGTTGAAGGAAAGAAGAGACAAACCCTATAAAGGAAGAAATAATCTTTTGTCAAGCAAGAAGGATTAAAATTTCACTATTTATACCACACGTGTAGAAAATTAGGGGTACTGTAGGTCCAAGGTGTTGCAAGAGGAATTTTAGAAGTTACAGTGAGGGCTGAGACACCCGTTGCTTTGTTTTTGAAGAATTAACTTGGGTTGACTTGGAGGAGGTCTCATTGTTGAAGGCTAACTTGTGGGAGTAGAGGAGGTCTCTCTGTTGGTCTAAAGGTCTTGGTTGTCTCATTTGATTTGGTTCTAAAGTAAGAGAAGAATAATTTTTGGGTTTGCCCTAGAAGAGGGGTTTTGCCCTTGCTGAGTGCCTACATCTTGTGTTCTTTTGTTGTGTTTGCAATCTTCATTATTTGAAATTTTCCTTGATGATAAAATATATAATAATTGGAAAGAATAATTAATAAGTAACATCACAAGAAAGTGTCAAGAAAGAGAAATCAAATTAAATAAACCCTAACTATGTTGCCCTAAGGATTTCTCAAAACAGAATCAAAGCTAAGGGCAATAACATGATGACAACTTGAAGATCACAGGTGTGTGAAGAAAGATGGATTATTTGCATTATTTGTAATGACCAAACTATATATAATAATATTCAAGCCTAAAAACAAAATTTTTGGTAACCTTGTAAGTAAAAATATCAATGACTAGGCCGCAGAAGACCGAAGTAATAAAGGGAGCCATGAAGCATCAGTTGGGGATCCGAGAAGGCTAAACTATGAGCCTATACCAGGTCGAGATCTCTTATTGGTAAAGTGAAGTTCTGTGCGTGGAGTTTGGGGTATGAAATCACCTCACAAATCCAAGTCATTTACAAAGTTTCTATGGCTGACCAAATTACAATTTCAAGACATCTTCTGTCGACTAGAGTTAACCAACAAAAATAAGGACCAAGATCAAACTGTTTAAAGGAATTATAGGCTACAATCACCCCAAAAGATGAAGGAACTAAGTTTTATGTGAAGAAACAAAAAGACACGTGCACATTTATATAGGAGAGTCAAAACCTACTAGTAGCATAAAAGGCTGACCTTGAAGGATAAGAATAATATCTATCTTGTAGGGCATATTGAAGGTCTATTTTAGTGGTTGGTGAAGAATCATATATATCAGTCTTTGACATGACCTATAACAATTGTGACACACTGAAAAAGATCAAGTTCACATCCTTTTGAAGAGGTATTGAAAGTCATAAAAGGACCAAATCTATTATTAAAGACAAAGGAAGGAAGATTATATGCTAAGTATATTTTGAGGACCTGTAGAAACTCCTACATCATACTCTAACTAGAAGTTAAGAATAGTAGTGGAATTGTTTCTTGAAAAATATTCTTATTTAGTTTTTTGAAGAATCATTAGAAGGAATCATTGAAATATCTAGTATATTGGGACCAGCTTGAAGGACTATGAAAGCTACAATTAGTCACATGATATTTCTCTTGAAGAAGACTATGTTGTTGTACCTTTGAAGTCAATCTTTGATCTTGACACCTTTGGAGTATTCATTCTTGAGAGCAACAAGAAGATCATGGCATCTTGAAGAAACTTTTGCAAAAAACTTCCTGTGATCTTGGAAAACTAAGGTATGAAAATTTTGAGGTATGTATACTTGTTTTGATAAGGTATAACTCAAATTAGATTAGGGTTTTGAGATCTCATTTTTTTTATTCTAGGGTTTATAGCCTACATATTGCTAAATATTGTTGGAATCCCTAGTTGGTATTCGAAAACCATAGAAAAACCCTAACTGATCTGAACTTAAACAAGAACGCAACAAATTACAAATAGAATCATAAACACAAAGATACAACAGAAAAACCCATTTCATTAATAGAAAAATAATGAACTATGCTTACAAACAAAATGGAAATAAGATAACTCAGGTGATGGTAGCTTATCTATGGGAAGAGATGTGGTGACTACATGCCTCTGAACTGAGTGACAATGAGGCTCAAGGGCCTTTTTATTATTGAACAACAAGAGAAAACCCTAAAATACCAAAACCCTAACCCAAGGAGATGTAACACCAAGAGGCTATGGGCCTCGTTGTGGTTAGTTGGACAACCAATTTCCCGGGGTTGTAACTTGGTAATATTATCTCCGTTTGACGCGTATGATACCTCATTGGAAATATCTCTCCGACGAATATTGATATTGACGCGATTACTTTTGTAATCACCAAAGAAATTTTGCCAAAAAAATGTCATTTAGGGCCTCAAAACAGCTCCAAAAGTTCAGGACCCGAAAAACTGCCAAAAATAGTAAACTGTGCTACAATTAAGGAAACAGATGAAACTAACTGGGGGGTTAGGTGGAATAGGTGGGTGGCCAGCAATATCCACTTGGATCATTCCTCCCCCTTAGGAAGCAATGGTCTCCATTGCATGCAGAGCCTCCATGAGGTGAGGAAATTTCTGTTGAACCTGGTCCCTAGTGAACCACTTGCCCTGGTGAAGGAGTTGACCTACTTTGACAACTCGATATAGATGTATCCTCTACTACTAAGTGTTATTGATCTGTGTTTCCATGATATGATCAGTTGTGGCATGTTCCATACAGTCCGAGTTGAGCTCTATTAGTGTGAGATGTTCTGCAATGTTAGATGTGTCCAACAATGGTGGAAAGTATGGCTGAAGGTGATCTACACTGAACATATGGTGCAGATCAAGGAACGGTGGGATGCTGAGATTGAAGGAATTATCACCGATGGCCTTGGTGATGGTGTATGGCCCATAGCGGAGAGGGCAAAGCTTGCGGTGGGGTCCAACAAGGCGCCCCTTCTGCAAATGAAGCCAAACTTTGTCGCCCACCTGGAACTTGTGTGATACTCAATGCTGATCATGGCACTGCTTGTACTTAGCATTGACTCTTTCCAATACATCATGGACCTATTCATGGATGTGTTGAATACACAGAATGAAGTTTTTATCCTTTTCAGCTTCAGACTGCATGTGAGCCGAATCTACCTGATTGGCTGCAAATGGTATGGCCACATCAATGGGGCATAATGACTGAAATCCCAACCCTACCTGAAAGGGGCTATGGCCTGTTGAGCTGTGGAGAGCTCTATTGTAGCTAAGTTGGACATAGGGGAGACTTTCATCCCATGTGCGTGGATTCTTCGAGTTGCACATGCGCAGAATGTGTACGATCATCTTGTTGACAAACTATGTTTGGCCATCAGTTTGGGGATGGAAAGCCATGGACTTAGTTAGTTTTGTATCTAGCATCGACCGAAGACTTGATAAAAATGCACTTATGAATCTGTTGTCTTGATCTGAGATAATGGACCATGGGATCCCAAAGTGTACCCACACTAGCTCAAAGAAGAGCTTAGTAGTGGCCTCTACTGTGATACTCTTCTTGCGGGCCGCCATGATGGTCATCTTAGATAATCTGTCGATGACCATGAAAACACAATCGTTTCCGTGCTTAGTATAAGGAAGGCTTAACATATAATCCATGGAGACAGATTCCCAAGGTCGACTAGGAGTGGGTAGAAGAGTATACATGCCTTGCTTCTTTCTAGTTGGTTTGGAAATGGCGCAGACGGTGCAAGATCTAATGTACTTCCCAACATCCCGACGAAGTTTTGGCCAATAAAAATACTTCTGCAATACTGCCACTATTTTATGTACTCCGAAATGTCCAACGACCCGACTGTAGTGTGCCTCCCAAATCATCTTGGCACACTCACTTGAAGGAACACATATGTGTCCCAAGTGGAAAATTAGTCCATCATGAAGGTGAAAATTTGGAACTGGCTTCCCTTCTAGGAGTGTCTGGTATATGCTTCCGAATTCTGGATCACTCTGGTAAAGATGCGGCCACCTCGATGTCTTGTGCACACAGGAGTCGATCACAATGATTAGTGCCATGACTGATGGTTAGCTGAGGCAATCAATGACATTATTGGTGCTTCCCTTCTTATATTTAATGCTCAAATGGAACTGTTGCAGATATGTGGATCATTTTTGATGGCGATTGTTTTGTAACTTCCCTTCTATCTGTATGAACTGTAGAGGCCCATGGTCTGTATGAATGATTGTTTCCTTCCCCAGAATATAATGCTTCCATTGACGGAATGCCTGCACAAAGGAATACATTTCTTTGTCGTAAGTGGGGTACTTTCGGATTGTGTCTGAAAGTGTCTCACCGTGGTAAGCCATTGGATGTCAATTTTGAGTTAGAACCACACCAATAACATAGTCAGAGGCATCTATCTCAACCTCAAATGGTTGTTGCAGGTCTGGTAATGTGAGCACTAGTGTAGAATAGAGGTGATTCTTCTACTCAGAGAACACTTGTTGTTGGGTTTCCAACCAAAAGAAATTTGCTTTCACTCCGCCCTTGGTGACTTGACTTAAAGGCTAAGTGATATGAGAGAACCCCAACACGAACCTACGATAGAAATTGGCAAGACCCAAAAAGATGCGGAGCTCTGTTAGAGTGGTTGGGGCTAGCCAATCCTGAATGAATTGTATCTTGGATGGGTCCACATGTACACCCTGCTCATCAATGATGTACCCCAGATATTGAACCTGGGTAAGGCCAAAGGTGCATTTCTCCAAGTTAGCACACAACTTGTGTTGTCGAAGGGTTTGAAGGACTCATCGAATATGGTGGAGGTGCTCGTGCCAACTCTTGTTGAAGATCAAGATGTCATCTAAATACACCACCATGAATGCATCAGTTAAGGGCCGCAAGATTTCTTCCATCAGTCTCATGGAGGTTGCAGGGGCGTTTGTAAATCCAAACGAGATGACCAACCATTTGAAAATGACCTCCTTGGATTTGAAGGAAATCTTCCACACATCGGAGGGTTCGATTGGGACCTACTGATAAGTTGACTTTAAGTCAATGTTGCTGAAATATTTGGCCCCCTTGAGTTGGTCCAGAATGTCATCAATCCGCGGGATTTGCTACCTATTCTGGACAATGATCTTGTTCAACGCGTGATAGCTAATACAGAGCCTCCATGTCCCATCCTTCTTCTATACCAATATAGTTGGGCTTCCACAGGGTGATGAGCTTGGCCTGATGTGCCCTTTCTATAGTAGTTCCTGAATCTACCTCTTGATCTCATCATTATCCATAATATAGAGTCGATAGATTCATCCATTGGGCAGCGACGTGCCTTGGGTTAGATAGATGGAGTGCTTGACATGATAGTGCAAAGGTACCCTTGTGGGTGAGGCGAAAATATCCCTGTACTCCTCCATGACCTTTTCCATCTGCTGATGCTGTGCAGAGGAGCCCTGCCTGGAAGCCGTTGCCATAACCTTCTTCTTGGCTTGGGGTAGAATCATAAGGAAAACAAATTTCTTGGTATGGGAAATGATCTTACTGCATTTATTTGCAATGATCAAAGATATGGCAGTAGGCGGGGCTACCTCTGGTATCCACAAGTATGGTTGTCATAACAATACATCAGAAACTTCAAGAGGAGAAACGTCACACAGTACCTCATCCGTGAAGGGCTTGATGCTGTAGGAAAGGAAACACTACTAGCTGACACGAAGATCTCGTCCTTGGTGAAGCCACCCGATGGTGTACGACTGTGGATGTGCTATAGTCTTTAGGCCTATCCGCTTCATGACTTCTATTGAAATGAGGTTCTTTTGGATCCTGCTGTCAACAATGAACTGCAGTGAAGAACCCTTCACCCACATATGTGAGTGGAAGAGGCATTCCCCCTACTTTGGATCTTTAGGCTCAATTTTCTGTATCTTTGTGGTGGCCACGGTGGCACTGGGATCCGCATCAAAGTTCTGCTTCCCTTTTTCAGTCCCCTTATCGGGTTCTTATTCAGAGTTGGAACCTGCGTCTGATTTAGAAGCCTTCAACTTGGCCACTAGTGACTGCCTGGCTTGACACTCACTTGTATTCTGAGTGGAGCTCTTATGGAACTCACACCATTTTCCCATGCCCTTCTTCGTTTTCGTGGTATTGTTATTTGCTTGTGTCTTCAGCGGGATGTCCTGGGTAGTCCCACCTTGGATTGGTCCCTTGTTCTGTGGTTTGGGGGCGCCTTTTCCTTGCTTTGGATTCACAGATCCAAAGTCCTGCTTCTTTTGTTTGAACTTCTACTCAATATTTACGGTGTACCAATACGTCGTGCCAAGCGAGGAAATGGCCAGGAACTCCATCTCGTCCAGGATGTACTTGTGTAGACATCTGCGTTACGTGAGCACCAAATGCCACTCAGTATCCTTGATACCTAACTTCGTGTGAAGGGTATGGAAAGTATTTATGAACTCTAGCACATATTGGTCCCTTCCCTTCAGTAGCGTGGTCCACTTTATGTAGTTATCTTCATAGCTCCCGACAGGGTAATACTGTTCCTTAATGGCGTCTAGGAAAGAATTCCAAGTGGGTACAACTGAAAACAACGAGAGTTCACTCTCGTTCATTTGTTCACAGTAGGTTCCCCACCAGTCCTTGACGTGTGGGGTAGCTTTGAGAAATGCAAACATAATATTTTCCCGATTGAAAAAGTCATGAACTAAAAAATATTCGTCCAATAGATTTAACCATTTATCTATGACGTCTGCATCTATCAGGCCTTCAAATATGGGAATATCAAAGTTAACTTGTACATTAAAAGGAGTGGCACCTCCAGAGTGGCTGTTGGATGAAGATGCATTGCATGTGGGTAGCCGCCGAAGGATCTGGGCAAAGTTATCCATCATCGCATCCCTCTGTTGCTCAAGGGCTTCCTTGAGAAAATTTTTGAAAGGATCTCCTGCCCCCTCGTCTTTCTTTTCTTTTGCCATGGGAGGTCATCGGGTTTTGTGAGGTTGATCCTGCAATGGTTCAACGAGATCGAGCCCTAACTCCTTATACCTTGACCTCATTGGGGACATTCAAAGAAAAATAGAGAAAAATAGACTGCTCTAATACCACTAATCCAAACTTAAACAAGAATGCAACAACTTACATATATAATAATAAACATAGAGATGTAGTAGAAAAACACTTCATTTCATTAATAGAAAAATAATGAACTATGCTTACAAGCATAATGGAAATGAGATAACTCGGGTGATGGTAGCTTATCTCTGAGAAGAGATGTGGAGGCTACATTCCTCCGAACTGAGTTACAATGAGGCTCAAGGGCCTTTTTATTATTGAACAATAAGAGACAACCCTAAACAACCAAAACCCTAACCCGAGGAGATGTAACACCAAGAGTTTATGGGCCAATGTTGGGGTTAGTTGGGTAGCCAACTTCTTGGGGTCATAACTTGGTCATATTATCTCTATTTGACGCATATGATACCTCGTTGGAAAGATCTATCTGAGGAATACAACCGCTGATATGATTTCAATAGAAATAATCAATTTATATTTTTCCAAAAAAAATGTCATTTAGGGCCTCAAAATGGCTCTAGAAGTTCAAGACTCGAAAAGTTGCCAAAAATAGTAAACTGTGCTACAATTAAGGAGATAGATGAAAATGACTGGGGGGTCTAGGTGGAATAGGTGGGTGGCCACCAATATCCAACTGGATCACTAACCCTATTCTATTTTGATATTCATATAAACCCTAGCTTTTGGACTATAGACTTTATAGGTAATCTAGGGAGAAATGGAAAATTCTAGTGAAGGTAAAATTAGATTTGAAATTCAACCCTTAGAGTTTCAAAAAGTAACATCATGTGACTTTGGAATTCTCACCCTCCAAAGATTCCATGATATCCCTAGATTTTTAGAAACATAATCATGTTATTGTACTTGTATACTTTTGGTGGTACCTATTAGTGAATGTTACAAGAACATAAAAGAAATGCTGACCTTATGCCATAATTGATCTGAATTTGAAACTACTTGAAATTTGTTTGCAAGGTATTCAATTCAGAATTAAACATGTTTAAAAGATTTCCATGTCTTGCAGAAAGAAAACACATGAAATTTGCAGCTGTTCATGACCCATTTAAGCATAGCAGAGTTATTTCCTTTTACTGTTTAACACATTAAAACGAATTTGATCTGCAAAATAAATCAACCACAAATGCAAAAGAAGTTGATAAAGCAGTTCACCCCCTCCAGGGCTACGTCTGCTGGGTCCAAAGCTCCCAACCGGGCTTGTCCTTGTTTTTATTAAATGCTCAAATTGAAAATACAGTTGAATAGAAGCATCTACAGGAGAAATAGATGGTAAAAATGGATTCAGAACACTTGAATCCTTCAGGATTGACTATTGGATCACCTCCAATGGATACCTGCAACCCTATACAGTCTTCACAAAACTGGGCCCTGGTGGCTCCTAGAAATTTCACGGCTCTCAAACCTCTGAAAATGACCTCAGATGGCTGTAAGACCTACACCAATGGCTTCAGAAGGTCGAAAATACCCAAAATCAAAAAACATTTCGTCCAAAACCGACTTTCCTAGCCAAAGTTATGGCCATTTAAAGTTTCTCTAGTTTGCCCCTAGAAAAACTCCAGCTAACTTTAGTTAACTCCAGTTAGCTCCGCCAATTATGGCGGGTCCGCCAAATTTGGCGCTCCTGCCAAAATTCCGCCAACTTAACTGCAGTTACATTTAATGTTTGGTGGTTGCCTCAGATTTCGTGCCCGGCGGAATATTCATTTTTTAATTTTTTTTTGAAAAATTAAAATTTCTAATGTTATGGACAAATTCTTCTTTTTGCCATAACTTCCTCATACGGCGACCGTTTTTTGAACCGTTTGCGGCGCCGGAATCAAGAAGACGAGCAATTTCCAGTCATTCAACTTTGAACCAGTTTTAAGCACTTTAAATTTTGAGCATTTTACGACACTTAGGACATGAGCACCTGATCACGCCTCCCCATTGGGAAGCTTTTGGACCCCAAAAGCCTTCAACTACATGTTAAAGAGGTGAGGGTACAACTCCCTCACTCTGTCCACCTCCATCCACTTTGCCTTGTTCGGTTTGCTGCCTTTGAAACCAACCCAAACATAATCTACACTGCCCCTTCTTGAAGTGCGTGTCCTTCTGTCAAGGATTGTATCTTCTTTCAGCGCATCTAAGAATTTTGGTGAGAAATCTTATATAGATGGTAGCTGAACAGCACTTTCATGATTAGCAATCAAAGGAGGTTCATACAAACGTAAGTTCTCCACATTGACAACAGAATACATTTGCATGTAGGAAGGCAAATCTAATTGAAAAGCATTATTTCCAACCTTCTTGAGGATTTTGAATGGACCATAACGAATAGGATTCAGATTTTTACCTTCTCCTTGCATCCTTTCCTTACTAATGTACAACCATACCTCATCTCCTTCTTGAAACTTGTGATCGACTCTATGCTTGTCGTGTCTTTCCTTGTACTTGCCTTGACTCTTCTCAAGCTGTTCTTGAATTCGCTGATGTATTTGCTGAATCCTTTCAATGAATGAACGAGCTTTGTCAATGTCACTATCTCCCTCAATGGCAACATCTTTCTCAAGAATGAAATCAAGAGGTGATTTTGGCAAATAACCAAAACAAGCTTCAAACGGTGAGGTGTTTGTGGAAGAGTGCTTGGCACGATTGTAAGCATGTTGTATGTAGCGCAAATGTTCATCCCAAAGCTTGGGATGCTTGCTGCAATAACCTCTCAAGAGGTGCACAATGGTTCTGTTCACAACTTCGGTTTGTCCATCTGTTTGCGGATGGAAATCAATACTTTTCTTCAACTTTGTGTCCATCATCTCCCATAGGTTGGACCAAAAATTCCCCACAAATCTGGAATCCCTGTCACTAATAATGGAAGTAGGCAAACCAAAGTGAATCCATACATGATGAAAAAATAATTCAGCAGTTTGTTCAACAGTTATAGTTTTCTTATAAGGCATAAGTATACACATTTTGCTGAAACAATCAACTACTACATATAAATAATCATGCTGCTTTCGAGATTTTGGCAAACCTCCTACAAAATCCATAGAGATTCTCTCCCATGGTCTAGAAGGTACCGGAAAAGGAGTATACAAACCAAGCTTCCTGTTGCTAGGCTTGCTTGTAGCACATAATGAACAACCTCTTATGAACCTTGAAACAGAATCTACCATGTGAGGCCAATAGCAATACCTCTGTAGATGTGCAACTGTTTTGCTCACACCAAAATGGCCAGCAATAAGAGAAGAATGAGCTTCTCTTATGACATTTATCCTCTCCCCCTGTGGTATACACAACTTGCCCAAATGAAACAACAAATTGTTATGCATGTGATAGTCATTTTCCTCTACATGATTTCCTTTACTCAAGTTAGCATACACATCTTTAAAGTCGTCATCAGATGCATATTGTTCTATGTAACTATCATGTACAATGGAATCATTCTTAAGTAAAGTAGCAACACCAATAATAGGCCTTGAAAGCATATCAACAACCTTATTCAAACTACCTTTCTTATACCTTATTACCAAATGGAACTGTTGCAAGAAGCCCATCCATCTGAAGTGTTGTGACTGTTGTAACTTGCTTTGTGATTGCAAGTACTGTAAGGGCTGATGGTCGGTATGTATAACAGTTTCTTTGCCCATCAAGTAATGTTTCCACTTTTTGACGCTTTTTACCAACGGATACAACTCCTTATCATATGTAGGATAATTTACAACAACACCATTAAAAGTTTCAGAATGAAAAGCAATAGGCTTACCATGTTGTAGAAGAACTACACCCATAGCATAATCACTAGCATCAGTTTGTATCTCAAATGGCTGTCTCAAATCCGGTAATGCAAGGGCTGGAGCTGAACTAATCTTCTCTTTCAAAGATTCGAAAGCTTTTTGCTACTTGCCTCCCCATTGGAAAGCATGCTTCACACTTGTCACTGCATGCATAGGAGCTGCTATAGAAGAGAAGTTAGAGATAAACTTCCTCCAATATTGAGCTGCACCCAAAAAACTTCTTACCTCTGTTATGGATTTGGGAGTAGGCCACTTCACAATAGCCTCAACCTTAGCAGGATCAATTCTCAAAGCACCTCCTCCTACTATGTGTCCCAAATAAACCAAAGAAGTCTTTCCAAATTCACACTTTGACATTTTAAGAAATAACTGATTCTTCTTCAAAACATCAAGTACTTTTCTAACATGCATGACATGATCTTCTCTAGACTTGCTGAAAATTAAGATGTCATCTAAGTAGACAATAACGAAATCATCAAGAAAAGGACGCAAGACATCATCCATTACCCGCATGAAAGTTGCAGGTGCATTGCACAAACCAAACGGCATCACAAGCCACTCAAAGAGTCCTTGTTTGGTTTTAAAGGCTGTCTTCCAAATGTCACTTTCTTCAATTCTTACTTGATGATATCCACTGCGCAAGTCTAGCTTAGTGAAATATCGAGCATCTTTCAGCTGGTCTAGCAAATCATCTATCCTTGGGAGTGGGTAACGATTCTTTACCATTATCTTGTTCAAGGCCCTGAAATCAACACACATACGCTAAGTGCCATCTTTCTTTGGAATCAATACAATCGGTGACCCACATGGCGAAGTACTTGGCCTTATGAAACCCTTGTCCAACAAGTCCTTGATTTGCTTCTTTATTTCAACATTCTCCATAATAGACATGCGGTACATGCCTATGTTTGGAAGAGGACAATCTGGATGCAAATGGATTTCATGCTGAATCTCCCTCTTAGGAGGCAAACTTGTAGGCTCCTGAAACATCTCATGATATGCATCAACTACATCATACAGATCTGATTTAAGTTTTGGATCACAATTGTCAAATGACTCATGATTTACATCAACCTTAGGCTTAATCATAAGAAGAACAAAATTCTTACTTGAATTGACCAACCTTTTTACCTGTCCTGCATTCACCATCGCTATATTTGTCTTCTTGCGATGAGCTCTAACAATGAACTCCTTGCCATCTTTGAACATATGATATTTGTTTTCATGGCGATGAAAGATAGCTTTCCTGTCAAACAAGTAAGGACTTCCCAAAACAATTCCTGCTATATCAAAAGGTACCACATCAAGTTCAACTGTGTCAATAAAATGTGTGGTAATTGCAAAGCGCAATGTGCACTTTCTTGAAACTTGTAAATTTGCATCCTTGCAAATCCATCCAAGTGGATATGGCTTTGGATGTGGAACGGTCTCAAGTTTAAGTTGCTTGACCAAGTCCTCTGATATAAGATTTGCTTGTGACCCACTATCAAAAAGTGTGTCAATTTTAGTATGTTTTGAAATCACCCTCACATGAAACAGTTCAATTCTTTCTTCCTCATTAGGAGCTTGTACATGGCAGTGTGAGGTACTAGTGCTGGCTTGAGTTTCAATTTCTTTTCCCTTCAAGTTTTTCAAACCCATGGCTGCAATTTTGGTTTCATCACCTGAATCTTCCCCTAAATCTTGTGGTGTAGATGTAGTAGCAACAGTTTTCTGTTTCCCTTTGGATTTGTTAAATTGAGGTCTTTTTTCAGGATATAATTTCCAACAGTTTTTCTCCTCATGGCCTGGTTTAGAACAATGTTTACAGATCACTTTCTCACTCTCCTGTTTGACAGATGCATTCTTTTTGCTCTTTCCCTAGGAGGTTTTCTCTTTGTTTTTCCCCTTGGGGGGCTTGTTTCTACCCTCTTCAAATGTGTTTTTTCCCCTTGCCTCTAAATGGGTAGCTTGGACACAAACCTCGTCTAGGCTAGTAGGGTTAAACATCAAGATGGTGTGTCTAAGGTAGCTATGCAAGCCACCGATGTATTTCAGCAAGGTTTCTTTGGTCTGTAAATCTACCCCTAACAAGAGAGCTCTTCTCCTGAATTCTTGGGTGTAGTCTTGGACACTCTGACCCTTAAGTTGTCTAAAATTTTGCCAATTCATAATGGCTTTCTGCATGTGAGCAAGAGGATAAAACTGTTTTTTAATGGCTAACAGAAATTCAGGCCATGTTAAGGTAACCTTACCAAATTTCTTGATCTCCTCTTTAGTCTTGGCCTCCCACCAGACCAATGCTGCTCCATCCATTCTCAAAGAAGCCAACTGAATCTTTGTGGCATCATCATGCATATTTTGGATCCTCAAGTAAACTTCCAACTGCCTAATCCAGTTGTCAAGCTTTTCTGCATTCACTTCACCATTAAACATAGGTAATTCGAATTTTACATCAAGCTTCAAAAAAGGACTTTTTCGAGAGGATCTATGCTTATGAATAGAAGAAGACGAGGATGAAGAGGAAGAAGGTGAAGATGGGGGTGGTGGATCACCATTTCCTCCATGTCCTTTCTTAGAATGATCATCATCCTTCTTACCTCCTGAAGAGCCCTCTCCTTCATGTGGATGTTTGGACCCTTCTCCAGCCAATTTCTCATTTCTTTCTTGGTACAATATCCTCACCATTTCAGTGAGGTCTAAGAAAGCCTTTCTGAAGACTCTTTCTTCTTCTCTTGGATCTGTCTCTGTAGGAATTTCTCCTTCATGTGTAGACATTCTTGAAGCTTCTGCTGAGACTCTTGAGGGTGAAATTGAAGGTGGAGGTGATGGCTCTCTGGCCTTCCTTGACTAAGGATTCTCTCGTTCTCTAGTCAACTGTCCTTCCCCTCTTTTGAGTTTCAACTTGGTAAGCATCAATACTTTGCAAGACAGTTAGAAGATCTTTGCACAAAAACCCTGAGCTTTGATACCAACTTGATCTGAATTTGAAACTACTTGAAATTTGTTTGCAAGGTATTCAATTCAGAATTAAACATGTTTAAAAGATTTCCATGTCTTGCAGAAAGAAAACACATGAAATTTGCAGCTGTTCATGACCCATTAAGCATAGCAGAGTTATTTCCTTTTACTTTTTAACACATTAAAACGAATTTGATCTGCAAAATAAATCAACCACAAATGCAAAAGAAGTTGATAAAGCAGTTCACCCCCTCCAGGGCTACGTTTGCTGGGTCCAAAGCTCCCAACCGGGCTTGTCCTTGTTTTTATTAAATGCTCAAATTGAAAATACAGCTGAATAGAAGCATCTACAGGAGAAATAGATGGTAAAAATGGATTCAAAACACTTGAATCATTCAGGATTGACTATTGGATCACCTCCAATGGATACCTGCAACCCTATACAGTCTTCACAAAACTGGGCCCTAGTGGCTCGTAGAACTTTCACGGCTCTCAAACCTATGAAAATGACCTCAGATGGCTGTAAGACCTGCACCAATGGCTTCATAAGGTCGAAAATACCCAAAATCAAAAACAAATTCGTCCAAAACCGACTTTCCTAGCCAAAGTTATGGCCATTTAAAGTTTCTCTAGTTTGCCCCTAGAAAAACTCCAGCTAACTTTAGTTAACTCCAGTTAGCTCCGCCAATTATGGCGGGTCCGCCAAATTTGGCGCTCCTGCCAAAATTCCGCCAACTTAACTGCAGTTACATTTAATGTTTGGTGGTTGCCTCAGATTTCGTGCCCGGCGGAATATTCTTTTTTTTAATTTTTTTTTGAAAAATTAAAATTTCTAATGTTATGGACAAATTCTTCTTTTTGCCATAACTTCCTCATACGGCGACCGTTTTTCAAACCGTTTGTGGCGTTGGAATCGGGAAGACGAGCACTTTCTAGTCATTCAACTTTGAACTAGTTCTAAGCATTTTAAATTTTGAGCATTTTACGACACTTAGGACATGAGCACCTGATCAATAATGAATGAAAGAGTAACATGAGAAAGCCATTTCAAAGGAAGAAATTAAAGGTATGTTTAATATTTCTGGCATGTCTCCATCATATAAGAAGGTACGATCATTTAAATTTTTCTTTATATTAATGTCTACCTCATGTCTAGGATTTTGCTATAGAATCATAAAGATTCTTATATTATTGGGGTGATTGATCTTTAAATCTACCCTTGTCTATCTATATTTTTTTCACTTTGATAAAACCCTAACCTTTTGGTTTCACTAAAAAACCTAGCCTTTTAGGGTTTGTTGATGATACCTAGAATATATGATGAAACCCTAGATTTTTAAGGTTTGATAAATTAGGGTTTATGACAAAACCCTTATAATAATTAATGTAAGATCTTAGGAATGAAACCCTATGTATATATGTTTTCGTATGGTTAAAACCATAAATTGGTCTAGCTATTGTATATCTAATGTTTAATATTAAATTTTTGATGATGGTATCTAGGGTTTGTGACAAAACCCTAGCAAAGGTTATTGTAAGAGTCTAGGGCATGAAAATGTAACCCTAGTTGATTGCTAACTAGGTCTATGATTTGAATATCTAAGTTTTGATAACCCTAGATGCTCTCTTTGTGATAATATGCTAACCCTATATTGATAAAGTTTATTTCATGCTCTTGTACATATACATTTGTGTGCTTGGTTATACTTGTTGTTGAGATTTGCAGGCACATAGTTTGCAAGAGATTATAAAGTTGTAAGTTTGCCTCATTTTTATGATGACCTTCTAATAAGAATGATGTAAAGAGGGAGCTATAATATCCTTGATAACAATATTGAAGTTTACTTTGATGATTGAAAGATGACCTTGTTTCCATATAAAGATAATAGGAGTAAAATTTTGGAAGGTTGAAATTCTCCAATGATATGATGATGAAAAAAGATAGTTTGTAAAGTTGTTGATGAACTTATCTCACTAAGTTGAGAGGGAGCTTTAATTAAGGAAAGTGTATATCCTCCATAGTTTAGAGGGAGGACATGACGTGTCAGTCATACGTGTAATAAGGAGAGAATGAGATCGGAGAATATCTAAGGCATTGCTGATGGTTGGTATTAATGTATCATGAATAAGATTTGGTTGGTTTTGAAAAGTGTTAATGCTAAGTTTGGTGCTGTTGGAGAAATTGAAGAAGGAAGCTTCCATAGAGATTTGTTTGGATAATGTGATGAACCAAGTAATGTCAAAATGGTCGAGGACCTAAACTATTGTGCTAGCGTATCGATAATAAGAACCAATATATTAGAAGTGATTGGGGTGATGAGGCTACAATATGTTCAAATGGATGAACAAGTAGTTGATGTGTTGATCTCTCCCTAAGAAGTTTTAATATTTGATAAGCATGCTTGGATTGGTGGATATCTATGATTTGGTTGAGAGGGAGAGATGAGTACCAAAAAGTTCCTGTATGATGCTACTTGGGAAGACATCTTGGCATGGTTGGTATTAAGTATAGGTTTTAACCCTGTACATAAATTACTTGTATACAGATTTTAAAAATAGAAAATAAACAATGACGAGAGTATAACACAAAAAATAGATATACACAGAGATTTTCCCCTGGATCCCAAAATCGGGACTACTAGATTGATTTTTCATTATATTCCTTTCAATTTTACAATACATATATATACATGCTGAAGCATCCATAAACCTAAATCCATTAACCCTGGATTAGAACATAACCATATTTCCCTTGACCGGATCTAAAAAATACCATGGGCAGAAAACCATCATGCCCAAAACCATGTGAGAAAACCACACATAAAACCATAGGTAGGTCCGCCCACCTAATATAGGGTCCAAAAAAAATTCCCGGGGCATTGCCCCAAACCTTGTAGAGGGGGGCTACCGCCCCCTTCAAACCCCCAAATAGGGGGGGCTGCCGTCCCCCCTACTGCACCCGTCACAACAAACACGAGGGCCTATTGCCCCCTGTAACCCCCCTGTGCATGGGGCTAATCGTGGAAAGAATATAACACACACCCAACATTCTCCCACTTGTTGTTTTCTTTCCATGGGGGGGCACAAGAGAGCTTAGTCATTGGTCCACCCCTACAACACCCATTTTTTCTCTACACCAAGATAAATTATTAGTGCTCACAAACTTTGTCAATGCATCTGCAGTATTCTTCAAAGTGTCCACCTTTACCAACAACACCTTTTTGTCCTCAACCATATCCCTTACAAAGTGATACTCAAATGCCAATGTGCTTTGTCTTTGAATGATAAGTAAGGTTCTTTGCCAAGAATGCACTTTGGTCTTTGAATGATAAGTAAGGTTCTTTGCCAAGAATGCACTTTGGCTGTCACAATCTATCCTTATATCTCGATGTACCAACTCCATGGAAAATTTTAGGGGCGAATTTTCACCCTTGGGCTAAATTAAGGGGTTTTATATTTTTATTGGGCGAATATTTTGTATCATAGTACATTGTTACAAACGGCCTCAAATTTATTTTATAAAAAAATAGATATGGAGGTTAGCCCACCTTATTTTAAGGGAGAGGGTAAAAAAAGTAAATTTAACCCTTGAAATTAGGAGTTAAAATCTTCCATTCGCCCTCATTTTCAAGAAAATGTATTTATGATAGTTATAAATAAAAATTAAAATACAATGGAGGCATGGTAAATAAATAAAAGCTCTTTTTATACTTACTCCAAATGTATGGTAAATAAATAAAAATACAATAAACTAGAGGTATGGTAAATAAATAAAACTTCCTTTTATATTTAGTCCATAACCCTCTTTCTATTTAAGAATGCTAAAAAACGAGGTTTCATTTAAGTGAATCCTATGGGCCAAATGCCATATTTATAAAAGAGGTATGGTAAATTAATAAAAATATAAATAAACAAGAGGTATGATAAATAAATAAAACATTTTTTTTATATTTACTCCATATGTCACCTTATATTTATGAACACGCAAGCATGTAAATAAATAAAAATATAAATAAAGTGGAGGTATGGTAAATAAATAAAACCTCTTTTTATATTTCAAAGGTATGGTAAATAAATAAAAATAAAAATAAAGTGGAGGTATGGTAAATAAATAAACCTCTTTCTATATTTAGTCCATAACCCTCTTTCTATTTAAGAAGGCTCAAAAAAGAGGTTTTATTTAATTGAATCCTATGGGCCAAATACCATATTTATAAAAGAGGTATGGTAAATTAATAAAATTATAAATAAACGAGAGGTATGGTAAATAAATAAAACATTTTTTATATTTACTCTATAAGCCACCTTATATTTACGAACACTCAAAAAATGTGTTATATTTAGGTGAAGCCTATGGGCCAAATTATTATTATTACCATGCAAAAAACATTATTAACCCTAATATTAGTATTAATAAAAATAAAGATGGCACATGGTATTGACCCATGGTATTCACATGGAATGCAACCTATTTAAAGGGGGAATTAAACTAGCATAGATCCATCTTTACTTTGGATCAAATATCGTGATATGCAAACTAACATAGAGTGAAAAAATATTTGATCCTTCTCTAAGAGTGGTAGATGTGGAGTTAAGATGGATATAGGTTGGTTTTTATGATAATGAAGATATTAAATAGACTTAGGAAATTATATTGTAAAAAAAATCTTAAGGTGAATGGTTAAAGATACATTTAATCACTTCACAAAATTTAGTAAAAAATACCGATATCTTCATTAATATTGGTTTTTCTGATTTAACAAAAAAAATTCAAAACAATGAAATCTTAACTCTTTCCGCAACACCCTCGCAAAAGAGAGATAGTAGCTCCCCAGACTTCCACCATTTTTCAAACATTCTCAATATGATATCGAAAAATTTAAGGTACTGATCTTGGATTAGTTGTTCGAAAAACATGCTGGTTTGTACAACCTTTCATCTTCTCTGCTATTCTTAGTTTGTCATAATGATCTGTAGGGGTTGGGTCACTGCACCATATTGTCCTAAAAGGTGGAGATTGTGCACCAAAAAGGAAATTAATCCACATGTTACAACGTTGTTAAAAATGGTATGAAGGTAGTGAATTATGATAATAAGAAATTTAGATTGGGAGAGACGTAATTAAATTTTATTATTTAATTGAAGATTTCCAATTAAAATAATAATAAATCTACATTTATATATTTATATATTGATTGGAAGGCTTCTGACAATGGTCACTTCTTTCCATTAGATCCCCTTCAGGCCTTTGTGATACCTACTACTTCATTATATTATATAGTTGGGGCTTGCTACTTGTTGGCGTGTTGGGGTAAACAAACTTGATGTGTTTTTTTTAATCTCGCAGTTTGAGTCTATGAAATAAGAAAGAAATTTGATAGCTTGGTAAACGTGGTAGCTTGACAAAAGTGGTAGAGAAAACATTAATCTCTCCTACCATGACAAACATGGCCACTAAAACTTGCAATATTGTTTGTAAGAAGTGAAAATTATGTTTCTTTTTTCCAAACATGTATGTAGTATATTACAGTTTAATGAATATGTTTTATTATTATCATATATGGTTTCATACTTTAACAAAACATTCGCCAAGACTTCACAATGTTTTATTATTCAGTGAAAGATTTTCCAAGATCTTACAAGATTTTATAATTCAGTGAAAGATTTGCCATGACTTTACAAGATAATATAATCTAGTAAGAGATTCGCCAAAAAATATATATATACCTATTATATTAGTGATAAAATCGCCTCCCATTTTTCCTATGTATCACGGGGATTCACCCATTTATTATACATATAAATTTATGGTGGTTCTTAAAATTTTCCCTGACCAACTCCATACTTGAACACAATATCTGCAACCAAAATAATTCCTTGCTTGCATGAGTGGTTGCCATGTATTCTGCCTATGTAGTTGAAAGTGCCACTCCAAACTGTCTCTTGCTCATCCAACTGATTGCATCTCCAAACAAGTTAAATACATACCCACTTGTAGATCTTCTCTTATCCACATCGCTGGCCTAGTTTGCATCAACAAATCCATGGATGTCAAAAACTCTATCCAATACTAGCCTTCCTTTGTAGTACAAACTATAATCACTAGTGAAAACCTGCTTCACTGTTAGGCCAGGCAGTAACTCCACAAAGCAAAAATTGGTTCGTGTATTTTATTCCATCAGGTAGGTCTATTATATACATGAGGGAGAGATTGTTCAGTTCATCTCCCGATGACTGTTCATATTTCTCATTTATTTATTTACATATATTTACCCAATCACAAGGATTAGGTGTCAACATTCCCCCCTTAATCTGAAGGGATGTTGGTGAGTCCAAGCATCATTTTGAATTGTTCAAGCTTTTCTCTTCCAAGCGCTTTAGTGAAGATGTCTGCAATTTGCTCATTTGTGGAACAATGACGGAGATCGATTGTTTTGGCCTCAACATGATGTCGAATCAGATGATATTTAGTATTGATGTGCTTCGTTCGATCATGGAACTTTGGGTTCTTGGCCAAATTTATTGCAGAGGTATTGTCAATCATGAGTGGAGTTGATTGTACTTGTTTTACCTACAAATCTTCAAGAATTTTCCTGAGCCACACAATTTCTTTTGTTGCTTCAGCTGCTGCCACGTATTCTGCTTTTGTTGTGGAATCTGCTGGAACTGATTGTTTGCGTGATCTCCAGGAGACAACTCCTGATCCAAGACTCATAGCATATCCTGAAGTAGATACCCCAGTTTCTTTGTCTCCATCGAAGTCTGAATCAGAGTATCCAATCAAGTTGAAGTCGTCCACCTGTGTATACTTGATTCCAAAGTCTTGAGTTCCTTTCAAATACTTTAGAACTCTTTTTGCAGCAGACCAATGTCCCTCACAAGGCTTTTGCATAAACCTGGAGAGGATTCCAATAGCAAATGAAATGTCTGGTCTGGTAGTAGTTAGGTAGTTGAGACTTCCTACAAGCTGTCTATACTTTGTTGCATCCTCAAATTATTTTCCTTCAATAGATGTGAGCTTTGAGTTTTGTTCCATTGGAGTAGTAAGAGGATTGCACTCTGTCATGCCAAACCCGTTCAACAGATCTCCAATGTATTTCTTTTGAGAAAGAAATATGGACTTTGGATGTTGGGTTACTTCAATGCCAAGATAATAATGAACATAGCCCAAATCAGTCATTTCAAAACCTTTCCCCAATTCCTTCTTTATGGATGCAATGTAGCTTTCATTGTTCCCTGTCATCAAAAGATCATCTACATATACCACAAGATATACAACTGTTTTGCCAACTTTCTTGACAAATAAAGTTGCATCATCAAGATCAAAATGTTTGAAATTGAGTTTCAGAAGATGCTCAGTCAGTTTTTCATACCAGGCTCGCGGTGCTTGTTTGAGGCCATACAAGGACTTCACAAGTTTGCATACTTTATGTTCATGTCCTTTCACAACAAATCCTTCAGGCTGGGACATAAAAACATTCTATTTTAGATCTCCATTCAAGAAAGCAGTTTTTGCATCCATTTGATGGACTTTCCAATTGTTCTGAGATGCTAGTGCAAAGAGTGTTTGGATGGTAGCCCATTCTTCTGTGGGGGAAAAAGTCTCCTCATAATCGACCCCTTCCTTCTGTGCAAAACCTTTTGCCACAAGCCTAGCTTTGTGCTTGCCAAGTGAGCCATCAACTTTATACTTGTTCTTGTAGACCCACTTGCAGCCAATTGGTTTGGTTCCTAATGGAGGATCAACCAGCTTCCAAGTGCCGTTCTTTATGAGGGCATCATACTCCTTTTTCATCGATTCTTTCCATTCATCATGAGAAGCAGCTTCTTTGAAGGAATTTGGTGCAAAATCTGTAGACAAGTTCAACTCACAATCATAAGAAACATCCATATCAACAGGTGAATTAGAGTCATCTACATCACCTCCATTTTTTCGGTTTGAATTTCTAGTTCCTGTCTTTCTAATTTCATCAGGATGAACACTTTCAAGTGTCTTTGTCAGCCACTTTGGGGGACCTTTCTGAGATGGTCCAGGCTGCTCCGTTGATTGAATTGGGACTGAATCAAGATTGAGTCTCCCAATTCTATCAATCACATCACTTAAAGCATCATCCATTGTTGGAGTTTCATGCGGGGGAGAGTGTTCTTCAGAAGAAGATTCCACATATTGATCTAGTATAGGAATCCCCCCTTCAAGATGTGGAATCTGATTATCGAATTCTTGAAATGATTTTTCTTTTGCGAATCTGTCCAAGCAATCAAGTTGCCGCTCAACAACATTGTCGATTTTGGATGATTCAAGAAAAATGACATCTCTAGATACAACAAACTTCTTATTTACTTCATCATAGAGGTGGTATGCTTTGGAGGTGTTTGAATACCCCAGGAAGATACACTTATGACTTCTAGCACCAAGTTTGTTTCTATGTACCTTTGGTATCAAGGCATAGCAGGTGGAACAAAAAACCCTGAGATGCTTTACCGAAGGAACATGTCCATACCACATTTCATAAGGAGTTTTGTTTCTTATAGCATTAGATGGACATCTATTCTTTATATATGCAGCACATAGAACAACATCAACCCAAAACATTATCTTTACATTTTTGAAGAAAAGCATGGATCGTACCGTATTTAAGATTGTCCTATTCATTCTTTCAGCTACACCATTCTATTGGGGATTATAAGGCACAGTTGTTTGATGTTTGATCCCATGTTGGCGAAGATAGTTTTTCAAATTCATTTGATGTGTATTCTTTTCCATTATCAGTGCGAATAGACCCAATATGAGTTTGTGCATCATTTTCAATCCATTTATGAAAATTCTTGAATGTTTGAAAAGCATCAGATTTGTTCTTCAATAAATAAACCCAACACATTCTGGTGTAGTCATCAATAAATGTCATGATATATTTATTTCCATTTGTAGAAGGAACAGGCATTGGACCAAATAAATCTGAATGAATGAGTTCAAGCTTCCTATGTGCTCTTGAATGTGAATCATGAAAAGACTGTTTGCTATGCTTTCCTAGAATGCAAGCATCACATTGCTTAAGTTTCCTAGGAATTGTAGGCAAACCAACAACACCATTTTTCTTCAATAAGCGGAGACTGTCATAGTTCAAATGTCCAAATCTAGCATGCCATAATAAACTTGATGGAAGTGTACCTTCTTCATGATGACAATTGTATGAGAAATTTTGTGCATGAGCAGAGGTTCCTTGCAGCTTGAGAAGCCTTTCTTCTTCTATTCCGCTCATGACAAGTGAGCGGTCAGATGTTTTTCTTACCTCAAGCTTGCCATCAAACATATGAATGGAGTGACCTTGCTGGCGGATGTGGACCAGGGACAACAAGTTTCTCTTCAGTTGTGGGAGATATAGAACATGATGCAAAAGAAAGTCTGGAAGACCAAGCAGTTTAAGCCTAATTGTGCCAAGCCCTGATGGCTTGATTTTTGATTGATTTTCAAAGTATACTGCTCCATCAACATTGTCAGTGAAATATTCAAAAAAATCATTTCTATGAGTCATGTGGCAGGTTGCTCCTGAATCAAGAAACCAATCATTTTTCCAAGAATCAAGTGAAGCATTAAATAGATCTTCATTTACTCCAATGTTACATTGTGCCACAACATAGTGAGTGGATTCAGGTGCTTTACCTTTGTCTGTATCATCAAATTTACCTTTTTGTTGATTTATTTTCTACTCAATTTTGTCCGATGGTAGCTTGCATGTAGAGGCATCATGTGATCCATTTCTTTTGCAGTGAATACAGTGCAAATCTGCGTTTTCTCCTTGAGAATGTCTGCCCCCCCTGCCTCTGAAATATCTTCCTCTTCCTCTTCGTCCACCTCTTCCTCTTGTATAATCTTGAGCAGGATGCTTTTATTTATGAGCAAGGCACACAATCTCTTCAGAAGATTCAGGGGCTGTCTTCTTTCCAAAAGCTTTCTCTCTTTCAACAAACTTTTTCACAAGAGAGTCAAAGGTTATATCTTTGAGATTTCCATTTGCTGGCAATGACTCAAGATAATTGGAGTAAGTAGGATAAAGTGCCTTGAGAAAAGTGATAAGAGGAATATACAATTCAACCTTAGTGGATTTGATATCATGCATTATAGATTTTACTTTAGATGAAAGAGCAAGAGGATCATTATTTTGCAGTTCAAGAGTAAAGAGTTTAATCATGAGTTGGACAACTTCAAGTGCATAATGTGAGTCATAGAGTTCTTTTAGCTTTTGTAAGGCTTCAAAGGTAGTTGAATATGACGAAATATGGTGACTCACCTCTTCATTTACAGATGCTGCGATTAATGCATAAGCTTTGTTGTTCTTGTTTTCCCAAATGACGAGCTCTTTGTCTGAGGTAGGATGTACTGGGTCATTGTCTCCTTCTCCGACACACACTCCTTTCCAAAACTCATTGAAAATGAGGGTGTGTTTTATCATCCGGGACCATTCAGGATAGTTCTCCTTGCCAGTGAGAACTATTCCCACCATGGATATGATTGAATGCATTCTGTAAAAAAAAATTACTTTTGCTGATAGAAAAATAATTCTGCCAATATACAGTAAAATTGTACTCAAAAGGGCATTCTCAAAATATTTCAAATCCACCATGTGACCCACATAAATCCATCATTATATAAATCCACCTCATATAAACCTCATATAAATCCCATAAATGTCAGTGGTTTTATATACCAAAAATAGTGGCTTGGAATCCTTTATATATATATCAGTGTTATATATATATATATATATATATATATATATATATATATATATATACCAAAGAAAAAAATGATATTAAATATACCAAAGAAAACACTGTGACGCCAACGATTTTGGTTGTTTAATTCATATCACAGTCAATAATCAATCATGCACCGCGAGCTCTACAAAGTTGGAGCAGCAACGACATCACAATTTGGGAACCATTCCACGATCTCCATACCCTTTCGACTTCTTCAAAACTCAATTACCATATCAGCGTTCAAAACTCAATTATAACATATTATATGTGATCCAAGCAACTATTACAAAGCGTCGAACCAAGTCTAAGTCGACCGAGCCACGAGTTACAAATCAGGTCGGCTACGCCCGCGCAGGTTCGAACCCTGCTGTCGACGCAAATGAGGATCTAATGCCTAGAAATGAGACGCAAAAAACTGGGAATGAAAGGCAAAGAAAAACAGAATACAAATGTGTGTATACTCCACGCCAACACCAGAGAGCAGCGCATTCAATACAGGGTTACCATCTCGACTTCTGAAACCCTCGGTCCAAGAACATTTCCTTTGTCACCGCTTCGTATGACACAAGCTCAAGCGTGATTCCTCAACGAAACAACGGTCATACATTCCTTCGGCATGGAGATAGACCACAGAGCACTCAGTGATTCAGGGCGCGCTCATAGAGATGTTTAACGTTATGTGAGAAAACGTTGATAGTCTAGATGGAATATGGCAGAGGCAACAACGTTTATGGACAGTTGCCTTCTGGTAGATAGAGAGCGCCTTTTTTTTTTCAGAACAACAAACGTTTATGGATAGTCGCCTTTTGGCAGACAGAGAGCGCAGGAAAGGAATATGGTAGACAAAGGAGTTACAAGGAGCATAAGAGCTAAAAAAGGAGCTGGCTCTGATACCATGTCAGGCCAGGCAGTAACTCCACAAAGCAAAAATTGATTCGTGTATTTTATTCCATCAGGTAGGTCTATTATATACATGAGGGAGAGACTGTTCAATTCATCTCCCGATGACTGTTCATATTTTTCATTTATTTATTTACATATATTTACCCAATCACAAGGATTAGGTGTCAACATTCACTGTTGTCCAATGCTCCTTCCCTGGTTTTGACATAAACCTGCTCAATACTCCCACTGCATGTGCTATGTCTGGTCTAGTACAGATCATTGCATACATCAAGCTACCAACTACACTTGCGTATGGAACACGGGACATGTCCTCTTCCTCTTCTTTTGTCTTGGGACATTGTTCAAGAGATAAATTTACACCAACATGAATAGGAACCTTCACCGGTTTACTATCCTGCATATTAAACCTTTGCAATATTGTCTTGACATACTTCCTTTGGTTTAACTAGAGCTTCCTTTTTTCCCAATTTTGTTTAATTTCCATGCCTAAATAAGTTTGTAGCACCAAGATCTTTCATATCGAATTTGAAGGACAATTGGGTCTTCAATTCTTAGATAATTTCCTTGTTATTTCCAATCAACAACATATGATCTACATACAAAACCAAATAAATAACATGGTCACCAATTAATTTAAAATACACACAGTGATCTGATTTACGCTAGGTGAAGCCAAGTCCCCGTATATATGTATCAAATTTTTGACACCACATCCTTGGTGACTGTTTTAACCCATATAGAGAATTTGTTAACCTGCATACCAGTTCTTTTTTACCCTTTACCGCAAAGCCTTCAAGTTGCTTCATGTAGATATCTTCTTCTAGATCCCCATGAAGAAATGTTGTCTTCACATCCATCTGTTCTACCTCAAAATCAAAAGTAGCAACAACAGATAAAAATAATATAATAAAAGCTACCTTAGCAACAGGAGGAAAAATATCACCAAAATCAATTCCCGACACCCGTGAATAACTTTTTTCTACCAACCAAGCTTTGTATTTCTCCACCTTGCCTTCTACATTTATCTTCTTCTTAAACACCCATTTGCTGCTAATGGGTTTCCTTCCAGCTGGAAACTCCACCAGATCCCAAGCCTCATTTTTTGCAAAGATGTCATTTCATCAACCATGGCCTCTTTCCATAGTTTGCCATCCTATGAATCTACTGCTTCCCTGATAATTCTAGGATCGTCATCAGTAATAGATAAAGAAAATTTTGAATAGAAAGTAGTTGGACTATACCTTTCTGGCTGCCTTCTTTCTCGAACTGATCTTCTTACAGCTGGAGTTTGTGGCTCTTCATCTTCTGATTCCTCTTCTACTGTAGAGTCCGATTCTTTCTCCTTTATCTCAAACTCTATCTTCTTAGGTTCCTTAGGTAGGACTTCATGTTTAATAACATCTTTCACCTCTTTAAACACCACATCATGGTTGTACACAACCTTCCTTGTTCTGAGTTCCAAAGTTTATAACCTTTTAAACCATCCTTATACCCAATAAAGATGCACCTTTCCGATTTACTATCCAGCATGGTTCTTTTCTCCTTTGGAACATGTACATATGCATCACATCTAAATACCCTCAGATGTGAAAGAGAGGGTTTCATACCAATCCATACCTCTTGTGGAGTCTTATCCTCCAATGTTGATGAAAGTGATCTGTTGACTAGGTAACATGCAGTCTCCACTGCCTCTGCCCATAATCCCTGTCCTAACCTGACACCAATGAGCATGCTTCTTACCTTTTCCATCAATGTCCTATTCATTCTTTCTGCAACTCCTTTTTTTTGAGGTGTGTATGGAGTAGTCTTCTATCGTGCTATACCACACTTCTTACAAAAATCTCCACCATTATCTGACCTCAACACCTTTATCTTCTTCTCTATCTGGTTTTCTACTCGAGCCTTAAATTCTTTAAACCCATCAAAGACTTCAAATTTCTTCTTAAGGAAATATATCCATGTATTCCTTGATAAGTCATCTATAAATGATACATATTACATAGACTTACCCAGTGATGGAACCAACACAGGTCCAAACAAATCACTATGCACAAGCTCTAATATTCGTTTCACCCTCTTGGAACTAGAGGGGAAGCTCACCCGATTCTACTTCCCATATACACAATGTTCACAGAAATCGAAATCCAGATAGAATTGAGACATACCTTCTACCATAACATTACCATGAAGTATTCAAAGGCCCTTCTCTCCAATATGTCCAAGCCTTTGATGCCATGACATGGTATTTTCTCGAGAGACCACTAGATTTTCCACTCCACTTTCAGGAACCACGTAACTGTTGCATTGACCAATAATAGTGTTACCCTGAAGCTTATACAGAGTTTCAAAATGAACTCTTCATCTCAATACCAGTGCTCCCTGAACCATCTTGCAAGTATCTTTCTCTAACACTATTTTTACACCTACATCATCCATCTTGCTTACATATATCAGATTTCTGGCCAATGCAAGAATATGAAAAACACCCAGAAGTGTTCTAATCCTTCCACCTTGCAACTTCAACTTGAATTTTCTGCAACCGATGATTCTAGCCTTCCTATCATCCCCTAAGAAGACATCACCACCAGCATATTTATCATACTTGCAGAACCACTCCCTGTGAGGAGTGAAGTGAAAGGATGCACCTGAGTCAATCAACCATGCCTCATGATCTACATGTGTACTTGAAGAAGAAGCCAAGTATGCATCCACACCTTCATTTGAGGTGTTTTTCTCCTCTACAAAAGGAGCATCATCAAATGCCTTTCCTTTCTCAGGAGCTTTAGATCTATAGTCCTTTTTGAAGTGTCATTTCTTTCCTCTTTTCCAACACGCCTTTACATGTTTTCCTGGAGATTTAGATCTCCCACTCAATGATTTTTTATTTTTTATTTTTATTTTTTTCTATGTTCTGGGACCGTCCTCGTACAAACAAGGCACCACCATTTTGGCCCTCCATATTTTTTTGTCTCATCTCCTTCGACAGTAAGGATGAGACTATTTCATCAAACTACAAGGCAGTTACATTGCTACCTATTGCAACAACTAGACTATCCCATGAATTTGGTAGAGAACACAACAAACTAATGCACTTATCTTGATCTGAAATTTTAATATTAACAGATAACAACTGGCTTACCACAGTATTAAAGGCGTTCAGATGCTTTGTCACTGAGTCTTCATCCTTCATCCTCAGGTTATACAACTTTCCCTAGGACCAATTTATTCACCAGAGACTTAGATTGGTACAAAGCCCCTAACTTATCCCACAAAGCCTTTGCATAAGCTTCCCATGATACATTCAACAATACTAAATTTGAGACATACAACCATATTGTTCTCTTTGCCTTCTGATCCAACTTCTTCCTGTCTTCATCGAACATTGTCATTGGTTTGGTATCTGGATCTACCGCAATCCACTGATCTTTATGCACCAACAGATCCTCCATCTTGAGTTTCAACAACTCAAAACTCTGACCATTAAATTTCTCAATCTCTATCTTTCCACTGATCACCATATTCTTTCACCACAAGAATCGATCTCGCCGATCTCCCACTCAATAGGGTCTACCATAGGCCTGAGAAAAACCCCTTAGTAGTAAAGGCATCCCCTTGAAGCCAAAACAACTCTGATACCAAATGTAGCTTTTAACCCTGTACAGAAATTACTTGCATACGAATTCTAAAATCAAAAAATAAAAAATGGAAGGAGCAGCATAAAACCAAAAACATATATACATAGAGATTTTCCCCTGGATCCCAAAATCGGGACTACCAGATTGATTTTTCATTATATTCCTTTCAATGTTACAATACATATATATACATGCTGAAGCATCCATAAACCCCAATCCATTAAACCCAGATTAGAACATAACCATAGTTCCCTTGACCGGATCTATAAAATACCATGGGTAGAAAACCATCATGCCCAAAACCATGTGCGAAAACCACGCACAAAACCATAGGTAGGTGCACCCACCTTATATAAGGGCTAATCGTGGAAAGAATATAACACATACCCAACATTGAGATATCAGTTATAGTTTGACCTTGATGATGTCTAGATCTCGGTGTGGGAGGGTATCTTGGTCGTATGGAGCTCTGTTGTTGTGTTTGAACTTGATGATACCTAGATCCCTGAGGGTTGGTTTCTTGTCATGAAGGCTTAGATGGTATATATATCCAGTTGGATTGATACCAGGGTTGTAGCTTGATGGTACCTATAGTGGAAAGTTGCCTTGATGAAACCTTAGTACCTGTTAGTGTCTTAGATCCTTGTATTAGTGTCTTCGAAATGTCACTTGGATCCCTGAGTTGATGGATCCTTGAAATAGTGTCATTGACACTTGGATCTTTGATGTGTTGGATACCTTGGCAGTTGTGGTATCCCTAACATTGTGTATGTTGTAGTACTCTTCTTGGAACATTTCAAATTAAGTTCAACCTTGTACCAATCGAAAAATTATGAATACCTCCGTAGTTAAGAGGGAGTGTTGAGAAATATAAATAGTATCAGTCTTCATAATTTTTTTCTATGATGTAATTCATATGTACTTGTAAAAAGAAGAAAAAGAAAAATTATTTATTTCTAAGCATGGGTTTTATGCTTTATTTATTTTTCTAGGTCTAAGCACCCATTGTGTGCTTCTAGGGTTTGTGTCATGAGTAATTGTTATTATCATTATGTACTTGACCCTTCTTGGGCTCATTGCATGAAAGAAGAAAATTATTTTTCATGTAAAATGTATCACTTGTCACTCCTCCACCAAGTTGGCCTTAAGTGTAGTCAAGTTGGCCTAAAAAGGGATGATTTGACCACTATATATAGTCATGCATTCGACCTATTATGAATAGATCCATTCAATACATTCGATCTGCAATTCTTGTAGGAGAAAGAAGTGAAATTTGAAGGAAAGAAGAGACAAACCCTAGCAAGGAAGAAAAAATATTTTATCAAGCAAGAAGGATCAAAATTTCACTATTTATGCCACACGTGCAAGAAATGAGGGATACTATAGGTTCAAGGTGTTGCAGGATGAATTTTAGAAGTTGCAGTGAGGGTCGATACACTTGTTGCTTTGTTTTTGAAGAATTCACTTGGGTTGACTTTTGGAAAACTTGGCTTAGAGGAGGTATCACTATTGAAGGCTGACTTGGTGGAGTAGAGGAGGTTTCTATGTTGGTATAAAGGTCTTGGTTGTCTCATTTGATTTGGTTCTAAAAGAAGAGAAGAAATTTTTTTGGGTTTTCCCCTAGAAGAGGGGTTTTTCCCTAGCTGAGTGCCTACATCTTGTGTTATTTTGTTGTGTTTGTGATATTCATTATTTGGCACTTGTGTTGATGATAAAATACATAATAATTTCAAAGAAGAATTAATAAGGAACATCACGAGAAAGTGTCAAGAAAGAGAAATCAAATTAAATAAACCTTAACTATGTTTCCCTAAGGATTTCTCAACAAATAACATAGCTTGAAGAAAGAAGAAAAATTGAAGAAGGAATGAGGAAACATTATAGGGAAAAGGAAGATTAGTGTAAAAGAATGAATGTTTAGGTAAGCATTATAAAAGGTGAATTAGCATAAAAGGACAAACATTTGAAATTTATATTACAAATATATTGGACAATCATTTTAATAGTCAAAGACCCCCCTCCACCAAATTAGGCATTAACTTTCATGAAAATGTTAAGGGAGAATCTAGCTCACAAGCTTGTGCAAGAAATATTGAGGTCAACAAAGAAAACTCTGAAAATCCTAGTAAAGAATTAAGAAGTCAACCAAACTAGAAACCGAGAAAAGCGAATTTTCAAAGGAAATCATTTGCTTCCAATAATATAAATAACAATCCATTCTCCTTTGGTTAATGATATTGAATGTTTTATTTGTAATAACCTTAGACACGTTGTAGCCAAATGTTGAAGTAGATTATTCAGACCTCAAGAAAATAGTCCCTCCACAAGAAGATCATTGGTTCCCAGGTACTCAAGTTTATTTAAGGGTTATTGTTTTACATGAAATGTATTTGGTCACAAAGTTATTGATTGCAATAAGAGAAATATGAAATAGAAATATTATGATTCTCTTTCCCCGTTCTCTGGTCGCGTAAGGTGTTATACATGTAATAAGGTTGGAAATGTAGTAAAAGAACGTGTGACCAAGTCAATGAATTCATACAAACATTTCAAACAACAAGTAGTTTTCATCCAAAGCAAGCAACTAGACAAGAATACTAATATTAAAATACTTGAAATAGATGGATCCACTAACACCCCACATATTAAGAAAAAGGAAGGAAAAAAAGTAAAGTGTGGCCTTTCTCTCTGCACATTTGAAGAAGAAGATAAATGGTACATAGATAGCAGATGCTCTCTCCACATGTCTGGAAATAAGAGCAATTTTCTCTCTCTCAAGAAAAACAATAGTGGTAAGGTTATTCTTGGAAATAATGCATCTGTAAAGGTACTAGGAAAGGGTAGTGTTGATCTTGATATTAAGAATACAAAATCAACTAATGTATTATTGGTTAAAGGGATAAATAAAAAAATTCTAAATGTATGCCTAATAGTTGATAAAGGGCATGCAATTATATTTACATCAGCTGGATGAAAAATTATAGAAGAAGACACCAAAAATTTTTATAGCAAAAGGACTTAGAAATGTAGACAAATTATATGTTCTAAAGAAAAATCCATGCAAAAATAAGAAATCAAGTTCCTCCTCTTCAGATTCAGAGTAAGGGAAGATAGTCCCCACCACGGTTTATTATATTTGATGCTTATTTATGAAAGGACTACAAAAATCCATGTTAATCAGGTTTACAGGATCAATTGTGCATGATCTTAGGGGGGCCTATGCATGTGTACTATTTCAACCTTGATGATGATATCTTATGTTATTATTTTGGTGATGATTTACGCTACTAATGTTTTTTCTTCTTAAGTTGTATGTTTAGGAAAATATATGACATGTTCAACTCATATGCTTCCAACATTTCATTATGGTTATGACATTGGTTTATTGCAGACTATTGATGATACCTATTCGCTGTTTGGGTGTGTTGATACATGATGTGCAACTATGCATATATTCTGAGTAGGATTGGCACAGGTTCAGGGGGGAGGCATCTCCTATGCTTACAGTGGTTCATTATTGGAATTATGGTTCATTATTAGCAAAAAAGAAACACGGGCACTAATTATCTAGTATTTGTTTATTGCAGATTGTTGATATGATTTATTGCGATTTCATGATTATTGTTGTTGTGACCAGTCTTATTGCATTGGTTATTATTTCAAGATATATATGTTTCTATCACTACATCATGGTTGATGTTGGTTTATATTCAATATGTTTTTGATCAGTACTATTCTACTTAATTACTTTTAATGTTGGAGGTCTTCTTTGACTTCACATATGATATTGCTAAGTCTCTTGTTTATGGAAAGTAATCACTATGATATCATGTCTTGAATGTTGATCATGCATTATGGAGAGCCCCACCTATGTTGATGTTGAAGTATTGAGAATGGTCATGTGCTACCACGTATTGTACTTCTATTTATGTATGTCACGTATTGATCATACATATGTATCATCATTGTCCAACCTTTGATGTATTGGTACATAAGCGACCCATGTTGCAAACATTGTAAAATCTAGTAATGTATGGGCCATTGGTAATGTCATGTATATAGCCCAGTTGCTTTAGGTGATTGATGTAAAATTGGGATGATAGAGTCATTGGTTGTGTTAGTCATTCTTATGCAAAATATATGCTTATGTACAACCATGTATTTGCTTTATAAAGCATTGTTCTTACACTATATATCATTGAAAGGTCCAATATATAGCCAAGGGGAGCATGGCCAAGTTATGGTGATATCTTGTAGCCTAATTGTTTGCTTCACATCAAAAAATCAAATTTATAGTGTTAAGCATTGAAGGGGAAATACTTCTTCGAGTTTGGTTTTTCCCTTTGCTGTTGATGTCAAAGGGGGAGAGAAGGACCCAATGTTTTGCAGGAGGTTTACATCAAGTCCAAAGGGCGATTGTTGGCATTATGAATAATGTGTTGTACATGATGTAAACATGAATGTCAAAATTTCCATTATTTCATGGGTTTATAACACTTTTGTCACATCATGTCATTATGATTTTGTCACAATATGACACTGTTGGTATGCATGGAGAATTGAAGTGCCTAGTTGGGTCATGGACGGAGGATGTTTCCTCATGATTAGGAAAGGTATTACATGTATCCTGATGATTACAAAGGTGTCTTTATGATTTCATATGAGTTATAGAAGCTTGCACAAGGTTTGGATCAATTGCAAAAGGATGGAAAAGGATTGGCGCTGCTTGAAGGTGAATAATACTAACGAGACATAGGTGGTTGATTGGAGAAGGTTTACTGAGGTTTGTGAGGTGTTAATGAATCCTTATCAAAGCTTGATAGGTAACACAGGTGTTGGGAAAGGGAGATGTTGTTGGGAAAAAAATGACTTCATCAACATTTGGGTTACCACTTGGTTAAAGTCCCAAGTTAAACCCTTTTTTGTTGAGAATGGTGGTTCTTTTTGGTTTAGATGGGTCCAATTACCTGCAATAAAAGTCTTAAGTGGAGATGGAAAAAAATAGGTGAAAGTGGATTTATTATTACAATAGAGAAAGACTAAGATAAACTAATATAATAACTGACTTATAATATATTCTACCTAGGTATTATAATGCATATGTGAGACAAAGATAACACTATAAGAATGAAAATAAAGATTTCCAAGATATAACATTTATAAGTGCAATTGAAAAATATTAATTTGATTAAATAGTTAATCAAATTAATGTTCAACACAAACACATATGGAATAACGCTAAATCGTTCAATGTACTGGAAAAAAACAAATATTCACACATCAATAGTGATAATGCTTCAATCAATTAAAACAAAGTACAAAGAACAATGTTTCACTTTAAATATATTGATTCCTTTAAAGATAAACAAAAAACAGAGAAGATAAAAGTACCCAATCTGCTCGCAGTCTTTGCATGCAGAATAAAAAATGGTTTAGATATATTAATAAAAAGACTTAAGTACAATAGTGCAACAAAAGCTCTTTTTGCAAAAATTCAGAACCCTTTGCATGAGTTTGAGAGCCATATTTATAGTCTTCTTTACAAAATAAGGGAGAAATTGAGTCTTTGATATTCTCTCAACTAAACCAAAACAAAATTTGCATAAAATAGTAAAATAGTTACATTTGAAAATAAAAATAAAATCAGATGACTTTAAGTTGATGTCGAGCTAGTAGCTTACTACCATTGTTGATAAATATCTAGAAGGGGTGCCAACTCTTGAGGAGAATGAGGCTTTATATTTAGCTGGTAGGTAAAGAGAGATGCTTGAAGAAGTGACAACATATGATTTGTCAAGTCTGTGAGAGTCTTGAGGACTTTGAAATGACCATGAGGCTTAATTAATAGCTGCCATTTCAACTCAAGGTTTATCTTTGATAACTGCTCAACCTTCTTACCAAATTTTGATCTCTCATCCATCCAACTTTTGTGTAATGCTTCGACATCTGGAAATACATCTTATTCATAATTTGAAATTAAATTTACCTCCAAAAGAGGTCGGGTGATAGACTGTGTAATAGAGCATGAAAGCTCTCGAGTATCATTAACCAATTTTCTGACTAAACGATTTTTGTCTTCCAATTCCCCAGAATAATGGACTTGTGCATTTCATTAATCTTGGGAAAATTTGGTTGTATTCTTTTCTTATCCATTTTCCATTCAAGGAGATCATTCAACTTTTTCTTATCCTCATCATATTGACTCTCCATGTCAACTAGCTCATCAACCAATGAAGAGCTCAACTTTTACTTTACCTGCATCAAGCTTAATTTATTACAAAATAGTTACTATTACTTGACAAGTTGTGCATTAAGTTCAAGAGCTTCATGTTTCAACTCGGCAACATTGAATGCTTAAGTTTTTACTTGTTCTAAACTTTGCTGAAATTCCTTTAATTGATCATCGTGCTTCTTGAGTTCTTCAAAGTGGTGACTCTTGACTTGTTTGTCTTGAGCTTGGACTTCTATTTGAGATTGGGCCACATGTTGTTCCAATTGTTGTATCTTGTTACCCTTTTCTTGAACAAACTACTTAATATGGGTTGTTTTATCAATAGTGGCTGATGCATATGCCCCTTCATACTAAGCCAATTCTTAGAATAATTCATGTGCAGTTGTAGAAGTGCTTTTCCAAATTATTTCAACCATGGAATTAAAACCAAAGATATTTCAACCATGGCATTATGGAATTTTTTTATGACTAAAAAAACTTTTAAAATGAATACCTGAATAAAATAGTCATTATACCAAGAGTATTTTTTTTTCAAATGCTAAAAGTATAACAACTTTAAAATCTTAGCATAAGACAACTTGACACATTGTACAAAAATTTAAAAATCAACTATCAAATTGACACGTAGTGTAGGTGAATTGACCTATTATAATGAAAACTTAAAGACCAACCATGAAATTGACACATTGTGGGGTGAGGCTCGATTAATTATAATGAAAACTTTAAAATAAACTATTAAATTAACACATAATGAGATCGAGTTGCTAGTCGAGGATTGACACAGACAAGAGAAAATAAAATTAAAAATATAAAAAGCAAATAAAAATAAAAACAATGCAAAAAATAAAAACAAAAACAAAAAAACACAAAAAGTTTAAAAAATAATAAGTAAACAAAAAAAAAATATATTTTTTAAATATGTCCCAAAAAAGGGGAAAACAAAAATTAAAACATTGATTAAAAAAACAAAAAAAACACAAATAATTTAAAAAAATAATAACAAGGGCTACATAGTAAGTTACTTAGCTTAAATAGCTTAATCAAACTAAAAAATAATAAAAACAAAGATTTTATCACAAAAATAAAACAACTAATAAAATATTGTATTGTTGAATCCCAATTGTTGAATTCCATCACAAAAAATTAAAAGATATATATATATATATATATATATATATATATATATATATATATATATATATATATATTAAAAATGTGTTTTTAATATAATAATAAGTCGTCTTAAATTGAAAATAAGGAAAACAAATTATAATTCATGAAAAATGGAAATAAAAGTAAAAAAATTAAATAAAATGAAAATAAAACAAAAAATTAGTAATTAATAGAAATAGAAGTTACTAAAAAACTCATAATAAGACCTCAACCAATCATCTTACAAATAAATAAATTTAAATAATAATAAAAATAACAAAAAATGAATTCCTAATGTTAAACTATGAATAAGTGAGATAAATTTTTGGTCAAAGACAAAGACAAACTAATACACGGTCAAAACAAAACTAAATGTGTTATACCATACCTTTATAATAAGTAAAGAAAAATATATATTAAGACAAAAAAATTAAAAAACATGGCAAAAAAAAACAAATATAAAAATATATATATAAAAGACAAAAAAACATAAAAATGTTAAAAAAAAAACAAAATTAACTTATAAATGATCATATATATATATATATAACATAATTTAAGAAAAAAAAATTAAGGAAAGAAAGAAGGCAATTTAAATAATTATAATAATAATAATAAAAATATTAATAAAAATTAAAAAATAATCATTAAAAAAAATAATTCAGAACAATTAAAAAAAACATTTAAGAAAAAAAAATGAAAAAAAAAAATCACCCACCCTATAGCCCAATGGGCCATCGGGGTGGTAGCCTGATTCTCGGAATCAGGCTACCACCCCTAGGGCTCGTCGGGCCTTCGGGGTGGGTAGGGCAAGAGTTGCGTCCCAACAAGCCCTCGGGTGGTAGCATGATTCCCGGAATCAGGGTACAACCCCGAGGGCCCATTGGGCCGCAGGGGTGGGTAGGTAGGGAGTTGAGCCAATTGCCTCCTCACCCACCCTTGCGAACCAACAAGCGCCTGCATCCCCAAGACCTGTTGGGCCGCGGGGGTGAGCAAGGAGGGAGTAGGTTCAATCGATCTTCCAGCCCTAGGGCTCGTTGGGCTATGGGGGTACGCGGGGAGGGAGTTGCACACAACTCTCTCGCTGCCTACCCCTGCGACCTAACGGGCCCTAGGGGTGGCAGGCTGATTCTAAGAATCAGGTTGCCACGTAGCTCCTTCTCCACCCACCCCCGTGACCCAATGAGCCTTGGGGGTGGCAGGCCTATTCCGGGAATTGCGCTGTGATGTAGCTCTCTCCCTGCCCACCCCCGTGACCCAATGAGCTTTGGGGGTGGCAATCCGATTCTGGGAATCGTGCTACCACCCCCAAGGCCCGTTGGGCTGCGAGGTGGACGATTTTTATTTTTATTTATTTATTTTATTTTTAATTTTAATTTTAATGTTTAAATTTAAGTTTTTTTTTAATATTTTTATTATTTTTTTTAATATTTTTTCGTATTTATTTATTTATTTTAATTATCTAACGTCATTTTTTTTTTGCTAATTTTTTTTCTTAAATTATGTTTTTTTTGGAAATATTTTCGTGTATTTTGATTTATTTTTGGATTAAAAAAATTTGTATCTATACATATATATATCTCGATTTTTTTTGTCATATATATATATTTTATGTTTTAATATATATACTTATTTACTTATTATTATTTTTTTTAAATTTTGTGTGTGTATGTGTGCTTTTTTTTTTCAATGTTTTTTTTATTTTTTTTTGTCTGGGAATTAGATAACTTGAAAAATGGTTAAATAATCAACATTTTAAAATAAATTGTGCATACTTAGGGCATAAAAAAATTTAAAGTGTCAAAAATATGTCTTAAAAAAATGTTGATGCTTTTCAAAATCCACATGAAAATCACAAAAAATAAAATAAAAAATATTATCCACACTTGATACATTTGAAAATTTAAAGTGTCAAAAACAAGCCCTCTAAAACAAGGCGTTGATGCTTTATTAACACTTTTCAAAATCAGCATGAAATCACTAATATTTTAAAAAATATTCGTACTTGATACATAAGAAAATTTAAAGTGTCAAAAATATGCTGAAAAAAAAGGTTGTATTCTGAATCAACACTTTTCAAAATCTGATGATTTTTTGCTACCTCAAAAAAATGGGTACTCGGTATAGTTCATGTTTGATAGTTTACATTGTTTCGTGCATTGATGGAAGTTTTAGTAAGAAGACCAAAATGTGCAAGAGCAGTCTGTGCAAATTCAGGAGTGGCAGGAACTGTTTGTTGAGTGACAACATTTGAAGTGTTGTCTCCAAGAACTTGTTTTTCATTTGATGTGCCATCTGGAGTTGATAGCTTGTCTAAGTATGATTGTCATTCTTTGTTCAAATCACCAACCAACAAATTTATAGAAGAAGATTGATCTGTTGAAGAAACTTGCATAGGTGTTGAGATTTGAGGCATTATCTCTGAAGAGGAATTGATGGATTTCTCTATAAATCCATCTCCCTCTAGAAGCTTAAGTAAATGCATAGGAAATGGATCTCTTCTTGAATCCCTGAAAACAACAAAGTGCTGAAAATCGTCTGGGGACAATTCTTTGGCTTTTAAACAAATTGACTCATAAGTTAAGGCCTGGGAAAACAAATCATCATACTGATTATGTTCATGAGTATAGTTTTTGATATGTGCTTCATTGGCTATATCTTAGGCCACATGGGAAGGATCAAAAGCTCTGAAAGGAATAGAAGCGAGTTTCAACTCATTTAGAGCTAAAATTTCCTTTTTGGCATGCTGATAAATGGCACTGAGGGAAAAGGCCAACTTGCAACAAGAATTTAGGCCAAAAATTTTTGGAATCCCTTTTAAACTTGAGGGTTATCCCAGTTCCAACAGTCTGGTAAGAAATCTCTCTTGACAACAATTTATCTGGAACATAAAGAGATAGAACATGAGGACAACCATTACTTCCCCAAATTTTGACATAAGTGAATGATTCCTCAACGAAACAACCTCCAATTTTTAACAAATCATCAAGGGATGCTGCAGATATCCTTGGGGTTTTGAAGCCGAAAATAGTTATGTAAATAGGGATCATGAAAAATGGAATATACGATAAAAGTGGTCGAAGTAATTATCCTCCTATAGAATATTGTGATGCGTGGATGGGAAGGGGGGTGAACAAGTGTCCACTTCCAGTCCATGCATGGAAAATCAAGGGAGAAACAAATGGCATCCATGACATATGCCGACATATAAAAAGGTGGGATACTAGTGACAATATTTTGTGACTAGAAATGTAAAATATGCTTGGGCATGTTGTTTGATAAGATTTGATCGTAGTCATAGACATAGTCGTGAGAGGCATCCTCAATAAGAGGGACCCAATTGCTCAGAAATTGTGAAACATTTTGTTTGGCATATAAATGAAAAATCATAGAGGCAATGTAAGAAAAAGGAGATGCAAAGGAATCAATTGAATATTTTCCCATAGATTCTTTTTTAAACTTATTGGAATTACACATCCATCCTCTAATCATTTGGGGTAAATTTTCCTTGTCTCCCTCACATTCCTTCTTAACAAATTGCTCCACAAATTGCGCATTATATATAATTTAGGCTTGGGGTAAATGATACATACCACAAAGGATTTTAGACTTGAAAGAACCAATTGTGATGCCTCTATAGATAACAAAAAAACCACTCATGAATATTGACCTCTTCCACCACCCAACTTATCATATATGTATATGGGAGTAATCTCGGCCATGCTGCAATATTATGAAAGTTGAGACGTCTAAGCGTCACTAATTGTTGGTGTAGAATTCCTCAAACCACGCTAGTATGTTGTTACGATTGTTGGTGTATCTTCTGTCTCCTTTAGAAATTCCTCTTCAAATAGTTCATAAATGGTATTCCAATATTTAGAACCAAACGTATGGTACATATTGTATTAGAAAAGAAGAACATGTCTCGTAATTTCTCGTTGATTTCCTCTCTGAAAGGGCCAATTGATGCTTGTATAATAGATTTCTTTTTTTCCTTTTTCCATGGTTGATAGGTGTTGTGGTTAGAATTCACCTATAACCGAAAATGAGAAGGGAAAGAGAAGTTACCATAAATAAAGCACAAACAAGCATAAAAAGGGGTTAAATCAATCTCGAGAGTGGTCAAATATGCGTTAAATGAAATCATTATACCATTAACTATAGTAAGAAAGAAAATTAATCTAAAGGCCCGAATTTAAATTTATCATTTCATAACGATGACGATCAATTGAGATAGATGGAACAATTATACTAGATAGGTTTGACAACTGGTGGATGACGTGTTTTCTTATGTCATCCTGTAACGTTGAAACCCGAAAGGTAAAATTAAGCGCTTATATTCCATATTCAAAAACAAGTGGGATGATGAGGAGTGGGCCTATGTGGCACATGTACCAACATGTACCAATACAGATTGACTTATCTGCAAGGTGGGCCCAATGAGTGAGCCCGATGATGAAATCCAGGTTAAAGTGTTTGTATTGCGAAAGAAGTAGAGTGAATTGATATAAAAAATGGAAGGCCTATCACAAAAGAGATAATGGGACCCATTTACGATGAGCTATCCTGCTAGCTAAAGGAAGACCGATGGAAATGAAAGCATACATAAAGTAAAGGGTTGAGGTCTAGACCCTAGGGCACATGCTAAGTGATAAAGAGATGAACGTGCTTGCCTCTTTTAAATATGAAATTACTGTATTAAAGCAAGTCTAAATCTTGAAATAAACAAATTCTTGGATGTGATGGTTTTAAGTAAAAAATGGCCTAAATTTATTTATTTACAAATAATAATAAATTATTAAAGAAAAATAAAAATGTTTTATTAAAAGGGTTTAACTTATTAAGATTAAAATTTTGAGCCAAAAAGGGTCCCCATTTTCCATTTTCTATTATGGCTAAGATTAAAATGGGGGTTGTTGTTTTCCACAATAATTGAGGACACACTAGGCGAAACAATTATCTCTGTTATGAGTATGGAATTTGTAAAATGAAGGAATAATGATTAGATGATATAAAATGCCAAAACTCAAATATCCCATTAGCTTCGTCCCTGACATGCAAATTTAACATGTAAAACAAAAATCATATCCATCATTGTCCATGAAATTATAAAAAAATTCCCTATAAATCATATATTTTAGAAAAATGTGTATATGCAACAGTAAGCTTTATTGGCACTCAGTTTTGAGAAATCAAGGTAACCAAGTAAATCAGAGTATTAAAATAACTTCTCTACCATAAGTAGATCCACTATTGCTAGCGGGTGTATATATCCTCGATAGGGATGTTTTTAAACCCTTTCCAGATGTCAGTGTCCCATCTATTAGAAATAGATACATAGTTACAAAAGAATTTCAAAAAAATTATTTGAATGTCAACCAAAGACCATTCACGAGAACGAACAAAGTGGACAAGTTGGCTCGTGATAGACCTCTTGTCATCCAACATTGTGGCTGAAAGCCATTACCTTGGCTTGGTAACCAATAGTAGTAGTTTTACCATGTTAGAGCCTATGATCATGGTAGTCCGGCTTATGATAAGACCTCTTTTCCCTTTGGAAAAATCGTAATTTTCATTATATGTGAGAAAATTACATGCTGTATATGCATATTGCATATGCTGTAGGAGAGGCAGAGTGCCTTCCAACACAAAAATGATCCAGAGTAGCAAAAAAGGTGCCTTGTATTCGCGCAAGGAGGCACAGTTCTTTTACTAGAGTTAAAAAAAAAATTAAATCAAAATTACTCTTAGCAAAGAGTACATGTTAGTTGTTTATCTGATAATTTAAAAAGCATATATGAATATTTACAGATGATAGCAATAAAAACATATAACCAGGCTCCCTGTGAGCCATTTAGTCTATTATATCTATGAATGACCGATGATAAAACTGGTAATGGGAGTCATCCCTCTGTTCTTGGATCATCCAGGTGCCTGGAGGCCTGACCGCAGCTTCTTTGGATAAGAGATCGACAACTGAATTTTGTTCCCTGTAAATGTGATGGCATACAAATGAGTCAAAATGAGTGATAAGTCGATGTGCCTCATCCAAGATCTGTCTCAGAGAGAAAGTAGAACAAGTTGATTTTTTATTTATCCAATCACAGACAACTTTTGAGTCACCAAATAACTGAAGATCTCTACAATGTTTTTCCAGTGCGAATTGTATGAGGAATTTGGCTGTGGATAGTTCAACATAGTTGTTTGTGCCTCTTCCCAGGCCCATTTGCAGTTTGTAGAAATAGGAATCAGATAAAAACAATAAGGCCCCACCCCCACAACCAAACTCTTGTGTAGATCCATCAAAGAAAGCCCAAGGAAGCAGATGGTTGATGGTTTCAGGGACAATGGTTTGGGGCTGATGGATGTCTTCCTCATCAGGAATGGTGTTGTAATCATGCACAATGCGAGCCGAAATGGAGGCCCAGTGAGGCGAAATATTTTGAAAGATGAGATTGTTGCGAGCTATCTAGAGTGCCCAACATATAAGAAGGGGGAGATTTCTAGATTTAGTTGGGGCTACTCTAGTCCACCAATTTGTCCAGGCCTCCTGAATAGACAGACCCTGCCATCTGATCTGGGGGGAAATAGTCGATGAGGTCGAGCTCCAGAGGTCCTTAGCGACCTGGCATTCCAGAAAAAGGTGGTCCACGGTTTCATTGTTGCACTTGCACAGACAACACTAGAATGGACCATGTTGTGCACGCTTAAGGAGGTTATCACCCGTAGGGGTCTTGTTTTTAAGAATTGTCCACATGAGAAGTCGAGTCCTGGGGGGGGCTTTGAGCTTCCATAAATGTTTCCACCAGTACTCGATATCTTGTGGTTTATGCGCTTCATCTAGGACCAGATAACCCTCCTTAGGAGAGTATTTCCCAGAATTTGCGAGTGCCCATATTATCTCATCCTCCCCTTCTATAATTATGATATGAGCTTCTGTTAAGGCCGCTGTGTAGTCGACCCAATTCTATTCCCATTGCTGAGGAATAAGAAAGCTTCGAGCTAATTTCCAGGCTTGTTGAAACAAAGAGGTATGTTCAGGGTCCGCAATATGGCTAATATGAGTAATTCTCGCTTCGTTGAGGTAGACTTTAAGCTCGAGGGGCAGTCTATGGGAATTTCTGCAACCAATCTAGGGATCCTCCCCAATCCTCACAGTGTTGCCATCTTGAATTCTCCATGTGAGGCCAGATCTAATGATCTCAAGAGATTTTAGCACTGCTTTCCAGATTACTGATATCCCTGTGTTAAGTCTTGAGGGTTGTCTTAGCCAGTCCATCACATTAAGAGGTGAAATGTATTTGGAGGTGGCCACCCTTGTCCACAGACTGTTTGAGGTGATGAGCTGCCAACCAAGCTTTGCTGCTAAGGCTGTGGAAAAGTCCTCCAACTTCTTGATACCCTAGCCTCCCCATTTCTTTGGAAAAGAGAGAACATCCCATTTAACCTAGGAAAAAATTCTGCTAGGATGTTTGCCCTTCCAGAGAAACCGACTACAGAGGGTTTGTATCCTAGAGAGAATGCCCCTCGGTATCCAAGCTAGAGCCATCCAGTACACCGGAGTAGCCTCTAGTACTACTTTTATAAGTGTTAATTTGCCTGCCTTGGATAAGTACTTGTGATACCAGATGTTAAGCCTTTTTTTCCAGTTTTGGTATTAGCCATATCCAGTTTGCTATTCTGTATCCCAAGGGTTTTAACTTGTATCCCAAGTATCTAAGCCCTTCCTCCATTCTTAGCAAGGTGAAGTTGAACCGTTGGAGGGCATAATGAATCTCATGAGGCGAGCAACTGGGAGCTGTCATTGTGGACTTGTTACTATTGACAATCATGCCTGTAGCAGTTTGAAACAGGGAGAAAGAGTTCTTCAGGGTAGTCAGATCCCCTATACCTCCATTGAGGAAGATCAAGACATCATCCACAAATAACAAATGAGTCAGAATGCATCCTTCTGTGATTTTGATCCCATGGAGTCTGCCTCTGAAATGTTCTTCTTTGATGAGCCTGTTGAGTCCTTCCATGATGAGGAGGAAGAGCAATGGGGATAAGGGGCATCCCTGTCTAAGGCCTCTTTCTGAGTGAAAAAATGGAGAAGCCGCTCCATTTACCAACACACTGAAAGGTATATTAGAGATACAACACATAATCCATTTGATGAAGTCAAAAGGGAACCCTATATGTGTTAACAACATTCTTAAGTAGAGCCAGCTTACTCTGTCAAAAGCTTTTGAGAGATCAACCTTGAGTATCATACCTTTCATTTTCTTAGTCTGAAGAGTGTGCAATACCTCCTGTGTTGTTCCAACCGCCTCATGGATCTGTCTATCTTGAAGGAAGGCAAATTGCTCAGGTGAGATATGGGAGGATAGGATAGGCCGCAATCAGTTGGCTATGATCTTGGCTATAATTTTGTAGATACAATTACACAGTGAAATGGGTCGAAAATCATCAAACGAGGCCGGGTTGTCAGATTTGGGTATGAGGGCAATGAAAGTGGAGTTGAAGGCTTCATGCATCTTGCCATTGCTCCTGGAATCCTCAACGACCTTGAGAAGATCTGGACCTAATGTCTCAAAGAAAGCCAGATAGAATTCCACTGGCCAGCCGTCCGGTCCTGGGCTCTTGTCTCTCTTGAAACATTTGAGGGTGGCCTCCAGCTCTCCCATAGAGACTTCCTTTACCAACTCCGATGCCTCCTCTTGATCCACAAAATGGGGAAAGAGTTGAGCTACTCGAATGATTTCAGCTAGGGTGGCATTGTTGGGTGCTCTGTAAATCTGCTTAAAGTGAGATGTTGCCAAAGATGAAAGCTGAGGGAAGGTATTTATAGGGTTCCCATTCTCATTTAGGAGCTACCAAATGGTATTGGATGCTTTCTGCCCATTTGCAAATTTATGATAGAATTTCGTGTTATCATCACCCTCAAGTAGCCAGATTGCCCTGCTTCGCAGTCTCCATGACTCTTCTCTATCCTTTAATATTTTGCCTCTAGAAGCATATAAGGATGTGAGCTTATCCTTATGTTCAGGTGAGGTGAAAACTCCTCCCTGATTATTCTCAAAATCAACAATCTTAGCTTCAGTCTCCCTTAGGGTTTTGTCATCTTGAACTCTCTTATTATGTGCCCATATTTTAGAGAGTTTCTTCAGTTCTTTTAAGTTATGCACAAAACCCTCTACAATGTGCCCTCTAGCATCAGTGGGATGGGCCTTCCAGAAGTTTGTGACCAAGCGAGCATAGGATGCATCTTTTAGCCAGGAAGAGTTGAATTTAAAAGGACCCTTAGGTTTATCAATCCTCCCTCTGATTTCAAAGTAGATAGGCAGATGATCTGATAGTCCTCTAGAACCCACCCACTGTCTGAGATTGAGCCCTATGCTTAGAAGGCCTTCCTTAAGAAGGAAACAATCAAGTCTTCTAGTTAGGATGTCTTCCCCAGTATTCCTCCAGGTGGGATGCAATTTTGCTAATGGAATGTCCACTAGGCTATGAGATTCCAAGATGTTCTCAAAGAAATCTGATTGGGGTCAGACTGGGCATGATGACCCCAGGATTCTGAGTGGCCTAAGGAGAAGTTGAGGTCCCCTCCCAGAATTAAGTGGTCCTTCCGAAAAATATCAGAGCTCAGAATATTTTCCCAGAATTCAGGCCTATGATGGCATGGCCCATACACATTGATAAGCCTGATCTCAGTGCCTAGGTCGGCTAAGAATAGATCTGCCCCAATATGCCCAGGGCCACCCCAACAATTAATAAGGTTGATGGACTGGGTATTAAATCCTAGAGCAATGCCTCCTGATCTTCCGGATGCATCTAGGGCTTGAAAAGACCAGCCCGGGAGCATCGATTCAAGCAAGCGGGAGATAGCTTCAACACTACCCAAGGTTTCTTGTAGGAAAATTACATCGACTGGGTCAGCCATGATCAGTCTTCGAAAAGCTAATTTTTTATCGGGCCTAGCTAGCCCTCTGCAGTTGAAAGAGAGAACCTTCATGGGGGGATTCTGCCAGGGCATTCAATGCTCTAAGAGCCCTTTGGATGGTGTTTTGTCTCCCTGAAGCTATATCCTCCCCGGCTTGCATTTTTGCTTTGGACAGTGAAGAGGGATGACCGCGAGGAAGCTTTGGAGGAAAGGGGGTCGAATCGAGACCTATACCTAAAAGGTCTGGGACAAGAGACTTCGCCTTGGATCGAGTCGGGTAGCGAGGGGGTAGGGGGGTGTCTCAGGAGCATGGGAAAGGGTGGGGGGGAGCTCCGGGAGGGAAGGAGGGATAATAGAGTCAGAGGGGGAGGGGGAAAGGAGGGGACAAGTCATAGAGATGGGAGACTGAGAAAGACCTTCATTGACCTTAAAATTAGCAATTGTAGAGAGAGAAATACTTTTAGACAGAGCGTAATTATGGGAAGAATAGGGGATGGAAGAGCTCTTACCTGAAGAAACCGCAGCCCTAGCAGTTGCCCTAGCCCTGGTGAGTGGAGGAGAGGGAGGCCGATGAGGTGTTTTGGCACGCTTCTTCGAGGCCTCCTTGGTAGGTGTCTCCTTGGCTGCTTCAGGGTTAGCATGGGTCTCTGCCTCTCCAGAGGGTGGAAGCTCCTCTTGTGATTGATGATTCCTTGATGGCGTTGCCTTGCCAGTCTCTCCAGCCTTTGCCCTATTGTTGAGAGGGCAGTCCCGGAAGAGGTGACCAACCTTATGGCATCTTCTGCATCGGAAGGGCACCCCTTCGTAATCCAAAGTCTGCAACCTTGTTAAATTTCTCCATTGGAGAGTAATGTGCTCCTGTAATCCCTCCCTGGTATCTAAGTGTACCAAGATCCTTGCATAAGCCATCATACCAGTTGACAGATAGGCTTTGTCATGATCCAGGTATGTGCCTAGGGTATTCCCAATGCGCCTAAATACATCCTTAGACTAGAACTGTAGGGGAAGTCCTGGTAGATGCACCCAGAGAGGGCCTGCTCCAAGATGCTCTCTCTCTGGATCAAAGAGGGGATTCCATCTGCGCAAAAGGACAAGAGCCTGTTCAATATGCCATACTGATGAAAGGACCCAATTTGTGTGCTCTACCCTTGCAAATCTTAACGCAAACCATCCCCTGACAAAGGTTTGTACAAAGGGGAGGTCGACCAGATGATGTCCCCATACTTCGGCCGTCCATTGCTTCAACCTGGCCGCTGTATAATTTCTTCCTCATACTCTGCCTACCAGAACCCTGTCTGCTGTTTCCATAGAATCTCCCAACTGGATGTCCTCACCCAAGCTGAGAAACACTTCTTGTGCTTTAGGTCTTACACACCTCTGCTTCTTGCTTGGCCTGAACCCTACATCAAAATGAGCCTGCGAAGGGTTTATGGGAGGGTTAGGGTTCGAAGGCTCAGAGGAAGGCCCTCGTAGGAAAAGCTCCAGAAATTGGTGGAATCACAGTGAAGCTTCCTGATGGGGGAGCCGAGGAAATCAAAGTCGAGGGGATCCCAGCTGAGGGAAATGAGGATTCGCCAGGGGGAGCCACAGAGGGGTTGTGAGAGCTTGCTGATGGTGGGAATGAAGCAAAACCTGAAGAGGAGTTGACAATATTGGGGCCTTCGGAGTGAACCACAAGATTTTGGGTCGACAATAATAGAGGAGGGGTTAAGAAAGCCATCCAGGAGGGGGTGACCTCTGGGTGAGTGGCTACCGAACACAAGGGTCCTGAGAATGAGGGCAGTGTCTCTATCTCATTAGAAAGCTCGTTGCTATACTGATACAGGACCGACGGGTTTGCATGTGGAGTTGTCCAAATGGGGGTGCCCTCCAATGGGTCCTCCAAATAATCTACTAGGTCCTCCATAACCGCCCTGAAAGTCCCACGCCAGCTGCTGTTGTAAAAAATTTGTGCCCATCGTTGTTGAGACCAGGAGCAGGTGGTGTGAAACGATAGAGGGAGGTGAGGAAACCGAAAAGGAATAAGCCTGCCCGCTATGAAGAAATGACAATGTTGGAATGGCGTCAGACGTACAACATCCACGGCCAGAAAGCTACACAAGCTCCAGCTCATGGGGACGGAAGCTTCAGGCTTTAGGTCTCCGGCTGCAAACCCTAACCCTCATTGTGTCGCTTCCTTTGTCTCTTCCGTTCCATATTTTTTCGTAAGTAGAACCAATTAAACCAGTCGGAACCCTACAAGAATGCATATGTTGTTACAAGTTCCAGATTTTCTAACCATATGCTTTCTATGGATCTTCATATTACAATAAAATTCTACTATGTGCTCATATATCACAGAATAATGTAAACTTCTACTCTATCCTCATATATCATAGAGTAACGTCCTTCGAATCCTCACATGTAACTAAAAGATCCAACTTAACTTAGAAGCATATATTTTTAAACTAGAAGATGAACAAAACAGGAAAATCCCACCTCGACAGAAATGAAATGAACATTTAAAACCAGAGTTTCTCATGGTCTTTTGCTGGAATTATCCGCACAAACTTCCCAATGCACAGCATAATCTGTCGAATAATTAATCCCATGATAAGACCTCTTATCCTGAAGTTAACTTAGTTTATACTCTAAAGGTTAAACTATTATTATTGTGAATCTCTTAGAGATTACTTAATAGATGGGGTGGCAGATCAAATCCTTAAGATCAAGGGATGGTGTAAATGTTTTTGGGTAGCTAAAATTTTCTTGGCTAGCCTTGCTTCCCAATAGATGATTACATTAAGGAAACTGTTAGTAAGTATATTTTTCTTTCATAGAACTGCGGTTAAAAATAGTTCATGAAATAATGATAGAAATATCTAAACACAATGAATCATAACCAGGGACTTCACTAGTTAGGAAAGTTGAAAGCCAACATAATAACATCATCTTTGACTGAAATATTCCTTAAAGATAAGACTTCATGTAAAGATAATAGAGTATAACTGATTACCCAATAATGATGCCAAAAATGAGAAGCATACAACTGGAAATTCAAGAAAAGCAAAGGAAAGCATAAAATAAAAGGTCAACAAGAAGTCAAAATGCTAATCAAATGATAAAAGAATCACAAAAGATGTTAATTTTATAAAAAGCACACCAAATTTACATATGATTATTTACATATTTACAAAAGGTCATTAAGACTTCAAGAAAAATATTTTTTAAGGATAAGTCCATTTATAGGGAGATTCTCTTTCATCCCTTCAAGATTTTGCAAAATAAAAGTAGATGGACCTATTTTCTCAGCAATTTGAAATGGGCCTAACCATAATTTCTGAAATTTAGTATGTTTTCCTTTTTATTCGTGCGCTTTATCCCATTTCAAAACTAGATCACCAACTTGGAAATATTTGTTTCCTACTGAATTATTATCAAACCAATTTTTAATACACACACACACACACACACACACACACACACACACACACACACACACACACACACACACACATATAGCATAAGTTTGATTAGCCTTTTCTCTTTCTTCCTCAAGTTTAAAAATATGTGATAATATTTTTTGCAATGCGGAGTATGGTTGTTCCTCAAGGCATTGAATCAGAACTAAAGAAGGAAAAACAACATTAGGTGGGAGGACAACTTCCTTTCCATATACTAAGAAGTATTGAGAAGTACTTATGGATGCTTTGAATGTTATTCTATTAGCCCATAAGGCATATTAAAGATTTATGCCAATTCTTTTGATTATTGTCTATGTTTCTTTTGATAATTCTCAAGAGATTTTTGTTTGTGGATTTTGCCAATCCATTACCCTAAGGGTAATAATTAGTAGAGTATTTTATTTTAAAACCTCTTTTTAAATAAAATTTAGTTAGGGAATTTCTAGAAAAATAAGAAACATTTTCAAACATCAAGGAGCTCGGGAGACCAAATCTAGTAATAATGTGTTGATCAATAAAATTGACAACTAGTTCTAAATTGACCACTTTCAAGGGAATGGCCTCCACCCATTTAGTAAAATAATATGTTGCCATAAGAATATATCTATGGTTCTTAGAGGAACGAGGAATTATCTCACTAATTACATCCACTCCCCATTGTTCATATGGTTATTCAATGGAAAGGTTGTTTTTCTATCTCTCCTTGAAGTTGTTTGAAAAAACTTGCATTTTATAATATATGCATGAGAATATTTGAACAAGGTTGGCCAATCATATCTTGCATGAAGGATTTTGCGTGTTGTAGTGTCTCCTTCGTAATGTCCTGTGCAGTTCCATCAGACATTTCTTGCAAAACTTTTTCAGCTTCAACTTTTTTCGAAACATCTAAGCAATACAAAATCACAATTCTTCCTGAAAAGTATACCATTTATAAGTTGGTTAGTGATTAGATTTTAATATTAGGTCTCTTTTTTGTTTAAGTTCTAAATCGGAAGGGGCATGGCATCAAAAATAAATTAAATTTGCATATTGTGAATTAGAGGTCATGACACATACATGTTGTACATTTTCTTATTCATTTAAGACATTTTCTGATAAAGAGCCATTAGAACCAATAACTAGTTTACACAAACCTTGTCCTCGCACAATCTTAGTAGGATTTATTTCCAATTCATACTCTTGGAGAGAAGCGACCTAATGTGCTCTTTTCTCACCAAGGTCTCTTTGTATTAGTAAATTCCTCACTGTTGAAAATGGTATAATTACCTTTGTGTGACATTTTAACAGAAAGGGACTAGAACGTTTGATTTACTTGAAGACTAAATAAGCCTACTTATCAATTTTAGAGTACTTTAGCTCTACTCTTTGCAATCTTGAACTGTTAAAGGCTATTGGTGCTTCTTCTCCTTCATCATTCTTCTGTGTTAACACTGCTGCATAAGACTTGTTAGAAGAAAACGTATATAAAATGAATTCTTTAGTATAATTAGGAGAAGACAAGGATGAAGCTTTTATGATTTCTTATTTTATTAAATCAAAGGCATTGTTCTCAATTGGACCCCATTTGTAAGTTGCATTCTTTATTATCATATTTTGTAAAGGTAAAACTATTTGTGAGAAATATGGAACAAAGCACTTTACAAAATTAATTTGACCAAGAAAAGATTGCATGGATTTTTATTGTGAGGAAGGCCACTTTAGAAATAGCCTTTACACTATTAGGATAAATTATTATTCCTTCCTTTGAGACAATATATCCTAATATTTTTCCTTTAATTAAATCAAAGAAATATTTCTTCGGATTTAAAGATATGCCATACATTCTACATCATTCAAAGATCTGTTTTAAGTCATGCAAATGATTACCTTGTTTATTAGAGTGGATAGTGATATCGTCAAGGAAAATTACCACTGAATTATTTATGAAACCTCTGAATGCAATGTCCATGACTCTTTGGAATGTTGCACATGTGTTAATCAAACCAAATGACATTTTCTAGTATGCATAAGTGCCCCATTTGGTTCTAAAAGTGGTCTTCAACCTGTCACTAGAGTGAACCAAAATTTGGTTATAACCTAAAAAACCATCCAGGAAAGACATTAGTTTTGACCTAGCAACTGATTGTAGAATTTGTTCCATTGGTGGCAAAGGAAAATTATCTTTCTTAGAAGATTTATTTAGATTTCTAAAATCGATGCATATCCTGATGTCACCATTTTTCTTCCTTACAGTAACTAAATTGGAGACCCATTTATAATGTATCACAGGGACAAAAATCTTGGCCTTTAATAATTTATTTAACTAAGATTTTGTTGGAATGGCTTTATATCTGGAAGCATTGGAATTTTATTTTGTATAATTGAGGTATCATACGTTTTAAGATCATCATAACTCCAAGAAAACGTGTCTTTGTACCTTATAATAAAGTGTATAAGGCCAAGTCTTTCTTCAGGAGACAACCCAATACTTAAATTGATGTCCTGAGGTTTTTTTTTCAGTGCCTAGATTAATAAATTCAAACCTTAAGGATGATATTTGAGTCTTGCAATTGGTTGGATGCTTGAATCTATCTTTAATGTCAAAAACATGTTCTAAGTTAACCACATATTTAGGCAATGTGTTTTCAGTCCTATTTTCCTCAGAGGATTTGTTCAGTTCCTTCTCATGTGAGTCTTCATCAATGATTTGTTCATCATAAGTCCCTTTAGATGTAAGAAAGCTAATGATGTATACATCATCATTAAATACTCACCAATTAGTGATGTTATCAAGGATTGATGGGCGGAAAATCAATTCAATAGAGAATCAGTCAGGACTAAAGTCTTCAAGTGGAATCAATTTGGAAGAAATGTTGGCCAACATATTAGCACTTTCATTTTGCAATCATTAGTCCTGAACTAATGATTGATAATTCTTTAGATAATTAGAAACACAATGGATGGTGTTTCTTACCTGTTTGATAACTATTTCTGAATAATAATTGACTTCTAAATTTTTTATTTTTGCAAGCTCTACACAAGCACTGCATATTCAACAACGTTATCAAATTCCAATATGCAGGTAAGCATGGTTTTCTCATTTTCAGGGGTGAAAATGATACAACTTGCACCTGCACCATCATTGGATTTTGATCCATCAAAGTAAAGAGTCCAAAAAAAGCTATCTACAAGATTATTTACAAGAAATTCTACAATATTTACACATCAGGATGTGTTTTTTTGTGAAAATTTTCAATTTGCTACAAAAAAAACTCTAAAGGATGAGGAGATGTTTGATTAGGGAAATTTCCGAAGAGAAATTCAACAAAATAATTCCGTAAAATATTATTCGTCAAAGCAACTAGATCATTTTCCTCTTCCAAATAAATCACCATGTACTTCAAGTGTTTTTCCCTATCTATTTTGATTTGTTTAGGTTTACCATTATATTGTAACCAAAGGTGAGATCAATCAGTAGCAAAGTATCCATTTAGTTTCTTTGACCAGTCTCTACTAAGTATCAAACCATAAAATTCAGGGATATCAACGACTAAAATATCGATGATTTGGAAGACCTTAGGATTGGATGACAATCTAATTAAGACTTCATTCATCTCACCCAAAACCTTAACCTTTTTTTGTCTAACTGGACTATTTGAGTAGCAGACTTTTGTGGATTCACATTCAATTTTAAACATATTGAATAAGGAATAATATTTGATGAAGCATAAAAATAAACTAAGTACTTGTGAACATTTTTAGTGAAGACTTAAAAAAGTTAAAATAAGGGGTGGTGTATGAGAATTTGATTTGTCACCAATGAGAATGGCATCTGTTTGACTGATTTTGTCTGAAGATGAATATGGAGGTTTAGAATTTGTTTTATTCTTAGAAGCTTTAGTTGCAACAACAGTTGATGGCAAAGGAGAATTTGGAGTCACAATTAAAGCATTCAATAAAATTTTTTGTTGTTTCTTTAGCTTACTAAGTTCATAGAGAGATATATTTTCCTTAGTCTTCTTCATATCTTCAACAATATTGTATTCAATATTATTAGACACAACCAAGGTCTTAGATGATGAAGGATTTGAAGAAATAGCTTTAGGAGAATTAGATGAAGGGCTAGAAGCCTGACTTGAAGTTTTATTAGGTGTATCTTTTTCTGAAGGGGAATCATTTGGTATTTGTAGAGCTTTTACTTATAGTCGTGATAGGAAGAGCTTCTTCCTCCTCTTCATTGAATGAAATAAGGATATAATCGCAAATACCATTAGCCTCACACACTTTTGCTTCCTTTTTTTCTTCTTCGGTTGATTCAACATCTTCCTCCAAGTCTTCTTCACCATCTTCATTAGTGGCAAAAATTTGTGCATGAGACTGAGTAGGAGGTGGATAATCTTGTGTCCTTTTGAAGGATATAAAAGATCTCTTAGAAGAGGAACTTTTTAGCGACTTGTTTCTTCAAATCAACTACTTCATTAGACAATGTTTTGAGAACCTTTTGTAATCCTTCCATATCAAATGGATCCTTAACGCTTTTCTCTTTGGTTCATCCTTGAATGTGACTTTCTTAGATGGTTTATTCTCCTCAGCAAGAGTTTTATTTTCAAGTGCAATCATTCTCTTTTCAACTGCCAAAGCTTCCTTCATATTATCTACAAGTGTTTTCTTTTGTGCTCTATCTACAAACATGACTATTGAAGAAGGAAGAAAACTGATATATATATATATATATATATATATATATATATATATATATATATATATATATATATATATATATATATATATATATATATATATATATATATATATATATATTGGTTCCATTCATTATAGTCACGGGCATATGCTGTTTGGTTTCTATAAAATAGCATATACAGTTTGAAAAGAAAAAATTATTATTCTGAAGGTTTAAATACTGATTCACACCCCCCCCCCCCAGTATTTTTCCTAACATTATATTTTCATTAGGTCCAATTTTAATATTAGACAAATCATTTATCAAAGAAGCAAGGGTTTTGTCATCTCCAAATTTTTTAAGGAATAATTCTTCAAAAGTATCCTAGTTGTTAATTGATTTTGGAGGCAAATAAAAGTATCGTGATCCGATTGCACCTTCAAACATATAAGGAAAAAGTATACATACAACATTTTCTTCAGAAACATCATTGAGTTTAATATCTAACATAAAAATGTGAATGTTCTCTTCTGCTGGAAGGCCATCACCAATATTATACTTGGGTAACCATCTCTCTAGATGTTTGGGAAGAGGATGTAAAGGGGGGTTAATATTTATAGCTCCTAGGGTTATCCATGGTATGTTTTCCATTCTGGTAGAAGCAATGGAACCGGAAGTAGTGGTACTAGTAACAACAACAGATGAATTAACAATAGATGATGATGCTCCTCCAGAATTAGTAAAAATAACAGTAATCATCAACTGAATATGAATATAAACAATGGATGATGTAGAATATGGAGAAGTTTGCATTGATTTTGTGGCTGAGGGAAGAGTAGGTGTAGGTGGAGGAGAAGTAGAAGGGAATTTCTCACTCACAGATGAACAAGTGGATGAAACATGTTTCTTTCTGCGATGAGTATCTAAAGGAAATTTGAATGGTTTAACTCATAAATTTTCACTTTGAGCTCTTGTTAATATCTATGAAACTTTAAGAGAAGAAGTAACACTTCCTTTTGAAACATCTGTCTCTTTTAAATGTTCACTCGAAATGGAAAATCCTTCAAGTTTTTGTATGATAATTTGGATATCTAGAGAAACAGGGGGATCTCGAGGTAAAGGCATGGCTACAAAAGGTTCATTAGAAGATATGTGAACAATACTAGGATAAGAGTGGGAAGTATCTAGAAATTTAGATCTAGGTGGAGGGGAATGAGATGAAAATCTGGAAGTTGGTGGAGAGGCTAAGGGCGGTGACTAACTCTTAGAATGACTAATAATTTTTCTTTGAGATCTTTTTGCCATTTATAGTCAGATGGCCCTCGTTCAAGCGCAAAAAATTTTGATGGCAAAAAACGACTTCATCAATATTTGTGATAGCACCCAATCAGAGTCCCAAGTTATAGACCATTTTCCATTGAGAATGGTGGTTTCGACTGGTTTAGATATGTCCAGTTATCTGCAATAAAATCATAAGTGGAGATGGAAAAGAAATGGGTGAAAGTGGATTGATTATTACAATAGAAAAATACTAATATGAAATAATATAATAAATGAATTATAATCTATTTTACTCAGGTTTTATAGTGCATATGTGAGACAAATATAACCTATAAGAATGAAAATAAATATTTCGAAGATATAGCATTTATAAGTGCAACTGAAAAAAACTAATCTTATTAAATAGTTAATCAAATTAATGTTCAACATAGACACATATGGAATAATGTTAAATTGTTCATTATATTGGAAACAAATAGATATTCACACATCAATAGTGACAATGCTTCAATCAATTAAAACAAATTACAAAGAACAATGATTCACTTTAAGTATATCAATTCCTTTAAAGATAAATAGTAAACAAAGAAGATAGAAGTACCCAATTTGCTCATAGTCTTTGCATATTGGAATAAAAAATGGTTCAGATATATCAATAAAAATACTTAAGTACAATAGTGAAAAATAGAAACGATTTTTGCAAAAATTCAGAACCCTTTGAATGATTTCGAGAGCCATATTTATATTATTCTTTACAAAATAAGGGAGAAACCAAGTCTGTGATTTTATCTCAACTAAACCAAAACAAACTTTGCATACAACTCTAAAATAGTTATAGTTGAAAATAAAAATCAAATCATATGACTTTGAGTTGATGTCGAGCCAGTACCTTGCTGCCATTGTTGATAGATATCTAGAAGGGGTTCCAACTCTTGAGGAGAAATATTTTATGCCTTCTTTTTCCTCGTACTTTTCTTTATTACTACTTTATGATGAGGATGATAAAATATTTCGATAGGAGGAATTTCTTCAATATTCAATTGAATCTTTGTAGTAGAATGAGCATGGATTACTTCTACATTGACCCGAGCGTTGAGAGGAGTTTTAGCAAGAAGACCAGAATGTGCAAGAGCAGTCTGTGTAGATTCAGGAGTGGAAGGGACTATTTACTGAGTGAAAACATCTGAAGTGTTGTCTCCAAGAACTTATTTTTCCTTTGTTGCACCATCTAGAGTTGATATCTTGTCTAAGTATGACAACCATTCTTTGTTCAAATCACCAACCAACAAATTTAAGTAAGAATATTGATCTATCTAAGAAACTCACATAGGTGTTGAGATTTGAGGTGTTGTCTATGAAGAAGAACTGATGGCTTTCTCTATAAATATATCTCCCTCTTGAAGCTTGAGAAAATGCACAAGAAGTGGAGCTCTTATTGAATCTTTGAAAGCAACAAAGTATTGAAAATTGCCTGGGGACAATTTATTGGCTTTTAAACAAATTGACTCATAAGTTAAGGCCTCAGAAAACAAATCATCATACTGATTTTGTTCATGAGTATAGATTTTGATATGTGATTCATTAGTTATATATCAGGCCACATGGGAAGGATCAAAATATCTTAAAGGAATAATATTGAGTTTCAACCCATTTAGAGCTAAAATTTCCTTTCTACGTGATGATAATTGGAAAGAGCGAAAAGGACGTTTTGAAACGAGAATTTAGCCCAAATTTTTTTGGAAGCCCTTTTACACTTGAAGGTTATCTCGATTCCAACAGCTTGGTAAGAAATCACTCTTGAAAATTTTTTATCTGGAACATAACGAGGTAGAACATGAAGACAACCATAACTTCCCCAACTTTTAACATAAGTGAATTATTCCTTAATGAAACAACCTCGAATCCTGAACAAATCATCGAGGGTTGTTGTAAACATCCTTGGGTTTTTGAAGCTGAAAACCGTTCTATAAGTATGGATCATGAAAATATGGAAAACGTGATAAAATTGGTCAAATTAATTCTCCTCCCAGAGAATAATGTGATATATGAGGATGGGAAGGGGGTCAAAAAGTGTTCACTTCCAACCCATGCATGGAAAATCAAGGGAGAAAAATATGGCATCCATGACATATGCTGACATATAAAAAGGTGGGATATTGGTGATAGTCTTTTGCAGTCGGAAATGTAAAATATGATTTCCCATGTTGTCTGATAATATTTGAGCCCTATCAAAGACATAACTGTGAGAGGCATATTTAATAAGAAGGACCCAATTGCTCGGGAATTGTGAAACTTTTTGTTTAGCATATAAATGACAAAGCATAGAGGCAATGTAAGAAAAAGAAGATGCGAGGGAAGCAATTGAATATTTTCCCATAGATTCTTCTTTAAACTTATTGGAGTTACACATCCATCCTCTAATAATTTGGGGTAACTTTTCCTGGTCTCCCTCATATTCCTTCTTAGCAAACTTCTCCACAAACTATGCATTATATATAATTATGGGCTGGGGAAAATGATACATACTATGAAGGCTTTCAGACTTGAAAGACCCAATTATGATGCCTCTGTAGGTAACAAACAACTTCTCATTGATATCGACCTCTTCCGCCGCCCTGTGTATCCTATCTATATATGGGAGTAATCTCGATTGTGCTGCAATATTTTGAATTTGATACCTCACGGTATCACTAATTGTTGGTGTAGAAGTCCTCAAGCCACCTTTATGTAGTCGTTACTAGTGGTGTATCATCCATCTCCTATAGCAATTCCTCTTCAAATAGTTCATAAATGGTATTCCAAGATTTATTACCAGAAATTATAGTATATATCGTATCATAAAAGAGTAATGTGTCTGGTAATTTCTTGTTTATTTCCTCTATGAAGGGTCGAGTTGACGTTATGGGTCAATTCTAAGCACAAAACCTATAAACAGGGTACTATGTATCCTATCTATATATGGGAGTAATCTCGATCGTGCTGCAATCTTTTGAATTTGATACCTCACGGTATCACTAATTGTTGGTGTAGAAGTCCTCAAGCCACCTTTATGTAGTCGTTACTAGTGGTGTATCATCCATCTCCTATAGCAATTCCTCTTCAAATAGTTCATAAATGGTATTCCAATATTTATTACCAGAAATTATAGTATATATCGTATCATAAAAGAGTAATGTGTCTGGTAATTTCTTGTTTATTTCCTCTATGAAGGGTCGAGTTGACGTTTGTACAGGAGCTTTCTTTTTTCCTTTTGCCACAGTACCCTGTTTATAGGTTTTGTGCTTAGAATTGACCCATAACAAAAAAACGAGAAGGGTAAGAGAAGTTACCATAAACAAAGCATGAATAGGTATAAAAGGGGTTAAATAAATCTCTAGAGTGGTAAAATATGCATTAAATGCAATCGTTATACCATTAACTATAGTAAGCGAGCGAGTTAAATCTAAAGGTCGAGCTTTAAATTTAACATTTCATAATGGCAATGATCAATTGAGACAAATGGCACAACTATACTAGATAGATTTGATAGTTGGTAGGTAACGTGTTTTCTTACATCATCCTACAAGGTTGAATCCTGACAGGTAAATTTAAGTGCTTATATTCCATCTTTAAAAACAAGCGGGCTAACAAGGAGTGGGCCTATGTGGCATATGTACCAGTGTGTACCAATAAGGATCGACTTATATGCAAGGTGGGCCTAATGAGTCATCCCGATGATGAAAAATCGGTTGAAGTGTTTGCATTGTGAAAGGAGTAGAGCAGGCTGATATAACAAAGGGAAGGGCTATCCCAAAAGAGCTAACGGGACTCATTTATGATGAGTTGTCCCGCTAGCTTGATCCCATTTTTTTCAAAAAGGTCGCAAAGGAAATGCTTTAGGCTCTGATCGACGAGATGAAGAGTGGTATGATATGGTAACCATAACCGATCAAATTTTAAGGTATGTGCCTTCGTGTGGGTCCTGAACACGTAATCCCACTAAAGGAAGCCCGACGGAAATGAAAGCATGCATAAAATAAAGGGCTAGGGTCTAGGAATCGGGCCATGTGCTAAGCGATAAAGAGATGAGCACGCTTGCCTCTTTGAAAAATGAAAATAACATATTAAAGCAAGTCTAAAGCCCGAAATCAACTATGTCTCAACTGTGATGGTTCTAAGTTGAAAATGGTCTAAATTTTATTTATTTACAAATAATAAGAAATTATTAAAAGAAAATAAAAATATTTTATTAAAAGGGTTTAACTTATTAAGATTAAAAATTTGAGAAAAAAGGGTCCCATTTTTTATCATGGTTAAGATTAAAATGGGGGGTTTTTGTTTTCCACAACAACAGGGTAGAAGTTGGAGAAGGTTTGAGCAAAGTTTGATAGTGAATTTTAGTTGATTTGAGGGCTTGGAGATAGGGTAAAGTAGGTTTCCATTGCTAGAGGAGTACTAATCCCTAGGGTAATTTAGGTTGTGTGTTCAAGACATGAGTTATAATGCCCTTCCCGAAGGGGAGAGGTATGTTACTGCTTGTAAGTGAAAAAATAAATAAACTTTGGGCTAAACCATCATTTTTTCCCACAATAATCTTCCAAAAGTTCCATTTGATCTTGCAAATTTTCCTATCAAAAAATCCATGGTATTTGATCTTGGTATTGGCAAGGGACATAAGTTATGAGAGGAGAAGAAGATTGAGCAACAAGTGTGTGCATTCTTTGAGTTTCTAGTGAGTTGTCTTGTATAGGTGTGCACCAAGGCGTAGAAGGAGGCTCATACCTATCCCTCACCGAAATATATGAAGGAGATCTAAAGGAGATCTTCAAAATTTAGCTTATTGCTTGAAGATTCAATGGTTTGATGAAAATTTGAAGGGTTTAATGTCATTTTTTGCAAGTCTAGTCGCGAGAATGCAGAGAGTAGAGAAGAGACTATGTGTAGTAGTTAATTGATTACGACATTTTGACACCATTTTGCAGTGATTGTTAAAAGAATTTTTCAAAGTTGAAAAGGAATTTTGGACCTCCTTTTGTTTAATGTGACTGTAGATGTTCGATGCTTGAGTTGACAGGTTCTTATCTCTAATAATTGTTGATAGAATTCAGTGTATGCAGAACTATGTATGTTTTGATAGTGCATGCAGTGAGTAGCATATGCAGATCAATGTGTTAAAAATGACGAAGACTCTATGAACTAATTTTCTTGGAACTTGGATTTTCTAGAAGATGTATACAAAGATTCATAATCTTATTCTTGATGAATTGAATATTGTGACAGGGGTTTGCGAGTGGTTTATGCAGGTATTAGTGTATCAACGTGGTAGAGGCTTAGTATTAAAATGAAGACAAAGGTTCTTGTATCTTGCTTGTTTTCTCATATTTGATTTGTTGATTGAAAGAGAGATTGAATGTTGAGATCTAAATGGAAAAATTTTCTTGATTCCTTAGAGCTTGTACTAATGACATAGTTGGTGATTCTTATGCTGAGTGTGCCTATGAATTGATACAAACATGTTGTTGCTTGTATTCATTAATATTATGTAGAGATATATGACAAAATGTATGCAGATATTTGTGTGACAAAATGATAGATGTTCATGTATGATTTCCCACTACTATTTGGCTTGCTTGAAAAAGATGTTATGTGTTTTCCTATGGCTAAGGTTTCTTGAATCTTTAGGGACGATCTGTTTCTTCAACTCGTCCTGACGATGAACCACACTCGTTGGTTCGAAACGCGTCGACAAATGAATTATGATGTGATTTTCGCCGAAGAATCTTCTCATAAACTTAATATTCTTGATGTTTTGTCTAGCTAACAAAATATTTGCGCGAAGGGATTGATTATAGTGAAACTCTCTATTGATTGATATACATGTTGGTAAGGATTGTTTATCTAATGATGTAGAGACATATGTGTTAGAACTTGGTATGGAAGAAACTTGTATATGTTATATGATGTTTCTTGGCATTAATATGAACCTATGATGATGGTGCTATGATGTGTCTAGTTGAAGGAACTTGATGCTTGAGTTTGTTTCTATTGAAGAATACTTTGATAGTGATGTTTCATATTGATATGGATTGAGAATGGTAGATCTGATTGTGTCTTACATTCATAGAGAGTTTTGGTTTGAATGGTTTGATGTATTTGAGATGATTCGAGGACAATTTTTAATTTAGTGACTGGTTAATGAGGCATTTGATGAGCAAAGAATTTGATTTGGTATGTGGCTTGGTATTTGATAGTATTAGAGTTCTGCTTGGTATCTTACAATATGTGAAAGGGTATTTGGTACAGTAAACAATGTTATGAAACCAGCTCACAAAAAGATAGAAAAGATAGATCAACGCCTTAGAATTCAGCCTCTTCGAGGGGGCAACCTCCTTTACAGTACACAAATGAATGATTCTTTGATGATACAAATGAAAATACCTCCTTTCTATATATAGGAGTCTAAGGGGTCATAATGTAATCAGAGTCGACATAACAATAATAATGTAAGGGCACAATAATAATAATAGTGGGCTTCTATGGGGCACAATAGTAACAATATGGGGACTACATGGGTACAAAAATATAATAAGGGGGTTGTACTAATAACAATAAGGGGTTAGACTAGTAGTATAGGGGCCTAACATGACCCTCTCCTTCAAAAAGTGTTGTCCTCAACGCTTGAGTAGTTCTTGATGCTTCTGTATAAAATTCTTGTCCTCCCATGTGGAATATTCAGCGGGTAAGTTCTTCCACTTGATGAGATACTCTGAAATTGATCGATTTCGTAGCTTGTTGTTTTTGTGACTGCTCCAGGTTCCAATATGATTTTTCCTTCCTTGTCAAGTTCTGGCAATATTGTTGGAATTGGGCTATTCGATAACTTTTGAATGAGTTCCCTCCCTGCTTTGCCATTCTTCCATTCATACCTTCCTTTGTTTATCAAATTTGGTTGGATAATTGTACCAACCTCTATCATTTCTACAACCATATGTTCAATTTCACTCCTTTAGGCATATGGATATCTATAAGGCTTGATGTTTGGAGGAACACATCCTGGAATAAAATGAATAGCATGATCATGATCACAAATACGTGGGAGACATTTGGGAGTCTCAAATACCTTGGAATGATTGTCCAAGAATTTTTGGAGATGTGGAGAAATACATGATTTCAATGTGCGAACAGTTAGCGAATATAATTGTGCAATTACACCTCGTTGTTCTTTATTTATAAGCATTGTCATTCCGTCAGAGTTGATTACCTTTCCTGGTTTCCCTGTGATACCCTTTAATTCAACTTCCTTTCCTTCCGAAGAAAATTTCATAAAAAGTTCTTGAAAATTAAAAGCTATTGTACCTAAGGATTGTAGCCATTGGACTCCTAGTACAACATCAGCACCACCCATTGGAATGGAAAACATTGTGCTATTCAATACATATTCTCCCATGGATAGCTGGATATTATGGCACTTTCCAGAGCAATTTATGGTTCCTCCACTTGCAACCATCACTTGACACTCCGGTGCTGGATATAGGAAGCAATTCAATTCCTTGGCTATCTTACAATCAATAAAATTATGGGTATTGCCCGAATCGATCAACACTCTTACCTTTTTCTTCTTGATATGCCCTTCTATCTTGATAGTTTGAGGAGTGGTAATTTCTTCCAATGCATAACAAGATATGGTCGGATTGATTTCTTGAGACTTGATGTGATATTTAAATTCTTGAACATTTTTCTTCTTGATATGTCCTTCTATATTGATAGTTTGAGGACTGGTAATTCTGTCCAATGCATTACAAGATATGGTCGGATTCATTTCTTCTTTCTCGATGTGATCTTTCACTTCTTGAACCTTTTTCTTCTATGTCCTTCTATGTTGAGAGTTTTAGGAGTGGTAATTCTTTCCAATTCTTTACAAGATATGGCCGGATTCATTTCTTCTTTCTCTGGGGCTGGTTCCTAGTGTATATATTGTTCTTTTGACGTTTCTTGATCATTTTCTTCCTCCTCTCCACAATCAATGTAAAATAATTTCTTCTCAGCACACTTATGACCTTTAATGTATTTGTTATCACAATTGTAACAAAGCCCTTTTTCTCTTTTTTTCTTCCAATTGTTGTGGTGTAACCCTTGTAGGTTGTGGAAGGCTAGGAGAAACAACACTTCCACAACACTTCCATCTTTATAGTTGTGAGGGGCAGACTTCCTTGTTGCCATAATTTTTCTTTCCACTATGTAACAAAGCCCTTTTTCTCTTTTTTCTTCCAATTGTTGTGGTGTTTCTCTAAAGAAGGTGTTGCTCTTTGTATCCTCATAATGTGCTATCATTTCCTCCAGGAGAATTGACCACGTAACAAGTCTTTTATGAGAACAAAGCCCTTTATACCATAAAAATTGATTCGGTTCTAAATATGAAGATGCAATACATACCTTTTGTAACAACCGTACACCATGTAAATCAAAATATTGCTCCATCTCTAGTATCCAATTTACTGGATCCTTTCCATCAAACTTCCTCATATCGCCTTTTCTTGATTTCAGGAGCTCGATCTTGAAATGGCTGTAACTCTGCACTTTCAGATCTTTAAATTCTAAAATTGCGACTTGCAGTAGCCCTCTATGTCCTCTTTCCAATGCCACCAGTCTGATCGAATTTATATTCTTCAAGAAAGAGTTACGCACATCTCCCAAGATGACCCGATTTTATACCTTTTCAGAAGAGCCAACTTGTATGAAGTGCCACGTGTCACTGTTTTGACCTTCTGGTCTAAAAAATATACATAGGAAACTACAATTTGTCCTCTTTATGTACCTTCTTACGAAATTACAATCTGATGCTCAAAACAAAAGTTATGAGGATTTTACCAAGGTCACCTATTTGGAATGTAATTTAGGAGTCTGCAAATAGACCAACTTCCTCAGATCGTATCTCTGCAAATATTGTGCAAAAAGCTCTGAAATTTGGATCCGAGGTTTAGTGCGATTTCGTCTCAAATGAGTTTTTTGTTTCGCTTCTGAAACATGGCAGAGAAAAAGTTATAGTGAAAATGCCACGATGACCTATTTGGAGTAGTGAAACCCTAGAATCCAAAGCTCTAATACCAAATGTTATGAAACCAGCTCACAAAAAGATAGAAAAGATAGATCAACGCCTTAGAATTCAGCCTCTTCAAGGGGGCAACCTCCTTTACATTACACAAATGAATGATTCTTTGATGATACAAATGAAAATGCCTCCTTTCTCTATATAGGAGTCTAAGGGGTCATATTGTAATCAGAGCCAACATAAGAATAATAATGTAAGGGCACAATAATAACAATAGTGGGCTTCTATGGGGCACAATAGTAACAATATGGGGACTACATGGGTACAACAATATAATAAGGGGGTTGTACTAATAACAATAAGGGGTTAGACTAGTAGTATAGGGGCCTAACAAACAATTTGAGAATTATTAGTTGAATCGTATTTGGTCTCACAGAGGTTATTTGTATTTGAAGATTGAGCTTAATGGTTAGTGCGGGTCTAGTTTCATTAGGCGAATTTTGAGGTATAAAATGGGCCTCCTAAGGAAATTATAAAATAATAGTGGAAATAATAAAATAAAATAATATTACATTATCAAATTTTAGAGGAAAAAAAGAAAAAACTACTTTTCAACTCAAATTTTCAACTTATCTCCCTGTGGGTTTACTCAAATTTCAAGTGGGAACACTCATTGGATGAAGAATTTGATTCCTAATCCAAGGAGTACCCATGAATTAAAATTTTCATCCAACGAGTACTCCAGCTCGAAATTTGAGTAAACCCTTTGGGAGATAAGTTGAAAAAGTAGTTTTATTATTTTTTAATATTTTTACTTTTTTACCCCAAAAATGGTGAGTCATCCACCATGGTTGACATCATCATCTTGAATCCTATTGGTTCTTATAAAGTTTATTTTGGTTGTACATTTTTCTTGGGAGACCCATTTTAGACTTCAAAAGTTCTCTAATGGAAAATTTGGTAAAACTTGGCCTACAAGTTTTGATGGTTGATTGAGACAGATGGATTGTGTGTGAAAATTTTGAAACATGGTCCACAGAGGTAATGAGGGTTGGAACCTTCGGTAAGCGAGTGGTAGTGTTTGGTAATTTTATTGATATTAAATTACTTACATGAATTATCAATCAGGGCCAGCAAATTGATGAAATGTATGTGCATTGTATGTGCTAGGAGTCTTTGTCACTCATTCAATTCCTAAGTTAATTTAAATTATCAAAATGCACATGTTTTTCTATAGCTATGTAACTTATACAAAATAAAATCAATTCTACTTTACTTGCTTGAATAATTATCACACTCACACTTGCTTTGAAATAAAATCACTCGTGCTCTTAAAATCACACTTGATTAAATGAAAAATCACTCTTGAAAACCATAACTTCTTAAATGTAAATCACTCTCAAAACCACACTTGCTTAAATGTAAATCACACTTGCTTGAATGAAAGTCACTCTTCAAATCCATAACTGCTTGAATGTAAATCACTCTCAAAACCACACTTGCTTAAATGTAAATCACACTTGCTTGAATGAAAATAACTCTTCAAAACCACACTTGCTTGAATGTAAATCACACTTGCTTGATTGAAAATCACTCTTCAAAACCACACTTTCTTAAATGTAAATCACACTTGTACTCGAACCAAATCACTCTCTGCAATAAAATCACAATTACAAACGAATTTGTTCTAACTTAAAGAAAGATTAGTTCTATAATTGAAAATCACTACAATGTAAAGCTTATACTTATACTGCTATGTTAGATTATACTCTATCCATGTGCATATGAAATATCTCTTCACCTGAACAATAAAATGATTAGCAGAAACAATCTCAAACTTGTATCTAAGAATCAAAACTCAATTACTCAAATGAATTGACAAAAATCTACAAGAAATATAAACTGAAATACTAACTGTTAATGAACGAAGACCTTACTATCTCGAGGGGGCCCTCCTATGAGAAGCAGGTAGCACTATCAAGCTTTCACAAGTTAATTATCCACGCATTGAGATCACACAGTAGAATGGAATCGAAACAAAGTTTTTATATATCAAAACATAGTGCTTACAAATAAAATTCAAGTCTCTTTTAGCTATGTTGAGAGGCATATTTATAAAACCCTTATGCAATAAATGTTTTCAGAGCTTCACACCTATGCTAATTGACATTGGCTATAATTAACTTAAGAGATAAGATATCGTAATCTTGCTCATGATTTTCTATCAATGCAACAAATCATGAGGCGGAAAATCTGCATCTCGCTTGCTTGATTCACCTTTCATGATGGTTGACTTATCCTTTGATCGAACTGATAGAGTGCCTTCTTCATTGATCCAACTTATGCAAATAGGAACAAATCATTTTCCTAGCTAATTGTCAACTACCCATGTGCCATGTTTCTCAGTTGAGGCTTTGCAACCTATCGAACCTTGGACTTAGCTGCAGAAACATTCATCAGCTGCAGAATCGTTGTAATTCGGTAGCTCAAGTAGATATTAAGTTAAATAATAAAGACAAATGACATTTATGAAATATAAGATGATTATGTACCTACTATTCTTTCAACCTTGTAAATTGATACCCAAATTGTAGTTATGAAGGTCAAAAAGGAAAGATTTGAGTGAAAAACGATTGTAAAAAAGAAGCAATTTTGGGGTTCAACAGGTAGCTTCCTTCCAGTAGGAGTTAGTAAACTTGATCAGGGAGTAGTAGTTTCCTTCTAGTCGGAGTTGGAGAATTTGTGGGGGTTTTAGCCTCCTGCAGGTAGGATCCTATGTACTGGTAAGAGTTTGCACTAGTACAAGATGTAAAAAAAAATTCCTCAAAATAAGAAAGAAGACAAAGATGACAACAACAATGGTTTTCTCCCAAATTAGGTTTCCACCTAAAAATATGATGTCCCCGTGTGTTGATGTGATTGCTTTTTATTGTTTACATGTTATTATGTTTATTGTTCATAATTTACTGAATATTCTCAGACCTATAGTACATTGTGCTAGTAATGAAATAATGGATTATATGAATTTGAAAATGAAAAGTAAAAATTAAGTAAAAATTGTTTGGGCAACAAATATTGATTCAACCCCCCACCCCTCTCATTATTTCTAACAATAAAAGGATCATAATAGGAATGAATAGCAGAGTGTCATTAAGATTTATTTCCATGTTGCAATTGAAGAAGAGTAGGAGGAAAGGATGTAATTTTATGCCATAAAATTTATGAATAAGATAGATGATACATTGAATAAAGAATATTATCTTCTGTTATCCAAATTTTCAAATATGTTTCCTGAAGAATTATATTGTTTAGTACCTACAAGAGAGTTTGAGTTTATGATTGAACTCAAACTAGGAACATAACCTATCACCATGTGAGCCCCAGTAATATTCATAAAAAAGAAACATGGCTCATGGAGACTTTGTATTTATTATCAACAATGAAATTAAGGAATGATAAGAAATTAATACATGTTTCCTATAATCAATGACTTATTTAGGAAATGAAAGGAGTTAATGTTCTTTCTAAAATGATTTAAGTTTAAGATGTTATCAATTGAGAATAATATAAGAAGATACTCCTAAGGCAACATTTAAGACACATTTTGGTCATTATGAATTTGTACTAGTACCTTTTGGATTGACAAATACACTTGGTATATTTATGAGTTTGAATGGAGTATTTTGATAGTATCTAAACAAGTTTTTGTAAGTGTTTTTTGATGATATTTTGATCTATTCTAAAACATTGGAGGATATGAAGAACATTTAAACAAGTATTACAACTTCTTAGAGAGTATATAATTTTTGTTAGACTCTCCAAATGTTAGTTTTTGTGAATTAAAAAATCATTATTTGGGTCATATAATTTCTAGAGATGGAATTGCAATAAATTCAATGCAGATAGAGGCAATTATGGAACAGACGACACCCATTAACATACATGAAGTACATAATTTTATGAATTTGGTTGGATATTCAAAATGCTTGTAGAAGGATTTTCAAGATTGTGAATCTTATTACCGAACTATAGAAGAATAATAAATTTCTATTGATAGAAGAATGTGAGGAATCATTTCAAAGGCTTAAAAAAATATTGACAAAAACTCCTATATTGAAGGTATCATATATGGATCAACATTTTTTAGTATGCATGGATATGTTGAAAGATGGTTTGGATGGAGTACTAATGAGAGAAGTAGGGTGATTTCCTATGCTTTTAGAAAACTTCAAGTACATAAATATAATTATGGCACACATCATTCATAACTCGTTTCAATGGTACACACATTAATAATTTGGAGACATTACTTAGAAGAAATTTTTAGTTGAAGAAAAAACACCATGGACTTCAATGTATATTCAAACAAAGTAATTTGAATGTTAGATAAAGGACATGATTCAAATTATTGAGTATGATTTTGATAAATCATGTACTAAAAGAACAAAAATAACATTTTAGATACTTTAAGTCATAGGGCATATGTTTTCTTAATTTAGTTCTTGAATATGAATTTATGAGAAAATATATTAAAGTTACAAATAGAAAAAGAATGGTATAAGGAAGTTAAGCTAGAATTAGATAATGAAGTGATGAAAAGTTTGAAATGTGAAGGATACACCTTGGATGATTTTGTAGAATAATTTATGTAACTCCAAATGATGAAATTTGAAAGTTAGTCTTAAAATAAGCTCAGATAAACCTATATGTTTCATCCAAAAGTAAATAAGATGAATGAAATTTTGAATAGTTCTTATTTTGGAATGGAATGAAAAGTGACATAGTTAATTATGTAGCAAGATGTCTTACGTGTTAGCAAGTGAAGGTTGAATATTGGCATTCAATAGGATTATTACAACCACATTCGATACTTCAATTAAAATAAAAAGTGTTTTCAATGGATTTCATAATTATATTGCCTATGATGCCAATGACACATGATTCTATTTTTATGTGGTAGTGAACACTTTAAGTGTGTAATTTATTCTAGTAAAAACTACTTGTCAAGCACCAGATATTGTAGGAGTGTTCATTAACAAAATAGTAAGATTACATGGAATACAAAAGAAGATAATATCAAAGAGAGGATAAATATTTATGAGAAGATTTTGGACAATATTTCAAGAGACATTAGGAATTGAAAATTAATTTCAATACAATGTACCATGTAGAAAGCAATGAGAAAATTGAAAGAATAAATCAAATACTAAAAAACATGTTGCACGTGTATGTAATGGATAAATAGAAATTAATTTTCTTAACCTTAATGAAAATTACGACTTTTTCCCAGGGGAAAAAAAAATGGATAAATAGAAATGATGGAAATAATTTTTACTCTTGTTGCATATACCTATAATAATAGTTAACAAAGCTATATTAAGATGCCACCATTTAAACTTTTAATGAACTTTGGTACAATAGACCCTTCAGAACACCTCTTAGTTTAAGATAGGCTGGAGGATAGAAACTTAGTTGGACTAAGATTAATCCAAAAAATGGAAGAACAAATGAAAATGATTAAAGGAAGGTATTTTTGCAAGTGAGAATGAAAAATATCTTAATTAAATTAGGAAACAAGGTTAAATTTTCACCACAATATGTGGGACTGTTGTCACCTAAAGTCTACACTTAAGTCACAATGCTAAGAGTAGGGATAAGAGTGACAACCCCTACTTTGAGCGTTGTGCCTCGAGTGTAAACTTTAAAAATGTTATCGCTTGAAGTGTAGACCAAGGGCCACAAGACTTGGGGTAGGGGTTGTCACTCTAACCCCTGCCCACTACATTGTGGCCCTCGGTGTACACTTTGGGAGACAACATGGACCATTTGAAATTATTGAAAGCAAGGGACCAATTACTTATCATATTGCATTGTTATCATCATTAGATTATATGCATGATGTTTTTCATTGTTTTATTTTATGTGATTATATTTCAAATCTTTCTTGTGTTATTGATTTGATTCATTCACATATATCAAAAAAAAGGGGCCTTGATGGTTGAATCCATCCACATTTTGGACCAACACACATTACAAATTCAACATTGCTTGGTAGATTAGCTAAATTTATAATGGGATAGTTATAGTCATAGTTTCACTAAAGAGGATGGTGCATTAGCAATTCCATTATTTATTTTGGAACTTTGGAATAAAGTTTTCTAAAAAGGGGGTTTATGTGGTGCCCCAATTATTTTGACTTGTTTGAGAAATTGGAAGTTATAATTCCAGGGGATTTTGTTTACAAAATGATTAAGTTTTTTGACTTGTGTTATGATGATGAAACTTAGACTCTGATTATTATGATTTTCTTTAATTGGAATAATGGTAATTTTGAATGAATTTTATTATTTATTTATGTAAAACATTGATGGATAAATTGGGCATTGATATAATATAGTTCATGGTATCATTACATATGGTTATGATACATTGAAATGGTTATATTTGGAGTGTAATTATTTTCATCTACTATTGAAGATTTTCCTATTATGACATAGGAGTAAAAGTTTTCCTATTGTGACATGGAAGTCATGGGTATAAAATGGCATGAGATTATGTCGACATTATTTAGATTCCAAATTGACTTAGAATACGTTGTGCAACTTATAAAATGATTTAATTTGTGATTATGGGAAAAAATTGATATGTTGATTTAAGTATGTGCATGGAATATACTTGTCAATCGGTTTATAAATGGAAAAATGAAGTTGTGTGAAAGTGTATATAGTATCATTAGGAGATTAAGAACAACACTCTTGTCTCTCCCTACTAGTGCTTATTTTTCATGTCTTGGGTTGAGAAGCTTGTCATGCTTTTGCTCAGAGGTTGCACATTACCATGCGGGTAGGCCACAACGTTTTAGTTGAGTGGCATGCAATAAGTTGACATCCTTATTCCTTAATGACCATTGTTTTCTCAACAAGGGAAACAGATGTTGAGTTAACATGGCCTCAATAGTTGCAACATTCCCCCCACCAGGAAAGTTGGATACTTGAAGGGCATTCATGAATATGACACCCTTGGTACTTACTGAAAAATAACTCTTGAAGGGCATGGAGAAGCATGAAACCCTTGTTATCGGTTATAAGTTGTTAAGTATGCATTGAAATTTGGTTGGTTAAGTATGCTTGAAGGGCATTTGTGAATATGATCCCCCTTGGTACTTACTGAAAAATAACACTTGAATGGCATGAAGAAGCATAAAACCCTTGGTATCGACTATAAATTGTTAAGTATACATTGAAAGATGGTTGGTTAGGCATATAAAAGATGTTTGATTTAGCATGTGCATTTTAATTAATTTGTGAAAACATAAAATGGAAAGTGGATTGATTTATTAAGCATATAGATTAGTAGATTTCATAACTAATAGAAATGAAATAGTTCATTTAAAATATTTTGAAGACAATTGTATTGTAGATTTGAATAAAATAGAAAAAACTATTTTTTAACTAACTAAAAATTAATTACTAGTGCATCCATAATCGAGGAGAAGAAAGAGGGAGAATGTATTTAAATTCAAATAAAAGCATGGAAAAGATGTATTCTGTGAATTATTAAATAAAGTTAATAAATTACTAAAGTATTGACTACATGTGCACCCACTCCGATAGGAAATGAGGAAGAAGAGTAAAAATAGAAAATGTGGTAGTTGCATGAGAATAAATCACTATTTCATATTTTAACATGAGAAATTACTTATGCACCTGTGCATATCAATGACACATAGATGGATGAATAATAGGAATTAGTAAATTATAAAATTACTTCTATGTATGAGATAAACAAGTGGCTTGGACCACAAAGCCTACAAATGGGGGCTTGAGCTAGAGGGCTTATATACTTTTGCACTCTAATGTTGGATGGATATTTTAATACTTAACTTTCTATTGGTTATTTTTGAAGAGCGTGCAAGATGTGGGGATTTCCTCCTATGTTTGAAGCTTCATTCTCCACTCATTTTACTAACCTCTTCATGTGTGCTCCCCGTAAAGAAAGTCGTCATGCCAACTAGGCCTTCAATGCTTCAAGGAAGTGTACCACATAAGCATCAAGACAAGCCTAACTATTTGTGAAAAAACTATCTCCAATGTGCATGTCTATCATAGTAGTTAACACCCCATGCACCCCACATTATATGAACCACTTCCAAGTATAGTGAAAACTCTTTTAGAGTAACCCCAAGAAGTAACATTGAGTATCCATTTTAAAACTCATGATATAATGTATTTAATAAGTTGGGAAATGTGTTTTTGAGACTAATTACATGATATAACTTGATATAAGCTTCACAACAACCATAAATGCTAAACACTCATGAAAATAAAAGACTACAAATTAGGAAATACATGAGATGCATTCCATTAACAAAATGCACACGTTAATACATGTCACTGACTCTTGGTTTTCATCTTCCAAGAGGTCTCTTGGACTTCTATGGTTGTTGGAATTTCTCCACACCAACCCTAATCCCCCCCCCCCAGTATGAAGGGATGTATATGAGTCCAAGAAGAGAGTTGAAATACAAGAGTGTATGGTAGCCAATCGCTTCTCAGAAACGGTGGTTTAAGGAAGACCACAAACCAAATGAGGTTTAAAACCTGAATTTTTCTACTGATGGTGGTTTAAGATCGAAACCCAAAGTTTTCTAAAGATGGTGATTTAAGACTGACCACCAACTTTGGAAATAGGCTCAAAGCAGTTCCTGGAACAATTATGAATCTGGATAGAGGTTGAAGTCTGTTGTGAAGTGGAAGTGCTCTTTGATGATGGTTTAAAGATGACTACAAACTGATGAAATATATAGAAAAATTTGAAGTCTTCTACTGGTGGAGGTTTAAGGTAGGCCACCAACCAAATCATGCTCATTGAACATGAATTTGTCTCTGGCTTACTCTGGCTCTAGGCTCTTGCAATTAGATCTAGTTTAGGGTTTGGCTTATGCTGGCTTGATATAGTTTTGAAACTAGTAGTTGACCATCAATTCCCCCTGTCATATACAAGGAGAGAAGATGAAGATATCTCTACTGCAAGACATTTCAATATTCGAGATCGAACTCTGAGGTATGAATGATATATCTTCTTGGTAATTGAATACCATTACCAAGAAGCGATCCATATAAGGTGAATATTTGCTCTTGTAGGAGTCTTATGTCTAGAACATCTATCTACATGATGAATATGTTTACCACAATTCTTACAAGGGTGAATATAAAAACATTGACTGTATACAATGTTGGAATTTGACAATTTAACTTAATGGTTGTGGAAGATGAGAAGGTGAAGTTGAGTTACCTTGTAGAAACCAAATAATTTGAAACTAAATGGGTTTAGAGTAGTCTGAGATGTGAAAGGTCACTTCATTTTCATATCCAAGATCGGTTGTGTTCTTATTGTTGATAAGTTCTTCCCAAAGTTTGATGATGAGTTTGGGAAGTGCAAGTTGAACCTCTGCATCTTCATGTAAATCTACTCCTAAAATGGCCTCACTAATCTAATAAAGTGATGGTTATTGATGGTAGATGGACTTAACATAAAAAGGGAGTTATTTTGAACATGCTAGTTCAAAATGTTAATTCCTCTATTGTATTTCATCTCACTAGATTTGAGATTTAAGGTGGAGAAACTCGATTTTATCCTCTGCATCTTGTAAACAGGCTTGAATATTTGTGAGAGAGGTCTTGCTGATTTTGACTTTGTCGTCAATAGTAGAAAGTGTTAGTGTTCAATAACTCTAGTAATTCATAAAATTGAGCCATTTAAAGGCAAAATTAGATCTTTAAAGGTTTCTTTCAACTCCAATATGATGACCCTTTAGTGATATTCAAACATTTGGTGAACAAACAACTTAATTTGCTTTGTAGACACAAGAAGAAGGCATTTTAGAATATGATAAAGCATGCAACAATATAACAACTGTAATATATATTTTTTGGAAGATGCTCTAAGGTAAGAATGAATCATTATAAGAGGCTCCATCAGATTCTATATTGGTTTCACTAGGAACAAGTCACAACCTATCACATTCTCTTGGAGTTCAACCATCAGCAAACCTTTTTATTCTAGTTTTATTATGTTGACCCAAGTAACATGTAATTTTCCTATGCAAGAAGAGGATTTATTGAGCCTGACATAATCTTATATCATGCCACAAGCATCTTTGAACCATTTCTTGTGGATAACTAGAACCAAGCAACCCAGTCAAACCATGATTCTAAAGTACATGGCTGAATTCCTTGCCATTAGGATAATAAAAACGATTGGCTCACTTGCACCTTATACTATGGAGGCAATAATGCAAAAGTTGAAGATCTGAAATAGATGATCATAAATGACAATGAATAATATCATAAAATCTAAGCACTAGCAAAGTATCATGGAACCCTCACCCATAATTGAATTAAACTATGCACAATGACTTAGAGTTAATAGAGAAATGAATGTTCTAGATTGTGTAGAATTTGAGTTAATAGAATGTTCTAGATTGTGTAGAACTTGAGTTAATAGAATGTTCTAGATTGTGTAGAACTTCTTGTTTTTAGTATGAGTTAGTTATAGTTAAGTAGGATTTATTATGTTATATAATGGGACATTGTCATGTATTTTGTATGATCATTTGGGTGTGGGCCTGATTTAATAAAAAGAATATTTCTATCTATTCTCTATGGTCCTTATTTCTTTAAGTTAGTATCTGAGTAGGTTTAAAACATGGTGGTGGAGAGAAGATTGAGCCAAGGTTTGAAGGTTTTGTATTTGTGGGTTTTTACGACGTGGGGTGATCCAAGCCCTTATGACTAAGTTGTAAGAAAGCCACAACTAGCACCAGATATAGTTTCATGGAGTTGTTGTCGAAGGTTCTGTGCATTAAAAAGAAATGAGGTATTTGTTGTAGTCATGAGTAAGTAACAAGGGGAATGGTTTTTTTCACAAAGGTCAAAAATGTTTTGGACTTCCAAAGGTACTTTTAATTAAAAAAAACAATTGAATCACTCGCATTTGGTTGAAATAAATAAATATGGTGGATTTATTTATTTAAAGAAGGAAAAAGAGGTTTGTGAATAGATGAGATATATGAAAAAGGAGTTTTTGGTATTTTACATATTTTTTTGAAGTGTGGTATTCAATATGATATAAATATATTATTTTAAAAAGAGGAGCAAACCAATAGAATTTTGGTGAGCCAAGAAGCATCTATCTATTTTTTTTGGATATTGCATAAATTGATACATTTAATTCAGATCTAGGGCATGATATTTTTAATTGGGGGTATTTTGTATTTTTTTATTTAAAAATGGAAAATTTGTTTGTTCATCCATATTTAAATGAGTCCACAAAGCTATATGGACAAAATTACACAAGTTGGAAGTTTAGGTTGCAGACGTTAATGGAAGGATCCAATGTATGGTCAATGGTATCAGGAAATGAAACCAAACCGACAACACCAACAACTTTAGTTCAAGATTTGGAACGCAAGGAGACTAAGGCCAAGGTACTCTTGCAAATTTTTGGAAAGGAAAATACTATCACATGTATCAAAGATTGTGCTACATCTTAGGAAACTTAGGAAATGCTTAAAAAGTTGTATGGAACTCCCAATACTAATAAAGTGTTATTTTTAATGAAATGACTTTTCTCAGTTAAGATGGAGGTAAACGAAAATATTAGTGATTTTATTTCTAGAATCAAAGAAATTTATGATAAGCTTGGTGTTATTGGTGAAAATATTTCTAGTAGTGATCTAATGACGATTACATTGAATGAGATTCTAGATGATTATCATATGTTTATCATTCAAATTTTAGCTAGGGAAAAAGTGTTGAAGGAAATGTAGCTAGGTTCGGTCTTCATAAATGTACTTTTGATATTTGTATTTATCCAAGAAAAGAAATATTTTTTTTATGATATATGTCAATGAGTTTCTTGCTCATTGAAATAGGTCTAACACATGTTAAAGTTCTATAAGTAAGTCAAAAGGTCAAAAGAATTATGTTAAATACCTTAAGGGTATGTTACATTGTATAAGAGTCAAAGAAGTCACCTCCAAGCAAAGTCAAGTCTCCTCCTAAGAAAATACACCATCAAAGAGTCTCCTCCAAGCATGTGACACCACCAAAGAAGCCATTCGAAGTAAGATAGCAAGTCGGCTTACAAACAGTCCTCAAGTCGGCCTAAAAGGAGGGATAATTCTCTATATATAGAGGTTGTCCACTCCACTATAACGCACTTATATAGCTCTGAAATCAGTGAAGTTAAGGAGACAAGAAAAGAACGAAAAGGACCAAGTCAAGGAGCCTCTAGTGCAGCGAAGTAAAGGGAAGCATAAGCGAAGGTTGGAGGCTGGTTTCTAGAGAAAATACAGTCACACATGTGAGGAAAAAGAAGGCTTCCTACTGTCATAGCAATAGAGACCCATAGCCAAACATATCTCATCATTTAGGCTAAAGACATAGGCTTAAAAGGGTCTCCCACTTAAGAAAAGTAGAAAGGGAGAAAGACGAAGTGAAGAGGACTGTTTCTTGGCTAGAAATAGTCATACATGCGAAGAAAGGGTGGTCAAGTTTGCAGGTATGACAACAGGGACAAACCGTCCCTAAAATAGTGTTGATTGGGTTTGAAACTAGGCCTACAAGACCTCCCAAGTCAAGCGAAGAAGCCTATCTCTCTAGCGAAGGAAAATGACCCTAATTCTCTAGGGTACCTCTCACACATGCAAGAATTAGGGCTGCAGTGCTATCACATGCAAGAATTAGGGCTGCAGTGCTATCACACTAAGGAAGAACGAAGTGCCGGAAGAAGGACGAAGTGTCAGGGAATGAAGTGACGAAAGGAGGTGAATAAAGTACTGGGAAACCATAGTGCAGAGAAAATGAAGGACTTGACTTTTTCTTGGAGGATCTTCTAGTCAAGGTCGAGGGTTTTGTATTGATCAAGAAAGAAGCTTCACCAAAGGGTTTTCCTCTTAAGAGAAGAGAGGTTTCGGCCTTGGTAGAGAGCCAACATCTTGTGTTCTTGTTTTATGTTTTGATAACAGTTTGATGAAGTGCACACACATTCATTAATAAGCAAAGAATAAGATTAAGCTAACAAGAAAAAGTAAAAAGACTTCACAAATTGTTATCTTGTCACAAAGAATCACTCTACACCTAATTTCCCTAGATTCTTCAACATGGAATCAGAGCTAAGGTAACACATCAAGTAAAGGAAATCTCAAGAACACTCATCAAGGAAGGACATCTACAAAAGTTGAAGCGTCAAGCCAAGAAGTATCTATCACATCAAGGATAAGAAGGTCTATCATCTATCATTCATCAAGGGAGACTACAAAGCTAGAAGAAGAGCCTTATATAAAGGCACCTACAAAGAAGAGGAGATCAAAGAGGGAACTACATCAAGCCACAAATAATAAATCTTTGTGGTTTGAAGCTATTAGTATTGTTGTTTATTTAAAAAAATAGAATTCCAACATAAATTTTAAATCATAAGACTGCCTTTGAAATTCTTTATGGTTATAAACCAACAGTAAGCCATTTAGGAATATTTAGAAGCAAGTCCTTTTCTCATGTTATGAAAGAAGATAGGAGAAAACTTGATGCCAGTTATCAAGTGTATTTTTGTTAGTTACTATTCTAATCATAAAGTATATAAGATGTTTGATCCTTCTACACATAAAGTTTTTGCAAGTAGAGATGTTTTGTTTCATGAACATGCACATGAATGCCATAGGGAAGGCAGTTATGATGCATGTCATATTCCTCATGACTGTGATGATTTCAAATACGAAGTTGATGATGAAAAAGAGAAAAAAGAGAGGAAGAAGTTGATATTCACACCTCAAGTAGTGAAAGAACATCTAGAGGAGGGAATGAGTCACCACAAAGTGTAGAAGTGATGAAATTAGTGAACTACCAAGAAGGTCATCACACCAAATTCAACCTCTAGTGAGGTATAAAGGCTATGCCTTGATGACTAAAATGATGAATGCCATAAAACCTTTGAACTTTGAAGAAGCTAATGAACATGCAAAATGGAGAAATTCAATGAAGGAATAATATGATTCTATTATAAAAAATGATACATGGGAATTGACAGAATTTCCTAAGGATAAAGTTCGGGCCATAAGCTCAAAATGGTTCAAAACTAAATTCAATGCTAATAGAAATATTGATAAAAATACGGCTATATTGGTAGCAATGGGATATTCACAAAAAAAAGGGATAGATTATGAAGAAACCTTTCAACCTTTAGCAAAAATGAACACCATTAAAATGATGATTGTATTGGAAACTAAGCATAATTGGAAGCTCAATCACTTAGATGTCAGTAAACATTTATGAATGGAGAATTAAAAGAAGAAGTGTATCAGGTTCAACGAGAAGGTTTTGTAAAGAAAAGAGAAGAATATATCATTTGCAGGTTAAATAAAACACTATATGGACTCAAATATGCACCTCGGTATTGGTATGTTAAGATTGATAAATTATTCTCTCAACAGGGTCTTACTAAAAGTAAATGAGATCCAAATCTCTATATCAAAAGGGATGAAAAATAACATATTGTTTTGATTTCTACATGTGTTGATGATTTTATCATAACAAGAAGTGCTACCAAGATAATTGAAAATATCGAATGCAGTCAGTCACAGGAATTTGAAATGAAGGACCTTGGAGAGTTGCATTATTGTTTAGGTCTTGAAGTTTGGAGAGATAATGTAGAATTTTATTGTAGATTCAACATCTTACGTGATATGCTAAAACACAAGACAAGAATCTAATCTACTCTACAGCGGAAACCAAAATTGATCGATGAAAACAATAAGAAGAAAAGGAAGAATTTGAATCGCACATAAACAATATTTCTTTGGGGAAAGCAACTGCTCAAAACGTCAACTATCTATATTGCATTAACCATAAGACCTGAGAAGAAAATACAATGCTTGTTCAATCCGAACAATTTCTTCACAAGTGCAATCTATCTCTCTTCTTGACAAACCAACTTAAGCCAACACTTAGCCAAATCTGTTGCCTACCAAGCCCATACTTCCTTACACAATTCTTGAGAGAATTAGCCCATATTTAATTGTGAAATTCTCTCTCCATAACTATGAAATCCATCCATAGGCCTTCTACTGATTGCATGCACCATATGTACAACTTCAAAAATTATATAACTGATAGTACATTGTCCCTGAACTCTAATCTCAAATGAGTCTTCCTATGAATTGACATGCATGAGTTATTTATGAGTGAATATTTAGTTAAATGGTGGAGTAGTGAAGTTGCACTGGTGCCTGTCCCTACTATTAGACCTCCTACTAGTTCCTCCAACAGTTGGAACTAGTTTAATTGAATATAACTCAGTTAGACTGAGTTAATTAATTACAACTCAATAAAACTCAACCTGGGCCCCTAAAATTTATGGATCACTCTACATGACTCTAGATAAACTTCAAACTCGAATTTCCTAAGCCAACTAAGTCAAATTAACTTAGTTAACTATTACAAGTTGCTATGAGAATAGAATTTCAATTTAATTCCTAATTTAATTCAAGGACAAATTAAATTAGGATTTCTTGTTGCTATTTTTAACACTCCCTCTCAACAAGAAAGGGATTATCTACTACCCTGATCCTGCCTCTGTGATCCTGCTCCTCTGTGGGAATGTACTCCAACAACATAATTCTCCTCCACACACAATCTTGAAGACGATGATACCAGATATCAATATGGTTGGACCAATCATGAAAAATTGGATTCTCGAAGAGTTTGATACAACTCTGATTATCACAGTAAATCACAGTTGGATCCATTTGCTGACCAAACAAACCAAAAGGAATATTCCTCATCCAGATAGCCTCACAAGCTACTTGACTAGCAACCATGTCCTATGCTTCTTCTGAACTAAGTGCAACTGATCTATGTTTCCTGCTATACTAAGAAACAACTGATGACTCAATATTGAAGATCCCACTTGATGTGTTCTTCCTATCGGATGGAATCACTGCCCAATCTACATTGGTGAAACCTTGAAGCTTCACTCCTTTTGTCCGTATATACCAAAGACCATACTGAGTAGTGCCTATGAGGTATCTCATTACATGTTTGGTTGCCTTCCAATACAACATGGTCAGCTTAACACATGCTTGACTAAGCTGGTTAACTGCATAACACATGTTCGTTCGTGTGTTCACCAAATACATGAGTGAGCCCACAAGATGCATGAAAATAGTAGCCTCCACTACTTCACCAAAAGTAGCATCCTCCTTCCTCTAGTTAGCAGCTAAAGGAGTCTCCATGGGTTTACTTCTCTCCATGTAGAACTTCTTGAGTATCTCATTGGCATACTTTCCCTGAGAGACAAAAAATTACTCATCTCCTTGCCATACTTCCATCCTCAGAAAGTAGTGCATGAGCCCCAATTCATTTATTTCAAACTCTCTTCCAAGATCCTCTTTGCAAGACTTGATCAACTTATCATCACATGTTAGAATAAAATCATCGACATATAAAACAATAATCAACAATTTACCTTCAACCAAAATATGGTAAAGGCTCGCATCTGCTTCATTTTTGGTGAAGCTCAACGTGGTGAAATAACTATCGATCTTGGTGTACCAAGCACAAGGTGCTTGTTTTAGTCCATACAATGATCACTTGAGTTTGTACACATGTGAATATTTGTTGAAGGTATCAAATCCTCCAGGATACTCAATATACACCTCTTCCTCAATCATGTCATTAAGGAATGTTATATTTACATCTGCCTGATGTATCTTCCATTCCATCTACACTAACAATGCTAAAATGGATATGATTGATGAATACCTTGATACAAGAGAAAATATCTCATCGTAATTAATCACCTCCACCTGAAAAAACCCTTTGGACACAAACTAGGCCTTGTGTTTCTCCACACTACCATCCGTTGCTTGCTTTACATTGTAAATTCATCTGAACTCACCATTGACTTGTCTGTCGGTCTTGGGACCACATCCCAAACATTGTTCCTGACAATGGAGTCATACTCCTCAACCATGGTGTCAACCCAAACTGGTTGTTGCATTGCCTCCTCAAAATAGGATGGCTCAATCTCTACACATCCTCTCTTCAGAGCCATGTAGCCAGTGTACTTCTCCAGTGACCTCCTTTGCCTGCGCTGTGATGTTTGTGCTCCCACATTCTCTCTAGTATCATGAAATAACATGTCAACCTCTCTGGTGTGCTTTCTCCCATCTCTAGAAGACTCTGCATCAGTGGGTGTCTCCACTCCTTGCTCCTATGCATGTGGTTGCTCCACATCATCATGAGGTTCCTCCTTTGGAGCTGAAATCTCCTCAACCGCATGTAGCTAAATCTCCCTCTCAAGGGAATATCTCATGTCCTTCTCTTCGTCAAATTTTACATCTCTGTGAACCGCTGTCATCCTATTGGTTGGCAGGTACACCCGATATTTGTGAGGAGTATCAGTGTACCCCACAAATATGCTCAATTCTATTGTTGGATCAAGATTTTTTCATGCATCTTTGGTTATATGGCAGTACACTGATGAACCAAAATTTCTGAAGTGTGCCGCATCTAGTTTCTTCCATGAAAAAACCTCTTTTGGTGTACTCATCCTAAGAATTCGATAAGGGATTTTGTTTTGCAAATAAGCAGTTGTGTTGCATGCTTCATCCCACAAGTGTAATGGTAGGCCCTAATCATGCAACATCACCCGTTCCACTCCCAGAATACTCTTGTTATTCCTTTCATCCACCCCATTCTTCTATGGGTTATGAGGTGCTATCAACTCCCGTCAAATGCCTTCTGATGCACATAATTTTTTGAACTCATTCGACACATACTCTCCACCATTATCACTCCTGAGAGATTTAACTTTCCTGTCAGTATCTTTCTCGTTAAGTGCTTTAAATTCACAAAACTTAGCAAAAGCCTGATCTTTCTTCTGCATAAAGAAGATCCAACACTTATGAGAAAAATCATTAACAAATATCACATAATACCTATGTTTGGTTGTACATGTTGTCAAGAACGGTCCACACACATCTAAGTGAACTTGATCAAGGATCGTCTGTGCTCAACTGTCTTTGTAATGAAATGAAGCTTTGGTGTACTGTCCCAATGTACACCCTTTGCATGTGTCTACCTACTCTAATGTACCCCTGTGAAGACCGATAGAAATTTGTTGCATGATCTTCAAAGTGCCATGGTGCAAGTGACCCAATATCTTGTGCCAAAACTCATCGATGTCTTGGCTTTGCACCTTCTCTGCTTTAGCGCTCAAGGGAGCACAATCTTCTACCTCCAACTTGTAGATTTTCTTCACTCGAACCCCTATCCTCTTCACCTGTCCTGTGGTTATGTGACGAAGGAACACCTTTCCCTTACTAACTACCACATCATATCCTCTTTCCTCCAACATAGAAACATATACCAAGTTCTTCTTCAAACTAGGAACATATATAACATCTCGAAAAGTGAGGGGAGAACATGACTCCCTCTGAAAGGTAATTGTACCGATGCCATTAGAGCTATACCTCCCATCATCACCCATCTCGATATGCATCTGGAGATCCTTATCCTCCAAGTTACTGAAGAGCTCTTTATTATCAGTCATGTGGAAAGAAGCTACACTGTCTAGGTACCACACACTACCCATCAGCGATGAAACCATACAAGCGATGAGGGTAAATTCCAGTTTGAACTGTGAAGCAAGAGATTCACCTGGTGCTCCTCCTAAGGGATTTTTACCGACCTTCTTAAGCGGAAACTTTGTGGCAAAGTGTCCAAGCCCGTGACAGTGAAAGAATTTTACTTTCAACATGTCCTTCTTATCGCCCTAACAAAAATATGATCTAGAATGGGATGACCTCCCATTCCTCATCATCATGCTTTTATGAGGATCCATCTTTGGTGTTCCGTCGAATCTCTTCCTCTACTAAGTCAAACCACAACTGCTCCCACTTTTTGGTAGCTTCTCCCTCCCATTAATTGAGTCCCAATAACTGTGCCAGCTTGTAGGAAGTCCTAGAATTGCTAGGCTCACCAGATCGTCTTCAACAACAACAATCTCGACACTTCCAAGCTCATCCCAACATTGGGTGAACTTGGTCAAATACTTCAGAATTGAGTCGTCCTTCTCCATATTGATCTTTCTGAGTTTATCCTTTAGTGTTGGCTTCATGGGGTCATTGCTATTTTGAAACAAGCTTGTCAATGCCTTCCACATTGCAAATGGAGTTTCCTTACTGCGGAGATTTGAGACAATGTGATCTCGAACTCCTTCTAGGATAATCCTTCTCTCTTTCTCCACACACTTTCTCCATTCAGCTAGATCTTTAGCGTCAGATGCTGTAGGCTTCAGAATATCATGATTTATGAATTCTTTGAGCCCATTGTCTTACAACACTGCCTCCATCCTGTCCTTCCAAGCTATGTAATTCGAGTTGCCCTTCAGGGCATACTCAAGTCTCAAATCGTAGAATGACATATTGTTGACTCTGAAGTATGAACCTGCAAATTCGATTTAACTTGCACAAAAAACTCAAATTCTCCTCTTATATATTGTATTCAACTTTGATACCATGTATATTTTTACTATAGATTCAACAACCTATGTGATATGCTAAAACATAAGAGAAGAATATATTCTAATCTTCAGCGGAAACCAAAATTGATTGATGAAAAAAATAAGTAGAAAAGGAAGAATTTCAATCACACATAACACAATATTTCTCTGGGGAAAGCAACTGCTCAAAACCTCGACTATCTATATTGCATTAACTAGAAGATCTGAGAAGACAATACAATGCTTGTTCAACTTGAACAATTCCTGCACAAGTACAATCTATCTCTTTGCTTCACAAACCATCTCAAGACAACACTTAGCCAAATATGTTGCATGCCAAGCCCCTACTTCCTTGCGCAATTCATGAGAGAATTAGCCCATATTTAATTGGGAAATTCTCTCTCCATAACTGCGCAATCCATCCATAGGTCTTCTATTGATTGCAAGCACAATCTGTACAACACGAAAAATTATACAACTGATAGTACATTGTCCCTGAACTCTAATCTCAACTGGGTCTTCCTTTGAACTGACATGCATGAGTTATTTATGAGTGAATCTTCAATTAAAAGGTGGAGTAGTGAAGCTGCACTGGTGCTCATCCCTACTACTAGACCTCTTACTAGTTCCTCCAACAATTGGAACTAGTTTAACTGACTATAACTCAATTAGACTGAGTTAATTAATTACAACTCAATAGAACTCAACCTCGGCCCCTAAAATTTAGGGATCACTCTACATGAATCTATATAGACTTCCAACTCGAATTTCCTAAGCCAACTAAGTCAAATTTACAAGTTGCTATTTAATTCCTAGTTTAATTCAAAGAAAAATTAAATTAGGATTTCTTGTTGCTATTTTTAACAGATAATGGTAGAACCTTTGTCACACAAAATAAATATACACAGGAATTAATCAGGAGATTCAATATGAATCTATGTAAAGGAGTATTTTCATCACTAGAACATAATGTTAAACTCAACAGTGATGATGAAACAAAAGAAGTGGATGACACATTGTATAAGCAATTGGTGGGAAGTTTGAATTACTTAAATACTACCAGGCCATATATTGCATATTCAGTCAATATACTTAGTCAATTCATGGCTAAGCCACATGAAAATCAATGGAAAGTAGCTAAAAGAGTTCTTAGAAATTTGAAGGAGACTAAAAATTTTGGTATTGATTATACTAATGATTTGAATGTTGAGTTGACATGTTATTCATATTATGATTGGGCAAGAGATCCATATGACAAGAAGTCCACCTCTTGTTATGCATTCAATATTGGATCTGGTATTGCATCATGGAGTAGCAAGAAATAACCAATTGTTTCTTTATCTTCCGCTAAAGTTGAGTACAAGGCCTTATGTAGTGCAACCTGCAAAGCAATTTGGCTAAGAATAGTTCCTGAAGACGTGGGAGAAAATCAAGAAGGACAAACAAACATTAAGTGTGACAACCAAATATCTATCAAACTAGAAAAAAACCTAGTCTATCATGCAAGATAAAACGCATTAAAACACAATGTCATCTTGTATGAGAAAAATGCAGTGAAAGGAAATTAATTTGATCTATTGTAATACAAACGATAGTGTGGCAAACATCTTTACTAAGCCTCTAGGAAAAGATAAGTTTATGTTATGTAGAGACAAGTTAGGTGTGATAAATAATTCATTTATCCATTAAGGGAGAGACTCAGAGATAATAGAGAAATGAATGTTTTGGATTATGTAAAACTTGAGTTAATAGAGAAATGAATGTTTTATATTGTGTAGAATTCGAGTTAATAGAATGCTCTATATTGTGTAGAACTCGTTGTTTTGAATATGAGTAAGTTGTAGTTGAGTAGGAGTTATTACGCTATATAATGAGACATTGTCTTGTATTTTGTATGAGCCTGATTTAATAAAATGTTTAATTTTATCAATTTTGTGTGGTCCTTATTTTTTTTTTATCTCAATGAATTTGGGGTGATTCTCCTTTGCAATAGTGATTTCCCTTTGTTAATATCCTCAATAAACTTAGTGAGCCAAGCTTCTGCATAGAACTCATCGTATGTTGTTTGTCCCAAAGAAAACATCATGAAGAAAAATCTGTGGTTTGGGCAAATCCGACCCACTTCCAAGGATTCCTCTCCTCTGTCCTAAACACCCAAATGGGAATGCAAAATACCACGCAAAGAAATTGCAGAGATCTTGTGCAAGTCTAGAGCTTAATTTCAAGAATTTAGGAGATTTGGTGAAATTCAGAATCTTGATGTCCAAACATATGGAGAGCCAAGAATAACGACATAGAAGTAAATTGTTGTGAGGTTTATTTTTAATCAAGGTTTTTGGACCAGTGACAATAGCAAGCTAAGGGATCAAAGAGGCAGACCATGAATATGCCAAGGGTGTATCAAAGTCGACGACCTGTGCGATCTTATCCTTCCCGGATGAGACGACGATTGTCGATTGTTGTAAGAATAAAATGATCACAGATTGTTGATTGCTGACAGAGGGTCAAATTTCGTGTAGGAATCCTTGTGATTGTACTTGTTGAAGGGTAGGCCAGAAGAGGTCATAGCCATTACGAGACCAGGTGGCAGGTCTGGTGTAAGAGCTTGACCAGCAAACTCAAGACTGGACTATGGATCAGAAACGAGAAGTTGAGTACTGCGACACATGGATACTTGCAATTGAGTGTTAATATGTTTTTCGAAGTCTAAGACAGGCTATTTATTGGTAAGTCTGCATCATACGATCACCCAATAACGTTCACAATGATATGTCATAGTAAAACAATATTTATTTAATTATTATACGATCCTTAAACAAATTTAGATTCTAATGTTATAAGAATTTTGTTTTTTTAAACGGTTAGAATATCTATCATAATTTAGTTTTTAAATAAATGGTGTATCTACAAAACATCACTATATCCATAAAACATGAATCATAATACTAATACTATATTAATACATGCATATCTCAACTGAAAGCCTATTTATGGTATGTATATAGATTTTCCTTTTTTTCTAATATAAAAACAATTTAATACTATGTTTTAACTTAAAATCAAATATTTTTAGCTACTATTATAGCACTCAAAAGTTTATTAATAACTTGCAAATTTAGAGTAAAATTTATTCCAAAGATCATCTGCTCTAAAATTATTGTAACAGTAAAAATACCAATATAAACAATTATACAATTATATATAAATTAAGGTGGTGTAGGTACTCATTGTAGTTGTTGTTGGACACCTAATCTTCTATGGATTGGTGTGGAATGTGAATAGCCAATGGAGTCCAATAGAACACTTGGAATATGAATCCAAAGGTCACACCATGTAATATAAATGTATATCATGTCAATAATATGTGTAATTCAATGCTTATCTTTCACATTTGTTGTTTACATTTCATGCATGTTTAACATGGTATCAAAGTTGGATGGTCGGACCCGGCCTTTGGATTTTCTATTCTAAAACCTTTATCAGCTATAATTGAACTGTGTTCTCTCCTTTTCCTTTCTGACCTTGTCAACCTTGTGTAACTCCTTTCATTTATGGTTGTTTCTCTTCCATATGCTTGACCCCTGAAATTTAAAATTTGCAGATCTCCAATTTTGCTCAGATGGAGTAGTGTAGACATGATTATCTCTGCAAGATTTTTTGTATTCAAATCCCTTGGAGATGTGTTGAATGTCCACTGACCAGAAGTTTATCCATGCTTAATTTTTGTTCTGGAAAACGTGGCTCCCAGCACTGCTATTAAATACAATCTATGCATTCAAAGGCCGAATGTGCATATGTGCATAAAAGTTCATTAGTTGGCATGACCATTTATATGTGATTATGGTTCATGGATGCATTGAATTGAATATTGTGCAATCTGACTTGGTGAAAAATTAACTTGGTATGCGCATTGTTTACCTGATGCTATGTGTTGAATAGTTTGTTTGGATGACTGATGTATGTTGAACTGAGTCTAGTATGACACATTTATCAATTGTGCTATATATGATGTGCGTTAGTGAATTTTGTGTGTATGAAACTCATATGGAATCCTTATAAAAATATATGCTTTTATATATCATCTGCGCTACATTGTTCTTGGAATTCATTTAGGTTTCCATGTCGATTTCTACAAAAGAAATGCCTCACTTTGTCCAATTTCAGCAGTGATCTGTTTTAGTTAGACTACCTTGTGGTTCGAATGTCGTGACATAATTATTTTAGCGAGGACGATAAATCACCTCCTCGGATTGGCCTATCTTATCATATTTTGAAACCATAATTTGTAAAATTGTTGGTGATACTGAATATCCCAAACTAAGAAGCGCATCTCGCAATTCCATTAATTCAATCTTCCCACTACGATCTCTGTCAAACCTCTCAAAGATTTCCCACCACACTTGGAGACTTTGCCACAATGATGTAAATTCCTCCAGCCCTATTTTCCTGGAATTATTTGTCACTATGAATATGCTTCCCAATGCCCGTTTTGATTGTTATATCACCCAGATATAACCTCCCTTTCCATAACTCTGCTATTTTTTATATAACGCATGGCCTGAAGCATGGTAATGTCCCTCCCACTGTTTGGTTAATCTTATTACATATACCTCCCCCCATACATTGTCATATATGTTGTACATTACAATGTCATATGTTGTCATATCCCCGCCGAATAATACCTATCCTATATACATTAGGACCTGGAGGGAGAAGTGCAGGCGGAAAAGGGGCTAGAATATGTTGTTTCCAAAGGCATATTTGTTGATCATCGTCATTCTCGCTGAATTCTCCATATTTTATTGTGTTTAAGGAGATATGAAAGATAATCCTGTACATCTTGATTGAAAATAATCATGAAAAGATTTTATTCTTGATGCCAGAATCAGGAAACTCTGCAGAATTTGGTGTTTTCCGTGTGGAGCATAAGTCTTCTCACGATAGAGGAAGGGTAGACTTGATAGATGGTAGGACCGAGTGTATGAAGTTTCATTAGAGATTGTGTACATGTTTAAAATATTGTGTTCAATGTGAGATCCTGGAACCTGAGTATGAAGACTGTGACTTAATGCTAGTGGAAACGTTTTGTTCTGAACATTGGTGAAAACAATCGTGACTGTGCACTGGAATTCCAATGCCAGGATGGAGCTGACCTACTTACAGTGTGGTGTTGTAAGTTGAATTCCATATACAGTGGTACAGTGGTGCATTTGAATGTGTTGAATAATTTTGAAAGCTGTGATGTTGAAATGCCTCAGTTATGGTGTAGTGAGCATAAATTGTCTCTTGGTCAATGATTGTTGGTTGTCTTTGCTGGAAGGCCATTGTGGAAGGTTGTGGTATGCTACATCGACACAAAGACCTTTGTGCACTAGTTATACCTCTTGATTAAATCCAGATTGAGGTATGTGTTGACAACACATAATATTTTTTCAAATATGTTGAATGTTTATGGTGAATATGGCGTTGGATTTTTGTTGAAAATTCTACGAAGACAATGCACATGGTCGTTGTTTATTATATGCTGGTTGTATACATTGAACTCCATGAAGGGTTTTATATATAACAGTGTAAAGTTTTGAATCCATCAGCTTAAAGAAGAGATCGTTGAGAGGATTTTATTTTTGCTAACACAATGGACAAATTTGATGATATATTAGAGCTACTGAATACCTTAATACTTTCCACTGTTGATGGGAAAATAAACATCAGCAAAGACACTCTCAGCGACATTCAGGCCTACCTGTATAATGCATAGGAAAAGATTGATTTTTTGCAACTAGAATCTCAGTTCCAGCAAGATGAGCTTCAACATATTTATCATTCTAAATTGTTTTCTGCTCAAAACAATCCTTTGTTCAAGGTTAAAACAGACACCCATTAACAGCGAGCAAGTGATGAAATTAGTACGATTGAGGTTGATTCAGATCCAGTACCCAATGAAGCAAAATAATTACATGTAGATGCAGAAATTCAGCCTGCACTTCCTAAGTCTATCACCAGACCTTGGGAAGAGTTTGTCCATAACAAGCACATAACTGGTCTTGGATATGACAAGGATGTGTCCTTTCATGTTCCAGATTACTCAAAGTCCATCCAGTTTTAGAGTGTTGGATTCCTTCATGACAGTTCACCTTCACTTGTTCCAGATTCTTCTCCTCCACATTTGCAGCCAAAAGTTGTTAAATGCCAACACTGTGACCGAGTTGGCCATATGAAAGATCACTGTTTTGATTTTCATCCATGTGAGCATTGTCATAAAACCACTCATTCTTCAAATAGATTCTTCAAAAACAAGCCTCCTACAAGAACAAATATTCATCTTGGATGGATCGCTTCTTGGCAATGGGCTTCAACAACCAAGAAGATATTCCAATCATATGTGTTACAAGTCTATTTGGGCACATCACTCCCAAAAATCAGATCAGTGTAAAAAGAGTTTATCAAACCCTAATTCAGTTTCTACATGCCCTAGACATGCCACCTCATTGAGTGCTTTCATCCATGAGAGTTTCCTTACTTCAAACCTTGCTGAAGTGCTTCCTCGGGTCACCAGCGCACCCCTGGTCAGGGGTAAGTTCTCTGCAGAGTAGGTGGCCCCATTCAAGGTTGCGTTGCAGAGCACCTGAGCCCACTCAAGCCTGCACTAGGTGAGAATCCTCGAAATGTTCATTAGACCCTGATTATATTCCTCCTTTCTAGAGCCTTATAGAAGGAACCAAGCTCTTATCCTATCAAGATGAGCTAGAATTAGGATAGAATTGGATCATCTAATCCTCTATCCTCTCATCCCTTTGAACATGGAAACTAATCATCTAATTATGGAAAACCATTCAATACCATATTAATGACAAAACCACTTGCATTCATCTATAAATTCGCCTCCCATCATAGAGCCAAGGGGCTTGGATATTATAGAGAAATATTGTTGGTTTAGAGACTTGAACTCATTGTCAAAGTAATGTTATGCTGCTGGATTGTTGTTGCTATTAGTCTGATGAGGGTTTGAACTAAGCTGGATGAGTGACACGAGATTGAACCACATTGGGTGTAACTTCTCCTTCTATCAAAATAAAGTTGTTTTTTCCTTTTCCAATACTTTTGTCTATATCTATGATGAATGTATGTTCAAATGTTGTCGATTCCATTTGTTTACAATAAATAGATCATATGCTTTTATTGTTGTCATCTTTTGTTTATGTTGGCAAGTACCAATTGAGCGAATTCAGTTTGAGCAGGAGCGACGGGAGCAATTCAAAGAAGATCAAAGGAAGCGAAGGATCACAAGTAGGTTCTTTTATCTTATTTATTTATTGTAGGAAAAGGTTAAACATCTTTACTTCCATAGTTATAAGTGTAACTACCCACTTAGGGAAGATATACTTATCGGTAGGTATAAATTTTGTATAACAAATTGGCGACCATACTAGGGAACGGCCATCGTTCCTGGTAGTTATCCCTTGCCTTAGTAGCACTAGTAGACTTTTCTTGAGTTCATTTACCCATATTCAGTCATTTTGAAGCCTGTTTGGTCAAAATGTGTGCTTATTTGTGTATTGATAGTGCTCTCTAGCATCAATGCACTGTTTTTCTTGACACAATGCTTTGTAGAGTAGCCTTAGCCTAGAGACAGTGCTCTACAATGTACTGCCTCCTACTCAAGGCTAGGCTAGTCCCTGTTAAGCTAAAAACCCATCTTTTTGCTTTATTTTTTCCAAACTATTTCACATCTTGTTTGTTGAATGGTCAATGTTTCTCTGTCCCTGAAGTCCAAATTAGCATTTCTTTTCCATGCCCACTTTGGCTTTGTTTGTTCAATGTTTCTTTATGTTTTCTTTATCATTGTCGAATCAATCCAAAAGTTAGCTTACATTGATTAGTCTTTACTTTTTTGAAAAAGAATTGTCATAAAGTCTTCATTTCTTTGAAAAAGAAACTGTCGTAAAGTCTTCGTTTCTTGTGAAAAGCATTGATTGATCATTTGTGCATTTAGTTTCTTTATGTTCATCTAAACATTAAAGGAATGAAAAGAAAAACATGCATAATGCATTTAGAAGTTTGTGTGTGCTTGTAGGAATGGTATAGGGAAAGTTTCATTAGATGTGCTCTATGCTCTTTGTTTAAAGATTATGATTGCTCTATCCCTTTTAGTTACGGTTTTCATTGTTTAAATCAAATGAAAAGAATGTTTCCCATCTTAGTTGCATTCTAGGAGTTTCAGAAACATCACGTGGTGAACCTGAAAGGCAAACTTTTAAACAATATCAACTAAAATTTATCTCAATTAACCTAATGGAGCATTGTAACTTAACGCATAACATTTAGAGGTCTAGGCTAGAGACGTGTTCCAGCGTCGTTAAACATAGTAGTTGTCACTAATGGTCTGCGATACATTCCAAGTATGATACCTCATTCCACATACGTAAGTATATCGTAGCTCATCCATGTACTTTTGGGTATATCGGGCGGTGTTATAGTATGAAAAGTATAAGGAAATGCTCTCACTGTGCAGTTTTGCATTAGAAAATGCTAACATGGATTGAGCCTCCATGTACTTTTGAGTATATTTTGGAGGACTACATTAGGTTGCTATCCATCCATAGGTAACCGAGTGGGCCGCCTTATATATTATGGTACACCGAAAACAACATTCAGGGAAATTACCTAGACGTATGTTAAGTCCTTGGATCTTTCGAGGTGATATATTGCAATTCACAGTTACTAGGTAATTCTTTTGCCTATATTACCCTCTTTTTGTTATTTCTTTTTATAATAAAATCAATCAGCAATCGTGGAAGAAAATCATCCTTTACCCCATCGTTTGCGTAGGACAGTGAGTAAACCGCCTTTACTGCTTGAAGCTACACCTAGTCGGCAAAAGTGGTCTCATTTAACTAAGTCTAGTACATCACAAACTTATGGTTCTTCTTTTGATTTACCAGAGTCACCTATACTAGTACGTACTGCGATTCTAGTTACTCCTAATATTACTGGTTTCTTTGATATTGAAGTGGAACCTTTACAATTACTTGAGGACACTGAAAGTGAACTTAGTGAAATGGTAACTGAAGTTTTCCAACAAGAAGTTGATCCTCAACTAGAAGTTGTTCAAGAAATTCATCTTGAACCTATTGTTTTTTTACCAGAACACTTGGATCCCGAAGTTGAACAACCAAAAGTTGTTCTAGTACCGGAAGACGATCAACTGGTTTATCCTTAGACATCTGTAACTGTTGAGACTTCTCCTTTACCGCAGAGTCAAACAACGGAAATTTATTATGGAACTGATGGTGAAATCCTTCCACCTGGTTGAATTGCTATTGAAGAGGAATTTGAAGAAGAAACTTCACCTAGAACTCCAACTCATTTTGGACCAGGGATTTGTCTTTATACTTCTTTTCCTTAGTTAACTTATACTTCTCCTCTTGATCCTGTTTACTTTCAAACTCCCGTAGCTTCACTAGGAAATTTATTGGGTCATTTGACTACGGCTGAAACCACATCCCAGACTGTATCATCTGTTATAGTTGCAACAACATCTATTGTCGCTACTTCTTTGATGTTTACCACAACACTTGAGTCACATCTGTATGGTGGTTCGTCCGTCCCCCTGGGTTACCAATCATTATCTAGAACTCACTCTGGTGTTTCTTCCAGTCCATGGTCTTCACCCATGTCATCCACAAGAATTTTACATAATTCTTCACTTACGAATACTGAACAGTTTGATCCATCAAGTCAATATCAAGCGAGTCCATCTGGTTACCGTCCAATGTATCCACTTAACATAGGATTACCTCCATATGGAGAACAATATGCCTAATCTACTTATTCTCCATACTCTAGAGGGCCACCATATGGCAGTATACCGTCATCTTTAGGTCCAACTTATTCTGGAATAAATGTTTGTCAATGGCAGCCTACAATGCTTGTTCAACCAAGGCTTCTGTATCCATCACAACCAATACAATATGTTTCATCCATACCTACTACGCCTGTCGTTACGACTTTACCATAGTCGCAAGCTCAGTTGATTGTATCCCAACCTTTGCAAGCTAATCCTTCAACCTCTTACCCTGAAGTTTTAGGTCTACAGACTCAGTCTTCTCAGGCCATTTTACAACAATCGTTTGTGTCTGGAATCCAACAACCTCAGGCCATTTTATCATTAACTAGGATGACTCAAACCTATATTGGTCCAATTTATCCACAACCTGGTCAGACTTATACTGGTGGGCAACAACCTTTGTATCAACAACCATGGTAGCCACAATACCAACAACAACAATTCCAGCAATACCAAACTTATCTTGGACTTGGTCAACAATTCGATGCTGGGTTTGGTCAGCAACAAGCTTACCTAGGTTCTAGTCAACAAGCCTATGTTGGTTTTGGTCAATAACAAATTTATCTTAGTTTCCAACAACAACCTTATAATGGATATGCTCAACAAACCTACCCCTATCAAGGTTACCAGCAACAAATTTTTTATGTTGGTATGCAAAGGCCTATTGCCCAAGCAATTCCATCTTAACCTGGTTATGCTCAATCCGACCTAAACCGACAATTGCCTTTTGTCGCAACACTTGAATTACCAGATTTAAATCAGCTTACCAATGATCCCATTATTTATTTAGTTTGGTGGTTAGTGATTCCACACAAATTTCCTTCTGATATTCCTAAGTTCAATGGAAACCCTGGAGAAGATCCATCCAATCATGTTATGACTTTTCATTTATGGTGTTCATCCAACTCCCTAAATGATGATTAAGTAAGACTATGTCTTTTCCAGCGAACACTCACTGGTCCGGCTGCAAAGTGGTATATTGAATTACCACGAGCTTCATTTGATAACTTCACAACCTTAGCCACTACATTTTTAACCCATTTCCAGTTACCCATCAGATATGAAATTAGAACGGAAATGTTGACCAACTTTAAACAGACCGCTGCTACTCACATTTTTTATCATATTCATGAGTGGCGTCGTCGTCGTGAATGGTCAAAACTTTTGTTCCTGATCAACCTTTAGCTGAGTGGTTTATTAAATCCTTGTTTCCATCTATCACCGAGGATGTGGCTAAAGGAGGAGTTGTTACTGAAGAGCAAGTAATTTCTCATGCCTAATACTTAGACTTGATTTACACCTAGTCTGGCACACTCTATGATAAGATTCCAAATGCACCTAGACCAAATTTTACAGTTCCACCACCTCCATCCAGTAAGGAATCTCATAATGGTGACGGTGTGATAGGTTCTTCAAGCACTCAAACAACAAGTACACCATCGAGTCAAACATTTGCTATTTCAAATCAAATCTCTAATACACCTGATAATAGACTTGCTTCTGAAATAAATGTCGTGTCATCTGACAAAGGTAAAAATGAAAAGCAACCTGGAAGCAAGAAAAAGGGGAAAACAAAAAAGAAACAAAATTATCCCCCTCAAGAGAAATCATCTGATTCCTCTTCTCCAGCTAGGAAACCTCATTACCCATGTTTAATTTTTAATGAGGAGCACTTTACTCAAGACTTTCCTCACCACTCTAAAGTCTCAAAACTTCTTAAGACTTCTAGTACATCCGCTATGTTGACAGACCCTTTTCCAAACCCAGAAACTCATTTGGTTTCTAAAAATCATGCTTCCACTTCACAAGTGCTTATGCTATCTGCCACTAAGCCTAAGGCTGATGTTTTGGTGACTACACGAAGTAAATATTATGGTAATCCACCGTCGTCGTCGAATAAACAGGCTATAGATCAACCCAATACTTCGAATTCGACTTCGTCTAACTCCATTCCACCACCCATTACACCAGAGTTAACAATAAAATCACCTAAGGGAATTTTTCATAAATCTACATTCAACCCTTGAACTCGAGCAGTGCAAAATTGTAACATAGTAGAAGATTTGGCTCAATCACCTTCTGCTATGTCGATGCTCGAGGTGCTTCAAAATTGTCCCTACCAAAAGCATGCATTATTGTCATCAATTTATGGAATTGATCCAATGGATTCCAATCTCGTAGTTTTTAACCATGCAGGTTATATGCCACAATTACTAGCACAGTTAGCATTATTGATCCAAGTAAATTCTTTGAATCACATCATTCATCGAACCATTGTTGACGAAGGTGCATCTACTTGTATCATGTCAATGAATTGCTATAAAACACTTGGCTCACTGCCTTTGTCACGATCACCTACAACGTTAAAAGCTTTTAACAGTCGCACTTATAGACCTTGTGGAATTTGAAGTAACCTGCGGATAGAACTAGGGGGAAAAATTGTAACTGTTGAAGTTGAGGTCGTTGATGGACCCCTTGACTACAATATTTTACTAAGACGACCATGGGTTTACACTATGTTTGTTTTGGTTTCAACATAATTTTGTATGATCGCTTTCCCTCATAAAGGCAGAATCACAGTAATTGATCAACTCACCTTCTTTGCCTCTAGTTCATAGGCAACTGGAAGCATTTCGTTAGTTCACGGACCTCTGCTATCTCTTCAGAACATTGGAGTAGGTCTCTTTAGAGATTCTTCCCTAATGGGCACCTTTTCACTACCGTTACCATCACAAACAGCGGAAGTTGCAAAAGTTGAGACTTGTAACGTCATATCTTCCACTTCATCTGACTCGTGGAAGATTTCCAATAATTCTGAAGTTGATATGCGTAATGAAACCATGCTGCTAAGCCCAATTGAGATCGCATAACAATCAATCTTTTTGGCTTGCGCAACAAATCCAAATCCATCATCACCGATTGTATGGGTTGATCGTTCGTTAGAATATAATACTTCCTTTGATCCTTTTTCACATACATTTTCTACTGATGAAGGAATCATCCAACAAAGATGATAGAAGAAGAACCATGGGCAGATTATCATCATCGATCCCATCTTCTAGATCACATAGAAGATATTCCAAATGAACTAAATCGCCCTTCAATCATTGATTTCCTTTCAAATTGTGTATTTGTAGACACGGTCGACAATGAAAAAAACTTATCGAATATCGAAGAAATCATTTTTATCGATATTTCGACCAAACCTGGACTTGTAGAAAACATCCATGTTGGAAAATCATGTTCTCCATCGGAACTTGAAACTTACCGTGCTATTTTTCGTGAATTCTGCAATATATTTTCTTGGTCATATGAGGAAATGTCAGATATTGATTCTAGTATAGTTGAACATGAGATTAAAATGTATCCTGATGTCAATCCGGTATGATAACGCCTTTTTCCTATTCATCCGAAGAAGGTTGCTGCCATAAAAGCAGAAGTTGAAAAACTTTTGCATGTTGGTTTCATATACCCCGTTCCTCTTACTGATTGGGTTTCAAATATTGTTCCTATCATGAAGAAACAAGGAACAATACGAGTGTGTGTTGATTATTTAACAATTGTATTACTGTTGTCAGAAGTTGTCATGCATGCCAGATTTTTGACCGTAAAACTCGATTACCACCTACACCACTACATCCTGTCATTGTTGTTGGACCATTTGCAAAATGGGGCATTGATTTCATGACATGTAACCCTCACTCGGCCGGGGGGCATGGGTATATTATTATCGTCGTTGACTATTTTACGAAATGGGCTGAGGTGATGCCTACATTAAACAACAGTGGTAATACAACTACACTTTTTTTCTTCAACCATGTGGTTGCATGGTTTGGTGTACCACAAGCTATAGTTAAAGATCATGGTTCGCATTTTCGCAATCACATGATGATTGAATTAACTGCCAAGTTAGGACTCTCACATGATAGTTATACTCCTTATTATCCACGAGCTAATGGACAAGTTGAAGCCATCAACAAAGTCCTTAAGAAAATGCTTCAACAAATGATAGGAGTTCACAAACAAAACTGGAATTTGATCCTATACTCATCTTTGTGGACTTACTGAACCTTGGTGAGAAACACAATTGGATTCACACCTTTTCAATTGGTGTATGGTCTTGAGGCAATCTTGCTAATACAATGTGAGATTTCATCACTAAAACTCGCAATTGACTTGTTACCTAACACTTCTAATGAGGAAGCACGTTTCTTAGAACTCATCCATCTAGATGAAACACGTCGTGAAGCCGCATTGGCCAACGAAGCACATAAGAAATGAATTAAGGTGCAATATGACCGCAATGTCAAGCCTCGCATATTCTCAGAAGGAGACCTGGTCTTGCTTTATGATCAGGAAGCCGATAAATTAGGAACAGGAAAATTTGAACCACTATGGATGGGCCCCTACATTGTCAAGTGTGTTTTGGAAAAAGGCACTTACGAGTTGGTTGATTATGATGGAATTCCATTATCGCAGCCTCGAAATGGGATATATCTTAAACGTTACTATGCTTGATTGTGCGTAGTAAAAACACTGTATATATGCTTTGTTTGCGTGTGTGTGTCACAATGTGACTTTTAGAGTTGTTATGTGGTTAGTAATCCGCTTTTCATTTTTTGCAGATGTCGGAACCTTTGTAACCATTTGTTGGTTATGCCGATGGTGATAGTCGTAGTACGCAGAACCTATCCTCTGCATCATAGGCCATATTCGCTCCAAGTGGCGAGTTAGTGAGTTTTCAAGAGAATTGTATCAGTCGTTCTATGAACAATATCACTGAGTATAGCACATTGATCGAACTCCTCTCTAATGCCATTTCACTTAGCATTCACCGAATCATCATTAGGCTAGACTCACAACTTGTCGTACTACAACTTATGAATGTTTATATAGTCTGAAATCCAACTATTCATCATATATTCCTTAGAGTTCGTCTCTTGGAAAGACATTTTGATTACATTCAATATCAACACATTTCCAGAAACTTTAACACATTAACTAATTCTTTAGCGAATTACATGTTAAACAAACATTTATGACATATGTAAAGAGTAAATTTTCAATTCACATCAACAATTGAATAGGATTACACATAACCATACAAAAACACTGAAAGTAAAATAGATAGATGTTCAAAGTTTTTACAAAAATTTGTGTCCAAGACATGTTGGTCATCTGACCTCAAAACCTCAAAATGCATACAGTAAATCATCCTAAGTAGATCTAATGATGCTCATGATAACAGGTCATTTCCTGAGCTATCATGTGCAATAGCCTCATCCAACAGCTAGGTACACCAATAGTATGGCATTGTAGTCTCATCGGTAACTCCTCGATTCGAACATCCGGTATACCGAGGGTTAACCCCTCTATATGATGTTGCAACTCCGACAGTGTCTCGACTAGATCTAAATCCTGGAGAAATGCTCTTCCAACATTTCTTCCCGCTGGTTCACCCTCCTCCTATTGATGACCCATTGGTCAAATAGTGCCAACATCTGTATACATGAGAAAAAATTTTGTTTAGTCTTGGAAACATCAAAAAACACAAAAACATGTAAAAACTCAAAAAATAAAAAATACATGGTCAAAACAATTTACTTATAGCACCCCATTGAGCACCCACTGGTAATCTCAAATCTAGATCTCCACGAAAATCCATCCTTGCATATGGATGCTCCTCTATGACAATATGTTGTCGACCGAGCCAACTGAAGAATAGAGTAGAAAATGAGATTGATGACTGACTAGCATATCTTGCCATCAACTCTACCCATATTTACATCTGTGGATCTCCAGGACCAGCTAAACTCAGTGTCACATGCTGAGGTTGCATCAATGGAATTCTCTCCAAATTAAAAGTCATCAAGATTGATCCATAGCTGAAATTTTTTGTCTTAGATTTTTACTTTAGTCAATTGCTTTTTCATCAAAGAGAGTACTGCCTCACACCAGTTGAACATAGTTGGCTCGAGACACTCGAGCGCATACTGCATGTATGATCTATTTGCGACATGAAGTGTCATGCTACCTGCCAACTTTGCGATAGTAAAGAGGATTGTTTACAAGGGAAAATCACGAACATCCCTGATGTTTATCTTTCCATCTTTGCTAGGCTATGTACCTGGCCGGAAGAATTGTCGAATGTAGTCCCTCACTGATTCACCCCCACGGGCAGAACCTGAAAGAGAAATGGGGGCACCACGTCTCGACAATCCTGTGAGAAAGTAAATATCATTGATCAATATAGGGAGCACTTTGTCCCCTATGTGAAAAACCTATTCCGCTGGATCCCATGAATGAACCAAGAACTGCAATAGTTCTAACTGTTGCCTCATCCCGGATAACCTGAAATATTTGAGTAACCCACAATCTCTGAGGGCCTCAACAATACCAGGATCATTTAGGGAAACCATATCATGTTCTTCATGTTCTCTTTCACGCCAAGTGATAGCCATTCTGATCTGATCAAAGTCTGAAATCACACCATAGGCTTAGTTAGGATCCATTTCATGCAAAAAACTGAAGAGATTTTAGGTAAGAATGATGAATCAAATTTCTAAACTGTGCCTAACGCACCCCTGATCTGTAGACAGTGTGATGCAGAGTAGTTTCCATTTTGTTTGACTGCTTTGTAGCACAGTTTTCGATGCATAAGGGTCCGCTGATCCTAGGGCATGATATATTTACCCTAGGAACCCCATAACCCTAAAAATTGTGCCTGAAATTGGAAAAGAATGACCTTAAATGAAAGAGAAGAGGTAGATTTCCTACCTGGTCCTGATGGCACGAAGAATGATCCACACAATCTCCCATAATTAGTTGTTGAAGTTTGAGGTAAAAAACTGGTTCAGAGCACAAAACTGAATGGTAAATGTCAAATGGTAAAATGACTTGGTAAATTCTTGTTTTATGGTTATTTCATGTTCATTAAATGAATAAACTATAGTTTTTACCTATTTTTACCAATGAAATAGGTATGTTTAATCCATTTGGTGGTTCTTTGAGCAGGTTTACAACTGACATAGTGAATTTGACGTGCATGATCGTAAAATTTACTTTTGACCACAGAGCATACTTTTATCTCTTTTTCGAGCTCTGTTAAACATCGAAAAAGGAACCCCCCTAGAGTCCTCTTTCAGCTCTTTTCAGACTCTCAAAATATGAAAAGATTATTGGGTGCTTGTCCTTTTCAACTCGTAAACGGATTGGAAACGACATCTACTTAGTATAATTTTAACCCTTTTCCGGATTGAGATAGATTACTTACGAAAAAGGAATACGTTGATCGAACATGGTCAATAGGTTCTCTCTTGTATTATTTTATGCTTTTTTAGACTTGAGAGACAAATTTATGAAAAATAACTTGTGGAGTTTTCTTTTTGTCCCTTTTCAAACTCTCTAAACATGAAAAGGATCGAGTTCTCATTGTCGTTAAACTCATTAAAGCATCAAATAGCGACAAACTTGTCCATCATGACAAGATCGAGTTTCATCTTTGCTAGACTCGTTAAAACATCACATAGTGATGGATTCATCCGAAGGGTAGAATTATACATCAAGAATATGTTATCCTCCTCAAGCTTGTTAAAGAGGTACTGGTCAACAATGACTAGGGAAAATGGGAAAAGGGATAAATCACTTTATGGTAGCAAGTCGCTCTTGAACATGACACTTCCACTTCATCTTTGTGACTATTTGGGTTGGGTTATCTACTTGATGGTTATCATACCTATGGTCTATCACACCATCCATCACTTTGGTTTTGGGTCAATGCTGCCAATTCATTCAGTGTCGCCAACATGTTCAAGAGAAGTCACTCAGTAAACTTCATCCTTTGCAATACTCATAAACCTTCATTTTCATGACCGCCATTCCTGAACATTGTGTCATTAGTCACATTTTGTCTTCAAAATCATTACACTTGTTTCGTGTCATTGATGGGGTGTTGAGCTAATTTATGTTCCTAAACTAACACAATTATTTATTATCAATCCGGGTTGTTTATTCTTTGAGGCAAGTTCACTATTTGTGAAGATCTAATATAACCAAACCTTGAAAGATAAATGATTAAAAGCTAAAGAAAATACATCTTATAACTCTAATTCAATCAGCTCAAAAGAGAAAAACATTGAAAGGGTTCTTGAACTCAAGAAGTCCACCTTCACCTCAATTATTACTTAATGAATTAGAGATTGAAACCAAAAACTCAAGATGCATAAATTATAAATGAAAGAAGCTCTTAACTTAAGAGACACATAAGATATTCCATCATAATTCATTCATCTCAATATCTAAATCTAAATGGAAATAAAACTACTTGCATGTAAACAAAAGAAACTAGTTTCGATCCATCATTTAGTAGAAGGGATGCCCAACTTGAACATCTGTTTTCCAACTCAATAAAGTGATGAATAAGCCATTAAAAAATGAAATCAATCACTATGCATAATCATAAAGCAATCTGAAATAAGGCTTTGAAAAACTAAGGCTACAATCAACCAAATTGCAATGAAATAAAACTAGTTTAACATGGAAGTGTACTTAGCTTGGAGTGGGGGCCCTCCACCCTTGCCTTGCACACTTTGAAAGATGATATCAGAAGATTAGATCAGTCACACATCCATAGCATTGAGCAGCAAAATGAGAATAGCACAAGTCTTCAAATTAAGTCTTCAAACCAAAAGTATTACAGCATAAAAGTATAATAAGTCAATGTATGAGCCATCAAAGTTGTGGCTCTTAAATAAGGAGTCTCATGAAACAAACTGATATACATTCATTCTAACAAACCCAGCTACTCTAATACATCTATCCAAGTCGAATTCACTACCCTCATCCCAAGAAATATGAGCAATATCATGGAATCTCAAAATTGCCCTATTTAGATGGGATTTCTGGATGACTAGTCATGATTGACTAGCTCCAAATAGGCATAATAAAGATCGTTCTGTTGGAACCAAGCATAGGTGGCTTGGTCCTAGTTCCCAAGCTTTCCATTCATGTATCCCATTCGTACTGAAGTGGCCTGCATCCATATCAACCATGAAGTGATTACGGGAATTTCTGAAATTGCCAAAATTGCACTTAAAATCAAACTTTTATAAAAACTTTAGAAATTGACAAATTAAAGCTAAATACCTGATTGGACATCAAATATTCATTAAAATGGAATGAATGGAGTGAAAATATATGATAAATAGATGGTTAGGTAAGTTTCTTAAAGCAAAATAAGACCAAAACTAAGGTCCAACATCTCTCCCTTGCTTATCATCAAGCATGTCCCCATGCTTGCTTGCTCCTCTTGGATCCTCTGCCTTCTGTAGTGGATGCTATACCTGTAGCTGTTTCCCTACCCAAACAATCAAATCCTGATTCATGCTTTACCTTGAACATTGCTGCTTTACCCTTTTGTTTCTCATATTTGGTCTGCCACATATTTTTGTCCTTTAACCATTTGAATGCTTGCTTGGAAAGTAATTCATTTCTTCTTTTCAATCTGCCTACTTCTTCTTTTAACTTTTCATTTGTTTTGATCAGCTTAACATTGTCCTTTTTATGTGCCTTGTTCTCTCTTTTTAATTGCTTTTCCAAGATTTTGCTAATTTCCATTTGATCAGTTAAGTCTTGGATTTTGGCCAAATTGATTTCCTTTTCAAAGTCTTGTGTTGTTTTCATTAATGATGCTGCTGCATCATCATCATATGTGGAATCCCTTTCAAGGACTTCTTGTGCAATATCATGTTCTTCTTGTTTTCTGGGAGAATATGCCTCTACTTCTTTTTCCAAGTCAATAGAATTCTTATTCCTAGGAATAGACATGACAGATATTTCAGTCTCATGCATGGCCATATTTCTAGCTCTTGTTCTTGGATATAAGGGAGAAGTCATCAAGCTCCTGTTTTCCTGTTCTACTTTGTCCTGTACCTCAATAATCTGTTTAGTGAAATGATTTTTATTCATGAATTCTCTCCACACTATGCCCTGTGATCTCACCTGGTACTCCACTAGGATTTTGATTAACCCCTAATGGTATATCTGTGCTGCTTTAGGCCTATGTTCCTGTTTTACTGTTTCAATCATTTTCACAAGACTCTTATATAGGAAATATGGTAGATTAATCCTATCCTCCCCTTTGATGTGCTGTAGTAATCTAACATGATACAAGTGGGCAATACTGTATCCGCGATCACAAGTCAAGGACTTTTGGATGACCAAGACCAATTCCCCCCATGGTTCATTAAACCACTCCCTGGGTATCCCTTTTGTCCTATCAAATGTCCCCTTCCGGTTTTTCTCAAGGAAGAAAGTCCATGCTTTCTCCTTGAAGTGTAAACCTTTATAATACTTCTCCCCTATCATTGGCAAATCTAAGGCTTTGGACAAGTATTCTTGGGTTACCGGGACAATGATTTCTCCTACTCGAGTCTGGTCTTGACTGAAATTATTTATAAAATCTTTGGTTATCTCCTCAGAATGGCCATTAAACTTCTGTAAAAAACCTATCATCCCTGACTGATACAGTTTTTCTACAGTCTCTTTTCCCCAGCTTTCTATCTGAAATCTTGGCTCTACTCGGTTTGTCATAGTTTCTGTAAACCAATCAATGTAGGTCTCTGCTGTTACTAACTTCATTTTAACAATAAAAATTATGACTATTGTTTTTTAAAATGAAATTCTGGAAGCAACGAGGCTTACCTTCCTCCTCTGACTCAACCCAACTCTGCCTTCTTTAACCTCTGTTATATTCCCTTTGCACAAGCACTGTGTTAATCCCCTGTTTAATGCAAACAACACCTGAATATCTCTTCTGTCAATATACTGATCTCTGTTTGTTTTGAAAATTAAATACACATGCAGCAATAACCATGTTTACTCAGCTCAAAAAAAAAACATGATTTACTGTGTATTTAAAACAAAAACTTAAAGAATTTGGCTCTCGGCCTCATCATTTAAAACCAAAATTCTTAAAATGTTCGCGGCCTAAGGCTTCAATTGTATCATAGAATTCTGAGAATATAGCTTGCGGCCTCATTATTAAACACAATTTCTCAACAAAATTTCTCGTCCTAAGCAAACCAATGATGAAGGCATTCGAATGTAGCATCTGATTTAGAGAATATGCATACATGGTTCATCATAAAAACACAGAAATGCACAAAAGGCTCTCGGCCTCAACCAAATATTCACAAAACTCCCTTGCTTCAGCATGACATTACGTACTCAGCATTACTCAACAATCTGACTTCTTTTGGCAGCCAATAACACATGATAATTTAGTATGCGTTCCTCTGTTCTGGTCAAACCATATATTAACATGCACAAACACATGACAGAGACCACCAATGTCTCACAGCTAATAGCACGCAGCAAAAAGGGAATGTTAAATGAAACAACAGTTAAACAATCAGCGCTCATATAAACAACCTTTGGCGCTCTCTGCCTCTCCTGTTCAAACTAACTCTCCGTGTTTAATGCATCATATTCCATATTTAATTCGAATTCTTCTAACGTGTTATGCATGCAATATCTAAACTTTAAATGCTGCCTGGTTGACCACTGTTTCTATACCATGATTGACGCATAAAAATCTGTTAATCTATCCATAAGTGCTGTCAACTTGGAGTTATCACGGTTTTATAGTGTTACCTATCTGTCACTGGGCGCGTGGAATGTAACCGAGCGCTTCAAATCCCTTTTTCTTCGGTTAGTCAAACTTGCTAGATCCCGAAACTCGGCGTTCTCTGCACATTAGACTTGGATTTCTTCTTTAAAATCACCTCAACTCATTCCTCTCTCCTTTTACTGTGCTGCGGCTTCAAACATGATCTCTCTGAGCTATGGCAATGAAGATTTGTGTTTTAAACAGCGCAGGGGAGGTTGGTTTATAACCGTTTCAAGGCTGTACCACGCCTCCCATCCATTGGTGTTTCAATGCGTGGTTACTTGGCCGTCCTCATTGACCAGTCGCCCGACTGCGTGATGAGGATGGCCGAATTATTGTTTCAAACGCATGACTCTTCCACCGTTACATTGTCCAATGGCCATAAGCTGCCATGACACCGTGTCAAACCCGTACCTGCGTGTTGGCCTGTTTGGTGCTTATGGTTTATCATTTTGACTCATTGCAATTGCTTTGTCATTATACCCATCGTATAACCATTCTCTGCTTATGGTGTAATGATCGTTGGTTGCAATGATTTTTGTTTGAATACCATTCTCCCGCTATCATGTTTTAATACTTACGGCCTCCACCATATATCATTCCATTGCAACCCGTATACTTTGATATGATAACCCTCGGCCCTTTATAACTATGTTATATTCCATTTGATATGCGCATTTGATTTATATATACCTTATACCATGTAGCTTATGCGCATTTGGGAAATGACTTTAGCGCATTTATAAACTATGATATATATGTTAATGATTTTTGACTTCCATATAGCGCATAATTTTTATAACATAATTTTATAATTTTAAAATGACCATTGGGGTCATATTTAAAATTATAACCATTTCTAATGCTCTGAGTTTATGTGCAGGTGAAAAGAGTTGTCCTAGCTTGGTCTTTTGCTTTTAAAGAAAATACCTAGGGTTATAAGAAGATGTATAGGGAATGTATATGAATGAAATGGAATATGTATAGGGAATTTGGGATATATATAAGGAATGAATGTTAATGAATATCCTCAGATACTAACTTCAATTAGATCAAAAACTAAAAGTTCCTAAAAAAATTTGAATTTCAAGCACAAAATGGCTATGAATATACTCCCTTGAATGCTGTTTGTACAGGTGGAATGGAATCAAAATGTTGTAGATGGATGAAAAGTAGACTTTTATTACTGCTCCTTGTTCACCATGCTCCATTTCTTGAATTGTTCAGGTCCCTTTGTAATAATGTCTCATCTCAGGTCCCTCTGCAATGCTTCTGGAATGTTGTGTTGCCTTTGATCTGGTTCTGCTGCAACAAGTTTGCTTCAGGTCCCTCTGTAATAATGTCTCAGCTCAGGTCCCTTCAGGTTCTGCTGCAACAAGTTTGCTTCAGGTTCCTGTGTGGACTATATAATACCTTAGCTATTCCAGCTAAAAGCTTGCTACAATACTCTCCCTTGCTGAAGGTTTGACATGTCCTCAAGTCAATTGTGGAAAGTCCCTGCATTGAAATTGTGTGAGAACAGTAGAACAAGAATATAGAATTCATAGAGTCCAGGTTACCCTGGTTTTCCCCTATGAATTCGTGTTTGCATGGTGCCAGTTGCCTGGTTTTCACCAGCAAACAAATTATTTTTTATGTTTTGTTTTTTTTCTATATACATTTTTATTATTTTTTTTATATATTTTTTTTATTTTTTTATTTTTTTTTATATTTTTATTCATTTTCCAAACTGGAAGATGGCTGAGCCATGATTTCCAGTCCTGTTTCTTCTACCAGTTGTTTCATGAATGCTTCTTTACTGATAGGCTGATGATAAACTTTCAGCCTATGTCCATTTACAACAAATGAGGTGGGGTCCTGGTCAATTGTCTTGATCTTTACTGCTCCATTGTCAAAGATTTCTTCAATTTCATATGGGCCTAGCCAGTGTGTTGTAAACTTTGCTTTGAAGTCTTTGAATTTGGAGTCAAAAAGTAAGGCCCAGTCTCCCTTGTGAAATGTCTTTGTTTTGATGTATCTGTCGTGCCACTTCATTCTTTGTTGTTGCACCAATGTAGTATGTTCTATAGCTTGTTGACGATGCTCATCCAATTGATTCAGTTCCATGATCCTCTGTTGTTGTGCTTGAGTCAGGTCCATGCCCAATTCAGCTGCTAGTCTATATGTTTGTATCTGAAATTCGATAGGCAATAAGGCTTCTTTCCCATAGACCAACTGGTATGGACTAAAACCAGTTGTGTTTTTCCATGTGATTCTGTAGGCCCATAGTGCATCCTTTAACTTTTCAGACCAATCTTTTGTGTTCAGCTGCACTGTCTTAGTCATGATATTTTCTAAGACCTTATTCGTGGATTCTACCTGACCATTTGCTTGAGGGTGATATGGAGTAGACTTCCTATGTTTAATCTTGTATTTCTCTGTCAGATCCCGTATTAACTTTGATGTAAACTGTGTTCCTTGATCTGTTACAATTTGTCTAGGTACTCCATATCTCACAAAAATTTCTTCAAAGAGGAAGGTGACCACTGTGTCTTCTGTTGCTCTGCTCACTGCTTTGGCTTCCGCCCATTTGGTTACATAGTCCGTGCATACTAGAATGTACCTTTTTCCATTTGATGGTGGATTAATGGGTCCAACAAAGTCAAGTGCCCACTGCTCAAATGGCTCAATAAGAACCCGTGGCTTGAGCGTCATCTCATCTGACATGATTGGTCTCCCTATTCTTTGGCAACTGTCACATTGCTTGACATATGCCTTAGAATCTGGGAAGACGGATGGCCAGTAATAGCCCAATTGCAGCACCTTATATGCTGTTCGTTTATCTGCAAAATGACCACCACATGGTTCATCATGACATGCTCTGAGAATGTCTAATATTTCATCTTCACGCACACATTTTCTAATCATTAGATCTGAACCAGTATAAAATAAATCACCATTCACCCAGCTATACCTAGAACTTTCTCTAACAATTTTCTTTCTTTGCTTGCTAGTGAATTGAGTTGGAAATTTTCCAGATGACAAATAATTTGCAATATCTGCAAACCAAGGTGTCTTTACTGTTATGGCAAACAGATGTTCATCTGGAAAGTTGTTTATAACTAGATTTGGGTCGTCAGGTGATTGTATGCGGGACAGAAAGTTAGCCACTTGATTCTCTTTGCCTGGCCGGTCTTGTATTGTGATATTAAATTCTTGCAATAACAGGAGCCATCTTGTAATTCGTCCATTGGTGATGGGTTTATTCATCAAGTATTTTATTGCTGAATGATTTGTGTGAATGAAAACTTGATATCCTGTTATATAATGCCTGAATTTATTTACTGCATGTATGACGGCTAACATTTCTTTTTCTGTGACTGTGTAGTTCATTTCTGCAGGTGTCAGATTCTTACTTATAAAGTATATTGCATAATTGAACAAGTTTTCTTTCTGTCCAAGAGAGGCACCTATCGTAGTATCTGATGCGTCAGTGGAAATATGGAATGGCAAAGACCAGTTTGGCCCTCGAAGTATGGGTGCCATTGACAGCTTGTCTTTTAGAATTTGAAAAGCATTTTGACAATTATTTGTCCATTGAAATTCAACATCTCGTGCTAGTAGTTTAAACAGGGGTTGAGCTATTTTACTAAAGTTTTCAATAAATCGTCTATAATAGCCTGCATAGCCTAAGAAACTTCTTACCTCCTTTTGTGTTGTAGGTGGCATCAGGTTAACTAGGACTTGGATTTTGGCTGGATCCACCTTAATTCCGGAACCAGAAATATGGTGTCCCAGAACTATACCCTTTGTCAACATCATATAGCATTTTTCGTTACTTAATGACAGATTTGTTTCGATACATCTCTTCAAGACTTTTTCAAGATTGTTGAGACAATCATCATATGTATTTCCATAAACTGTGAAGTCATCCATATAAACCTCTACACACTCATGGACTAGATCAGCAAATATCGCAAGCACTGCTCTTTGAAAAGTTGTAGGTGCATTGCATAAACCAAATGGCAAAACATTATATGCATAGGTTCCCCATGGTCAAGTAAATGTAGTCTTGTCTTGGTCTTCTGTTGCTATTCTAATCTGGTTGTACCCGCTAAACCCATCCAAGAAAGAGAAGTATTTCTTTCCAGCCAAAGAGTCTAACACCTGGTCAATGAATGGTAGAGGAAAATGATCTTTTAATGTAGCTTTGTTTAACTCTCGATAGTCTACACATACCCTCCACTTTCCATTTTTCTTTGGTACAACAACCAGTGGTGAAACCCATTGACTATCTGAAATAGGATAGATGAATCCAACATTTAACAGTTTTTGCAGTTCCTCTTTCACTATTTCTTTCATCATAGGATTCATTCGTCTTTGAGGTTTTCTAACAGGTTTAAGTTTATCATCTGTATAGATGTGGTGGATACATGTGCTAGGATGGATTCCTTGCATATCAGTATAATCCCAGGCAAATGCTTTTGAGTATTTATGTAGTAATGCAATTACCTCTTGTTCTTGTTTTGATTGCAGCTGGTTTCCAATATTTAAATGTTTTCCAGGTTGTACCTCAATTGTTTTGATTGTTGGGTTGATAACTGTGTTTACAGGAAAGATGTCTACCAAAGAATTCTGCAAAGTTTGAACAGTACATGTTTCCTGAAAACATTGATTCAGAAGTTCATTTGCAACTTCATATTGAGCTTTCCTAAGCTGCTCTGAAATACTTGGTTCTGAGATAAAAAGGTCCATCAAATCTTCATTCTCTTCTTCTTCTCTAAAATCAAAGAATTGATTGATACTTAAAACTGCTTTTGTCTGTTGCTTTTCCTGAGTTTCAAGTATTGATTCTAAAGAAGTGGCTTGTGCAGGTGAATAAAGAGTGATATATTTCCTTTCATCTCCATGTGAAATTATCATACTTCCAGATCTGCATCCTATGAAGGCATCAGCAGTGGCTAACCATGGTCTGCCTAAAATCAGAGGATGTCCTCCCAAGTTTGTCTTTGGTTGCAAGATTAAGAAGTCAACAGGATATTCCCATGAATCCAAGGAGACTATGATATCTTCTAACATTCCTTCAGGAACAACTTTAGATCTATCTGCTAATTCCAAGACTGTTGAAGTTGATCTAATGTTGTTTAATTGCAAAGTTTTCATTGTCTCCATTGTCATTACGTTTATAGCTGCTCCCAAGTCTATTAATGTATTTGGTACAGAGAAATTATTTATTGATATGGTAACCATTGGGATACCAGGATCAATATATTTTTCTACTATAGTTTGAGTAGACATGAGACTTGCTAATTTACCAATGACTTGGATTGTTGTAGGATCCTTTTTCTTTCTTTCTTTCCGAATGCACAATTCCTTTATTGTTTTTGCGTATATCGGTATTTCTTTAATGGCTTTTAACAAAGGAATCTTAACATATGCATTTTTTAACTCATCTAAGATATCAAATTCAGGAAGGGTTATTTGATTTTGATTTTGTTGCTCTACCAACCTTTCAGGATAAGGTGGTGTTTGTGTTGTAACATTTGTTCCTTTCTGATTTTGTACCTTAGTTTGTGATGTTTCAGATGATTCTCCTTGTTCAGTTGGTTCTTCTATAATTGGAGGAGAATCCTTCTTAAGTACTTTTTCAGACCTTAGATGGACATCATCAAGAGGAAGAATTGAATATGTAGGGTAACATGCTGCTTCCTCTACAGTGTATGCAGATTTGTCCACTTTGTTATTCGGATTGGCCACCGGTTGGGCTGGAAATTGCATTGGTCTGGGTTGATTTGAAGGTAACTGTAACTGTTGTGGTTGTGTCAACAATGGTGGTGGATTCTGCTGTTGGAATGGATATGCAGAATTTTGTTGCGGAAATGACATGGATGGAGGATATGGTGGGTATGAAAATGGCTGTTGGTATTGTTGCTGGTAATGTTGTTGATACTGTTGAGGTTGTTGGTTTCCATAACCATATCCCCTCCAACCTTGTGCAGGTTGTTGTGGATATTGTTGTGGAGGCCAAGCTTGCCATGTCATTGGAGGGGTCCAAGGATTATAAGATGGATAAGCATAATTTTGCTGAGGGAATTGTGGCTGATTCGGTTGAGGCATTCTAGGTGGCCATGGTATTCTTGGTGCAACATAATAGAAACCTTCTGTTCCTGGCACTTCTTCCATTGAATTCATTTGTAAGTCTTTCAATGTTACACAATTTTCTGTGGAATGATTGCCTGTACAAAGACCACACACTTGAATGCTATCCAAAGGACAGTCTCTCAAAGGATGTTTCTTTTTACATTTTGAACAAAGTATTGCTAAGGCTTGTTCTTGTTCTTCTTTCTTCTTGTTTGCCTTTAGCACATCTACTTGTGTCCCTAATGTACTCAAAAGATCTGTTTTAAAATTTTCCAATAGACTTCCTATTTCAGCTCTTGTTATCCCTCCTGCAGCTGACTTGGCTGCTTTGGAACTTACTTCCCTTCTTCCGGTTTTTGATCTTCCTCTAGAATATTTCTGACATAACTCGACAATTTCATCGAATGGAAGGTTTGAAATATCTCCTTTACCCATCACATTCAAAATGTCAAGGTATTCATCTCTTATGCCTTTGAGGAAGATTGTGCGAACAGTTTCTTGATTTAGAGAATGTTGTTTAGACTTCTGAAGATTATATGCGAATCTTTCTAAATATTCTTCTAGATTTTCATCTTCTTGTTGTGTCATTCTAAACACATCTTCCTTTGAATCTCTAGATCTACAATAAGGTTGATATTTCTTAAGGAAGACGGTTCGCATATCATCCCAGGAGGCTATTGTTTGTTCTCCTAAACCCATAAACCATTTTAAAGCTGCTGCTTTTAATGTTGCAGGAAAAAGACGAAGCTTATGAACATCATCAGTATAGCCATATGTTCTACATAAGATATCAAATTCAAACATGAATGAATCAGGATCTTCTGTAGACATTCCATAGAAGTTTGGCAACACAGAAGGTGGAATGTTTTTCATTTTTACTTCTTCTCCTAGTATTGCACTTGTATCTATTATCGGAAAACCGAAAGTAGATTCTTGGTCAAGTCCATCTTCTTGTCTTTTCCGGTCGTTTTCTAGCTTCCTATCATTTTCTTGTTTTGCCTCTTCCTCTCTCTTCCTTCTCCATTCTCTTTGTTGTCTTTCATTTTCAGCTCTTTGTTGTTCAAGATTAAGATGAATGGATCCATGTCCCTCTTCTGCCATTGTTTGAGTTATTTCAATTTCAGGTGGACTTTCAAGTTGTGGGAAGATAGGAGGATCGATGGATGGAAAAACAATTTGTTTTCCCTTCTCTTTTTGTTTTCCGGAAGTGGAGAATTTTTGCTTTGCTTCCCAAGCTAACAAAGTTTGCCTTTCAATCAAGGTTAATCTTTGGCCAGTTCTTTGCTTTTCTACCAATTCCTCAATTATTGTATTACCAGTAACTGGTGTATGTGATGATCCTATTTCTACTTGTGGGGGGTTTTTGATAAATCTACCTTGAGGATCTCTAAATCTAGGCATAAAGAAACATAATTAAAGAAATGAAACATAACTAATATTTTTGTTTGTTTTGGATTTTATCTCTCTATTGACTATGCCGATATTTGCCTCCCCGACAACGGCGCCAAAATGTTGAGCTAATTTATGTTCCTAAACTAACACAATTATTTATTATCAATCCAGGTTGTTTATTCTTTGAGGCAAGTTCACTATTTGTGAAGATCTAATATAACCAAACCTTGAAAGATAAATGATTAAAAGCTAAAGAAAATACATCTTATAACTCTAATTCAATCAGCTCAAAAGAGAAAAACATTGAAAGGGTTCTTGAACTCAAGAAGTCCACCTTCACCTCAATTATTACTTAATGAATTAGAGATTGAAACCAAAAACTCAAGATGCATAAATTATAAATGAAAGAAGCTCTTAACTTAAGAGACACATAAGATATTCCATCATAATTCATTCATCTCAATATCTAAATCTAAATGGAAATAAAACTACTTGCATGTAAACAAAAGAAACTAGTTTTGATCCATCATTTAGTAGAAGGGATGCCCAACTTGAACATCTGTTTTCCAACTCAATAAAGTGATGAATAAGCCATTAACAAATGAAATCAATCACTATGCATAATCATAAAGCAATCTGAAATAAGGCTTTGAAAAACTAAGGCTACAATCAACCAAATTGCAATGAAATAAAACTAGTTTAACATGGAAGTGTACTTAGCTTGGAGTGGGGGCCCTCCACCCTTGTCTTGCACACTTTGAAAGATGATATCAGAAGCTTAGATTAGTCACACATCCATAGCATTGAGCAGAAAAATGAGAATAGCACAAGTCTTCAAATTAAGTCTTCAAACCAAAAGTATTACAACATAAAAGTATAATAAGTCAATGTATGAGCCATCAAAGTTGTGGCTCTTAAATAAGGAGTCTCATGAAACAAACTGATCTACATTCATTCTAACAAACCCAGCTACTCTAATCCATCTATCCAAGTCGAATTCACTACCCTCATCCCAAGAAATATGACCAATATCATGGAATCTCAAAACTGCCCTATTTAGATGGGATTTCTGGATGACTAGTCATGATTGACTAGCTCCAAATAGGCATAATAAAGCTCGTTCTGTTGGAACCAAGCATAGGTGGCTTGGTCCTAGTTCCCAAGCTTTCCATTCATGTATCCCATTCGTGCTGAAGTGGCCTGCATCCATATCAACCATGAAGTGATTACGGGAATTTCTGAAATTGCCAAAATTGCACTTAAAATCAAACTTTTATAAAAACTTTAGAAATTGACAAATTAAAGCTAAATACCTGATTGGACATCAAATATTCATTAAAATGGAATGAATGGAGTGAAAATGGATGATAAATAGATGGTTAGGTAAGTTTCTTAAAGCAAAATAAGACCAAAACTAAGGCCCAACATGGGGGATACATCAAGGCCCTCCTACAACGAGTCGCTTCTTGTCGACATCAGCACATTATCTAGGAAGTTGACTTAGAAACACCCTTCCAGTACCTTGAGGCTTGCATACATCAATGGCAAGTTTCTCGCTTCCAGTGACAGGTTGACATCATAGGCCTTCAACCAAAAGACTTTGTATGGTGTTCGACATCAAAACATCTATTCACACCATGCAGAATGTACTATAGTACCTTGAGAATCATTATCATTATTGGTGATTTCTCTCACGTTTGTTAACAACTTACATCATTGGCTGGTAATCAGATGGTGTCTTCCCATGTTCGACTTCAGATCACATTTTCACATGGTTAGACTCGTACTTGAGAAAACGATTGGATGAGATAGAAGACCCCAGATCTAGTTTCATCCATCTGGGCTGCGATTTCAAGAGAGTACTAAATCATCTGTATGATGGCTTTACACAGATAGTCATCTTATCATGGATCTATATCTGTAGACGACTATATGATTTATGTACATGTAATGAAAAGTTTATATCTTGATAATGGGTATGCCTTCCATCAGAAATTCATGAAAAATTCAAAGATATCATGATATTATGTATTGTAATTAATGCAGGTCATTGTCTGCTTCAGATCCTCCTCATCACATCATAAAGCATATCACTCAACGTTATCATTTTTGACTTCATGCTTTAGGGGGAAGCTGTTACAAGTCTATTTGGTCACATAACTCCTGACGATTATCAGTGTAAACAGGGTCTATCAAACCCTAATTCAGTTGCTACATGCCCTAGGCATGCCACCTCATTGAGTGCCTTCATCCATGAGAGTTTCCTTACTTCAAACCCTGCTGAAGTGCTTCCTTGGGTCACCAACACACCCCTGGTCAAGGGTAAGTGCTCTGTAGAGTAGGTATCCCCATTCAAAGTTGCATTGTAGAGTGCCTAAGCTCACTCAATCCTACGCTGGGCGAGAATCCTCGAAATGTTCATTATATCCTGAGTATATTCCTCCTTTCTAGAGCCTTCTAGAAGAAACCCAGCTCCTATCGAATCAAGATGAGCTCGACTTAGGATAGCCTTGGATCATCTAATACTCTATCTTCTCATCCCTTTGAACATGGAAACTAATCATCCAATTATGGAAAACCATTCAATGCCATATTAATGACAAAACCACTTGCATTCATCTATAAATTGGCCTCCCATCATAGAGCCAAGGGGCTTGGATATTATAGAGAAATATTATTGGTTTAGAGACTTGAACTCATTGTCAAAGTAATGTTATGTTGCTGGATTGATGTTGCTATTGGTGTGATGAGGGTTTGGTCTAAGCTGGATGAGTGACACAAGATCGAACCACATTGGGTGTAACTTCTCCTTTGATCAATCAATAAAGTTGTTTGTTCCTTTTCCAATACTTTTTTCTATATCTATGATGAATGTATGTTCAAATGTTGTCGATTCCATTTGTTTATAACAAATATATCATATTCTTTGATTGTTGTCATCTTCGGTTTATGTTGGCAAGTACCAATTGAGCAAATTAAGTTTGAGCGGGAGCGACGAGAGAAATTCAAAGAAGATCAAAGGAAGCGAAGGATCACAAGTAGGTTATTTTATCTTATCTGTTTATTGTAAAAAAAGGTTAAACATCTTTACTTAAGTTGTTCTAAGTGTAACTACCCACTTAGGGAAGATATACTTATCCGTAGGTATAAATTCCGTATAAGAATATGTCAAAACTTGTTCTAGAGTATTGAACAATCTTGCAGTTAAGTTTTCTCCATCATCTCACCTTGTATCTGATAGGGGGAAAGTGATGGTCATCTACAAGCTTCAAAGCCACATCAAGCGAGCTTGAGCCACAACCTGCCATACCAGATTCAGAGTTGTAACCAGAGACAAATATGCCCCTAAGCATGCCTTTGGTTGATAATTAGGGTTGAAACATCTCTTCAAATAATTGGGGAAACTTCCTCTAGCAGAAGACTTCATCTTATTGCTAGTTTTGGAAGAATTTGAGGAATTGCATTAAGCATTCCATAGTTGGTGGTCTTCCTTAAAACATCACAAGTTTAGACCTTCCTTTTTAGGTTGAGGTTCTCCCTTATTATGCAGGGTGAGACCTCCCTTTCAAGGTTGAAGGTTTCCCTCTTCAAAACTCGAGGAACACTTCCTCTAGCAGAAGACCTCAGATTCATGCCAGATTTGGAATAGTTCTGAGAACTGCACTAAGCATTCCAGTATTGGTGGTCATCCTTAAACCACCCCCCTTATAATTTTAGAGAGCACATTCAGCCTAGTGCTGCCATGTATTTTTGCACATTTTGTATTACAACTCTCTTCTTGGACTCATACATACCCCTTCGGATTAAGGGGGGAAATGTTGGACACCCAATCCTTTATGGGTTGATGTGGGATGTGAATAACCATCGGAGTCCAAGAGACCACTTGGAATATGAATCCAAGGGTCGCACCATGTACTATAAATGTATATCATGTCAATAATATATGCAATTCAATGCTTATCTTTCACATTCGTTGTTTACATTTCATGTATGTTTAATAGTTGTGGACATTGTAACGTTATGTAGGATCTCCAACATTTTCACTTCTCAAAGGAGCACCACATTCCGTAATGTCCTCTCATTTACAAAATAAAACTATAGCATACTTAAAATATTGATGTCTAAAATAAACTAGGGAAACAAAAGAGTGTTTAATATTTTTTTACTGTCCAATATAATAGAAAATGAGTGGTGATATGGAAAATTAGTGGTATATTTGCTGAGAGTTTGTTTTATATTTTGGAGTATTTTTTGGTATATTTTTCAGTTGAATTTGTTCAAAATTTGGTGGCATGTGTTGGAATCACAAATTTGAGTTGTGAATTCTCTACAATCTTAATATTTTAGAGGTTTTTCAATATGTTGAATCTATATATACAATTAAAAAACACATTTTAAACAAAAAAACATCGAGATTTGACTAAAATTATTTAGCCAAATTCGAATTAAAAACTAAAAAATTATAATAGTTAGACAATGCCTCATCCCTCTAAACTTTGGAGCAATGATTATCCAAACACTAGCCAAGAAGGCTACCTGAATAACTTGTTTTTCCATGTCATATTTGTCGATAAAATGTTACAGATATTTTGGACTTGTCAAGGGTAGCATATATGTTGATGGAAGAATAATTTGTTTTAATTGCATGATGTTATCATTAAAACTATAGAAAGTTTATTTGAAATTTTGTGTATACATATATTTTAATTTTATTAAAACTATCATTATATAGTTTTTTTTAATTGATTTTTTGAAGGATATAATTTAAGCTTAATTTTCTTAAAAAAAATTAAAAAATTGTAATTGCCAATTTTAATTTTTTGTATAAATATGTCTTTAACTTAATGTTGTTGGAAATCCTTAAAAAAAATTGAAAATTGCTAATTTTTAACACTGTATAATTATATTAAACTTCGAAATACATATCCAGTTAAAAAGTATGTCTATTGCACTAACTTGCTCTTTTTTATCACCAGCATAGATTCATCTTAAATATGAATTTGAAGTGAGCCGAGAGAGATCCAATTTCTTCACGTGCAAATTTTTTTAATTTTTATTTTAGTCGGCATGAGCAAAATTTTAACTTTGATGATAGACAAACATTTATACAAATCATATTGGGCTGTAAAATAAACCTCTCATCTCAATCATTTAAATGTCTCTATAATAAATAATTTACATTTATATTCAAACATATAAATATACCACAGAGAAGATTAGTGTAGACTTATACATATACAGGGGAAACTGAAAGATTCTGAATTATGGGAGAGTAATTCAAAATTGTGAATGTTAATAAATATTTTAACAATAACAATACCCCAATTATGCTCCCTGTTTTAGTAAACTTGATCTGTTTTATCTTGGGAAGTTATGAATTCCTTAAGAATTAAAGGTGAGCAAAGTAGTTATTACTTAGGAGATGAATGGGATTTCATAAATTAAGAGCAGAAGTTTGATAGGGAATTGATGGATGCGGTTTGTAATTAATTATTCTGTGAGTATATTTAGAATTTAAGAAAAGTGTTGAGGGAATTTTAATTGGTATAATTTATAAGTAGTTATTTTTAAGATGATCAAAGTAGTTATTATTTATGAGATGAATGAGATTTCATAAATTAAGAGCAAAAATTTGATAGGAAATTGATGGATGCGGTTTGTAATTAATTATTTTGTGACTATATTTAGAATTTAAGAAAAGCGCCGAGGGAATTTTAAGTAAGTATAATTTATTAGTTTTTAAAATTAATTATATGAGAGATTTTTGGATCTAATTAATTAGTATAATTTATTAGTTTTTAAAATTAATTATATGAGAGATTTTTGGATCTAATTAATGTGTTCATTATCATGATATAGATAGAGAATTTGATCTATTTAATGAATTAAATAATGTAGAATTGTATAGGAAAGGTGTAAAAACTCCAACAGATAAAATGCCAAAAAAAATATGAGAAAATATCAAAATTATTTTTCTTCAAATAAATAAACCCATTCCAACATAAAACTCTTAATGTGCCAAAAAGAAAGAGATAATCAATTAATTTTTATAATATATAATCTAATTTTAACTCATTTTTCGAACAACAATTTGACTGCTAAAGTCTATAAAGCATACATACTCTACCTCTTTGGTTTGTAATTGCTAAATTCTACAAAGGTATACATACTCTACCCCCTTTGGTTTTGAACCCATGACCTTTTACAAAGAAACACATATTCTTATCCATTAAGCCCACTCAAACCATATATATATATATATATATATATTATTTATTATTTATTATTTATATTATATCTATATTATATAATACAAATGTATCTTAAATTCTATAAATTTATTCAATAGAAATTAAATAGAAAAAAACCTGATAAAAGTAAAACTCAAATATTCAATAAAGGATCTACGGATGGAAATAACAAAAGAGATATAATTAATAATAAATGGAAGTAAGAAGAGAATGTAATGAATAATAACATATATAATGAATATCATGTATGATTTGTTAGGGATTTGTAAAGATAAATAAATAAAATGGAAAAAAAATAAAAATAAAATTGATAAACAAAAAGAAAAGGAAGAAAAATGGGACCAAAACAAAGCCACTTAAGAAGTAAGGGAGGAAATTTAGTTGGTGTTTATTTTCCACCCATTGTCACTATTCAGAATACTTGTTCGCTTCTCAATTTCGATGGCTTCCCTAAACTTTTGATGATGGAAGTGATGAACCTTGGCAATCACTTGGGACTCTTTAATATTGATGTGGTGTTTAGTTTTCTCGTCATGCTAAGGTAAAGTTGAAGAGCAGGACCGACTATGTTAGATGTCGGTTGCATGATCCTTAAGTTTTTGTTTGATGGTGCGGTAATTCTCTCCAATGTAGGGCATCCCACATGATCATGGGATTAAGTAAACACCTTTCATGTTTTTAGGGTCAACAAGGTCTTTGACAAATTTAAGGGAGCTTTGAATGGTATCAAGTAGTTTGAAGGTGGAAAAGACCTTATTATTCTTAAGAATGTGTGTAATCCTGTCATTGGTTCCAAGGATGAAGGGAAGTTGAACCCCGGCAACCAAACCTTGGATTCCTCTCTTTTCCTTGGTCCTTTACTAGCCTTTTGGAAAGCTTTGAGACCTTCATGCTTTTTATATCCATTATTTAAAAAAAAAATAGGATATGGGTTTTTTTCATCAGAAATTCTCAGAGCACAGGTAACCAATGTGTTAAGAACTCCACATTTTTGTGCCTAATAATGATGGGAGCTAGCATGAAGATATTGTTCTATGTGAGTCCTTTTACGAAATACTTGTTGAGAAATGGAACCATCCCCTTACTTAGAGATAATAACATCAAGGAAAGAGAGGATGCCATGAACTTCTATCTTCATTATGAATTTGATGGAGTCAGATTAATTATTAAGATGTTGAAGGAACAAATCTAACTTGACACGATCATGAGGTCAAAAGATGAAGGTACCATTGACAAATCTCTTCCAAATCTTAGGGAAAAACTGAGAAGAATCCATTGCCTTGGTTTCAAAATATTTTATGAGCAGGTTAGCAATGACAGAGGAGAGTGAAGAACCAATGGAAACTTAGGTTTGTTCATAGAATTCACTCTGGAAGTTGAAAAAAATAGAGGTTAGGAAAATACCAACCAAATTGGTAGTATCAAGGTTGGTAATGCGATTAATAACCTCTGTAGCTTCATTAATACGTATTTTCGTATAAAGAGAGACAATGTCAAAGCTAACTAGAATATCTCCTATATCTAGCTTAATATCCATTAACTCACTGACAAAGGAGGCAAAGTCCTTAATGAATGACTTTGTAAGGCCAACAAGGGGTTTGATCTTTTGTGCTAAGAACTTAGCAAGAAGATAAGTGGACCCATGTATTGCATTGCTAATGGATCTTAAGGGGGGCTCATCCTTATGGGACTTTGGGAGCCCATGGATCTTGGATGGGAGTGAATTTTCCTCAATATGTTTATGCCTTATGGGGTTAAGGGAACTACTATATCTAATAGTGAAAGAAAAAATTTAGAGACCTTTTTAATAGGGTTCTTCCTTAGTTTTTTGTAGCTTCCTTTATTAGAGAGATGATCCGCCATTTTTCTCACGTAGCCATTTCTATCTAAGATCGCAACAACCCCATCCTTATCGGCTTTGAGAACAACAATGTCTAGGTTATTGTTCAAGGCCTTAAGGTTTGTAACTCTATCTTGTTGATGTTGCTCTTGGGATGTCTAGCCTTTCTAAGAACAACATCACAATCTTGCCTTATGGCCTCCTTAATGTTATCGAGTAAGCCTTTAATCCCATATTCAATGTTACAAACAATATCTTCAATTGATATCTTTTTTGGAGTGAGGGAAAATTTTAACCATTTCTCCAAAATGCGATAAATTGGAGAATCAAAATTCTGACTCGAAATATTGACAACTTTTATTTAAATAAGGAGAGATAAATTTTATTATTTAAATAAGGAGGGATAAATTTTATTATTTAAAGAAGGAGAGATAACAATATTATTGAAAGGGGGGTTTGGGATGGGAAAAAGAGCAAGGGAAACAGAGAAGAGCCTTCAACGGCGAGGGTCACACTAATTGTGAGAGAGGAAGAATATGGGCTTGAGGAGGAGCCTTCAATGGTGGGGGTCACACTAATTATGGGGGAAGAAGAATATGGGATTGAGGAGGATCCTTCAATGATGAGGGAAGGACTAATAACAGAGGAGGAAGAATATAAGTTGAGAAGATGGGAGGAGAATTAAATGCAAGGGAGGAATAATATGAGCTCAAGGAGACAAGGTCAGGAGGAGAGATAAGCAAGAAGGTTCCAGGAGAATTTGAACTGACAGAGGAAGACGAGACATGGAGGAAGCGGTATTATCACCCGAGACAGAGGAGCTTTAGGATTCAAAATCCATGTCAGAATAAGTCAAAATGATGGAGGCTATTTCACTATATGATGAAGGTTGACGCTAATGGGGGAGTTAGGGATGAAGGAATCAAGGAGGGGTGTAATCCCAAGAGAAGTGAACCATTGCACAGAGGCAAAGGATGAGAATTCCAAGGGTTGGAGATGGTAAATGAATGGGGAGGAATGGTGGCTAAAGGAGCCACAAGTAAAGGGAATTCAGTGCATTCAAGCATGCTTGATCCAACGTCATGAGAAAGTGAACCAATATTATCAAAATCCATGAGAGAGATCACGAGAGAGAATGGAGCTTGAGAAAACTAAAGGACCAAAGTGAATAGAATTTTATGAGTGCCAATATAAGAGTTGAGGGCCAAGATTTGTTCCCCCTTGATTTGGCTCCTGGAGGAAATGCAAGGTGCGGTACATAATATGGGATGAGGAGAAAACTCATCTTGAAGTTTGAAAAACTTTGTAGATTTCTTTTCCTTAGAGATATCCTCCAACCGAAGGGATTTTAAGGCATAGTATGGATCAAGTCTTCTCCATAGGGAAGAAGATATGACATTAGCAAGATCTAAATGAAGCAAATATAATCTGCAAGTCAAAAATTTAACTTCCTTCTTAACCTGCATATTTTAGAATGCATCAAAGCCAAACTTGTTTTTAAAATTATTAAGACAATAATTAATACAAGAAAAAATCGAAACAACAAAAGCATCTTTGCAATGTTTCAAAAATGCTAGATTGTATTTCTTCTTAGATATTTGTAAACGTGTGCATTCAAAATAATGAACTTTGTCTGCAATTTCCCTTCCTTGCAATGTTATTATCTCTGAGTTCAAGCTTTTGTGATTCATAATGTCTAAAAATAGTTCTTCTGGATTAATCACAAAATCAATTTTTGGACGACATTTTCGAACCAACCAATATGGTTCATCATCAAGAAAAGATGGAGAATCTAATCTATTTAGTGGATTAAATAATGTAGAGATGCAGAGAAAAAATGTAAGAACTCCAATGGATGAAACCCTAAATTTGCCAAAAAGGAACGTTATAGTAAGCCAAAAATAATTTTCTTCAAATGAATAAACCCTAAAATATTATAATAGTTTATAGCATATAAATATTTATTAATATTAATATATTAATTATTAAAAGGGTAAGAAATATAATTATAAAGGACCATGAAAAATAAAAATAATAAAAATATAAAATATATTTAATATTTATTAAACTATTGATATAGTAAATATAATATATTATGTTAATAGGCATCAAATAGTAAAATATTAACCAAAGGACCTAGAGTTTAATAGGATAAAAAATAAAAAACGTTGTAATAAATATATATTTATATTTTATTTATATATAAATAATAAATATATATTTATCATATATATAGGAATGAAAAAAAAGAAATATAATAAAAGTAAAACTCAAAAATTCGATGAAGGATCTCATGATGGAAATAACAAGAGAGATATAATCAATAATAAAAACAATAAATGGATGTAACGATATATTATGATTTTATAGGAATTTTTAACTATAAATAAATAAAATTAAAAATAAAAAGTGATAAAGAAAAGAAAAGGAAAAAAAAGGACCAAAACGAAGTCATTTAAGAAGTAAGGGTAGGAATCTAATTGTTGCTTATTGTCCACCCATTGTCCATGTTCGTTTCTCGATTTCGATGGTTTCCCTAAACTTTTGTTGATGGAAGTAATCAATCTTGGTAATGACATCAGACTCCTACAAATGTTGTGTTTAGTTTTCTTTGCATTTTTGGCTAAATATGAAGAGCGGGATTGATTATGTTTGATGTCGGTTGCATGCTCTTGAATTCTCATTTTGATCGAGCGGCTAGGCTCTCTAATGTAGGGAATCCCACATGAGCATGGGATTAAGTAAACACCTTTCATGTTTTTAGGGTCAACCAGGTCTTTGACGGGTTTAAGGGAGATTCGAATGATGTTAAGTGGTTTGAAAGTGGTAGAGACCTTATTCTTCTTAAGAATGCACACAATCTTATCAGTGGTTCTAAGGATGAATGGAAGCTAAACATTGGTAACCAGATCCTTAGGTTCCTCCCTTTTCCTTGGTCCTTTACTAGCCTTTTGGAAAGCTTTAAGGCCTTGGCACTTTTAATAACCATTATTTAAAAAAAAATAGGAGATTGGTTTTCTCATCATCCAGGTGACTCTCAAAAGAAATTTTTAAAGCACGGGTAGCCAGTGTGTTAAGAAATCCAAATTTTTGTGCCAAATAATGATGGGAATTGGTATGAAGATATTATTCTATGTGAGTATTTTTACAAAATACTTGGTAAGAAATAGAACCGTCCCCTTTCTTAGAGATAAGAACATCAAGGAAAGGGAGGATGTCATTGCCTTTTGTCTCCATTATGAATTTGATGGAGTCAGATTGATTATTAAGATGTTGAAGAAACAAATGTAACTTGTCACGACCACAAGGCCAAATGATGAAGGTATCAACGACAAATCTCTTCCAAATCTCAAGGAACAAATGAGTAGAAGTCAACACCTTGGTTTCAAAATCTTACATGAACATGTTAGTAACGACATGGGAGAGCGAGGAACTCATGAAAACTCCACATGTTTGTTCATAAAATTCACCCTGAAAGTTAAAAAAAACTAGAGGTGATGCAGATACCAACCAACTTGGCAATATCAGGATCAGTAATGCAAAATTAATAACCTCTATAGATTCATTAATAGGGATTTTTGTATAAAAAGAGACAACATCAAAGTTAACTAGAATATCTCCTAGATCTAGCTTAATATCCATTAACTCGTTAACAAAGGAGGTAGAGCCCTTAATGAAGGACTTTGTAAGTCCAACAAGGGGCTTGAGCATATTTTCTAAGAAATTAGGAAGAAGATAAGTGGGGCTACTTATTGTATTGAAAATGGGTCTTAAGGGGGAACAATCCTTATTGATCTTGGGGAGCCCATAGATGTTGGGTCTGAGTGAATTTCCTTCAATAAGCTCAGGGCTAATGGTTTAAGGGAACTATTAGATCTAATAGTACAAGCGACATTTTTCAATATTGTAGCTCCCACTATTAGATATATGATCCACCATTCTTCTCAAGTATTCATTTCTATCTAATATCACAACAACACCATCCTTATTGGCTTTAAGAAAAACAATGTTTGGGTTATTGTTCAAGGCCTTAAGAGCTTGGAACTCTAGGTTGTTGATGTTGCTCTTGGGAGGTCTAGCCTTTCTAAGAGAAACATTGCAATCTTGCCTTATGTCCTCCTTAATGTTATTGGGAAATCCTTTAATCCCATATTCAATGTTATAAATGATATCTTCAATTGGTAATTTTCTTGGAGTGAGGGTGAAGTTTAATCCTTTTTCCGAAATGCGATAATATAGAGGATCAAAATTCTGATTTGAAATATTGACAACTTTGTTATTTAAAGTAGGAAATATAACGTTATTATTAAATGGGCATTTGGGACAAGCAAAAGAGAAAGGATGTTAATTTGGCTCCTTAGTGACAAATTCCAATCATGGGACTAGATTCCACTTTTCTAGAGGACCAATATTGACTACTGAAGTGCTCAATTTGGACAAGAGAAAGTGTATTTTTGAATTGAAGCCCATATGTGCACAAAGGGACAGGTTGACCCAAAAGAGAAATTGGACACCCATGGATGGCTATAAATACAAGTCCAGTGACCCTCATTTGGACATCATCATGATCATTCTTTGTATTTGGGTTTGGCTCGAATAGGTCTGAGGCTGGGTCACGAAGATTGGTTCATACAGGTCCGATATTGTAGGGTTTGAAGCTCGTACGTGTGTTTAGGGTTTTTATTTCCAACCACAAGCTTGCTTCAAGAAAATTTCGATTGTAACCACAGGCACATAGGCTCATGCTTGCGATTGGAGGGTTTTAGTCGCATGCACATCACTCTCTATGTGTGGTTGGAAGCTAGGGTGTGAGTTTTACAGTTGACTTAAGATCTCATCAGTTGATCGCAAAGTTCGGAAGTTGACCGTAGAGTTCGGTAGTTGACTGCAGACAATGACAATTGACTATAGGCTTCTAAATCAAGGTTTCGATTATTAGCATTGTTGGGTTCATCGCAAGGATGTTGTTTAGTTAATTTTTCTTGATAGGATTATGGTTGAAGATATGGATCATTGTACTCTCTCTTGCCGAATCATTCAATGAAAATCTAATAAGAAGAAAAATTTGAAATGGTTTTCCCCATAGTGGGTTTTTCCTTAGTCTCCGATCAATCCTAGTGTCTCTATGTGTGAATTAATTTCTTCTATTATTCCTTTATGTTATGTTGCATTGATGATGATATTGTTCTTTCCATATAGTTGCATATATTTCTGAATGGCGTTGTAAATATGAATAATGTTATGATGTTGTGGGGTGAATTTAATATGGAAATAAGTAAATGTAATTATCAAAGAAAAGAAAAATATATACTAAGAAAAATTTAACATGGTATTAGAGTTGGGCTAAAGAAATTTCATTCAAGATCACTCTTATGAAGACATCATTGGTGGAATCAAGAGAACATGAAGGAGACCTAAAAGAAGGCTTGGGTTCGAAGGAAACCATAGGCAATTTGGTTATTAGGGTTTGATGTAGCCCAATATGGGATAGTCTCAATTAGGCCTTGGTTATTAATGAAGTTGATGAATATATTAAAGGCAACAATGTTATATGGACAATGGATAGTCATGACTCTTGAAGGCTGGTTCAAGAGGGATATGATCATCTCTCATTGAAGATAAGTACCTTTTTCAATTTGTGTTACTCCTTTATGTCTTTACTCTTGTTTAGATTCATTGATTTGATCGTTAATTATACTTCATGCATGTATATGAGAGTATTTGGATACTTATAACCTCCTAATGAGATGTGATAAGTGGATACTTCCTAAGGATCATTTGAGGTGCAAGAAAAAATGGCTAGTGCAAGAAGAGAAGAGCTAGTGCTAGAAAAGAAAAGAGGCACCTGATGAAAAGTTGATAAAGAGCTCTAGTTGCCAAATTCAAACAAGAAGGTGCAAAGCAAGTTCTAGTCTGAGAAGAGAAGGTTTCTCCTAGTATAAGTCCCAACCGCTAGGAGAAAGGCTAAAGAGTGTAGTTATAATCTTCCCAACCACACAAAGGAATTCATATGGGTGCGATTGTTCCTGTAGGTCACAAAAACTAAATCCCTATGCATAAAAACAAGAGCACACTAGGAGTATGGCAGTCCTACACATATGGAGCAGACAATTGAAAGTTTTATGAGCATGGAAGTTTGAATGTTTGACCTACTATAGAGAATGTTAATGTATTGACTAAAATTGTGTTTGCAAGGGACCGAAATATGCATATCATGATGCCATTTTGATTTGATCATTGAAGCTAGTATATGCCGGTATTTGATAACATTTGTAAATACTTGACAAGATTTGTCTTAAAGTGGCTTGACTTAGTATAGAGGAGCAATATTTTCTTGGATAATTGATGATGCCTTAGAAATTTGACATGATGCTTGATAGTTCATTAGCTTTGGAATATTGGGTGAAGTATAAAAATTTGTGATTCAGTATGCAATGATCTCACAATGAATGCATGAAAATTATATGACTTATCCTTGGTGTGTGCATTCATATCTAGTGACAAAAATGATTTATATTATGATCATGAGGGTGGCTTGATGAAGTTTGGCTTGATATTGCTTGGTAAATGAAAATTTGTTGACATGACGATAGATGAAGTCATAACTTGGTATTTGGATATGAGCTCCTCCTTACACATGGTTTGAAGAGTTTGTTAATAATATTGGCAGAAAATTTTATGACTTGAATATTAGTTTTGATTTGGAATCTAAGGTTTGATAAGTTGACTTAATTGATTTGATTGCACGGTATTTATTTGTGTAAGGGTGAGTATACTGGTTTGATCAATATAATTTTTGCAGATAACATTGTTTGGCTTGAAGTAAACTTCTTGAATCTGGTATGTTCGCATTGACAGTTAACTAGCGAAGCCATGAAGATGTGTCGATCCAAATTCTAAATCAAAAGTGGTACAAGGTATGACTTTGATTTTTGTTTTTATACGTTGATGGTCTATTCTTGATAGGTAATGAGTATTTGATGAATAAAGTAAGAGGGAGTTGGACTATAAAGTTCGAAATGAAGAATGATGGCATGATGAATTACTTTCTAAAGTTTGGAAAATAAAATCTATATCATGAAGCTATTAAAGAGCTTTTGGAAAGTGAAAATGCAAATTATGGGACACTATGATTGAAAATAAAAAGGTTATGAAGAGATATTGTTTAGCCTGACTTGGCAACCGATAGTTGATTGAAGAATTAATGTTCCATGTACATGTCCAATATACATATGTTTTGCATAGAATCTAAGTCAATTCATGATTGAGCCACTTCATACACATTGGATTTTTGCCAAGCTCACTTCGAGATATTTGTATGGGATGATCAATATTTGGTCTGAGATATTCTTCCTATGATATGTGACTGCATGGATGTATTGATGTTGTTTTGGATCGTTATTGATAAGAATAGCACATTTAGGTATTGCTTTAGTATGAGATATGTCATGATATTTTGGATTGAAAAGTCTGTAGCTTTAGGCACGGTCGAGATTGAGTACGGTGTTGCTAGCATGGATAACTGTGAGGCGGGTTGAAGAAAATATTTGGAGAGCTATTTTGAATAGATTATGGATGTGACAGTGATAAATTCTGATAATAAAGAGTGGGATCTTATTGGCAGCGAATCCCATATATAGTTGGGACTGAGACATCTTCATATATTGAGAAAATGTTGTTGTACGAGACAAGCTCAGGCTTGTGTTTGTTGCCTACATTAGAGGGAGAATAAATAAGGTATCCTTTTGTGATATAGATATAGATATACATATACATATACATATACATATACATATACATATACATATACATATACATATACATATACATATACATATACATATACATATATATATATATGTATATATATATATTTGTTCAAATAAAATATTTGATTTGATGTCCTACATGAATAGGAGACATCTGATATTGAGACATTATGATTGAACTCTTTAGTGAGTTGTTTAAGTCGGTACTAGATGTGAGCACATTGATATGTTTCTAATCTATAAATAGCGGGACTGATTGAGAACATTGAGCCAATTCTTCCCCCTATCTGAGCTCCTAGGGTGAGGAATTGAGATGGAGGGCTCCTAGAGTTGAGGGATCTCTAGAGAATAGGGTATCACCCTTATCTATTACCCATAGGGTCAAAGATGTTTCTCCACTATCTTGATCTATGGAGAGTATACTCTAGTTGGCATCACACCCACAAGTTGGGCTTGTTGTGAATAGTGTTCCCCGTCTAGCCAATAGATTGAGAGAGTTCTTAGAGATGTACAACCCAATTTTATTGTGTTGCAATTTTTCTACCACATGACTCTTGAGGTTCATTGTTGGGAAGGTCAGTGGGAAATAGAATGGATGAGATATTGTTGATCGACATAGGGTGGAATATGTTTTATCCCATATGTTATGACTCTTGTTTCTCGACATAGGGTGGAAGATGTTTTCTCCCCTATGAGATGACTTTAGGTGAGAGTGTCTCATAGGACCTTCCTCATTCTCATTGGATTTTGAGTTGAGGGTGAGATGTGCTCCCTAATTATATTCTCTCTGATATTTCTCGGGTTGTAGCATTGGGCTCCCCATTGGATGTGATTTTGGGTGGTAGCAGTGGCTCCCCAATGGATAAAGGGTGGTGGCATGGGATCCCCTTCGATGTCAAATTCTTCTTCTTTTAGATTTGAGAATTTTCAGCATATGAGCAGAGACAATTAAGAGATAAGAAGGAGTAAGCAGAGATGAAATGAGATGAACAATGATGATATATGATGATGAGATACTTGAGATAAGACATGATTTGATGACAGGATACTTGCGATGATTGCGTAATGCAGTTGGAAATTCTCCCTAGCTGAGAGGGAATGTTAATTTGGAAGCTCACTGACAAATTCTGATCATGGGACGAGATTCATATTTTCTAGAGGACCAATATTGACTACTAAAGCGCTCGATTTGGACAAGGGAAAGCATATTTTTGAATTGAAGCCCACATGTGCACAAAAGGACATGTCAACCCAAAAGAAAAATTGGACACCCGTGGATGGCTATAAATATAAGTCAAGTGACCCTCATTTAGACATCATCATGATCATTCTTCTCTATTTGGGTTTGGCTCACATAGGTCTAAGGATGGGTCATGAATATTGGTTCATATAGGTTCGAGATTGCAGGGTCTGAAGCTCGAACGTGTTTAGGGTTTTGGTATCCAGCCATAGGAATGCTTTAGGAAAATTTTGGTCACAACTATAGACATGTAGTCTCATGCATGTAGTTGGAGGGTTTCAGTCACATGCACATCACTCTTTGTGTACGATTGGAAGCTAGGGTGTGATTTTTGCAGTTGACTAAAAATTTCATCAGTTGACCACAGAGTTCAATAGTTGACCGCAGAGAGTGACAATTGACCATAGGCATCTGAATTAGGATTTTGATTATTAGCATTGTTGGGTTTATCTCATGGATGTTGTTTAGTTGATTTTGTTGGATAGGATTATGGTTGAAGATATGGATCATTGTACTATCTCTTGTTGAATCATTCAATGACATTCTAATAAGAATAAGAATTTGAAAGGGTTTCCCCATAGCGAGTTTTTCCTTGGTCTCCAACCAATCCTGGTGTCTCTATGTGTGAATGATTTTCTTCTATTGTTCCTATATGTTCCATTCCATTGATTATGATATTGTTCTTTCTATATAGTTTCATATATTGTTGAATGATGTTGAAAATATGAGTAATGTTATAATGTTTTGGGGTGAATTTAACATAGAAATAATGAAATACAATTATCAAAGAAAATAACAATATATCCCTAAGAAAATTTAACAAGTGAACCAGAAGAGGAGCCTTCAATAGTGGGGGTTGCACTAATTATGGGGGAGGAAGAATATGGGATTAAGAAGGAGACATCGAAATTAAGAAGCAAATGAACATTCTGAACATGCACGATGGATGGAAAATAAGAAATAGTTGTATTCCTACCCTTATTTTTTAAGTGGCTTTGTTTTGGTCCCCTTTTAATTCCTTTTCTTTTCTTTCTCTTTATCACTTTTTCTTTTTCATTTTATTTATTTATCTTTACAAATTCCAAAAAAAGGTCATATATAATATTTATTACATATAATATTATTTGCTTCCATTTATTATTCATTATATCTCTCTTGTTATATCAATAACTAGATCCTTTACTTTTGTCATGTTTCTTTCTATTTCATTCCCATTGAATAAATTTATAAAATTTAATATCTGTATATAAAATATGTTTTTTATTTTTTAATCCTATTTCACTTTAGATCCTTAGCTTAATGTTTTATTATTTGATGGGTATTAGCCTAATATATTATATTTGCAATATCAATATTTTAGATCCTTACCTTAATGTTTTATTACTTGATGGGTATTAAGATAATATATTATATTTATTATATTAATAGTTTAATAAATATTGAATGCATATTATATTTTATCATTTTTATTTTTTATTCTAAAGGTCTTTTATAGTTATATTTCTTAAATTCGTAATAACTAATATATAGTATTTATTAATATTAATAAATATCTATATGATATAAATTATTATAATATTTTAGGGTTTATTTATTTGAAGAAAATTAATTTTGGTTCACTTTAACTTTGGCACGTTAAGGTTTCATCTATCGCAGTTCTTACACCTTTCTTTTGCATCTCTACATTATTTAATCACTGGATAGATCAGATTCTCCATCTATGTCTCGATGATGAACCACATTGGATGGTTTGAAATGTCGACCAAAAATCATTGGAGTGATTAACCTGGAAGAACTATTTCTAAACATTATGAATCATGGAAGCTTGAAATTAGAGATGGTTTGAAGGCGGTAGAGACCTTATTCTTCTTAAGAATGCACACAATTTTCTCAGACTATGGTTCTGAGGATGAAGAGAAGATAAACATTGGTAAGCAGATCCTTGGATTCCTCTCTTTTCCTTCGTCCTTTATTAGCCTTTTTGAACTATTTGAGACCTTGGCACTTTTTATGGCCATCATTTTCAAAAACTTGTAGGATATTGGTTTTCTCATCATCCTGGTGACTCTCGTAAGAAATTCTTAGAGCACGAGTATCTAGTGTGTTAATAACTCCAAATTTTTGTGCCAAATGATGATGGTTGGCATGAACATATTGCTCTATGTGAGAATTTCTACAAAGTACTTGGTGGGAAATGGAGCCATCCCCTTTCTTAGAGACAATAACATCAAGGAAATGGAGGATGCCATTGACTTCTGCCTCCATTATGAATTTGATGGAATCATATTGATTATTAAGATGTTGAAGGAAAAACTCTAACTTGTCATGGTCATGAGGCGAAATGATGAAGGTATCATCGACAAATCCCTTCCAAATCTTTGGGAGGAAATCAACAGAAGCCAATGCCTTGGTTTCAAAATCTTCCATAAACATGTTAGCAATTACAGGGGATAACATAGAACCCATGGAAACTCCACAGGTTTATTCATAAAACTCAACCTGGAAGTTGAAAAAATAGAGGTTATGCATAAACCAATTAACTTGGTAGTATCAAGATTGGTAATGCGATCGAAATCCTCTATAGCTTCATTAATAGTAATTATTCATATAAAGAGAGATAACATCAAAGCTAATTATAATATCTCTTAGATCTAGCTTAATATACATTAACTCATTAATGAAGGAGGCAGAGTCCCTAACGAAGGCCTCGGTAAGGCCAACAAGGGGTTTGAGCATATGTGCAAAGAACTTAGAAATAATATAAGTGGGCCCACCTATTGTATTAACAATGGGAATTAAGGGGCACCATCCTTATAGATCTTGGGGAGCACATAGATCCTGGGTATGAATACATTTCCCTCAATAAGCTTATGGATAATGGATTAAGGGAACTATTAGATATAATAGCACAAGGAACATATTTAGATACTTTTTTAAAGGGTTCTTCTTGAGTTTTTTGTATCTCCTATTATTAGAGAGTTGATCCACCATTTTTTCTCATGTAGTCATTTCTAACTAGTATCACAAAAACCCCACCCTTATCGGCTTTGAGAACAACAATGTTTGGGTTATTGTTCAAGGCCTCATGTAGTCATTTCTAACTAATATCACAACAACCCCACCCTTATCGGCTTTGAGAACAACAATGTTTCGGTTACTGAAGATTTCTGTGGTGAGAATATTGAGGATGAGAATTCGGAATATTAACCACAGTAGTCATTTTTAATGTTGACATTTCAAGTCTACAACAAGACTCATCGTCAGGATGAATGTTTGGGTTATTGTTCAAGGCCTTAAGGGCTTGGAAATCCAACTTGTTGATGTTGCTCGTAGGAGGTCTGGCCTTTCTAAGAACAACATCATAGCATTGCCTTATGGCCTCCTTAATTTTATTAGGTATGCCTTTAATCCCATATCCGATGTTACAAATGATATCTCCATTTGGGATTTTTCTTGGAACGAGAGAAAAAATTAATCACTTTTCTAAAATGTGATAGAGGATCGAAATTCGGAATTGAAAGATTGACAACTTTTTTTATTTAAAGAAGAACATATAACATTATTATTAAAGGGGGCATTTAGGACACACAAAAGAGCAAGGGAACCAAAAGAGGAGCCTTCAACAATGGGGGGCACACTAATTGCGAGGGAGGAAGAATATGAGATTGAGGAGGAGTCATTGAAATTGAAAAGCGGACAAGAAATTTGAACAGGAACATTGGGTGGAAAATAAGCAACAGTTGGATTCTTAGCTTTATTTCTTAAACAACTTCCTTTTGGTCCCATTTTTTCTTCCTTTTCTTTTATTTTTATTTATCACTTTTTCTTTTTCATTTTATTTTTTTATCTTTATGAATTCCTACAAAGCCATATATTCATTACATTTACTTCCATTTATATATATATATATATATATAAACAATGATTTTTATTTTTTTATCCAATTTCATTTTAACTTAATATTTTATTATTTGATGGGTATTAACCTAATATATTATATTTACTATATAATAAATAATAAATATTGAATGCATATTATATTTTTATAATTTTTATCTTTTGCAATGGGGGAGGGTAGTACAAGATTCAAACCCAAGATCTCTGGTTCGATGAGACTTCATTCCATGGCCATCACCACTTGAGCTACACCAAGCGACTTAACTTTTTGATATTAATATATAGTATTTATTAATATTAAAGAATATCTATACATTATAAACTATTATAATATTTTAGAGTTTACTTATTTGAAGAAAATTAATTTTCAGTCACTGTAGCATTTAACGCATTAAGGATTTCATCTATTGGAGTTCTTACACCTTTTCTCTACATTATTTAATCCACTAGATAAATCCGATTCTCCATCTATGTATCTCAATTTTTGTTTGATATTTTGAATCCATTTATACATTTTAAATAACAATAAATCATGATCTCACCCAAAATTATAACCAAAGCATTTATTAATTAGATTGATCTTTCTAAATGCATATAAAACCACATGTAATGAGTTACACTTTGATCATCTAGTAAATACCCACTCACATCCACCTCTCTCTTTAAACCTAGTTGAGCTTTCATTCATTATAATTTTCACATTCATAAAGGATTTCTACACTAATATGCATGTAATTAATTATCAATAATTATTAGGTGGATGGTAGGGATTTAACCTCCATGGAATGTTCATGGTAATATACATAAATCATTGATTTAGAGTTATCTACGAAATAGTTATGTCCCTTTTACTCTTTTAATTAAATTGATTAATTAAAAAAAATGTTATATGAACACGTGTCATATGAAGTAAGTTATGATTTTTTGGCATGTGGAATTGATAAGCCATGGTATTAGCCCATGGTATTGTAACAAAACCTATTTACAAATATCTCCATGGTAAAGTGGGGGCAAATCTCCATGGTTAAAGATCTTGTTCCATGTTTTTTAGATGTATATATGTTTAACTTATATATTAATTATTTTTATAATTAGTAATAATTTAAAATAGAGTTATAATTTAGTTAATTTTTATGATTTTTTTTATTTAAGTAGCATGAGATGTATCATAAAGTAAGTGTATGGATTAATGTGGATTAATGTCTATCTATGTTTACCAATTATTTAATTTATATGGCTACACTAGTTATAAAATTATGGAATAGAGCAATCTCAATATTTTTATTTACAAAGATGTATAAAATTATGGAATAGAGTAGATCCCATTATTTTTATTTATAAAGATGTTGGGCAAGTCAAGATATATTTAAAAAAAAAAAATTAATATTTCTAATATGTTTATACAATTAATAATAATAATAATTTAAGGTCAGTGTTGAAGTACTTACGATATTTTAGTAGAATACATGTTTTCAGTTATTAGATCTACTATACATTAAACATACTAATATAGATCCATTTTAACCACGGATCTATCAAGGGTTGAGAGGGATCAAATCTATTGAGGTGCAAATATTTTTTAGATTTCAAAATTTGAAAAAGGGTTTGCATATCAAAAGATTAGAGCCTACACTTTAGATTCATGGTATATATATATATATATATATATATATATATATATATATATATATATATATATATATATATATATATATATATATATATATATATATATATATATATATATATATATATATATATATATATATATATATATATATATATATATATATATACGTCCTTGGCTTGTGTAGACTACATAACTTAAACTTGTAATTCCAATAAATCTTTGCTCCATTTCATACATAATTGATTCGAAAATATATTTGAAAAAAGGCCAAAATGTAGAATAGTGAGACTACTTGAAATGATTTTACCATAAAAATTTAATTTTTCAATTACGTTAATATACGTAGTTTTTTTCGAACCATTTTTTTACCATATATAATATATACATACTTGAAATTGAAATATTTTACTTCACCTGGATATTGAAATATTTTATTTATCGATCATTAAAATGATTTTTTTGTTATTAATATATTTTTAAATACACATCAATATTTCTTAACCCTATATATTGAAATATCTTGTTAGAGAAAGATTTCGGCGAAAATCACATGGAATCTCATTTGTCGACGCGTTTCGAACCAACTAGTGTGGTTCATCGTCAGGACAAGTTGAAGAAACAGATCTAGCTCATCATGCTAAATAGTCTGAGCAGAGCCTCCAACAGCTAGTATATCTAACGGCTAGTTTGACTTAAGGACAAGGGTCAAAATTATTAAAATATTATAATAATTTTGACCCTTGTCCTTAAGTCAAACTAGCCGTTAGATATGCTAGTTGTTGGAGGCTCTGCTCAGACTATTTAGCATGATGAGCTAGATCTGTTTCTTCAACTTGTCCTGACGATGAACCACACTAGTTGGTTCGAAACACGTCGACAAATGAGATTCCATGTGATTTTCGCCGAAATATTTCTCTAACTTGATATGGATCACAGAAGCCTAAACTCGATTATTGAAATATCTTATTTACCAGCCTAGATCCATCTTTTCTCTAGAGATCTACTAAGCACCAAGGGATCAAATCTCTTTTCACATTAAAATAGGTTTGTATCTCAAGAGATTTGATCCCTCTCAGAGTTTGGTAAATTTGGAAATAATATGGATCTAGACTGGTTTAATTATTAATTATAATTATAGATGGGAGTTTCGTAAATCTGGAGTTAAGATTGATCTAGGCTGGTTTAATTATTAATTATAATTATAGATACGATTATTAATTATTTTATTTTATTTTGACCTAGTTAAAATGTTTACAGGACATTACATTACATCACAACATCTCTACCATATTAGATTTGGAGAGCTTGTGCAATGATTCACATTGAATTTTTTAATTCTAATTAATAATTTTTAAATTTCACATATCAATTTTCTATTAGTAATTTAATGAATTAAACATCTCCTTATTAGGAAATATATTTTTTTACTTTCAATTATCTCTTATCTTTATGCGATGTGATATTTTATTTGATCAACTTATATATATATATATATATATATATATATATATAATTGAAATAGAAATATATTGGTTGACATGGATATGGATTTCAAAAGTTTATTTTATTTAAATTGTACATCCTCCTCACATGAAAGTGAAATTATATGATTTTTTTCATTTTCTTTTTAGTTACTTTATATTTTTTTAATGGTCATATAAAGTTATATTACCTAATATGGACATTGAAATATTTTATTTATAGATGAGAGTATGTTAATTTTAGTTAACAATGGTATGTTCTATGCTTAGCAAAATTACTTCAATGTTCCTTAAGTAGCCCAATAGCAATTTGAATTTAGATTTCCAATAGCAATCACATTAATCAGTGATCACAAGAACACCAGATTTGGCGGATGCCACGGAAAACCCTCAATGTGGGGAAAACCCTTTGATCAATTCTTCTTATTATTATATCAAAAGTTCAACAGAGGGAGAGTACAAAAATCAAATCGACTTGCCCAATTCAAAGTCAAAACAGTCCTGTCATTTTTTGCAGTCAAACTTCAGCCCTAACCAGAAAGTTAGTGTTGTTCAAATCAACAATAAATCGTCCTCAAAACAGCTTTGTCTTCCCCAGTGAAACTTAGCTTGATCAAGAGGTCAAATTTATCCCAAAACAGCTTGGTCAAACTTGGTCAAAGGAGAGAGAAAAACTATTGTAATTTTTTTGGTCAAACTACAGTCAATGTTGGTCAAACTGCCCGTATCACCTCGATTTCTATGCCCGTAGATGTGGCCTAAATAGACAGAAAATATCCTCCAAAAAATCACAGTCAAAGTTGTCCAACAATCCCTTGGTCAACGCTAGTCAAACTTGGTCTATTTTTTGAGATTTCGGTCCTACAATTCAACCTAGAAAATTGGTCCTTCTTACGACACATATGAGAGAGAGAAGTTGCCCAGTAGTTGTACGGATTGATGAGAGAAGGAGAGAGAAGAATGTGTGAGTGATGATGGTGCCAAATGAGGTGTGAGTTCACTTGTATTTATACAATTCGTTGTCGGTGAAGAGACACATCCATTGGGCTTCTTGAGCCTACATGTTCATGTGGCCGACCTGAACAATTTGCACATGTGTGGGCATAAATTCAAAATCACGCTTTCACTTGTCCAAATGAGACGATCTTTATATCAATTTTGGTCGATCTCGAAAGCAGGAATTTAATGCAATCATCACCATCAAATGAGTTGTCCCATGGTGGAATTTGGCCCTAGTTGCCAATTTTAACACTCCCTCTCAACTAGGGAGAATTCCATCTGTTTTCATCAATCATCATGCCATCATGTTGTCATGTATCATCTCTATCATCTCATCTCTTCTCTATTGAAACATGATGTAATACTGAAGAAGAATAGATTGAGAGTGAGTCACGAGACCTTACCACTCTCCACTGACAAAATTCAGTCCAAAGGTAGAACCTCAATTGATCCATATCAAGTTTTTGAACACCATGCATCCTAGACATAGGGAGTACGACAATACATGACGCATCCATCAATAATGATATGGTCCCTATCCATATTTACAAACTCATTGGCGAGATGAGAGGTACTTACCATGAGTCTCAGACTACATGGGTAGGATGTATGTTGGGACATCAACAGGAGAAGGTGAACCACTCATCCAGCTCATATGCTATAAGATAAGTTGAACCAATCATCCTATGCATATGTAAATTGTAGGGGAAGGTGAACCACTCACCCTACATACATGTGTCTACACTCGTAGGGGAAGGTGAACTACTCACCCTACACACATTTCTACCATCATGGGGTATCATAGGGAAGATGATCCACTCACCCTATACACAACACACCAATAGGGGAAGGTGAACCACTCACCCTAAGGTCGCTCATAGCTCCAAGAGGTACCCCAAGCCCCCAGGAGCTCCCAGAGCCAAATGCTCAACTCAAGCGGGACCCTCGTGGGAGGGTCTTTCCATGACTCTAAGTCTCTCTTGGAAGGTTAAGAATTTGACCTTCCCCAAGGGCTTCACGAGGATATCTACGACCTGCTCATCAGTCTTGATGTGTTGGAGCCTTATTTCTCCCCACTATAGCATATCCCTGATAAAGTGGTACATGATACCAATGTGCTTGGAGCAGTCGTGGAACAAGAGATTCTCTGAAAGGAGAATCCCACTATGGTTGTATTACGTACACTTCCTCCTTAAGCGAGTCATGCAAGAAAGCAGACTTAACATCCATTTGGTGTAGGATCCATCCTTGAGAGGCAACAAGAGTAATAATGGATCGGATAGTGGTGTATCAAGCAACTAGTCCAAATATCTCGTCATATTCCACTCCTTCCTTTTGAGATAAGCCTCGAGCAATGAACTTGTACTTGTATTTTTTAGCACTCCCATCAACTCCATCTTTGATTTTGTAAATCCATTTCGAGGTGGCCAAAGAATTGTCCTTGAGTCTAGGAACCACATCTCAGACATCATTCTTCATGATTGATTCTTACTCTTCATTCAATTGTATCCTTCCATACTTAGTGTTTCATAACTTCTTTGAATGTACATGGCTAATATTGAACAATAGTACACATAGCAGCTAAGTACCCTTGGTACCTGTTCAGCTTCTTACTTTCAAAAAATTTCCTTCTTGGACAAATATGTATTTCAACATCTTCAAGAGTGCCTTTAAGCCACAAAGGTATTTTCCTTGAGGTAGAGGGATCACCAGGAGGTGGATCAATGGGATCCATCAGTCTTTCAACACCAAGCATTGGTTCATTTGTCGGAGATTCATCCTATTTTCCTGCAACATCATCATTTTCCTTCCTTAGAATAGGGAGATCTTTGGCTTCCTGAAGGGTATAATCTTCATCAAAAGTGACATCATGGCTTATTTCTACTTCTCTATGACTAGGCACATATATTCTACATGCCTTCAAAGTTTCATTGTAGCCCACAAATGTTCCTTTCTTCCTAGATGCTTCTAACTTGTTTCTTTTCTCTTTAGGCACATGAAAATATATGGGACATCTAAATATTCTCAAATGAGAAACATCGGGTTTCTTACCAGTGAAAACTTCGTCGAGTGTCTTGAAGTCCAATGCTTGATGTGGTCTCCTATTTTGAACGAATACAACAGTGTTGGCATCTTCTCCCCATAATAACTTCAGTAAGCCTTGGTCATGAAGCATGGCATGGGTAGCTTCTATAATTATTCGATTCTTCCTTTCAGTAACACCATTTTTCTCAGGAGTGTATGCAAAAATTGTCTCCCTCTTAATGCTAGCCTCTCTGCAAAATTCATTGAATTGATTTGATTCGTATTCAATTCCATTATCGGTCTTCAATATTTTGATCTCCTTCCCTGTTTAATTTTCAACCAAGGCTTTGAAATAGGAAACCATTTGAACACTTCGTCATTCTTCTTCGAGAAATAGATCCACGTTTTGTGAGAGAATTCATCCACAAAAATTGCATAGCATAAGTATCCTCCCAGTGATGTTACGGGAAACATACCAGATATATCAGAATGGACCAATTGAATAATGTCAATAGTTTAACTTTCTCTAGAAGGGAATGGTCCCCTTGTATGTTTTCCATCTGCACAACCCTAACAAACACCTTCATGATCTACGTTGAAGGCTTTGTAATGAATCTCAGCAAATCTTCGGTGCCATAATTCGGATTGGAGAGAAGTATCACAAGTCATAGCTCCCAAAGGGTTTCCTCCAACTTCATAGAGACCTTCAACCCTAAATCCAATTGTAAATGCATCTTTAGGGTTTATTTACCAAATACGTACCTTTCCATCAATGAATGCTACCTTGAAGCCTTTATCTTCGATTGCAGAAATGGACACCAGGTTCTTCAAATCAGGTACATACAATACTTCTTGTAGATGAAGGGTTTGACCTTGATTTAAGTGAAGAGTGATAGTCCCTATCCCTTTCATAGGGTAGGTGGAATTGTCTCCAAGTATAGTCTCCAAATTAGTCTTCTTTTCAATCAAATTTGAGGGGGAATCCTTGTACCCAGTGAAGTGTTGTCAGGCATCACTATAAATCAACCAATGATCCAAAATGTCTAGAGGAGAGGCAATAGTGAGGGTGGAAATAAGATAAAATTATTTTTGTTTTTCTACAACATTATTTTCCTCATACCTGGAATTTGTCATCATTTTGGGACGTCGACCATTACCATATCGAGCAGCAAGAGCATTCCTCTTTCCTTTGTTGTTTAACCTATTGTTCCTTTGATTTCCATTTCCTTTGAAATTATTGTGATTTTGGTTGTTGTCGTCATCCTGTGGAGTATCCTTCTTGTGAGGACACTCTCTATCATAGTGGCCAAACTTGTTGCAATTGTAGCACCTTCATTTTCTTCCTTCTTTGAATCCCTGCTTGAATCCTTGACCTTGTCTCTTTGGACCAACATTGTTCTTCCTCTTTGCATGAGCGAAAAAAGCAGTAGGTTCATTTCCATTTGAAAGCTTGTCTCTCTCCATCATCCTCGTCTCTTCTTGTGTGCATCTAGCCAATAATTCATTGAAACTAGGAATCCTGTCATTGTTAAGAATAGTGGTGTTAAACACATCACATGCTCTTATGAGACCTCCAAGAAAAATGAGAGTGAGCTCCCTGTCAGCAACAACTTCTCCAATAGATAGAATATCATTCTTGATTTCTATAATTGTCATGAAGTAGGATTGAATAAACTCTCCTCTATCCATCTTGATGTCCTTTAACTTGTTCTTGAGAAAGAGGATTTGATTTTCATTATTTACTTTTAACATCCCAACCAGCTTATCATACATCTCCTTAGATGTTTCCAAACCATAAATATAAGCAACCAAATTATTTTGAATGGAATCAATGATAATTCTTTTAGCTTTGACCTCACCTTTCTAGTATTTTGTCTTTTCAGCAGCATGTGCATTTGAAGGAGGCTCCACCACTCTTCCCTTTAAATAGTCCATAGCATCATTCTCTTCCAAATTCAAATCCAAAGTCATATTCCATGCATGATTGTCAGATTTATCCTTGATCTTATCCTAGGATTTGAAGTATGATGTAGTCATCATTTAATTTAGACCAATATTCTTGTCCAACAACTCTTTCTTAGTGATTTTTTTCTCTCTCTTACTTGGGCTTTGTCTTCACCTGGGATATGATACCATGTTAATTTTAGTTAACAATGGTATGTTCTATTCTTAGCACAATTACTTCAATGTTCCTTAAGCAACCCGATAGAATTTTCTATTTAGATTTCCAGTATCAATCACATTAACCATTAATCACATTGACAGTAAAAGTAGACAGAACATAAAATAATATGCAGAAGACAAGCCAAGACAAGAGAACACCAGATTTGGTAGATTCCAAGGAAAAAACTCAATGTGGGGAAGCCCTTTGATCAATTCATCTTATTATTATATCAAAAGTTCAGCAGAGAGAGAGAGTACAAAAATCAAATTGACTTGCCCAATTCAAAGTCAAAATAGTCCTGTCAATTTTTGCAGTCAGCTACAGTTAAAATTCTTCCCTAACCAAAAATTCAACACTGGTCAAATAAAAAATAAATCATCCTCAAAAAATCTCGGTCTTACCCAGTCAAACTCAGCTTGATTAGGAGGTCAAAGTCATCCCAAAACAACTCGATCAAAGGAGAGATAAAACTGCTATAATTTTTTGCGGTCAAACTATTATCAACCCTGAATTCAACACTGGTCAAACTACCCAGATTCCCTCAATTTATGTGCCCAGAAATGTGGCCTAAAGAGATAGAAAATATCCTCCAAAAATCACAGTCAAAGATAGTCAACAATCCCTTGGTCAACATTGGTCAAACTTGGTATTTTGTCTAAAATTTTGGTCCTACAATTCAGCTCAGAAAACTCGTCCTTCTTGCCGCACACATGAGAGAGAGAAGTTGCCCAATAGTTGTACGAACCAATGAGATAAGGAGAGAGAAGAATTTGTGAGTGATGATGGTGCCAAATGAGGTGTGAGGTCACTTTTATTTATACAATTCATTGTGGGTGAAGAGACACGTCCATTGGGCTTCTTGAGTCTACATGTTGATGTGGTCAACCTGAACAATTTGCACATGTGTGGGAATAAATTTAAAATCACACTTCTACTTGTCTAAATGAGATGATCTTTATATCAATTTTGGTCCTCTCGAAAACAGGAATTTAATGCAATCATCATCTCCATCGAATGAGTTTTCCCAATGTGGAATTTTGCCCTAGTTGCCAATTTTAATAGAGAGTGAAATGTTTTTATCACATCTTCTTTATACTAGGTTGTAATATATCAAAAATCAATTGAGCGAGAAAAGTGAGAGTGGGATTATTAATGTTTTATAAAACTTTTAATTAAAATTAACCAAACATATATATTCATTTTTGGTTTTTTAATCATACTCCACATTGCTTTTTAATTTAAATAATATTTTTATTTTAAAAGGGACATGTGTCAATGAGAGGTTGAGTATAGAGGAAATTACACATCTCCCTCATTATGAACTGTATAATGCACTAAAATGTGCCTCTCAATGTAATAATGATAGACATTGAATATTATTATTATTAGTATTAGTATTGTTTGTTAGGTAATATCAGTCTTGAAATTACTGGCACATCTAACCTGTGGTTTCAGTAGTTGTGACCCAATGGAATATAAGCCATCAAATCACTCAAGGACCACCCCCAACTTGGGCCACACTAGCCCTTAGCATGATTAGATTTTTTCCCACAGAGTTTTGATTCTCAAACCGATGACCTTTTCACCACAAAGTGTCTTAAAAGAGTGCCCTGTCGCCATGTATTCTACACCTTGTGGACTATTATTATTATTATTATTATTTTATTAATTAAAATAAACCACAAATATAACTATACAACAAGAAAACACATTCATTAGTAAATTATTATTAACAATATTATATTTATTAATACTTATTAGTCCTTGTCGTCTATGGCATGGACTATTAGTAATCGAATTTTAGCATTGGCAATAGCCATCGCTCAAATTAACCTATAGTTTTAAGTTGTATTTCATAAAAGAGTGTTGTTCAACCAATAAAATAAATGCAATGATTTTCCTAACCAATAGTATTTTTGCTCATCATATTTGGCCTCTTCCCGAGGCAACGCTCTATATTATTCATATGATTTCTTAGTTTAAATGATTTAAATCATTGTTTTTAGTGACAAAAAGTAATGCTATCGTTACTTCATTAGTATTAAATCTAGGTTTGGTTTGCTTGGTTTCATAATATATATCTTCACCTTCACTTATCATTTACGCCACACCACATGGTTATTTGCATGTGCTCTACAAAGTTTGACCACCTGTCACTACCTTTGCGTCTGTGTCACTACCATTGCATAAAAATACAACATCTAATACTTGTGAACATTTTGTTCAACAATACATGAATAAACCTGTCTTCAGAGTCCTGTGCACCCTATAATAGCTCCAGAATTGTGCCTCTATTTATGATTCTCTTTTCCCATGGAGAACAAAGTTATTCTCACCCTTTCACAGCAATGATTTCATAAGCTTCCAGAACACTTTCAAAGAACGTGCATCAATCAAAGCCTTGTCCTAAATTAATATATTTAGCTTAGGTATGGCTCCGTTGTTGGATAGCAAACAAAACCCTACCAGTGGAGAGAGAACAAGCTTCAATAAACTTGATAAGAGAAGAACAACCAGAGACATTTTTCCAAGGAAAGTTCAAATTATTGTTTATGTAATGCCTCCTATTTTGTACATAATATGAATAACAATATTTAGAATCTAATTTTAAATTTTTTTGAAGAGAAAACCCCATAGAAACATAACAATTTCACATTTTCTTCTCGTGATTAGAATACATTTTCTATAGCTTTATGTATCTTTCATCCATCCTCTTTGAAATCCCACTCATAATCATATACCTATATTCTCATATTCCATACCTATATTGGCATGAACTACAATATTAATCCCATAAATTAGGAAGAAAAACAGAAACCATTAGATAGAGAGACATATAGTTTAAAAGTAACAATATTTGCAATACATTGTATTGCATTCTCCTAACAAGGAATTACTTGTTATGTTGAATCTAAAATAAGTAATAAATACATATTGAGGCAACAAGGATGCAAGAAACCCTAAAAGTTGTAGCCTTTTTCTATTGACTACATTTGCAGAGAGGATCTTGTCAATACAAGATATTGTTAAACCTATTCCCCTATATATGGATTGTTATTCCTACAACATATCATGAACGGATATGTGAAGCACTAGACCAAAGCTTAATGTACATAACTATAAATACTAAAAATTCAAGATCCATTGTGGTGGAATGTTCTAGTTTAATTACTTCAACACAAGCTACAATAATAAAATAATTATTATCTCTATATCTATCAGATTTTAGTATTGGAAGCACTAGGAATCTGTAAGCCCTTGCATTTACTATTTACCAAAATTGACTTTAAAATTTCAGTTGTATACTCTAATTGAAATTTTCATTAACATAACCAGGTTTGGCAATCTGCAAGCCATTGAATCCTTGAATGTCCCCTTCTTGGAACCTACTTACCAGAGCCACCTGTTCAGATTCAAAGTCATCCTCTTGAATATGTTTCACCCTATTGGCATTCTATGTAAACAGTTAAAGAAAATGGGGCGTACATTTTAGAGGTAGGACTGATGAAGCTTCTGATATACTATATTTTGACACACACCCTACCAAAATCCTAAGCCATGGTTGCAAAGGAAGATTTCTTTGAATCATGCCCTATTTGACATGGAATTGAATTTGTTTCACCATAAGAATTGAATTTTTTTCGACATAAGAATAATTTGTGGATGCAGGGAAATCAACTTCTGATCCCAAATCATTTAGTGCATCAATTGTAGGTGTGTAGCCTTTAACATTGTGGACTCTACAACCTTTGACCCTGTCATAGAGATAAAGTGAGAAAGACTTATTCGGGACCAGTTAGCATAGTTCTCTTATCTATTTGTAGATAGGAGTACAGTGCTTCCAATTTGAATGAATTTCTGTTGATTTAAATGGGACCAATTCCCATGTTTTGTTTCATGCAAAATCATTCAAATTGTACTTCATAGCCACCTTCCATTCCTTTCCTTGAGCCCACCAGTAGGTAGAGGGGTTTGTCCCTACCTTAATCTAATAGGTATGTGATTATCTCATGGTATCTATTCTTGAGTAATACTCCTAATGGACATTGATCGGGGTCCAATCAATCTTCATCATTATCTAGTGATCCCATCATTTGGCTAGTGAGTCGGTATGTCCCATTCCCTCCCACTGAGATGCCTCTCGTCCCGTCCCCTCCCCTCGATAGTAACCTCTCTCATACTATGTAATACCAGAAGGGTATAAAGCCATATTTTCTGTAATCTAATCTTGGCAATCATCTATCTAAGTTCATGAGAAAAAAGAGATGTACAGGTTCGACCCCTGGAGGGTACAAACATCCTAATGGGCTTGGTCCCGGGAGGGCACAACCGTAATGTTTGGTTCAAAATCCTACCTAAGAAGACATAATCTCCTCTCCTCATGGCTCGACCTCCAGAGAACATGAGAAACAAGCATGAAATATGGTTTAGGTGAGCTTACATCACAGAGCACATAGCATGTGGGGTTCATGGGCCCACATGAGGTCCAGATGCAGGAAATTTATATGCATATATATCTATTTTCTAATTGTCACATTATTTCATTTAATATTTTTTTATATAACCTTTAATTATTTGCTCTTTCTTTTTATTTCATTCATGCCTTCCATCCTGCATTCATTTATTGGCCGTACCAGGCCAGGGTATCTGACCTATGTTACGCCTAATCATCCCAAATTGTCATTTTTAGTGCTGTTTGCCAAGGGGAAAACTTATTCCTCGAGTCCTGTCTGGATCCTCTCCTTCACCCGCCTATCACTCATTATTCCTCTTGTGCGGGAGGCCTTGATGGTGCGGGATTCATTTATGGTGGATGGTGCGAGATTGCCTAATAGATATCATATATGTAGATGAGGTTCATTCCATATGCTTATTGTAGTTTTCATTGCCTACTAACACATCAATGTCTTGGCAGGATACTCATTCCATGGCAACAGTAAATGGAACCAACTACATTCCAACTATACAAACCTATGATTTGTTGTTTTTTCTTGGAAATAACCCACAACAGAAATCTCAATATGTCGATAGTTTGTCATCCACCTTAACAAGGGTAATATGGATGGTGCTATCAGGCAAGAGGTCGTTCAAACCCTATTTTAATTCCTTAAGCACAAAGCATTTTTTTTCAAAGGAAGGAGGTAATCGAATTCAATGTGCTATAAAAAGCATTACAAGTCCACCAGAATCGAAGGAAAACCTGAAAAATGATTGGTTTAATTCTGTGGAGAAATCAAACAAGTTTGAGGCTTCTGCAGTTGTGTAATTTGAATTATTAAGCTACACATTTTTTAGCCGTGAATTAAAAACTCTTATAGATATTTGATATATTTTGTTGTGATAGAAACTAACATATGATTATTTGTATCTATAAGTGAGTACATTTTCCTAGTAAATGGATGAATATGCTTGTAGTTTACAGTGTGTTCATATTGAGTAAGGACTGAGTTTCATATTTATGAATCTTCACCTATTTTACTCAGCTTCTTCATAATGCAACATAATGAATTAAAATGTCATTTTTTCTGCCTCTATTGCACTCACTTTTCAGAGTGGTCAGAAGGGCACATTTTCAATGATGGTGGTGAAGGGCACATTTCTAGTGGTGTTTGGTCATGGTATACGCTAGTTAGCTTCTCTTTTAAATCTTAGTTTTGAGTCTGCCTCAACGAAGGCTCAATGTAATGTGATTTGTTTCCTCTGTAACTATGAAGATAACATTGTTTTTCAAATATCTAAATTCGATGTGATTTGTTTCCTCTGCAACTATGCATAGTATTTTTGTCCAGATATCTAAATTCAATCATACCTATTATGGAAATGATGTTTGCAGATGTTAGAACAATTCAATCAAGAATTCAACATATCATGGAAAAACTCATCTGGGCTATTTAAGGTTATGTTTGAATTCACAAGGTCATGGTAGAAAGATGCATCCACTAACATCTTTCATTTGATGGATGGTGTTATCTCAAAATCAAGCCCTGGAAGGCTGCAGACCAGGAAGACTTCAAGTAACTGTTTCAAACCAATCTTTTGACTAAGGCTTAGCCTCCTTAGCCTGAGAGGGCTCTCTCAAAGGGTTATTGATTTTGACTATTAATAAGATGGCTAACTCTTGTGGAATAACATTAACAAATATGAAGGCTGGACAAACATTAAACTAATTTCCATTGGGCCTATGGAGTCAATCATACTTCAGTAAATAATGAGACTGCCTTTACATAGAAGTCAGGGCATTTAGCATTTAGATGTTCAGAACACAAATCATATAAAACCACAGTTCATACATGCATATAGGAAGTCAGAGCATGATCAATGAATTCTGAGTGATTACACATATATGCAACTGTAAAAGACATTAAGGAAAGAATAAAACACACATTCTAAACATGGAAATCCCTCATGAATCCTGAGAAGAAAAACAGCCAACTGATATTACTGAATTCTGTCTTTACATAAGCCAAAACAGTACTCTGTTTTATAAAATATCCAACTCTCATTACATTGTTGTTTCAGCTATATATAGAATCCTTATTCTAACTAATTCGAACTTCCTCCTCCAGCATGAGGGGAATTCGATAACTGCCTCTAATGACACCTATCAGCTATTTAACTAACTATTAAATACAATAAAGCGCTCACTGGAGTTTTAAAGAGTTCTAAATTAACTATGACTCTAATTCTATCTTCCATGCATAATGACTTCTTCTTGTTCTTTGACACCTGGTCCCCTTTTTGATGTGGCTGAGCTGGATTTTTAATACTCCATATCGACCTTGAACGCTAAATCCTTTAACTGCTCAGTAGTGTTGGGAGATGTTCCTTGCTTCTCGGTGCCAGTTTTCCTCAAATTTCTCAAATGTACAGCAGCATGTCTTTAGCTTTTAATAACCCAAAATATGGAACACTGCCACGTTCCTGATGTGTTGGAGGCTGCATCGATGGATATGGGTGCAAGCAAAAGTTCTTTGTATGCAACTCATTTAATACCCTTTGAACGGTGATAAAGTGGCTTTATAACAGAAATTTAACTTGGGTTAAAATATTCCACCCTTTTTAAGGTACACCTGTCTTGATCTGAATGGCTATTGTAGTTCCATCTGATATCTTGTATATCCTTTAGGTGTCTCCCTTTCAAAATTCCCGCTCATAATACCAAACTGCCTGTCTGCGTTAAAATCATCACCTACAGCAGTTTCGTAGCGCGCTACGAAACTGCTGTATTATTTGAAACAGCTTGCCTTTGACCCGAGACCTTTATCACCGAAACATTTGATTGCCAAAAACTTCCTCCGAGTTTTCATATGTATAGCAGGGATTTACATGTCTTTCAAAAACAATAAGACTAAGCAGATTTGACAAAAATTTGGAACAAAACCTCTCTTAAAGAGAAAATTCATTTAGTAGATAATTGGTACAGCTGTACCTTCAGGTCTTCAATCTTCTTCTTCAGAGCTCTATTCTCAGCTCTTAATTGCATATTTATTTTTCTAATGAACTGGGCCTCTTTGATGGCTGGTACTGTCCAAGTGTGAAATTGTGCATGGCCATCAACTATTGAATTCAACTGATTTTGAAAGGTTTCAGTCCCTTTCCACAGAGCTTTACGATAATTTGTATACACATCTGCATGTTTTCTAACTGCTTGCTTCAATTTGGCAATCTCATATTTGGCTGCTTCTAATTGGTTCTTTATGACTGCTATATTATCTTCTTGAGATGTGATGATTGTTCTGCTTGCATTATTTTGCCTAACTTTCTCGATTGCCTCTATTTTTTACAGCGCTTCTTTTACTTGCTTCCTTGTAATAGGTCTTCTAGGTTTTAAAATGAATTCTTCACCTGGTTCATCGAACTTGAGCTTTTTTTAGGCTTTAGACTTCTTGGCAGTTTCTGGTGATGACTCTGTCAAATCAATATGGACTGGTTCAAACTGCTCGAATTCAATGGCCTGTAATAAATCATTCAAGCTTGCCTTGGATGTTGGGCTCTCTTCAACAGTTATGGCTTTACCCTTTTCCTTATTTATTTGACCTCTTGTCCTTACCCTTGAGACTGCTTCAGATCTGCTTGTTTCAGGTGCAGTCTTCTTATCCTGAGTTTTTTCCTTTGTTGATTTCTGAGGTTGTTCTTGAATGATTGGTGGCTTCACTGGTTTTCTTGGCTGTGACTTGTTTTGCTTTTTGGCTCTTGCTTCTTTTTGAAGTTCAGCTATTGTGAGTTCTCTGACTGGTTGTGGAGTAAGGCCAGTCTTGCTTTGGAATCCAGCCATGAAAATAAACGAATTCCAGTCTCTGCCTATCTTTTGGAGGCCATCTAAAACTAACAACTTAATCAAACTATGATGAAATAAAGAGGTTTCACAGTCCTCTTTCCTTAACTGCACCTTGTCACACATCTTACTCAAACTGCGAAATAGGTAAAAAGGAATGTCTATGGAAACTTTCCCAGTGAAATGTAAAAGCAATTTGAAATGGTAAGAATAGACCTTATTGTACCTTCCTTCATAGGTCAAGTATTTTTGAATGCAGGTGAGAAGAAGAGCATAATGTTCCTTGACATAATTTCTGGGCACTGCTTTTGTTAAGTCTTCATTTACATATGCCTCCTTTAAAAATTCTTTACAAGGGTTCATATCAAACTTAAAATTTTTAAACCATTCTTCCCGTCCTCTTGGGATCTCTGTCACAGCAGCTATGGCTTCTGGAGAAACTTGGACTTCTAACATAGCTATCTTTGAATTTAAACCAGTGAAGTTTAGTGCAAATTCTTTGGTTACCTGCGCATGTCCTCCTTGTAGCTTCTTGCAAAAGTTCCAGCAGCCGGCATCTTTGAACGCTTTCTTCACGCCTTCATCCCTCAACGCTATATCCAAGCCCTCAGGTTCAGTCCTCTGGCATTTACCGGATCTGTGCTCTTTTCTCTCCATTTTCCTTTCAAAATCTTCACACACACAGAGTCTAACAGCTTCAGTTTCAATGGTAATTCAGTTCTTTTTAATTCAGCCTCGCTTGTAATCAGGCTCGCTTGAAATTCAAATTTTTTATTGAAACACTTCCATACATAATCAAACAGACAGGTCACTCATGCAGCATTTACGACTATCATAAAGGTCTATGCACAGTAGAATCTATTGGGAATGATATTTCTGTGCATATCAATAGATCTATTAGTGGGGTAGTGGCAAATGAGCGCTCAAACGTGATAGGAGAGGCACATAAACTGACATGAGTGGACATAACTGATGACTCAGCTACGGACTTGACATTTCGGGAAGGGTTCGCTGCGAAATGCACGAATCCACGATTTCGCAGCGCTGTTAGTTTTAAATTCTAATGATGCGCTGCGAAACGGCCTAATCATAACGCGCTGCGAAATTACTAAACCATGATTGCGCTGCGAAACTGGCCAATAGGATTACGCTGCGAAATCCCTAAAAGACTCGGTGACTCGGATGAGACAAGACATGACTATGGAACAATGATGGTGGAGGAGAACCAATAGGATTCGATTATAGTTTAAATCAAAAACTTTAAAACTCCAAATCCTAAGTAAGACATATAAAACGAAATCAACTTGACACAGACCTTTGTAATTGGACTAGGACAAACAACTATATGAATAAAAAAAAAAATTTAGTTCTAAGTGATAACAGTGGCTCCACTTGGGATAGTGTGCTCCTGTAGTACACTAAGAACTCGTAGGTCCAGTGCTTTGTTCAATTTCTGAAAACATAAACGGAGTTGACAAGCATTCCTTTCTAGCTTTGTGGGCCTTCACCTCGGGCTTAAGCTTCCTGTTCAGCTTGTCATTTATTTTTAACAAGAAAGACTAACAAAACGGTTATATACAATGTTTGTGAGACACTTGGCCGAGATTCAATCAATTGTAATGCTTTAGGAACCTGCCATTAACAGGTCCTCCAGCATATGGTGTTCCATCAATCTCCTGCAAAATGTAGGTGTTATTCCCATGGAAAGCAGAAATTTGATATGGCCCTTTCCACAAATTTTCGAATTTACCATGTTTACCTTTCTCTTCAATTCTAGCTTCCCATTTCAGGACTTTATCATGAATCTGGAATGTAACCTCTTTGATCTTCTTGTCAAATGCTCTTTTGATCCTATTCTGGCTTTGTTGATGACTGTCAAACACCTCATTTCTTTTCTCGTGCAAAGCTATCAACTGATTAATCCTGCGTTGTACAGCATTTGGTTCCTCTTCTAATCCTTGAATCAGCTTCATTACTGGTACTCCGAGAGATGTTGGAAATATAGCCTCTGCCCCATACACAAGCTCATATGGTGATGTTCCAATGGACCTTTTTGTGCAAATCTGGTCAGCCCACAAGGCATATTTCAGTTTCAAATGCCAAGCCTTTTTATTTTCTTGCAGCAGCTTCTTAATGATTCTCACAAGACTCTTGTTTGAGCTTTCAGCTAAACCATTTCCCTGTGGATAATAAGCAGTGGAATGTCCAAGGGAAATGTGATACTGATGACAAAAATTAATCATTCTTTTGGACTTGAAAGCCTGAGCATTATCTGTAATGATCTTGATTGGGCAACCAAACCTTGATAATATGTTATTTTCTAAGAAAGAAATAATCACAGAATCGTTTGCTTGCCTTGTGGGTATTGCCTCTATCCATTTTGTAAAGTAATCGGTGGCTGTGAGAATCTAGCGATGTTGTCCTGATGAAGGAGGATGGATTTCCCCTATAAAATCTAACCCCCACTGCTGGAAAGGTGCTTCAACATAAATGGGAACCAAGGGCATTGGCATGAGCTTTCTCTTTCCCTCAAACAGTTGACATTCATGGCATGTGGCTATCTTTTTATAGATATCTCTAAACATAGTCGGCCAAAAATAGCCAGCTCTCAAAACCTTGTTTGCAGTGGCTTTCCAATAGTGATGTCCTCCGCAATCCCCTTTATGAAACTCATCAATTACTTTATCAGCTTCTTCTTCAATGAGACAGTTTAATAATATTCCTCCTGCATCCTTCCAAAACAGATTTTGGTCATACACAAAATATCTGAGAGATTTCAACTTGGTAAACCGAGCTTTGGATTTTGAAAGGTTATCAGGAGCTCTATTATGCTGCAAAACAAACGCTATATCCTTATACCATTCTGAGATCAAGAACTTTTCATTTATTTGGACTAACTCTTCTTCATTTTCAGAAATTTCTGAGATTTCTGTGCTTAAATTAATATCAATACAGTCCAGATTTGACTGAGTCAACAATTTGGCTAGGCCTTGACCCTTTATCAACTTGGTGGGTTTGATCTCAATGTCATACTCCAACAGTTTTGCTATCCACTTTCCCCTTTTTCCATCTGGATCAGCTTGTGTAAGAATGTCTTTTATAACAGCATTTGGCACGTATGCAACAATGTGAGAGTGCAAAACATAAATCCTGAAATCCTTAATTGCTTTCACCAATGCATAGGCTTGTTTCTCTAAGATATTATATTTCAATTCAGCATTAGCCAATGTCTTGCTAAAGAAAGAAATGGGCTGTTCAGTACCTTGACTTCCTTTTTGCAATAAAACTCCAGCAATTGTGTCTTCAGAAGCAAATGTGAAGATCAGAAACTCCTTGGTAAAATCCGGGCTTATGAGGACTGGTGCTTGAGTAAGTGCTTTCTTGATCTCTTCAAATGATTTCTTTGCTTCGGCTGTCCATTTAAAATCTGCTCCTTTCTTTAACATCTTTGTTATGTTCTTAACCACTTCAGCAAAGTTAGGAATGAATCTTCTAACAAAGTTAACTTTCCCAAGAAAGGATTGAATCTCCTTCTTACTTCTTGGTAAATCTAACTTTTGAATTGCACTAACTCTATTAGGATCAATCCTAATTCCCTCTTCAGAAATAATATGTCCAAGCAATTTTCCAGAAGTTAAAGCAAAAATACTTTTGGTTGGGTTTAGAGAAATACCAAACCTCCTACATTTCAGTAGGACCTTTTCAAGGTGCTTTAAGTGGTCTTCTTCCTTCTTTGAAAAAACTGTGATATCATCAAGATAAACCACCACTGATTTGTCCTTCTCTTCAGCAAAAGCAATATCCATTGCTCTCTGGAAAGTTGTTCCTGCATTCATGAGGCCAAATGGCATTTTTGCATACATGAATGTTCCCCATGGTGTAGTAAAAGTTGTCTTCTCCTGATCATCTGGGTGAACAAGAATCTGATTGTACCCTGAGAAGCCATCAAGCATAGACATCCTTTGTGAACCAACAATGTTTTGCAGAATGAAATCCATTTTGGGGAGAGGGTAATTATCTTTCAATGAAGCTTTGTTTAAGTTCCTGAAGTCTATACAAATTCTGATCTCCCCATTCTTTTTCCTGACTGGTACCAAGTTAGCAAGCCAATTTGAGAATCTGATTGGAACAATAATTTTGGCATCAAAAAGCTTTTTCACTTCTTTTTCAATCAGTGGCATTAGAAGAGGATTAATCCTTCTTAGCTTCTGCTTAAAAGGCTTCTCATTTTGCTTAATAGGGATAGTATGTTGTATGATTGAAGAATCATACTGTTTCAAATCAGCATAGCTCCATGCAAAAACATCAATGAATCTTTTCATCATTTCAACATATTTGGTCTTCATATCAGCTGAAAGGAACTTTGAAATCTTGACTATTTTAGGCACAACTGAGTCACCTAAATTACAGTTTTCCACTTCCTCCTCATTAGCTTGCAATCTTGGTGCTTTGAACACATCATTTTGATCAAATAATTTTTCCAAAGGAATGAGGCCTTTAGGGATTAAATTATTTTGTAGCTGTAAGACTTCAGAACTTTCTTTTGACTCTATTAACATGTTCTGCTGATCTATCTGATTGTGCTCAAACTCTTCTTTTAATTCAATGAAATTTCTTACATGCTGATCATCCTCAAAAACTTGCCAATTTATGATATTATCTGGTATGACTGGTCTATGGCGAACCTCCACTTCATAACCATCAGAAGAGTGCTTAGGAATGATAAATAGGCTGGCTGAAACAGCAAGAGAGTCTGCAATAGAGTTTTGGTCTCTAGTTTTGAGGCTAAAAGAGTAGGTTTGAAATTTTTCTAACATCTCCAACACTAAATTTCTGTATGCTCTCATTCTTGCATCCTTGGTTTGATATGAACCTTCTATTTGTTTAATTACCAATTCAGAATCTCCACAAACAGCAATATTTTTGGCTTTCAACTTTATCAAGGCTTCCAAACCTAAAACTAGAGATTCGTACTCAGCCATATTGTTGGTACAATCAAAGTTTAATTTGTATGAGAGAAACTTACTTTCTTCAGTTGGACTAGTGATCCAAATGCCAGCTCCTGCCCCTTCTTTTCCTGCTGATCCATCAAAGTACAATGACCAACAGCCCATGATGTCCTTTTCATCTCCTTGCTGTCCTTCTTGACTCTGATTTTCTGCAGGTTTATCTTCTAATTCTTTCCCAACTGATTCATTGAAAAGGATAGCTGAACCAAGACCAGTATCACATGAGTAAATAGGAAAATTCTGAGGCTTTTCTTTGCTGCTCACCATGTAGGCCATCCTTGTTTCGCGGTACAACCTCCTTTGTTCACCAAACACTGGAATGGTAGCATATGTAAGATCCATCTGCATTGTGCCCTTGATTTTTGCTGCCCATGACCTTGAAAGAAGCATTCCAAACTTCGGTGGAATATCTGCAACAACAATGTCCATAACAGTTGTTTTTGCTGGAATTTGTGTAAGCCCCACAACAACATCTTTTATCAAACCAATACAATGGACTCTCTTTGAATCAAAGGAAAATAAATCCTTATATGGCCTAGTAACCTCTAACCCCAGTCTTTCCATGATTACCTTAGGCATGAGATTATGTGATGCCCCCGAATCTAACATAGCATTATGTAGAGTCATGTCATGAATAGTAATGCTTATGTAGAAAGGAGGAAATTCTTCATTTTGTTCATCCTCAAGTCTTGGACCCAAACAGATAATAGGATTATCTTCTTGCACATTTAGGATATCAGCCACTCCTGGTTGTGAATTAAGCATTTCAACAATTTTACTTCTGTATTTGTCTACCTTGAGAATCTCATTAAAAGGGACTGATATTTTAATTTTGGCAATCTCATTCTCAATATTAAAAACAGAAGTAGTCTTGTCAATTTCTTTGGGAGGAGAAGGAATTTGAATGTCCCTTTTGTCAAGAGGAGGATCATCTTTACTTTCAACTACCTTTGCTTTTTCCTTTTTATCATCAGTTGTCCTTGAGGTATTCTTCTTGAACTGTGCTTTGTTTGCTGTAATAGGAACATCTCTATTCCTAAGATTATACTGCTTTTGCATCTCAAAAATAGCATGTTGATAGCCCTTTAAAAAATCTGAAGGCTCCTCTTCTGACTTTATCATGCTGGACTCATCATGTTCCTCCTTGGTCAAGAAAATTCCTGACCTTTCTTCATCAAAACAATGAATTGATTCCTCAGGGACTTCGGGTTCATCCTCTTCATCTACCAAATTTTGCTGGAAAGGAGGTCTCACTGGAGGATCCGCTTGCTGATTTCGGTTGTCTCTTGGCCTTTGCTGATTTTGAGGTCTTCTGAACTGAGGGTTCCTAAACTGAGGTTCTTGCTGTGCTGGAGGGGCAGAAGCATTCCCAAGAGCTAATCTATCCATCAATTTCTCCATGGTTTTCATCATTGTTTCAAACTTATCTTCTTGAGCAGATGTAGAAGGCTTCTCTTCCTCCTTTAACTTAGATTTTGCCATCTTTGATTTCTTAGCAGCAAGCATATTCACCTCTACCTTAATTGCATCATTTTTCATGTCAGCAAGAGAGGCAGACTCCCTTTCTCTGAGTAAAAGAGAAAAATCTGAATCAAATGATTCAGCATATCTCAATTGTGCCAAAGCTCCAGGAGGTTTCAAATGAGCTGGAATAGAATTATATACTTTGTTAAACCTCTTAGAAAAATTTTGAACAGTTTCCTCCGGGGCTCTCCTAAGATTGTTATATTCAGTAAGGGCTTGAACGGGGTTGGTTCTGTTTCCCCATTTCCTTAGAAAGCTGTCTTCAAACTCTACCCAACTATGAATACTTCCAGCTCTAAGGGCTTTAAACCATTTTCTGACTTCCCCAATGAAAGTTTGAGCAAACAACCTTAGTTTTACATCTTCATCATCCACTTCTTCCCTATCAACAAAATCATTGAACCTATCCACATGTTCCTCTGCTGTAATGTCTTCATCACCTCCCCATGTTGGAATCCTATCAGCATATTTTTTAGGAAGATCATGTAAAACAGCAGGAAGAGCCAGGGGAGCATACCTAGCAGGTATAGCCATAATGAAAGGAGGAGCAGTGACAACAGGTATTGTATGACCAGTGGAAGCAGAACTGGTGTGAGATAGTGTCTGAGGACTATTTGGACTAGCAGAGGCAGAAGATAAAGTGTTGGTACGAAAAGGGCTGTTTGGACTTTGTAAACCACTGACAAAAGAACTCCAATTTGGGAGAGGTAAACCAGTTTTAGATTTGAGCAAAACTTCAAAAGGATCAAGTTCCTTGAGCTGATTTAAGTCCTCTTCCTCTAATAGCAATTCCGAAGTAACAACCTCCCAAAACTCTTCCTTATCTTTTTGTGACACTAAAGATGAAGTATCAATGCCTCTTTTTTGTAAATCTAAAATAATTCCAATAAGCTCTTCTTCGTTTTCAGACCTCAACAATACCTCTTGAATTTTTTCATCAACAATTTTATCTTCAGGACTTCTAGAGAATTCAGGAAACAAAGATTTTGAAATGGTTGAAGTACCTGGTATATCAGAAAATCTTTGCTTGCTCCTTGAGATAATGTTGGGATTATCCACAGGACTAGGTGGGTTTGGGTCAGGATTACTCCTTGTATATCTTCCTCTCGAAGCCACCTTTTAAACTTTAAGATTGAATGGAGTCACCAAGGTAGAATGCAACCTCGAAAACCTTCTGAGCTCCTGCTACCTTCAGAAGTTCAGCTTCATAATTTCGGGAATGAGTAATCTTCAGACTCCCGGCAGACGCACCAAAATGTTATCTCAAAATCAAGCCCTGGAAGGCTGCAGACCAGGAAGACTTCAAGTAACTGTTTCAAACCAATCTTTTGACTAAGGCTTAGCCTCCTTAGCCTGAGAGGGCTCTCTCAAAGGGTTATTGATTTTGACTATTAATAAGATGGCTAACTCTTGTGGAATAACATTAACAAATATGAAGGCTGGACAAACATTAAACTAATTTCCATTGGGCCTATGGAGTCAATCATACTTCAGTAAATAATGAGACTGCCTTTACATAGAAGTCAGGGCATTTAGCATTTAGATGTTCAGAACACAAATCATATAAAACCACAGTTCATACATGCATACAGGAAGTCAGAGCATGATCAATAAATTCTGAGTGATTACACATATATGCAACTGTAAAAGACATTAAGGAAAGAATAAAACACACATTCTAAACATGGAAATCCCTCATGAATCCTGAGAAGAAAAACAACCAACTGATATTACTGAATTCTGTCTTTACATAAGCCAAAACAGTACTCTGTTTTATAAAATATCCAACCCTCATTACATTGCTGTTTCAGCTATATATAGAATCCTTATTCTAACTAATTCGAACTTCCTCCTCCAGCATGAGGGGAATTCGATAACTGCCTCTAATGACACCTATCAGCTATTTAACTAACTATTAAATACAATAAAGCGCTGACTGGAGTTTTAAAGAGTTCTAAATTAACTATGACTCTAACTCTATCTTCCATGCATAATGACTTCTTCTTGTTCTTTGACACCTGGTCCCCTTTTTGATGTGGCTGAGCTGGATTTTTAATACTCCATATCGACCTTGAACGCTAAATCCTTTCACTGCTCAGTAGTGTTGGGAGATGTTCCTTGCTTCTCGGAGCCAGTTTTCCTCAAATTTCTCAAATGTACAGCAGCATGTCTTTAGCTTTTAATAACCCAAAATATGGAACACTGCCACGTTCCTGATGTGTTGGAGGCCGCATCGATGGATATGGGTGCAAGCAAAAGTTCTTTGTATGCAACTCATTTAATACCCTTTGAACGGTGATAAAGTGGCTTTATAACAGAAATTTAACTTGGGTTAAAATATTCCACCCTTTTTAAGGTACACCTGTCTTGATCTGAATGGCTATTGTAGTTCCATCTGATATCTTGTATATCCTTTAGGTGTCTCCCTTTCAAAATTCCCGCTCATAATACCAAACTGCCTGTCTGCGTTAAAATCATCACCTACAGCAGTTTCGTAGCGCGCTACGAAACTGCTGTATTATTTGAAACAGCTTGCCTTTGACCCGAGACCTTTATCACCGAAACATTTGATTGCCAAAAACTTCCTCCGAGTTTTCATATGTATAGCAGGGATTTACATGTCTTTCAAAAACAATAAGACTAAGCAGATTTGACAAAAATTTGGAACAAAACCTCTCTTAAAGAGAAAATTCATTTAGTAGATAATTGGTACAGTTGTACCTTCAAGTCTTCAATCTTCTTCTTCAGAGCTCTATTCTCAGCTCTTAATTGCATATTTATTTTTCTAATGAACTGGGCCTCTTTGATGGCTGGTACTGTCCATGTGTGAAATTGTGCATGGCCATCAACTACTGAATTCAACTGATTTTGAAAGGTTTCAGTCCCTTTCCACAGAGCTTTACGATAATTTGTATACACATCTGCATGTTTTCTAACTGCTTGCTTCAATTTGGCAATCTCATATTTGGCTGCTTCTAATTGGCTCTTTATGACTGCTATATTATCTTCTTGAGATGTGATGATTGTTCTGCTTGCATTATTTTGCCTAACTTTCTCGATTGCCTCTATTTTTGACAGCGCTTCTTTTACTTGCTTCCTTGTAATAGGTCTTCTGGGTTTTAAAATGAATTCTTCACCTGGCTCATCGAACTTGAGCTTTTTTGAGGCTTTAGACTTCTTGGCAGTTTCTGGTGATGACTCTGTCAAATCAATATGGACTGGTTCAAACTGCTCGAATTCAATGGCCTGTAATAAATCATTCAAGCTTGCCTTGGATGTTGGGCTCTCTTCAACAGCTATGGCTTTACCCTTTTCCTTATTTATTTGACCTCTTGTCCTTACCCTTGAGACTGCTTTAGATCTGCTTGTTTCAGGTGCAGTCTTCTTATCCTGAGTTTTTTCCTTTGTTGATTTCTGAGGTTGTTCTTGAATGATTGGTGGCTTCACTGGTTTTCTTGGCTGTGACTTGTTTTGCTTTTTGGCTCTTGCTTCTTTTTGAAGTTCAGCTATTGTGAGTTCTCTGACTGGTTGTGGAGTAAGGCCAGTCTTGCTTTGGAATCCAGCCATGAAAATAAACGAATTCCAGTCTCTGCCTATCTTTTGGAGGCCATCTAAAACTAACAACTTAATCAAACCATGATGAAATAAAGAGGTTTCTCAGTCCTCTTTCCTTAACTGCACCTTGTCACACATCTTACTCAAACTGCGAAATAGGTAAAAAGGAATGTCTATGGAAACTTTCCCAGTGAAATGTAAAAGCAATTTGAAATGGTAAGAATAGACCTTATTGTACCTTCCTTCACAGGTCAAGTATTTTTGAATGCAGGTGAGAAGAAGAGCATAATGTTCCTTGACATAATTTCTGGGCACTGCTTTTGTTAAGTCTTCATTTACATATGCCTCCTTTAAAAATTCTTTACAAGGGTTCATATCAAACTTAAAATTTTTAAACCATTCTTCCCGTCCTCTTGGGATCTCTGTCACAGCAGCTATGGCTTCTGGAGAAACTTGGACTTCTAACATAGCTATCTTTGAATTTAAACCAGTGAAGTTTAGCGCAAATTCTTTGGTTACCTGCGCATGTCCTCCTTGTAGCTTCTTGCAAAAGTTCCAGCAGCCGGCATCTTTGAACGCTTTCTTCACGCCTTCATCCCTCAACGCTATATCCAAGCCCTCAGGTTCAGTCCTCTGGCATTTACCGGATCTGTGCTCTTTTCTCTCCATTTTCCTTTCAAAATCTTCACACACACAGAGTCTAACAGCTTCAGTTTCAATGGTAATTCAGTTCTTTTTAATTCAGCTTCGCTTGTAATCAGGCTCGCTTGAAATTCAAATTTTTTATTGAAACACTTCCATACATAATCAAACAGACAGGTCACTCATGCAGCATTTACGACTATCATAAAGGTCTATGCACGGTAGAATCTATTGGGAATGATATTTCTGTGCATATCAACAGATCTATTAGTGGGGTAGTGGCAAATGAGCGCTCAAACGTGATAGGAGAGGCACATAAACTGACATGAGTGGACACAACTGATGACTCAGCTACGGACTTGACATTTCGGGAAGGGTTCGCTACGAAATGCACGAATCCACGATTTCGCAGCGCTGTTAGTTTTAAATTCTAATGATGCGCTGCGAAACGGCCTAATCATAACGCGCTGCGAAATTACTAAACCATGATTGCGCTGCGAAACTGGCCAATAGGATTACGCTGCGAAATCCCTAAAAGACTCGGTGACTCGGATGAGACAAGACATGACTATGGAACAATGATGGTGGAGGAGAACCAATAGGATTCGAGTATAGTTTAAATCAAAAACTTTAAAACTCCAAATCCTAAGTAAGACATATAAAATGAAATCAACTTGACACAGACCTTTGTAATTGGACTAGGACAAACAACTATATGCATAAAAAAAAAAATTTAGTTCTAAGTGATAACAGATGGTTTATAAGCCTTTACAATATAGTGATTGTAAGATCGCATATAGTACTAAGTGATGTAGTCACGATGTAGTGAAACAAGAGGTTCCAAATTAAAGATGGCTGACTTTGATTTGTGCAACCATGTTAGCATAGGACTTTAAATGTACGCTTAACCAAATGGAACCTTAAATTTAAAGCCACTTCTTATACATAGCTTATGCATTTTAGGCTAGGATTTTTTTTTAGCTAAACATAAGTTTTTTCCTTTGCAAAGGAATCCTTTAGGCATGCAATCGTTTAGAATTCATTTTGTGATGATTTCCAATGCCTCTCATTTGGGTCAAAGAGTGCTATGAATTATCTTATTTGTGTCTCAGAGTGGACCTATTTGCATGGAGGGGAATGCATAGTGCCACCCCAAAAATTCATTGCATGTAATTACAATTGAAATATTATCAATACAAGTACTTTTTACTAATTTCTCTATTACAACTAATAGTTGGCCCTTTTCCAAATCTATACAGTTTTCATAAAAAAAAAAAACTGACCATATTAAAACTTGAGCGCACAAACCTCCTTATTAGTGCTGGAAAGCTCCTTATTTTGCTAATTTATGGACCTTGCAAGAAGCATTGATTATGTTAGGTTTTTATGTTCTAGATAACAAGGTAGTTAGAACCCTCGTCTTGACTTTCCATCTGGAAATAACTAGTCAAGGAAAACACAAAATAGCCTTAGATTTCATCATTCATAGTTAGAACCCTTATCTTGACTTTCCTTCTAACTATATGGATTTGTGTTGTTGTCATAGTTGTAGAAATAAATTGAAATTTGCAGTCGCTAATGAAATCAGACTGAAATCAATAGACACAATTTTCTTCTACTAAATTCTGTGGAAGTAAAATTGACAATAGAAACACACGCAATCATTCAATCACAATGAACACAATTTTTGTACTAGGGAACCCAACTGGGAAAAACCCCTCCTCTGTTTGTGCTATATCAAATGAGAAAAATGATCTATTACAATTATTCTTAAATTCTTGAAGCTCAATCTGTACTACAATATTGATCTCCTCATGAGTCTTCTCTGGCCAATACTTAGCCAAAACAAGCCTCTTGCTTCCTCTTATTTCCTTGCATAATGCTTGCTCCTAAAGAATAGGGAAGATCCTATTTCCTTGCACAAATCCAAGAGAATAAGCTCACCTACGACATGAAAATATTGTACGCTCACTAATACACAATAATGATTACATTATGCCTTTTCTCTCCAACTTCACTAGGAAATTCGAATTGAATGCATGACTAGGGATATTTTTAGTAAATTTACTATTTAACTAAGATTTATTTAAGTTTACAAGAGTGACAACCACTCAACTGAACTCATATTGATTGTATTCTAAACTAGAGCTCAAATAACTGACTTTCACTGAAGAGAGACATATCTTAGCCACCAACTTTCACAAAAATCTACTTCTATCCCACAAACTCGAATTGACTAACTTAACTGAGTGATTTGGCCATGTCACTCTTGCTAACTACTTTCCAACTCATCTTGTTGAAGTGGAAATTCTAATTTTCTCATTTGACTAAGGCAAAACTCAAATGAACCTTTTCTTGCTACAATTTAACACTCCCTCTTAGTAAGAAAAGGGTTATGAACAACCCCAATATTTCCCTTGTGGAACTTGAACTTTCCTCTTAACAAAGCCTTTGTCAAGATGTCTACATCTAGCTCCTCTATAGGAATGTATTGTAACATAACAATCATCTTCTGCACACAATCTATCAGGTGATGGTACCTGATGTTTATATGCTTGGACCTATCATGAAACACTAGATTTTCAAAGAGTTTTATACAACTTTGATTGTCATAATGGATCAGTGTAGACTCCATCCCCTAACTAAAGAGACTAACCAGGATGATCCTCATCGAAATAGCCTCACATGTTTCTTGCCTAACAACCATATACTCAGCCTCTACTGAGCTTAGTGCTACAACTATGTGTTCATGTTATACCAAGAAATTGGTTCTAACCCAACACTGAAGATTTCTCCCGATGTGCTCTTCCTATCTGAGGGAATCCCTGCCCAATATGCATCTGTGAAGCATTGGAGCTTCACTCCATCAGTCTTCTTGTACCATAAACCAAATTTTGTTGTGCCTCTGAGGTATCTTAGAACATGTTTTGTTGCTTTCTAGTGAAGCTTGGTAGGCTCCACCATGAACTAACTAAGTTGGTTCACTGCAAAAAAAATACCAGGCCTTATGTTCACCAAGTAAATCAAGGACCCCACCAAATGTTTGAATATAGTTCCATCTACTGCCTCCCCTGTAGAAGCATCCTCTTTCCTCTAGTTAGTACCTAGAGGAGTATCCATGGGTTTGAAATCATGCATATGGAATCTCTGAAGGATTTTAGAGGTGTACTTCCCTTGTCTAGCAAATGTCTCTCCATATCCCTGCCACACCTCTAATCCAAGGAAGTAGTCCAATAAAAGCTATATCCTTCATCTTGAACTCTCTTACAAGGTCCTCCTTGCAAGACGGGATCAACCTATCATCTCCTATCAGTATCAAATCATAAACATAAATGACTAAGATGAGAAGACTACCATCTACCATAATGTAGTAGAGATTGGCATCTTCTTCACTCTTAGTGAATCCCAATCCACTGATATAATAATCTATGTGAGTGTACCAAGCATGAGGTGCCTGCTTAAGACCATATAGGTCTCTCTTAAGCCTAGACACGTGTGTCTCCCTGCTAAAGGTCTTGAATGCCTTAGGTTTCTCAAATGTAGATATATTCCTTAACCACTCCATTGAGGAAGGAAGTCTTAACATTTGTTTTGTGGATCCTCCACCCAAATTGTGTTGTTAATGCAAGTATGGTCCTGATAGATGAGTATATTTCCACATGGGAAAATGTCTCCTCATAATCAATCCCCTCCACCTATAAGAATCCTTTGGCCATAAATATGACCTTGTACTTCTCAACATTGCCATCAACTGCATGTTTCACCTTATACACCCACCTGGAGCCTGTTATCACTGGGCTGGGACAGGTTGGGCTATATCAACCTTCAACCAAGTGTAACTATTTCAAACCAACTTTAGACTGGAAGTTATTCCTTCCAATTTGAGAGGGATCTCTCAAAATATTTATTAAATGACTTGTAATAAACTCAAAATTCAGATGACTAACTCTAATCTCTTTTTGTGATTTTGTAGGTGAAGAAAAATGTGAAGACTTCCACCATTGGGCATGGAGTCAAATTAAAATAGATTATGATCAACAACAGTGTTTAATGGAAGTTGAGGCATTTATGGCTTTAAAGCTGATACAAATGGATACCCATAGTCATACACAGTAAATGAAGGAAATTGGAGTTGTTTAATAGATTTCCAAGTAATCAAGATACAATGTAAAACTAGAAACAACATAATAAAAAATCATAAAAGCCATAACACGAATATGAGGTACAAAAACAAAGTTGTTACAAATTTTCTATTAAAAGAACAAAATATTACAGAAGGTCATTCAGAGCATCTGACCTTTCGAATTCTATTGCATTGTTTCTCAGCTTTTAAATGAGAAATATTGTTTATCCTACTAATAGGCGTGTTGTTTGCTGTTTGACACATGTTTGGAAGTGTCATTATTGTCCCACTATGTCTCTGTCTTGTTTTCTTATTGTTTCTTTGATGACCATGCTGCTGAAAAACATCCTCATTGTCCCACTGAGTGGAAGTGGAATGGATATTTTAATGCTTATTGATCTAAGCTATTGTTCCAGGTTGATTCGATCTAGTCCATTGATCTGGTCCTGATTCAATCTAAGTCATTGATCTAGTCCTGCTTTTCTCGCAATCGTAATATGCCACTGAAAAGTGAAAAGGAGCTTTGACATTGGTTTTATGGTGATTTCCCATTATACCGGACCTAAAATTTCTCAAAATTACAGTACATAACCTTTCAGATCCATCACAATCGCAAATCAGAAGGGAGTTTGGCGGAGGAGGGAGTTATGTCTATGCGATCCCCGATTGTGGCATCACAATCGGTGGGGGGACAAAACTTTATGCAATCAGCAGGGAGGAGGAAATATTGCGATTAGAAGGAAGGTATTTATCGCAATCGGTGGTGGGTCTTTATCGTAATCGATGAGTAGATATTTATCGCAATTGGTGAGCAGAATGGTGATGGGACTTGGATATAACAATCAGCAGAAAATTGTGATACGTGATATCAGCGGAAGAAGAAATTTATGAGATATCACAATCAGTGGAAGACGTGATATCGCAATCAACGAGGAGAGGTTTATGTGATATGGCAATCGGTGGGGATAAAGTGAAATATCCGCGGATGGAAGACTCAGCATTTTTCGATATTACAATCGCAAGCAAATGAGGGATACAACAGATATGGTTTTGCATAAGGAAAAAGGTCGATTGCGATATAAACTGTGGGTCACAACCTTTAAAAAGGTTGTGGCATATTTATGGAGTTTTGAAGTATTTAAAAGGAGAATGTAGAGATGTAGGTAGAGTTAGAAAATGGGGAAATACGGCTAGAGTAGGAAATGGGTCTGCGGCTAGACTTTTTTCAGAAAACAAAGGGGAAAAATGAGGCTTGTGAAAGAAAATGGGTTTTTAGAGAATATGGGAATTTCTCCAAAATAATTCAAATTGGACCTGTTCTTTCCTTCTTTAATCTCCAATTTTCAAAGTACAACAACCTCTTTCGAAAAAGTAGCAGACAGATGCAAATGATTAATCAAACTAAAAATTATTTCTAGATGTTATCATGGATAACAATGGGTCCAATGGGGATGTTGCGCCCTGGTGGTGCAACAAAGAACCAATAGACTAGTTTACTTATTGAAAACTGAAAATAATGACATAATCTCCAAGTTGTTATGGCCTTCACTTCAACCTCAAACTTGTCAAATATATCATCCACATCTGCAAATGAGAAAAAACATAAAAATGGAATATATACAATGGTATTTCTTTCAATTGGGTCAAGAGATATAATTTTTGAGAAACCTGCCATTAACAGGTCCTCCCACATATACTTGGTCATCCATATCTTGCAATATAAATGTATTATTGTCATGATAAGCTGAAATCCTATATGGTCGCTTCTAGAGATTCTCAAACTTGGCGTGTTTTCCTTTATCTTCAATCTTAGCTTCCCACTTCAAACCTACATATTGAGGACTGAAATTTTATGCTTTGATCTTTTTGTCAAAAGTATTTTTAATTCTATTATGAGATTTCTAATTATTGTTGTAGACTTATTCTCTTTTTTCCTGCAGAGAAATTATTTGATTGATGCTCCTTTGGATAGCATTCAATTCTTCTTCTAGTCCCTACAATAGTTTCATGACTGGAACTCCAAGAGAACTAGGAAAAACAACTACAGTTCCATAAACTAACTCATAAGGAGAAACTCCTATAGATATCTTTGTACAAATTATGTTAGCCCATAGAGAAAATTTAAGCTTTCAATGCCATGACCTCTTATTTTCCTACAAAAACTTTTTGATGATTCTAACTAGCCTTTTGTTTGAAGATTCAACTAAGCCATTACCTTGGGGGTAATAAGTTGTAGAATGACCAAGAGTGATATTATACTAGTTACATAAAATTACCAGCCTTTTTGATTTGAAAGCCTCAGCATTGTCAGTGATGATCTTCATGGGGTAGCTAAATCTTGACATGATGTTATTTTCTAGAAATTTAATAATGATTGCATTTGTCTCTTTTCTTGTGTGAATTTCTTCAATCCACTTTGTGAAGTAATTAGTGGATGTTAATATCTACCAATGTTGGCCTGAAGATGTAGGATATATTTCACTAATAAAATCTAACCCCCATTGGTGGAAAGGGGCTTCCACAAAAACAATTTTTAAAGGTAATGGGATTAACTTCCATTTCCCTTCAAATATTTGACATTCACGACAAGCAGCAACCTTTTTGTATACATATATGAACATTGAAGGCCAATAAAATCCTGCTCTGAGTATCTTATTCACTGTTACTCTCCAATAATGATGACATCCACAATCACCTTTATGAAACTCTTCGATCACCTTTTCAGCTTCATCTTCCAATAGACAATTAAGAAATATTCCACCTGAATCTTTCCAATACAAACATTTATTCAAAATACAATATCTCATTGATTTCAACTTGACAAATCTAGATTTTTATTTTGTTAGTTCAGGAGGAGCTCTACGATTTTGCAGTACAAAGATAACATCTTTATACCAATCTGACATTGTAAATCGTTCTTCAATAGGAATCAGCTCTTCATCTTCATTGCATCTGAATTTTCTGCTACAAAATTAATATCTAGAAAATCAAAATTTGATTGCGTCGTCAACTTTGTCAATCCTTGTCCTTTTACCAATTTTATAGGCTTGATTTCCAAATCATACTCTAGCAAAGTAGCAATCCATTTACTCCTTTTACCATCTGGATCAACTTGGGTTAATATGTCCTTTATTACAGCATTAGGTACATAGGCAATAATGTGTGAATGAATGACATACACCCTGAAATCTTTAAGAGCTTTCACCAAAGCATAAGCTTTCTTATCCATGATGTTATATTTCAATTCAGAATTTCCAAGTTTTCTATTGAAAAATGAAATAGGTTGTTCATAACCTTCATGTCCTTTTTGCAACAATACTCCAGCAATGGTTTGTTCTGAAGCAAAAGTAAAAACCAAAAATTGCTTTGAAAAAATAGGATTTATGAGGACTGGAGCTTGAGTAAGAGCCTTTTTTATTTCTTCAAATGAATATTTAGCCTCTGATATCCACTTAATATCACAGTCTTTCCTAAGCATCTTTGTGATGTGTTTCACAATTTCTGCAAAGTTAGGAACAAATATTCTCACAAAATTTACTTTGCCTAAAAAGGATTGGATTTATTTTATGTTTTTGGGAAGACCAATTTTCTGAATGGTATAAACCCTACTTGGGTTAATTTTAATTCCCTCTGATATAATATGACCTGTTAGTGTCAGTCTTTCCAGCCTTCCTCCAGTGATCAACTATGCTCTTACAAAGTGGTCTCAGAGTGTCCAGGTCAAATTTTGTCATTTCAAAGAGTTTTCAAACAAAATTTGGTCACTAGGCATTAGGTCTAGGGTTTGCTTTCACTCCTTCTAAAGTTGTCCAAATGTCGGTCCATGTCATCATTCAGCTGAGTGTATCATCATTCAGAGGGTTTTCATCAACATATTAGGTTCCATTGGGTCATGTTACACCTTGTTCATGCTTCAGTTGTGCCTTGGCAAGGTTCATTTCCCTCTCCTAGGGTTTTGAAGGCAATTTCTCTTGAATGGTCAAATCATTAGCAAAACTTGTATCCAGATGTTCATACACCTTCCCCTATCCTTCATGTACCTTATCAAATACTTTCCATCACTGAGATCCCCCAAATTCCTCATTTTTGCACAAACCCTAGTTTCTAGCTACAACCTGGCAATTTTCTAGGTTTGGCCTGTGTTTTGCCCTTTTGGACCCCTTCCCCTCGCTCAATCTCTGAGATTCCACTTTTCCCTACTTCCTAACATCCCTCCCCACTCCCACTAATTTCCCTAAGAATTTAGAAGCCCCCTATCCCCTTCATTTCGCTTCATTTCCACGAAATTCCTTGTTTCACACATCGGGATCAGTTTCACTCAAAAGATGTTTCAGAGCAATCAAAGATGAATTTGGGAAAACTGAGAGAGGTTTTTGTCCACAACAGGCCAAGGAAGAAAAACATCCTTCACTTTTTGCACAGGTGTCATAGTTTTAAAGAAATGTTAAAAATACAATCGTTAGATCCAAGGAGGTTGGCCAAGGCACTAAAACGACGGAAAAGGCCCGATCCACTCCAAATTTTGGCCAAAGCCTCTTTGATTGAGCATGGTACTTGATTGGGGACTCCCAGCCCAAATTTCAAGAAATTTGGAGAAAATTTTGTCAATTGTGAATTTCTTGGGCAAAACACAGGTTTTCTTCCCCAACGCATAGCGCGCCGCGCGCGACCCTTAAGATGGGCAACTCCATTTCAAGAAAACTCAGCATTTTTGGATTTTTCATGCAAAAATACACTTGCTCAGCAGTTACCAAGAAATTTCACCAAGTTTTGGGCCTCCAGAAGGTCAAAAAACATGCAAAAAATGACTTTCTGCCACTTTTTTGACACACAGGAAGCAGTCTTGGGAGATTGCAATTTTGGAGGGGAAAATCGACACCAAATTCAGAAATTCTACTTGGTTTGGAAAGTAGACATCTAGACCTTTCCAACAAGCCCACTTTTGCCTCATTTGGACACCTGGAAGTGCCTCAAAAGTTGCTCCAAAGGCGCACTACGCGTTCAGAATCAGGGCGCTACGCGTTGGGCAATTTTCACAGAAATGCACCTACAGCTCAGCAAAACACAGTTTTGACTAGATTTGACTTTTTGGAGTGGATTTTGATCCTCCTTGCTGTAAATGATGTAATTTTATGATATTTTGACACTCATTTATCTCTTCTAGAAGATTCATTCATGACATAGGCAAAAATTTAATGAATGAATTGGTTTCCTAGCTTATAGAGGCAAGTTGTTTTGACTGCCTAGTTTTCAGTGCTCAGTTTAGAATTGGTTGAAACAGCTCCTAGGATAGTGAGCTTGACCCCTAGAGGCAAGGAAAGATGTTAGATTTCCTATATTATGTACTTTCTTGGTCATTTTCATGGTTGGACTCTTGAGGGAGAAAGCTTCTATTGTATTACTCATTGTATCTCTGCAATTTTGGCAAAGGAAGAAAGACCAGGGTTTTGCAGTCCTTTTTGGGATTCCTGTGGTTACATGTATTGATGGTGTGTTTCTCTTTGTACTTTTAAGTTTTTTATGTGAATCATCTTCTTACTTTTCCTTCTGCAAATTAGGCAAATGAAGTGTTAAAGTAGAATTCATGATTGCCATGCTCTGCTTTTAAGTTTGCTTAATATCAATGTTTTCATCTGTTTAAGGAGAACTCAAGGTGTTTACTTGCTCTCCTTAGCTCCTCACCAGTCAATCTTACCCATCTGTCTCTTTCAAAGGCATCAATACAGTCTCCTACCTTGCCCCAAAGAACCCCCTGCAAAAACTGTGTCCAATCCCCGCACCCAAAATTGCCTTTCCCCGATTTTCCACCAAAATCCTAAAAATCGCAAATCAAACCTTTTTATCAGTTTACTAGCCTAAAATCAGTGTTCTTTATTGGTTATCTCTGCCCGTTGAAGATCTTTGCCGAGATAGACCAGAGAGAGCCCTCTCCTGCCCCGTAGGGCTAGCTACGAGGCTAAGTGGTTTGATGTTGCCTTGGAGTTTGCCTTTCTCAGCCTGAGGTGAAATTTCAAGCGCTAACATGACCCAACAACTTTTCCTTTGTCAAAGAGAAAATACTCTTAGTAGGATTTAGAGAAATACCGATTTTTCTGCATTTATGAAAGACTCTCTCCAAGTGTTTGAGATGTTCTTCTTCTTTTTTAGAAAACACAGTAATATCATCCAAATATACTACTACATGCCTCTTTATCTCATCTGCAAATGCAATGTCCATATCTCTCTGAAAAGTTGCCCCTACATTCATAAGTCCAAAAAGCATCTTTGCATACATAAATGTTCCCCAGGGTGTGGTAAAATTTGTCTTCTCTTGATCATCATCATGTACAAATATCTGATTATAGCCTGAGAAACCATCTAGCATCAACATCCTTTGTGATCCTACAATGCTTTGCAAAATATGATCCATTTTGGGAAGTGGATAATTATCTTTTAATGAAGCTTTATTCAAGTTCCTGAAATCAATGCATACCATAATTTCCCCATTATTCTTTCTCACAGGCACTAGGTTAGCTAGCCACTTGGAAAACCTTAATGGCACTGTGATCTTTGCTTCAAACATTTTTTTGATCTCCTTCTCAATGAATGGAAAAATCAATGGATTTATTCTTCTCAATTTTTTCTTGAAAGGTTTCTCATTTTCTTTTACTGGTATGGTATGTTGAATAACACTTGGATCATAAATTTTCAAATCAACATAACTCCATGCAAAAGTATCTATGTATTTCTTCATCAAATCTAGATATTTTTGGTTTTCATCAAGAGAAAGAAATTTGGATAACTTGACATTCTTTGGATTTTCTGCAGTACCAAGATTATAAGTCTCAACCTCCTCATCATCAAATTTCATCTTCATGTTTTTGGCCACATCATCCTGGTCAAATAACTTCTCAAGGGGAATCAGTCCCTTTAGAACACAATTTTTTTTATTTGAACAACTTCAGTATTGGATTTTGTTTCAGCAAAGATTTTTTGCTGGTCAACATGAATAGATTCAAATTCTTCTTTCAATTCCAAGAAATTTCTGACTTGTTGATCATTATCAAACACTTGCCAGTTTATTATGTTATCAGGTATAGAAGGTCTATGCCTAATTTCAACTTCATATTTATTGTTGGAATGAATTGGAATTGTAAATAAAGTTGTTGAAACAACTAAAGAATCTGCAACATTGTTATGTTCTCTAGGCTTGATGGTGAAATTATACTCTTCAAAATTTTCCAGTAATTCAAGAATCATATTTTTGTATTCTCTCATTCTAACATCCTTGGTTTGATAGGTGTTGTTAACTTGTTTGATGATCAATTAAGAATCACTAAAAACAGATATTTTCTTAGCACCTAAATTCTTCAAGACTTCTAAACCCAAAACCAAGAGGCTTCATGCTCTGCCATATTATTTGTGCAAACGAAATTGAGTTTATAAGAGAAAAACTTACTTTCATCTCCCAAGCTAATTATCCATATGCCTGCACCAACTCCATCTCTTCCTGCAGCACCATCAAAGTTCATGTGCCACCAACCTTTCCTATCAATTTCTTCAACTTGTTGCTCCTCTTTTGCATGTTGATTTTCTGTGTTGTTGGTGATTTCATTGAAGAGTATAGATGAGCCCAATTCAGTCTCCATTGCATATACTGGAAAATTTTTAGGTCTGTCTTTGTTGCTAACCATATATTCCATCCTAGACTCTCTGTATAATCTCCTTTATTCACCAAAAACCGGGATAGTAGCATAGGACATATCCATCTGAATGGTTTCTTTGACTTTGGCATCCTATGATCTTGATAGCAACATGCCAAACTTAGGTGGGATATCAGCCACAATAATATCCATCAATATAGTCTTAGAAGGAATTTGACTTAAAGAAACAACCACATCTTTGATCAGATGTATACATTTCACTCTTTTAGAATCAAATGAAAACAAGTCTTTATATGGTCTGATTATGTCTAAACCCAATCTTTCCATGATTACCTTAGGCATTAAATTGTGTGATGCCCTTGAATCTAGCATAGCATTATGTACTATCATGTCCTCGATGTTTAAACTCACATAGAAAGGTGGTACCTCTTCATTCTGCTCATCTTCTACTCTTGGCCCTAGGAATATAACAAGTTGATCTTCATGCAAATTTAGAATATCAGATGATCCAGCTTCAGTGTTAAGCATTCTAACAATTTTCCTTCAGTATTATGTGACTCTTATTATTTCTCCAAATGGGACGACATTCTTAATCTTTGAAATTTCATTCTCTAAGTTAAAATTTGGTTGTGTCTTCTCAACTTCTTTTACAGGGGTTTCTTTCTTTTGTTCTACAACCTTTGGAGCATCTTTCTTGGATAGATTTTTATTTTCAACTACAGGAACATTTATGTTTCTCAAATTATACTAATTTTGAATCTCTAGAATAGCATGCTAATAGCCTTCTAAGTATTTTGATTGAGGTTCAGTTTCATCGCCACCTAGGTCATTATAAGACTCATCATGTTCTTCCTTTGTTAAGAACGTTCCTTTTTCATCTTCATCTAAACAATGAATGGTACCTTCTCGGATCTCTCGTTGTATTTCCTCATCATCTACTAGGTTTTGATGGAAAGGAGGCCTAACTTGTTGGTTAGGATGATTTCTTTGTTCTCTTTGCCTCTGTTGAAGTTGAACCCTTCTGAAGTTTGGATTTCTGAGTTGTGTCTCAGGTTGTGCAGCATGAGGATTATTTCCAAGGGCTAGTTTATCCATGAGCCTTTCCATTGTCCTCATTGTGGTATCAAATTTAACATCATAAGATGTGGAAGTTTGTTCTTCCTCCTTTAACTTTCATTTAGCCACTTTAGATCTCTTTGTTGCAGCCATATTAACTTCCACTTTCACAACATCATTCTGCATGTCAGCTAAGGTAGCATATTCTCTTTCTCTTAATAGGATGGAAAACTCATAATTGAAGACCTCAGCATAGTGTAATTGAGCATCTCCTGGAGGAGGCTTAATGGGAGTAGGAATGGAATTATAGACTTTATTGGATCTTTTTGAAAAATATTGCACTGATTCATGGCTTTCTTTCTTCAAATTTTTATATTCAGTCAAAGCTTGTACAAGATTAACTTTACTTCCCCATTTCCTTAGGAAAGTGTCTTCTAATTCATTCCAATAATGTAAACTTCCAAGGGTTAAAGCTTCATTTTTTCACCTTGCCAATTAAACTCGGTACAAACAAACTCATTTTAACATCTTCATAATCTACCTCTTCCAAGTCTATAAAGTCATTGAACTGGTCAACATGTTGTTCTGCAGTTATCCCCTCACTTCCAAAAGATTTTATTCTAGTGGAGTACCCTTGAGGTAAGTCATGAAGTACGGTTGGTAAAACAAGAGGAGCATATCTAGTAGGGCCTACCATAGTAGAAGTACTAGCATAAATTCGAACAGGAGGGGCAAAAATGAAACTAGTAGGGGTAGTGATGAAAGTAGATGTACTCGAAGGGGCTTGAGTGATTGAGACATTTATTTTCGAAGTAAAGGTACTTCTTTCAGGTAAAGGGAAATCAAATTATTTTCTTGACAAAAGTTCAAAAGGATCAAATACTTTTAGTTTTTATGAAGACTCTTGTTCAAGTGATAATTCTGATGCAACAATTTCCCAAAACCTATCTTTAACTTCTTCAAGAACCTCAAAAATAGAATCTAACTCTAGTTTTTGTAAATCATTCTCTGATTTAGATCTAAGTAATATAAGCTTATACTTTTCATCAAATCTAATACCTTCAATATCTTGAATGTCTCCAGAGGGTAATGAGGTAGATCTTAAGAGAAATGAAGTACCTGATTTTGATAAGCAAGCATCTTTTCTGAGAATTTTTCTAGATCATCAACTATTTCTGGTGGATTGGGGTCTGGATTGCTCCTTGTATGAATCTTCTTAGAAGCCACCTTTAAGTTGAGAGTACCGGGGGAGTCGCCAAGGTAGAAATGCAACCTCAAACAATCTAATCTCCTACTACTTTCAAGAGCTCAGCTTTTGAAATGAAACATCCAGGATGATATAACTTTCAGACTCCCGGCAGACACACCAAAAATGTTATCACTAGGCTGGGACAGGTTGTTCTATATCAACCTTCAACCAAGTGTAACTATTTCAAGCCAACTTTAGACTGGAAGTTAGTCTTTCCAATCTGAGAGGGCTCTCTCAAAATATTTATAAAATGACTTGTAATAAACTCAAAATTCAGATGACTAACTCTGATCTCTTTTTGTGATTTTGTAGGTGAAGAAAAATGTGAAGACCACCACCATTGGGCATGGAGTCAAATTAAAACAGATTATGATCAATAACAACATTTAATGGAAGTTGAGGGGTCTATGCCTTTAAAACTGATACAAATGGATACCCACATTCATACACAGTAAATGAAGGAAATTGGAGTTATTTAACAGGTTTCCAAGTAATCAAGATACTATGTAAAACTAGAAACAACATAATAAAAACTCATAAAAGCCATAACACGAATCCCAGGTACAAAAACTGAGTATCTACTGATTTTCTATTAAAAGAACAAAATATTACAGAAGTTTAGGTTTTCACACTCTCCATCAACCCCTCTCAGAGTTGGAAATCTACTTATTTATAAAGAAATATTTCTTTACATATGTTTCCACCTGGGCCAGATTCAATCCATTATTCTAGAGACCTGTTCCTATCTGATTAATAAAATTTTGAGACTTCATAGGGATTTCTGTTACAAAATAATTCGAATACAAATGGAAGTCGTATGAACAAAGCCTATCTAATAGTTACAAATTTTCAGGAAAATAAAATTGTTGTAGCATTGGTGCTGTATTTGTGGAAATTCAGAGCATCCGGCCTTTTGAATTCTGTTGCATGTTTCTGGGATTTTAAATTAGCAATATTGTTTATCCTACTGATAGGCGTGTTGTTTGTTGTTTGAAACGTGTTTGAAAGTTCCATTACTATCCCATTGTGTCTTTGTCATGTTTCCTTGTTGTCTCTTTGATGATCATGTTGCTGAAAAACATCCTTGCTATCCCACTAAGTGAAAGTGGAATAGATATTTTAATGTTCATTGATCTAAGACATTGTAAAGTTTTGATTTGATCTGGACTGTTGATCCGGGCTTGCTTCAATCTAGGTTGTTGATCCGGGCCTATTGTTGTCGCAACCGCAATATGCCACCGGAAAGTGAAAAGGAGCTTTGACATTGGATTTATGATGATTTCCCATTATGCCGAACCTGAAATTTCTCAAAACTACAACACATAACCTTTTAGATCCATCACAATCACAAATCGGAAGGGATTTTCGTGGAGGAGGGAGTTATGTCTGTGCGATCCCCGATTGCAACATCGCAATCGGCTGAGGGACGAAACTTTATGTTATCGGCAGGGAGGAAGAAATATTGTGATTAGTGGGAAGGTATTTATGGCAATCGGCGACGGGTCTTTATCACAATCGGAGAGTGGATATTTATCACAATTGATGAGCAGAATGGTAACAGGACTTGGATATAACAATCAGCGGAAAACTACGATATGTGATATTAGCAATGGAATAAATTTGTGAGATACTGCAATCGGAAGAAGACATGCAATATCGCAACCGACGGGGGGAGGGTTATGCGATATCGCAATCAACAAGGAGAAAGTATGATATCAATGGAACAAAGACTTTTTGTTTTGCGATATCACAATCGCAAGTAGATGGGGGATACGAGGGATATGGTTTTTCATAAGGAAAAAGGTCGATTGCGATATAAACTATGGGTCACAAACTTTAAAAATACTGCGGCATATTTATGGAGTTTTGAAGTACTTCAAAGGATAATGTCGAGATGTGGCTAGAGTTAGAAAATGGGGAAACACAGCTAGAGTAGGAAATGGGTCTGCGGCTAGAGTTTTTTCATAAAACAAAGGGGAAAAATGAGGTTTGTAAAAGAAAATGGGTTTTTAGAGAATATGGGAATTTCTCCAAAATAATTCAAACTGAACATGTTATTTCCTTTTTAATCTCCAATTTTCAAAGTACAACAACCTCTTTCTAAAAAGCAACAAATAGATGCAAATAATTAATCAAACTAAAAATTGTTTCTAGACGTTATCATGGATAACATAACCAATAACATATTTTCCCTCAAGTCTAGGCACAACCTCCCAAGCATCATTCTTCGTGATGAATTCATACTCCTACACCATGACATCTACCCACACTTTCTGGGAAACAACCTCCTCAAAAGAATATGGCTCAGAATCAATCAACTCTTACATGAGTGTCATATATCATGTATATCCATCTAGTGATCTCCTTTGTATGTGTAAGGAGCTAGGGGATCCAACTTGCTCCTGGGATTCCTACACCAATCTTTCAACCATCTTGGTCCTCTTCCTCCCTTCTCTGGAAGGCTCTCTATGAGTGGGTGCCTCCACTCAGTCTGATCTCTACTCCTCCACATGTGGTTGCTCCACATCATCCTCCTGGAATGCCCTCTTGCATTTGAGAAAGATCTAACTTTGTGGATCTAAATGAGGCTCTGCCTTTAGAGCTAAAAGCTCCTCCTATGGTAGTATGCTAAACTCTCACTCTAGATAACTCCCCATGGTTTTCTCCTCATCAAATCTTACATCCCTCTGCATAACAGTCATACTGAGTGAGGGCATGTACACCCGATAAATATGAGGTGTCTCAGAATATCCTACAATGATCCCCTTCTCTGTAGTGGGCTCCATCTTTTTCATGCTATCTTTGGAGACATGACAATAGACTATGGATCCAATAATGAAAAAGTGGTAGACATCTCACTTTCTCCCAGTGAAAGGTTCTTCAGGTGTAATCATTCCAATAATTTTTTCAGGGCTCCTATTTTACAAGTAAACAGTTGTATTGCAAGCTTCTTCCCACAGGGATAGTGGCAACCCCTGCTCATGCAACATTTCTCTAGAAACTCCTACAATGCTTCTTGTAACAACCCTGGTGAAAATTCCATGTAAAAATATATAAATACCACAGATGATGGGACACGTATTCCAAGTTGAATGCTGGGAAAGAAATCCTAGTGTGTGTTCATTTGGTTTTTTATGGCTAAGGAAATTGGCAAAGGAAATGGCTAAGGCATTAAAGAGGCAAAAAGGTATTTTGTCACATTTATTTATGAAAATAAAGGAAATTAGGAGAAAAGGAAAGTGAAAGGTCACAGTTTGCATGTGAGGAGGAAATTGAAGAAAAATAATGGAAAATGAAGAAACCGAGGCCTCATTAATAAAAAGGCTTCTGAGGATCAGTGGGCAAGCTTGACCAGTTTAGTTTTGGAGCTCTCAATTACTCTCTATGTCTCTCTCTCATACTCTTAGACACTTAGAGTTTCTTGGGGCACTTTGGCATTGGAGCAAGAAAGGCAAAGAAGGCAAGAGGAATCAAAGATCAAGTAGGGAAAGGTAGGATCAAGCAACTACAACAAGCTTCATTGCGGGTATTGACTTGCATGTGTATTTTATTGCTGATTTGGCATGCATGGGATTTCATGTGGTTATTTTCTACCATGGCATGGGTTTTACTAGGTGTGACAATATTTTTAGCCTAACCTTTCCATTTCCTAATAACTTTGATGAGATGGGTTCTCTCATGTGGCTTATGTGGGATGGTCAGATTGGATTCAAAGTTGAGTGGGGTGGGTCTATGAATTGACAAACACATGGTGGTAGTGGTCACTGAACCGGATTGAGGATGCATGAAGCCACTGGCCTAGTAACCCCTGAACCAGACTGTGGGTTGCGGTAAAGCCAAATTGTGTGCCTCGGTGGGCCTAGGAATCCTTGTCCATGAATGGCAGGATATATCATAAATCCAAGAGGTGGATTTTCTCTTCATTTGGCCTAGTGATTCCGAGATGGAATTCATGGTAAATCCTGGAGAGTATGTCTATGTGTAAGTCTCGTGATCCCTGGATCAGACCGTGGATGCATGGTAAAGCCTAAGAGACTAGGAAGCACTCAAATTCCTCACGGTGTAGGCGGAGAACTCTGGTGGCATCCACATTGATTGGTGTTTTTGATGCATTCTATGAGTCCCACATTCATGCTTGGAATATGGCACGGGGGTGATTAGCTAAAGAGAGACTTGGTTCAGCCAATCTATGGCCGAGTGGAATGTTGTAGTCCCATCGCTGGTTGGTTCATTGCATTTATTAATGAGAAATTACTTCCATTTATTTTCATGTGTAAATGTATTGGTGTATATATGGATTTTGATGGTTGATATGTTTATTGTAATTTTGTTCCTATTATGTTGGTTATATGTTCATTTTATGGCAGCAACTATGTTTGGCCCTTAGCATGTTTTTACTTGTATTTGAATGGATATTATATGTATGACCTAATAAGTGATAAGACAACAAATCACATGAGGAAACAATGGTTCATGGTGATTCTCAGATAAGTAAGGGATCCCTACACTTAACTCTATGGTTTACACCTATAGGTTACACATCGATGATATGTTTGATGAAATGTATTTCATGGTTAGTAGGGGTCTGGTTAAGGCCTTGATCAACTATTTACTTTTGCATCATTGTTTCCCTATACTTTACTTAATTTTGAGCTTTCATTCCATTATGGGTAGTGGCCTAGGCTCAGGGCTGAAAAAGTGGCTCAAATCCTAGAGTCACTAGAAAACAATCCTATGAGAGTGACTTTAGGTCTTTGGTCACTCCCTTACCCAGAGCATGAGAGCAATTGAGCCTTAAATTGTCTAGAACAACAGTTGGACCCAAGGACAAGTTGTTTGAGTGCTTGAATTGTATCCTAAGGGTTTTGTGATGGTGCTGAATGGCTGCATGTGATGTTCCATCGATTCCACTTCCGTAAGGTTACCTAGGAGGTCGAATCTGATCACAGTAGCCTCTCGTCTCATGTTTACCCCAGTTGGCATGGTTACTTGGGTGGATGTGGGAGGAGGTTGTTACACAGTGGTATCAGAGCATGGTTCAACTCTTGGACTAAATAGGTTGAATGTGTATTGGTCATGCATGCATGTCATTTGCTTGTATGTCTCTTACACTTATGTACTTGTTGCATTGCTTGATTAAGTATGTTTGTAGTATGGTTATCATCGAGAATTTGATATCGATTTTGTGAAATGCCTTGTCATAAGCATATGAATGACTATGTATGGATTATATGTCGCTTACATGTTGATTATATGTCGCTTACATGTTGATTTCATGTCGCCTACTTACATCCTTGTATGTTAGGTTAATTTTTTGTATTTTGGATTACATGTATCAGCATTGTAGGTTGATTACAAGAATTGATCGCTTATGATCGACTACATGCGTCTATGCATATGTGTAGTTAATTATCCATTACTTATGAATGTTGATGGTTGCATGTGGCAATGTGTACAATTGAGTAATGGTTGTTTTCATGCATGAGGTCATGGTTTATGTGGTTGATACGATCATGCATTGATGACTAGACTCTAGCTATAATGATGTGTATATGGTTTGCTATGCATGTGTTATATGTCTATATGCAATTGTCATGCATGAGTGGTCTTGGTTATATGTGAATAGTAGGTCAAACATGCCTTGTGAATTCATTGTATGAAATTTAGGTCACCTTGGTGCTATTGGTATGTTATGATGCTAACGTGTTGAATGAGATAGAACAGGAGATGCATATCATTAAATTGAAGTTACAGCATTGGACCTCGAGGCAAGAGTAGATCGCCATACAGGTAATTTATATTTGGCATGCAGGTATGTAAGTTAAGGATTGTCATATGCGTTAGGTTTATATACATTAGGTTTATGTACATGTTTTTATGTTATGGTTACATTCATGATGGATGTTAGTTGATTAGTGTATTTATATGCACATGTGTCGGATAGTCAAGAATGTTAGTAACATGTGGTTGTATGCATTGTTATTGTTGTTTTATGTTAGATAACTTGATGATTAGGTTATATGTTGTTGATGAGCATGATATATAGCTTATTGTTGTTATATGCTGTTAACTTGATGATTAGGGTTATTTCATTGAGACCTTGATGTTGTAATTTGGATTGGTCATATGTGTGATGGTTATGTTCATTGCACTAAAGATCTTGATGTTATATGTATTGTGTTAACCTATTTTGACCTATGCAAATGGTAATGTTTGCGATATTCAAGTATGAGCCGACATATTTGTGTGGTGTCGTAATAATCTAGATTTATCGTACATATGTGATTTTTATGCATGAACGCCAAATGCTTATGAGCTTATAACGTGAACATGTTAGTTAGTTACTGTTATGAATATCATGATTTATGTTTGAGTTGATATGTTGTGAAGTTGTATCATGCTAACCTATCTTTATTGTGTAGACAAGATAGCCTCCTCTCTTTTTTCCCATTGGAAAAATCGTAATTTTCATTATTAAAGGAAAATTACATGTTGTAGATGTTGTTCGCATATGCAGTATGTGAGGCTGTGTGCCTATCAAGTAAGAGAAAAAACAAAAAATAAGCTCTCTGCGCAAGGAGGCTTTTCCCTCAGTAGTGTTCATAATAAATTTATCAAAATAATACTCTACGCAGAGAGTATGTATGTCTGTAAATACAACTGGTAATATATAAACATGAAAATATTAACAAAAAGAAAAAAACAGGCTCCTGTTGAGCCTAAACTGTATAGTCCATGAATGGGCGATGGTAAAACTAGTAGTGTGCTCCATCCCTCTGCTCCTAAATCAACCATGAGCCATGAGGTCTGACTGCTGGCTCCTTAGATAGTTGATTGGTAAGTGAGTTGCATTCCCTGTAGATATGATGACAAGCAAAGTTTTCAAAATAAGAGATGAGTCTATGGGCCTTGTCCAGGATGGGCCTCAAAGTGTAAGCATAAAATTTTGTTTTTTTTTAATCCAATTGCATACAATTTTTGAGTCCCCAAATAGTTGTAGATTTTTGCAATGTTTTTCTAATGCAAATTGAATGAGATGTTTGGCAGTAATAAGCTCTACAAAATTGTTTGTGCCCCCTCCTAGCCCCATTTGGATTTGGAAGTGATGGGTATCCGAAAGATATAGGATGGCACCACCGCCACACCCTGCTTCTTGTGCAGATCCATCAAAATATGCCCATGGCTAGGAGCGGTCGATGTTTTTTGGGACAATATGCTTTGGAGGAGGATTGTCATCGTCTTCAAGAATGTTATTATAGTCGAGCAAAGATGGAGGGTCAGTGAGGATCGGTATCCTGAAAAATGAGATGGTTACGAGCAATCCAGATTTCCCAGCATATAAGGAGGGGAAGGTTCCTAGCCTTTGTCAGGGTTGCGGAAGTCCACCATGTGGTCCAAGCTTCTCTGGCTGATAGGCCCCACCATGTTCACTTGGAGGGGATGATCAAGAGGACAAAATTCCAGTGGTATATAGTGATAGGGTAGGTGAGAAGATAGCCTCCTCTGATATACATTAAAGTATGATTTTTCTTATGTTGTATATTTGGTGCTTGGTTGTTTGATTATGATTTCTATTTGGTGTTTAAGTGTTTGGTGCCTAGTTGATTCATTTAACGTGGTATGTTTGCAAGTTGGTTGAATGTTTGATGAATTTCATAATATGAGTATGTTTTCTAATGATCTTGCTTTAAAATGGTTTTACTAACACATATGTGTTGAGATAGTCGGTATGTTTTTTAGCATAGTAGGTGATAGTTGTAGCATTATGTCTAATGACTATGAGTTGACTATGGATTATGACATGATTGTTTGTAAACGTTGATTTCAAATTGATAGATATGATTGTCTTGATACACGTGGTTGACATGTGTAAGCAGTTGCAGGAAACATACTTAGTATTAGCGTGATGAAGTAATAATTGATGTGTTTATATAACTAACAGTTGTGTGACATGACAGCACATAGTAAGCCTCAAATTGCAAAAAAGTAAAATTATAAAAGGAAGGAGTTGGACAAGAATTCCTTTGGCTATGTTTTGAAACCCTAATTCCAAACGAATGAGTGCTTTGCCTACATGAAGTCTTCTTAACCTTAATCTTGTCTTACATTATGTGGATACATGCTATATTCATGAACATTTAATTGACAGGTATATTAGCTAGTCTTTAGTTACAGGTGGTTCTATCAAAGGATTGGAGTCCCTTGAGAGATGGTGTGGATGTGTTCAATTGCAAGCAATGTGCTTGGAACAACAAGATAAGGTAACTAATGTATTGTTATGTTTTTGTATACATTGATAGTTATGTGTTTACGGAAATATGATGCAGGGGACTGCATGGCAAAGAGAGGTTGCCATGAAATCTTGAAGAAGGCTCTGGTTGAGTTTCCCTAGGAACCATGGGGATTGAGTCATGGTGTTTGTTGTTAGTCGTGTGCTTTTGGTATTTTTTTTATTTGCTTGCGCTTGATTTGTAGATTTATTTATGTCTAGAGTATGGCCCTACCACTCCATTTGTGGAGTCATGTTGTTATTGGTTTTCATGGTTTTCTTCTTTTTGTTGTTTTTGTTCTTTCCTTTTATGTTTTAAGTCTGGGGAATTTGTTGGGAAAGAGGAAAAGTTGATGGAGCTCAGGGAGAGCTATTTAGTACCCAATAGGTAATGTAAGACACATATGAAGTTCAATGTATGAGTAAGCGCAGCGGAAGGCAAGACTATGATAGTCGGTTGGAGTGGTTGGGTCAATTGTGGCAAATGAAAGATGACACAATAGTCATGAGAAAGGTAATCAAGAAAAGGTAAAGTAAATGGATCTGAGGTGTCAGATGCCTTGGCTATGTTGGGATTGTTTTTCTCAATGTTGCACATGTGTTGCATGAATAAAGGAATTTATCTTAACCTTGACCTTATAATATCTGGAAATTGTTTTGTGATTATGATTATGTTAATGTTTATATATGTATACATGTAGGAATGTATGTATGTCATGTCTGACAGGGTGATCATGAATCATGATTATTTTATGCTAATGTTTATATGTACATATGTATGTATGTATGGCATTGACTGATGAGATCATTATTATTTTATGATGTATGTATGTGTACATGTATCTATGTCACTGTCTGATAGGGTCATCAGGAATCATTCTTATGGAGGAATGATTGCTTACGCAGGAAAATGACATGAAGAGGTTCCTAGTCTATGAGGAATCAAGTGGGAAGAATATTCATGACAAACATATGATGTTAGCATCATGTGAATATGAATTTATATTGTATGCTTGTATTATGCCTATACTTATGTTATGGACAGGTTATACCGAGAGATACATGAACAAGATGAAAGAAATGTGGTCTGTGGCATGACTAGGACAAGCATGGATAAGACATTGGAAGAAAGTTTGCTTGGTAAAGATTCGGTGTGGTTTTGGATGTGTGGTACGATTATTGTGCATATGTCGTATATGTTGTACTTGTTGCACCTGTCATGTTTTGTGCATGTGGTGTGGTGTATATTTAGTATGTGTACATGTTGATTATGTAATGTTATGTACATGGTGTAGTACATATAGTTGTTATACAACAAAATGACCTCCTCATCAACTCAGAGGTGAAAGACATGATGACTGAAGCAAAGAACACAATTGTAGGCCTTGATTCCACACTAACGCTGGTTACACACTGAAAATCTGCTTTATAAAGCTTGTTACCAAGCCTAAGTGTGCGTTAGTGACCCTACTAACTCAAGTTGTTAGACCAGGGGCAGTGTTAGTGAAACTAAGGGAAGTTCAATGGGTCAAGCCAATGAATTGACTCACAAATATCTAGATATTTATCCCTAAATTTGCTCAAGAAAAGCAAGGAAACATCCAAAATCAAGATATTTGGAGGATTTATAATATAAGAAAAGAAGGCAAATGGGAAAGAGCTTAAAAGTAGACCAAGTTCATTGCTCTTGCCCTAGTGAAATCTATGAGGAACTTGGCAACCCTAACTCAATTGCTATATAAGCAAGGTGAGGGTTATTGTGAAAGGGGTCAGAACATTTGAAAGGATAGCCTACTAAGCTGTTGTGAATTATCACATACTTGAAGAAGTGAGCTAGAAGAGAGAGAGAGAGAGAGAGAGAGAGAGAGAAGCAGAAGGGGCAAAGGAAGACTGATACAACGGATGGTTGTAATCACTCTTCTGTTATTAATACAGAATGATAGTTGTGTTCCCTACTCCATAGTGTCGGTAACCTTGTTCATTAAGTTGTTCATTCGATACTTGTTTAGATGAGTAGTTTAGTTGTATGCAAATAGATGTTCATTGTGCATTCATATATTAGTTTTCAAGATTGTATGTTGTGATTGTGTTTGCCTTTCCTTTTTGCAAGAATTGATTTGGAGCTAGCTTTGAGGGAGTTCTTCTTGGCTGCATTTCGATCTCCAAACAAATCTAGAAGGAGAATTGAGGTAATCCTCTTTCCCTACTTTGTTAACTTATATTTGATAGATGAACATGTGTATAACTTGGTAGCTTCTGCAGATAATCTTACGGTCTGTCAAAGGTCCCGAGAAGGCCTTTGAGGGTAGTTTTCATTCTCCATACACCGTGCATTTTACCCCATCACAGAATTGGCGACTCCGCTGGGGACTATACATTTAGTTCCCAGTTTACCCGGACTCTTCTCTATTCTCTCTTCCTTCCAAGAGCTCCTTTTTCTTCAGCAATCCTTTTTCTAATCCACCAAATATCTTGTTGCATCCTACTAGTATACATTCATCTCAGAAACTGATCTTGGAAACCCTTGTTGTGAAAGATTTCCCACACTAACGCAGGTTACCAGGCTACACAGAGCTTTATAAAGCATTGTGCCTGTGTATAGGGAGCGTTAGTGACCCTACTAACTCTCTGTAACCACTGTTACAGAGCGTTAGTCTCCCTTTGCCTTGATTTCCAGTAGTATCTGTGGACCAAAAGGGATGGAAAATCTTCTCATGGGCTGAAATAAGATCTGTAACTGTATTATGTCAGCAAAATTGGTGTCCTAGAAATTTATTTTTAGGAAAAAGTTTTGGTTTTTCTCTTTTAAAAAAACATTTTTTCTGAAATAAAGACTAATAATTTGTATTCATCCTTCTGTTTAAATAGTTGTGAGTTGCTTCATTTTGGTTCTCAGTAGTTTTTAGGAAATATTGAAAAATAATCTTTTGGTTATGCATGTGTTGAAAGACTATAGATGCACAGACAAAACTATGAATATGTGAAAAATATGAATATGTATAATAAAGCTTAAAAAAAAATTCAGAGCATTGTTTTGCATGATTTATTGAGTCAAGAGTCTTACCATATTTCATACGTCGACACCCCTATGGAGGACAAATAATCAAGTACACATAAAATTTACATTAAAATCAATCAGTTACTCTTTTGAGCAAACCAACATTAGCTAGGCTAGGATCTTGGGATAAGCATGTGAGTGAACTGCCCAAGTTCGAAAACCAAACTAGTGTTGTTAATGAGTGAAAAGTTCCTTTTGCACTCATATTATCAGGACCACTCCACTAACAATGGAGCGAAATACAAGACAACATCGGACTGTAATTGAAGGTAGCCCGCCTTCTCTTACAAATCCTTTGGGAATTCTGTGTATTGGGGGTCCCTTCGGGGATTTCGAAACTGAGTCGGGGACTTAGGTATCCTGCCCACACAGTGTGTTGTCTACGACTATGTCCCCCGCGGTGACGTCTATGATTTGAGGTATCTCTAGTGGCCAAACTTCTAGGTACTTACACAAGGTGACTCGGACGAGCTGTCCTGGTACCTAACACAGATGGATCTACTTTGTCTTCAGTTTTTGGGAGGGTGCTCGTCTTCACGAGAGTACTTGGCCATCCTTCTCTGTTATTCATTGAGATATCGGGTTCATCTCCGGTGATCAGTGCTTATCAGACAAGGTAATTTCCCTCTATTTGTTGATCGATCCATTTAGTGTATTTTTTATATATTTTTTAGGTACCTGAGTGCTATCATTTTGAGACTTTAAAAGAATATCACAATAAAATTTATTGATAAAAATTAACAGTCACCGTGGCTACATCCGGCCCTCGTCGTCACTCCAGACGATTGTTAGGACTTCCTCCACTCATTGTGGAGGATTTGTCGAGTTCCACTGAACCGAATTCCCCATCTTTGGGGGATCAGTCTCCTAGATCTCACACGGGATCTGTTTGGACTACTGACGATTCAAGTTTGCTGGAGGATTTCTTTACCGAAGGATTCCTTCCTTCCTTTAACACTCCACTCACGAATCTGTTGGAACCTGTCTCGGCTCCTGTGGTACCAGAACTTCCTGCTTCGGTAGTTGGAACATTTCCATCTATCTAGTCGATGACTAACGAGTTGTGGAACTTTGTGGACACTTTCGGTCCTCCACCACTTCCCCAGTCGACAGTCACCACAACACCGGTAATGGAAAATCCCGCTATACCATTTGTCCCAGGTACAACCACTCACGTGACACCATATCCGAGTGGAACCCAGCAGATGCCAGGTTCCACCCCTATGGTGCCAAACTGCATACCTTTGACAAGTGCCACATATAGTGCTCCATAAAGCACTCAATGCGCACTATGGGCCCAGTTCCCATATACCAACAACATGGTCAGCTGCCAATGTACAGTTCAAACCCCCAGATTCATATTCCTGGGGGGTTCCCAATATGCACATGCCGGTAGGGAACGTAACAGTTCCCCCTCTGTTCTCATGCATGTATGGTCAATCGCTAATTGACATGAGTGTTCCCTCTGTTAATCAAGGACAAATGGCTAGTTCTGTGTCGAGCGGGAATCCTCAAGGGGTTCCCAACCAATCCATGGGGGCACCCTACTCACATACTCAAATGAGTCAAGGGGGTACCGCTTATATAGGGGGCAATTACATACCCTGGTATCAAAATCCTCATGGAAATCCACTCTACAATACCATACCTCAAAGCAACTACTACACCATGTAACCCATGTATAATATGGGGAACCAAATGATGGGAGGAGCGCAAAGCTCCTCAAGTCATCCGTCATCACCATGGTCTGAATCGGGGGCACCTAACTCTCTACCTTTCTTCGCAACGTTTGATATACCCAACTTATACAATTTGACAAACGACCCCATCTACCACAACTTACAATGGCTACCGATCCCGCATAAAATACCAACGGACATCCCAAAGTTCGATGGAAAACAAGGGGAGGATCCGGGCACCCATATCACCACCTACCATCTCTGGTGTGTTTCAAACTCTATGGTGGATGATAGTGTCCGGTTATGTATTTTTCCCCACACCCTCACTGGCAACACAGTGAAATGGTATATTGAGTTACCACACACGTCAGTAAACACCTTTGACACTTTAGCGATGGAATTCCTAAAGCACTTCCAGTTACCAATCTGCTATGAGACTGGGATAGAGCTCCTTACTTCATTTCGTCGGGATACCACCACCCACATCTCCGATCATATTCATGAATGGAGACATAGGTGGAGGTTAGTAAAAGCTCCCATCCCAAACTTTCTCTTAACGGACTGGTTCTGCAGGTCCTTACTTCCTCAAATCGCTAGAGATGTCGCTCTAGGTGGTGCAGTCCCAGAAGACCAATCCATACGTCGTGCCCAGTACTTAGATCTAATATATTCATAGTCTGGCACTCTTTACGACATAATCCCCAATACCCCTGGTAACCCCAATGCTTCCGCCACTCAGCACCCTGGAGTGCACGCCAACGGGATTGTCGGCGCAACCTCTCGGGCTACTATAAAACAACTTAGTGGTTCCATTCCCAAGCTGGCAGTGGACCCCTCTACCAATACAACTTCTCTTCCTGCCGCTGCAATAAAATCTGTGTATTCTACATGAAAATCAAGTAGCAAGAACAAGAAGAAAAAGAAAAAGACCGCTCCTTCTTAAGAGCAGTCACCAAAGTAGCCCAACCCAAAATAGAAGGTCATTGTGCCTACTAACGAGGTAAAGGATAAAACCACCAGATATCCATGCAAACTTTATGTTGAAGACCACACGACTTGGCGTTGTCCACGGCTTCAGGAATGCACAGAATACCTTGCTAAAATGGATTCTGGTAAGGCCCCCACTATCCTTAGAAATCCTTTTCCCACTCAACAGCAGCAAAATCTTATTGCAAACCAACTGTTGTGGGGGCAATGATGGTTCGCAACATCCTTTAGCTGGTTAAGGATCTTCTACCATTTTCACATTTGAAATAGTAGAACTCGCCACAAGAGCCAAATCTTATGGAGCTCTTGTCACTTCTACAGCAGAACTGTCCTCAGGTCAAAACCCACCGCTGCCTAACGATTTGCATATCGAAAGGCTGGTTGAGGACTTTGTAATTTGACCCCCAAAAGGGGCACTTCAACGCACAACACACAATACAACTGCACATGCCGCCCAACACTACAACATTGTAGAAGATTTGGCACAAGCGCCGACGGCAATGTCGGCGCTCGAAGTATTACAAACATGCCCAACACAATGGAAAACTTTGCTTTCGGCTATTGGTGGTATCGAACCAAAGGATTACACGCTTGCTATTTTCGACATGGACAAGTGTAAACCTCCCCTTTCTCACCAGCTTGCATTCCAGGTGCATATAACTTCGAAAGGTAAAGGTATACACAGAATTGTCATCGATGAAGGTGTTTCTACCTGCGTCATGTCGGCTTCATGTTGGCTCACCCTGGGTTCCCCAACCCTATCCCCGCCGTCGAACTCCCTTAAAGATTTTGACGGCCACACCTTTATCCCAAAAGGATACCTATCCAGTTTTCCCATCACGTTGTGTAGGAAAATTGTAACGGTGGACCTAGAAATCGTAGACAAAAAACTCGACTATAATCTCTTGCTGGGTCGCAATTGGACATATGCCGTGACGGCCATCGTATCTATTATCTTTCGCATCATCTAATTCCCATTTGATGGAAAGGTAGTTATAGTAGATCAGTTGTCTTTCTGCACCCCTGATTATTCACCATTACCAAGTGGCTTTGTACCCCTAGTAGGAGGTGGAACTGACTCTTATGTCAGTTTAGGTACCGGTCTACTGAAGGCTTCTTCCCTCATGGGTTGTTTTCCTCTTTAGCCATCAAAGGTTTCACAGATGGTCAATATGCTTTCATCTATTCCTCATGAACAGACCGATCCATGGATCCTACCAGCTCCTTCAGACATTGACACTTACGGAGAACAAATGTCGTTGTCACCAGTTGAATTGGCCTGTGAAGCCATTCAAATTGCATTCGAATCTCTGGTCACTTTGGTTTTGGCCAACGATACCAATGCCCCTCCCATAACCGCTCCTTCTTTCGATCCACTCAATCAAGTCCTACATATGGACGAAGCTATTAGGGAGGTCATGAGTTTAGAAGAGCGACCTTGGGAGGATTCGCACCATCATGTTTTGATATCTGATTCGGACATGATGCCTCTTCAAATCCTGCCATCTGACGCACATGAAATCATTTCCTCATCGTATATGACTATCCAACCTTTCGACTCGGAAGGAAACAAGGGCAATATTTCAAAAACATTTATCCTTGATATTTCTGTCATGACAGGCATCATGGAAAACATACAGATTGGAGCCAATCACAATCCTGAGGAAATTGTGAGCTTCACCTACCCGTTTAGGGACTTCCACAATGTTTTTCCTTGGTCTTATGAGGAAATGTATGGCATATACCCTTATAATGTCAAGCATAAGATCAAGAAAGATTGAGCATTCTGTTTATGGTATTTTTCCTGATCGTTAATCCGAAAAATCCTCGAGTCTCCTTCTTCAAGATCGTTAAACTACCATGAAGAATATCGAGCATTATTTTTATGGTATTTTTCCTTCTCGTTAATCCGAAAAAACTCGAGTCTCCTTCTTTGGGCTTGTTAAACTACTACAATGAAGAATAGAAAAGAGAACTTTTAGAGATATTTTATTGCTCTTTAAAAAGATATAAACATCTCCGAGGTTTTATCGTTGAGCTCGTTAAATCTATGCGACAATAAGATAGAGCACTTTTTGAGATATTTTATTTCTCTTTAAAAAATATAAACATCTCCGAGTTTTCATTGTCGAACTCTTTAAATCTATATGACGATGCTCTGAGCAAACTCTTTTTTGATCGTTTTCCAGCTTTTATTTTTAGGGAGCATTTCTTTTTAAGCGTTTTTTTCTCGCTCTTTAAAACTGAAAAAATCCTGAGCTTTGTCTTTAGGCTCATTAAACTTTATAAAGATGACCCGAGAATTCTTTTAGGTACTTTTCTCACTCGTTAAACTGAAAAATCCCAAGTTTTTGTTACCGGGCTCATTAAAAACATACGACCGCAGCCAGAGCATGTTCTTTTTTGGAACCATTTCTCACTCTTAAATTGAAAAATCCCCGAGTTTTTCCCCTCCTTCAAGCTCGTAAAACTATGAAGAAGGGATGAGTTGTTCTTTTCCATCTTTTTCTTTCTTACTAAACTGAAAAGGATACCCTAAGTTTTCTTCATTTGACTCGTTAAAAAATTTGATGAAGGTATTGAGTTTGTCGTTGCGTGACTCATTAAAAATTCACGACGAAAAACGAGTTTAGTTCGTCACCTCGTACTCATAACAAAATGAGGTTGACATCTATTGAAAATAGGTTTCTCTTTATCCAGGTTCAATAGATTAACTTATGGAAAAGTAACCAATCCAGGTATACTATTAACCTTTTGTTGCACCTGGTTAACAACTATGACAAAGGGACCACCATGGAGTTGCACTTTACGATCTTTTCAGACTCTCTAAATATGAAAAGACCACCGAGTTGTCTAGTCTGGACTCTTTAAATTACACATACAAGATATAGAGTCATTCTTTTTTCGATACTTTTCAGACTCTTAAAAAATGAAAAAATCGACGAGTTTTCCTGTCTAGAATCATCAATCTAATTAGACAGGGCAAATAGTCGTTCTTTTTGTGGTCCTTTTCAGACTCTTTAAAAATGAAAAGATCGATGAGTTTACCCGTCTGGACTCATAAAATTAATCAGACGGGGAAAGTGGACAATACAACTGTATTCTGTATTTGAAAGTGTGGTTTGGTAGCAGTCGTTCCCTTGAACTTGGCACTCCCTCAGATAAACCTCCTTTTGATGGCCTCTCATTATGAACCCTACAATCCTATGAGTTTTATCCTATATACCCTGATGTAATTGTATCTCTGTATCCTAACACTCTATAGTGTTCATGAGTCTAGTGTTGTCTGGTTAAAACCGTTGTCGTGCCTTCTATTGTTCAAGGGTTACCCATTTGTTTCCTCCATCAACCAATCAAACATATCCTTTCATCATGCCCTCCATTTTTTAGACCCAAATGCTCAAAATATTCCTCAAAAAACAAAATCATTCTTGTCCCATTTCGTGTCGATTGATGTAGGACACATTATTGCCTACCTTTCGACAGGTTTCTTCCTATCGACTTCAACACTCTATCTAGGAAGATAACCCAGAAACACATTTAGTGCCTTGGTACTTGCAGACATTAGTGGCAGGTTGCCTTGTGCTTGGTCAGGGGTTCTCATTATTGGCTCCTGGTTAAGCGATTCTATGGGTGTTCGACAACAAAGACATCTTTCACACTCGCTAGTTTGTACTGTGCATCTTGGAGACCATCACCATTATCGGTGGCCTTCCTCACGTCTGTTAACAGTCTCCATTATTGACTGGTAATCAGATGATTTCGTGCATGTTCGACATCAACGCATATTTTCACATGTATTGATCTATGTTGTTCGGTGAAGCGGAAATCAAGACCTTGGGTAGAGGCTTGCATCATTCAGCCTTGTTTCCTCTCCCAAGCTGTGGATATTATTTTTTGGAGATAGTTGTTTCAGGATGATTCTATTATGACACTGGATCCGCATTGTGCTTATCGGTGGCCAGCCTTGTTATATCTCTTTGGAGAAAATTACTCTGACATAGCTACTGAGCATGGGAATGCCCAACTCAGAACATGACTTTAGCAGTTTTATATATATGTGTTGTATCAGGTTTTCATTGCCGCCTGAAGCTTTTCTCTCTTTCTACATTTTGACAAGAAAAATTACAGTTTCAATAAGTATTTCGGCCATCATCTCTGCCTCTGATCTCATACTTTAAGGGGCATCTGTTATACAACAAAATGACCTCTCCATCAACTCAGAGGTGAAATACATGATGACTAAAGCAAAGACCACAATTGCAGGCCTTGATTCCACACTAACGCTGGTTACACATTAAAAACCTGCTTTATAAAGCTTGTTACCAAGCCTAAGGGTGCGTTAGTGACCCTACTAACTCAAGTTGTTAGACCAGGGGCAGCGTTAGTGAAACTAAGGGAAGTTCAATGGGTCGAGCCAATGAATTGACTCACAAATATCTAGATATTTATCCCTAAATTTTCTCAAGAAAAGAAAGGAAACATCCAAAATCAAGATATTTGGAGGATTTCTAATATAAGAAAAGAAGGCAAATGGGAAAGAGTTGAAAAGCAGAGCAAGTTCATTACTTTTTCCCTAGTGAACTCTATGAGGAACTTGGAAACCCTAACTCAATTGTTATATAAGCAAGGTGAGGGTTATTGTGAAAGGGTTAAGAACATTTGAAAGGGTAGCCTACTAAGCTATTGTGAATTGTCACATACTTGAAGAAGTGAGCTAGAAGAGAGAGAGAGAGAGAGAGAGAGAGAGAAGTGGAAGGGGCAAAGGAAGACTGATACAACGGATGATTGTAATCACTCTTCCGTTATTAATACAGAAATACAGTTGTGTTCCCTACTCCATAGTTTCCGTAACCTTGTTCATTGAGTTGTTCATTCGATACTTGTTTAGATGAGTAGTTTAGTTGTATGAAAATAGATGTTCATTGTGCATTCAAATATTAGTTTTCAAGATTGTATGTTTTGATTGTGTTTTCCTGTCCTTTGTGCAGGAATTGATTTGGAGCCTGCTTTGAAGGAGTTCTTCTTGGCTGCATTACGTTCTCCAAACAAATCTAGAAGGAGACATGAGGTAATCCTCTTTCCGTACTTTGTTAACTTATATTGGATAGATGAACATGTGTCTAACTTGGTAGCTTCTGCAGATAATCTTACAGTCTGTCAAAGGTCCTAGGAAGGCCTTTGAGGGTAGTTTTCATTCTCCATACACCATACATTTTACCCCATCACAATAGTGTTGTATGAATGTTCCATTGATGGGTATAGATGGTGCTATGTACATGTTGGATATGTGGTATTGTGTACATATTGTACTGTGTGCATGATGGATATGCGGTGTTGTGTGCATATGGTGTTGTGAAAATAATGGATATGCAGTGTTGTGTACATATGATGCTATGTACATGTTGGAAATGGAGTGTTATGTACAAGTGGTGTTGTGTGCATGTTTTACATGTGGCGCTATGTAGATGTGGTGTGGTGTGCATGATTGTACAAGTGGACGTTGTGAGCATGTGGTGTTTTGTACATGTTTTACAAGTGGCATTGTGTGCAGGAGGTGTTGTGTACATTTCTTGCATGTGGTGTTGTGTACATGTGGTGTCGCATACATGTCATGTGTGTGGTATTGTGTACACGTTGTATAGTGGTGCAATGTACATATGGCATTGTGTACACATTGTGCAGGTGGTGTTGTGTACAAGTGATGTTGTTCACACATTATGCAGGTGGTGATTGGTACATCTTGTATTGGTGTACATGTGGGATTGAGTGCATGTCATACATGTGTTGCAGGCATGTAGTACTACGTATTTGCATTATGTAGGTGCATGTATTGCATGGAGTTGTATGTCATGTGTTGTTGTATGTGTGTGAGGCACACTATGTATATGCGCACCTGGTTGAGGAGAAGGAACTAGGTGTTTGTTGGGTGTGGCAACCGATTCATTGTGTGTACAAAAGAACAAAGACAGAAGTAAGGATCGATGAAGGATAAGTATTAGAATTGTACTTCAGTTTTACTATGCATATGATTTATGATTATGGTCTATTATGATTACATGTGATATATGATTCTAGTTTATGATGGTTACATGTGATTTATGATTTTGATCTATGATGGTTACGTTTTGAGCTAACCTGATGTGATGTTTTATACATGACGCTAGTTTGACTTGCCGTGACAGGAAGTAAATAGGATTGCAAATGTATCTTATTAACGAGCTATAAATGAGGTATGATTTGAATTCATTTCAATTTATTTTGAATCTAATGGAAGTTATGTGCTTGGTACAGGAAGCACGAAAATGCCTGGTTGGGTGGTTAAAATCAATTGCAAGAATCAGCAGCAGCATTGAAAAGAATTGGAATATGCAGCAGTATGTTGGTAAAGCACTTCAGGAACAAGGCCATTGTGGAACATTGGTACCCAAGTGTGTCCATTGATTTCCATGAGCATGCTATGACTGATATGATGGTTTTGAGACAAGTATATGCCTTGGTTTTGTATCTTCCGATGTTAGGAAGCCTTGCCAAAGGATGGATCACCCAAGATAGGGGATGCCAGAAGAACTTGGAAGATGAGTGACTACACAGAATGGATTGACTGGATTTCCCGAGGGACTATGTAGCAGAGAAGGGAAGGCTAGGGGTGGATTTTTTTTGGTCATTGTCATTTCCAAATAGAATCAGATGCACATTGGGAGTGCTCCCTGGAAAAATGAGCCGGTAACTGTTCACTGAGAGGACAAGTGGCACGGGATGATAGTGTTGGAAATTGGATGCAAATTTGACCTTGCAATGGATTCTAGACCTTCTGGGAAGGAGGTGAATCCTGGTGCTACTTTGAGGGTGGACATGTGAGCCTATAGATTCCATTATTGATTGATATGGGCATTGTATTCTCTTATTTGTTGGTTTAGCAGATGTGTATGTGTGATTATTGTGAATACTGTAATGAGTTGTGTTATAAAGCTCCACTATGCGGTATGTAGTCATGTTGTCTTGATGTTTTGTTGTAGCATATGGTCACTCTAAATGCTGCAACAATATAAAGCTCCAAGGAAAGTATGTTTTGTTTTTAGCAGTCTTGTTGGTTATAGGTGTGATTAAACACCGAGGACAATGTTCCCCCAAGGGGGACAGTTTTGTAACAGCCCTAGTGAAAATTCCATGTAAAAATACATAAATACCATGGATGATGGGACACATATTCCAAGCTAAATGTTGGGCAGGAAATCCTAGTGTGTGTTCATTTGGTTGTTTATGGCTAAGGAAATTGGCAAAGGTAATGGCTAAGGAATTAAAGAGGCAAAGAGGTATTTTGGCACATTTATTTATGAAAATAAAGGAAATTAGGAGAAAAGGAAAGTGAAATGTCACAGGTTGCATGTGAGGAGAAAATTGAAGGAAAATAATGGAAAATGAAGAAAATAGAGGCCTCATTGATAAAAAGGCTTCTGAGGATCAGTGGGCAAGCTTGATCAGTTCAATTTTGGATCTCTTGTTATTCTTTCACTCTCTCATACTCTTGGACACTTAGAGTTTCTTGGGGCACTTTGGCATTGTAGCAAGAAAGGAAAAGAAGGAAAGAGGAAGAACAGATCAAGCAGGGAAAGGCAGGATCAAGCAGCTACAACAAGCTTCATTGCAGGTATCGACTTGCATGTGTATTTTTCTTGCTAGATTTGGCATGCATGGGATTACATGTGCTTCTTTTATATCATGGCATGGGTTTTTCCAAGTGTGATAGTATTTTAATCCTAGCCTTGTCATTCCTGATAGCTTTGATGAGATGGGTTCTCTCATGCAGTTTATGTGGGATGACTGGATTGGTTTTGAACCTAAGTGGGTTGGATCTCCGAATAGACAAACACATGGTGGTAGTGGTAGTGGTAGTGGTTGTTGTGCCTCCGTGGGCCTAAGAATCCTTGTCGGTGAATGGCGAGATATACGGTAAAGCCAAGAGGCGGATTTTCTCTTTGTTGGGACTAGTGATTCCGGGATGGAATGCACGATAAATCTTGGAGAGCTTGTCTCGGTGTAGGCCCTAGTGATCCTTGGATTAGATTGTGGATGCACGGTAAAGCCTGAGAGACTAGGAGGCACTCAAATTCCTCAATGTGTAGGTGGAGAACTCCGGTGGCATCCACATTGATTGGTGTTTTTGATGTATTCTATGAGTCCCACATTCATGCTTGGAATATGGCACAGGGGAGATTGGCTGAAGAGAGACTTGGCTTAGCCAATCTATGGTCTAGAGCAACGTGGTATTCCCATCACCGGTTGGTTCATTGCATTGATTAATGAGAAATTACTTACATTGAATTTCATGTGTAAATGTACTGGAGTATTTATGGATTTTGATGGTTGATATGTTTATTGTAATTTTGTTCCTAATATGTTGGTTATATGTTCATTTTATGGCAGCAACTATGTTTTTCCCTCAACATGTTTTTACTTGTATTTGAACGGATATTGTATATATGAACTAATAAGTGATAAGGCACCAAATGACATGAAGAAACAATTGTTCATGGCAATCTCAAATAAGTAAGGGATCCCTACACTTAACTCTATGGTTTACACATGTAGGTTACGTGTCGATGATATGTTTGATGAAATGATTGTCATGGATAGTAGGGGTTTGGTTAAGTCCTTGATCAACTATTTACTTTTGCATCATTGTTTCCATGTACATTACTTAATTCTGAGCTTTCATTCCATTCTGGGCAGTGGCCTGGGCTCTAGGCCTGAAAAAGTGGCTCAAATCCCCGATTCGCTGGCACAAAACTGGAAAGTTTGGACCACAGTCGCTGGTAGATAGGCCTATGAGAGCGACTTTAGGTCTCTAGTGGCTCCATAGGCCATAGCATGAGAGTGACTGAGCCTTAAATTGTCTAGAACAACAGTGGGACCCAGGGACAGGTTGTCTGAGGTGTTGACTTATCTCTTAAGGGTTCTGCGATGGTGTTGGATGGCTTCATGTGATCAATGATGTTTCGTCAATTCCACTACCTTAAGGTTACCTAGGAGGTCAAATCTCATCAAAGTAGCCTCGCATCTCATGTTTACCCCAGTTTGTATGGTTACTTGGGTGGATGTGGGAGGAGGGCGTGACACTTCTATTTTTCCTCTTTGCAACCCCATTTTTTTGTGGGTTGTGTGGTGCAATCAGCTCCCTTCTAATACCCTCCTTGGAAGATAATTCTTTGAAGGAATTAGACACACACTCTCCTCCAATATCACTTCTCAAGGATTTAATTTTCTTTCCAGTCTCATTTTCAGCTAAGGCTTTAAATTCAACAAACTTTGAATAAACATCATATTTATTCTTCATGAAATAGATCCAACATTTGTGGGAAAAATCATCTATGAATATCACATAATACATGTGCTTTGCAACTGAGACTGTGGAAAATGGTCCACACACATCCGAGTGAAATCGCTCCAATATGGATCTAGCTCTGTTATCTTGTCCCTGGAAGGAGGATTTAATATATTTTCCAAGATTTCACCCTTGCAAACATCATCTTGATCAATGGTGCATTTTGGAATTTCGGTGGTGATCTGCTGCATTATTTTAAAAGCTCCATGGTGTAGGTGTTCCATGCACATAAGTCAGAGCTCTCCAAAATCTCGGCTCTGAACATGTTTTGTCTTGCTACTCAGTGCATCACATGCATCCACCTCTAGCTTGTAGATATTTTTAACCCGAACACCAATTTTTTTTACTTGTCCAGTAGCAACATGCTTCAGATAAGCCTTCCCTTTACTGAACACCACATCATATCCTTTGTCTTCAAGTACAACTACAGAAACTAGATTTTTCTTCAGACCATGCACATACATTACATTCTTTAGGTGAAGATGGGAGCCTGAATCCCTCTTAAAGGTGACAGTGTCAATCCATTTGGTACTATACCTTCCATCATCTCCAAGCTCTATGTGTAATTGTAGGTCCTTCTCCTCTAATTTGTTGAAGAACTCCTTATTTCTTATCATATGAAATGAAGCACCAAAGTCTAAGTACCATATACTACCTCGTAAAGTAATTGCCATGAAATAAATGAGGGTGAAATCCAACTCAAATTGTGATGTGAGAGCATCTCCTCCTACTCATGTTGCAACCTTCTTACTGGATTTCTTGTGGACACTTTGTTTCATAATGTCCATACTCATGGCAGTGAAAACATTTAATTTTACCACGGTCTTTTTTTCCATGGTTCTGGTTGGATTTTTCCTTTCATTGGGCCTTCTTGCCTTTAGCTTTCTTTCCTTTACCAGCTAAGGCAATTTTTTCTTCCTCATCAGTTTTGGACGAGTCCATCTCTATTGTTCCTTTTAATCTTCTCTTGCACCAAGTCAGACCAAAGTCTCTCCCAATCTGGGAGCTTGTCTATTCCATTAACTGAATCCTGATAGATTTGCTAGGACTTTGGAAGACCAAGGAGTGCTAAGCTCACAAGTTCATATGGTGGCACAGTCTCTCCAACTCCTCCAAGTTCATCTCTCACCTGAGTGAATTTGGATAGGTATTGAACAATAGTTTCATTTTTATTCATTTGAATGTTCCTAAGCTTGTCTTTCAATTCCATATTCTTGGCATTACTTTAGATTTCGAATAGGTTTGTGAGAGTTTTCCACATTGCAAAAGTAGTCTCCTTTCCATGAAAATTCGAAACCACATGGAATCTGACTCCCTCCAAGATAATCCTCCTGGATTTTGCAGTATCTTTCTTCCACTAAGCCAATTGTTGTGCATCTAATGCTGGTGGTTTTGGAATATATATTTTTGTGTATTCTAATACTTTGTTGTCATCCAGCACAACTTCCATTATGTCTTTCCAAGCATAGAAATTTGAAGTTCCCTCCAATTCATACTCAATCCTCAATCCATTGAAAGACATTGTTCTTGCACTAGAGAAATACATGCGCCACAAACTATGTTATTCTAAATTTCTTTGAGAGATGATCAGGAACCTGGTTTCTATGTAGTTTTCAATAGCCTTGACACCATGTATAAAAAACTCAAAATTTTCCGTTGCTAATGAAATTATATTTAAATCAATAGACACAAATTTCTTCTACTAAAGTCCGTTGAAGGAAAACTGACAATAGAAACACATGCAATCATTCAATCACAATGAACACAATTTTTTTTACTGGGACCGAATTGGGAAAAAACCCTCCTATGTTTCTATTACATCACATGAGATCAAGTATCTATAAAAATGACTACTTCAATGCTTGAAGCTCAATCTGCACTACAATATTGATCTCCTCCTGAGTCTTCTCTGGTCAACACCTAACCAAAATAGGCCTCCTACTTCCTCTTATTTCCTTGCACAATTCATGCTCCTAAAGAATAAGTAAGCTCCTATTTCCTTTCGTAAGTCCAAGAGAATAAGCTCACCTACTACATGCAAACATTGTACACTCACTGGTATACAATAATGATTACATTATGCCTTTTGTCTCCAACTTCACTAGGCAATTCGAATTGCATGCATGACTAGGGCTATTTTTAGTAAATTGACTAGTTAACTAAGAGTTAGTTGAGTTTACAACAGTTAAAACTACACAATTGAACTCATACTGACTTTATTCTAGACTAAAGCTCAGATGAATAAATTTCACTAAGATAACACCTCTATATAGTTATATGTTAGCCACCAACTTTCACACAACTCTAATTCTAGCCCACAAACTCAAATTGACTAACTTAGCTTAGTGATTTGGCCATATCACTCTTGCTAACTTCCTAACAACTCAACCTGCTAAAGTGGAAATTTGAATTTCCTCATTTGACTAAGGACAAGTCAATTGAACCTTTTCTTACTACAATTTTAAAATAACTTCATTTCCAGCATTCAAAATAGAGTTATATCTCGTTTTTATGGATTGCTTTAGTTTACTGATCTTAAAATCATTTTTATACATAGTTTGCCCTAGATCTACCCTATTTTTGGCATAGTTTTCGTTAGTTTTTATCCACTTTAAGAGCCAAAATTTCTATGGTGTTTTAGTTTATTGTTTTTTGGTTTTCATTTCATTAATATACAACAGTAAGCTACAACCATCTTTAGGTTATTTTGACAATGAGTTTAAGTCCCCTTCTAAGCCTAGTTTAAGCCTATTTGAGCTCCTAATTCATAATATTTCACATCTTAAGTCAAATTGAACATAATTCAATCTAATATCAAATCAAAAAACTACTTAATACATTTTGGTTGGTATTAGAACAAGTAACTAAAAGTTTTCTCATACATTGCTTGATTACAAAACTAGTTACTTTTTAATTCCTAGTCTCTTTTCTTACAATTTCATTCATATCATTGACAATAAATCCACCTCTAAATTTGTTTTATTTTTAGGATCTAGTCCTATGTCATGGGAGAACAAGTAGAAATATGTTTCTCAAAGGCTTCCACTGAAGCAGAATATTGCAGAATAATGCACAATAGGAGGAGTTGCTTGTGAAGCAACTGCATCGCATAATTGCAAGATTGGGTGTACCAAAAATACAATTAAGGTGTTTCCAGATCCTAATCTATATGAACTAAGTTAATTATTAATACCATCAAAATTGTAGAAGTATATGGCCATTCTCATACATAGTTTCAAGTACTCTTCTACACTTGTTATGATGTATTTTCAAATTTTCAAATTCATTTAACATGGTATATATAATTGTAATGCAATTAAAGCCCTGAAAGAAAGGTTTTGAAGGGAAACCTTTTTTTCTCAAAAAGGAGATATTCTTCGCACAATTAAATTTTAACATGCTTATAAATTACCCTATCCTATTGGTAAGCTCTTTATTCTTCTATAACACACTTGAGTATAATTTACTACGTAGTGTATTGTTTCTAATCTTAGATAAGATTTTGTGGCTAGGTTAAAATACTTTATTTGTATAGTTGGCTTAGTAAGTGGTGATAAGATTTATAATTTATGCCATTAACAACTATTATGGATTGTGACTGAAACCATTGCATTGACCGATTTGGATTTATACTCAAGGAGTCGTTTATATACTAAGTTTTGACCATAATTAACTTGCATGTAGGTAATCTAAATTCTCGGTCCGTAATTAATCCTATATATTATTGTATCATCTTAGTGTCAACTTTAAATTGATTTGTTTCTCCACTCTCTTCATGACAATGATTTTATTTTTATATTAAACCTTAGTTGCATACCAATGATTTTTTTTTTCTCAAGCTATTCTAGACAAGGTGCGGGTTTAGAATGGGTACAAACATGTACGCTTTGTTACTCGGTCATGATAAGGATGCATCAATTGCATTTTTTGTAGTAACATATTTTACATAGCTTCATCATAACAAAACAACAAGTATATTTTGGTTCAGTTAGACTTATTTTTGCTTACTTCTTTCCTATAGTTCGTTCAATAGTTTCAAGACATTCCATTTGTTCCCTAGATAACGAGATATCAATTGCCTTCTGATACAAACCTTTTCTTAAATGTAAAATTTTCTCCTTAAGACAAGCAACCTACTCTTCCATCACAACTACTTTTGTAAGGAACTCCAGTATATCTGAGGAAAGATGTAGTGGAGTTAAAGAAAAGCACCAAGAAGTCGTACAAATGCTCGTTCCAATTTTGTATGCACATTCTCCTCATACATAAGCTTCTCCATATATTTTTCATGTTCTATTTTCCTCTCATGTCTTGACTATATTTGGAATAATAAACAGTTTCCAAGGTCATTCTCTCAAGATGCTTATTATGTTTTACACTTCCATAGTTATAGTTTGTAGTTTTTTCATGTTTGCATGCCTATTTTTCCCCTACTATGTATCGATATATTTATCTTCGTCGTCACAACGTGAGAGTAGCTAGAAGGAGCTTAGCAAGAAGTTCAATCAGAAACAAATAGAAATCAAATTATATGTTTGCAATGAACTCAATCATATTTCAAACATGACTTAATGTCGAAAACCAAAGTCTAGTCTATGAATGATGTGAAACATGTTGCTCACTTTTTCTTATCTGCAAGATTAGGCTTTGCCCATTTGTAGACTTTCAAATAATAGCTACTAGTGTTACAAATACAATAGGATCTCCTTCCTTGGCTACAAAATTTTCAATGAAACCTACTTTAGGTCTATTAACATCAATAGCTAAACTTGAGGTATGGCCTCACCAATATCAAATCTATCTCTTGGTTTCTTTTGCAATATTATGGTCTTACACTCTTACAAGTAACCATTGTTACATTCACTTGAGTGAGACTAAAATAAACATTTGGTTGAGGCACAACATAATGAACCTTCTTATACATGAATTTATGATGAGGGTCAACACACTTTGCACCAGTAGACGTTAATGTAGTAACCTTAATGAGAAGGCATAAACCTTAATGACAACTGGATTTATTATAATAAGACCTTTGGCATCCAATTGTAGGATGACAATGATAAATAAATAAGAAAGCATTGCCATTTTTTGAACTGGCCCTAAAGCTGTATTGTCACTACTACTTTAGCTACATAGGAAACAAGTTGGAGGATGCACCAACCAAGATTCCTGAAGCTAAGAACCAAGCCCTAGTCATAGGATGCACCAATAGATCAATGACAACTTGATTATAGGTTTGATGCACCAAGAAAGTATGTAGCTTTTGACAGTCTTAATGGAAGCTGGAACCATACTTGTACTCATGAGACCTTTTATATAAGATCATTGTATTTTCTTCAAGCCTCGCTCAAGGTAGACACTTGCTACCTTGCAACTTCCCTTGTTAAAAATGTAACGTATTTACATTATTTAATGTAAATGACATCACTTGTAAACATGTAAAAAAATTGAATATTCCAATTTGTCCTCTTTAGTATCATCATATTTTATATTCCTACATTAGTGGGCCTACAAGTAGAGATGTTTATTTCTCGTTCAACAGGCCCATTTGGATAGTGAGAACATTAATGGGTGTGTCTTCAAAGTTAACATCTATGCTCTTTTTAAAAAAAATGGTATGAACCTGCTAGATATGGGTGCTCTCTTGGTTTATTTTCTAATTAGATAGACTACAATAATCACAATTACACTTTTCAATTCATCATTGAAAACTTCGCTACTTTTCATAGAATGGGGTAATATCCTTTCCCTATTTCAGTGATGATGAAATCGGTGACATATTTCTTTTATAAATTGCCAAGACTATTAGAGTTGTTACTCAACTTATGAACATCATGTCTCTCATGGAGAGAATATTTTATATTTAGTTAACTCTTCATATCAAGAGGACCATTCCCTCCATCATATCCTTATTTAGGCATTATTGAGTGAAGCTTATGAATATGATAATTTGATTAGTCTTTTAGTTGATAAATATAAAATTTTGATGCAAAACGGAGTATTGATAATGAGGACTCTACTAATTTTTTTGTCATTGCCATTATTTTTTGGGCTGTTTTCCTTTAAAAAGTATTTTAAACAATTTGATTGCTAACATGTACATTCAATACAATAATGTAATTCATTATTTTAATTGCACTTGAGTTGAAGGGTTAAAGGAAACTTTCAAGTAACTTGAGAGAACTAGGGGAGGGATGCTAGTTGTTGCGCGCACTCCCTGCCACGACCACAAACCACGTCGTCTATGCCACATATGTTATATGACACTTGTCGAGCTAGAACTTTCAACTATCGTGGTGGGTGGGAACTTTAATGTTGAGTAATTTGGTACAGTTTAGGGTTTTGTTTATGGTTTTTATCAGAGGTGGTCACAAACTTTGTGTTAGGTTATTCAGGCCCATTGTGTGAGCACTCATCTACCGCTATACTTGTTCGACAAGCTCCCTTCTCTGGTAAACTTGGAAATATGTCATTGCACTGCTGAAGCGATGCCATTATTTTTCCTGGTTCATGGGGAGTTTACCATTCTATCTATTGTGGTTGTTGATTTTTTGTTCTGTTGAGTGTTGCCCCATGCCCGTGACACACCAACAGTTGGTATATTAGTCTGCATTGGACCTTATGGGAGATTTCAGTCAGTTTGGTGGTGGACATGGAGGTTTCATGCTCCAGTGGATTTTCATGAGGGTATGTTGAATTTTTACAGGTTTTTTCCATGAAAATTTTATGGGTTTTTATAGTTTTCTCGAGAACTAACCCCACCTCCTGTCTCTATTGCAAGTAATTTATGGCAAGGTGTTATGGTTTTCATAACTGTTGCAATGAAATTTGGGCATGACGGCATCTTCGTGGTTGGATATCTAGTATAATATCTTATCCTACCATCTATAATGGTTTTTGTTTATCAACACATTCCATCCATCTGCTGGGAATTGTATTCCATTCTTTGGGTGTTACGAAAATGTGTTTTTTGGATCTAAAATTTATTTTGTGGATGTAAATTGTGAAAATATGAATGAGGGTTTTTTTAGGCTTATGTATGCTCGACCTATCTCAAATCTTCTAGATCCCTCTTTCTTAGAGATTATAGAGAAAAAATCATCCTAGGTCCTTTTAAATTATGCATAGTTTTTTGTGAATTTTGCATTGGTAAGGCTCTTTGTTCTTGTTTCATATTATATCAAAACTTGTAGTGTTAGTTCTAATTTGTGTTTTCAATGTAATTTGGGGAATTTAATTTGTGTCAAATCAAAACCCCCTATCTGAACAATGAAATGTATGTTTTGAAAATCTGAATAAAGGTTTTTTTTAGGTATATGTTTGCTAGACTTGTCTCAGAGCTTCTAAAGCCCTCTATCTCAGAACTTCTGGAGACAAAATTAGCTTAGGGTTTTTTTAAATTATGCAGAATTTTTTGTAAATTATGCATTGGTAAGGCTCTTTATTCTTGTTTGGAATTACAACAAAACTTGCAGGGTTAGTTTATTATGGATCTTGTTTGCTTCTTTATTGTTTTTCCTGGAATTGAGCTAGTTAGTTGATTTTGGATCTTGTTTGCTTCTTCTAATGTTTGTTCTTTGAAATAACTTGGGAGCTTGAGATTTAAGCATGTGGAAATTTTGGATATGGAATTTGTTGGTCTCTAAATGATCTAAATTGGGACAAACTAGTAATGTTGTGCTAATTCCCCTCATCAGAATAAAAAAAAAAAATGTGCTTGAGGTTTGACTCCAAAATAGCAAGTAAAATCATGAATTTTATGTGTTTTTACTTAAGTTAGTTTCATGAAGAAAACTTAAAACATGAAACCAAAACATTGAATGGAAGCATGCATCAAACAGTAATACACCAGCCATTGATAAAGGAGTTCACCCCTCCTGGGCTACATCTCCTTGGATCAGCTCTAAAGGCATGACCCCTTCTCATTATGCTCAAAATTCTTCAATGGTAAAGAGTACATAAGTGTGTTGACAAAAAGAGTGGCTAGTTTCCCCTTCAAGGAAACATTCTTCTGCAAAGAACTCTCACTCTAAACACATGAACACCTATAGTTAGTCATGAAACAATCAACAAGCTAAGGGCTCTCAAATCAAGACCCCATACTCCAACTTCCAAGAGCATAAACAGTACTACAATCCACTTGAAGTACTTAAACAAGTCTCTTTCTCCAAACACATATAGAGCAAAGAATAAATAAAGCTACAACATTGCTATAATGGCTACTTCAGAAAGTACATGGAGGCTGGAAGACCCTTGCAAGGTCATCTCCACCTTCATACTCCTCCATAAACTAAATCAACACTTTGGTTGACCAGGGCACCCATAGGCTTCACTTTACAAAAATCCTATCTAGAAGTGCTCATTTGCTCCTGAAACCTGTTCCAATGAGTTCAAAATGTCCAAAAATGGAAATCTAGCCTCTTTTTGCATCCCATTTGGTCAAAAATTTCCTTAGTTATGACTTATGTCAGTCTTTCCACAATTTTCTCCTCCAAATCTGGCTTACTGCCAGTTAAATTCATTATTCGCAGTTAAAACTGGCAGTTCCGCCAAAATCAGCAGTTTTGCCATCATTCTCACCTATCTTGCGGTTAAGGGCCAAGTGGTCACATGTAGAGTGGTGGTCTAGCAGAAAAGGCTACGGTTCTGCAGCCCTGTCGGATATCACAATCGACGAAGTCCATCGACGTACAGACCTTTACATCAGGCGCTCTACGGACCCATTGGGATTACATATAACATATCACATTTGGGAACCGCAATCACAATCAGCGCTTAAACCTTTGGCGTATCAACCCAAATTACGTTTTGTGATAACACGGACCCACCGGGATTATAAACCTCAATGCATAAAACATCACATCTAGCAGTCCTATCACAATTGGCAATTTCCCTTGGTGGATATCAAATTCCACACACTATAATAGCAACGGACCCATCGGGATTATAAAATACAATATATAACAATATCTGGTCCAAAAGTTCCCCATCGCAAATCGCAATCAGTGTTATCGACGATGTCATATATATATCGGCAAGTACTGGGTGCGATATGCGATCGCGATATATCGCATCACAACCCTGACTGTGTCGGGGGCCAATTCTTAACATTATGCGATATGCATTTATGATCGCATCACATCGCAATCTGCTTTGTGTTGGGGGTCGATTCTTTAACGTTCACCTGTCTTTCGCTCCGATATGAGATATGTGGGGGCCAATGGTGGCCTTCCACTTGGCACCTCCTCATTCACTGAAGGGCTTTGCCATGTCATCCAATCCTGCCATGTCATCAAGTCAACCCTGAACTTTGACTTTCTTGAACTTCTACATACGAGCTCAGATTTAAGTTCTGTTCACACCATTAGATTCAGAATTACAAGCTATTCAATTTGAAGCTAAGCTTATCAAGATTCTGACACTTTGAATTTTTGGAAAATTTTAAGCTCGTGATGACTGAAGTGTTGAATGAGCTCATGGATATTTCCCAGTTAATTCCCTAAATGACATGGATGTTCTGGGATTCAATATATCTCTTGTTTTCATTACCTTGTGGTAGCTAGTCATTTTGTTGGACTCCCAAAGAATAATGCTTTATTCTAACATATCACTTTTTTAGGTTTGGTTCTAGTGTTCTCTGCAAATCTTCTGCAACTAAAACAATCACTTTGTAACTTATTATCCATCCTACTTTATTTTTCTACAAGTACCTTGTTAGATTTCTAGTTTATGGCCCTTTCCAATTGTGTAAAGTTCCTATCCTTCTTTCATTCAGTGTTCTTAAATGCTTATTCCTTCAACTTCAGACTTTTCTTTGGATACCCAAATAAAGAAATGGATATTATATCATTTTAAAAATAATATCAACAATCTTAACAGGGATGTGAAAGAAAATTACAAAAATATTCCTAGCCCTTTGATGACAGTATTATATGGTTCTTTCCTTTTTCATGGAATTTGAATGATTCTTTCTCAACTTGGATTCATAATTTTCCAACACGAAGTTCCTGACAACCTACCTTTCCTTTGACAATATGTACCATCTCTTTGTCATGTATCAGACACAAGTGTGGTCTTCTTAGATCTTCGTAACTTCCAACCTGGTTCCCTTTATATGCTTTATGAAAATAAAGATCTCTCAAGATTCATCCATATTTCTTGTGACTATCTTAAGAAACAAATTGAGTACATCTTGTTGAGTGCATGTCTATAGTTTTCAAAGTTATGAGCTGATTTTCTCACAACACATTGTTAGGTGCTAACATTAGCATTAAACCTGCTCTATGGCATTTATCACATTCTTGAATTTTTGGGGCATATTATCTTATTTTCCATACATATCACTAAGTATCTAAGAGTTTGACAGTAAATGAGTCCCATGGGGAACAAAACCAAAATTTTTCACCTTTTGGAACATACAGTCAAGGAACTAGAATAAATTTGATAATGTATGCTCATTGTGCAGAGTATGCATAGAAGGTTACACCAAAATTCAATTACACAGGAAACGGAACTAATCGCAACTAAAAGTCTATAGATTAAATTGATAGAATCAATGCAAATAGACATTTATTGAAAATAATTCGTTACTCAATACAAAGGATACTCTATGCTTTACTATTGCATTATTCTTTCTCAAAGTGGGTGATACTTAAGTTATTCATCGTGATTTACCGAAAATATCTTCTCTTCATATTATATTTATTATTATGAAGTATTTTATTTGCTACATCTTCCTAACATCCATGTTGCTTGCACTAACTTTGATATTGATAATCCAAGGTGCCTTTCTAACATAAATACTTAGAAGACAAGTAACACATTTCTTATTGCAGCTTATATATCTGAAGTAGGAATTTCTCTTAAATAATTATAACATATGCTTATACTATTCCTTTTCAACTTCTAATTTTTTGTTAATGTGGCTTTGGACTAAAATTTTGGACTATTTTAAATTGTTAATGTGGCTTTGACATTACAATTGCTTTTGATTACAACATTGCAAAAAATATGGAATAAAATGACCTAGGATTTAATCCAAAATGGTCATGTAACAAGCAACAAAGGAAATCCTTACAAAATCCACATCCTAATGTGGTTACACCAAAAAAAATATGACACCCCTATGCTTGATGACCTCCAAAATCTTCATTTCCCAAGCTTGTTGAATTTTTTGTTTGAGCTAAGTAGGTTGTCCTACCTAATGATGGTGGATTAGGATATGTTGGATTGTTTCCATATGATTGATTCCAATTTTCCCCTTGTAGCCATGGAGTAATTGAGTACCTATATTTCACACTTGTGTTACTAACCCCTACATTAAGTGGAGGTGTCTGGTAATCATACATAGGATTGAAACCTACACTGGTAGGAATATAGAAAGTGGGAAAACACCCCCTTGTTGATAGCGAGGAACTTGGATGTTGATGATGTATTGGAATAATGGTGTATTATCTGCAATATGGTCCAATATGTTTGACATCAACCTGCTTTCATTAATTGTGCTTGTATCATTGTCAACCCTATTTTCCATAACTTGTTCTTTTTGAAGCAATTGTTTATCCTTTCTTGATTCCTTTTCCTACCTTACCAATTATTTTTTATGGTCTTTCTCTTACCTTACCTTATCTCTTTCAAGTCTTTCCTTTGCTCGACGTTCTGCTACAACAACCCTTGCTTCCTTCTTTTCCTTAGATAAATCCTTCTTTTCCTGTTTAATTCCTAAATTTCAAGTTTATTTTGTTTAAACTCAACTAATAGTTTCATATAATCTTATGAGGTGAGTAACTGTGAAATTTGGCCCAAACGAAGACTATATGTTGTTCCTTGCCTTCTTGTCAATGACATTCTCTTTACCGGTATCTTTACCGACCAAGTAACTGCTCCTTGTTTGAAATTTCATTTCAATATCCAGGAAAACTAATTGAACTATATTGTTTTCTTCATTTGGTTCCTCATTATATATAGTATCTTCTTCCAATGATCCATTGTCCACAAAAAAATGAACAATTTCGCTATTCAATTCTGCTAGTTGTGAAGGCATATCCATGATTTCTTCATTTTTTCTTGAGACATTATGTTTGTTCATATTCATCATGGCTTCTGCAAGCCATAATGGTCGAGTTACTTGGCTTGGAAATATCAATTTCTCATTGTTGCTTCCTAGTGTAATATTAGGTTTGTCATTTTCAACCACATTCTCATTGTAATTTTCATGATCAACAAAGTCATTAACAATATCACATGTGGATTTTGCATGTGATTCAGTTGGTCTAACAACCCCCATGTCATTGTTAATTGGTTCATTATTATATTGTTTTTCACGTACATGTTCATCATCATCACCATAGAAGTGTCCTTGAGAGAGGAAAATCATATTGTCGATTGCAATTGCATCTTCCTATTCATCCATGTCTTCTTGGGAATCAACATGTGCTTGGAAATTACCTTCTTCTTGACCATCCACATCAAATGCCTTGTTACAACCAGTATCATGCATAAGAGCATCATGATTCAGTGGCCAAATTCCAATCCTCCTAAACCCGGCCTTGATATTTAATGGTGTGTAATCCTTTTAAAGGATTTACTTGCAAGCTCATCTAGCTCAAACCTTTTCACCTCAACCCCTGGATTATTTTCCATCCACGAAGCTCACTCTGACCTAAAATAGTTCTTGAAATTCCTAAACACACTCACTTCAATGGGTTACAATCTATGAGTGGTATGATCAGGACGTGTTAATAGTTTGATGCCCAAATTTTTCATGTCCTCAATTGTTTGCACAAAAATGTGGCTTCCATGGCCATCTAAAACAAATGGGTGTATGTATTTAGGTGAGACACGACCTGATATAGATGCAACAAAGTGACAAAGAAAATTCAAAAAAAAAAACTTTAGCCATTCATGCATGGGCATATGCAGCCATGCATGCACCTAGTTCACAATTTTGTATATAGTTTTTCAGTTGAGTTTTACCCTTGAATAGATAAAATCTTGAGATTGAATAACCAATTGCATTGACACAACATAGAATATTTATCCATTCCTTGTTCTTAGGAAAAATATTTCGCACATTTCCTCTCTTGGTATTACATGCATGCCACAATTCCTTCCTGCATGTAAACTTGTTTCGTCACAGTTCCATATGTGATCTGGAGCATAATAGTGTTTCTCGTATGCACTAGAAAGAATGTCATAGAAATTAGACACAATTGCAGGGCGTATATTTAAAGCTTTGTCTCTGTCAAGGCCCTCACTTGTATGTAATAGAAGGTCTGGATGCATTTTTTAACCCAAACCACCATGATTTACTAGGAAACCCATCTCTAAATAGGTTTGGTCTCCCCTAAAAGATTTGAGCAATTGTGGATTTTAGTTGTATCAAATCCAACCCATTTCCCAATTGGGCCATATCCTTACACCACTGAACCACCTCGACCTCCTCCTCTTCAACCATAATTGTAAGAGGATCTCTATGTTTTGTATGAGTGAGCCCATTTATCCAATAATGTATTGATGAGGGAGAAATACCATGCTTTTTTGCAGATGCGCGAACTGAATATCCATAAAATTATATATCATCAATTGCAACTAGCATGTCTTGTTTTTTCCATTCTCTTATAACACTGATATTCTTAATTGAACTTGAATCTTGAACTATGTTTGACAATGGCTATGTAGTTGATGGTGGGAAAACATCATCATTTGCTACCACATGGTTATCCTCAAAACATTGTTGGGAGCATTTTTTACATTCAAATGATCCACCTTGTCCTCACCTGAAGAAGTGCATCATAGTTAGGCACCCCTAGTCACTTGCCTCCTTATTTTCCTTGTATGAGAAACATAACTAACTCTTTCCATAGCTGCAACTACCTTTAGATTTATTGCATGCAATGAGTTAACAATATTACATTATACAAACAAAATTATATTTTCATCTTACATGATAAAGAAAGCTTGAATTTATGATTTCTACAAGCTTATAATTTTTTGACTTAAACAGGTCCCAATTCTCACAAATGTCTTCCTATATGAAATTAACATGTATACTCATTTCCCTATATGCAATTATGTCCAATATATTGTATACTCTTGTTTTGAAAAATTTCTCTCAATTTGCTGGGAGCATGATTCAATGATAGTTTTTGCTCTATTTTTTATCAAATTCCCTAAATTTTCATTTTGTTTGCATTTGGATGAGATTGCAAGAAACATTGCCCACCATTTTGATTGAAATATGTTTGATTGTGTAATGTCCCAAATGGGATATTTTGCTAATTATTCAAAAATTTAAATCAACCAAAATTTCACCATAAAATTACTATTCAATTAAGAGAAGATTGTGATCTAAAATACAGCAAGTAGAGAGCATGCAATTCAATAACACATTGAGCATAAATAATCTCATCTTTCATTATAATAAATAATTGAAAGAGTGTACATGATGATATAACTGAAATAACTAAGATAGATAATTTGGTCTCCAAAACCGATCTTCTCCAATGCTGAAACCAGCCCTCAAAAATTGAACTAAAATGAAACCTTTAAGCTCTCCTGTGAATTCTAGATGAATTCACCAAGTGCAAATGGGTACTCGCCCAATCTCACTGAATCACCTGAGGGTTTCCGTCCTGGGGCTACCAATGAAGTAGAGAATTGGGTTCTCCAACCTCTCACACAAGAAGAAATATAAAATCCAAGATGTCCTCTAATGGCCTCTTCCTCCTCTTTTTATAAATTTGATGGACCCCTCTAGAAGCTCCTATTTTATTATTATTTAATCATTGAGCACATTTCCCTTAATTAAAATATTCCTTTTAATGTGTTAAAATGGTAAATTTGCCACCATGCCTCCTCAGGCCACTAAAAATCACTTTTAACCATCCCATCCTGTAGATATTATCGTTCCGGTTCCAACAAGATATTACACTAAGGCGTTCTGCCAAGTATTCCTCCTGAAATACCACCTTAAGCATAATTAATTGAGTCAGGCCCACTAATAACTCTGTTTTTTGAAATTTGTCGGAATGCAACGGAACGAAAGGAAAATTGTGCGGATGATGGAATATGCCAAGAGAATGCCATCAGACCTCATAAAAACTCCTCAAAATCCCTCCAAAAGTGGGCCCACCTATGATACAAACCTGCACCTGTGACCTGTATGCCCCCAACTCTGAAAGTCCATCCTAATCCATGCCATAAGAAACACTAGAAAAAGGAACATCACAAATCCCCCCACCCCAAGATTGCTTTCCCTCAAGCAATATGCACCTATCCCCCTTAGAGGCATCTGTAAACCGATACCAGGATCCCATATGAACCACTGGTCCACATCATGCCTCCAAACAATACAAACATGACTAGATCCCTCAATACCTAGATCCCATGCCCATCTCTGACTCAACCTGTTACCCATAGATCCACTTGGATCCCAATGCCACCATGACCAATCATCACCCAGGTCCCATGGCTCTTATTGTGTTATGTCTCCTGTTATAGTTGCTACTCCATCAAGCGAATACCAACTCATCACCTCTCTACAATCCAAACTCTAGCATAGGCCGAGGTAAACCTCACTCTGCTAATGTTGGGCTAGTGCTACTAAAATACTAATGAGTTGTTGATACACATCCCATTTCCCACTGAAACATGCAGAAACCCTCTCATCTAAGGGCTCCTATTGTATTGCGCCCCAGACTAATAATGATACTCCATCAATAGGATATCAACTCATGATCTCCCACCAATATATCCTATGTAAGAATTGAATGCATGGATACCTAAGTATAGAACAAGTCTACTATGTTGCCACTGTTCCACACTCAACTCATGCCACTTAATCTGGTGCATCAACAAGATTCACCTAAGGAAACTTGCCCCTCTCTCTATAATAGGAAAAAGTGGGAAAGATGTGTTGCAAGCCTTGGCTATGTACTCTTGGAGATGGCTGCTCCCTAAAAGTACTCCAACTCTTCTAGCTGCTTTTGAAAATACCTTCACCTCATCAGTGGGTCGGCCCAAAGGTGGCTGCACCACCATCTCAAAAATATCCTCCCTCATCTAACTGGAAACTCCACGCTCCTCCAGTCTACCAACCTCCTGCAAAACTATCTTGTCAAACCCTTGCAACTCATGAGGAAATGTGTCTACAAATATTGCTACCCTACTAGTTGTATGTACATCTGCCTTCTCCTCATCAATCATTGACCCCAAGGGTGGTTACTCATCCTCCTCCATCACGGGCTCAATATGAACCTCCAACTGGCTCTCTCCAAAAGTCTCATCATGCATACTATGAATATTATCCTCCTCAGTTGAATCATGCTTCACCATATGCTGCTCATGTTGAATCATCACTGGTGACTCATCACCTTGAATGTCTCTTGTAGGGTTCAATTACTTCTCACCATACACACTAGAATATAAATTTGTCTTATTATCACCTCCACATGACTACTCATGCTCCCTTGAGGTGTCCAAAGACTCAACTATAGAACAAGAATCCTCATCCTGAAATTCAAAAGGAATCTCCTCCTAATCTCCCCCTATCATCTCCTCGGTGTCACCCATGCATGATTTGTTAGCTCCCCATGGTCCCTTGCAGATGAAGCAAATACCCTTTCTCCTCATCTCATTCTTGTTGTGTGATCCAAAAAACCTGAGTAGCTCCTCCTTGGTCAATTGTCTCCTGAACATCCCAATGTTCTGCTCACTCAACCTTTAGGCTAGTTCATAAGCAATAGGTGAGACCAGTTGTTCTATCCTCCAAATGGCTAAAAATCTAGACTTTAGCCACCTGCAAATGGCATCATGGCCTCCCATACATGCGGACAAAATGGACTGCATGTGTCTTATGACTATGTTAGGATGATGTTTCCTAATGCTGAAGAAGCATTGGAATATCTGCAGGATAAATTCGTCATACTTCAACTCAAACATGAGGTCATAAGATCTAACCAAGGCCATAACTCCTAGAACCTCTAGCCTCTTCCCAAAACTAGGACCCTCATTGTTATCCAAATCCTGAAAGTTCTCCACTATCAGTCTGAAGACTCTCCTCATAATGTCATAATTGTAAGGAGGTATAGGTGCAGTCGGCATCATGATACTATTAAGACAAGACGCAACTGGAAGTTTGACTCCTATACAAGGATGCTCCAAAAAAATTTGTTGTACTAAGACAAGCAAGCTGGTTTGAGAGCCCAAATTAAGTTTCTTCCATTTGACTGATGCACCTTGGAGAGGAGTGAAGAAATTTATTCTAATTTGAGAATGGATTTTGTTGTAAACCCCATAAATATCAAATTCGTCCCAAGTGTAAATATTTTGTGTCCCATCTCACGTTCTCTATGTGGTTGCTCTTGCTGTAGCATAGAAAGTAATCCCTTGGAAAAGGATCTGTTGATTGTTGCTGCTAGTTTATTAAGGGAATTTATGAAGGACTGATCCATATTTTAGTTCAATTTTTCACTAACATTTTCCAAACTTACAACATGCAATGTTGGCAGCTTAAAACTCTGACTCATACAAGTAGGAATGATAATTCTTCATGAGTAATGACTAATACATGCCCAATAATACAATGGTTATGACAAAAATCCAGAGTGATATAATTTTTCATAGACAACAAAGTATAGTAGACATAGGCAACTCACACCATCCCTTTATTTGAATCATACATCAGACTCAATACATATGACCAACTATATGTCAAGACAACACAATATCTACTCAACTGAATACTAGTGACTCATCCAATAAACAATACATTGTCTGAAAAAACAATGCTACACATGGCAGTTATGGACTTCCTCTTTCCAAACCCTAGCAAATCCAACAAACTTACTCTCACTTAGATCTGGGACATTCAGCCATCCAAGAGTACCTTACATTTCTTTAGCAATGATACAGTGCATCAATTGGACTTATAGTGTGCACCAAACTCTAATCAATAGAGAAATATGTACCCCACTAATATCCTACTGTCAAACCCTTGTGACAGTAGAAAAGGTAAAATTAGCCCTCACAACAATGATGGTATGATAACAGAGCTACCATAGATTTCAATTCTCTACTACAGGATTCTTCTAATTTGGATTATGCATGTGTGAATCTAACAATAGCATCTCTTCATTCAAAACTCAATCTCCTTCGGAAAGAAATTATTAGGATACTTTAGGTTTTCTCCCACATTTTCTTATGATTTTAATATATTTCTAAGTGCTAATGGTTATGCCATAGATGCAATTCAATGTTTGAATTTAATAGTGAACCATACACATCTAGATGACACTTCTAACACGTTTGCTATTACATGTATCATGCCTAGAATAATGATATAAGATTTTGTATCAAGGACTTAACATAAGCAGACATTTTATGGACTAGGAATAGGAGTGTATAGTAGAAGAACCTGACACTAATTTAGTACACAAACTCCAATATTCAGGCATTTTAATAAGATACCCACTGTATTTTTAACCCAGTGTTCATCCCTTAATTAAAATTTGTATCCTTCGGTTCTACACACTTAGAAAGGCATGGATTTCACACATGGTTTTGGGCATGATGGTTTTTTATCCATGGTATTTGTAGATCTGGTCAAGGGAACTACAGTTATGTTCTAATCCAGGGTTAATGGATTGGGGTTTATGGATGCTTCAGCATGTATATATATGTATTGTAACATTGAAAGGAACATAATGAAAAATCAATCTCGTAGTCCCAATTTTGGGATCTGGGGGAAATCTTTGTGTATATATGTTTTATGCTCTTGCCATTATTTATTTTTCTATTTTTAGAATTTGTATGCAGGTAATTTTTTTACATGGTTAAAACCTACATTTGGTTTCAGAGTTTTTTTGGCGTCAAGGGGACGCCTTTTCTGCTGAGGGGATTTTCCTCGGGCTTGTGGTAGACCCTGTTCAGTGGGAGATCTACGCAATCGATTCTTATGGTGAAAGAAGATGGTGAGCAGTGGAAATATAAAGATCAAGAAATGTAATGGTCATAGTTTTGATTTATGGAAACTCAATATGGAGGATCTGTTGGTGGATAAATATCAGTGGATTGCGGAAGATCTAGGTACTAAACCAACAACAATGTTAGTTGAAGATTGGGTGAAGTTGGATCAGAAAGCAAAGAGAACAATACGATTGTGTGTCTCGGATTCAGTATTGCTAAATGTATCAGGGGAAGCTTCGGCAAAGGCTTTGTCGGACAAGCTAGGGACTTTGTACCAATCTAAGTCTCTCGTGAATAAACTGTTCCCACAGAAAAAGATGTATAACCTAAGGATGAAAGATGGAGACTCTGTGACAGAGAATATGAACGCATTTAATATTGTAGTAAGCCAGTTATTATCTATTGATATTAAAATTTCAGATGAAGATAACTGCATCAATTTGTTGTGTTCTCTACCATATTCGTGGGATAGTCTGGTTGTTGCAATAGGTAGCAATGTAACTTCCTTATAGTTTGATGAAATAGTTTCAACCTTGTTGTCAGAGGAGATGAAATGAATAAATATGGAGGGTCAGAATGGTGATGCCTTGTCTGTATGAGGACAGTCCCGGAACAGGAAAAAAAAAAATTCCTCTAGTGGGAGATCTAAATCTCCAGGAAAACCTGTATATGTGTGCTGGAAATGTGGAAAGGAAGGGAACTTCAAAAGGGACTGCAAATCTAAAGCTCCTGAGAAAGGAAAAGGATCTGATGATGCTCCTTCTGCATAGGTGAAAAACACCTCAAATGAAGGTGGGAATGTGTACTTGGCTTCTTCTTCAATTACACATGTAGATCATGAGGCATGGTTGATTGAATCAGGTGCATCCTTTCACTTCACTCTCCATAGAGAGTGGTTCTGTGAGTATGAGAAATATTATGGTGGTGATGTCTTATTAGGGGATGACGGGAAGCCTAGAATCGTTGGTTGCGGAAAATTCAAGTAGAAGTTGCAAGGTGGAAGGATTAGAACACTTTCGAGTGATCTCCATATTCCTGCATTAGCTAGAAATATGATTTTTGTAAGCAAGTTGGATGATGCAGGTGTAAAAACAGTGTTCGAGAAAGATACTTGCAAGACAGTTCGGGGAGCACTAGTATTGATGCGGGGAGTTCGGATTTGGAACTATGTACAAGCTTCAAGGTAGCACTATTATTGATGGGTGAAACATTTATGTGGTTCCTGAAAGTGGAGAAGAAAATCTAGTGGTCTCTAGAGAAAATACCATGCTATGGCATCAAAGGCTTGGACATATTGGAGAGAAGGGCCTTCGAATACTTCATGGTAATGGTATGATAGAAGGTATGTCTAATTTCTCTCTAGATTTTGATTTTTGTGAAAATTTTGTATATGGGAAGCAGAATTGGGTGACTTTCCCCTCTAGTGCTAAGAGGGTGAAACAAATATTAGAGCTTGTGCACAGTGATGTGTTTGGACCTGTGTCGGTTCCATCACTGGGAAATTTTGTGTACTATGTATCATTTATAGATGACTTCTCAAGGAATACATGTATATATTTCCTCAGGAAGAAATCTGAAGTCTTTGACATCTTTAAAGAATTTAAGGCTCTAGTGGAAAACCATACAAAGAAGAAGATAAAGGTGTTGAGGACAGATAACAGTGGAGAGTTTTGCAAAAAGGAATTTGAATAGTTTTGTAAGAAGTGTGGTATATCATGACAGAATACTACTCCATACACACCTAAGAAAAATGGAGTTGCATAATGAATATATAAGACGTTGATGGAAAGGGCAAGAAGCATGCTCAGTGGTGTTGGGTTAGGACAAGAATTCTGGGCAAAGGTGGTGGAGACTGCATGTTACCTGGTCAACGGATCACCTTCATCAACATTGGAAGATAAGACTCCACAAGAGGTATGGACTGGTAAGAAACCCTCTCTTTCACATCTGAGGGTATTTAGATGTGATGCATATGTACATGTTGCAAAGGAGAAAATAACGAAGTTGGATAGTAAAACTGAAAAGTGCATCTTTATTGGGTATAAGGATGGTTTAAAAGGTTATAAGCTTTGGAACCTAGAAACAAGGAAGGTTGTGTAAAACCAAGATGTCATGTTTAGATATGTGAAATATGTTATTAAACATGAATTCCTACCAAAGGAACCTAAGAAGATAGATTTTGAGCTAAAGGAGGAAGAATCAGACTCTACAATAAAAGAGGAATCAGAGGATGAACAACTGCAAACTCCGACTGTGAGAAGATCAGTTCGAGAAAGAAGGCATCCATAAAGGTATATTCCATCTTCTTTCTGTTCAAATTTTTCTTTATCTATTACTGATGATGATCCCATAACTGTGAGGGAAGCAGTGGATTCAGAGGATGGAAAATTCTGGAAAGAGGCCATGGTTGATGAAATGGCATCTTATCACAAAAATGAGGCTTGGGACCTAGTGGAGTTGCCGGCTGGAAGGAAACCCATTGGCAGAAAATGGGTGTCTAAGAAGAAGATGAATGCAGAAGGAAAGGTGGAGAAATAAAAAGTTCGATTGTTAGCAAAATGTTATTCCTAGGTGTCGGGAATTGATTTTGGTGATATTTTTTCTCTTGATGCCACCAAGGTAAATTCTATTAGATTACTTTTATCTGTTGCAACTACTTTTGATTTTGAGGTAGAACAGATGGATGTGAATACAACATTTCTTCATGGGGATCTGGAAGAAGAAATCTACATGAAGCAACCTGAAGGCTTTGCGGTGAAGGGTAACAAAGAACTGGTATGCAAATTAAAAAAGTCTCTCTATGGGTTAAAACAGTCACAAGGGATGTGGTATCAAAAATTTGATACATTTATGCGAAGAATTGGCTTCGCTAGAAGAAAATTGGATAACTGTGTGTATTTTAAATTAATTGGTGACCGTGTTATTTATCTGTTCTTGTATGTGGATGATATGTTGCTAGTTCGAAATGACAAAGAAATTATCTAGGATTTGAAGACCCAATTGTCATCCAGATTCGACATGAAAGATATTGTTGCTACAAACTGTATTTTGGTTATGGAAATTAAACGAGATCAGGCAAAGAGGAAGCTTTGTTTAAACCAGAGGAAGTATGTCGAGACAATACTACAGAGGTTTAATATCTAGGATAGTAAATCGGTGAAGGTTCCTATTCCTGTAGGTGTAAAGTTATCTGCTAAACAATGTCGCAAGACACAAGAAGAGGAAGAGGACATGTCCCATGTTCCATATGAAAGTGTATTCGGTAGCCTGATGTATGCAATGGTATGTACTATACCATACATTGCACATACACTAGGAGTATTGAGCAGGTTTATGTCAAAACCAAGGAAGGAGCATTGGAGAGCAGTGAAGCGAGTTTTCAGGTATTTATGTGGCACTAGTGATTATGGTTTCTGCTACCAAGGAAGACTGGGATTGGACAGAGTTTTGGACATCTGTGGCTTTGTTGATGCAGACTGGGTTGGAGATTTGGATCAAAGAAGATCTAAAAGTGGGTATGTGTTTAACCTATTTGGAGGTGTAATCAATTGGATAAGTAAGAGATATTTTATAGTGGCACTTTCAACTACAGAGGCAGAATACATGGCAGCCACTCATGCAAGAAAGGAAGCAATTTGGTTGTAGAGATTGTGTTCAAGTATGGGGTTAGTACAGTGAGCTATAAGGATAGGCTATGACAGCCAAAGTGAATTTTTCTTGGCAAAGAACCCTTCTTATCGTTCAAAGATAAAGCACATTGATGTTCAGTATCACTTTGTGAGGGATGTTGTTGGGAACAAAAGGTGTTGTTGGTAAAGGTAGACATTTTGAAGAATACTACAAATGCATTGACAAAGTCTGTGAGCACTGACAAGTTTTCTTGGGTGTTTCAGGGATGGATCAATGACTAAACTCTCATTTGGCCTCCTATGGAAATAAAACAACAAGTGGGAGAATTTTGGGTTGTGTAATATTCTTTCCATGACTACCCTACACAAGGGGGGGTAGTAGCCCCCCTTGTACGTTGCATCGAGCACTGTCGGGGGTCACGGGGTGGTAGGCCCTTACACAAGGTTAGGGGAAGCACCCCAGGAAAAATAATTGGACACTATATTAGGTGGGCGGACCTACCTATGGTTGTATGCATGGATTTCGCACATGGTTTTGGGCATGATGGTTTTCTATCCATGGTATTTTTTAGATCTGATCAAGGGAACTACGGTTATGATCTAATCCAGGGTTAATGGATTGGAGTTTATGAATGCTTCAGCATGTATATATATGTATTGTAACATTGAAAGGAACATAATGAAAAATCAATATGGTAGTCCCGGTTTTGGGATCTAGGGGAAAATCTTTGTGTATATATGTTTTATGCTATCACCATTATTTATTTTTCTGTTTTTAGAATTCGTATGCAGGTAATTTATGTACAAGGTTAAAACCTACACACTCCACGTGGCTCTTCCAACACAATGTTGCACACTCCATCGCATTCCATGGCCTTGTGGTGCAATACACTAATCCATAGGAAACGTACAGCTACTGCAATTTAATCCAACAACAATAATTAATGTGGCCTCCAACTAGTAGTTTTATTTCCTTGGACACCTGTTCTCTAACCTTGGAATGACACATCCCTCTTATAATAATTGGGCTTCACAATACTGGTAATAAATTTAGCAGAATAATTACGGCTCCAGATATTTGTTTTGACATTGGAAATGATGAATAATTGGGTCGCGATGATAATTATGGGTGTGTAGAGAAGGGACCCACAAAATAACAATATTTTGACAACTCAATCTTAAGTTTATTTCACTAGTGTGAATTCCCTTTATTTCCAAGGGAATAAATTGAGCCTAAATCTAGTTACAGTCTCTATCTCGGCAACGTTCTCAAGCAGATTGATTCATTGCGACTCCTCATTTTTTTTGGCTCCCAATAGCACCCAACGATCCGAAAATAATTTGTTGGCTCTGTTAACACTCCAGGAAACTCTCCTAGGTTGTAGCTCGGAGATGCCTGGTAACATATAATCTTCAATATTGTTCTCTGGACTATTGGAATGGATGATGGTTTGGATCAAGCTAGATAACTGCTTCAACTCTGTTTTACTCCAAACATGCATGAACACCCTCAGATTAACAAGGCTTTAGACCACTAATGCTCAATAGTTTCTAGATTCAATGGATATATGGAGAATACTGGCTGTACCAGCAGATGCATACATGAACATATATGAATGGCTAGCTACAGGAAGTAAATGAAACTTGCAAATCTAATTTATCAACGCAGAGATAAGATGACAGTTATCTAGCATTAGACACAGAAGAAACATGAATAACCTATTCAATTGCAAATCTAATTTATCAATGCAGAGATAAGATGATAGTTATCTGGAATTCGACATAGAAGAAATCATGAATAGACTTATCCAAGTGCAAGCTTAGAGTAGAAGAGAAATGGACATTGAACATGTAACATCAAAAGAAGCTTGTGTTACTAGAATGAAGATGAGAAGCTACAAGGAACAGAGTATCTACAGTCTCCAGAAGTTGAACCTTTTTTCTTCCTATTTTTGGGCCATTTATAGGCCATTTACAATGCTCTGGGGCTTTCTGAGACCTCCAGCTATCCTAACCCATCACCTCTGGCTTTAACTTCCTGATGACATATCTCAATAGAAAATAAGGACACAGGTCTCCTTTCATAACCAAAACAGTAACCATTTCTGGTACCGCGCTGCACTGTCAGGTTGCTGGCTCATGCGGATAATGTCTATAACTGTTTCTAGTAGTTGGCAGCCTCGTGCTGGTGTCTTTTCCTCTTCTCGGCCCTGCATTCCTTTATTTGGCTTAACTGTCCCACTATCATAAAGGCTGGCAGAGCCAATGGCTCTCCTCCTCGGGCAACTGACAGGGAGTGGCTGATGGGAAGTGGCAAGCAAGGGTGAATGGATCGTTGGGTGTACCAAATCAGAAAAACGGAGTAATGGTAGGGTGGCGGAGGACGGGTTAGGGTGGCTGTGGACGAGGGTCATCGGATGGGTGGAATCAATGGTGTCGATTGATCACCGGAGGCATGGATTCATGGCGAGGGGTGGACCAGATTGAGGTCGTTGGGTCACCTATGAGCAGATCAGATGGTTATCGAGCAGAGGAGGTACGTGGTGGTTAACAGCCATGGGTGGTTTTGGAGGCGGAAGTGATTTCCATCAGGCGAGGATCAGGCGGTAAGCGGGAATTGTCAGAACCCCCCTGATGCCAGTTAGCGTTTGACACATAGCGGTGGAGGAGAGAGAAAAACCACCTTTATCAGGTGGCTATTCCTCTCGCTAGTTGCCCGTGCGATATGAGCGACAGTCGTTAGATCTAGCATGAGTGAGCTAACAGTGAAGATCGATCATGCAGGTCTCGTCGATTGGGTGAAACGTGGGCCATTGGATTGGTGGGGGGGAATCGACGGCGGAGGGACATGGAGGTACGGCATGTCCTTGAGAAATGTGCAGAGGGCACGAATGGGCGGAAAGGTAATGTTTTCTGGGTTTTTTGGGGTAATTTAATTAGGGCTAAGGTGAAAGAGGGTTTTTTTATGATGTGAGGGTCGGGTTAGAATATGAGTGGAGTAGAATGTACGTAGAAGAGTGACGAAAGCGGGGTGATGGCCCCATGTGGAGACCTCTTCCAGGACAGCAAAGCAGACCATCTCCTTCCTTTAGCCTTCAAAATGGCAACACTACACCTCAAGGCTAACACTAGCTTCTTCTGGGGATGAAAGCCTCCCTGTGAGGTTTCAAGAACTATAGACCACTGCCTTTTCAGTAAAACCAAAATCAAATCTTCCTCCTAGTGTTCCATTGGGCATGGAGTCCATTTTGCAAAAAAAAAAATTAAAAAAAAGCATATTTACAATACCAAGGCTTTAAAGCCTTAAATGAAATAAAGTTTCAAAAACCGCCCATTGACTGGGCTACGAAAAACATCTTCCCCCTCCAAATTGTGCAGAATGAAATTATTGTTCCTCTAGTCCTGAGCTATGACAAATGGACCTGTCCATAATGAGTCAAACTTACCATGATTACCTTTCTTTTCCTTAAATGCATCCCATTTGAGAAAACAGTCACCAACTTGGAAATGGTCCACTTTCGCCTTTCGGTCAAAGGTTTCTTTGATTTTCTTCTGATGAGATTTTGACTTCTCACCCAGTTTCTCTCTGATCTGTTGTAATTCAACCAGGTTATTCATCCTTCTTACCATGTCATTCTCAACATCTTGGTCTTCTTGCAGGAATTTGGCCACAAGGGAAATCAGCTGGATAGGAAAAATAACATCAATGCCATAAACCAACTTGAATGGAGAATTTCCTGTGGACTTTTTGTTGGTAACCCTGTCAGCCCATAGTGCAAACTTCAACTTGGAATCCCAACTCTTTTTGTTGTCTTCCAAAAGATTTTTGATTATCCTCACAAGACTCTTGTTAGATGATTCTGCTAGCCCATTTCCTTGAGGATAATATGAGGTAGAATGCACCAACTAAATGCCCATGGATTCACACATGTCTACCAATTCTTTTGCCAATTTGTTGCATTATCAGTGACTAGTTTGGTTGGGCAACCAAATCTAGTGAAAATATTCTCATTCAAAAACTTTATGACAACCTAGTGATTGGAATTCTTAGTGGGTATAGCCTCAATCCATTTGGTGAAATAATCAGTGGCTACCAAGATCCATCTATGCTGACCACTGGAATGTGGACTAATCTCACCTATGAATTCCAAGCCCCACTGCTGGAAGGGACCATTGACATGTACTGGCTTCAAGGGCAGAGATGTTAGCTGTTGTCTTCCTGCAAACTTCTGACATTTGTCACAAGACCTTACGAAAGAAAAGACATCAGAGAAGAGAGTGGGTCAATAATACCCAGCCCTTAGGATCTTGTGGGCTGTGGTTTTCCAATAATGATGCCCTCCACAGATGCTAGAATGGAACTAGTGCATGACTTCCACAAATTGTCCCTTATCTGGACATCTCAAGAGGATTCCTGATGGGTCTTTCCAATAAAGCATATTTTTATTAATGCAAAATTTGGCTAATCTGAGCTTAATGGCTCGGACTTGACTTAAGCTAAGCCTTGGAGGGACCTCTAGCTTCTGCAAAAAATAAACTATGTTGGAATACCATCACAGGTGGCTAGATTTTTAGCCAAAGACTGATTCTGCTCTTGCTCTTCTTTTGCTTCCTCTGTCTACTCACCATCTGAAATTGAACCCATGCAATTTATGTCCAGTGAACTGCAATTTTCCTTAGCCATGAGCTTAGCCAAGCCTTGGCCTTTGACCAGCTTGGTGGGCTTCACCTCTATGTTGAACTCTATGAACTTTGCAATCCGTTTAGCTCTCTTTCCATCAACATCTGGTTGAGTGAGGACATCTTTTAATGAGGCTGAAGGTACATATGAAATCACCTTGGAATGCAGAATATAAATTATGAAGGCCTTCAAATATTTTATGAGAGCATAAGCTTGTTTTTCAATAAGGTCATACCTTAGTTCAGCATCCCTCAGAGTTTTGTTGAAAAAGGCCATAGGTGCTATATACCTTCATCATTTTTCTACAATAGAACTGCTGCAAGTGTATCATAAGAGGTAAAAGAGAAGATATAAAACTTTTTGGTGTAATATAGGTTGATTAGAGTGGGAGCTTCCATGATAGCTTGCTTAATGGCCTCAAAAGAGCTTCTTGCAGCATCTGTCCATTTTATTTCTGATCCTTTCTTCAGCATGGAAGTGATGTGCTTCACTAACTCTGCAAAGTTTGGAATGAACCTTCTGACAAAGTTAATCTTACCCAGGAAAGATTGAATATCCTTTTTTGACCTTGGGATGGACAATGTCTGAATTGCTTGAACTCTGGCTGTATCAGTCTTCACACCTTCAGTAGAAACAATATGTCCCAGAATTTTTCCTTCTTTAGAGCAAATAGTGATTTCTTTGGGTTCACAGAAATTCCAAACTGTCTGCACTTTAGAAACACCTTCTGCAAGTGTTGGAAATGGTCCTTGTGACTGCTGGAAAAAATTGTTATGTCATCAAGGTAAATAAGGACAAACTTGTCCTTCTCTCCCACAAAAGCTATGTCCATGGCCCTCTGAAAAGTAGCCCCAGCATTCATCAGTCCAAAAGGCATCTTGGAGTACATGAAAGTGCCCCAAGGAGTAGTGAAGGTGGTCTTTTCCTGATCTTCTGGGTGTACAACAATCTGATTGTAACCTGAAAATCCATCTAAGAAAGACATGACTCTAGCCCCTAAAACTTTTTGCAGCAAGTGTTCCATCTTAAGCAGGGGGTAGTTGTCTTTTCTAGAGAATTTGCTTAGATTCCTGAAGTCAACACACAGCCTAATTTCCCCATTCTTCTTTCTGACTACCACCAGATTAGCTATCCACTTTGAATACCTTAGGGGAACTATGATCTTGGCATCCAACAGTTTCTTAATTTCCTTTTCAATCAAAGGCAGTAAGAGAGGGTTGATAGGTCTTAACTTCTGCTTAAAAGGGATGGTGTCCTTCTCCAGTGGGATCTTATGCTGAATGATATTTGTGTCATAGGTCTTAAGATCGCTTTACTCCCAAGAAAAGACATCAGCAAACTGCTTCATCAGGGTGCAATATTCAGAACTTTGGGCAGCAGACAAGTGGGTGGACAGATTTATGTATTTTGGATGATTGGGGCTCCCTATATTATGTATGTGAACTGCAAACTCATTTTCTTTTTTGGTAGGCTTATAAGGTACATCATTATGATCAAACAGCTTTTCTAGGGGCACCAATATTTTGGGTATATGGTTACTAGATGGACAACGTTATCCTAGCCAATCTTGTTCTTTAGCTTGGACTGGTTGCATTTTTCAATGGTTTCGTTTTCTTGGTCAATGTGCATTTCAAAAAGTTCATCAATGACTTGTAAAAACCTATTGATCTCATCATCATCTTCAAAAACTTTCCAGTATTTGACATTGTCAAGCAGAGATGGTCTATATTTCACCTAAACTTCATAAGTCAATTTAGGAGGCAGAGGAGGGATAAACGTGCTAGTAGACACAACAAGGGAATTAGCAAGCTGGTTCTTCATTCTAGGGATGTAAGAAATACCGAAACTACTAAAGAACCCTTGAGCTTCCATACCTCATCTCTGTATGCTTTCAGCCTTGGATGCTTTGCTTGGAAAGTTTTGTTCACTTGCTAAATGATAAGGTTTGCATCTCCAAACACCTTTAGACCTTTGATGCCCATTTCTTTAGCAGCGTTTAAGCCCAATATCAAAGTGTTAGAAAATTATATATTACAGAGCAATGGAACACATAAATATTGCAGAAATATAAACACAGAAAACGCACAAAACAAGAGAGACACAGATATACGTGGTTCACCCAGTTTGGGCTACGTCCACCCCGAACAGCCAGTCCTTCCTTTTTATTATCTAGCAAAATGAAGAGACACAACCTACAGCAAATCCGCTGTAATATCCTCTGTTTTCTCTCACAGTCTCACCTCTCTGTTTCTCGCTCACACAATACACATCTATCACACAGCCTCAAATACAATGCCCTCATACAAAGAGAGGGGTTGCCTTCTAGGGCAAAAAAACCCTAAACTAAACGTAAGTTCTACCGTCAGATCATCCGCCTAATGAACGGCCCAGATTGACTAGAAATTACTATACTTTTACAAGGCAATTTTACAGCTGTTTTTAGCTTCGGGGGCGCTGCAGCCGCCCCCCCCCTGGACCCCCCCTGCAGCGAATATTTTACGGGCGGCGTTTCCGCCCCCATTTCGAACTGGGGTCCTATGTGGCGATACCTTTGAATATAGAAGATAATCAGGCTCCACACCCAACACAAAGCCTCGTACTCTGCTATGTTATTGGTGACCGGAAAAGTGAACTTGAAAGATAGATGAATGCATTCTTGTGTGGGGGATACAAGGACTACACTTACCCTTGCGGTTTCCTTAGAGCAAGCTCCATCAAAGAACATGTCCCAAATTTGTGGACCTTCTTCTTCTATGATCTGGTAAACTGGTTCCCTAAGCTACATGGAGGTCAGCTGGGATTCTTCAATTTGAAGAATACAGGCTCCAAAATCAGTGTCAATAGCACAGATAGGATGATTAGTGGGATTCTTCTCATCACTGATGAAATAAGACAACTAAGCTTCTCTGTATAATCTCCTACTCTTACCTCCAAAAACTGGGACAATAGCATAAGATAGATCATTTTGCAATGTTCCACCTAATCTCTTGATCCAACCTCTGGAAAGCAACATGCCAAACTTGGGGGGCACATCTGCTATCAAAATATCCATCATCATGCTCTTCATAGGCAGTTGAGACAAGGTGATGGCTAGGTCTTTGATTAATCCCAAACATTTCACTTTTCTAGAGTTAAAAGAAAACAGGTCATGATAAGGCTTGGTAATGTCAAGACCCAACTCATCCATGACAGCCTTGGGCATTAGATTGTGGCTGGCTCCTGTGTCCAGAAGGTAGTTGTGAAGGATTTTGTCATGAATAGTTAAAGAGACATAGAATGATGGGGAGTTGTCATCATAATTTTCAATCATTGGGCTAAGAACAATAGTTGGTTTGTCATCTTGCATATTTACATAGTCAGTGGAGGCTTGGATGGCATTAGGCTCAAGGGCCTCTAGGATAGATCTCTTGAAGGACTCATTCTTCACTATTTCAACTAGAGGTATAGGTATCCTTAGCTTTTGAATTTCTAATTGAAAACTGAAGGGATAAGGAGACTTTTCAAGGCCTCTTACCTCGTGCGCTAGAGCTTTTAGGATGATAGGGTCAGCTGTTGGTCGCTTCTACTTATTAGCTTGTTGTTCTGCAGGGACAGCAACTCTTTGAACAGGGGTTTCTTTGGCATTATTCATCTTCGACCTCAGGTTATGTCTTTGCTGATATTCAGTTTGTAGAACAGCATCACCATCCCACTCTTGGCTGGTATGGTCATTGGATAATGACCTTTCATAGGTAGCTAAGGTTAAAAAGGAGGCACTGCCTTTGTCTTCCATACAATGGATCTCATTATCTTCTTCAAACTACTCCTCTTCCATGACTACATTCTGGAAAGGGATCTTCACCCTTTGGTCTTCATTGACATCTTTGCTTCTTTGTAGAATCTGCAATTGCTCATTAGCCCTTCTATATGGATTTGGATTTCTAGGAGCAAAGGTATTAGGGACTCTTCCTTTCCCAGGGTGCTGCTCAACCTTTAATTTTGATATTTTAGAGGCTAGTGATTCTATCATCTTGGTCATTTTATCTATCTTGGGGTTTGAAGATGATGAATATTCACCCCTATGTCTCCTTTTATCGGCATTACCTCTGAGCTTCTCTGCAGCCATGATGTTTGATTCTACTTCCAAGACTGCATCTTGCATGTCAGCCAAAGTAGCACATCGCCTCTCCCTCAACAGTAGGCAAAAGTCAGAGTCAAAAGCACTAGCGTAGGTGAGTTCAGTAGAGGTGGTGGTGGGTTTTACCTCAATTGGTATCTTGATGTACATTTGGTTAAACCTCTTATTAAAATCAGACAAAAACTCACCATTTTCCCTCTTTAAGTTGCCAAACTCGATGTGGTAGTAGAGTAGATCCTTCTTATCCCCCCAATGCTTTAGAAAGGCATCATCCAAAGCCTCAATATTTGCTATAGACCTTGGGGTCAGTTCTCTGAACCATTTTCTAGCCTCTCCATCTAGGCTTTGGACAAAGACTCTCATCCAGACATCATCTTCACTAATGTCCAGGTTATCAGCATAGCTATAGAATGACTCAAGATGTTCTTCAGTTGTAACACCTTCAGTCCCAGTGAACTTAGGCATTTACTTCTGATATTCTCCAGTAGGCATGGCATTCAAAGGGGTGGGTAGTACTAAAGGTCTATACCTAGCAGCTATGATTCTTTCCATTTTGGTAGGTGCTTGTGGGCCTTCCATAACTGTGGTGGCTATAGGAGTACTGGAAGTCTAAATGACAGAAGGCTGAGGAGTGACTGATAGGACTAAAGGGGTATGATGCATAAGGGGTGAGGTTTCCTTTGGGCTTACAACAAAAGAAGAACCTAAGGAATAAGGAGTTTATGAATCTATGAGATTTTTTTCTCACTACTAGTGTTAGATGCTATACTCTCAATACGTATTTGTTCTATTACGGGCCTTTCTTGAAGAGATATAGAAGATTGTTTAGATTTACCTGAACCTGATGCTCCTTTCTGCAATACCTTTCTTTCTTTGATGATTTTTTCAAGGTCAGGCAGTGGATCAACTTGTGGCTTCTGAAGATTTCTCCAAGTATGCCTCCCAAACTGAGCCAGAACTATGAAGTGGAGTCGCCAAGAGGTTCGGCCTCCAGTAGAGTCGCCAGATATATGATTACAACCAAAATAGTGTCCAGACTTTGACTATCATCAAAGCTGGATCTGTGTCATTTCCCAGGGAAGCTGAGCTTCAATCTCCTCTCCCTAGCAATGGTGCCAATTATGTTAACACTCCAGGAAACTCTCCTAGGTTGTAGCTTGTAGATGCCTGGTAACATATAATATTCAATATTGTTCTCTGGACTATTGGAATGGATGATGGTTTGGATCAAGCCAAATAACTGCTTCAACTCTGTTTTACTCCAGAAATGCATGAACACCCTCAGATTGACAAGGCTTTATACCACTAATGCTCAATAGTTTCTAGATTCAATGGATAGATGGAGAATACTGGTTGTACTAGCAGATGCATACATGAACATATATGAATGGCTAGCTACAGGAAGTAAATGAAACTTGCAAATCTAATTTATCAACGCAGAGATAAGATGACAGTTATCTGGCATTAGACACAGAAGAAACGTGAATAACCTATTCAATTGCAAATCCAATTTATCAATGCAGAGATAAGATGACAGTTATCTGGCATTAGACATAGAAGAAATCATGAATAGACTTATCCAAGTGCAAGCTTAGAACAGAAGAGAAATGGACATTGAACATGTAACAACAAAAGAAGCTTGTATTACTGGAATGAAGATGAGAAGCTGCAAGGAACAGAGTATCTACAATCTTCAGAAGTTGAACCTTTTTTCTTCCTATTTTTGGGCCATTTATAGGCCATTTACAATGCTCTAGGGCTTTATAAGACCTCCAGCTGTCCTAACCCATCACCTCTAGCTTTAACTGCCTAATGACATATCTCAACAGACAATAAGGACATAGTTCTCCTTTCATAGCCAAAACAATAACCATTTCTGGTACCACGCTGCACTGTTAGGTTGCTGGCTCATGCGAATAATGTCTATAACTGTTTCTAGTAGTTGGCGGCCTCATGTTGGTGTCTTTTCCTCTTCTCAGCCCTGCATTCCTTTATTTGGCTTAACTGTCCCACTATCATAAAGGCTGGTAGAGCCAATGGCTCTCCTCATCAGGCAACTGACAGGGAGTGGCTGATGGGAAGTGGCAAGCAGGGGTGTATGGGCCATTGGGTGTACCAAATCAGACGAACGGAGTAATGGCAGGGTGGCAGAGGACAGGTTAGGGTGGTTGTGGATGAGGGTTGTCAGATGGGTGGAATCAAAAGTGTCAATTGATCACTGGAGGCATGGAGTTGTGGCGAGGGGCAAACCAGATTGAGGTTGTTGGGTCACCTACGGGAAAATCAGACGGTTATCGGGCATAGGAGGTACGTGGTGGTTAACAGCTGTGGGCGGTTTTGGAGGCGGAAATGGTTTCCATCGGGTGGGGATCAGGCAGTAAGCAGGAATTTTCAGAACCCTCCCGATTCCACTCAGCGATTGACACGTAGCGGCGGAGGAGAGAGAAAAACCGCCTTTATCGAGTGGCTATTCCTCTCGCTAGTTGCCCGTGCGATATGAGCGACAACCATTAGATCTAGTAGGAGTGAGCTAACGATGAAGATCGATCAAGAAGGTCTCGCCAATTGGGTGAAACGTGGGTCGTTGGATTAGCGGGGGAAATCGACGGCGGAGGGACACGGAGGTATGGCATGTTTTCGAGAAATGTGCGGAGGGCGCGAATGGGCGGAAAGGTAAGGTTTTTAGGGAATTTTGGGTTAATTTACTTAAGGCTAAGGTGAAAGAGGGTTTCGTTATGATGTGAGGGTCAGGTTAGAATATGAGCAGAGTAGAATGTAAGTAGAAGAGTGAGGAAAGTGGGGTGATGGCCCGTGTGGGGACCTCTCCAGGACAGCAAAGTAGACCATCTCCTTCCTTTAGCCTTCAAAATGGCAGTGTTGCACCTTAGGGCTAACAGTCTCCATTAATCAGAATATCACAGATCAACGTTGCATTCCATGCTGCTCAACTTAGCCGATAGAATTGTCCCCTTTGTGGCCTGCACCACCAAACACCACCTGCCTGGCCACGATTCATTGCATGTGCCTTAGTTGACTTTCCTTTATCACGCGGTGGTAAAATATTCTGATTAGATCAAGGGAGGGCTCATCTCAATGATTGAGGTGCTTGGAAATCCTTCATAATGAAACTCGTCCATAATTTGTGTGCTTCCTCCACGCGTTGATAATGAAAATTCTGCGTAGCGAACATGCGATCAATCTCAATCAGAGACATCCATTAACGTTCATAAAAACAACCTATGGACTATGCATGCAAATGCAGTTCCTTATTGACCTAATCAGTTACAATCTTCTATTATCGCATATTCATACCATAGTTCCATTGACTTAATTCATACGATCATTTATCTTCCCACTGCACACCAACCAGACCACACCTAATCGCACCAGAGAAGGGAAGAGGGCTCGATAGTTTTGAGAAATATTCTTGCATCCATCATACTACCATACATGTGATAATATTGTGGCCTTCATGCATTAATAATTTCAACCCTCAACAGTCACAAATCATGCCCAAAAAATTAACCCTTAGATAAAGGTTTCGCTCCTGGAAAATTTTGCTCCAAACACCTCCTAGAGATTTCTGGCTCAATGAAATTAATCTTCAAAACCATCAGGCTAGCAAGAAAACCAGCTATGGTACCACTGTAATATCCCAAATGGAATATTTTTCTAATTATGCATAAATTTAACTCAACCAAAATTTCACCATAAATTTACTATTCAATTAAAAGAAGATTGCGATGTAAAATATAACAAGTAAAGAGCATGAAATTCAATAACACAATGAGAAGAAATAATCACAGCTTTCATTATAATAAATAACTGAAAGAGTGTACATGTTGATATAACTGAAATAACTGAGATATATAATCTGGTCCTCAAAACTGATTTGTTCCAATGCTGAAAGTGACCCTCAAAAACTGAAGTAAAATGCAACTGCTAAGCTCTCCTGTGAAATTTGGATGAATTCACCAAGGGGAGATGGATACTTGCCCAATCTCACTGAATCACCCGAGGGTTTCTGTCCTGGGGCTACCAATGAAGTAGATAATTGGGTTATCCAACCTCTCACACAAGAAGAAATATCAAATCCAAGATGTCCTCTTATGGCCTCCTCCTCCATTTTTATAAATCTGATGGACCCCTCTAAAAGCTCCTATTTTATTAGTATTTAATCATTGAGCACATTTCCCTTAATTAAAATACTCTTTTTAATGTGGTAAAATGGTAAATTAGCCACCATGCCTCCTTAGGCCACTGAAAATCACTCATAACTGTCCCATCATGTAGATCTTCTCGTTTTGGTTCCAACGAGCTATTACACTAAGGTGTTGTGTTGAGTATTCCTCCATAAATACCACCTTAATCATAATTAATTGAGTCGGTCCAATTAATAACTTTGTGTTTTGAAAGTTGTCGAAATGCAATGGAACAAAAGGAAAAATGTGTGGATGATGGAATATACCAAGAGAATTCCATTAGACCTCATAAAAACTCCTCAAAACCCCTCCAAAATCCCTTGGGAGCACTGATGACACCAACTTGCACTTGTGACCTGTCTTCCCCCAACTCTGAAATTCCATCCTAATCCATGCCATAAGGAACACCAGAAAAAGGAACATCACAAATTGTTGGGCATATGGATGTTTTTAGTTCATTCAAAATTTCTAGGCATTAAGGCATTCTCCTCTTGTGTTTGGTAGGTATCCTCATGTTTTTCTATAATAAAAAAAATGGAATTTTTGCAAATGTGTTTTTCTTATGCTCACTCTGCAAATTATGGATTGTCCATATTTTTCACACTTACATATTTCTTCACAAGTGCAGGGTTTGCATATCAGTCACACATGAGCACTCACATTTGTATACTTTGAATCACTTCTTTCAAGGATTCTCTTCATATTCAACCAAGTCTAAGCATGAGTGTAGGCAATTTGGGGGTGCTTGCATAGTTTCATCTCCGTAATTTTCTTCCTCCATTTACTTAGTATTGTTCTTCATCAAGCTTGACAACCTTCTCATGGATTATTCTTCAGTTGGACATTAGGTTCATTGCTCCCTGTGTGTTTTGCGACATGTACTAACTGCCTCTCGTGAATCCTAACTCTGACTATTGTAGTAGAGACTAACTCCTACAGGTTTTTTTCTAATGACAATCATGATTCCAGAAAGTGGTATCAGAGCGACAGGTCTCAAGTTCGAAACTCACCCGACTCGTGCTGAGGGGGAGATTGTTGGACATTGGGTTCAACGTTGTTTGTGTGTTCTATGACATGGACTAAATGCCTCTTGTGGGTCCTAACTCTAGATATTGTAGCAAATACTAACACCTACAGGTTTTGGTCTAACGGAATTTGTGATTCCTGTATCTTCATCAAGGTTGACAACCTACTCATGGATATTTTCTTCTCCACATTCAGTGGTGCTTTTCCAGAATTTGGTAACTTTTGAACTTTCTTAACAAAATTCAACTATAGTCTCAATTTGATTTTCATTTCACATGATTTACATTTATTTTTCCAAATGTTTGATCGCGTCAAACACTAAGTGAAAAGAATATCTTTTAAATCAAATTACACTTGCCTTCTATATGTTCTCCAATATGTTTGTGCTCTCATAAGATGAAACTAGCATAATTACCAGGAAACCTTGAATCTTCAAAGACTCCAATATTGGTCACATTCAACATTTAAAAATGAATATAATATAATCTAGGGATGTAAAATATAAACTTGTAGAAATGCTCCCTTTTATTTTATCAATTAGGTAGCTTTGCTACTAGGTTAACCTAACAAATTTATTAACTAATGTCACTTAAAACTAGTGTCTTATATTAAAGACAATAATAATATGATTTTGTTACATTGAACTTCAGTATTGTAGTATAAATACTCTAAAACATAAATGAAAAAACATCTCTTGGGTGGTTCCCATTCAGACAAACCATTGCTTAAAAATTACATGGAAAAGTATACAATCTCTATGACTTTGTAAAGTTAGGAGTAGATCTTTGGGACTTTGTAGATTGTTGAAACCTAGTGAACAAGACAACTCACCAATAGTGAGCCTACAAATGCCAAAATGCATGTTTCCTATAATAATAAAAAAATCAACCTCAAACATAAAATATTGGTTTTCGGGTTTTCCTCTTCTCTGGAAAATAACTACGATGAGTGTTTTTTTTCCAAAGAAAAAATAGAACTTTCTATTAAGGCAATAAAAAGTTACATAGTATATGCAATTAAGCATTCTGAATATTGTATGTTTATCATCTAAACATAGAGTTTTATCTGAGCTGGTAAGCATAAGCAAGATACTTTCCCATCTCAATATGAGCAAAAATGGTCACTGATTCCAGTTCCCGGGCCTCCTCAGAGAGGAAAACAACCCAAACAGGAATAGGATCAGCGGCATGCAAACAAAACCAAAAAAACAAAAATGTTTTTTTTCTTTGTTCCAAAGCATAAAATATAAAACATTTTTTAGAAGTCGAGTGTCCACCATAGAAATTCATATACAAAAAGTTTGATGAGTGTTGTGAAAAAAAAAAAAAAAAAAAAATTGTTTAAACATTGACTCTGTAATTTTTTGTCTCAAAAAGGAGGAAGATCCGACACACGGATCTCTTTATTTTCTATTTCTTCTATGTGCCAGTGGTCCAGAACCTGTTGCACACCCTCTTTAGAAAGTTGGTCTGTTGCATTGTTTTGTTCCCTGTAAATGTGACATACAGTAATAAAATTAAAAAACTGTTTGAGATTTATGGCTTCTTCTAACAAAGGAGATAGAATATAATTTTGACATCTGCTCTCTCCATTGAACCATTTGATGACATTCAGAGAATCCCCAAAAATATGAACCGAAGTAATTCCCAGGTGTGTGAGCCAGCAAAGAAGAAGTTTTAAAGTTTGAAGTTCAGCATAATTATTAGTTCCTTCACCTAGCCCCACCGAAGCTTTTAGGCTTCTTTGTGCATTCAAGTGAATCACCATGCCTGCCCCACACCTATTCCTTTGATCAGATGCCCCGTCGAAATAAGCCCAAGGAATGTTTCCCCTAATCTGTTCCTCCCTTATCCCCCTAAAGTTTGTTTTCTGGATTGGTTTAGGGATACTCTCATAAATGGAAACACATTCAATAGCAATGTGCTCAGGAGAAGGAGCCTGATCCTTGAAGATGCTTCGGTTTTGGGCTAACCAGGTGCCCCAAGTAATAATTAGAGGTAAGTTATGCAGATTTTCCTCCTGAGAGTCCTTCCACCAATTTTTCCATACCTCCCTAAGGTCTTCACCATCCCATCTCTTACCATTCTTTAACAGCCTCCCTGATTCCAGCCACACTGCTCTGTTGAAGGGGAACTTTAGGAATAGGTGTTGTATTGATTCTTCATCTTTTTTGCACAAGGAACACCAGCCTAGTCCCACCTTGAACCTCTTCTGGAGATTATCCCAAGTTGGAACTTTATTCTGAAGGATGCACCAGAAAAATATTCTTGCTTTTGCTGGACATTTAAGTTTCCAGATGTGTTTCACCCACCACTCCGGATTCCCCCATCCCTTTTTTGACATAAGAAAGTTGTATCCTTTTTTGGGGAATAATTCCCTGTTGGAGCATATACCCACCTCAACATATTTGGTATGTCTCTAATTCATACATTCGATCTTGACAGTTCCCTAATAAATTGTTTCCACTCCTTTGTCCATTGTTAATAAAGGTTTAGATCTCCTTCAGATAACCATGCTTGGCCCCAAATCGTTGATTGACCAACTTTCTTGATCTGGCTCAAATGATGGATCCCTCTTATTTCTAGTTGGTTGATGATGCCTAGGGATAGGGAAAAGCCTTCATTACATCCCACCCATGAATCCCTCTCTATTCTTACATTCTCTCCATTTACCACCTGCCAGGAGAGTCCTTTCTCAATAATTTTGATTGTGTCTAGAGTAGCTTTCCAAACTACTGACGCTTGTGAATTTTTCTTAATCCAACTTCCTGATCCATTCTAGAGGGGTGGGATCAATATAATTTCTTTTTAATACCATTTTCCACAGGTTTTCCTTCATTAATAGCCTCCATCCTAGCTTTGCTGCTAAAGATGGTCTGAAATTTGTGAGGTCTTTGATATCCCATCCTCCCCACTCCTTCGGCCTAGCCACCTTGTCCCGTGCCACCTAGGGGAGTATCAAATCCTCTTTAGAGCCAACCCAAAGAAATCTGTTGCATAATTTCCTCACTCTTTCCAAGATTCTTTTCGTTACCCAGGTAAGTGTCGCCCAATATACAAGTATTGCAATTACTGCAAATTTGATTAGGACTAGTCTGCCCGCTCTAGATAACCATTTGAAGCTCCAATGTTTAATCATGTTTTCAATTTTAGCCACCAGCCAATACCATTCCTGGTTCCTATATGAGTCAGGCTTTAAATGGAACCCTAGGTATTTGAAGCTGTCAACCAAGTTCTTTTTCGCAAATGGAAGATCCTTTGTAATATTTTTCGTTTCATAAACCTTCCAGGATGAGAGATGATTTTTCTTTATTGATGCACATTCCCATAGCTTTGAGAAATAGTTCTAGTATAAGTTTTAATGCCTTTGTTTCATTCCTGCTACCATTAATGAAGAGAATAATATCATCCATGAACAACAAATTATTTATATATAAGTTGATTGCCACTTCTACTCCCTTTATGTCTCCTCTTCTCCTAGCTTCCAATATCATTTGATTGAGGCCTTCTGAAGCTAGAAGGAAGAGAAGGGGAGAGAGAGGGCATCCTTATCACAATCCTATTTGACTCTGAAAGAAAGGTGTAGCCGCCCCATTGATCAATATAGAAAAGCTAACATTGTTCAAACATCCCATAATCTAGTTTATGAATCCAATGTTAAAACCCAAATGAGTCAACAACATTCGTATGTACAACCAGCTGATACGATTGTATGCTTTAGATAGGTCTATTTTCACTATAGCACCTTTCCTTCTACTTTTTTTAATGTTGTGGATGGTTTCCTGAGCCACTCCAACTGCTTCATGTATCTGTCTGCCATCAAGGAACCCAAATTGTTCTTTTGAAATATTCCTTGAAAGGATCGGTTTCAATCTGACTGCAATTACTTTTGCAATTATTTTGTAGATGCAGTTACATAATGATATTGGCCTGAAATCCTCAAAAGACGAAGGGTCCTCCTTTTTTGGGATTAGGGCTATGAATGTGGAATTGAAAGGTTCATAGATCAACCCTTTTATCTTGGATTCTTCGACAACCTCAGTCAATTCATTCCCCAGGGTCTCAAAAAAGTGTTGAAAGAGCTCCATTGTCCAGCCATCTAGGCCTGGACTCTTATCCTTTTGCATTGACTTTAAAATTCCTTCAACTTCCCCTTTAGTTACTTCTCCCATGATAGTTTCATTTTCCTCCTCTTCTAGATACCTTGGGAAAAATTGAGCAGTCCTTACCACCTCCACAATTGACACTTCTGGAGGAGATTTGAAGAGATTTTTAAAGTGGCTCCTCCCCATCATTGAAAATTCCTCAAAAGTTTTGGCTTGCCTTCCATCCTCTGATTTTAAAGACCAAATAGTATTTGATTTTTTCCTTCCTTTTGCATAATTTTGGAAAAACTTTGAGTTTTCATCCCCTGCACCCAGCCAAATTTCCCTACTTTTAAGTTGCCATTATTCTTCTCTAATAGCTAGAATATTTCTTCGCTTTGACTCCAGCATTTTGATCCTATCCCTTTTACCTTTGGTTTCATATCCATCTTCTTCTGGGCTTTCTAGAAGATCTAGTTCCACTCCTATCTGTTTTAGGTCTTCTTCTTCTTTAACTTTCTTCTCTCTAGCCCATTCAATAGTTTCCTTCTTTAAACGTTTCAAATTTTCCATGAACCATAAATCTTTCCCTCCTCCCTCACTTGGGATCACAGATCTCCAGGTTTTTTTAAACAAATTGTTGTAAGAGTCCTCCTTTAGCCAAGATGGATTGAATTTGAATGGAGTTGTCGGCTTTTTATTTGGCCCTTTCATTTCAAGTAGAACCGGTAGATGGTCTGAGTCACCTCCTTCTCCTACCCAGTGTCTAAATACTGGGATCTTGACCACTACTTCTTCTCTCATGAGAAATCGGTCTAGCCTCTTGGCCACCCTAGCTTCCCCTGTTCTTTTGTTCCTCCAAGTAGGTCTTGGCTTCATCAGGTTTATTTCCATCATCTTCCTCTCACTGATCTTGTTTGAAAAAAACTCAGTAAGAGGGTCAGCATGAGTAGAGGGTCCCCAAGTTTCTGAGAGTCCCAGAGAAAAATTCAAATCCCCCCCAATCACCAAATTCGGGTTTTCCATAAATGACTTTGAGAACAGATTATTCCAATATGACACCCTATCTTGACATGGTCCATAGATGTTAAGGATAAGAAGGTTTGTACACAACTCTAGCGAGTAGACTGCTACTCCTAAAGCCTGGTCCAATCCCCACGAAGTAATGATCTTCAACCTTCCCTCCTTCACTCCAGTTCCCAATCCCCCAGATCTACCTTTGGCATCCAGAGCCTGGAAAGTCCATCCAGACAACATTTTCAATAGAGCTTTGTTAACCTCCACTCCAACACCCAGTGTCTCTTGCAATAAGAGCACATCTGGATTGTAATTGTTAATCAGTGCCTTCAGGGATAGTTTTTTAGGAGTACTGGCTAGTCCTCTATAGTTGAAAGACATAATAATCATTAAGTAACCAAGGGGGGTTCTACGCTTCTCTAAGCACCCCTGAGATGGAAAGTTGTTTACCATCCACAATGTCAATCTTGGCTCTTTGTTGGGCCTTGGATATGTTTGTCTTCCTCCCTCTAGTTTTACGAGGCCCCACTAGTATAGGTTGTATACCCAACCCTCCCACAGCCTCCCAAGGAAAAAGTTTCTTATCACGAGGTCTGAGATTGTAGTGAGGTTTTACAGAATGGGTTATGGCCAATTCTTCAGCCTCTTCACACAACCCAGGGCTTTGGTTCAGATGAAGTTTAGGGATAGAGGTGATGATATTATCCAATTGTTCAATTACATTGTTAACTTGAAGGTTATTTGAATTCATAAGCCTGGAAGGACTAGGCTTGGACAATGAATTGAGAAATGATAACAAAGATGAATTGAGAGAGGGGTTAGGTTCCAGAGCCGTACCCTCTAGCTGGAGAGCTGGACCCCTTCCATCTCCCTCCACTGACACTGGCCTGATCGGATCCTCCTGTTGTTCTTGAATTCTGATTGGATTCTCCTCCTCCTGAACTTCCATTTTTTCCATTGTATCCTCCTACATCTTATCTACTTCCATCTGATCCTCTCATGAGCCCAGAATATCCTTATTCAAGTTATTTTCCCCATGAGTTCCTTCCATGCCCCCTTCCTTTCACTAACTCCTTCTTCGATTAAAACCCAGTGGACATTACCTTGTCAAATGCCCATATTTTTGGTATCTATGACAATGAAAGGGAAGTTGTTCATAGTCTATCATTTTTGTATAGGAAAAATCCCTATATTTCAGATTAATTTCTTCTGCCAATCCTTCCCAAGGGTTTAAGCTCACCAGAATTCTAGCCATCCCTTTTTCTCTAGTTTGTAAAAAGGACATATCTTCTTCCAGAAAACGTCCCAAGTGGTTCCCAATTTCCCTGAAGACAGATTCAACCCACAAGAAGGGAGGGAGCCCAGGCAGTCTAACCCACACCAGGGTTTCATCCACCTTTTCTTTCTGAGCATCGAACAGTGGGTTCCATTTTTTGAAAAGTATCGGGTGTCTCCCAAAACTCCAGTTCCTTCCCAAAACCCATTCTAGAGCTTCTTTCTTAGCAAATTTTATCATAAACCAACCCTTGGCTAGAGATGAGACCACAAAAGATTTTCTTGGTGCATCCTGCCAATTCTTCTTTGTCCATTCTTGAATATATTTTGCAGTGTACTTCTTCCCTTTTTCCCGGCCAACCAATGTTAGTTTTGAAGCCTCCATGGCCTCATCAATTTGTATATCTACCCCAAGAACCAGGTTAGCGACTTCCTCAGTCTTCCTGATTAGCTTATTTTTTTTACGTTTATCCCCTGTCTATCGGTGCCTACCCCCTTCCCCACTTCCCAGGATGATATCTTCTGCATTGATGGCATCTTCCTGGAGTGTTTCAGAATGCCCCTCCCTCCTACAAGTTTTGAGCTTGTCTAAACCTCCTCCTTCCACTTGTACTAACTCCCCAGTCACCTGTAATGGCACTCTTCCTCCCGACCGTCCTTCTGCCTCAGTAAACCCTCCCAAACTTCAACAAAAAGTGGGCATCCACACCATGCTTCCTCTCCAAATCCTCCCCTCCCTGTTCATGTTGCCTCCCAGACATCGTTCGGTTCCTTCCCCTGTCCTACTAAACCAGTTATGCACGCACCTGAACATGATTCAAAGATTGGACTTTCTCTTCTATTTGCATGCAAAGGGCTCCTACCTGTAAGGATATTATCCAGTCATAACCCTTTCCCAACCTCTTCCGAACCCAAATCTTCCACAAGGAAGGATTTCAGGCCTTCTTGGCCCTTGTACCCGCAGCTAATAACAATGTCTTCTAAACCCCCTGAAAAGAACTCTTTAGGCAAGCTAGGAATAGGATTACTTACTTGAAGAGCTACCACATTTCCCGCCGCATAGTGCCCAATAAGTAAAGTCGCCTGCCTCCCTTCCAGCTCTTGCCCTACCTAGTTTTCTAGGTAAGACAGGCCTAAGCTCTCCTCCATAAGACCTAGTGTCTTTCCTTGTTTCCAACCCACTCCCGAGCCACCTTTCTTCCCTCCTAGCAGTCCAGCTGGATGAATATACCTCTCAATATTTTTTTATGTGACCTCCAACCCCCAAATTGACAATATATCATCAGGCTCGGGGTCCATATCGATGACATCCCTATGTTTGACCATCTCGCTTCCTACAGTTTGTAGTTTTAAGGTTTCCCTAGAACCCAGTTGCTTGATCTTCAATAGTGGGCACGTGTAGATGGATAGAGACGACAGTGCATTAAAAAAATAGAATGTAAACAATTACCCCGTTCTCCATCCTTTGGTCGCCCAAATTCCTCATTCACAGTGATCCCGAGACATCAACCCATGCTCAGGTTAGCCTCCATCTTCCTTCACCTTTCTGACATGGTTCTTCTTGCCGTGCCATGTGTAAGTGAACCATACCTGGTTACCCCTCTCCTGTCACTGTCTCGGGCCAGCGAAAACCACCGCCATAGTAAGGGTTTCAAGAGCTCAAATCAACTCCCTTCACTTCAATGGCTTTATGCTTCTTAACTCAAGATCCACTACGATGAGTGTTAACAACAATAGATTTATTAATATATAGCATTCTTGTAATTTGTGCAAAATATTTGCTTGTATTTAACTCTGTGTTTGCAAATGTCACATTGAAACTTCAGGGGCTCCACTACATGTTTAAAACACCTAATAGTACTTCTAATATATATCACCTTTTCTAATATAGAAGTAGATAATTGGAACTTGATTATACTAGAAATACAAATAAAAACAATTTTGTGCAAAAATAATATTGTGCTAAAACCTAATTATACTGATGAAACTTGATTAAATTGTGCACTCTCTCTCATGATATGTCTCCAAGGTAGATGAGTAGTTTGAATGTTTAAAATGCAAATTCAACCAGGGTTGAGGTTCTTTTATAGTTATTTGTTATTGAATTTGATTGGTAACAAGGATTGACATGGATTGCAATCTCTCAAATTTGAATATGTTTTATGGATTGATTTGGATGTGATCCAATGGTTGGGAATTTGTTATGGTTGATCCTTGTTATTTGATATATTTAATGGGGAATTTAATGGGTTGGGTGTCATTTATTGAACTCAGTGGGTTGAATTGTTGAATAACCATGTAGTTATGGCTGACATCCATCAACCTTGTATATGTGCAGGTATGAATGTGCCTTGGGATACTTATCTCCAATTCAGTTCAGTGGGGGTTGAAGTGATGGGTACCTTGTACTGGTAGATTAGACAATGTTGGGATAGTTTATAGTTTTATATGTTTTGTATGTCAAAACATACCTAAAGGTAGTTGGTACAAGATGTTTTATACTCTTAATATTAAAAATACTATCTATGGACAGTTGTGGGCCCAGTCAACATATGGGAAATTTTTTGACATAATTTAAATTATATTTGCACCTAATATTATTTATTTTTGTTTAATTATTAGTAATATATGTATCAATTTTTTGTGTCTTGGTGGGACCAGTACTATGACAACTATTGGTCCCTACATAACAATATACATCTCTCCCCTAATTAAGTTTTTGATAGATTTTCATGTTTTGTAACTATTTGTGTTTGAACTGATAGATTCACTTAATGAACTTGTAATATAGCACGTTTGTTTGTGGTGTATTAATGAATATCCCTAATTTCATTAGATATTGAAAATTCCCCACCCTTCACCGACCAAAATCCTTTTGTTGACCCCCACCCCCTCCTATTACATATTTACAATATTTAAAACCTCTATTTTCACTGAGTATCCTAAGTATCCATTTTTTCCATGGCACTTTTAATACCGTGTTTTAATTCTACCCCTATCATGGAAATAGTATGGTACTCTTGTATACCCGTAAATCACAAATATAATCCAAAAATAAGTAAGCAAGTGCACTAACATCCCAATGTAGGGATATGATGTTGTATTAAGATAGCCTTGGGTTCAAGGACTTGGTGTTATACTAACTTCATTGCTCTCTTTATTATATAACATGGTCATACAATTTTTGAGGAAGGTGTTTATTTAACAACAAAAGCTCAAAGTAGATAACCCATGTATAGAAACCTGCTTTGCATTTCCATATGAAAAAAAGAAATTAAATTGCACTAGAATGATGGAATTAACTTCTTGCAAAAGAAACTTACAATGGAAAAACGAAGTGGTTGCATTTTGGAAAATGAACCATGAACATGAAGCCATTCCTTGTAATTAGCTTAAATCTTTTTTTTTAACAAAGTACCCAAAGGAAATTTCATTGATTATAGCTCCCAAAAGCATTTTGGGTTCATGATGAAAGAATATTAAAAATGGGGAGTGGAGGAGATCCTTGTTTATAACCTATGATGTAACCAATATGAAAGAAATTTTGAGATGCAACCAAATTGATACATTCAAAAAATGAAAAGTAAATAAAAGTATTATCTTTGTATGTTTTTCACATTTCTCAAGTATAATTAAGAAAAAATAGAAAATCAAATGACAAAGCATTGCCAACAATTTCTACTTGAGGGATTGGGATTGTTGTTTTCATGTGAAAGGCATTTGCCACAAAATAAGGACACCAACATACTCGATGCTCTCCCCCCAATACGTAGAAGGAGTCTAGTGTTATTGTGAGGCACCCTCTTTTAGAACAATTTTAAATATCTCTTGAATATTTTAATTTTGATGAGGCCTAATACTTTATATTTTAATTCTTTTCGAGTCTTTTTCTCAACCAATTTGGAGGATATTGGGATGAAATTTTTTAATGCATCCAACACCTCCAAGCGCAAGTCATAGTGAAAATTTGGACACTTAACAAATATAGTGTAACAACACCCAAAGATTACACCTTTTTTTTTTTAAATCAAAAGAGATAATAATATATTATGACAACATTGTTATTATTTTATATATCTTTAACAAGACATTTAATAATTATTTTTCATGGAATCAAAATACAATATAGACTTTATTTATAAATCCATATTATTATATGTTCATTCCCTTTGTTAGGCTTCACCTATTTTTGTTGTATTCACTTATAATATTATTCCCCAAAATAAAACCTTCAAAGGTGATTTATTATAGAAACGTTCATTCCCTTTGTTAGGCTTCACTTATTTGTGTTGTATTCACTTATAATTTATTCCCAAAATAAAACCTTCAAAGGTGATTTATTATAGAAACCTTCAATTCGGCTTTGGCACTATGAAATTAGGTTTCACCTATTTGTGTTATATTCACTTATAATTTATTGATTTATTATAATTTATTTATTTGTGATTAATTATAATTTATTTATTTGTGTTGTATTCACTTATAATTTATTAATTTATTATAATTTATTAATTTATTATAATTTATTTTTGTGTTGTATTCACTTATAATTTATTGATTTATTATAATTTATTTTTATATTGTATTCACTTATAATTTATTGATTTATTATTATAATTTATTTATTTGTGTTGTATTCACTTATAATTTATTGATTTATTATAATTTATTTATTTGTGATTTATTATAATTTATTTATTGTGATTTATTATAATTTATTTATTTGTGTTGTATTCACTTATAATTTATTCCCCAAAATAAAACCTTCAAAGGTGATTTATTATAGAAACGTTCATTCCCTTTGTTAGGCTTCACCTATTTGTGTTGTATTCACTTATAATTTATTCCCAAAATAAAACCTTCAAAGGTGATTTATTATAGAAACCTTCAATTCGGCTTTGGCACTATGAAATTAGGTTTCACCTATTTGTGTTATATTCACTTATAATTTATTGATTTATTATAATTTATTTATTTGTGATTTATTATAATTTATTTATTTGTGTTGTATTCACTTATAATTTAGTAATTTATTATAATTTATTTTTCTGTTGTATTCACTTATAATTTATTGATTTATTATAATTTATTTTTGTGTTGTATTCACTTATAATTTATTGATTTATTATTATAATTTATTTATTTGTGTTGTATTCACTTATAATTTATTGATTTATTATAATTTATTCACTTATAATTTATTGATTTATTATTATAATTTATTTATTTGTGTTGTATTCACTTATAATTTATTGATTTATTATAATTTATTTATTTGTGATTTATTATAATTTATTTATTTGTGTTGTATTCACTTATAATTTATTGATTTATTATTATAATTTATTTATTTGTGTTGTATTCACTTATAATTTACTGATTTATTATAATTTATTCACTTATAATTTATTGATTTATTATAATTTATTTTTGTGTTGTATTCACTTATAATTTATTGATTTATTATTATAATTTATTTATTTGTGTTGTATTCACTTATAATTTATTGATTTATTATAATTTATTTTTGTGTTGTATTCACTTATAATTTATTCATTTATTATAATTTATTTTTGTGTTGTATTCATTTATAATTTATTGATTTATTATAATTTATTTTTGTGTTGTATTCACTTATAATTTATTGATTTATTATTATAATTTATTTATTTGTGTTGTATTCCCTTATAATATATTGATTTATTATAATTTATTTATTTGTGATTTATTATAATTTATTTATTTGTGTTGTATTCACTTACAATTTATTGATTTATTATAATTTATTTTTGTGTTGTATTCACTTATAATTTATTGATTTATTATTATAATTTATTTATAATTTATTGATTTATTATTATAATTTATTTATTTGTGTTGTATTCCCTTATAATTTATTGATTTATTATAATTTATTTATTTGTGATTTATTATAATTTATTTATTTGTGTTGTATTCACTTATAATTTATTGATTTATTATAATTTATTTTTGTGTTGTATTCACTTATAATTTATTGATTTATTATAATTTATTTTTGTGTTGTATTCACTTATAATTTATTGATTTATTATTATAATTTATTCAATTTATTATTATAATTTATTTTTGTGTTGTATTCACTTATAATTTATTTATTTGTATTGTATTCACTTATAATTTATTTATTTATATTATATTCACTTATAATTTATTGATTTATTATAATTTATTTATTTATATTGTATTCACTTATAATTTATTGATTTATTATAATTTATTTATTTATGTTGTATTCACTTATAATTTATTTATTATTTTAATTTATTTGTATTGTATTCACTTATAATTTATTTATCTGTATTGTATTCACTTATAATTTATTGATTTATTATAATTTATTTATTTATATTGTATTCACTTATAATTTATTGATTTATTATAATTTATTTATTTATATTGTATTCACTTATAATTTATTGATTTATTATAATTTATTTATTTATTATAATTTATTTATTTCTATTGTATTCACTTATAATTTATTGATTTATTATAATTTATTTATTTATATTGTATTCACTTATAATTTATTGATTTATTATAATTTATTTATTTCTATTGTATTCACTTATAATTTATGTTGTATTCACTTATAATTTATTGGTTTATTATAATTTATTTATTTATGTTGTATTCACTTATAATTTATTGATAATAAATTATAATTTATTTATTTATGTTGTATTCACTTATAATTTATTTATTTATTTATGTTGTATTCACTTATAATTTATTGATTTATTATAATTTATTTATGTTGTATAATTTATTTATTTATTTATGTTGTATTCACTTATAATTTATTGATTTATTATAATTTATTTATTTATGTTGTATTCACTTATAATTTATTGATTTATTATAATTTATTTATGTTGTATTCACTAATTGTATTATTTTTATAAATCTTTATATTTCAAACTTATTACTAATATTTAAGATTTCTCTACTTATTACTAATATTTAACATTTCTCTCATGTCTCTACATTCGCTGAAATATTGATGCCCCTTATATCAATTCGGCTGTGGCACTATCAAATTAGGTTTTCCTAAGTTATATGCTCATGAATGTTCACGTCCATTATGAATACTTGAGTGATTCATACATTATAAACAAACTCACGCATTACATAACATTACGTGTTGGATTATTCATTTCTTGGGTTTTTGTATACACCTCTGGAAGATCTTATTATAAAGTTTTTCAACCTTAATCATCGGGTTCCATGTGGTATATTACAAATACTAAGGTTCTACACTTTTCCAAGGATGTGGCACATATAAGCATGAAAGGTGTCTCTCCACAGTTTTGAATCGAAGGCTCAAATGAACCCTACCATCGACAATTGAGATCAGTCCTTAATAGATCTATGGTGCACATCGATTAGGGTTTTCATTGTATCTAATGAATATTCTGACTGCTGACTTGTTTGTTCATTGATTCATTTTCTCTTGAACAAATCTTCAACACTCTACAACTAAACCTACCTTAACTTCTCCACACTACTATTTATGTGGTAATCGGAGATTTTTAAATTCTGCAAGCCTTCCTTCATCAATCTTCTAGGACATAATGTTGTGATAAGTACTTCCATTCTTTTATGGGGTTTCACCATAGGTAAAAAAAAAATCATTTTCGATGAAAGGTTTTACGTTGATATTCAATCTCTTTTATAATTTTTGCGACTCTTTTCTTAGTATTAACTTATTCCTTTCATCCTTGTGTTTTCCATGTTTAACAAAGGTTCTTGACCTAGCTTTGGTTCATTTTCCAGTTTAGGCCATCGGTCATAATTAATCTGCGGGAGTTTTCATCGTTTCCTTTACCATTAGCGAGATGATATCAGTCTTTCATTAATATTTTGATAGGTAATTACAACTTTCATCGTTCAAAAATATCTGATGTTATTTTCTTTTGCAGGATTCAGTTGCCAAGGTTTAACCTTAGTAATTTCAATCTCAGAATTTTCAAGTTCTATTGGTCGTTTCCATAGTTGATGTTAGCTTTCATTTTCAAGATAATTTTTCGTTATTGACTCTACAGGAGAATGAATTATCGTCCATTCAAGTAAATTTCCTTAAATGTATGGATGTTTCTTTCCAAGTTCAATTTTTAATTAGTTTTTCTTTCTCTGGCAATACTATGGCTAGGGTTTTCAATATATTAATCCTAACCTTCCAGAGCATACAAATTATTTTTAATTCATTTAGACCCAATCAAAGGTCTTCAACTCTCATATATTAATATGATAATAGTCATTAAATTTCTCTACTTAGCATATAATTATATAAGGCTATGTTTTTTTTTTTTAAATCAGGGTTTAACATACAGGGGTGTTCATGTACTTAGTTTTCCACTTTTTTTCTCTGATTTTGACATAGGGTTATTACAAGGTTATAAACCCTAACCAACTTTCATTTGACTTTCCACAAAAAAAATTCTTTTTTCTTTTTTTCTTTTTTCTTTTTTCTTTTTTCTTTTTTCTTTTTTTTATGAGTTTAACCAAAAGTATGAATTTCAATTTCTACTAAAATGAAATTATTTACAATTTGTAGGGTTATGGCAAGGCGTTTTGTTTAAGGAGATCTCTTCAATTTAATATCCTTCAGAACTCTATATTTACTTTGTGCATTGTTTTAAATCACTTAAAATTTAAAATATAATGACATCTGTGTTTGATATGCATTCATGGGTAATTACATCTTCAGGGTTAATTTTGAAACAAATTGGTCTCTTAAAGAGACACCATTCTCTTGTAGTCATTTGTCCTTCCTCATAGAACCTGCAAAAAAAACTAATACTTCTTCTGCAATGGAATGTAAGATTATCAAAGGAGAGAGTTGATCAATCTCTCTAGTTATGATATTTACACACAAAACTAAGAATTTGTATTAATGAAACAAGTTCTCAAAGGAAAAATCAAAAGAATTTATACATGTTTTGGAATTGGTGCCCCAAGTTGAATATTGCTTCTTTTCAGCAATTTATTTCATTATTTACCATTTCAAACTCTAATGATGGATTATTGTGTAAATCTTGTTGAGATCTTTCCAACGATACTTGAATCATCAAAATCTGATTTTGTATGAAAAAGTTAGGCTGATTTGAACATTGAGGTTTTTCAGCTGCAAATTGATGTTTAGCTGCGAAATTAGACTTTAGCTGCGGAATGTGCACAGTTTCTGCAGCTAAAAATCTTGAATAAAAAGTTAGCTATTCATCTTTCATCATCAGTCCAAAATTAATCAATACCTTCAGAAAAGTGAGCAAATAACTTTATTCATTTTATTGATTCATTTTTTTTTCTTGACATGCGGTGACTTAGTGTGGCGACTTAGTGATAACACACACCTTGACTTCCCTTTGACTGGGGTCTTTTTCATCGACTTGGATCAAATGAATAAGACACCATCCATGTACTGACATTTTCCCAGCTACCCATGTGGTTTGTTTCGTCTCTTGACTCCTATAACCTATAGAAGTATGAAAATGGCTACAGAGTTAGTTGCGGAATGAGGCTGCATTCCATAGCTAAAAGACAGTCAACCATCAGTTTTCTGATTTAAGTTATTGGAAAAGAGATTTTATGCAGCCAAGTACTAGGAAGAGAGAGAGAGAGAGCCTAAGATCACAGATGGTGCACAGGGTCAATTATTCATGAGCTTCTTTGCTATTTTTCAAAAAAAAATCTTCACTATCTGCCTGAAAAACAAAAATTTTGTAAATGGTATATGAAGCAAAAAAGTTTTAATGATGAAAATATATCAGAGTAATGGAAATGTATGATCTCTTCAACAGCTTTAATGACTCCTACAGCAACCGTTTGACACATATCCCTGACTACAAAATGACCCAATGGAGGATACTCAATAAAGGTTTCAAACTTGATGGCAATGTGGCAAGTGTGGCAATCCAACAGAAGGGCATAACCAGATTCATAATGATAACCTGTGCGGTAAAGTTAGCAACTTCCTTTGTTGGCTGCCACATCTATCAGTGCATTAATTAACTAAGAATCTTTCCTTCCGAATTTGAAACACTCACATCATTAATTAACTGTTCAAATATTGTCGTATTCAACCAGTTCACGTAACAGAGTCGTATTCACTTGAGATTGTTGTTAAACAGGTGTTGGATGAATTATTAAAACAAGAGATGTGTAATCATGATTGATTTTCAGCACATAGTTGATTCCAAATTGAAATTCCCTTCCCCAGGCAGCTGAATTAAATCACAACCTTTTCATTAATTCAAACTCGTTTTTCTTCACGCGGCATACAAAAAGAGGCTTTAGAGAACCGAGAAATTCTCCCAAACCACTGCAAATTTCTTAAAAAAAAATTGGGTTATCTAATTGACCCTATTTCCAAAAAGCCCATGTTTTTTTTTCTTAATTTGTTTTCGTTTCGCAGGAATTTGCATTCAAAGTTTGACATTTTTTCAGCTATTACACATTTTTTTTTTGTCTATCAGGTGTATTACATAGGCACAATGACAAGGTTGAAGAATTGGGGCAATGTATTTTGGAATGCACATAACCTTAATCAATCTGGAGTGTCTAGAATCTTCAACGATTCATGAAAACCTTCACTTAGTTTTTGATACAGATGATTCCATACTGACCCAAAACCTGTTCAATAACAGTGTTGTCTGTCAGAGGAATCCTCTACATGTTTACCTTTCTATTACCTCTCATGTAAATCAGCTCTCTAATATTCTTCAAATTAGGATAGCCATAAGTCACATATGTTTCACTCCTCTGCAACATATTCACAGTTGCTTTGTTCACTTTCAAGAAGACACCATTGAAGATCTGCCTCAAATGCAGTAACTGTAATATCTTCTGTGTCTTTGGATGTATATCATTAATACCACGGATGCGAATAATGAAAAGCAACTTAGCTTCTAGAGTCTTCTTTCGTTCACAATTTTGTTGCAAAAGTCCTGCACCATAAATACCTACAAACTAACCGGTACACAAGGAAGGCCACTGATTTTCTCATAAATGTTGGCAGGCATCTCCATATAGGTATGGTCTCAGTAGGGATGTTCCGGTTGGATGGAGGGATGGAAGAAATGATTGAGATGAGAAATAGCAGTTGTAACAATGTTGATGATACTCCAACGACGGATGGAATATAGATGAGTGTTTAAGATTTTCACTAACATTGACCTGCTACTGTTGATTACAAGAGTTAGGGAAACAACTAGAGGAGGCTATTGCAGGTTTTATTTATTTTTTTTTATTTTTTTATTTTTTTATTTTTTTAAATGTTTTTGCAGGTTTGTTTTAAGGCCAAAGTTCAAACAGGAATGCAGATTTTCTATTGAGGCCACAGTGGAGACTGGAACTAGGGATAGCCATTGATTAGTTTTCTTTTTTTTCTCTTTGAAATTGTGAAATTTTATAAGAAGGATTAATGATTTTCAATTTTAGGCAGCAAAGACTTCAAGTAAAATATGCTAAAATCAGAAATTTGACTGAAGTCTTAAGCTGATTTTTTATCAATCTGGGCTAGGTGACTAGGATAGGATCCATGTCGGGACAATTCTGGAGATGCCCATGTGGTCAGTTTCTTCATTGGATGCCTGTAACCTGCTAAACCTTTAAATTAGCTGCAGAATTCACAGTTAGTTGTGGAACCAGGCTACATTCCGCAGCGAATTTGCAAAATCTTATTAAAACAGGATACAGTTTTTTGATGACCACTACAAACCATAATGAGTCAATCTTGGACAGTTTGAACCTATCAAAGCATTTTTTTATTTTTTTTTTCATTTATTTTTTATTGAATCAAATGAAATGATGAAGTTTATTTTGTCCCCTTTTTCTCTTTTTTTTTTTATTTTTTTTTTTTTTTACATAACAATCCTTTTTCTGATCCTCCAGATCACACAAAGTGTAGGAGGAGAGCATACTCAAGAATTATTAGTTTTTTTTTTAGATGTAAGAACTAAGGTCTCCTAATTACACTTCCCCGGCAACGACACCAAAATGTCTAGTCAATTTAACGTCTTAAATTGCTCTACATAAATTATCAATTCGGGTATCGTAAACTGATGAAGTGTGGTGCACCATATGTGCTTAGTTAACATTTTTCTTACTTCGTTGTTTTACAGTTTATGTTATTTTTGGGGTTTTTTTCTTGTTGGTCTCCTAAAGTGTTTAATGCAAATGGAAATCCTATTCTAAGGTCTTAAGAATACTTTTAAAGGTCAAGTATGGATGTAGATTTCAAGACAAGGTTTATGTCCCTTATAGTAACTTCCAAAACTTAGCACTTCAAAAGATCTCAAAACATGCTATTGATAAAATTAAAACTTGAACATGAATGTAAGTATGCAGCTACTTAAATCAAACAAAATATGAAAAACTGATCATGAAATCACTGTCTCTGCTGCCCATCTAATTACAGAAATAAAATCTAAACTATTGCACTCAAACAAACCAAAAATTGCAGACTAACGAAAGCAAGATCAATTTACTTCACTTATAATCTGATAGCTCGCCAAGTAGCTTTTCTGAGTTAAGCCATGGCTCCGAAGATAACATCAATAACATGAAGAATTGATATCTAAATTACCTACTTTCAAATGAAAGTAAAATCAAGTTACTTCACTTATAATCCGATAGCTCGCCAAGTAGTTTTTCGGGGTTAGGCCATGGCTCTGGAGATAACGTCAATAACATGAAGAACCTGATATCTAATTGCAGAGATGAAAGTAAAATCAAATCACTTCACTCATAATCTGATAGCTCGCCAAATAGATTTTCGGGGTTAAGCCATGGCTCTGGAGATAACGTCAAATGACATGAAGAATTTGATATCTAAACTAACTAACAACAGTAAATAAATAAGACTGAAATCAAAGCATAACTGAAATTGAAAATCTTAAGAAAAAGTTCAGTAGAAAGGCAAATATCATGTCACTATTTGATGCAAAAACATGTAAAGAAAAACCAATCTACAAGCAACCAGTTGAACACACTTGCATGAATTAAAATTGCATGAATGGAAAATCTAAACTATCAAACTTGAAAGCAATAAAATGACATACATGAATGAAATCAAAGCAAAATTACAAAATAAAATCTACTCTACCTTACATTCTAATATGCTCCATGACATCTACTTCACATCTCCTTCCATGTTGAGAACATCAAAGCTTTATTCAAATTCTTCAAAATTACAAAGTACAACAAAGCTCTCCAAAGCTTTCCAAAGCCATCAAGGAAGAACTACAAACTCCAAGCTAAAGAACTAAAAGCCAAGCTAAGCTAAGACTAACAAGCTAACAAATGAAGGAGAGAGATCTCCTATTTATACAAAAAGATGAGAAGCCATCATTAATGAGAGTCCATGAATCTCTCTCTCTACCTCTAGAGTCCTAAACAAAATAGGAACTGATAAGACACATGTCTTCTTAGAGTTTCAATACAATTAGGAGATGTGACACATATCCTCATGATCCCATGATACTTTCCACTCAAATTCGAATTTGGCCTTAGAGTGCCACATAAGGGTCTTCTAGAAGCCTCCTTTTGACCTACACATGTCAACAATCTCAACCCACTTGTTAGGTATAAGCATATGCACATTATTTTCTAATTTTTAACCACAAATTCATTTAAAAATGCTAAGAATTAATAAAGTTTGGAAAAACATAAATGTGGCCCAATGATAATGAAAATGGGATGAATGTGGTGACATAGTAGTGAAATGGAGGTGAAATGAAGGTGATATAATGGACATAATAGTGAAATTGTAATGGAAATGAATGACATTTTTAAGACCCAACAGTAATCCCTTTGGTTCCTGAAACATTTCGTCATATTGGTTAACTATGTCAACCAATTCAGATTTCAAATTCGAATTGCAACCTTTAAAAGCTTCATTATCAACACCATTTTTGGGTTTGATCATCAAAATTATTTCTCGAATTCGCCAGTCTTTTCATCTACCCTGCATTAACAAGCACAAGATTTGTTTTCTTGTTATGAGTTCTCACAATATATTCTACTCCATTTTTTAATAAATGATATTTATTTTCATGTTGATGAAAGATAACTTTTCTATCATAAAGGTATGGCCTGCCCAAAACTATGCCACAGATATCTAACGACACAACGTCAAGCTCCACTTCATCTATGAAATTTATAGTAATAGTGAATCTCAGTTTACATTTTCTAGTAACCTACAAGTGCGCATTGTCACATACCCATCCAAGTGGATACAGTTTATGATGTGGAACAGTTTCCATATTTAAACTCTTGACAATGTTTTTTGAGATAAGATTGGCTTGAGAGCACTATCGAACAGTGTATCAATCTTGTTATGTTTTGAGATCACCCTTATGTGAAACAATTCTATTCTCCTCTTTTCATTTGGAGTTTCATTTTGCGAGTATGAAGAACTAGTGTTGGCAATGGATTCTTTTCCTTTTAACCCCATGGCTATGATTTTAGTTTCATCACCTGAATCGGATCCCAAATCCTATTGAGTGGTTGCAGTTGTCTTTTGTTTTCCCTTGTTGTTGCTTCTTTTTTATCTCGTTTTTGGATGTGCTTCCAACAGTGAGCTTCATCGTGACCCTATTTGGAACAATGTTTGCATGTAATTTTCTCTCCTTTTTTAATAGAGGTATTTTCTTTGGCTTCCCTTTCAAAGCCTTTTCTTTTCCCTTACTCTTAAATGGCTTTTTACTACCTTTTTTTGGGGTGTTTTTCCCTCTTGCCTCAAGATGAGTGGCTTGCACACACACATCATCTAGATTATTGGGATTAAACATTAAGATAGTATGCCTAAGGTAACTTTGTAAACCCCCTATGTACTTAAACAAAGTGTCATGTAATTGAAAATCTACACCTAACATCAAAGACCTTTTTCTGAATCCTTAGGTGTAATCTTGCACATTTTGACCTTTAAGCTATCTAAAGTTCTACCAATTCATGATGGCTTTCTGCATATAAGCTAGAGGGTAGAATTTTCTTTTAATTGCAACAATGAAATCATTCCAATAAATTGATACCTTACCATGTTTTTTAATCACCTTTTGGGTCTTTGATTCCCACCATACTAGTGTTGCACCCTCCATTCTCGAGGAAGCTATCTGAATATTTATGTCATCCTCTTGAAGGTTTTGAATCCTACAATAGACCTCCAACTAACGAATCCAATTATCAAGCTTCTCTGCATACACTTCACCATTATACATGGGCAACTCGAATTTAACATCAATTTTTAAAAAAGTGATTTCTGGTTCCTTTTGAAGAACGATGATGAGTATGAGTAAGGGTTGTATTAGTAGAAGAGTGTGAAGATGCTTGTGAAGAAGAAGATGAAGAAGATGGTAGAGAGGGTGGAGGTTTGTCTCCATTCCCATTACCTCCTTTTCCATTACCTCCTCCTGGAGAGTCTTCTCTGTTGGGAGGTTCGGAACTTTCTCCTTGCAACCTGATATTCCTCTCTTCATAGAGGACCTTCGCCATCTCTGTCATATCAAAGAAAGCATTTCTGAAAGTTTTCCCATCTTTTGTCATGTTTGTAGGTTCTCCTTCATGACACATGATCTTTGGAGTCTCAACTGCAACTTGAGGCTGAACTGGTGTTGGAGATTGTGGCAACCTTGATCTCCTTCCCCTTGACCCAACTTCAAGGCTTCCAACCAACTTTCCTTCACCTCTTTTGAGTTTTAACCTTGTAAGCATGATATAAACTTGCAAACAATTAAATCCTTCTTTCAAAAAGCAAAACCTAGTGCTCTGATACCAAATTGATCTAATTTAGAATATTAGTTTGTAGTGCTAAGATCTTCCTCAGATTATAAACAAAATGCTTTCATTGTGCTTAAGGATTCATCAATTTTTGCAAGTGAAATGAAGAGTTTTTATGTTAATTTTATGAGAAATTTGACATAAACCTGAAACTGAACAACATCATAAACATGTACATAACATCATCAAAAACGCATTACAACAAGCATATGATAAAGGATTTAACCCCTCCTGGGCTACATCTCTTTAGTCTAGCTTCCAATGGCTTAGGCCTCTCTATTATGCTCAAAAGTATAAAAATCTATGTTTACAATGCTCAAATGCTTCTGAAACCTGCTCCAATCAGTTCAGAATACTCAAAAATGGCTATCTAGCCTCTTTTTTCATCTAATTTGGTGGATAACTGAAGAAATTATGACTTCTCCTAGTTCTCTCAATATTCACTCCACAAATTGCCCCATTTCTGGCATGAACCTACAAATTAGCCCCAAAACACACTCACTAGGCGAAAATTTCATCGTGCGGCAGGTCATAATCTGTCAGTCGACTGTCTTATCACAAATCGCAATCAATGAGGAAACTAGCAGTCTTATGGTCTGTGATCGCAGTGGGACAATGTGTGATTGCGATATGGCGGACCCAATGGAACAATTAACCGAAGCCTATAATCGCATCACATCTGGGAACCTATCGCATTTCACAATCAACGGAGAACTGGTGGGTAATATAATGCAGGACTCTGCTTTCTGTGAAGTGCGATTATGATCTACGATCCATCGCTTCGCAACTCTAGCCAATCCGTCGCATCACAACTCTGGGCTGATCCTTTAACACCTTTTTTCTTGTCTTTTGCGAAGTGCGGTTTTGATTTATCGCATCACAACCCTAGCTGTTCTAGGGCCGATTTTTAACACCGACCCGCCTGCGATTGCGATTTGTGACATGTTGGGGCCAATGGCGGCTTTCCACTTGGCATCTCCTCATTCGTTGAAGGACCTTGCCACATCATCCAATCTTGCCATCTGTCCATGTCAAACTTGAACTTTGACTTGCTCTAACTTCTTCATACGAGCTCGGATTTGAGTTTCGTTCACATCGTTGGAATCAGAATGATGAGAACTTTGATCTAAAGCTAATTTTATCGAGATTTTGATACTTTGATTTTTGAGTCTAATTCTGAGCACCTGATCAGGCAAAGGACCGGAGAGATTTTACTTCCACAAGGAAAATATGTTGTGAAGTTATTGGAAATATTTGGTATGTCAGAATGCAAGTCCCTACCCACACCAATGGAAATGAAATTCAAGAAGCTATGTAGAGAAGTTGCAGGACCCGATTTGGCGAATCCATCTGAGTATAGACAGTTGATTGGAGCTCTGATGTTCCTAGTAAACACCCATCTGGACATATTCTATGCAGTAAATACATTGATTCAATTCATGGATGAACCTCTCCACACATATTGGATCGTCGTCAAACACATTTTGAGATATTTGAATGAGACTATCACACTTAGTCTAAGATATTCTGTCGGAGATGTTAGACTTCATGGATACATTGATGTTGACTCGGAAGGAAACGTTGTCGACAGGAAGAGTACGTATGGATGTTGTTTCAAACTTGGATCTGCCATCATATCTTGGATGAGTAGGAAGAAGAAGTCTGTAGCATTGAGTATTGTCGAGGAAAAGTATATTTCCACTTGCATTGCTAGCTGCGAAGCAGTTTGGTTGAGGAATCTCTTTGGAGAGCTATTTGAGCAGGTCCTAGATACTACAATGATATATTGCAACAACAAGAGTGGGATCAATCTGACAGAGAATCTCGTATTTCATGACAAGTCCAAGCACATAGAGATTCAATATCACTTCATTCAAGACATGGTGTAGAGAGGAGTCGTTTGTCTCCATCACATATCGACAGATGAGAAGATTGCAGATATTCTCACCAAGGCTTTGCCGAAAGGGAAGTTCTTGGTCTTTAGAGAGTAGCTTGGACTGATGGATGTGACCCCTCCTAATTAGGGGCGTCGCTGATCGAGGACATTGAGCCAACTCTTCCCCCTTGTTGAGATCCTAGGGTGAGGAATTGAGATAAAGGTTTCCTAGGGTTGAGGGAACTCTGTACAATAGGGCATCACCCATATCTGTCACCCATGGGATGTGTGTGATCCTTTTCTATTTTGACAGTTCAGGTATCTCCCCCGCCTTTGGTCGTTGTAGAGTATACCCCAGTTGGCATCATACCAACAAGCAGGGCTTGTTGGGATTGTCCCTCCCCGCCTAGCCAACGGGTTGAGGAGGCTTGGATGCATGTGATCCTTAACTCTTGGTAAGTCGGGTATCTCATCCAAGCTTGGATTATGATGCAGGTGTTCTACCACATGAATCCTTAGAGTTATCAATGGGAATATCAGTAGGCAATAGGATTGGGTTGATATTTTCTCCCCTATGTGGTTCCGGGTTGAGAATGAGCTCCTCGATGTGATTCCAGGGTTGAGATATGCTCCCTTGTGTGTTTGGATATCCTATTGCTCGATATGGAGTTGAGATATGTGACTCTCACATGAGATAGAGGGTGGAAGCTAATGCTCCTTGATTCTTCTTCTTTTATATTTGAGAATGTTTCAGCAGATAGAGTTGAGCAGAGATAGACATGACATGACAATAGCATGACGAGATGATAAGATGATCAACAGATAGATATTGGAAGCTGGAATTATTCCTAGTTGAGAGGGAGTGCTAAATTGTGCAACTAGGTTCAAATTCCACCTTGGATATCTCATATGATGAAGATTATGATTGCATTGAATTTCTCTTTTCGAGAGGACCAAAATCAACCTTAATATCACCTCATTTGGACAAGAAAAAGTTGGATTTTGAATTTATGTACCCACACATGCACATTTGGACAGGTTGCCCTCAACATCAAATGGACACCCATGGAAGCCTATAAATACAAGTGACCTCAAGCTCATTTGGACATCATCATCAAGCATATTCTTCTTCTCTTCTTTCATTGATTGGTTCACACAGGTCTGACGAAGGAAGCTTGCACAAGGTCTGAAATTACAGGTCTGAGGCTCGCACGAGTTTAGGGTTTTTGTTTTCTAGTCGCACACTTGATACAGGATCGATCTGACCACAATTGCTCTTTTGCAGGGCTTAAGGGAGCGACTGGGAAGCCACAGTCACTCACATGACAAATTGATGAGTGTGACTGGGGATTTGAGCTAGGATTTGACTCTTGACCGCAATTGACTGCAGATGACCAAAGGTTGGAAGGTTTCTCTTTGTTGTACAGTGATTTTGGAAGTTTGTTTCTAATTTGTATTGGGTAAATCTTTGCTGGATGATTTTGTATTGGGATCATTGTACTCTCTGCTGAAAAATTTTATGACAATCTAATAAGAAGAATATTTGAAAGGGTTTTCCCCCCTAGTGGGGTTTTTTCCCTAGTCTTTGACCAATATGGTGTCTCTTGTGGTTGTGTTATTATCTCCTTTATCATTGCATTTATTGTTCTATCTTCAATTATTGTTTATGATTGGAAACATTGTTAATAATTGGAAGAATTGCTAATTGAAGAATTGAATTGGGCTAAAGTAATTGAAACAACATAGAACAATCTGACAAATTAACAAATCGTAGGAAAGATGGGAAAGATTCTCATTCTTTTCTTCTTCGGAAGGTAAGATAACACCAACTTGTGCCTGATCACAATCTACACCAGCTAGGTGAGAATCTGAAGGATTCAAAACAATTGTAGGTGTACTATCTTCAGCAAACTGTTAAATTATGGTATGTTCTATGCCTAGTGCAATTTACTTATTTTATTTTTATTAGCCACAAATTAGCAATCACATATACATAAAGTAAAGTGCAGATAGAACATTAAATGATCAACCGAAAACAAGCCAAGACAAGAGACACAAGATGTGGCGGCTAGCTAGGGACAAACCCCAAATTTGGGGAAACCCTTTGATCAAATCTTCTTTTATCTTCAACAGTTCAGCAGAGAGAAATAGTAAAAAATCTGAATTCTGTAATTTTATATTAGCAACAACAAACCCTAGATCAGCGAATTCAAACTTGGTCAAACTTGCTGAAATTGACCTCTAAAATACTTGGTCAATTTCTGGCCAACTTGTCCTCGAACAGCCTGAAGAAACAACCCTAGAACAGCCCCAAAAGTTCAGTCAAAGTGCATATTTCTAAAGTCAACTACAGCCCTAAACTAGGGCAGTCAATTCTGGTCAAACCAGAGGTCAGATCGCTTCGATTTTTGTGCCAAAAATTGCGGCCTGCCTAGGAGAGGCAACCACACCCAATCCGCACTTCTTGGAGGGTCAATGCTAGTCAACACTGGTCAAACTAGCTTGTTGTCCTGTTTCTGTGTCCTTTTTGCCTTAGGACATCTTCCTTTTCATCCACACGTGTGAGAATGAGAGAGAGAGATGTGTGTGAGTGAAGTGTACAAATGAGGAAAATGCTCCTTGTATTTATAGGTGGGGGTCAAGGATGGGGCCCCATCAAGGGTGGCTGAAGGCTCAAGGATCAAGGGGTCAAGGCTCAAGGCTGGCTGAAGGCTCAAGGATCAAGGGGTCAAGGCTCAAGGCTGGCCGAAGGCTCAAGGATCAAGGGGTCAAGGCTCAAGGCTGGCCGAAGGCTCACTCACTGAGCTGAAGGCTCACTCACTGAGCCGAAGGCTCAATCACCAAAACATTGGGGTTGAATAGACATGATTGTTGGGCTTTTGAGCCTGCATAAGTTATTGGCCAACCTTGACAATTTGTCCATAATCAAAATAAATTAATATCTTCATAAATACTTATCGGAATCGGATGATCTTTAAATCAATCCTACACCTCTCGATGAGAGGAATCTAGGAAAAATATCAGCATCCACAAATAAGGTTACCCACATGAAGTTTGGCCCTAGTTACCAATTTTAACACTCCCTCTCAACTAGGGAGAACTTCATCTGCAATTTGTCGGACCGTCACTGTTGTCCATCCATCAAATGCACTGTCCTGTACGACTTGACCCCACTCTTCTCTGCTCTGCTTTGCTTGAACTATGAAGAAGAAGAAATGATCGAGGATGTATCATACCATCCTCCATGAACCTAAAGTCAGTCTTAGAGTGTATACCACTCTCACTAATCCCAAATCAGTATCATTGATCCCAGATCAGTATCATTGATCCCAGATCAATGGAGGTCATCCTAGCATAGGGAGTACGGTAGATTCAATGATGTGTCCATTGATAGAACTACTATGGTCCCTATCCTCATTTCCTTTCTCATTGATCAGATGAGAGGTACTTCCCATGAGTCCCAGACTACATGGGTAGGATGCCTTGATTGGAGAACTAATCATCTTGTCCACAGGAGAACGAATCATCCTGTCTAGTGGATACCACAGAGAACTAATCATCTTGGCCTACAGGAGAACTAATCATCCTGGCCCACAGGAGAACTAATCATCCTGTGCCACAGTCGCCACGGGGTGTCACAGGGGAAGGTTGAACCTTTACCCTGTACATAGTGCACCACCAGGGGATGCTGAGTTGCCCTGTGGTCACATGTTGCTCCAAGAAGTACCCCGCGCCCCCTGGATCTCCCAGAGCTCAATACATCATACTCAACCCTCATCAAAGGGTCTCTGAACAACACCAAGTCGTTCTCAGAAAGTCAGGAATTTGACCTTTCCTAGGGGCTTTGTCGGAATGTCGGCGACCTGTTCATCTGTACTGATATGTTGGATCCTTATTGCTCCTCGCTACACCATATCTCGAATATAGTGGTACCTGATATCGATATGCTTGGAGCGATCATGAAATTCAAGATTTTCTGATAAACGGATCCCGCTCTAGTTTTCACATAGAATCACGGTGGTATCCAATGTAAATCCAAACAGCTCACTGAAGAGCTTTTGCAACCAGACTACCTCATAGGAGGCCATGCTAGCAGCAATGTATTCTACCTCGGCGGTTCTCAAAGCCGACTTCTGCTTCCTGCTCATCCAGGATATCGAGACAGATCCCAAAGAGAAACAACACCCGGAAGTGCTCTTTTGGTCCACCACATTGCCTGCCCAATCAGCATCAGTATACCCAAGTAGTCTCACATCTCCGGCAGTGTATTTCAAACCATGAGTGATTATGCCACGAAGATAACTCAGCAGATTCTTGGCATCAATCCAATGTGAGTGGCGAGGCCCAACCATATGTTGACTGCAAATCATATATCTAGATAGGAGTTCACCAAGAACATTAATGCTCCGACGAGTTGTCGATACTCGATAGCATTTCATAAAACGGGTCCGGCAACACTACTACTTAACTTCTTGAAGTCAAGCTCCATTCGGGTAGTTACGGGCTTACATTCCACCATGTCGAATCTTTCCAGTATCTTCACCACATATTTTCCTTAAGATAGGAAAATATCCCCTGGTTTCTCCCAGACTTCGAGTTCTAGGAAATAGTGCATGAGTCCTAGGTCTTTCATCTCAAACTTAGAAGCCAGCTCCCTCTTACATTTGTGAATGAGAGGGTCTGCACATGTTAGAAAGAGGTCATCGACATAAAGCACCAGTATGAGAGGCTTGTCATCTATAACCTTAAAGTAAAGGTTAGGGTCGGCTTCACTTCTAGTGAATCCCAGCTTCATTAAGTAGCTATCGATTCTCTCATACCATGTGCAGGGTGCTTTCTTTAGCCCATAGAGGGCCTTCTTCAACCTGCACACATGATATTCTTGATCATAAATCTCAAATCCTTCAGGTTTCTCCACATAGACCTCCTCTTTGATCAAACCATGTAAGAATGTAGTCTTGACATCCATCTGATGTAGGTTCCATCCTTGCAAAGCAGCAAGGGCTATGATTGAGTGGATGGTGGTATATCGGGCAATAGGTGCAAATATCTTGTCATAGTCTATACCTTCCTTCTGGGAGAAACCACGAGCGATAAAACGAGCCTTATACTTTTCCGCACTTCCATCAACTGCATGATTTATCTTGTAAAGCCATTTTGAAGTGACAACTGCTTTGTCCTAGGGTCTGGGATCTGGGGACCACATCCCAGACATCGTTTTTCATAATGGACCCATATTCCTCAGTCATAGCATCCTTCCATACTTGATGCTTGACGGCATCTGTGAATGATGAAGACTCATTTTGGATGATCATGCTCATGATGGTCAGGTATCCTTGATACCTGTTCGGCTTCTTACTTTCACGGAATGTTCCTCGGGATGCAATGTGTCCTTCAACATCATCAAGTGTCCCCTTAAGCCATGAAGGCCTCTTCCTAGAAGAGGAAGGCTCTTGCAGAGGAGGATCAATAGGATCCATAGGTTCTTCCACATCAGGCATTGTTTCATCTTCCTTTTCCTTCGGTTCCCTAGTGTCAGCTTCTTTAGATCCTCTTAGAGTAGGAAGATTGTCTACTTTGCTAAGAGCCATATCTTCGTCAAAAGTGACATCGTGGCTAATCTCGACTTCTCTTTGACCAACCACATAGATTTTATAGCCCTTAGTATTTTTGCTATAGCCACGAAGATTCCTTTCTTTCCAGATGCACCCAATTTATTCCTTTTCTCTTTTGGCACATGAAAATATACAGGGCTTCCAAAAATTCTAAAATGAGATACATCAGGTTTATTACCAGTGAACATCTCTTCGGGAGTCTTGGAACCCAATGCTTGATGAGGGCATCAGTTTTGTACATACACGGTGTTTGCAGCTTCAGCCCATAAAAACTTTGGAAGTCTTTAGTCATGGAGCATATCATGGACAACTTCCACAATCGTACGGTTCTTCCTTTTCGCCACACCATTCTACTCAGGAGTATATGGTGTAGTAGTCTCCCTCTTAATTCCAGGCTCATTGCAAAAGTCATGAAACTCATTGGATTCATATTCAGTCCCATTATCAGTCCTTAAGGTCTTGATCTTCTTCTCGGTTTGATTCTCGATCAAGGCTTTGAAGTGTCGAAACCAAGAGAACACTTCATCCTTCTTTTTCAAGAAGTATATCCAAGGCTTGTGAGAATAATCATCTGTAAAAGTGAGGTAATATGAATACCCTCCCAAGGAGTTCACAGGCATCATACCAGAAATGTCTGAGTGAACCAATTGTAATATATCAGGTCTTGCTTTGGCTTGAGGGGAATGGTCCCCTTTTGAGCTTTCCTTTGGCACATCCTGGACATACACCTTCTTGTTCTACTCGGAATTCGGGCATTCCTGTCACCATTTTTCTCACATCGGGTAGAGCTTTATAATGAAGGCGATCAAACCTCCGATGCCATAGTTCAAACTGAAGAGATGTGTCACAAGACATGACACCTAGCGGACTTCCTTCGACCTAATATAATGAATCAACTCAAAACCCGAGTGAAGGCATCTTTAATATTCTTTTTCCATACACGTACCTTGCCATCGCTAAAGGCCACCTTGTAGCCTTTGTCTTGCATAGCCGAAATGGACACCACGTTCTTTTTTAGATCAGGTACATATAATAAATCTTGTAGGTGGATTGTATTACCCTGATTCAATTTAAGAGTAACATTTCCTACGCCTTTCACGGGATATTTTGAATTATCTCCAAGAACAATTTCCAGGTTGGTTTCTTTATCTATCAGATTATAGAGAGCTTCTTTGTAACCAGTGAAGTGCCTTGAGGCACCACTATCAATGAGCCAATTTCCCAGTGAGTCCGGGGGAGCAGAAGTAGATAGAGCTACTGGTAGATAATATTCATCTTTCTTATTGTTAACAGTGTTAGATTCATACCTGGAATTTCTTGCCTTCTTGAATGGTTGTCCTCTCCCTTGATTTCTAGCACTTCTTTTACCTCAACCATTTGACCTACCATTCCTTTGATTGCTTTGAGAGGCATTTTGATCATCATCTCGGTGTGAGTCCTTTTTATCTGGGCACTCCCTTGCATAGTGACTTGTTTTATTGCAATTGTAACATCGTCCTTTTCTTCCACCCTTTGGTCCAGCCTTTCCTTTGAATTTAGCCCCGGAATTGTTTCTTCTTTTAGCATGAGAAGAAAAGGCAGTGGGATGACCTTTAAGTGTGGGCATTTCTTGTTCTTCGATCCTTGCTTCTTCTTGAATGCATCTCACCATTAATTCCTCAAATCCAGGAATTACATTATTGTTTAGGAGAGTAGTCCTGAATATATACCATTCAGATGGTAGTCCTCCAAGAGTTGTGAGTGCCATTTCCCTGTCAGTAATTACTTCCCCAATAAATAGGATATCGTTCTTGATCTCGATGATCCTTAATAAATATGCTTGTATACTTTCATCTTTTCCCTTCTTAATTTCCTTCAACTTATTTCTAAGAAACAAGACTTGATTTGCATCATTAACTTTAAATAAACTCACAAGTCTATCGTAGATTTCCTTGGAGGTGTTCAGCTCAGAAACATAGGCCACCAAGCATTTGTCGATAGATTCTCGAATGATCTTCTTTGCTTTGACTTCTCCCTTGGTCCATTTGTTCTTGGCAGCAACAGATGCATTTGATGGAGGCTCAACAATTCTTCCTATCACATGGTCCAACACTTCATGTTCTTCTAATGTTAGATAGAGAGACATCTTCCATCCGTGCTAGTCGGACTTCTCACGGAGTTTGTCTTCAGTAGGGAAGTGTGTTGAGGACCCCATGATGTCTTTCAGATAGCCTTGCCAACCTTCTCTTCGTTGATTTCTCTTGCTCTCGCTTGGGCTTTGTCTTCACCTCAGCTCTAATACCATGTTAAATTATGGTATGTTCTATGCTTAGTGCAATTTACTTATTTTCTTTTTATTAGCCAGAGACTAGCAATCACATATACATAAAGTAAAGTGCAGATAGAACATTAAATGATCAATCGAAAACAAGCCAAGACAAGAGACACAAGATATGGCAACTAGCTAGGGACAAACCCCAAATTTGGGGAAACCCTTTGATCAAATCTTATTTTATCTTCAATAGTTCAATAGAGAGAAATAGTACAAAATCTGAATTCTGTAATTTTATATCAGCAACAGCAAACCCTAGATCAGCAAAGTCAAACTTGGTCAAACTTGTTGAAATTGACCTCTAAAATACTTGGTCAATTTATGGTCAACTTGTCCTCGAACATCCTGAAGAAATGGCCCTAGAACAACCCCAAAATTTCAATCAAAGTGCATATTTCTGAAGTCAACTACAGCCCTAAACTAGGGCAGTCAATTCTAGTCAAACTAGAGGTCAGATCACCTCGATTTTTGTGCCAAAAATTGCGGCTTGCCTAGGAGAGGAAACCACACCCAATCCGCACTCCTTGGAGGGTCAATGCTGGTCAACAATGGTCAAACTAGCTTGATGTCCTGTTTCTGCATCCTTTTTTCCCTCGGACATCTTCCTTTTCATCCACACATGTGAGAAAGAGAGAGAGACTCTTTATGCGCAGGAGAGAGAGAGAGATGTGTGTGAGAGAAGTGTAAAAATGAGGAAAATGCTCCTTTTATTTATATGCAAAACGTTGGGGTTGAATAGACATGATTGTTGGGCTTTTGAGCCTACATAAGTTGTTGGCCGACCTTGACAACTTGTCCATAATCAAAATAAATTCATATCTTCATAAATACTTATCGGAATCGGATGATCTTTAGATCAATCCTACACCTCTCGACAAGACGTATCTAAGAAAAATATTAGCATCCATAAATAAGGTGACCCACATGAAGTTTGGCCCTAGTTTCCATTTTAACACAAACAAATCAGAGTAAAAGAAGTGGTGCATATTGACTGATAGGAGATGAAAATATTTACTCGAAGAAACATCACTTGGATCAAAATATTTCAAAGATGAGCTTTCATCTAGTGAGATGATGCTGACAGACGAATATTGTGAGAAAAATCTAATCTAACCTAGTTGAAGGATCTCATTGGGAATGTGAGAACCTGACATAACCATCAGCAAAAACTTAAGGGCCTCAACTTCCTGCCAAGTCTCTGAACTTTCAAAAGGTATATTATCAATTTTTGGTGGCTTATGAGATTAACAAGTGAATATGAACTACCATCATCAGAAGTCTCAATGAATACGTTGTTAATAAGATGATAATTATATAAGCCACTAATTTGATCAAACTTTAGATCTAACACATGAGACTATTCAAGGATTAAGAATGAGGATGAATCAGCGAGAGGAATTTCTTGAACCTTTAGGGATGAAGAATCTTCCTCTTCACTTGTTAAAGATTGCAGATTGAAAAGATCATGAACAAGGGATTCAATATTTCCATCTTCTAATTATGAGGCAACAATATTATGTACCTGATTGTTATCAAAACCAATAGGATAAATATTTAAAGATTTTGGAGAAAATGTTGGTGTAGCAGACTCATTAAATAAATCAAGGTATGAAAGATGAAAAGGTTTAGGTGAAGAGGCATCAATTCGAATAAAAAATGATTCAAGACTCTAATTGTTCACCTTAGTGTTATCTTGAGGAGGCAATGGATCAACATCTATATTATGCTATGTGGAGTTGATTGCATAGTGAGTATTATCTGAGAGAGGTCCTAGGTCATTACAAACAGGTGAATGGGGGAGCGTATTATGATGTGATTCAAGAATATATTATGGCAGATGTTTAACGAGCTCAAGTTGGATCTCATCAATAGGGAGAGGTCTTTTATCAACTTGATTTTCAGGTTGTCCAATTTCTACAAGATGTATGAGAGTTCTAGAAGCAAGACAACTCAGTTCCTATCCCTACAAACACTCTTCATCACCTGAATTGTTAATGACAAAAATTTCATTAGGTGATGAATATGAAAGGAGGGTGAGGAATTTCACAGGTCGTAATTTTCTCCTCAGATGCTTGATACTTTTCCCGACTCGCAAAAGTTGGAAGGACAAAATTAGGGTTAAGATATGGTTGATTTATAACTTGTAGACTACCATTATTATCACTAGAATCAAGATTTCTTTCTTATTCAAATTGTTGCATAGAAATACAAACCAATCGTCACAAATTTTCACCCAAATACATCCAATCCACATCTCTTTCAAGAAATTAAAAACAAAGATGAACAAACCTATTAGCAAAAAATTTCAATGATTCATGTGGTTACCATCTAATTTCATTAATCCTTTTAAACAAGCACTGAAAATCATATCTTTCAAAAGTGCGATAAAGTTCCTTGACTAACTTCTCGAAATAATGAATAGACGCAACTGGGAATGTTTTGCACCATTCCTTGATGCAACCTACAAGCGTAAGGGTGAAAATTCTACAAGCATATTCTTCACAATTTACTTCATTAGAAGCACAATATTGAAGAAATTGTCGTGTATGTTCGAGCACAGATATTTCACCCTCGCCATCAAACTTATTTTTTGACAAGAGATTTATTATCTTCTTAGGGACTAAAATAATTTTACTTCTAAAAAATCATTCTGGAAGAAGAATTTCGGAAAGAACCATTTAAAATTCAAGGACTTAAAACCAAACTCCATAGGGCTAGCTTATCATCTATCCCTCCTTCTAGCGCAAAAAATATGTTGGCGAGGGAAAATTTCTCGCCAGCCATTATGGGGTATCCCTAGGTGTGAAGTCCCAATTAGACCTCACATCATTTGGGATAGGAGCCCCATCCTGTATGTGGGGTCAGTTTCCACCATGAATTTTTTTCTCTTGGTTGCCAAATGTGAATATGTTAGTGTGAGGACAAGAATGAAATGTCCAGAGAATGGAGACAAGATCAGCTCACGATTGAGAAACTCACAAATCAATGTACAAGAATAAGGAAAAAAAATAATAAGAAGAAGTACATCTCAAAGAGGAGTCGGTTAGCCAAAACCATCTGAGACATACAATTAAGAGAGTGTTAGAGGTTAACTGCAAAATAGTTCACAATAAATTACTAGCATTAGCATGGAATAAAAGAGCAGAGATTCGAAAGAAAACACACATGCAACAACTACAAATTAGTTCATAAACATATCACCTGTATGAAATCACACATACAAACACAATGGAAATATTGGATAGCTAATACAACCACTATGAAATTGCATGGAAATCCTTGATGGATGTTGTGATGGTTTGCCAAAATCTTGACCAACATTGTTTTTCAACTTCCTTATAAGTATTTGTTGTAATTTATATTGAATTTAAACATATTTTTATATGTTGAAGGAGTCTTGGAACCATTTCAGATGCAACAGTGTCTAATTTGGAAGATGTTTTATGAACGTTTTTTCTGCACCGTTGTTCTTGGTATCATGCTCTACTTCCTTAAGGTAATGATGCCAAGAATCCCTTCCACGCGATCTTATGAAAATAAAATCATTGACCTACATGTTCGCACCTAAAAATCCTAAAAAAATCTTCACAAATAAATGTGAAAGTACCATCATTTATATCCTCCTTGGTGCTTTCAAATTTTTGGAATATTTGCTTAAATCTTTCTTCTATTGCATCAAGGAGTTGAGTTGTGACTTCTTGCAATAATAGGGAGACAACACCTTTTGGTCCTCCAATATTTCCTTTTCAGGAATGGACACTACACATTGTGCAATCCTTGAAAAACTTTCCATAGTTTGCACCTTCTGCATTTTTTGTCGCAGTGTTTCTACCTCAGATGAAATGCAAAATTCTAAAGAAATTTTCTTTACTCCCTTATTCTCAAGCAAGAAAACAATAAAAACCCTTTCATCATTTGAACAGACGTCATTTACATCAATCTCTTCATGTTTGGCATAGGTGTAATCATAAGCTAGGGCAAGCATCAATCCTTGCAAAGCCTCACTTGTAGGAGCATTTAGAAAAAACTTATAGAACACTAAGGGTCTAGCTGAAAAGGAGAAACAAGCTAACCAATTTGTAGCCACTTCTGCAGAAATGACATCTTTCTCTTAGAATTCTCATGAACTTGCAATGGTTATCACAACTTATGATTGCTAGGACCTTGAGACAGATGACTTAATGGAGTCATGCCTTCATTATCCTTGGCATTGATATCTACCTGATTCTGGAGTAAGGCCTCAATTGTTGAGAAATCTTCTACTTGGATGGAATGCCAGATTTCCAAATGCAATGGGGTCATCCCATTCTAATATAAACCAATTCCCGTTATGAGTTGCGTTTGGTTGAAATAAGCCTTCCGAGTTGGTTGCAGTTTGGTCCAAACACTAGGCATACAAAAGACACACATAATCATAGTTTTGACAATTTCTTAAAACCCTAATTTCTTTAATCTACTTAAACACAAATGAAGAGGCAATGATAAAACATTCTCTGCAAAACAAATCAATGAAAAACACCATAAAACCTAATGTCAAGGATGAAGCTAGACAAGCAAGCATATGCAATGTGCCTCATGGACATACTAGCACTTGTAGCCTCAATGACATGAGTTTGACCATTACAATTGATAGGGATATCTTTTAAGACCTTGAAAAGCACAGGGGGGCCCAAAATTTAGGTGTACAGGCTAAAAAAAAATTGGTGTTTTTGTAGTACCTACAATAGGACCTAAACCAAACAAAATAACAAAGACCTAGCCAGTATGCAAATGTTGAGAAAACTAAGTGTTAAAGAAACAAAGGGATGACTTCTTTAAGAAGGCCAAGAGTACCAGAGTATGAATAAAAACCTTAAAATATCTAAGAAACCATAAATACACACTACGTACACAAATGTGAACTGGAGTGCAACTATAATATTGATAAGATAAATGAGTTAGACAATAAATCCTTAAATAATATGAGAACCTCCTCCAAATGCCCAAATACATTCATATGTCCAAATCACTTTTCCTCAATAATGATCACATGATCTCTATATATACATATTGACACATTGCACATGTTGTCTCTTTATTATTAGGCAGACCACTATTACATATAAATTTATCTATTACATGTTCATCTAGACCTGTATATCCCCCGCTTCGGGTCATACTAGTGTTGTAGATGCTACAATCATCTCCAAAATTCTGCCTACCTTCAAATTTTGAAGCTTCCTTATGGTCATGCCATCTTTCATTTCAATCCATTAATGGCATGCTCAGCCATGTTGTCTAAGTGTTCAAGTCTTCCTTAAGGAAACCTAAGTGTCAAAGATACTTGCTTTCAAATGCATGGCTCTTGCACGTCTCTTCTAAGCAGGCCTTGCACGCTTCTTGGAGACAATGAAGCGCTCTCCTTTTCACTAGGAAAATCACACTTCCTGATTGACAGTTAAGTGCGCACTCCTAGAACTCAAGCAAGTGCACCCCTTGTTGACAGTCATTGCATAGTTCATAGAGATAGTTACTGCACAATCCTTTTTCATAATGACTGTGCAATCCTTGCTCACAGTGACTGTGCAATCCCATATCACAATGACTGCGCAATCCTTGCTCACAGTGATTGCACAATCCATCAACTTAGCGTTGTCGCACTTCTATAAGTAGTCAACTCACTCTTGACTCGTCGTTTCCTGATGTGCACTAAGCACACTCACAAAACTTGACCATAATTGCATGTATACTCTCCCTATATAAAGAGTCTATCCCATACCTCATTTCATAGTTATCTTTTGCATTTGAGCTTTACACACTTTTGGAGCAAAAGGAGCATCCCTTACTTTTGGTCACAAATAAATTGTCTTCCAAGTGAGTTTCTCAAGTATCTTTTTTGCTTACGCATGTGTCGTTTTTGCTTACTTTTTCTTTTGCAAGTGTTGCTTTTATTTATTTTCGCTCTTGCAGGTTCCACTCTCGCTTTCTTTCACATATCTTGTTAAGAGCACCATGGCACACCTTTTAGAGGTAGCTCCAATGCACTCTCTTGCACTAGTTGATGCTACCTATCATAAGAACATGTGTTTGACACTCTCCCATGGCATAGCACATCTATTGATTGTGGTCGACACTTGTGTCGTAAAGGCTTGCATCCAAATTTCCGCACTTGGAGATAAGTGTCATTTTATTGTCGATTCAATGAATACATTTTGGTTTTGGGTACTATGCATATTTTTTTGAAAGTGTGATTAGATATATGTGTGTGATCATGTTTAGGAGTTTTTATGCATCCTTTTTCTCTCTTTTCTTTGTTCCACTGGTCTCACACTTAGTCAATTTCAGAGTTCTTCCTTTTCCTCGCATCATGCATAAGATATGAATACCTTTAACCTTTATCCAAGTGATGAGCATGGTGTGCACTTCCAAGTCTCAGTCATGAGCCTCTTGCTATTTACACTTACCCTTTGTGCCCATCTTGAGGGCAACTCCCTTCACATTTCATATTGTGCATCCCTAGAGCACAATCACTCAACCATTGTTGCTTACACTTTCTCACTGCACAAATCCTTAATTAACCTTGCCTTGTGTTGTGCATTGAGCATTCCTAGTTGACAGTGAGATGTCCTTTAACCTCTTGCAATGGAAACATGTGCAATATGAAGGTCTCCCTTCGTTCATTTCTCATTGAACATTCCTAGGACACAATGATCCAATTTATTACTAATTAAACTTGCCCTTTGTGAAATTCCTTAATCAACCTTGCCCTCATTGCGCATCCCTAGTGGAAAATAGGGTCATTTATTTTCCTGTACATTGGTGACCTGCGCAATCCCCAGAGCCTCCTCCTTAATCATTACGCATTACGTAGTTGCAATGCCTAAAATTGTCACCCTTATCTCCTAGACTTGCCCATTGTGCAAAAACTTGGGCCTCTTTCTCTTACTATTACGCAATGCGCACTTCCAGTGCCCATACCTCCATCCCTTGCCTCCTGGCTTTGTGCTTTGCACCCAAAAATTCCCCTCTCTCAATCCTTTCGCACTATCCCATCACCAGCTCCTCACATGAGCAAACAAAGATAGAATAGGTGAATTTGGGACTAATGTTGTCTTGTCATGACTGAACTTCATTCGTAGGTGCTATCATCCTACCATGGAAAAATGATGTTAAAGGAGGTCATAAAGAAGAGGTTACAAGAAGGACACTCGTGGAGACTCATGGACCACGATAGAGAGATGGAAACCCATGTTCAGTTAGAAGGTTCCAACACTTATCCAGACGATTTGGAGGGTGAAGGTGAAGCACGTTACAGGTCAATCATGAAGCACTTATTCAAACCTGAAGTATGTGCATCTTCATAAAAAATTATAACATAACATATATTGGTTAAGAAAATTAACGTGCAAGATACACACACACACACACATACACACCGATATAATTACACAGAAGTGGTACCTCCTATTAACACTAACATAGATCCATGTTAATTCTAAATAACAACCTAGATCCATGTTAAATCCGGATCTACCAAGCGTTGAGAGGGATCAAGTTAGGAGTTAAGATGGATCTAAGTTGGTACTCTTGCATTCGATAATGGATTTCCTCAAGCCTTTAAATAAGATTCATCATAAGAAATACCATGGGTTGTCAAAACATGGAGCCCAAAAACTGCCAACAGTAAATTATTATTTTTATTAATTAATTTAATTTATTTTATTTTATTTTTATTTGAATTAGTCAAAATGTTTAGATAACATAACATGATTGGACATTACAACATCTCTTTCATAATGGGCTACATAGAGCCTCTCAACACAATCAAGCACTGAGAGGGATCAAATCTCCAAGTGCAAAACTTGAAAAAAGGTTGCACCTTGAAATATTTAATCCTTCTTGTCATTTGATATATCTACACCTTGAAATATTTAACCCCACTTGGCACTAAATCTATGTTTGTTTTACATATGTATGCCATGTGTCAACTCCATGCTAAATATGGAAGGAATTACACATTTCATTCATTTTGAGAAACTTATAAAATGTTTTGACTATAATAAAAAAATATTTTTATTGGTTTTATATAATATATACATAGTTGACATTGAAATATTTTACTTAATATAGCTATTGAAATACTTTATTTATGACCCACATTATTCACAATAATAGGTGCTTAGTACATGCCTCTTATGCAAAAAGTAATAGCACAACATATTGTAACTAGGATAAAAAGAATACTACTACAATGTAAACAAATTATATATTTATAGTCTTTCTTTTTTTAATTTCTAGGTAGATTACTATGTTGAATAAAAAAGTTACTTTTATACATGCTATGTTAAATGGAATGAGAATCAAATCAACTTTTATATTCATCCTATGCATAAAACTATTGTTATAGAGGTAAATGGAGTTGTTTGTAAATAAAATGTTGAAATCTATAAGTTATAAATAAATTAAATTGTAGTATAAAAATTTTAAATTAATATTGTAACTATGAATATCATTATGAAACTTATTTAAAGTATATCGTAATGATATTTTTTACAGATTTCAAATATGAATTTTATACTTAAAAAGAAACATAAAATGAAATTTGATTATTCAAACTTATGAATTATTTTATTATGAAATTAAAATTTAGTTTTAAAATACATATTTACTCAATCTTAAAATAGTTTAATTTTAAGATACACAAATCATTTAAATAATAATTTAAAATTTATAAAATTGGAAAATAATGGTCATTATGCTTTTTGTAAATGTAAATATCTATGTTAAAATACATAATTGAAATTTATTAATGGGTTAATAATACGTGGATGAAGAAATAAAAGTAGAAAGGATCACTCTACAACTAAGTTGAAACCCTAATCCTTTGAACTCGTCGAAAATATTATTCCTGGAGTTTGATGGCAACGGGCTAAGGGGGAGGCCTTGCCACTCCTTGTGATAAGGAAGTAGCTTTTCGTGCACTGATTTTGTCACTTAAAAATAACCCTCGACCCAAGGAGTCGTAGACTAAGTTCCTGAAGAAGGTCGAGAACACTCCATCAGTTGTCCTCCCTTAGAGCTTTTGAAAAAATTCCCTAACCTTCTTTGACAGGACTCTGGTCGGGAAGTTCATAGGAATGTGGCTCTATCCAAAGTTCATGGAGAAGGGGGTTGACAAGAATTGGAAACCCATGATGAAAGGGAATCTCAGTGTCTATGTTGTGGGGAATTTTGTTTTCACCTTGCTTTTCAAGTACAAGGAGGATCGAGATATAGTGTTCAGAAACAAACCATGTTTTTTTGGTTCTAGAGGCATGTACCTAAACGCTTGGTCCTTGGATTTTAACCTAGACAAAGACATTCCAACTGTAGTGCATGTCTGGGTCAAGCTTCCATGCTTTCCTCTCTCCTACTAGAGCGACGAGTGTTTAAAGGCTATTGGGAACAGTGTTTGTCAATTCCTTGACTAGCTTGAGCCAAAAGGCCAACAATTTGCTTGTGCTAAAATCTATGCTCAAGTGGACCTCAAGAAAGGCTTGCCCTCAAAGATCGTGTTAACTCAAGGTGAATGGAGTTTCATTCAAATGATGGACTATGACCAAATTCACTTCAAGTGTAAAAGATGCCACAAATATGGGCATTTTTCTCGTGGTTGCAAGAAGAACAATAGTGGAAATGGTGCGGGGTCGAATACTTCTTAGGAATAATAATGACACACCTAAAAAGGGGAGGCCTCCAAAGGGAAAAATGGAGCTAAAATTTCTAAAACCTCTACTCATAATGTGGCTTCAACATTAGAAAATCCTTTTTATATTTTCTCATGGGAAGGGAAAGAGAAAACAGATCCAATAGCAAGTAACGAAGAACCAACACCTCAAGAGGAAGATGGGGGGTTTTGTGAGGAAGAACCAACAATGGAAAATATTGTTGAAAGAATTGTTCAATCTAAGTTTAATTACAGTGTCATGACTCCTCATATTTTGGTAAGGAATAATAAAGGCTCTGAAGGCGTATGTCCAAAATTCCATGTCATAAATGAAGGGAGAGGGAATTTCTTATGAGAAGTGCCAAGAAGAGACTAAAATGGATAAGCGACTCATCTAGTCATGAAATGAAAAACCAAAAAGCCAAAAGAAGGCCTTATAACAAAGATGTAAGAGAAGCTGAAAAAGAACAAAATATTAAGATGGGAAATCAACCTCATATCACTAAAACCCTTAAAAATGTGAGTAACAAGGAATAAGTGAACGCCAGATCTAGAGGAGGTAAGTCAAAATCCTTTAAGTTAATATGAAAGTAATTTCTTGGAATATAAGGGGACTGGGAAACCCCACCAAATCCCAAGCAGTCAAATGTCTTTTAATAATGGAAAGACCTCAAGTTTTGTTCTTGCAAGAAACTAAGTTAATCGATGAAGAAATCTCAGTGTTATCTAGGTACTTTTGGAGAAATAGTTATGGAGTTGCTCAAAGCTCCAACGGAGCCTCTAGAGGACTGAGTACTTTTTGGTCAGATTCTTGCTTTTCATTAAAATCCAACTCTATATCAAGATTTTGGGTCATTTTCAAACTAGAAGATAAAAATATAGAAGAAGTTTTTTCATTTGTTAATGTTTATGCTCTAGTGAATTACAGTGAGAAAGGAGAGTTTTGGGACTCCTTAATCAGGTTAAAGGAGGGACAATGGCATATCAACTCTATAGTTGGTGGAAATTTTAATGTTGTTCTCCTCTCTTCATAGAAACATGGAGGATTTAGCAGCAAAGATTCATTTAAAGGGAGGATGGAAGATATTCTCAATGATTGGGACCTTTTGAACATCGCTCCAAAGAAAGGAAAGTATACTTGGTCCAATAAAAGAAGTGGCGCAAGGCATATTGTAGCCATATTGGATCGTTTCCTAATTCACAATAATTGGTTGGTGAAAGGTATTGAGTGCTCCTCGTCAACTCTGGAAAGAGGAGACTCAAATAATCGACCGATTGAGTTAAGTATAGACCCTCTAGAGGATTTGGGGCCAATCCCATTCTGTTTCAACTCTAGGTGGCTACAAAAGGAAGGAATAATAGAAATAATTCGTCAAGCTTTGGAAACCTCAGTGAAAGGATCTCCTGCATTTGTTTGGGAGTCCAAATTGAAAATGGTGAAGCAGGCTCTTCACACCTGTTCTAAACTCAACTTTAAGCCTCTAGATCAAAAAAAAGAAAAAATTGATTCATTAAACATCTTGAGAATCATCAAGCTTAGATGGAGAATGAAATTGTGACAGAGGGACATATCAAAATAGAAAAACAAATAAGTAAACAAATCTCCCTTCCCAGCTGGATAGAGGAGGAATAATAGTGCTTGAAGTCAAGAAGTCTTTGGCTTAAGGCTAGAGATCGAAACATGTCATTTTTCCACAAGCAAGCCAAAGCAAGGGATATTAAAAATTAATTTAAGGAAATCTCACCCGAGGGTCAGCCAAAATTATCTTCCTTCCTTGAAATCAAGTAGGAAGCCTTCAACTTCTTTGAGATTTTATACTCTGGGGATAAGGAAAACATCCTAGGTGAGGTTCAATATTTTATATCAGCCTTGTCCCCAATTATTTCAAATTCGGAAAATCCCCAACACATAAGGCTGATTGATGAAGAAGACAACATTGAGGAAATATGGTCTCTTGAACCAAACAAAGCTCCCAATTTGGATGGTTTTTCCACCAATTTTTTCATATTCTTTTGGACCTTAATAAATAAATATCTCCTTTTAATGTTGAATTCTTCTAGAAAAAAATGGAAATCGAGAGGGAATATGAATAACTCCTTCATTGCCTTAATCCCAAAAGAGGCAAAAAATGTCTCCTTTTCTCGCTTAAGACCCATTTCCCTATGTAACTTTGCATATAAGATCTTGTCTAAAGTGATTTCCAATAAGTTAAGGAAGATTATTCCAACAATAATCTCAGAGAACTAGGGGGGGTTCATGAAGCATAGATAGATCATGAACAATGTTATTCTAGTCCAAGAGGTGATTCACTCCAGCAATCAATGTGGTGAACCAGATATGGTTATCAAGTTGGACTTGGTAAACGCTTTCGACAAAGTCTATCATTTTTTTATGTCATGGAAAAACTGGGGTTCTGTGAAGAATTCACAAAATGGATAAAATCTTGTGCTGGAATTCCATGTATTTCTCCCTTATTAAACGACCATCCTTTCAATTTATTCCTAGTCTCAATGGTTTTGAGGCAAGGTTGTCCCCTCTCTCATCTTCTATATATATTAGTGGCTAAAATTCTTAGTAGAAATCTAGAGCTCCTCGGGATTGATGGGAAGTTAAAGGGCCTAAGCATAACCAAAATTTCAAAGGATGTAGATCACACCCAGTTCGTTGATGACACACTTCTACTACGATGTGCTTCAAGGAAAAGTGTTGTGAGATTTAAATAAATTTTAGATAAATACTTGAACCTCTCTAGGGACCTTGTCAACAAAAGGAAGAGTCAAATATTCAGATGGAATGATCTTGTCTTTGTCTTTCAGGAGATTTCCAAGGTCCTCGAATTTCCTTTATAGGTTGAGTTTCAATACTTCAAATACCTTGGTATTCCTATCTCTCTAGGCACTTCAAATTTGGATAGTTGGAATGATATCCCAAACAAATTTAAGAAGAAAATCCAATATTGGGGAGCACAATGGCTAACCATTGTTGGTTAGATGATATTGGTAAAATCTACCTTAACCAATCTTCATTTATATCTTTATTCTGGTTTACTTACTCCATAATCCGTGATTTTGCAAATGAGAATTATGATTTGTAAGTTTTTATAGCAAGGAAAGAGAAAAAATGAAAATAAATTTCACTTGGTTCAATGGAATATGATTCGCCTTCCAAAAGAAAGTGGTGGTTTATCTATGAAAGATCATATGTTCATGAATATCACTTTTGGAGAAAAAATAATTTAGAGGCTTATATCAGACACAAAGGAATGGTGGAAGTCAACTTTTGTGCAAAAATAATTCAACAAAAATCACTTGCTAAGAGTCAAGGCAGTTCAATGGTCTGGCCTTGGCTCTTAAATATGGAAAATATGCAAGGAGGTTGCTCCACTCATTGTTGATCACCTCAGCTGTTGTGTTGGGAATGGTGTTCATATCAACCTTTGGAAGGATGAATTTTCCCTTGGGAATATAGGAAGATTTCAAATATTTTGCTTCTTGGATGCAAAATAAGGGGTTCTCAAAACTAATTTATAGATATTTCTCTTTGGGATGTACAAGTTCATTGGAAAGGATGGTTCAAGTCTGATTCACGTTCTCATCTTGGACCTTAATGGGATAAAATGATTGGCATGTTAAAATGTTTGGCCCTTATATCTACCTCTCTACAGGATATTCACTCTTGTTCTTTAAGTCCTCTCCACAAATATTTAGTCAAGTTGGGATATTCTGATTTAGTAAAGCGACTTCCTCATTCTCCCTTTTGTAGTTTGTGGTAAGAACTCTAGAGCAAAGATGGCATCCCAAAAATAAACACATTTTGTTGGTATCTTGTTCACCAGAAAATCCTCATTGCTGAAAATATGAGGAAAAGAAATATTCATGGCCCGTCCATATGCCTTCTATGCCTTAGATCTAAGGAAAATATTCCTCATCTATTTCAGTTTTTCCCTTTCTCTTTGGAGGCATGTTGGTTAGTGTTCACCCGTGTCTATTCTATTATCTCCATTTTGAGTTCGTGGAAGGAAATTTTTTATAAATGGAGATGTAGCTACCCATGGTGCTAGAAAGCTTCCTCTTTTCCAATTCTTTGTTGGGACACCCTCCCTAAGTTCTTGTGATGGTCCATTTGGATCGCGAGGAACAAATCTATATTTAAGGATGAGATTTTTTCTCCTCAGATGGTCGCCTCTAAAGCATCCTTAATGCTCTTTAAAGCAATATTTGTTAAAGGTTTCAATGTCAAAGAATTCGAGGATTTGAACAAGAAAGAGCATGATTGGATTAAGATTGATAAGGAATTTTCCCCTTCCTCTAATTTCATGCTCATACCAATTAGGTGTTTGGTTCCATGTATTAGGCTAAGTCAATTGGAATTCCTCAGATGGAGATTGGAGAAATCCTTGTTCTCTCTCTTTTTTGATGGGGCTTCAAGAGGCAATATGGGGGAGGCAAGAGCAAGGGGGGTATTATTTAGCCCCGACGAAAAAATCATATTTCAATTTTGTTGGGGTATCAACACAATGACCAAGAATTATGTTGAATATCTCGTACTATGGAAAGGCATGGAAATGACTATCGAAAACAAAATTTCAACCCTATCAATATTTGGAGACTCAATGCCAGTAATTTGTCACATAACTAAGGACAAGAAAGCAATATGTTCAATTTCCCCTCTTAGTTTGAAAATTGGAATTCTATCACATATTCAGTCATATGAATTCAACAGTTGTTGCTTTAGCCAAAAAAAGCTTAACTTTGGAGCAAGGTAATTTGTAAATGGACAATTGACTTAGCATTTCCCCAATTCCTTAATGGTAATTGAAGGCTTAAATCACAGTCAAAATAGAGGGGTTGTAATTCTTCCCCTTTGTAATGCTTTATTCAGCATCCTAAGAAGCAATCATTTGATATTTGATCTGACTATCCAAAGGAAATTTTTTGGATTTGAAACATGGCTAACACCCTTCATATATACATGTTATGTGGTTCATTTCCAGAAGGGGACGGGCCTCTGGATTCGACGAACTTTCTTTTTCTGAACACAGATCCTTTTTCTCCCTCCCTGATATTTTAAATGGATTAATAAGTGGCATGCCATTCCACTTATTTCAAATGCAGGTTGTCATGTCTATTTATTTTCCTCCTGGTGGGATCTACGGTGAATTGTATCAACCATAGAGTCCAAGCTCTTGATTAGTAGAATGGAATTAAATCAGCTGTCTAGTCCACCATTCCTCAGATGTCAATTCTATCTAGTTGATACTTGGGAGATGGCTTTATATTTACTGTTGCAGTTTGGCTCATGGAATGGTTTGAACTCTACCTATTTATTGAATTCTTTGGCTCTCCAAATTATTCATGTGTTTCCAATCCAACTCGGTTTAGAAGATGGTAGTTTTCTCACCAGCAGGTCATATTGTTGGGGGTTGGATCTCTGATATGGAATGACAAATTCTCCATCCTCCGTAGAAAATGTTGACACCAACCTTATGTTGGACAATTAGCTTAGGGATGATTCTCAGGCTCTCTTAGTTTCTATTCAAACTTGAGGACATGGTCGAAAGGCAGCGGAATTCTTCCTAGCTCTTCTTGGAAGAAAAACTACTCAGGCATCAGGAAGGAATGGAACAATCGATGGAAAGTTTACGTGAGGAAATGCATTCATTTTGTGTTCGTGTTTGCCATGCAGGTCTCCAGGTCTGTAAATGCGCAACTAGTTTTGAGAGGTGATGGTTCTAGTGCCTCTGTTGAAAAGAAAAGAACTCGTTGGTCAAGGGGGTTTGATGTTGCTGGCCATATCTGTTGTTGAGTTTTGTGGTTCGAGACTTTGGTTGATGACTTTTCCAAATATGTTTTTTTAACCACATGGTGAATCGGTAACTGCCAGTCCTAATCTATGGGAGACCCAGGATCAATCCTCGTAGCTGCCTCTATAACACCAAGAGCATAGCCAACCACCTGCAAGTCGGGTATACTAAGTTCCTATGATTTTAGCAAGAGCAAACTCACGTGCCGCCAAGATGGGATTGGGGAATCCGCCCCTTTAGCTCCCACCACAGCAGGTCTTAATGAGATTTGAACTTCGGTCTACTGGGCTTCGCCCGAGTGACTTACCGTCAAACCCCAAATATGTTACTCTAAGTTACTGTGTAAATTTTGTTATATGCTTAGGACTATCGGGAGAGTCTATAGTGTACATGTCTTTAGTTTAAGATGGAATTGCACCCTTAGTGTTGGCAATCATTTTTAGTATTCTAATATTTGCAGAAATTTTGTGTCATAAAAGTTATGTAAGGGTTTTGGTCCTTAATCTAACATTTGTTAATACAAAAACCCTTACGTGTTATATAAAAAAAAAAATAATAAATAAATAAATAAATAAAAAAAATTAAAAAAAAAAAAAAAAAAAAAAAAAAAGTGGATGAAGAAATCAAAAAATGAGATTATGTTTTAGAAGTATATATATGTTAACAATGGGTTTAATAAAAAAAAATTAAGAGATTACATCTTTAAAATGTAAATTTACATTTTTAAGATGTAAATTTATTTTTATATAAAAATTGAAGAAATAGTTGTGCTATGAGAAATTTGATTCCTCTCAACCCTTAATACATATGAAATTAAAATAAATCTATGTTCATTATTAATGTATTATTTATATAAAATTTATATGTTGATGTATAAATATATTCATTTTTTAGTTTATTAGAATATTTGTAATACATATATGCTATACTTATTTTTGGACATGTTCTTTATTTTATTTTTAATTTAATTTTTAATACATAACATGGATTGTGATTAATTAATTATATAGCATTTGTGGTATGTTTTTATATCTTTATTAATTATATATTCTAAAATATCATGGTTATTAATACTACGAATTATAATTGTTCAAATTTATTTTAGTGACATGTATATTATTAATTTTGTATACAAAATATTGTTTATAATTTTATTAATAAAAATACATTCCAATATTACAAATTATCTTTATTAATTATATATTCTGAAATATCATGGTTATTAATACTATGAATTTCCCGGATCTGGGTGTCTGACGGCATCGGAGGCACGTGGCCAGAGGTATGGTTGAGCGCGTGGTTTATCTTCAATGCCACACACCCTCACGCAGCTCTGGTCATTACTCCGCCTCTACTCCAGCTTAATGCGACTTTAATGATGCCTGTACATTCACCTACGCTGGTTAATTTCTTGATCATGGCGCTATCAACTCGCCATAATCGCGCTTATCCTCTCCGCTCTGGCTCCTCCTCCATTGCAGTTGCAGCGACTCGTTCTCGGCCTCTCTCAGAAGTTAACCGGGCTCTGGTTTGCTGGCGGAGCTTCTGGCTTTGCCTTCAAGCCATCCTCTGCTTCCCCTGCTCCTTAGTCCACCTTCCGCTCGCTGCCCTGAGCTCTGAAGCCAAGTTTGTCATTTTCCTTCTCTGCTTCCTTTGTCTTCCTCGAAGCCAGGATCATCACGCCCTTCCAGCCATGCCGAAATTGCGACAGCGTATGAGTTGCAAAAGGGGCAGCTCGCGCGGGCAAATTGGGCGCCAGGCCGCCTCCTCCCCGATAGACTCTTCAACCTCCGGCCCGGACCTTCGCTCAGATAGGTACCCTGCTACTCGGAGTGGACGGGGTAGGGGCAGAGGATTACAGATAACAGCTCCGAGCTCCTTCCAATCCATGACAAACGCCGCTCGGTTACGCTTCCCCTGCAGTCACGGCTCCTCCTCCTTTATGGCCACGGTTACAATCGAGATGAGCGAGCTCAATTCAGGTCAAGGGGTTGGTTCCTTCAGAGCGACTTCGGACAGGCAGGCAGAAGAAGAACCAGGCCCCATCCAGACAAACCTCGATCAGAGCAAAGCCTCAGGTTCTGGTAAAGGTAAAGCTCCTCAAAGTATGAAGCTTCAGGCGAGCTCCTCTGATGACGACAAAGACTACAAATATGGATGCCGCATCACCGAGGAGCCGCCTGACACCTCTCCTGATGCTTAAGCAGGTTGGTTCTTTCTGGTTTTCATGGATTTCTGCCAGCTCGAGAAGGTTCACTCATCACTGTCTTAGATATGTTGACAAATGCATTAGCTCACACTGCCAGTTTTTCACACGAAAGGGGCATTCTGCCAGCCTTCATTTTCCAATTTTGGTCGCAGTCACAGTCACCTCTGTTTACAGTTATGGGTTGTCGTGTAGCGGGTCACAGCTACCAAGTCTAGTTTTACTGTCTGGGTTGTCGTATAGCTCTGGTTTATTTCTCAATTCCAAGTTTTGGCTGTCGTATAGTCCCGGTTTATCTAAGTACTATTATGGGGTTTTCTGTATTTTTGCCTCACTCATGAACAGGCTCTCCACAGTTCTTAAGGGCACTACTCTTCTGCACTTCAGCATACAGATATGCCTTGTTTGTAATCATGCCGCAATTTTGGGCTAGCTCTACGAGGTCACGGCCTCAGTGTAAAATATTTTTGTATTAATATAGAAGTAGCCTTATTCAAAAATAAATAAAATAAAAATAAAAATAAAAATAAAAATAAAATAAATAAATAAATAAATAAAATAAAATAAAATAATAAATAAATAAAATAAATACTACGAATTATAATTGTTCAAATTTATTTGATAGTGACATGTATATTATTAATTTTGTATAGAAAATATTGTTTATAAATTTATTAATAAAAAGAAATTACAATATCACAAATTCAATTTATTATTTTTAAATTGATCTAATATTATATTTTTACAAAGTGCCCATTTTGAAATTGGTGAGGCTAGGCATTGTCTACCTTTTTCATCTCCATTAAACATTTGTCTGTCTGTTGTTTTGACATCTGTTTTGTCTTTTTTATCCTTTTAATTAAATTAATTAATTAAAAAAATGGTATATGAACAAGTGTCATATGAAATGAGTTATGATTTCACATCTCTTTTGTCTTTTTTATTCTTTTAATTAAATTAATTAATTAAAAAAATTGGTATATGAACAAGTGTCATATGAAATGAGTTATGATTTTTTGGGCATGTAGTATTGATAAGCCATAGTAATGGCCCATGATATTATAACAAAGACTATTTACAAATTAAAAATCTGCATGATAAAGTAGGGAAAATTATATTTATTTAATTTTTAATATCTAAATTAAAATTTTGTTATTTATTTATTTTTAATGTTTTTGAAAAAGAATAATAATAATAATAATGATAATTTAATTTTAAGATTATGGCTAAATTAGATATTAAATTGATATATGAGATTTTTTCTATATATATTTTAATCCTCTTTGAATTTGAACCTATAACATTTTAATAAAGAAACACACACACACACACACACACATATATATTAAATTTTTTTCCTTTATATTTATACTTTGTTAATATGAAATTGAGATTTATAATTTCTCCATTCCACATACAAAACAAATATATGTAAAATAAACAATTCAATAATGTGAAAATTTTCCAAACTATAAATGCATATCATATACTTAGTAGGTACTCCTTCAAATCAAGAGTGAGGAGTGTTTACTTATTGTTTCAAATTAAAAATGGGGAAAATGTTTACTCACTCATTATTAAAGAAAAATAAAGCATAATAACAAAATTATTAACAATGTTAACATTCAAGTGATGGAAAAATTATCACATCAATTAAATAACTCACTTTCATTTAAACTAAATATTCACATTTTAAAAAATGTATTATAATTATTTTATTTTTTTTAAATACAATTACTTTTTATATATCATAAATAAAAACTAAATATATTTATTATTAGGATGTGGTTATGGAGCTTCATGTTCAGAGTCCATGATACCTATGATATAGTGGGGAACAGACACCTTAAATTAAATTTGATTTAAACAAGCCATTTTCGGCGTTTTACACTATTGTTGACGCTAGCATATTAATAAATATGATAAGATTTACATTAAATTATGTATTTTTAAAGATTTCCTTCTGGTGTTTAAGGGATTTTTTAGGTAGAACGATATAAATTGTTTAATTGAAAATTTAAATGGGCTTAATTTTGATTTTTTTCAACCAATTTACAACTAGATCATAACTTAACCAATTTTTTTATACAACTGAAAAAATCTAAATTTTGGTCAAGTTCATATTGAAATTCCTGCTCGCTTTAGGGATTCTTAAGATAACTCCCACATAAAATTGTTTTAAATAATTGTGATAAAGTCCCACCTTAAATTGTGTTCAACATGAGACATTATTGGGTATTTTTTTGTTTAGGAATGACCATCTTTGACATAATGACTTCTTAACTACGGTTAACTCACATGGTCACTCGTTATTGTGGGACTCGCACCAGCTGTGCAAAGGCAACCATGAAAGATGAGAAAGAAAGAAAGAAATTTGAACGTCCACAAGGCTAAAGATAGCCCATGGGACCTTTTTTAGAGTGAAAAACTAAAAAAAGTATGCACCTCAAGAGATTTAATCCTCTTCAAAATGGATCTATATTGGTTCTATATATGCATATAGCTCTTGTAACTTTTCATTTTTAAAACGGTATCTTTGAATGCATAAATGGATACAATGCCTTAAGTTTACTTGGACACTTGGATTGTGTAAACTACACCACATAAATTTGCAATTCCAACATATCTTTGCTAGACAAATTTAAATTTAAATTTAAAACTCTAATTAATGGCTAGAAAATGGCTCCAAATTAATTTAAAATTTTTAAAAGGAGATATCTAAAATTCTAAAACAAACCCACTTCTTTATGTTGATTGTAGAATATTGTGGAATATGAAGGAATGGCTCCAAATTAATTTTAAAAATTTAAAAGGAGATAGCTAAAAATCTAAAACAAACCCCCTTCTTTATGTTGATTACAAAAGTGGAATCTAAAGGAATGACTCCAAATTAATTTAATTTTTTTTAAAGGAGATAGCTAAAATTCTAAAACAAACCCCCTTCTTTATGTTGATTGCACAATACTTTATGTTGATTTCAGAATTTCATGGAATCTGAAGGTAGCTCGAGTGAAATATGCTCTTTATTTAATCTCATTATCAACACATTGACTTTAGTCATTTCCTATGTGCAATTACAAGTGAAATATGCTCTTTATTTAATCTCATTATCAACACACACTGACTTTAGTCATTTCCTCTGTGCAATTACAAGTGAAATATGCTCTTTATTTAATCTCATTATCAACACACACTGACTTTAGTCATTTTCTCTGTGCAATTACATTTTTTGTGCGCCAGTGCCCACCAGGACCTATGGTAATGTTTCTCCTCATTACCTTGCATGTTATAGCTTGGATATAATATGTATATAATATTTTGACATAGTGGTATGATTGGAAAAAAATGATTTAGCCAGGTGGTTCGAGAAATAGTCATCGACACAAGTGTGAGACTATTGCAAGCCTGAACACATTTCCTCCCCTCCATTCTCCACCCTTTAGGTTGTTATCTTTCCTTTGGTGCAACTTTTTTTTAGTAACATCATAGACATGTTCAATTCCTTCAGTGTATCTTCGCACCTTTAGGGGCAGTTGCTAGTATTATTTATTTTATTATCCATCCTCCACCCTTTAGGTTTTTATTTCCTCCCCTCCATCCTCCACCCTTTAGGTTGTTATCTTTCCTTTGTTGCAACATTTTTCAGTAACATCATAGGCATGTTCAATTCCTTCGGTGTATCTTTGCACCTTTAGGGGAAATTGCTAATATTATTTATTTTATTATTTAACATGTAAATGCATTGAGAGGTGCTTTACAGCCCAATATATGAGGATGATGTTGTCACGTATCATTACATTAGCCAAATTTAAAAAATATACATGTATGCAAATTAATGAAAAAAAATGAATATGTTGATTCAATTAAACTTTTTAACAAAAAACAAATATACACAATAATATTAATCGACCACAAAAGAAATAAAACGTCCACAAAATTTAAAAAAACCAAAGAGTATAAAGTCCCTTTACAAGAAGAGGACCAATGCAGAAATCTTCCATTAAGATATGTTTGTTTGTTCTTGGAAAATTCTTAAATTGTATAATACGTAACCTAGAGTGATGGGAATTATATTTGGCTTCACATCAGGAAAACAAACTCACCTAGCTACAAAAATTACCAACATCTGATTTCTTCAAAATATTAGATTAGATTTTATCTGTTAATTTAAAAACCACATAAGATTATTTTCCAAAAAGTGAAACTTAATCAACACAATCAACTCTTATTACCTGTGAAATGTTGGATAAAATTGGAATACATGCAAAACTAAAATGCAACCTACAAAAATAACGCGTAAATTGACATCGTAGTTAAATGTGTTTGTCCGAGGGAAATTTTAACAAAGTAAAAATAATTAGTATTTTTGGTATATAAATTAAGTAAATTAATAAGAAAGTTAAACATGATTTTTTGAGTTAAATTTTCTTGAAGTGAAAAACAATGAGTATTTCTCAAATATAAATCACATAAATTAATATGATAGTTAAATTTCTTTTGTGTGAGACAAAATATATCCAAATACAAATTAATAGGTATAAATTATGTAAATTATAATTGGTTTTGTGGTAAAAGCAAATGTTTAATGGTAATAATATTTGTAATGGAAAAATAATGCTTCAATAAATTGTTTAAATAGATATTATAGTTAAAATGTGTTTGTGTAAAGCAAATTTTATGAAAGTAAAAAGTAATAAGTATTTAAAAAATAAAAATTTAAGATCATTATTAGAAATATGAGTGCATAATATGGGTTCATATTTTTTCTACTCAAACCAACCTAGATTCATCTTAACCCTAGATCTATAAGGGATGAGAGGGATCAAATCGAGGCACAAACCTCATTTTTTAGTGCATTGATAGATTTGGGGTTAAGATGGATCTAGGTTGGTTATATAGTACTATATAATATTTGTATTTGTATTTATGCGTCTCTTTCTTATTACCTCTCTCTATCTCACCCCCCAAACATACACACACTCTCTCCATATCTATCTATCTCTCTCTCCCTCCCTCTTCCTCTCACATTCGCTCTCTTCCCTTTCTCTCCATCTCTCTCTCCTCCTCTCTCTCTTCCCTCCCGCTCTCCTCTCTCCCTCGTTCTCTCTCCATACCTCCCCTTTCACTCCCCCCCTCTCTCCTTCTCTCTCTTAGTTCTATCTCCCCCTTCCCCACCTCCCTCTGTCTCACCCCTCATCACTCTCTCTCTCTTTCTCTCTTCCCTCCAACTATGTCACTATCTCTCTCCCTCTCTCCTTCTCTTTGTCCCCTCCATCTCGGTGCCTCCCTCTCTCTCTTCCCCTTCTCTCCATATCTCTTCCCTCTCCTCTTCTCTCTCTTCCCTCCTCTCCTCTCTCCCTCTCTCTCCATCTCCTTTTTCACTCCATCTCTCTCTCCACCTCTATCTCTCTATCTCTTTGTTATTTCTCCCTCTCTTCCTCTCCAACTCCATCTCTCTATCTTTCTCGCTCCCTCGCTCCTTCTCTCTCCTTCTCTCTCTCCCCTCCTCTCTCTCTTCCTTCCTCTCTCCCACCTCCCTCTCTCCCTCTCCCCATCACTCTCTCTCTTAAATTTGATCCCATTGTATAGTGTTTAAGAAAGTATCTAAATTAAAAAAGCCCAATTAGTTGTAAAATATTAAACTATCTTTTGTATCAAGCATGCCAAGGAAAATACAATAATGAAAAACTTAAAAGAAACATCTAGTGTCTTTCCTCTATTATACAATAATGAAAAACTTAAAAGAATCATCCACTCACTTTCCTCTATTGTTGTTAGTCACTTTGCTTGCTCTCATATCTTGAATCTTTAGTTAATATGGATCTATGCTAGTTCTTAATAATATTATTTATATTATATAAATTTCACATCTTTATTTATAAAAATATTCTCATTTTAAATTTTATTAAAACCTTGATTTTATTTCTATGAGAATATTTTTAGTAGTCATGAGGAAGGTTTAGATATATCTCAAAATTTATTATAACCTTTTTCCTTTTAGATTTAAGTAAAAAAATGTTATAAAATTAAATTAAAATAAAATATTTATAAAATATTTGGATTGTGAAATAAGTTATCGTTTTTGAGCATGTGGTATTGATAAGCCATGGTATAGGCCCATGGTATTGTAACAAATCCTATTTACAAGCTAATAATATGCATGGTAAAGTGAGGATAAATATCCATGGTTATGAATCTTGTCATATTGTTATAAAATATTTTGAATGTGAAATATGTTATGATTTTTGGGCATGTGGTATTGATAAGCCATGGTATTGGCCCATGGTATTGTAACAAAGCTTATTCACATTTTTATAACATCGATGGCAAGGCCAGGGTGAATATACAAAGTCAAGAATCATGTCATGTTATTATAAAATATTTTGATTGTGAAATAAGTTATGTTTTTTGGGCGTGTGGTATTGATAAGTCGTGATATTGGCCCATGGTATTGTAACAAATCCTATTTACAAGTTAATAATATCCATGATAAAGTGGGGGATGAATATCCATGGTTAAGAATCTTGTCATATTATTATAAATTATTTTCATTGTTAAATAAGTTATGTTTTTTGGGCATGTGGTATTGTTAAGCCATGGTATTGGCCCATGTTATTGTAACAAAGCCTAATTACAAGTTAATAATATCCACGGTAAAGTGGGGGTGAATATCCATGGTTAAAAATATTGTCATATTGTTATAAATTATTTTGATTGTGAAATAGGTTATGGTTTTTGGTTATGTGGTATCGATAAGTCATGGTATTGTAACAAGGTCTATTCACAAGTTTTTTTTTTGTGTAAATCAGCATTTTTATATTAATTCATAGAATACATACAATACAAAAAGGTCTGCACGCATAGACTAATGAGAAACTTCCTTGCCCGTTTACAGCGCTTATGAGCCGCTACAACACTATCTAACGACCCCAAGGTCAATCACGCAGGGTAGCACCAAGAAAGACTATAGACTACAAAAAATTGTGCCCTCTTCGGCAGTACATGGAAAGAAAGGAAAGAAAGAGAGCCAGAGGGACATCCTATCACCTAAGCGACCAGTCACCTTGAGACCAGAGACAAAACATGTCAAAACAGGAAGTGCAAACTGAAACTGAAAAGCCATTACAGCTTAAGGATAACATAATCTTTGGTTGGAGCATCCGGGTTGGCCAGAGCAGTCGAATTCCCAGGCTTGGGAGTGCGCTGAGTAGTCCGTTTCCCCTGACTGGTACCTGTAGCTTCCTCCGAGACCTCCCCCGCTGCTGAGGGATCCTGACGAATGGAGTGCCTAAGGAGACTGATTAGGACACTCATTTTCTTTGAGAGATTGCCAACCTCCTGAACCAAAGCATTGAGATTGAAATCTAAAGAGTTCAGTTTCGTTGTGTGCTCTATAGAAATTAGGGTGATAACTTGATGAGCTTGATTGATGTATTCCCCTTGCATGCTCATCGCCTTGGCTAACATAGTTTTCATCCCCCAGGCCTCTACCTGCTTGCACACAAATTGAGTGGCCCGAGTGGTCGCAGTTCCCAGATCTTGAATCCATTCCACTTCCTGCTCCAAATTCTGCTCCTCCAGATGCTCTTCCTCCTCTGCAACAATCGCTTCTAGCTCTTCTATCTTGCGCTTTTCTTTGAGGGAAGTCCAAGTTTCATAGGAATCCCATGCTTTCTAAAGGTCTTTGTTAGCTGAGACATTTCGGCTTCCCTCACGAGCCATACTGCTATTGCGGAGCACAGAAACTCTGAGACTACTAAAAACACAACTGTTGCTATGTTGCATGCCGTGGGAAAGCAGAGTGTCGCACTCCTTGTGGGAGGCCTTAGTTATAGTAGATGGGAACCTTGATTGGCCTGAGGCTTTCCACTTCGTCGTCGGATAAGCGCATATCTTGCCATAATAACTACTGCTCCAATTCCCACATTCTTGTTCATGATACGAATCCTTATTATTAACTCTGCCATGCTTGAGCCAATTTGTGGAGTGCCAAGTGTCTTCCTTTGTGATTTTCTGCCGGTGTAGCTCATATTTTTTGTTGGATGTGCTTCTTGGTTCTAGCACTTTGTCCTTGTGTATTAATTCCCACTTCTTCTTTTGTACTTCCTAGGTCTGCCGCCCATTACTCCTTCTATCTCTCCGATTGGTTGTCTTCATTCACCTGTTAAGGGGAAATCCTTCGTACCCCTGCGCCACTTCTTCCGTTAACTTATGTCTTGCCTCGATAGAAGTGTGCACCTGTTCCGAAGTTCGGTGCATGTGACCTCATGCCAACATGTGTCCAGGTAGGCTGAGGGATTATCGATTCCGTAGTTGGCCAAATGATCTGCCACTACATTCGCCTTTCTTCTCACTGCATGAAGGATTATCCCATCCAGGCATGATAGGTGATCTGCGATGAGTTTTGTAACCTTGGCAAGCCTCCAATGTTTCATGACTTTACTCGGTTTGGTTCCTGTATACATTCTTCTTGCTGCCGTAATCGCCAGTTGAGAGTCCCCTTCCACCACAGTGGCTCCAGCTTTCAGTCGCCTAAGAATTCTCAATCCTTGCTCTAGCGCTGCAAATTCCATTTCATTATTAGTCCCTTCACCCATCGATTGACTGTATATATGTTGAATTTCTCCTTTGTTGTCTCTAAGAACACCACCAATGCCTGCAAGCCCCGGATTTCCTCTAGAGGCCCCGTCAAAGTTGAGTTTGAGGAAGCCTGTAGGAGGAGGAATCCAGGTATTCACGTTGGTACTTTGTTGTTGTCGCTGATTTGATGAAAACATGATGGTTCCCATATCAATATCAAATGCTTTCAGAATTTGTAAGTCCGAGATTGAGATGTTCTTGTCCTGTTCTACTTTCCCTTTGGAGAGAATTGTTTGTTTAATGTTTTGCAGAATTGTATCTTTTGTAAAGTTTATGCTTCGGGTTTCATTTTGGAAAACTCGCCTGTTTCTCTCTTTCCAAATCGTCCATGCTATAAACCCTGGGATAAGTTTCCAAATTGAATTCACCATTTGGGTATTGGAGAAATTACCTCTCCAATTCTCTATGGTTTCCTAAATTGAATTCCTTACCCTATCCGTTCTCTTAAGAATGGTTTCCATCCAGTTCCAGAGGTTGTCTGCCCATTCGCAAGTATTGAGGAGGTGATTCATGGTTTCCTCCTCAATTCCACACATGGGGCAATGAGATGGGCCTATAAACCCTTTTTTCCTAAGGTTCTCCCATGTAAGCATTCTGTGGTGCATCAGGAGCCAGAGGAAAATTTTAATCTTCGGCCATAGTTGAGCGTCCCACACTTTGTTGTGCCAATTGACTTTTTCTTCATGCTCAGTTCCTTCTATATAGATTCTAGCTTCTTTGAGTATGAAGTTGCCCCTCTCAAGCTTACCCCAACGTAATTGGTCAGTTTCCCCTGTTCTCCTTATCCTTCTTTTGGCCAGCTCTGTTCTCAGCACCCTTAAACTGTTGTTTTCTTCTTCCAAAGGTTTTGTCTCATTGAATATCCACATTCTCCATGCTTGGTCATTTTCATTAAGTTTCCAGTAATGGTTAACTGTTGTTCTCCCTAGCTCCTGGTTTCTTCTTTGGATATCTGAGAATTCAGGGCTTTCCATCTTAGGGAGTTTTTGCCATGCATCTTCCCAAAAAAGGACGGTCTTTCCGTCTCAAATTTCCCAAAAACTCTGCTCCTGAATTATATGCCGGTTAGTTCTCGCCAGGTTCCAAATTGGATAGCCCTCTGTGGTTTCTTGCATTCAGATTAAATTATGCAGTGTGTGATTGTGAGCATACTTCTCTTTCCAATGTTTGGCCCATGGTAATTTGGGTTCCTTCAGCCACCTCCACCATAATTTTTCTCCACAGGCACGGTTAACTGTGAATGGGTCCTGCAAATTTAGCCCTCCTAGATGTTTGGGTTTGCAAAGCTTATCTCATTCCATTAGAGACCATTTTTGTTTCCCTGAATTACCGTAGCATAGAAAATCCCTTTAGATAACCCTCATTTTCTGAAGAGCCCATTTAGGAGCCCAGAGGATGGAAAGCATGTAATGCGGAATGGCTTGGAGAACAGCTTTGGCGAGGACAAGTCGACCTGCCATGTTAAGGGTTCTATGTGTCCAATGATGACATATTTTTTCTAGGTTGACTAAATTTTGTTCCCATTGCAATTTCTACCAGGGCTTCTCAGTCAGCGGTATGTTGAGGTATCTTAAGGGGAGGCTACATCTTTTGAAACCTAGGATGGTTGAGATATGTTTCTGTACAGCTAGGTGCGTATTGAAAAAGAAAATAGAGGATTTTGTTAGATTGAGCTCCATACCTGAGGCTTTGCTGAAGTGATTGAGAATACTTCTGTATCCCATAGCTTCTTTGACCGAGGGTGTGCCATGCAGCATTGTGTCATCTACAAACTATTGATGTGTTGTTGCAGGGCTAGTGGCCAAGGGTTGGAGTCCTTCAATGATTCCTTCCTCTTTTGCTCTCTTGATTAGTCTACTTAAACCTTCCATTAAAATCACAAAAAGGAAGGGGGATAAGGTTTTCCCTTGCCTCAGACCTCGCGAAGGAGTGAACTGGGCTATTGGGGCTCCATTAACCAGTATTGAGAATCTTGTAGATTTGACCAAGGCTAGAATCCAGATTATCCATTGTTTAGTAAAATCGAAGGCTTCTAAAATAGCCTTTAAATAGTGCCAGTTTACCTTATCATAGGCCTTTGATAGGTCTAACTGCATCATCATTCATGCTTTCTTCTGCGTTTGAAGAGTGTGAATCATCTCTTGTGCTAGTAAGATATTGTCCAAAATCTGTCTCCCCTCTACATAGCCTGATTGCTCTTCCGAAATAATACCTGGAAGAATTGGTTTCATTCGATTGGCAATGACTTTAGAAATAATCTTGTACAAGACATTGCATAGTGCAATTGGATGAAACTTCGATGGAGTGTTAGCCTCCTCCTCCTTTGGAATAAGGGCAAGGAATGTAGAGTTGAGGGATTTGAGGATTGAAGAGGAGCGCTGGGAGTCCTCCACTGCTTCCCAAACCTCTATCTTGACTATCTCCCAACAAGCTTTGTAAAAGTCGATGGTAAATCCATCTGGCCCAGGTGCTTTACCATTTGGCATATCTTTTACGACCTCTTCCACTTCTTCCAAGGTGATTTCTCGGTTTAAAGCTATTTCTCCTCCGTGATGAGGTTGGGGATGGAAGTTAGAAGTTCCTCAATGGCCTCCTCTCTGTCGATCTCCGTTTCCTGAGAAATCCAGTTGAAGTGGGTTATAAGAAGGCTTGAGATTTCTTGATGAGGCTGAACAGAGGTTCCCTGATCATCTTTAAGGCTTAGAATATTGTTAGCCCCTCTGTGGTCAATGGCAGATCTATGAAAAAATTTAGTGTTATGTTCGCCTTCCTTAAGCCATTGAATTCGGGACTTTTGCTTCCAAAGCATTTCCTCCTGTTGGCAACGTAACTGCCGATCCTGCATTAGCTTTTGTTCTCTGTTCATAGTCTCTTGGTCTATGTTACCTTGGATCCATCCCTCGTGAATTTGTTCCATTTTCTCCTCCAGTTTCTTTTTTTCCTTAAATATATTGCCAAAGACTTCATGATTCCAGACTTTGATTCTGGCTTTGATGTGTTTAAGCTTAGCCTATAGAAGATACATTTTGGTTCCCCTTATGCCTAACGGTTCTTTCCACCATTTCTCAATTTTCTGAATGAACTCGGGATGTATGAGCCAGAACTTTTCAAATCTGAAAGGTTTATTTCTGGGTGTGCCTTGGATTGCCGCAGTCATTGTAATGGGCCAATGGTCCGACCCTCCACTGGGAAGAATGTCTGATTCTACAGTGATCCCTTCCAAGAGAATAGATTCTGTTACTAAAAATCTATCCAGACGAGAGGCTATTTGCCTTTCACCCCCCCTTTTGTTGTTCCACGTGAAAGCGCCGCTCTTGGGGAAGACATCTACTAGTTTGGCCGATCTAATGAAGTCTATGAAAGCTTCGGAGTCCTTGTTGAGCATTCTAATACCTCCTCTCTTTTCTGTGAGCGAGGTGATCATATTGAAATCACCTCCAAAGAATGCTTTAGCTTGAGGATGCCTTAGCTTTAAGTTGGATAGAGTTCTTAGTAGTAGAAGTTTGGCCTCTAGTTTCTAAGGGCCATAGACATTGGTGCAAATATATCTTTCCTCATTCCCTACTATTTGGACTTCTATTGATATGTAAGATTTGGCAGCTTTAGAGGAAATGAGCTGGATGACCTGTGGATTCCACATAATGGCCATGCCTCCCTCCCATCCATTACTTACAGTTTCTAAATATTCCATTCTTTTACCCAGTTTTTTGCTGATATTGACCATCGTGTTGCTTGAACATTTAGTTTCTTGCACAAACACTATGTCTGGTTGTTCCTTTTGGACCTTCTTCTTTAACAAACGTTGTTTTTTTTTTTGCTATTTAGCCCTCTAGCATTCCATGAAAGAACTTTCATTTTAAACAAAGTCTAGGAGGTTAGTGAGAACGCCTCAAGGGCTTTCATCTTACCTGAATTTAAGAGCATCTGTCCCAGTTCTTGTAATGCTTCATTGTTAGTCCTTCTTCCTCTTTTTTCTGGTGCTTGGAGTTGTTGGAGGTTTCATGCGATCCCTGCATTCTCACCCCTAGCCCTTTTGTTGTTCCCAATAACTTTCTTTGCAGCTCTAGTTCTCCCTATTTCCTTGCTATGAATATGTCATTGATTATGTTTACCTCCTCTTCCGATATGTGTTCCATTCCTTTCTTTTTCCAGTCTTCTACCATATTTGGTAGATCCATACCTTCTTTCTCTAGCATGTCGCTTAATTCCATATCTTCGAGCCCAATTTCATTGGTAAACATCTCTGAATCTTCTTCTGCCCCCTCCATTGTTCCTTGAACCTGAGGGGTAATATTTGAAAGTTTTGCCACCGATTCTTTCATTTCTGGTGTTGTTGTGGGTCTGCTTACTTTCATTGCTTCTTGCTCTTTGTTGTTGTCCTTTGACTCCGTTTCTATTTCTAATACCTCAAATGCATTGCTTGTGTTTCCATTTGAAGTGCTTGCTTTAGTCTATCTTTTTTTATTTGCTTTCTGTTTGGCATTCGGTCGTGTGAAGGCTTCTTTGCTCTTATCTCCTTTGTTTTCCTTGTTTTCCCCTGCCATTTTGTTCTATGGGCATTCTCTAATCAAATGTCCATGCTCATGACATTTTCTGCAGTGGAATGGTATTTTCTCATAGTCTATGGCTTGGAAATATACTTCATCTCTGTATTCCAACCATAGGCCCTCATGTAATGCTCTCGAAACATCCATCTCTACACAGATTCTAGCACAAGAGGTATATCTTTTTTGTAACGTCACTTTTGAGGCCTCGATGAAGGTTCCTAACTTGTTACCTATTTGTTCCAGTGCTGCATGTGCCCAATAGTCAATCGGAAGAGAGAAAAGGTGAATCCATACTGGTACTTGTTTGAAGGTTTCCTTTTCCGGTACGAAGTTGGGTTTCCATGGCCTCATGTAAAGACCTGCTGAAGCAAAGAAATACGACCCTCCATCAAATACTCGATCCTTGTCTTCTAGATTGGAGAAAACTACTGTAAAGAAACCCTTGGCTCCTAAGTGTAGCCTTATATCTCCTTTGGGTTTCCATTGTTGCTTTATCCATATGCACAATGCTCGCTCTGTTGGCCAAAACCCCATGAACCTGCAGATCACTGCATGTTCAACCATGTGGTCACGGTACGCTTGAAGTTCCGGGTCAGAAATCATTACCCTTAGGGTTTCTGTGGCTTTGGGCTTGCACGGACCCTGGATTTTTTTTCCAGTGGTTGTTGACATTGTTCCTCCCTGTTCTTCCTTGTCTTGTTTTAGATCCTCCTTCTCTACCGTTGCTTGTTCCTTTTCCGACTTGTTTCCTTGTGAAATCTATGCTTGGGAAGGATTCGTGCTATCTCTGTCCTCTGTGCTTTTGCTTTCAACATTTTCTTTCTGTTTCTTGGTATTTTTACCCTCATTATTTCTCTTCCCCTTGCTGGTTAGATTCTCCTGACCTGACTTCTCATACCCTAATATCTGCACCCCATCCTGTGTTGTCTTCTCCTTGTTCATCATTATCTGTTTGTATGATGGGGTCCCCATGGACCCCGCGTTTTCCATCTGTCAGGTCAGAGTTTGCCCCCTTCTGCGAAGCTCTGCCGCTCTGGCTCTGTTCTGCTCCAGAATAAGTACTTTGGCTGTAGTTGAATCTGTAACCTTCAAACCCTAGTTCAGAGAGCTTCCGCGATCTGTAAGTCGTAAAGGTGTTCAAGGCCTATTCACAAGTTAATAACAAAATCAAAATATAAAAAATTGAATTTTATTATTTTTATTATTTTAACATTTTATTATTAATTGAGCCAACATTTGAATATTTACACTCATTTGACATACACTAGGGTTTATATTACTTTTAACTTTTTATTTATTACTTTTAACATTTTGTTTGTTACTTTTTAACTTTTTATTATTAATCGAGCCAACATTTAAATGTTTACACTCATTTCACATATCACTTTTAACTTTTTGTTATTTTTTAATTGAGATATTTAAAATTGTTTACATACTTACATTACACCTACACATCTACCCTACCCTACGCAACTATTCAAATTTGTAAATTATAATCCATTATAAGAAAAGAGGAAAACTAATGAAGAATAATTTAAATGTAAAACAAAGTTACAATATTTAGGTAATTTAAACAAACCTAGATCCATCTTAAATATGGATTACACCTACACATCTACCCTACGCAACTATTCAAATTTGTAAATTATAATCCATTAGAAGAAAAGAGGAAAACTAATGAAGAATAATTTAAATGTAAAACAAAATTACAATATTTTAGGTAATTTAAACCAACCTAGATCCATCTTAAATATGGATTTATCAAGTGTCGAGAGGATCAAATCTCTTTAGGTACAAAAATCTTTTTGAGTTCAGATATCTCGAAATGGAAATTTGAGGAAAGATTTGGACCTCAAGAGATTTGATTACTCTAATCCCTCTCCGCACTTGATAGAGTTGGCTTTAAGATGGACCTAGGGTGATTATAATATTTCTTCCATATTATTTTATATTAATATTTCTTGAATTTAAAAAATAGATAAAATAAAGTTTAAAATAAAGTTTACAAATTGATAATTATGTATTTTTAATAAAAAAATATTTGAAAAAGATACAATTTAAAATAAAAGTTATAAAAAATATGTCATATACATTAATTAAAATCAAAGAAAATGTAATACCAATGTCATGACCCCTAGTAACCTTCCTAAATATTAATTTACTATTTAGTGCAGTAGAAGAATGTTGTTTTTTTTGTTATGTGTAAAGAAGGCTGAAACTATATATGGACACATATGTATATTAAATTATGTTTGGATCTTATGTTAGCATGCATAATATTTTACGTGAATTACGAATGGGAATGATGCTAGAGAAATCTCACCTCAGGTAGTTGGGCAATTACAAGTGAGGTAGTTACCTACCCAAGCTCTCTGTTATGAAACCAACTCAAGAAAAAGATAGAAAAGATAGATCAACGCCTTAGAATTCAGCCTCTTCGAGTGGGCAACCCCCTTTACATTACATAAATGAACAATTCTTGTACGATTCAAATGACAAAACCTCCTTTCTATATATAGGAGTCTAAGGAGTCACAATATAACCCAACCGACCTAACAGTAATAATATAAAGCCACAAAAATAACAATAGAGGGATTCTATGGGGCACAGTGATAACAATATGGGGACAATAGGGGGACAACAATATTAATAAGGGATACAACTACAATAGTAATGGGGTAATCACTAGTATTATACGGACCCAACATGCCCCTCTCCTTCAAAAAAGTGTTGTCTCAATGCTTGAGTAGTTCTAGATGCTTCTGTATAAAATACTCATCCTCCCATGTGGAATCTTCAGCGGATAAGTTCTTCCACTTGATGAGATACTTCGAAATTGATCGATTTCATAGCTGTCGAGTTCTTGTTTCTGTGACTGCTTCCAGTTCCAATATAATTTTTCCTTCCTCGTCAAGTTCTAGCAATATTGTTTGAACTGGGAGCTTGTCGCCTATAACCTTCTTTAAACATGAAACATGGAGGACTGGGTGCAATCGAGAAGCTGCAGGAAGCTCCAATTTGTATTCCATAGTACCAATCTTTTGCAACACCTTGTACGGACCATAATACTTTGGTGATAATTTTTTATCCTTCTTAGCTTGCTTGAGGGACATTTGCTTATATGGTTGTAGCCGTAGGAATACCCAATCACCTACATCAAAACTTTTTTCACTACGATGTTGATCTGCCTGTTGTTTCATTCTATTCTGTGCCAACATGAGGTTATCCTTTAAGAGTTGGAGGACTTGTTGTTGATGTTCAATGTGATGTTCCACTGCTTGAACCTTAGAATTTTCTCTTAAATATGATGTGATGGATGGTGGCTTATATCCATAAAGTGCCATAAATGGGGTCATTTTTGTTGCTGTATGGAAGGAAGTGTTATGCCACCATTCAGCCAGAGGCAACCATTTGACCCATTATGTCTGTTTATCAGATACAAAGCAACGAAGATATCCTTCCAAACATTTGTTTACTATCTCAGTTTTCCCATCAGATTGAGGATGATAAGATGAGCTATGAGCTAATTGAGTACCAAGACAAGAAAATAATTTTGTCCAAAAATTTCCAGTGAAAATGGGATCTCTGTCACTTACAATAATCTTTGGGTTTCCATGTAGCTTTTGAATTGTTTCCATAAATGCAGTAGAAATTGTACTAGCTTTAAATGGATGTGATAATGCACAAAAGTGTGCATACTTAGTAAGTCTGTCAACTACCACCATGATGACACTCTTTCCCTCAGACTTGGGTAAAATTGTGATAAAATACATTGAAACCTCCTCCCAACGTTGGCTTGGAATGGATAAAGGTTGTAATAGACCCGGTGTCTTAATTGTTTCAACTTTATTTTGTTGGCAAACAAAACATTCCGCCGCAAACTTTTGAATATCTGATTTAAGGCCATCCCAAAAAAATCCTTCTTAACCCTGTGGTAAGTTTTTAAAAATCCTGAGTGCCCTCCTAAGGGAGAAGTGTGCAATTCCATAAGAATCTTTTGTTTTAGCTGGGAATTCTTACAGAGGTATAAGCGATCTTTGTACCATAACAAATCATTTTTCCAGCTAAATGTATCAGATGTACTAGAATCTTGTTGTAACTTTCAAATAAGTGCCCACACTTCTTCGTCATTCTTCCATTCCTCCCTTGCTTCATTTATCCAATCTGGTTGGATAATAGAAATGGCGCACAACAATGCTTCCACATCCTCATCCTTTCTTGAGAGTGCATCTACCACCACATTTTGCTTCCCTTTTTTGTAGATGATTTCAAAGTCATAACCCAACATCTTTTTGACCCATGTTTGTTGCTCTTAAGAGGATAATCTTTGTTCTAAAAAGTATTTAAGGCTATCATGATCCGTTTTTACCTTGAAGTGTCTTCCCATTAGGTAGGGTCGCCATTTCTTAAGTGCATGGAGTATTGCCAACATTTCCTTCTCATAAATAGCTTTGTGTAAAAATTTTCCCTTGATTGGATGACTTTCAAAAGTAATGGGTCTTTCATTTTTGCATTAAAACAGCACCAATTCCATTTCCTGAAGCATCACATTCCACAATAAAGGTTTTTGTGAAGTCCGGTGTAGCTAAGACCGGTGCTTGGCACATTGCCTCTTTAAGATGTTCAAAGGCCTTTGCTTCTTCTGGAGTCCATGAAAATGCATCTTTCTTCAATAATGTTGTTAGAGGTGCTGCTATTCTCCCATAAGTCTTAACAAACTTGCGATAATATCCTGTCAACCCGAGAAATCCTCATAGATGCTTTATGGATGTGGGGATTTTCCATTCTTTAATGGCTTTAATTTTGCTAGGGTCTACCTTAAATCCTTCATGAGATATAATATGACCCAGATATTCCACCTCTTGTACTCCAAAGAAACATTTGGATCTTTTTGCATATAATTGTTTCTCCTCCAATAGTTGTAGCACCCTATCAACATGTTCAACATGATCCTTCCAAGACTTGCTGTAGATTAGTATATCATCAAAAAATACTAACACAAATTGTCTAAGGAATGGTTTGAAAATGGAATTCATCAAACCTTGAAATGTTGAAGGTGCATTGGTAAGGCCAAAATGCATGACCAAAAATTCATAATGACCCTCATGAGTTCTAAATGTTGTTTTCAGAATGTCTTTAGTCTTCATTCTGATTTGATGATATCCTGAACGAAGATCCAACCTGGTGAAGTAAATTGATCCATGCAATTCATCCAGTAATTCATCAATGACAGGAATGGGAAACTTATCCTTAATATTGAGCTTGTTGAGCTCCCTATAATCCGGACACATGCACCATGATCCATCCTTCTTGCGCACCAATACTACTGGAGCAGAGAAACAACTTTGACTCGGTTGAATTATACAAGCCTCTAGCATTTCTGCAACCATACGTTCAATTTCACTCTTTTGGGCATAGGGATATCTGTACGGCCTGATGTTTGGAGGAACACTTCCTGGAATCAAATGAATATCATGATCATGATCACGAATAGGTGGGAGACCTTTGAGAGTCTCAAATACCTTGGAATGATTGTCCAAGAATTTTTGTAGATCTGGAGAAATAGATGATTCCAATGTGGAAACATCTAGCGAACATAATTGTGCAATCACACCTCTTTGTTCCTTTTTTAGAAGCTTTGTCATACCGTTAGAGCTGATTATCTTTCTCGGTTTCCCTATAATACCCCTTAATTCAACTTCCTTTCCTTCCACAGAAAATTTCATGAAAATTTATTGAAATTAAAAGCTATTGTACCCAAGGATTGTAGCCATTGGACTCCTAATACAACATCAGCACCTCCCATTGGAATGGAAATCATTGGGCTAGTCAATACATATTCTCCCATGGATAGCTTGATATTATGGCACTTTCCAGAGCAATTTATTGTTCCTCCATTTGCGACCATCACTTGAAACTCTGGTGCTGGATATAAGAAGCAATTCAATTCTTTTGCTACCTTACAATGAATAAAATTGTGGGTACTTCTTGAATCAATCAACACTATTACCCTTTTCTTCTTGATTTGTCCTTCTATCTTGATGGTTTGAGGAGTGGTAATTCCCACCAATGCATTACAAGATATGGTCAGATTCATTTCTTCTTTATCTAGGCTTTGTTCCTGGTGTATATCCTCTTCTTTTGACCTTTCTTGCTCCTTTTCTTCTTCCTCTTCACAATCTATGTAGAATAATTTCTTCTCAGCACACTTATGACCTTTAGTGTATTTGTTATCACAACTGTAACAAAGCCCTTTTGCTCTTTTTTCTTCCAATTGTTGTGGTGTCAACCTTATAGGTTGTGGAAGACTAGGGGCAACAACACTTCCATCTTTATAGTTGTTAGTGGTATGCTTCCTGGTTGCCATAATTTTGCTTTCCATTTTTCTTGCTAACCTAAATGCCTTCTCTAATGAATCAGGTTCCCAAAGGCGAACACCATGTTGGATATTATCCTTTAAAGTCCCTATGAACACATCAATCCTATGTTCCTCTGGAATATTTCTTACCCTTATGTTCAATTTTTGGAACTCCTCAATGTGCTCCATTATTGAACCCTTTTGTTTGAGACTTATCAATTGGCTAAAAAAAGTGTTGCTTTTTGTATCCTCATAATGTGCTATCAATTCTTCCGTAAAAATTGCCCAAGTGATAATTTGTTTACGAGAGAAAAGCCATTGATACCATACAAACTGATTTGGTTCCAAATATAAAGTTGCAATACGTACCTTTTGTGTGTTTTGCACATTATTGAGATCGAAAAAATTGCTCCATCTGTAATATCCATGTTGCGGGATCCTTGCCATCAAACTTCCTCATATCGATTTTTGGAATATGGTGGGTCTTCGATCCCACATTAGAGTCTATGAAATCATGATTAACATTTCTTTTGTTCGCATCATGAGTTTCCTTTACTACCTTTTCACCATTAGTAAGTATTTCTTGTAGAAAATTTGTCAAATCTGTCTTCAAATCTGCCATGTCTCTCTTCAAATTTGTCTTCAAATCTATCTTCAAATCGTCCATCTTAGCTTCCACACCCTTTATCTTAGCTTCTATTAGCTTTTGTGAGAGTGACATTTGTTGCACTTGGTCTTGTAATTTTGATATATCATGTAGCATTTCTTCCTCTTCTTCATGAGTCATGCTAGAGATTTCAAGTTTCTTACTAGGTGTTTGCATTTTCTTTCCTCAGAGCATCAGTTACCGATAATAATTCTCTACTATGCCCTTTGAATTCCTTCAAAATAAATTTTCAAACCAAGCTTAAGCAAATATTTAAAAAAATCTACACACCTTTTTTCACCTTGTAGGAGCTCGATATTGCCTCTGATGTATCTCTCTGCTTTCGGATCATTCAGTTCTAAAATTGTGACCTGCAGTAGACCTCTGTGTCCTTTTTCCAATGCCACCAGTGTGATCCAAATTGGATTCTCCAAGGAAGAGTTATGCGAAATCTCCCACAATGACCTAATTATAGACTAGTTCAATAGAGTGAACTTGTACGACGTGCCACGAGTCACTGTTTTGACCTTTGGCTCTAAAAAATATATACAAGAAACTACAGTCCGTCCTCTTTCTGCACCTTCTTACGAAATCTCAATCCAATGCTCAGAGAGAAAGTTATGACGATTTTCCCCAGGTCACCTGTTTGGAATTTAATTCAGGAGTCTTCAAAAAGACCAACTTCCTCAGATCATATCTCCGCAAATATAGTGCGAGAAGCTCTGAAATTCGGACACAAGATTCAGCGCAATTTCTTCTCAAATGGGTTTTGTGTTTATATTCTAAAACGTCGCAGAAAAAAGTTATAGCGAAAATGCCACGATGACCTGTTTGGAGCAACGAAACCCTAGAATCCAAAGCTCTGATACCAAATGTTATGAACCAACTCAAGAAAAAGATAGATCAACGCCTTAGAATTCAGCCTCCTCGAGGGGGCAACCTCCTTTACATTACATAAATGAACAATTCTTGGATGATTCAAATGACAAAACCTCCTTTCTATATATAGGAGTCTAAGGAGTCACAATATAACCCAACCGACCTAACAGTAATAATATAAAGCCACAAAAATAGCAATAGAGGGATTCTATGGGGCACAGTAATAACAATATGGGGACAATAGGGGCACAACAATATTAATAAGGGATACAACTACAATAGTAATGGGGTAATCACTAGTATTATAGGGACCCAACACTCTCCATGGGAAATAAGAAAACTCTCAAAGAGGAAGCCGAGAGGGTATTGGGAACCCAAGGCAGGAGAGGAGAGTGATCAAAAGGAAATCTGAAAAAAAAGGGGTTGAAGGAAAACTTCGACTGGAAAGAGACTCTAGAGTTGGTTAGCCAGTGGAGTCAATCAGGAGCTTGGAATCTCAAACCTTAATATTGGCTAAGTCTGGTTATGATCAGATAGTCTGGTTCTGTATTGCCCTATAAGCTATTATGGGTGTGAAGCGAGCTTGGGGGGGGACGTAGTCAAAAAAAGATTGGTCTCAAGTTTGGGTGAAGTGTTTCCTTCCTAGTGGTTGTGGTTCTTGGTTGACGAAACTGACCGTGATTCAAATAAGTACCCATAAATAATTTTTTAATTGCTCTTAATATGATGATATATTAACAGAGTAATGTTTTAGTAGGAGTAATACTACTACTATAGGAAATAGTAAGGGCTTGAAGCATTGGGGCCTGTATAAGTTGAATAATTCATTCAGGTGAACAAAATGTAAACTGAGTAGGGTTTTATTATTAAAATGTGCATGTCGCATGTGATATAGTAAATTTGTTTAATACCTTAATGGTGGACAAAGCCTTGGTAGGTGGGTTAGTCCCTGGTTGGTTGTTGTCAAGGCAAAAACTCAGGGAACAGTCCCACTCCTCTGGGGTTAATCCAAAAAAAAGAAACTATGAATGTAAGTTATGTTAAATCAATAAAATGTGGAATTAAACAGAAAGAGAATAGCCTAGTAATTTAGGGTTCTAGAAGAGGAAAGGTTAGTTTCTAGGTCTGACCAAGGGTTGGAAACTTGGAAACAATCCTTACCTCACCAGAACAGAGGGAACCAAGGGAAACTTACCAGGAATTGCAACAGAATGTAAAAAGGACAGAAACCGAATATGAGTTAATTAAAAATCCAACTGGAAAATGTAACTTTCGACAAAATAAATTATTCATAAACAGATATATATTGTCTTCATAATTTTCGTGATGATTTATCATAAATTGATAATTGTAAAATAAAAATCACCCAAACAAACACTAAAATTTATGTGACGATTTTTACATAATTTACAACAACCATCGATATAAAAGGGTTAGGAAAAACGATAATGTAACAATTGCAAGCTTTACTATCTAAAGTAATATGTGATCCTTATAACATGGTGAGAGTCGAGCTCAAAAAATTAAACAGTAGTACACAAGTTCTCCTTTAACAAGATTCCTCTTCAATATGAGACACCAAGTTTTAGTTCAGGGTTGATAAACCTTTGCTACCTCTAATATAACCTTCAGAACCCCATAAATGAGGGATACTTAGCAGAGACAATGTTATTTAACCTAAACCTGTTAGGGTTTTTCCCAAAATATAGATAGTAAAGATATATATATCCCAACCGGGAGCCAAAAGAGGAATCCACACCTGACACAACATAAGGTGTCAGTCACTGCTTAGGAGGTCAGAATGATCATATATGAGCCAATAAAACCTTAGAGAAATTGTACCTGTGCAGAGTCAATAAAAAAAAGAGTGAGATTTCAATTGTTGACCATATAATAATGAAAAATTATGGAAGTCATTATAGGAGGGTAGCAAAATAAGGATCTCACACTCACCTGAAATAATTGCGCACTTACTGAAGGAAACCCAGGCTGAGAAAGTTGGGTCTACAGCCAAATACCCACCAAACACATGAATTGTAAGGAAAACCCAATGTAAAGAACATAAATCCCAGTTGATGAGCAATCAAGCATATACATGCAAATGTGTAGGAGCCCAAGGCATCGTTTGTCTCCTTGGGGAACCAAAACGTGACAAGAAAATATCTTTGCAAGGAGGACCATTCCAGTTATCAATGGGAGAAACAAAAAACGAATGAACAATCCCAAATAAACTTTAGTAAAAGGAAATACCAAGGCCTTGAAACCTGACTAGATAACTGGAGTCGACGCCATTCCTTCTGTAGATTCTTGGGTTGAAGAGCAAAAATTTGAAGAAATCTGGCTGAGATAACCTTCAAAACAACAAACCCCCATTGGTAGCAAAAAGCAAGAACCTGGTTTGAGAGAAGAGTAACTAAGGTCTGGAAATGGGAGAGGTGTAAGTTAGTTGCTCTCTAACCTCCTCAATCAATCAACACTGTTCATTGAGACATACTGTCGAGAATTGTTGATCGACCAACACATCTAGAGAAACTACTTGCCAAATGGACGAACACAATGCACCATCTAAAGAGTTCAAAGATATGTCGACAACAGGGGCAAGGCGCCATAAATATATTTTGATGTTAACTTTACCCCATCATGAACCATAACATAGAAAGATTAAATGAGACATGAAGGAGTCAGATAACCATTAATTTTGTGATTATGACTTATGCAATATAGAGTACATGTTTATCGTTATGTTAGTATATGCAAATTTTGCAACTCGTGCGACTCATATTTATGTAACAGTTCTAAAATAATCATAAAATCATATTTTTTTATTATATCTAAATCATTTTGTAGTTGACCTTTATTTTCTGTGCATATGACTTTTGTTGTTGAACTTAAGTAAATTTTGGAGTATTATAAAGGGATGTGACAAGTGGTATCAGAGCCACGTTCCAACACTGTGGTGTTTTGGGTGACAAGAAATAATAGAATTTGTTTGTGTTAATAGTGAGTGGAAGAAGGACACCATGAGGAGAATTTGTTTGTGTTAATAGTGAGTGGAAGAAGGACACCATGATGAGAGCTAGGCATATGCCACCAGTAAGGCCAATGGTTGGAGTTGGTCCAACCGCAATTGTCGAATTGATCCCAGAGATGTGGGTTCAACTGGGGGAGGAATCTCAAAACACCAACGTTGTGTTATTCAAGACTATTCAATAGTTAAAAAGTGAGATGGAGAGATTGAGGGCTAATAATGAAAGACTGATGCAAGAACAAGAAATAATTATGAAGAGTATTTTTGGCAGACAAAACCACAGACCCCCTAACCCAAGTCTTGATCATGGAAATAGGGATGGGACACATAGACAAAGAGATGCTAATCTGGAATCGAAGGGAGATCGGGAAAATAAGGAGGAAGGGTCTGATAATGCTTCTAGACATAAAGGACCAAAAAGGCAGAAAACGGAATTGCAGGGTGAATTTAAGAAAATTGAACCTCCGATGTTTGATGGTGAGCATGAAGAAGTCGCAGAAGCATGACTCATTAATATGAATAAGTATTTTCATATTTACGAATACGATCACAATTTGAAGTCTTGGCTGGCAATTTATTGATTGCAAGGCAAAACCACCTTATGGTGCGGAGAAGTGAAGACAATGAGGAAGATTGATGAACATGAAGTGACCTGGGAGGAGTTTTAAATACATTCAAGAGACAAATGTCTAACAAAATGCTTTTATGATGATAAGGAAAAATAATTTCACGATATTCGATTAGGGAAACTTACTATGGATGAATTTATAACGAAATTTACCTCATTACTGAGGTATATTCCATATATACAAAAATAAAAAGAAAAGGTTCAACGATTTATCAGTGGTTTACCTGTTTTCATGATGGAATAATTGGAATTTGATAATCCCAAAACTATGGACGAAGTGATCAGAAAATCCAGGATATGTTATCAGGAAATGATAGAGAAAGTTGACAATAGTAAAAAGTGGATGGAATTTAGGAAAGGACCGAAGCAAACGCAGAATGCCAAGGCTTTAAGTCTTAAAAATTTAAAGGTCCTTACAAGAATCTGAAGAACAAGAACACATGAAAGGTTCAACATAACAATAATAATGTAGTTGCACAATAATAACAATAGTGGGCTTCTATGGGGCACAATAATAACAATATGGGTACTACATGGGAATAACAATATAATAAGGAGGTTGCACTAATAACAATAAGGGGTTACACTAGTAGTATAGGGACCTAACAAAGGACATGTGCATCTCAATAACTCAATTTAATTTAGAATTTGTGTGAGTAATAAAAGACTTCTAGCACATATAGTGCACATACACTTCATCAGTTTACTAGCCCTGGTTGATAATTTATGTAAGTAATTTAAGATCAATTAAGTTACCAAACATTTTGGCACCGTTGTTGGGGAAGTGTATATAGGAGTCTTTTTTTGTTTACTTTAAAATAATAATAATAATAAACAAAATTGATATGCATAGAAAAAGAGATTCTAGAGGTAGATTTGTAGGTAGAGGTAGAATCTTAATCCCGACATCATCACTCACCGATCCACGACTTTGTAGTGCCACACCATCCACCCAAACTTATATTCCAGCTACTGCAGCCAAACACAAACTTCCTGAGGTACTTAGATCTGAAATCCAACCTAGAGATTCACCAACTTCATCAACTAAAGCTGTAATAGAAGAAGAGGATCCTACATCCCCAACAAAAGGAGTAATTTTTCTATCTTCAACTAGAGAGCAACTTCTAGGACAAGAACTAGAAGTCCCTAGTGAAGAAGAGGAGGAAGAAAATTATTTTAACCTACCATTGATAGAAGAACCAGAAGAACTAGAAGAGGAACTAGAAAATCCAATTTTGGAACCATATATTAGTTCTGAAGAATCTACAATGGCTAGAGAAGGGGAAGGAGAGGTACATAATGTGAATGGTGAACAACCTAGGATTGGAGGAGGAAGAGGATGAAATAGGGGAAGTGGAAGAGGTGGAGGCAAAGGAAGAGGAGGTGGTAGAGGAGATCTAGAACCCTTTGGATTTCCCATCCTTGATGAGGATACCACAACCACAATGAAAAATATCTCACCTTCCATCCTTCCAAATTTTCATGGATTAAGGAGTGAAGATCCTGAAACAATTCTCTTTGAATTTGAAGTCTTGTGTAGATCTTATGACTACTTGCTTGACACTCAAAAGTTGAAATTGTTTCCAAAAACTCTTAAGGATGCAACATTAAAATGTTCATGGGATTAGAATGAAGCGAACAAAGTTCATTCTTCAAGTTAAATACTTCATAAGACTTGGGATATGAAGATATCCATTGAGGATATAAATTTCATATATTAAACGTATGAATATGAAAGATACAAATGAGAGTGAGAGGTTTGCTTATATTCTAGGCAGGTGCCTCTTCATGGAGATTCATGTATCATTTAGACATGCCTCTTCAGTATTAATTACTAATTAACTAATCGTTATTACAATTTTCCTCATTATTTATATATATTTATTCGTAACATTGTCTTCCTTCTCACAAAAGCTTTGTCCTCAAAGCTTGTTGATGAAAGGTTCGGTCTCTTTTTCGTGTTCAAATGTCTTCTTGTCTTAGAACTGTCATCTTCATTGATATGATCCACTAAGTGACAAACAAAATTGTCACACTGAGAAGGAATCAGACCATCCTAGATTATTCTTTTGTTGAATATTTCGATCACTAGAAAATTGTGATGAATCATTATCACTGCACTAAATTGTGTGCACTTCAATATCCTTCTCGACAAAAAGTTTGTTGCTTTTGTTTTGAGTTGTCCCAATACGTAGCATGGTTGAGTTGTCTACTCTCATGATTCGGATGTTGGTAGGGAACTTTTTTGGTTTGACTTTCCCCTATGAAGTGTGTGGAAATTTTTTGATTTACTTCAAGTGATGATGTTGTTGAGTTGGTTACAGAACCTTCACCTGGGATGTTTATCATCTGAACTACAACATCTAAGTGTGTCTTTTCTTCATCTGACGTGTCTTCTTCTTGAGTTGTCATATCCACTGGATCGATGTCCGTTTTTTCTTCAACTTGAATTTCTACATTTGAAGATTTTGACGCTTCCTTTTCAACAAGTTGTTGCCCCTTGTTTTCCAACAACTTCTTATCCTTCTTAAGCTTCTTAATTTGCGTTAGTAATTTTTCACTATGGTCTCTAAGTCAAGAAGCTTCCTCATTCTTGTCAGCGGTGATTTTGTCAAATTCTTTTTACATATTTTGTATCGCTTTTTTACTTTCTTGAAGAATTACTTTTGAGATTCCTTGTATGTCTTCTGGCGTCACTGAATTTGGCTTCAAAGTAACATCTTGTAGCATTATTTTTTTCTTTTTGTGAGAAAATGTACAAAAAAAAATAATAATAATATATATATATATAGAGAGAGAGAGAGAATAAAGGACCCTAGAGTTTCCATCCAGGGTGAGCCTAAAACAATGTCACTATCGTCAAAAAATAAGGTTTTCACAGTGAACTGCAAGGTAAAAGTATAATCTCCAATACTTAGGTGTAGATTGATTATGTCGTATTGTTTGTCACCTGTGTCAACAAAATTCATTTGAACTATATTTGATTCAGGAATCACTAATCGATTAGCACATTTAGGACTAACATAATTACTTCTTTGAGTAGGACTGATAGAGATTATGATATCTCTTTATGCGAGTGATCCTTTGATTTTAAATAATGTATCAGCACATTTACTAAAGGTTTTAGGAAACCTTTTATTACTAATCTCCATTTTACTTTCTCAGGGACAAACCCTAGGGTATAAGCGTAACATCTTTAACTTTTATTAATTCTCTAACCCCTTTAAAAATCTATAACTGACAGTGGGAACTTTTAATTGTGGATTTATTTTTTAAATCAATAAAATATGTAAAAATAATTCATATAACATATGTCTATTATTATTGTTTATATATAATATCCTAAAAGACACGATTAAAGTTGTGACTATTTATGAAGCGTTGTGGAAAAGTGGCCCAAAAAAAATAATGTGTGTGTTGGCAATGGTCGACAATAGATAGAGCAGATGAGATAGCATGCGCAATGGAGAGGTGGGGAAGAAGTGGTTGGTAGATGATGGAGACGGTTGTGGTCTCTTGGGTTGCGTATGACAAACCTACGATTGGATGGAATTTATATGGTTAATTTTTTACTTGTTTGGACGTTGGGGCTACGATCACTGCAATTGTGATTTGACTTTGAACCTGTGGATGCACGATGGATCGGGGGTAATAAAATGGACGACGAGTGGAGTTTGGTCCGGTAGCAGAAGAGTGGACAGAGCACCATGATCACTGCAACTGTGGTTTGACTTTGAACCAGTAGGTGCACGATGGATCGGGGGTGATACAGTGGATGGCAAGTGGAGTTTGGTTCGGCAGCAAAAGGGTGGACTAAGCACTGTGCGCGAAGGTGTTGGATGGAACAAGTTTGTGACCGATCATGTGCAACAATTGTATACGAACACAAATATCGATGGATGATTTGGTTGTGGCTAGCACAGTGGCAGTAACAATAGGTATGTTGATGTTAACATAGAAGCACATTCTATAAGAGCATGGGAAGAAATGAAAACTAAATTCTTAGAGAAATATAAGGATTACTATATGCCCCATAATCTTAAGGATGAATTCTTTAAAATGATGCAAAAAGAAGATGAAAATCTTGAAGATTTCATTGAAATATTTGTTTATAATGTTAAAAGGGCTAAAATGCATAACCTAGATGAAGAAACTTTGAAAGCTTTCTTATTAAAATCCATAAGAGATGAGTGGATTGATCTTCTCAATTTGATGGGTAAGGGAGATATTTCTCAGTTAACATTTGGAGATATTTGTGAGTTATGCATACACATTTCAAGAGGTAAAACAAGAACTGGGAAAAATCCAAGAGACCCTGTCATGTCTAAGATTAATAAATCTGCAACTGGGACAGTAAGTAGGGTTGAATTAGGCATTTTGCTTAACAATTTTAAAACAGATATTTTGGGGAGTCTTAGAGAACAAATAGATACCCTTAAAGTAGAAAACAAGCAAGAGGATGAAAATGATGCATTATCTATATTTTGTCCCAAATGTAGAAAAAAACATGCTTTGAGAGAATGCCCTCTTGACTTGAAAATTATAGAAACATTTGTTATATGTTCAGAAAATCATGACGCAAAGGAATGTCCTTAAATACCAGGTCTTAAAGTTGTTTATCAAGAGGAAGTAATACCAAATCAAGTAGAACCCTTCTGTTTTATTGCTAAGAGACCATGGCAAAATTCACAACCAAATATGACTCAAGGTTTTAACACAAACATTTGCACAACCATCACACAACAATTGGACTGCACCCATGCCTTGGAAATATTGGTGTCAATCTTGGGCACAGGGATGGAAAATACCCTCAATATCCTCAATATCAACAACCTTACCCTATTTTTCCACCACAATATTTTCCTCGGCCTGTTCAACCAACTCAACCTCAAAATCCAAATCCACAACTTTCATTACCATTTCCTCAAAGACCAAATCAATTGCCTTCCCAACCACTTCCAAACCTGAATAATAATAAAAATTCACAACCTGTTTACAATGTGGAAGGACAAAATTTCCAAACCTACATGATAACTCCATTAGATCTAAACAATGTCCAACTTAGATCTGGTAGAGTATTGGAAAAGAAGTCACCATCAGTTGTTATTCAAGAATCTGAAAAAGAAAATCTCTCTGAGGAAGAGAAATATCTTCATCAAGAGGAAAAATCTCAAAAACAAACCACCCCTGCACATTCTGATGATATCCCAATAAACTCAACTCCCATTATAGAACAACCTTCAATTTTTGTTCAAACACCACCTTTTCCTGAAAGATTGAAAATTGACGAAGGGGTAGAAAAACAGATTATGTTGCCTAATTATGATATGATAGATGAACTGAAGAATGTTTTCATACAAATTCCTTTGTGTAGAAATTTGAAATAATATAACACTTATTCACAGAGATTATCCTAATTATACACTATTTGCAGAATGCATGCATAATACATAATCTCCTCTACCATTGATCATCAAATTTGCGGAATTAAAAACAATCGCATGTGCACATTGAAACATCAATCACACATATCAACACAGTATGTAATGGGGAAATCATATAGCTGAAAACCCCCAACTATCTGTATATTATAATGATAGATAACATGTAACAATACATAGTACAATACTCCTCACAAGTACTTAGTACTATCTCCACCTGCTATACACAAACTAGCTCAGATCTGAACAAATCACAAGTTCAAATCTCCTCCACTGTTTGCCTGCCTCTACTGCGCAATCCAAGTTGAGAATAGATCAAATCCAAGTTCGAATTCCCTTGGCTTGTACTTCGCAATCCTCATTGGAAATCTCAATCAATGATTGTGCAAATCTCATGCACAGCTATAGTCACAACTGATAGTAGTCAAACCCTTTCACCCACCTCTAACACTTGTCTCCACTGAACTGTCCATGCACTGAGTTAACTGATGTATTATTTAGTTGATTTATGAGTTAATAATTAGTGAATTAATTAATAATTAATTCACATCACTCATCACTAGTGTATTTGGCAGTTAGACTAAATACAACTAGTTCAACTAAGTCAAACTGAACACAACTCCATCAACTCCTAAATCAACTCCACCAAACTCAATCACTTGAGTTCTAACTGAATTCCATCATGCAATAGCTCAACTAACCCATAGGAAAAGCATATTTCCTTCTGGCAGTTGCATGTGCCACATTCGTAGCTCGAACTCAAGTGCTGCAAGAGGATAAGATAATGTTTATAGTCCAAATATTATTAAGAGATAATAATATTCGACTGTTCTATTTTTAGAATGGCAGTCTAAAAATAGACTCCGCCCATATGTCTAAAAATAGAGGTCCATCTATTTTTACCAACATGACCAATCATCCATAAATAGCATCCTGCAACTCATAGACCATGATCCATATGTCTAAAAATAGACTTTGCGCCAAAAATAGCCTGTGGGCCCACTTAGTGAAGGCGACTTCTTTTCACTAAGCTCCATCATCTTGTTGCATTTTCAACACTCCCTCTCAACAAGATATGGATTATCTGCAACCCCTATCCTGCCTCTATGGTATTCGAATTTGCTCCTGGTGAGCGCCTTCGTCAAGATATCAGCATCCTGATCCTCCGTGGGAATGTATGAAAGTAACATGATTCTCCGCTGCACACAATCTCTGATATGATGATACATGATGTCGATGTGCTTGGATATATCATGAAATATTGGATTAGCCAAGAGTTTAATGCAACTCTGGTTATCACAATAAATCACAGTAGGCTCCAAGTGTGACCTGAAGAACCCGACCAGAATCTTCCTCATCCATATAGCCTCGCATGCAACCAAACTTGCTGCCATATACTCGGCCTCTGCTGAACTGAATGCCACAGATCTCTACTTCCTGCTGTACCAAGAAACTGTTGTCGACCCGATACTGAAGATCCCTCCAGATGTGCTCTTTCTGTCCGTTGGGCTCCCTGCCCAATCTGCATCCGTGAAGCCACATAGCTTCACCTCATCCTCCTGTCTGTACCACAATCCATATCCCGATGTGCCTCTGAGATAACGCAATACATGTTTGCAGCCATTCATGTTGAACTTCTCCAGTACCTCCCGGGCATACTTACCCTGAGAAACAAATAGTCCATCACTGCGCTGCCAAATTTCCAATCCCAGGAAATAATGAAGGAGGCCCAAGTCCTTCATCTCAAACTCTCTAACGAGATCCTCCTTGCATGAAAGTATCAACAGCTCATCTCCCGTCAAATCAAATCATCTACATAAATTACAATGATCAGCAACTTACCCTCCGGTCTTGGGACAATCTCCCATGCACTGTTTCTGACAATCAAAGAATACTCTTCCACCATGGCATCTACCCATGCGGGATCCTCCACATCTTCCTCGAAAGAGGATGGCTCAGTCACGACACATTTTCTCACAAGAGCCATGTATCCAGTGTACCGATCAGGTGACTGTCTCTGTCTGCGCTGTGATGTAGGTGGTCCTACAACCTTCTCTGCATCTTGAGCCAGTAGCTCAGCTTCTGTGCGCTTTTGCCCTCTGATGGTTGGCGCTACATGAGTGGTCTCTTCCACTCCATGAACTTCATCTTGTGGTTGATCCACATCTTGAAGCTCATCCTTAGGAACTAATAGCTCCTCATCTGCATGCAAGTGTGGCTCCCTCTCAAGCAAACACTTCATGGCTTTCTCCTCCTGAAATTTGATATCCCGTCGCACAACAGTCTTGCGACTATCTAGCAAATACACACGATAGTTGTGGGGCATATCAGTGTACCCCACAAATATCCCAACCTATGCAGTCGGCTCCAACTTCTTCCTGGAATCCTTCGTCACATGCATGTAAACAGGAGAACCAAAAATCCTCAAATGGGAAATATCAGGCCTCTTACCAGAATAAGCCTCCTCGGGTGTACTCATGCCAAGTATCTTGTGAGGACAACAGTTCTGCACATATACTGCAGTATTGCATGCCTCCACCCACAAGTGAAGGGCTAGGTCCTGATCATGCAACATCGCCCGTGCAGCACCCACAATCGTTCTGTTCTTCAGCTCAGCAACCCCGTTCTGCTGTGGGTTATGGAGAGCTATGAGCTCTCTTCGAATCCCTTCTGCGCTGCAAAAGTCCTTGAACTCGCCAGAGATGAATTCACCACCATTGTCACTCCTAAGAGCCTTCCCCTTCTTCCTCGATTCATTCTCGACCAATGCTTTGAACTCATAGAACTTTGAGTATGTCTCGCTCTTCTTCTGCATGAAGAAGATCCAGCACTTTCGAGAGAAATCATCAACAAAGATCACATAGTACTTGTGATTTGCTGTCGAAGCTACTGAGAAAGGTCCACACATGTCTGTGTGAATTCTCTCAAGGATCGTCGTGGCGCGACTATCCTTCTCGTGAAAGGTGGCTTTCAAAAATTTTCCCAAAGTACACCCGTTGCACTGATCTGACTGCGCAAGAGTGCCTTTAAGAAGCCCAATAGAAATCTGCTGCAGTATCTTCAAGGCTCCATGGTGAAGGTGGCCCAATCTCTGGTACCACAGCTCGCCATCATCCCGGCTCATCAATCCTTCTGCCTTGCATGCCATTGTTGCGCAGCCATCTACATGCAATTGATAAAGGTTCTTGACTCGAACCCTTATCTTCTGGGTTTCTCCAGTTGTCTTACTGCGCAGGAAAGCCTTTCCCTCGCTGAAGACAACATCATATCCCTTGTCTTCTAACATCGCCACAGAGATAAGATTCTTCTTTAATCCTAGAATATGCATCACTTCCTTCAATACGAAGGGTTTACCAGACTCCCTCTCAAAGGAAATGGTACCGATACCGGTCGCACTATATCTACCATCATCGCCCATCTCGATGTGCACTCCAAGATCTTTCTCATCCAGATCAGAAAACAAATCTCGATCTCCTGTCATGTGAAAAGACGCACCACTGTCCAAGAACCATACCAATCCCATCACACTTGATACCAAGCATGCGATCAGTGAAAAATCCAGCTCAAACTGCGAGGCTAAGGCCTCTCCCATTGCAGATCCAGCAACTTGCTTATTTTTCTTCTTCTACGGACAATTTGTGGCATAATGTCCGTGCCGGTGACAGTGAAAGCACTTCACCTTAGACATGTCCTACTTCTTGCCTTTCGCACCGGAATGAGAAGCTTTCTTGTTCTTCCCCTTCTTTGCTTGGCAGCCAAAGCGCAATTTTCTTCATCATATGCCTTTGATGAAGATTCGTCCCCGGTATTCTGCCTGATCTCCTCTTGCACAAGATCAGACCAAAGTCTCTCCTATCCTGGCAATTTCTCCCTACCATTGACAGAGTCTTGATAGGAATGCCAACTCTTCGGAAGACTAAGGAGAGCCAAGCTCACCAAGTCCTCATCATCGACAGTCACCCCCACACTTCCTAGCTCATCCCGGCATTGGGTGAACTTCGTGAGATACTTGGGCATACTGTCTCCTTTCTCACACTTAATGTTTCTAAGTTTATCCTTGAGCGCCAACTTCCTCTGGTCGCTCTTGCTTTGGAATAAATCTTTCAACGCTTTCCACATCAAGTATGGAGAAGCCTTTCCATGTAGGCTGGATACAATGTGATCCTTCACGCCCTCCAACAGAATCCTTCGACACTTTGCTGTCTTCTTTTGCCAAGCCTCAACTTGAGCAGCATCAGTGGGCTTTGGGACCTCAGCATCTATGAACTCCTTCAACCCATTGTCATCTAACACCGCCTCCATCCTGTCTTTCCATGCAATATAATTCGAGCTGCCTTCAAGGGAATACTCCAATCGCAATCCGTTGAAAGACATTTCAACTTCGACACCAAGAAAACACTGCTGCAAATTCGAATTCCACCAGCTCAAAACTCAACCGCTTCTGATCTAAAATTCTTGATAACAAAGTATTTCTCGTACAGAGATTGACTATATGGGCATTTACTGGATATCTCACCTTCCAAAAGAAGGATGAATCCAGAGGCTACCTGGCCCGATTACAGACTCTACCTGAAGAAATAAAACATAATCACTTTCTGAATAATAGATCTGATGATCAACTTCGCTATGATACCATGTAGAAATTTTGAATAATATAACACTTATTCACAGAGATTATCCTGATTATACACTATTTGTGGAATGCATGCATAATACATAACCTCCTCTACCATTGATCATCAAATTTGCGGAATTAAAAACAATCGCATGTGCACATTGAAACATCAATCACACATATCAACACAGTATGTAATGGGGAAAGCATACAACTGAAAATACCCAACTATCTGTATATTATAATGATAGAGAACATGTAACAATACATAGTACAATACTCCTGACAAGTACTCAGTGCTATCTCCGCCTGCTACACACAAACTAGCTCAGATCTGAACAAGTCACAGGTTCAAATCTCCTCCATTGTTTGCCTGCCTCTACTGTGCAATCCAAGTTGAGAATAGATTAGATCCAAGTTCGAATTCCCTTGGCTTGTACTGCGCAATCCTCATTGGCAATATCAATCAATGATTATGCAAATCTCATGCACAACTATAGTCACAACTGATAGTAGTCTCACCCTTTCACCCACCTCTAACACTTGTCTCCACTGAACTATCCATGCACTGAGTTAACTAATGTATCCTTTAGTTGATTTATGAGTTAATAATTAGTGAATTAATTAATAATTAATTCACATCACTCATCACTAGTGTATTTGGCAGTTAGAATAAATACAACTAGTTCAACTAAGTCAAACTGAACACAACTCCATCAAATCCTCAATCGACTCCACCAAACTCAATCACTTGAGTTCTAACTGAAGTCCATCATGCAATAGCTCAACTAACCCATAGGAAAAGTGTATTTCCTTCTAGCAGTTGCATGTGCCACATCCGTAGATCGAACTCAAGTGCTGCAAGAGTATAAGATAATGTTTATAGTCCAAATATTATTAAGAGCTAATAATATTTGATTGTTCTATTTTTAGACTTGCAGTCTAAAAATAGACTCCGCCCATATGTCTAAAAATAGAGGTCCATCTATTTTTACCAACATGACCAATCATCCATAAATAGCATCCTGCAACTCATAGACCATGATCCATATGTCTAAAAATAGACTTTGCTCCAAAAATAGCCTGCGGGCCCACTTAGTGAAGGCGACTTCTTTTCACTAAGCTCCATCATCTTGTTGCATTTTCAACACTTTGTTACAAGCTATCAAAGAAATACCAATATTTGCAAAGACAATCAAGGAGTTAAGTATTAAAAGACCAAGAAGAAAGAGAAAAGAAGTCAAAAGAATTCAGTTAGTTGGAAAAATCGCAGATATCATGATGGGAAAAACAACAATTCATAAATATATTGATCCGGGAAGTCCCATTGTGAAAACACACATCAATGGTGTCGAAATTCCAAATAAATTGAATGACTTAGGAGCAGCTATAAACATCATGAGTAAACAAATTACGAATCAATTAAATCTTCCTAATCTTCAATACACACCTACATTATTGCAATTAGCAAATAGATCTGTTATCAAACCTAACGGTGTATTAGAAGACATATTTGTATCCTTGGATTCTTGGGAGTATCCTAATTAATTTATGATTCTAACACCCAAGAATAATTTAGAGGGACATCCATTGATTCTAGGAAGACCATGGTTAGCTACAGTTGATGCTTTTATAAGTTGTAAATCTGGTGACATGTTTATTTTTTATGGAAGTTCAACAAAGATTATATCCTCCTACAAAAACAACAATAGAGGTAGAAAGTGAAGAATGGATAGATGATGATATTGATATACGACCAATCTTTGTTACTTCACAAATAGATGAAGAAGATCAAATTTTGAATTTAATGGAAAATAATGAGTCTTCCACGTATTGTGAATCTAATAAAAGTTTTCAAGAACAATGTAATATTGAAAATTTATCATCTTGTCAATTGACTTTACATTCTATGGAAAAAATTGGCAATTCTTTAATAAAAACATTTTGGGAAAAACTTTGAACATCAATAATAATCTGGAAGAATTTCAAAAGGAAGAATTAATAAAAATGTTACAAGAACATTCCTCTAGTTATGCATGGGAATGCACTGACATGAAAGGAATTGATCCCAATACTTGCATACATCATATCTACATTGAAGAAAATGTCAAACCAATCTGACAACCTCAGAGAAGAATGAATCCAAATTTAAGGGAAATTTTTAAGGAGGAACTACAAAAATTATTAAATGTGAATTTCATTTATCCAATATCAGATAGCCAGTGGGTTTGTCCATTGGTAATTGTTCCTAAAAAGAATGGAAAATGGAGAGTATGCATTGACTATAGGGAATTGAATAAAGCCACTTTACAAGATAGTTTTCCACTTCCTTTTATAGATCAAGTTTTAGATACATTGGGAGGAAGGAAATATTTCTCATTCTTGGATGGTTTTAGTGGATATAACCAAATCCAAGTAGCTCCAGAAGATCAAGATAAAAAAACACTTTTACTGGTCCATGGGGAACCTATGCCTATCAAGTACTTCCTTTTGGGTTATTTAATGCACGTGCAACATTCCAAAGGGCAGTTTTAGGCATTTTGTCTAATCTAATTCATGATCTTGTTGAAGTTTATATGGATGATTTTACTGTCTATAGAAATTCCTTTGAAGAAGCTCTTAAAAATTTGGAAAAAGCTCTCATTAGATGTAAATAAGCAAATCTCTCATTAAGCCATGAAAAATGTTTTATGATGTTTACTGAGGGAATTGTTTTAGGACACCATATTTCAGGGAATGGGATTAGAATGGATACATCTAAAGTATAAGTTATTTCTAAATTATCAATTCCAACTTGTCAAAGAGATGTTAGAAGTTTTCTTGGCTTCACTGGTTACTATAGAATTTTCATAGAAAATTTCACAAAAATTGCCTCTCCAATTTTCAAATTGATCACAAAATATTGTGAATTCATCTGGAATTCTGATTACCAAAACACTTTTGAAACATTGAAAGAAAATATTTTTGAAGCACCCATTCTAAGAGGACCAAATTGGAAACTACCTTTTCACATATCGATTGATGCTTCTGATACAACTTTAGGAGTTGTATTAGGACAGAAGGATTTAACTCCTTATGCCATTTACTACACCAGTAAAAATTTGACTTCTGCAGAGTTAAATTACACTATAACAAAAAAATGAGTTTTTAGTTGTTGTCCATGCCATCAATAAATTCAAACATTACATCACTGGTTATGAAACCTTTGTACACACAGATCATTCTGAAATCAAGTATTTAATGAATAAAACAATCACTAATGGCATAATTACAAAATGGCTATTGTAGTTACAAGAATTCAATATAACTATTTTGGATAGACCTGGAAAACAAAATACAGTTGTTGATTTTCTATCTAGGATTCAAAATGATAATAACAATGTTCATGTAGAAGATAATTTTCCTGATGAATATATTTATGCATTATCTATTAAATCTCCTTGGTTTGCGGATATTGCTAATTATTTGGTTACATGGAAGTTACCAACATTCTTGTCTCCTAGAGAGAAAAGAAAGGTTATTCAAACTAGTGCATCATATTCATGGATAAATGAAGAGTTATACAAAATATAAGTTGATTTAATCATTCGGATATCTGTCAGAGAAGATGAAGTACCAAAGATATTAAAGGTTTGTCATGATGAACCATGTGGAGGACATTTCGTTGATAAGATAATTCCTTACAAAGTCCTTCTCTTAGGATATTATTGGCCTTCCCTTTTTAAGGATTCCAAGGAATATGTTAAGAGATGTGATAGTTTTCAAAGAATGGGGAAACCTATTCCTTTAGAAGAAATGTCTCTACAACCTCAGGTACTCATTGAACCTTTCGAGAAATGGGCTCTAGATTTTGTTGGTCCAATTAATCCACCATCAAGACAAAAAAGGTACATTCTTGTTTGCATTGATTATGTTACAAAATGGATAGAAACTAAAGCACTTATTTTTGCTACTGAAAATGTTGTAGTTTCATTTATTTTCGAGGATTTTTTTACCCATTTTGGTCTCCCAAGGGAAATTGTGATAGATCAAGGTATTCAATTTACATCAAAGTTGGTACAGAAGATAATGGAGGAATATAAAATCAAACATCGAAATTCCACTCCATATCATCCACAAGCAAATGGATAGGTGGAATCCACTAATAAATTAATTGAAGCAATTCTTACCAAGACGATGCATCTGCATAGAAGAGATTGGGCAGAAAAGCTTCTAGAAACTTTATGGGCATATTGTACCACATGGAGAAACACCATAGGACATACTCCCTACGAACTTGTTTATGGGAAGCAATTCCTATTTCCTATTGAGTTCCAAGTAAATACCTTCAAGACAACAGTCAAATTGGGTCTTGATCTATCTGAAGCACAGAAACAAAGGATGGAACAACTGAATGAACTTGATGAGATGAGACATGATGCTATGAAAAGAACCAACAGAGTTCAACAACAAAGATCCAGGTGGCGTGATAAGTTCATAAAAGAAAGGAAATTTTAGCTGGGAGATTGGGCATTACTTTTTGACTCAAAGTTTAAAGATTTTCAAGGAAAATTTCAAACTCATTAGCTTGGGCCTTATGAGATTGAAACTATCTTTGATAATGGTGCAGTGAGGATTAGAACTATTGATGAAGAAAAAGTGAAATTCCTTTTAAATGGTCATCGATTGAGAATTTATCACAAACCATTGACAAGGGAGGACTTTGTTAAACATATACAAGACAATATTGATTTGAAGGTGGTTAGGAAGGATTCTCCTTCCTCTCCAACTTGACTCACAAAATCCTTTTGTTTTCTTATATATATATATATATATATATATATATATATATATATATATACATATATATATATATATAATAAGATTGTACAAACATGAAAACCAACACTATTGGCATGTTTATACAAAAAATATAGGATGAAAACCAAGTACTCTTGGCACCCTAGATTTTCTTTTTAAACCCTGTTCTAATCCCATTTTCTTTGTAAGCCTCTTTTTCTTTTCAAAATAAGCAGTTACAGAATTGTTGATATTCTGCAGCTTTAACAAAATTATGCAGATGACATTGACAGGGATCAACTAGGAAAATTGAAGATCTTCGCATAAGAAGAAGATGATCAAACTTACAGTTGAAGGCATCCAAGGACAACTTACAAAGATCAGTCAAAACATCAAAATCATGAATCTAAAGGTATGTAAATATTAGATTAAATAATAAAGGTAAGAAACATTAGATTATGAAATAAAATAGATGTTGTTACCACCACTTAAAGTAATCATTATTATTCCAACTTCGGAATTAACCATAAATACTCTGTCTTGTCAATGAAGTCGCCATAATCCCATTCACCGCTCATCATTGCGCAGACACTCCACTCCATAAACCTTGTTCCATTGATAATTCTGCCCTCATTCATACTATGTTTTCCTGAAACACTTTTCACTCCATTCCATTAACAATTTCGCTCACATCCATACTATGATTTCCGAAGCCATTTTCGCTCCATAACCTTGTCAAAAGAAGCAGTTACGAGTTAAGACTTCTCCAACATGGGGGTTATTGTGAGGACAGATCCGGATGGAAAAAAACTCATGGAGGTTTATACACAAGTTAGACAGATGTTACAGCAGGCACAATGGTTGGAGTTTATAGAGAAAATTGATGGCTATGACAAAGAAGTTACAAAGTCCTTTGCTTGAGAATTCGATGGAGTTGAGGCAGAAATTGGAGATGTGAAGATAGTATTGACAAAATCCTTCATAGCAAAAGTAACCAAGCTACCTAGGATTGGTGAAACATGGTTTAAGAATAGAGGAATTGAAGGAAATGAATGGAAAACATTTCTCAAAAACCCAGGTATGGACACTTCAATCTTTAAGAAAGGCATCCCAAGTACAACCCTTAAAAAAAAATGGAGAAATTTACTTTTGGTCATTCAAAAATTTATTACTTGTGAAGGTAGACTTGGCAGTATGTTTTTCTCTCATGTGCGTTTGATGATGCATTTCCTTGAGGGGAATGAAATTAATTTGCCTTATTTCTTACTCAATAGTCTGAAGAAAATAACTGGTAACACTCATAGAAAAATGCAATCTATTGAGAATACCATGTATTATCATTGTCTGATAAAAATGTTGATTGAAGCCCACCTCAAAAATATAGGAGATGATTGGGAACATTTCTTAGTCAGAAACCACTTTAAAGAGGTAGAATAGGAAGAACCCATCAGCAAAGTAAAGGGAAGTAGAAGAAGATTATCTGTAAACCCTAATGATGACCTATCTCCACCAGAAGAGCAGCCCTCAAAAGATGAAACTCCTCTTGCATATGTATTAGATAATCACAAAAAGAAAAATGTTAAAAGAAAGAAAACCAGTGATAAGGAAGAAAGCACACCCAAAAGAAAAACAAAGTAAACAAAGCAAGCAATGACAAAACATAGGGAAATTCAAAAGAAAATTTCTCTTACTAAGACCTCATCCATTGTAAGGACGAGTGCAAGACTCAATAAAACAATGAAGGAACCATCTTGACAGTCCACAAAATTTATCAATCTGGAGGAAGAAGAAGAGCCATGGGCTCCATCACCAACCATTTTGTCACAAATTTATAGTCCAGCAAGAAGAACACCTTAAATTGACCCGGTCCAACAAGAAATATATGAATATATAGAATATTTGGAGAAGAGAGCTACAGAAAAGGCCACTACATCCTCTTCAAATAAGGAAAAAGAAGTTCATTATGACAGTCCACAAGAACCTCCAATTATAAATACTCTCAAACAGGAGATTTATGAATTGGAGACACTAAATAGACACTTAAAACAGGAGCATGAAACATTGAAAGTACAAAATGAAATACAGAGAACCAAGAAAGACAACATTCTCTTACATCATGGTCTATGGTATGAAAAGAATAAGAAGCTGAAAGAAAAGAACAAATCCCTTAAGAGAAAAGTCATAAGTCTGAAGTATAAGATTCTGATGAAGAAACCGAGAATGGCAATCACCAAGAAGAAAGCAAGGAAGACAAATCTAGATGTTTTGGCTCAAGTATCTGAAGAATTTCAATAACAGGAAGGGTTCATCAATTTTGAATTTTGGCATGAGGACATGCAATGACCTCCGTGTGGGGGAATGTTGAACCTCACAAATTCTTCTTTTTAATCCTTTTTCACCCTATCTATTTCCTTTTGATCTTCAAAATAACACATTGGGCATCAAGTTACAGGAATTATGATATGGCAGGTTTACAATTGTCTTTTATTTCATAAAATGATAATTTTCTTTATTATTTAGTTTAATGTTTACTTCAGCTACCGAATTACAATGATTCTGCAGCTAATACACGATTATGCAGCCAATTTCGTGGTTTGATAGGTTCTGTTAGAGTCGGTCTAGTAGCCCTCCATCAGCGATCAAATCTCTTTGCATTTGCATAAGTAGGTGTCTCATCAGTGTCATCTTATTGCATTCCATTAGGCATGCCATAACCCTGATGGAGGGGCTTCTGTCATTTATTCCCCTCTTGGCATTGCTGGATCAAGTTTGTTTCAGTCAATAAATTCCTTACAGGGTCATTGGTCTTGTCTTGAATTCAAGGTCCTAGGTCTAGGGTTTAGTCCAATTTTGTCTTTTGAGGTCATGTATTTTGAGGTCAATAAATGCCCAGCGGGCCAGAGGGATGTCCAGCAAAGCATCACTTCAAATGATTTCATATTGTACAGCTAATTTTTACCTTGAGTTCAAAAACCCTGTTTTTGAAGGCAAGGTCATTTTCTCATTTTTTGTAAAAATGTGTAAAAAATTCAAACTCTCCAGAAGTTGGCATGCAGCCTTGGTCTCCTTTGCCAAGACTCTTCAGAAGCTATACCTGCAAAAATTTGCAAGAAAAAGCATCATTTCAACCAATTTCATGTCAAAAAGGAAACCACAAGTCAGCAGCAATTAGTTTCAAAAAGTGTCATTTTATAAACATTATAAAGTGAGTTTGAGGGGAAATAAATTTAAATCAAGCTTATAAAAGCCCCTCTCTCTTCATTTTTTCATTCATTTGCCTCCAAGACTCCAAGAGCAAGTGTGAAAGGCGATTTAGTGTGAAACTGGGCGAATTGAGAAACAGAGCCTGCGCACTACGCATCAGAGCCCACGCGCTACGCGTTGGGTGCGTGCTACGCGTCAGGGCACACTCTGCAGTGGAAGAATTGGTCGGGCGCTACGCGTTGGGTGCGCGCTACGCGTCAGGGCCCGCACTCTACGTGTTGGGTTTCACCTACAGCAAATTGCCAACAAGCTTCAAAACGACCTCAAATCTCTTAATTTTTACAGGTAGGCCTCAAATCATCAATGTTTTTTGCTTGCTAAAGAAAAATGAGCATGGAAAATGTGTCAAATGCCATCAAGTGTGAAGCATGAAATTCATATATATTATGTTTAAAAATTTCAAATTGCAAGTGAAGCTAGGGTTTTGAGTTCGCTGCCCAAGGTCATCTTTTTCACTCCCTCATTTCCCCACATTCCCATTATCACTCCCCTTGTCACTTTCACACAATTTCCTTAACAAAAATATCAAAAGCCCTAAAACCTTACCCCTATCCCTAAAATTCAATAAAATCTCCCTAAAGCCTACCTCCTATCAAACCCCTACAAATTATGATTATGTGATGATGTATGTGTCATAATTCCTTCCCTAAATTCCCTTTTTTATATATTTTCCCTAAATCCCCTCAAAAGTCCCCCTCCCTAACATCTCCCTTGTGTTTTTTGTCCCCTTGGAGCAGCATTCAAACAGTCAAAACAGCAGGTCATTTGTGCAGAAGCAGCAGTACATTTCAGCCATTTTGCTCTTGAAACCATGTCAGAAACCGAAACAGACTATGAGTAAAGTGATGACCGTGAGTCAACACCGGAGGTTGAGGTGCCAAGGAGGCCTCACAAGGGTGGTAAGAGTGGTCAGCATGTGAGAGAGGAGCCCACCTCTTTGGCCTATTTGCAAGCTTGTCCACTTGCAGTCACATGTTTCCGTCATCAATCATGCAATGGATATTACGAGAGAATTTCCCAAATTCAGCACCACAGGGAATTGGTCCGCTTGTTTGTTTTGCATTTGCACAATGGGCATGTGAATCTTGCAGGGGTGGATTTTACATTGTCACCTCAGATTGTTGCTCAAGCAACAGGGATACCCAATGTTGGAGAAGAGTGGAACAAGCGCCAGCTGTTGGACAGATTCCAGTATGAGCCCTACATTAAACCTGTATATGTGAGGCACCTAACTGGTGTGTTTCCTTTCAGATTCTTGAGGGATGAGTATGCGCCCTTGATGAGGCTCATCATTCGCTATTTCACCTGTGAGGGCAGATTTTCACGTTTGTATTCATATCATATCCGCTTGTTGATGCATTTCACACGGGTACGGATGATGAACATTCCTTTCTTCATGTGCTGGAATATTGAGAGGATGGTGCCCTTGGTGTAGAGAAAGAGCCCAGCAAAGCAACACAGGAGCATCTACCATTATGCTTTGATCAAGATTATGGTCATGCATCAGTTGGCCCAGTAGGGTATTCCATGGGAGGATTTCATCTCTCGAGATTTCTTCACAGCACCACCACCCCCTGAGGTTGTTCATGAGGAGGGAGGACCTTCACAGCAGTGTGACATCCCTGAGCCCAGACATGTCAGCTCCCCTCCATTGGTCACATATCAGAGAGGCCACAGGGCCTTATTTGCATCAGCTCGGCGAGTATTTTCTCCACATCAGGTGGAAGGGGTCTCGCCTTCTTCATCAGCACCGCGAGTGTTATCTCCACACCAGGTGGAAGGGGCCTCATTTCCGACAGCAGCACAGGTATCATAGAGGGGCAAGCAGCCCATGATTGAGGAGGGATTGTCAGGTGATCCAGATATTGACATCATTGATCTTGACACCCGTTCTCCTAGCTCGGAGCTTAAGGAGATCATTCAGCAACGGGAGGCTGAAAATCGCTTGTTGCAAGAAAAATTAGACAGGGCACAATGGACAATCACATATTTAGAGCAGCGCAACAAGCAATTAGAGGATCAGCACACTCTCGATGAGTTGCGGAGGATCCATGAAGACCGCAACTTGGCTCGTAATAGACCCGGTGATTTGGTACCCATTGAGCGAGAGGCTATGCTTCTCCGGGTCAATGCTCATTTGGAGAGGTTGCTGGCCAAGGCTAAAAAAGATAAGGACATGCTCCGGAACATGAAAAACCATTATTGGGCTCGAATGCACGTATGTAAGGCAAAAATGAAGGTGCTCAAAGGACGGTTGGCCAAGGCATTAAAACGAAGAAAAAGGCCCGATCCCCTCCACATCTTGGCTGAGGCTTCCTTGAAGGAGCATGGTGCTAAATGACTTACCTTCTGCACAAATTTCAAAAAAAATTGAGCATTTTTGGTCATTTGTGAATTTTTTGGGCAAAAAACAGGTTTTCTTCCCCAACGCGTAGCGCGCCGCAAGCTACCCTGAAGATGGGCAACTCCTTTTCATAAAAACTCAGCATTTTTGGATTTGTAATGCAAAAACACATTTTCTCAGCAATTGCCAAGAAATTTCACCAAGTTTTGAGCCTCCAGAAGGTCAAAAAACATGCAAAAACTGACTTTCTACCACTTTTTTGACACACAGGAAGCAGTCTTGGGAGATTGCAATTTTGGAGGGGCAAATGGTCACCAAATTCAGAAATTTTACTTGGGTTGGAAAGTAGACATCTAGACCTTTCCAAAAAGCCCACTTTTGCCTCATTTGGACTCCGGGAAGTGTCTCAAAAGCAGGCCCAAAGGCGCGCTATGCGTTGAGATTCAGGGCGCTACGCATCAGGCTATTTTCACAGAAATGCACCTACAGCTCAGCAAAACGCAGTTTTGACTAGGTTTGACTTTTTGGAGTGGGTTTTGATCCTCCTTGATGTAAATGATTTAATTTTATGATACTTTGACACTTATTTATCTCTTCTAGAAGATTCATTCATAACTAGGCAAAAATTTAATGAATGAATTGGTTTCCTAGCTTATAGAGGCAAGTTGTTTTGACTGCCTAGATTCTAGTGCTCAGTTTGGAATTGGTTGGAACAGCTCCTAGAAGGATGATCTCGACCCCTAGAGGCAAGTAAAGGTGTTAGCATGGTCTATATTATGTATTTTCTCAATCATTTTCATGGTTGGAAGGGTTGGACTCTTGAGGGATAAGCTTCTATTGTATTACACTTTGCATCTCTGCAATTTTGGCAAAGGAAAGACCAGGGTTTTGCAGCACTATTTGGGATTCCTGTGGTTATTTGTGTTGATGGTGTGCTTCTCTCATGTACTTGTAATATTTGTTATGTGTATCAATTTCCTATTTCTCTTTTCTGCACATTAAGTAAATGAAGTGTTAAGGTAGAATTCATAATTTATATGCTCTGCCTTTAAATTTGCTTAATATCTATGTTTTCCTCTGTCTAAAGAGAACTCTCGATGGTTTCTTGCTCTCTTTAGCTCCTCACCAGTCATTCCTATCCATTCACTTAAATCAAAGGCATCAAGACAATCTCCTACCTTTCCCCAAAAAGACCTCTGCAAAAGTTGTGTCCCATCCCTGCACCCAAAATTGCTTTCCCCCTGTTTTCCACCAAAACCCTAAAAATCTGAAAACAAACCTTCTCAATCAGTTTACTAGCCTAAAATCAGTGTTCTTTATTGGTCATCTCCACCCTTTGAAGACCTTTTGCCGAGATAGACCTGGAGAGAGCCCTCTCCTGCCCCGTAGGGCTAGCTACGAGGCTAAGTGGTTTGATGTTGCCTTGGATTTTGTCTTTTCAGCCTGAAGCCAAATTCAAGCGCTAACAGGTTCCAAGGTGCCAGTGGGGAAGCGAAATACATTAGTAGGTGGAAATTGATGCACTCAACGATTTCCTCCTACCCTCATGAACCAGATTGATGGAACAGGTCCTAGTAATGCGGTCAAAGGCGAATTCAACCTCCGTAGGCAGAAACAGGTGAGCGAGAATGAGATTTATGCCACATGATTTGCTTTGATAATAAAAAATCATGAGCGAATTATGTGATATTATCTTTTCAAGGTAAATTTAGTTTTTGTTGATAGGGATTATGCATATAACTCTGAACAATTAATTTCCATGAGCTCTATAAATATGCCTCTCGACAGAAATGAAAACAATGATAATAAGGACGCGACAATAAGACTGAAACTATGTTATTTGATACTATGTTTTTAAGGAATCATTTCATTTTCTCAATAAATATCCATGCATGGTTAAGTGCTTGATCGATAGCATAGTGATTTCCTACTTCTCGTGGAGGCCCCCCTCAAGACAGTAAGGATTTCTATTTTATTTTAGCAATTAGAAATTAGTTTATATTTTTCATAGATTTGTGTTTATTGGATTGAGTAATTGCGTTTTTAATTTCTTTCATATTTAAGTCGAGACCATTCTACTAATCATTTCTATTGTTCAGAGATTTTGGATGCACATGGATAGAGCATAGCAACAGTGACATAGTTTTACATTTCAATTAAATAGACAAAACTTTATCTTTCTTATAGACAGTGGATTTATTCGCAGAATTGAATGTTAAATTTCAAGTATGTGTGATCTTTAATTTAAGCAAGTGTGTGTGTCTTTAAGCTAGAGTTGGTTTCATTTTATTTTTATGCAAGCGTGATTTCTATTTATATAGATGGGTGATGAGATTAATAATAGTTTTCATTTCTGCAATTGAATGTGTATATAAGGCAAAGTGTAGGATTAATTTTCAAGTGTGAGATTGATTTACATTTAAGCTGAAGCGTGAGATTTTTATTTCAAGGCAAAGTGTGGAAATTTATAAATAGAAGTAGTTTTTGTTTGAAAGCAAGAGAGTGTGATCATCAATGTAGAGATAATCTTATTTTCTAGAAATAATCAATTTACTCATAAAGGACATGTGCATCTCGATAACTCAAATTAATCTAGAATTTGTGTGAGTAATAAAAGACTTCTAGAACATATAGTGCACATACACTTCATCATTTTACTAACCCTGGTTGATAATTTATTTAATTAATTTAAGATCAATTAAGTTACCAAACAGGTACTCAAAGACATGTTGAAAATGTATGTGATGCAACAACCGACTAAATGGGAAGACTATATCAAGTTGGTGAAATTTGCCTATAATAGCAATTGTCACACCTCCCTAAATATGAGTCCATTTGAAGTGTTGTACGAACGTAGATGTCGAACACCTATTAATGGGAGTGGTATAGAGGATAAATTGGTGTTAGGACCCGATATGTTAAAACAAATGGAGGAAGTAGTGAAGAAGGTAAGGATGAATTTAAAATCCGTCGAAGACCGCCAGAAAATATATACTTATAAAAAGCGAAGTTTTTGGGAATTCCAAGTAGGATACCATGTGTATATAAGGGTAAAGCCTAAGAGGAGTACCTTCTATTGGGTGTTGGCATTATGATGCATGTGTTGTACTTGATGGAAACCCTCTCATAGAAGATCATCTCACTTGTATACATTCAGATGAATCCACAGAAGAGATATCAGATATGACAGAATACATGGATGTAGGACAGTTCAAAGGGATCAGATGACAGTTCACAAGTAAGCTTTGCCATCAAGTCCAAAGGGGGAGATTGTTGGCATTATGGCTAAAGTGTTGTCCTTGATGGCAACTTATACAGGTGATGGATCACAGTACAACCAGTCAGTAGCAGAGATTGATGATCAGCTCTCAAATATTGAAGAAAATAAGGGGTACGCAGGTACACCGTACAAAAGGTGCGGACATGCAGGCATGTCTTAGATAAAGTGCGTACATACACGCAGGTATCCCGTGTAAAAGGTGCGGACCCTAGTTCACGCACTTTCATGCAGTGAAAAAGTATTCTCACGTGGGAATCCAATGGTGGACCATAGTATTTAGCCCGACGTATTTGATCCTATGGTTTGGTCAGTGGTATTGTTTTATATTATTATTATTATTATTGAGCCCCATGTTTTTGGGCCCCTTGTTTTGGTTATCTATGGTATTGATCCATGATTTTAGGAAGAGCTTGCCTATATAAAGCAAAGGAGATCATTTGGCTAGACACTGGTGAAATTAGAAGATCTTAAGAGAAGCTAGATCTGAAATTCTTGTAATCGGTTTGTGAGAGAAAGTTGAATCAATATCAAGGAGAAACATGAGAATTACAAGTCGGATCTACTAATGGGTTGATATCTCCTTGGCGCATGTTTAGATCTGTAGATCTGACAGTCTGGGTTATTCTTGAAGTCTTGAAATTATCTATACCCGCAGGTACGCAAGTACAGTGAAAGAAAAGTGCGCAGATACGCAGGCGCAGAAGCGCTGCAGGTGCGTAGATACGCAGGCCCAGAAGCGCTGCAGATGTGGAGGTGCGCAGGCAGTTCATTGGACACAGAGCGCAGGTACGCAGGAAGTCCGTGAGGCACAGTGCGTGGGTACGCAGGAACACAGTTGGAAACAGTGCGGATGTACGCAGGTGGTCTATGGGTGAAGCTGCGGACTTTTCATGAAATCTATTTAGCTGCCCCTGTTTATTATTGTTGTGTTCTGGGTTTTTGAAGTGATGTCTGGTATTATGTTCTGATAACAGCAGTGATTGATTGAATGATTATGATTAGCTTCAGTATTGATAGATGAATGGATCAGGTTCATAATGACTTATCCTTATATGATCTGATGGACTAGATCTGGTTGATAACTCTCATTGTATATGTATTGATCTAGTGATTGGGTGATTCAGAAGGTTGTTTGATTATGAGCTTCAATGTTGTTGTTGGGTCCAGTATGAAAATTGGATGAAATGTGGCCTTTCAGATTATGTGTTGTGCTTCAGTGTATCCAGTCTGAAAATTGATGAAACGTGGTACCTGGAGGAGAAGAGATTGTAGGCCAGCACCTACGTACTAGTATCTAAGCTAGTACAAGAGCTAAAGGAAATCTTTGGAGCATTGTAGCAGGTAGCAGCCTGCGTACTAGTAAATGGATCGGCTAGTACAAGAGCAAAGGGGGTTGTAGCTCCCGTACTGGTATGAGACTGCACCAGTACAAAATATTGTAAAAGGATTTTCTTATTAAGAAGAAGATTGAGATGACTTGCAGCAGGTGGTTTTCTCCCGCATTGGGTTTCCACCTTATATCATGGTGTTCATGTGTGTGCCTTATTTGTGATGATCTACTCTATGTTACTGCATCTGTTAACTGATAATATGGTTGATAATGTTCTAATGCACTCATTGAAGATCAATTAACTTAATCATAAGAAGTTGTGGAAGTAGCATATATGAATCTGATTATGGAAATGAAAAAGTTTTATTAATGTGATAATACTGATTCACCCCCCCTCTCAATATTATTTCCAACAATTGGTATCAGAGCAGGTCCTTTTGGTAGAAGCTTGATCGCTTGAAGGAGATCCGTGGAACAATGGTAAAGAAGCTTAAGGAGAAAGCTCATAAGAAGAAGAAGACATCTCAGAGGAACTATGACAGTGGGAGAATCGATTGGGGATTAGGTATAAGAAGCTCTTCAGATTCAGAATCATTTCAGAATGAAGATGAACTATCAGGTATGAATTTGATATCCTCTGATGTTCCAGCTATCTTTCCTTTTGGAAAAGATGAAAGTGATAGTGAGACTACTGAATTTGCTCTTATGGGTGAGAAAGAAATATATCAAATTGAGGCAGAATTTAAAAGTCTTACAGACAAAATTAGAACTCAGCAAGATCTGTTGGACAAAATGAACTGTGCTTTTGAAAGGGTAACTGCCGAACTAAAAGCTCATCAAGAAAGAGGAAGCAAGGTAAGGAAGCTATTTAAGGACAAATATCAAGAGTTGTTGGATGAAGTAACATTACTAAGAAATGAAGTCATTGAAAAGAACATAACAATCAAGGAGCTCAGAGATTGATCCAGTTATTATGAAAATCTTGAAGCCACGATCCTCTCACTAAAAGGAGATCTTGAAGAATCAAAGAAGTAGAATGAATATCTACACCAAGCAATTGAAAAACAAGACAACGAAGTCATCAGCTTAAAATCCCAGCTGGAATGTGCCTTTAGAATTCGTCAAATGCAGCAGGATCTGAATGAAGAACAAGAAAAGGAGATACTCAAACTAAGGCAACAAATGGAAGAAGGAAGAAAAGCTGAAGAAGACATGAAGAAGCAATGTCTAGAAAAGGAAGAACAACTTCAAGTTGAGGTAAATATCTTGAAAGGTAAATTAGAAGAAAAGGATAAGCTCTTACGATTTCAAGATAGTACTAAAGTCTTGGATGATATTCTTAATAGTCAAAGGTCTCCTGCTATAAAGACTGGTCTTGGTTTCCATGAATCTGTTGAAGGTGAATCTAGTTCACAAGGTGAGGCAAGGAACTCTAAAGAGAAATCTAAAGTGATCAACGAAGAAATGAAAGATCAATCTCATCATCAACCAAGGAAAGAGATTCCTCAAAGAAAATCCTTTACTCCTCCTATGAATAATGTTGAATGTTATGTATGTCATAATCTTGGACATGTTGCAGCTAGATGTAGAAGAAGAAGGGTTCAAGACCATTATGCAGAAAGATCATCACATTCAAGGTACTTTAATGGATATTGCTTTGCTTGCAATATGTATGGTCATAAAGCTGCTGACTGTTACAAGAGGAATATGAAACATGTAAGATGTTATGCATGTAACAATCTTGGACATATAGCTAAGGAATGCAGGAACAAAGTGTGGGCACCATATCAAAAGGAGAAAATATCATCATCACGCTTGAAGATATGGAAGAAAAAGGAAGTACAGTCAGAAAAAGGCAGCACAGCACAACGTACAGAAATACCAGAATCAGAGGGAGCTGAAAGTACAAAACTTCAGTGTCCTGAATCTCATATGCAAACTCCATAAAGGGAAGTCGTGTATATACGCAAGTTGGATACTGCACAATCGCATATATGATTGTTTGAAGAAAGGCAGTAGGGAAAGTGAAGTTGAATCTATGAAGTATGATCTCTCGAGCACAAGATCAGAACTGGGAATCTGACTGTCAGTGGCACAGAGGAGGAATGTTAATTGGGTTCTAATCAGTGGTACGCAGGTGATACACAGTGAAAGTGCAAGGATACGCAGCGAAGGCACAGTCCCAGTGCGGAGGTACGCGGTGTGACAAGAGGCTCAGGTGCGGAGGCTCAGTGAAAGTACGCGGAGCTACAGAAGCAGTAAAGTGCATAGATACGCGGCGCGATAGCATCTGAGGATGCGTGGCTACAGTATATGTACGCGGCGCGACAGAAGGTGTAGGTGCGTAGATATGCAGTGCAGCAAAAGGCTCTCTGCGGGTATACGCAGGGGAGCAGAAGGTGAAGTGCGGAGCCACGCAGGCCATATAATGAGAAACTGCGGATCTGTCTTAAGGCATTTATTGACTGACTTTTCTTGTTGATAAGATCTGACAGATGGCACCAGTTTAGGGGGAGCATATGTTTTTAATGCATTGTTGGCATTATGGGCAATAGTCCTTGGTGATGATGCTTATAAATGATTCATCTTGCTATGAGATGTTCATGAGTTGATGCGGACATACCTTGATGATTCTTGCACTAATACAAGTTGCTGGTGACAGATGCTATGGAGCAGATCATTCAATGTTGTTGCTGATGTTTATCATGATGTTTGTCATGTATATCATTCGATGTAAAAGTCATATCAAGTCTCATGATGTAATAGTATATCTATTATAGTCATTTGATGAGATCTCTTCAGGTCATGTAACGGCCTATGTTGGTTTCCCCACTATGCCTGGGATGAATGATGTTATTCTTTTATGTTATCATATGTAAACTTTTGGTATATCACCATTGTGATGGGAGATAGATGTATGTATGAGTCTTTGGTGATAGGAAGGTCTTTTATGATATATAGAGTCATGTTCTTCTTGTAGAACATCTTTTTGCAGACCTTGCTTACAGTCAGGGGGAGCTTGAGCATGAACAGCACTATAGCAGAACAGACATTTTAGCTTGTTCTCAGAAAGAGCATGATCAGATTGGTGCACCATGGCATATACAAAGGGGGAGCTCATTCAGAGACTTCAGCAGATCTGTTTTATAGTCAAGAGGAGCATGTTCTTAGGGGGAGCAAAACCCTTTGCCCTTGATGTCAAAGGGGGAGAGTGATTTGGTGTTGTTGCCATCAAGTCCAAAGGGGGAGATTGTTGGCATTATGATGCATGTGTTGTACTTGATGGCAACCCTCTCATAGAAGATCATCTCACTTGTATACATTCAGATGAATCCACAGAAGAGATATCAGATATGACAGAATACATGGATGTAGGACAGTTCAAAGGGATCAGATGACAATTCACAAGTAAGCTTTGCCATCAAGTCCAAAGGGGGAGATTGTTGGCATTATGGCTAAAGTGTTGTCCTTGATGGCAACTTATACAGGTGATGGATCACAGTACAACCAGTCAGTAGCAGAGATTGATGATCAGCTCTCAAATATTGAAGAAAATAAGGGGTACGCAGGTACACCGTACAAAAGGTGCGGACACGCAGGCATGTCTTAGATAAAGTGCGTACATACACGCAGGTATCCCGTGTAAAAGGTGCGGACCCTAGTTCACGCACTTTCATGCAGTGAAAAAGTATTCTCACGTGGGAATCCAATGGTGGACCATAGTATTTAGCTCGACGTATTTGATCCTATGGTTTGGTCAGTGGTATTGTTTTATATTATTATTATTATTATTGAGCCCCATGTTTTTGGGCCCCTTGTTTTGGTTATCTATGGTATTGATCCATGATTTTAGGAAGAGCTTGCCTATATAAAGCAAAGGAGATCATTTGGCTAGACACTGGTGAAATTAGAAGATCTTAAGAGAAGCTAGATCTGAAATTCTTGTAATCGGTTTGTGAGAGAAAGTTGAATCAATATCAAGGAGAAACATGAGAATTACAAGTCGGATCTACTAATGGGTTGATATCTCCTTGGCGCATGTTCAGATCTGTAGATCTGACAGTCTGGGTTATTCTTGAAGTCTTGAAATTATCTATACCCGCAGGTACGCAAGTACAGTGAAAGAAAAGTGCGCAGATACGCAGGCGCAGAAGCGCTGCAGGTGCGTAGATACGCAGGCCCAGAAGCGCTGCAGATGTGGAGGTGCGCAGGCAGTTCATTGGACACAGAGTGCAGGTACGCAGGAAGTCCGTGAGGCACAATGCGTGGGTACGCAGGAACACAGTTGGAAACAGTGCGGATGTACACAGGTGGTCTATGGGTGAAGCTGCGGACTTTTCATGAAATCTATTTAGCTGCCCCTGTTTATTATTGTTGTGTTCTGGGTTTTTGAAGTGATGTCTGGTATTATGTTCTGATAACAGCAGTGATTGATTGAATGATTATGATTAGCTTTAGTATTGATAGATGAATGGATCAGGTTCATAATGACTTATCCTTATATGATCTGATGGACTAGATCTGGTTGATAACTCTCATTGTATATGTATTGATCTAGTGATTGGGTGATTCAGAAGGTTGTTTGATTATGAGCTTCAATGTTGTTGTTGGGTCCAGTATGAAAATTGGATGAAATGTGGCCTTTCATATTATGTGTTGTGCTTCAGTGTATCCAGTCTGAAAATTGATGAAACGTGGTACCTGGAGGAGAAGAGATTGTAGGCCAGCACCTACGTACTAGTATCTAAGCTAGTACAAGAGCTAAAGGAAATCTTTGGAGCATTGTAGCAGGTAGCAGCCTGCGTACTAGTAAATGGATCGGCTAGTACAAGAGCAAAGGGGGTTGTAGCTCCCGTACTAGTATGAGACTGCACCAGTACAAAATATTGTAAAAGGATTTTCTTATTAAGAAGAAGATTGAGATGACTTGCAGCAAGTGGTTTTCTCCCGAATTAGGTTTCCACCTTATATCACGGTGTTCATGTGTGTGCCTTATGTGTGATGATCTACTCTATGTTACTGCATCTGTTAACTGATAATATGGTTGATAATGTTCTAATGCACTCATTGAAGATCAATTAACTTAATCATAAGAAGTTGTGGAAGTAGCATATATGAATCTGATTATGGAAATGAAAAAGTTTTATTAATGTGATAATACTGATTCACCCCCCCTCTCAGTATTATTTCCAACATTGGGGAAGTTTTGCTAAGCTGACACCCCGTTTCTGTGGTCCTTTCCAGATCTTAGCTTGAGTCGGGCCAGTGGCATATTGTTTGGTAATTTAATTAACTTTAAATTACTTGCATAAATTATCGACCAGAGCTAGTAAGCTTATGAAGTGTAAGTGCATTGTATGTGCTAGAAGTCCTTGATTATTCACACCTCTAAATCAAACTGAGTTATTGAAATGTGGATTCTAAATTAAGTTATTGGAATGAACATGAGTAGAGAAATTTCTCCAAGAAAATAAAATGATCACACTCTTTTATCAATTGCTTCAAAAGAAACTTTCATAACTCTGAATAAAACTAAATCAATCCCATGAAAATTAATTCTAATTATGAAATCCATACAACTTATGAAAATTTCATAATTATAAATCAATCTCACACTTGTAAAATGAAGTTTAACTCAGAGAATTACACTCTCTCTCTCTCTCTCTCTCTGTTTTATGTCTGAATTATGCTTTGAAAGAAACTCAATCCTCTAAAGGAATCAAGTCATCTATCATACTAACACACTCTTGCATGAAAATCCAAAATGAATTGAAATTATATTCTCACTTGCTCAAAATCATAAATCATTCTTGCTTGAAATAAAACCTGTAATCAAATCCTTTGTTTTTGAGAATAACAATTTTAATTTTAAATCTAAACTCTCACTGTTGTTATGATTACTCCTTAAACTCAATTCATGTTCTCCTAAACCAATAAAGAAAATTAGTTAACAAGACAATCACACTGTTGTTATTTAACTCAGAAATCAACAAAGGAAAACGATAAAAAAATTATATAGGATGCATCCAGAAAATAAACTTACAAAATGTTATAAGGAAATTCACTTAAAAACATAAAATAACCTTACTACTTGAGGGGGGCCTCCACAAGCAGATGGTCATGAGATCCAATTGAACAATCAACCACGCATCAAAATAAGAAGGATTATTTATAATTGAATTGAAAATAGAGTTTTAATTCTCACTGTCACATAATAAAATCACTGTGTTTTTGCTTGCTTACGAAGTCTTTTTATAAAGCCTGTATCATTAAATGTTCAGAGCTTCATGCCTAGCTTTGCTTAACAAAATACTAAAATTAACTATAAAATATACCATAATGAAATTTGCTAAGGATTTTATATTTAACAAAGCAAATCGTTAACCATATATATCGTTCCTCGCTCACCTGTATAGTTGACAAAGTTGACTTTTTCCTTTGACCATGTAACTGGAAGCTTCCTTGATCGATCTGGTTCATGAAGGTAGGAAGGAATCATGGAGTGCATTGATTTCTAGCCTCCCATATATTTCTCGCTCCAGATGGCACCTTAGAACCTATGAAAAAATGGACTTAGCTGCAGAATTAGACATTAGTTGCAAAAGCATCCCAATCTAGTAGCTAAAACAAATATTAGACTAATAATAAAGAACATTATTAACTTATGAAATACAAGAGTTTCATATACCTGTCATGCCATGGATTATGTGATTTGTTTCCCATTAAATGATTATGATGATAAAAAGGGAGTAAAATAGGTGGAAAAAGGGTGTCAAAAAGAAGCAATTATGAGGTTCAACATTCCCCCATACAGAGGTCATTGCATGTCCTCATGTAAAAATTCAAAAACAGATAGTCTTTCTCTGTCACTGCACTCCTTCAAAATCTTGAGCTAAAACATCCAAGTTTGTTTTCTTTACCTTCTTCTTAGCAATTTCCATCCTAAGCTTCTTCATCAAAATTTTGTATTTCAAACGTATGACCTTTCTCTTGATAGACTTGTTCTTCTCCTTTAACTTTTTGTTATTTTTATACCATAAGCCTAGATGCAACAAAATGTTATCATTATTGGTTCTTTGAATTTCATTTCCACCTTTAATGTCTCATGTTCTTGTTTTAGATGTCTATTCAGTGTCTCTAATTCAAATTTTTCTTGCTTCAAAGTATTCACAATTAAAGGTTCTTGTGGACTGTCAGACTGAATTTATTTTCCTTGAATTGAAGAAGAAGATACCTTTCTTGTATCCTTTTTCTCTAGAGACTCAAGATAGTCATATATTTCCTGTTGCACTGGATTAATCTATGGTGTTCTTCTCACTGAATTATCAGTTGCTGATGACACTGGTAATAAAGTTGGTGATGGAACCTTTGGTTCCTCTTCCTTTTCCAAATTAACAAACTTTGTGAATTGTTGAGATGACTCCTTTACCATTTTGTTAAGTCCTGTGGTTCTCCTTATGGTAGATGAGAGAGAAGTTTGTTTTTGAGTTTTATTTTATTCTATAGTGGCCTTATTTGTTTCCTTTGTTTTCTCCTTAGGTGTATTTCTTCTTTTTCACTGACTTTCTTTCTTCTAACAATTTTCTTCTTTAGATTTTCTAAAACATTTGCAAGAGGAAGTTCATCTTCTGAATGCTACTCTAGTTGAGGTGGGTTATCAGTAGGGTTTTCAAACAATTTTCTTCTACTTCTCCTTATCTTATTGCTACTTGGTTCTCCTTGCTCAACTTCTTTAAAATGATTTCTAATTAAGAAATTCTCCCAGTTATCTCCTAGATTCTCAAGATGGGCTTCAATGAGCATGTATACAAGACCATGATGATATAGAGTGTTTTCAATGGAATGAATTTTTCTTTGTGTATTTCCAGACATATTTCTCAAGCTATTAAGTAGAAAATAGGTTAAATTGATTTCATTTCCTTCAAGAAAGTTCATCATTAAACGAACATGGTAGAAAAACATGCTACCAAATCTACCCTCACAAGTAATGAACTTCTGAATTACTAACAATAAATTCCTCCATTTACTCTTTAGAGTTGTGCTCAGAATACCCTTTTTAAAAATAGTAGTATCCATACCTGGATTCTTTAGAAACACCTTCCATTCATTCCCTTCAATACCTATGTTTTTGAACCACCTTTCGCCAATTCTGGGTAGTCCAGTCACTTTGGCCATGAAGGACTCTGTCACGACAATTTTGATGTCCCCAATTTCTACTTCAGTTCCATCAAAGGCCCGAGCAAAAGATTTGGTTACCTCTCTATCACAGCCATCAATTTTTCTATAAAACCTAGCCATTGTGCTTGTTGTAGCATTTTCTTGACCTGTGGGTAGCCTTCCATAAATTTCTTCCCATTCCTTTCTACTTTAACAATGACTCCCATGTTGACAAAGTCTCGCTTCACAATAGCTTCTTTACATGGTTTTGGAATGGTATTAGGTTCAGAAATATGAGTATGGATAAGAGAGTGAAATGGAAAATGGAGATGAGTGAGATGGCTTAGGGAAATGAGTGAAATAGCTCTTGAGAAACAGAGTATAATGGACACGAGCGAGCGGAATTATCAATGAAGCAGGGTTTCGAAAATGATGTGTTTGCGTGATGATGATGAATAGCAAATGGGATTTTCAAACTAACTTCATTGATATGACATGATATTTATAACTCAGTCCGAAGTTAGAACAGTAATCATTATTTTGAATGGCGGTACAACGTCTATATTATTTCATAATGTAATGTTTTTACCTTTATTATTAAATCCAATATTTGCATACCTTCAACTTGTGATTCTAATACTTGATTGTTCTTATGAAATTATCTTCAGGTGCTTCCATTGTGGACTTGATCATTTCCTTCTGCTACAATCTTCAATCATTCCAGTCGGTGATTCCTATCAATATTAGCTGCAGAATTTCATCAAAGTTGTAGATTCTCAGCAATTATGTAGCTACTTATTCTGAAAATAAAAAGAGGGACATAAAAAAAATGGGAATTAGAATAGAATTTAAGAATAAAATTTAGGGTGCCAAAACTACTTGGTTTTCGCCCTAGATTTTTTGTATAAACATGCCAACAAAGTTGATTTTCATGTTTATACAATTTTATTATATTTTTTATTTTTATTTTTTATATATATAAACAAAAATATTTACAAATCAAGTTGGAGAGGAAGGAAAATCCTTCCTAATCATCTTCAAATCAATATTGTCTTGCAAGTTTTTAACAAATTCCTCCTTTGTCAATGGCTTGTGATAAATTCTCAATCGATGACCATTTACAAGGAAGGTCACTCTTTCTTCATCAATGGTTCTGATCTTGACTACACCATTATCAAAGACAGTTTCAATCTCATAAGGCCCAAGCCAATGAGTTTGAAATTTTCCTTGAAAATCTTTAAACTTTGAGTCAAAAAGTAATGCCCAATCTCCTGGCTGAAATTTCCTTTCCTTTATGTACTTGTCATGCCACCTGGATCTTTGTTGTTGAACTATGTTGGTTCTTTGAATAACATCATGTCTTATCTCATCTAGTTCATTCAACTGCTCCATTCTTTGTTTTTGTGCTTCAGATAGATCAAGACCTAATTTAATTGTTGTCTTGAAGGTCTTTACCTAGAACTCAATAGGAAATAAGACTTGCTTCCCATAAACAAGTTCATAGGGAGTATGTCCTATAGTGTTTCTCCATGTGGTATGGTATGCCCATAAATCTTCTGGAAGCTTTTCTGCCAAGTCTCTTCTATGCAAATGCACAGTCTTGGTAAGAATTGCTTCAATTGCTTTATGGGTGGATTCCACCTGCCCATTTTCCCATGGATGATATGGAGTGGACTTTTGATGTTTGATTTTACATTCCTACATTACATTTTGTACCAACTTGCATGTAAATTGAATTCTTTGATCTGTCACAATCTCCCTTGGGACACCAAAACAAGTAAAAATATCCTTGAAAAGAAATGAAACTACAACATTTTCAGTTGCAAAAGAAAGTACTTTAGCTTCTACCCATTTTGTAACATAATCAGTGCAAACAAGAATGTACCTTTTTTGTCTGGATGGTAGATTAATTGGACCAACAAAATCTAGAGCCCATTTCTCAAAAGGTTTAATGAGTACCTGAGGTTGTAGAGGCATTTCATCTAAAGGAATAGGTTTCCCCATTCTCTGACAACTATCACATCTCTTTAAATATTCTTTGGCATCCTTGAAAAGGCGAGGCCAATAATATCCTAAGAGAAGGACTTTGTAAGTAGTTATTTGTCAGCGAAGTGTCCTCCACATGGCTCATCATGACAAGCTTTTAGTATTTCTTGGTACTTCATATTCTCTGATACATCTTCGAATAATCAGATCTAGCCCTGTTTTGTACAATTCTCCATTTATCCATGAGTAAGATGCACTAATTTGAATTACCTCTCTTTTCTCTCGAGGAGACAAATATAATGGTAACTTCCATGTAGACAAATAGATAGGAATATTTGCAAACCAAGGAGATTTAGTAGATACTGCAAATAAATACTCATAGGGAAAATTGTCTTCTGTAGGTACATCGTTATTATAATTTTGAATCCTAGATAGAAAGTCAGCAACTATATTTTGTTTTCCAGGTCGATCCAAAATAGTAATATTGAATTCTTGTAACAACAATAACCATCTGGTAATTCTGCCATTAGTAATTGGTTTATTCATTAAGTACCTAATTGCAGAATGATCAATATGTACAAAGGTTTCGTAGCTAGTGATGTAATGTCTGAATTTGTTGATGACTTGGGAAACAACTAAAAACTCATTTTCTGTTACAGTATAGTTTAACTCTGAAGGAGTCAAATTTTTACTCGTATAATAAATGGCATAAGGAGTTAAATTTTTTTGTCCTAGTACAAATCCTAATGTTGTATTTGAAGCATCTGTTGAAATTTGAAAACGTAATTTCCAATTTGGTCCTCTTAGAATAGGTGCTTCAGAAATCTTTTCTTTCAATGTTTCAAATTCTTTTTAGCAATCAGAACTCCATATGAATTCACAATCTTTTGTGAGCAATTTGAAAAGTGGAGATTCAATTTTTGTAAAGTTTTCTATGAATCTTCTATAGTAACCAGTAAAACCAAGAAAACTTCTAACATCTCATTGACAAGTTGGAATTAACAATTTAGAAATAACTTCTACTTTAGATGTGTCCACTCTAATTCCATTTCCTGAAATATGGTGTCCTAAAACAATCCCCTCAGTAAACATCATAAAACATTTTTCATGGCTTAATGAGAGATTTTCTTCCTTACATCTAATGAGAACTTTTTCCAAATTTTTAAGAGCTTCTTCAAAAGAATTTCCATAAACCATAAAATCATCCATGTAAACTTCCACACAATCATGAATTAGATAATAAAAAAAATCCTAAAACTGCCCTTTGGAATGTTGTAGGTGCATTACACAACCCAAAAGGAAGTACTTGGTAAGCATAGGTTCCCCATGGATAGGTAAAAGTGGTTTTATCTTGATCTTCTGGAGCTACTTGGATCTGGTTATATCCACTAAAACCATCTAGAAATGAGAAATATTTCTTTCCTGCCAATGTGTCTAAAACTTGATCTATGAAAGGAAGTGGAAAATGATCTTTTAAGGTAGCTTTATTCAATTCCTTATAGTCAATGCATACTCTCCATTTTCCATTATTTTTATGAACAATTACCAATGGTGAAACCCACTCGCTATCTGATATTGGATAAATGAAATTCACATTTAACAATTTTTGTAATTCCTCTTTAACAATTTCTCTCAAATTTGGATTCATTATTCTTTGAGGTTGTCGGATTGATTTAGAATTTTCTTCAATGTAAATATGATGTATACAAGTATTAGGATCAATTCCTTTCATGTCAGTATACTCCCATGCATAAGCAGCAGAATGTTCTTATAACATCTTTATCAAAAATTTCTTTTGAAATTCTTCAAGATTATTATTGATATTCAAAGCTTTTTTTAGGAAGATTTCTATTGAAGAGTTGCCAAATGTTTCCATAGAATGTAAAGATATTTGACAAGATGATAAATATTCAATATTTCATTGTTCTTGAAAACTTTGATTAGATTCACAATATGAGGAAAACTCATTATTTTCCATTAAATTCAAAATCTGATCTTCCTCATCTATTTGTGAAGTAACAAAGACTGGTCGTATATCAATATCATCATTTATCCATTCTTCACTTTCTACTTCTATTGTTGTTTTTCCAGGAGGATATAACATGAATTTATTTGTTTAACTTCCATAAAAAATAAACATATCACCAGATCTACAACTTATAAATGCATCAACTGTAGTTAACCGTGATCTTCCTAGAATCAATGGATGTGCTCCTAAATTACTCTTGGGTATTAGAATCATAAATCAACAGGATACTCCCGGGAATCTAAGGATACAAATATGTCTTCTAATACACCATCAGGTTTAATAACAGATCTATCTGCTAATTGCAACATGTAGGTGTATATTGAAGATTAGGAAGTTTCAATTGATTCATAGTTTGTTTACTCATGATGTTTATAGCTACTCCTAAATCAACCAGTGTATTTGGAATTTCAATTTCACTTTGTCCCTGGTCTTTTAATACTCAACTCCCTAAGTGTCTTTGCAAAAATTGGTATTTCCTTAATGGCTTGTAGCAAAGAAAATTTTATACAAATATTCTTTAGCTCATCTAACATATCATAATCAAGCAATAAAATATGTTTTTCTATACCTTCATCTATTTTTAATCTTTCATGAAAAGGTGGTTTTGAAACAGATATTGAAGGTTGATCCATAATAGGAGTTGGAATGTCATCATAATGTGTAGGGGTGACTTGCTTTTGAAGGATTTTTTTTCATTGAGAGGCTCCTCTTTTTCAGAGGCATTTTCTTTTTTAGATTCCTAAATAACAACTGTCGGGGATTTCTTTTCTAATACTCTACTAGATCTAAGTTGGACATTGTTTAGATCTTGTGGACTTATCATGTAGGTTTGGAAATTTTGTGCTTCCATGTTGTAAACAGGTCGTATATTTTTATTATTATTCAGATTTGGAAGTGGTTGAGCAGGCAATTGATTTGGTCTTTGCAGAAATAGTAATCAATGTTGTGGATTTGGATTATGAGGTTGAGTTGGCTGAACATGTTGAGGAAAATATTGTGGTGGAAAGACATGATAAGGTTGTTGATATTGAGGATATTTTCCATAAGGATTTTTCCATCCTTGTGCCCAAGGTTGAGGCCAAGATTGCTAAGGCATGGTTGCAGTCCAATTGTTTGTGATGGTTATGCAAATGTTTGAGTGTTAAATCCCTGGGTCATATTTGGTTGCGAATTTTTCCATGGTCTCTTAGCAATAAAACAAAGAGGAGCTATCCGATTTGCTATCATTTCCTCTTGATAAATTGCTTTAAGACCTGGTATTAAAGGACATTCTTTTGTATCATGATTTTCTGCACATATAACACATGTTTCTATACTTTTTAAATCAAGAGGGAATTCTCTCATAGCATTGGGACAAAAGATTGACAATGCAACATTTTCAACATTTTGCTTGTTTTTCACTTTAAGGGTATCTATTTTCTCACTAAGACTTCCCAAAATGTTTGTTTTAAAGTTGTCAAGAAAATTACCTAATTCAGCCCTACTTACAGTCCTAGCTACAGATTTATTAATCCTAGACATGAGAGGATCTCTTGGATTTTTCCTAGTTCTTGCCTTACCTCTTGAAATGTGTATGCACAACTCACAAATGTCTCCAAATGATAACTGAGAAATATCTCCCTTACCCATCAAATTGAGGAGATCAATCCACTCATCTCTGATGGATTTTAATAAGAGAGCTTTCAAAGTTTCTTCATCTAGTTCATGCATTTTAGCCCTTTTAACATTATAAGAAAATATTTCAATGAAATATTCAAGATTTTCATCTTCTTTCTACATCATTTTAAAGAATTCATCCTTAATATTATGGGGCATACAATAATCCTTATATTTCTCTAAGAATGTAGTTTTCATTTCTTCCCATGTTCTTATAGAGTGTGCTCCTAAGCCCATGAACCATTTTAATGTTGCATCCTTAAGAGTTGCTGGAAACAATTTCAACTTTTGAGGGTCAAGCAGATAATCATAAGATCTACACAAGACTTCAAACTCAAAGAGAAATGTTTCAGGATCCTCACTTCTTAATCCATGAAAGTTTGGAAGGATGGAGGGTGAGATGTTTTTCATTGTAGTTGTTGTATCTTCATCGAGGATAGGAAATCCAAAGGGTTTTGGATCTCCCCTACCTCCTCCTCTCCCTCTTCCTCCACCTCTATTTCCTCCTCTTCCTCCTCCAATCCTAGGTTGTTCACCATTAACATTATGTACCTCCCCTTCCCCTTCTCCAACCATTGTAGATTCTTCAGAACTAATATAAGGTTCCAAAATTGGGTTTTCTGGTTCTTCTTCTAGCTCTTCTAGTTCTTGTTCTTCTATCAATGGTAATTTAAAATAAGTTTCTTCCTCCTCTTCTTCAGTAGGGATCTCTAGCTCTTGTCCTAAAAGTCTTTCTCCAGTTGAAGATAGGAAAACTACTTCTTATGTTTGGGATGTCGGATCTTCTTCTTCTATTACTGCTTTGGTTGATGAGGTTGGTGAATCTCTAGGTTGGATTTCGGATCTAAGTACCTCATGAAGTTTATGTTTACCTTAAAATGATGGAAAATGAGTTTGAGTGGGTGGTGTGGCACTACGAGGTCATTGTAGTATAGTGGTGAGTATTCCCCCCTGCCACGTGGGTGACCCAGGTTTGATCCCCGACAAGGGCGCCAAAATTTTTGGTAATTTAATTAACTTTAAATTAATCGCATAAATTATTGACCATAGCTAGTAAGTTGATGAAGTGTAAGTGCATTGTATGTGCTAGAAGTCCTTGATTATTCGCACATCTAAATAAAATTGATTTATTGAAATATAGATTCTAAATTAAGTTATTGGAATGCACATGAGTAGAGCAATTTCTCCTAGAAAATAAAATGATCACACTCTTTTATCAACTGCTTCAAAAGAAACTTTCACAACTCTGCATAAAAGTAAATCAATCCCACACTTATGAAAATTAATTCTAATTATGAAATCCACACAACTTATGAAAATCTCATAATTATAAATCAATCTCACACTTGTAAAATGAAATTTAACTCAGAAAATCACACACTCTCTCTCTTTGTTGTATGTTTGAATTATGCTTTGAAAGAAACTCAATCCTCTAAAGGAATCAAGTCATCTATCATACTAACACACTCTTGCATGAAAATCCAAAATGAATTGAAAATACATTCGCACTTGCTCAAAATCATAAATCATTCTTGCTTGAAATAAAACCTGCAATCAAATCCTCTATTTTTAAGAATTACAATTTTAATTTTAAATCTAAACTCTCACTGCTATTATCATTACTCCTTAAACTCAATTCATGTGCTCCTAAATCAATAAAGAAAATTAGTTAACAAGACAATCACACTAATGTTATTTAACTGAAAAATCAATAAACGAAAACGATAAGGAAATTCTACAAGATGCATCCAGAAAATAAACTTACGAAATGATATAAGGAAATTCACTTAAAAACATAAAAGAACCTTACTAATTGAGGGGGCCACATGCATATGCTAGTGACATATCCAAGCAATCCTCCATGCCAATGACAGATCATGACCAATAAACCACATGTCAATCTAGGCAATCCTCCATGCCAGTGATAGATCATGACCAATAAACCACATGCATATGCCACACATGCCAAAACTAGTGAGGAAAACATACATGCAACTAGGTACTTGCAAGCCAAATCCATTGTAGATGTTGATCTAGATGTCCTCTTGCGCTTTCCTGCTCTTCCTTTACCTTCTTTCTTCAAAACTCCAAGTATGCCACACTCCTCCAAGAGTTCCCCAAGAAAACTATGTGTCCAAGAATAAGAGAGAGAGAGAATAGGGAGAGAGTTCCAAAACTAAACTGAAAAAAGTTTGTGTACTAATCCTCAGAAGCCTTTTTATTAATGAGGCCTCTATTTGCTTCATTTTCCATTATTTTCCTTCATTTTCCTCCTCACATGCAACCTGTGACCTTTCACCTCCATTTTCTCCTAATTTTCATAATTTTCATAAATAAATGTGTCCAAAATGCCATTTTTCATTTCTAAAGCCTTATCCATTTCCTTTGCCAATTTCCTTAACCATTAATTAACCAGAATTGGTCCCCATCACTATGATTTTGACAATATTTAACTTGGAATAAGTGTCCCATCAACCATTACATGGAGTTTCACGAGGGATGTTACATAACCCTTCCCCCTTGGGGGAACACCATCCTTGGTGTTCAACAACACCTATAACCACAATATTGATGTAAGAAAAATATATTGCCTTGGAGCTTTATAACTTATCTCGTTGAAGTATTTACAATGATCATCCTACTGAGAAGCAAACCAACATGACAACATAACACCCATAACATCATAATGGTATGACACCCATACTGCTTATTGGAGCTTTATAACATACCTCATGGATGTATTTACATCCATATACACATGGACATATACCAAACATCACCTAAAACATGTACCAAAACATATACTAAAGAAATATACCAAAACATCCGCTCAGCTAGCGAATAAGGAAGGATACATAGCCTGCATCTGATCTTCCATCTCCCATGTAGCTTCATCAAGCCCAAAGTGCTTCCATTGCACTTTAACCTGCTCGATTTTTCAGTTCCGGAGCATGAGAATCTTTCTCTGAAATATACATTGAGGCTCGGAATGGAATTCTCCACCTGGGTCCACATGCAATACAGACCAGTCAAACACGTGATCAACATCTTTAACATACTTCTTAAGCAATGATGCATGGAAAACATCATGGAATTTCACTGTCAGAGGCAGTGCAAGGCAATAGGCTACTGACCCGATCCTCTCAATAATCCTAAAACGTCCATAAAACCTGGGTGCCATCTTGGCACATGATCCAATCCGCAAGGAGCTCTTCTTTGGTTTGATGCACAAGTACACCTGTTCCCCAACCTGAAATTCCTTGAACAACCTATTCGATATGCATATCTCTTCTACCTATCTTGTGTTGCTTTCAAGTTCTTCTTGATTACCTGCATTTCTCACTCCATGTCTTTCAGCATGTCTGGTCTAATCAATACCCTATTAACTGAATCACTCCAACTGATGGGAGTATTGCAACTCCGCCCATATAATGCCTTGAATGGACTCATCCTCAAGAATTCCTGATACCCATTGTTGTAAGCGAACTCTACCAGTGGAAGGTACTATTCCCACTTCTATTGTTGATGCATCACATACACCCTCAACATGTCCTCCAATATCCTTTTGACCCTCTCAGTCTGCCCATCTATCTGTGGATGATAAGTTGTACTGAAGGCCAACTCTATGCCCAAACCTGCAAACAACTCTTTCCAAAACTTGGAAGTGAATTGTTCATCCCTATCTGACACAATATTCTTTGGAACTCCATGCAATCTAACCACATCTCTAATGAAGACCTGTGATACATCACTCACTGAGAATGTAGACTTCACTGGAATGAAGTGCGCTACCTTTTTCAACCTGTCCACCACTACCATGATGGAATCATGATGTCTCACTATCCTCAGCAAACCTGTGATAAATTCCATGGAAATGACCTCCTATTTCCACTTTGGAATCACAATCAGTTGCATCATTCCACCTGGACGTTTACACTCTGCCTTTACCCACTGACAATCTAAGCATCTAACCGCAAACTCTGCTACATCTCTCTTCAAATTTGGCCAATAATAGAATTTCAATGTCTTATGGTAGCCTGTGTGACCTGAATATGGTTTCACAAGAAACTCCCTCAAGATCACCTTCTTGAGCTCATTGTTGTTTGGTACATATATCTTGTCCTTGAATCTAACCAATCCATCCACTGTGAGACAATAGTCCACATCCTATGCACCTGCACCTGAACCTGTACCACTATCTGTACCTATACCTGTACTACTACATGTACCTATACCTATACTCTACTTCAACTTGTGCATAATATCCATATATCTGACACCCTGCTTGCAAGATCCTATCCTGTAAGTTTGTCCCATAGGATCTCATAATTGCTATGTGATTTACCTGTATTCGCCTGCTAAGAGCATATGCGACTTTGTTCTCCTTTCCTTTGATGTACCTAATCTCGAAATCAAACTCACTAATCGTGGCCAACCATCTAGCCTATCTTCCATTCAGATCTAGTTGATCAAATAGATACCCCAAACCATAGTGATCACTCATCAATACAAACCGCCTGCCCAGAAGATAGTGCCTCCACATCTTCAATGCATGTATGATCGCTACCAACTCAAGATCATGTGTGGGGTAGTTCTGCTTGTGCTCATTCAGCTTATGTGACTCATAGAATACCACATGTCCATGTTGCATAAGGACTCCACCAAGTCCTCTCTTGCAAGCATATGTACATACTACAAACTCTTTGTCGAGATCTGCAATCTTTAACACTAGTGCATGTGTCAACAATTGCTTGAGCTGCTCAAAACTAGCCTCACACTCCTCTGTCCATTCAAAATTCTTACCCTTCTTGATGAACCTCCTGTAATAGCTTCCAACCCCATGAATGATCTCACCTCATCTACATTTCTAGGAGCTTCCAAATCCATGATAGATTTTATCTTTTATGGATCCACTTCCATTCAATCCTTGGAAACCACATGTCCCAACTAGTGTACTTCAGTTTGAAAGAAACTTTACTTGTTGAGCTTAGCATACAATTAATGTTATCTCAACAACCTCAACACTGATGTTGAATGATCAGCATGCTCTTCTTCATTTTTAGAATATACCAATATGTCATCAATGAACACAATAACAAACTTATCCAAATACGGACACAACACTCTATTCATCAAGCACGTAAAAGTAGCTGGAGCATAGGTCAAACCGAATGGAACTACAACAAACTCATAATTCCCATACCTAGTCTGAAAAGATGTCCTGTAAATATATTCTTCCATAATGCATACCTGATGATATCCAGATCTCAAATCAATCTTCGAGAACATTGCTCCTCCCTTCAACTGATCGAACAAGTAATCATTCCTTGGTAACGAATACCTATTCTTGATGGTCACTTTGTTCAACTGCCTGTAGTTAATGCACAACCTCATAGTACCATCCTTATTCTTCACAAACAATACCTGTGCACCCCAAGGTGATACACTTGGCCTAGTGTATCCCTTATCCAATATTTCCTTCAACTGCAACTTCAACTCTACCAACTCAGGTGTACTCATCTTGTAAAGTGCTTTTGATGTCGGAGCTGCCCCTGGCACCAACTCAATAGAAAATTCTACTTCCATATGAGGTGGCAACTCTAAAATATCCTCAGGAAAGACATCTTGAAACTATTGTAGAACTGGTTACCTACTCAAAACATTTGCATCCTCAACTTCCTTACCTTTGTCACTAGAAATGTGCACTATAAATAATACACACCCTTTCCTGCGACTATGCTTTGCCTGCATAGTTATCACCATCCTAACTGATGCCACTCTCTTCTTACCTCGCATAACTCTTTGTTCCCCATTTTCATCCAAGCACTCAATGGATTTTTCATAACAATCCACCTTGGTTATATGAAGGTATAACCAATCCATGTCCAACAACATATTGTATGATCCCAACGGTAATACATTCAAATGTGTTGCGATAGGGATACCATTCAAATCAAATGCACAAGCTCTTACCCAGTGATCAACTCACTTCTTAGTACCTGTAGGTAGTTGCATTAACCAAGACTTTGTATGCACTTCTTTATTCAAACCACAATTTCCACCAGGTCAGGATTAACATAAGTATAATTAGATCTAGGGTCAATCAAAATAGAAACAAATTGATCCCAAAGCTTACCATCCATCTCAATGATAGATTCCTGATAGTATGCATGTTTGATATCCAGCACTGCATAGATATAAGTAATGCACTTACCAACATCCCCAACAGTCTACACCTCCTGTGCACTATATATTTAAGGCCTACCACCCTAATTTTGAAGATAATATTTCCTGCAATGATCTTTGCCACAAGTCCAACACTCTATAGGCTTCCAGCTTGCATCTTTGTTCCGCTCCTCAGATCAATGTCCATGTCCTCTGTCAGATGCATTGAACTTCTTATATGGCGCTATATTCTCTTTATTACCTAAATCCAGAGGTCTCATTCTTTTCTTGTCCCATTTTCCTTTGTTCTTTGCATTACCTTTTCAATCCTTCTTAGTCTCATATATGCGCTTTGATTTCTCATAGTATTGCTTTAGCTTTCAGATGGCCTCCTCCAATGATCTAGGCTCATCGAATTCAATCTCATCTTTCAATTCCATTGGTTACCCACTAGTAAATATTTGAATATTTTCCTTATCCTCCTTGAGGTAAGGCACATACCTCAGTAGCTCCAAGAACTTACTAGTGTACTCCTCATCTATCATTGATCCAATCTATAGCTCATAGAATTTTTTTGCCTTGTCATCAAAGTATCTATCTGATAGGTACTTCTTCTTGAATAGTCACTCGAACTCATTCGAAGTCAATTCCTCCTCATGAATACCTCTGACATACTTCACGTCTTCCCACCAAATGTTTTCTTTACCTTTGAGACTAAATGTAGTTATTTTGGCTTTCATGTTCTCTGAATAATCATGCAACCTAAATAAATTCCTTGTGTCAATCAACCATGCCTCAAAATCCCATGATTTCTTCATCTCTCCATCAAATGTAGGTGTTTTGGCTTTCTTAAACGCGTCCGACAAATATCCCTTGCCACTTCTCTTGTAAAGATGATAACGATGTTGATAATCATGCCTGTCAGAACCAAAACTAGAATAATACTTGTATCTGTCACCTCTCCTATCTGGAGTATCCAATGATTTTCCATCTCTAACTGTGTCATCTCTATCTTACCTATGACCACCATGATACCTAATTCCATATGCCCCTTTGGTTTTTTCCTCCTACTCATGGCTGATCCTAAGTGGTCCATGTCATTGCAATTCTGACAAAGTCTGAAGTATCACTGCATTTAACTCTGCTTGTTTCTCTCGTGCTTGTATGATTTTGTCATTGTTTTCCTTGCAACTCCTTATTTTTGCCTTTAAGCTTCTCAATGTGTCTACCAAATCAGAATAGTGCCCAGCACCACGTTGCTCATCTTATCCATAAGGAGAGTCTCGAGAAATGTAGTCTACCATCTTGCTAGTCATCTTTGATATTCTTCCTACAAGGTATATCATGTCAGCTAAACCAAATCATAATAAACCGACGTACCTTAGCATAATTCGGGGAGGATACCTCGTCTGCAAGATCAACTAATCAGCATAATACATGTATAACATTATCATAACAACATCTATACATATAATACATAAGCATATAACCATATAGATTCTAGCTAGATTCCAGTCATCAATGCATGACCATATCAACTAACATACTATGACCTCATGCATGACAACAACCACTACATCATTGTACACTTGACCACATGTGAACACTAACATGCATAAATGATTCATAATCAACCATACACTCATGACAACGCACTCTACAACAACACTATTAACTTCCCATGGTGACATCACAATAACCATGACCCATACCATACAAATGCAACAAGCACATGGTCTTACAACACAAGAAACACATATGCAACTAACATGAATTCATGACCAACACACAAGCCATCCAGTCTGAGGGGTGAACCATGCTTTGATACCTCTTTGTAACACCCTCCTCCCACATCTACCCAAGTAACCAACCAAGCTAGGTAAACATGTGACGAGAAGTTATTATGATATGATTCGACCTCCTAAGTCACATTAAGGAAGTGGAACCAACGTAAACACACCATACAAACCTTCCACATCAGCAATACGACTCCTAGGAACCATCCCAACCTTTCTGGTAACCAACCCCTGGGTCCCACCAAGATTTTAGACCACTTAACCCCTGGACTCTCCCATTCTATGAGCATGCCAGCATCCAAAGGGCTCTTGATGCTCCCACAACATGACATGCCAGTGTCCACGGACTATTTTTTTCAGTGTTGTACCAACGTCCCAGGGATTTGATCCACTTTTTTAGGCCCAGAACCAGGTCACTGCCCATAATTCATTGAAGCCTTTAGAACAAAAAGATAAAAAGGGAATGAAGATACAAATGAAATTACTTAAACAAACCCTTGAATGGACCCCTACTAACCATGACAGGCATTTCATCAAACATGTCACAAATAGTAATCTACATGTGTAAACAACAAATATAAGCATAGAGGTCTCATACTTATCTGATAATCGATAAGGAGCATTGTTCCCCTATCTCATTAGCCGCATTATCATCTATTAGGTCATAGATACATTGTTCATTCATTCACAAGTAAAAACATGATGAGATCCATACATAGCCACTGTCATAAAACATATACATAACCAAAATAGTAGCAACATAAATACCAAGGAAATCACAACCATATGATCCACATATAAACCAATATAATACTCATGAAATAAGAAGGAGAAATAACCTCTTATTAATGATGCAAAGTCCAACCAATTGTGGGACTTCCATGAACCACCCGACCGTAGACATGGCTAAGACAAAACTCCCTTCAGCCAGTCACCCCCATGCCATATTCTAAGCATGAATGTGGTATCTCATAAAACACATCAATCCAAAACCATCTAGAGCTTATAGATACCCACCACCTCAACCTATCAAATAGTGATTCCACCTCATGGTCGAAAATCACCAAAACCATAATCAGATTGGTCTCTACCCAAGCCTTCCAGGGCTCCAGAGTGTTTGTCCCAACCAAGGCTTCCAGGACTAATAACTCAACCCACAGCTTATTCCGAGCTTCCAGAGCATTTGTTGAACCAAGGCTTCCAGGACTAGTAACTCAACACACTAAGGGATTCCGAAGCGTTTTTCCAACAAAGGCTTCTAGGACTAGTAACTCAACCCAAGCTATTACAGGGATTCCAAACCGTTTTTCCAAACAAGGCTTCCAGGAACTATTAACTCAACCCAAGCTAAAGCAACATGAGAACCAACCAGAAAAACAAAGAAATAAATCCACAACACCATGGCTATCCAGGAAATGACAAGGCTAGGAAAATCCACTGTCAATCCAGGCAATCCTCCTTGCTAGTGACAGATCATGACCAATAAACCACATGCATATTCCATGCATGCCAAAACTAGTGAGAAAAACATACATGCAACTAGGTACCTACAAGCCAAATATGTTGTAGTTGCCGATCCGAATGTCCTCTTGCGCTTTCATGCTCTTCCTTTGCCTTCTTGCTCAAAAAATCCAATTATGCCACACTCCTCCAAGAGTGATCCAAGAAAACTCTAAGTGTCTAAGCATAAGAAAGAAAGAAAATAGAGAGAGAGTTCCAAAACTAAACTGACAAAAGTCTGTGTATTGATCCTCAGAAGCCTTTTTATTAATTAGGCCTCTATTTTCTTCATTTTCCATTATTTTCCTTCATTTTCCTCCTCACATGCAACATGTGACCTCTCACCTCCCTTTTCTCCTAATTTCCATTGTTTTCATAAATAAGTGTGCCCAAAATGCCATTTTTCCTTTCCAAAGCCTTAACCATTGCCTTTTCCAATTTCCTTAGCCATTAATTAACCACAAGTGATCCCCATTACTATGATTTTGCCCAACATTCAGCTTGGAATAAGTGTCCCATCAACCGTGGTTAGTATTTTTCCTTTATTAACTTTTATTACATGGAATTTTCACCAGGGTTGTTATAGAAAGCTCACCCTAGGTAGTTGGGCGGTTACAAGTGAGGTGGTTACCTACCCAATCTCTCCATGGGAAATAATAAATCTCACGAAGATAAAGTTGAGAGGGTATTAGGAACCTGAGGTAAGAGAGGAGAGTGATCAAAAGGAAATATGAAAAAAGGGTTTGAAGGAAAACTTCGACCGAAAAGAGGCTCTAGTGCTGGTTAGCTAGTGGATTTAGTCAGGAGCTTGGAAGCTTAGACCTTACTATTAGCTAAGTCTAGTTATGATTAGATAACCAGGTTCAGTATTTCCCTGTAAGCTACTATGGGTGTGAAGCGAGCTCAGGGAGAGACGCAATGAGAAAAAGACTAATCTCAAGGCTAGATGGAGCATTGCCTTCCCAATGGTTGGGGTTCGTTGTTGACGAAACCGACCAGGATTCAAATAAGTACCCATAAATAATTCTGTAGTTTCTCTTAATATGATGATATATTAATAGAGTAATGTTTTAGTAGGAGAAATACAACTAATATAGGAAATAGTAAGGGCTTGAAGCATTAGGGCTTGTATAAGCTGAATAATTCATTCTAGTAAACAAACTATAAACATAACAAGGTTTTATTATTAAAATGTGCATGTCGTAGGTGATATAGTAAATGTGTTTAATACCTTAACGGTGGGCGAAGCCTTGGGAGGTGGGTTAGTCCCTGGCCGGTTTCTGCAAAGGCAACGACTCGGGGAATAGTCCCACTCCTACGAGGTTAATCACAAAAAAAGAAACTATGAATGTAAGTTATGTTAAATCAGTAAAATGTGGAATTATAACAGAAAGAGAATAACCTAGTAATCTAGGGTTCTATAAGAGGAAATGTTAGTTTCCAGGTCTGACCAAGGGTTCACAACCCAAAAATATTCCTTACCTCGCCAAAATGGAGGGAACCAAGGGAAACTTATCAGGAATTCCAATATAATGTAAAAAAGACAAGAATCCAAATATAAGTTAACTAAAAATCAAACTGGCAAATGTAACTTTCGACAAAACAAATTATTCATAAACTGAGATTTGTCTTCATAATTTTCGTGATGGTTTATCATAAATTGATAACTGCAAAATAAAAATCACATAAACAGACACTAAAATTTATGTGACGATTGAGTATCTACACAGTTACTGGAAAGGGTTGAACTCAAAAAAAGAAATGTACATAATTTAGAACAACCATCAATATTGAAGTGTAAAAAAAAACGATAGTGTAACAATTGCAAGCTTTACTCTCTAGATTAATATGCGATTCTTATAACATGGTGAGAGTCGAGCTCAAAAAATTAAACAGTAGTACACACATTTTCCTTTAACAAGAGTCCTCTTCAATATGCGACACCAAGTTACATTTGAGGGTTGTTAAACCCTTGCTACCTCTAATCTAACCTTCAAAACCCCGTAAAGAGGGATAATTAGTAGAGACAATGATATTTAACCTAACCTTGTTAGGGTTTTTCCTAAGATATAAACTGTAAAGATATATATATCTCAATCGGGAGCCAAAAGAGGAAATCCACACCTAATACAAAAGAAGGTGTTGGTCACTTCTTAGGATGATGGAATGATTAGATATGAACTGAAAAATCCTTAGAGAAATCATACCTGTGTAGAGTCAAGAAAAAAAAAGAGCAAGATTTTAATTGTCAACCCTATAACAATGAAAAATTAAGGAAGTCATTATAGGAAGGTAGTAAAATAAGGAGCTCACACTCACCTCACATACTTGCGCACTTACTAAAGGAAACCCAGGCTGAGAAAGTTGGGTCTACAACCAAATACTCACCAAACACATGAATTATAAGGAATACCCGATGTAAAGAACATAAACTCCATTTGCTAAGCAAGAAAGCATATAAATGCAAAGGCGTAGGTTCCTTGGGTACCGTGTGTCTCGTTGGGGAACCAAAATGCAAGAAGAAAATATCTTTGCAAGGAAGACCAATCCAGTTATCAACGGGAGAAATGAAAAACGAACAAACAATCCCAAATAAATTTCAGTAACATGCAAGAACAAGGCCTTGAAACCTTACTAGATAATTGGATTCCACACCATTCCATCTGTAGATTCTTGGGTTGAAGAGAAAGAAGTCAAAGAAATATGGCTGAGACAACCTTCAAAACAACAAACCTTCACTGGTAGCAGAAAGAAAGAAATTGGTTCAAGAGACGAGTAACTGAGGTCTGAAAGTGGGAGAGGGGTAGGTTAATTGCTCTATTACCTCCTCGATCAATCGACATTGTTCATTGAGCTAGATTGTGGAGAACCATTGATCGACCAACACATCTTGAGAAGCTACTTGCCAAATGGACAAACACAATGCACCATCTGGAGAATTCAGAGATATGTCGACACATGGGCAAGGCACCATAAATATATTTTGATGTTAACTTTACCCCATCATGAACCATATCATAGAAAGATTAAATGACACATGAAGTAGTTGAATAACCATTAGTTATGTGGTTATGACTTATGCAATATAGAGTACATGTTTATCGTTATGTTAGCATATGAAATTTTTTCAGCTCGTGTGTTGGTACTATTTTATTGCCATCCTTTTTCTTCTAAAAATCCATCATTCATCCATCATTTTCTTCCATAAACCCCTCATAGTCCATTGAAATTGATCAATTAAGCATTATAATTGTTATTTTACATTAAATTTAATTTGTGGATTTTTATGTTAAAAATTAGAAATTTTCAACAAAATTACGGGATGTCATGACTTCCTGTAATTGGTTTATGTTGTGACACGTGGCATGGCAGGAAAATCAAAACCGAGGATAGGGACGTGATCACAGATGTACATACATGGCGAAAGATCTATTTGGCATCGCATCTGGAGCTCCTGGATACATGGTCAATGCTGGTCAAACCCAGCCTTTTTGGTCATAAAAGCAGCAAAAAGCCAGAGTTACCTAAACTGATTTCGTTTTGCTTTGGAAATCAGTTAAGATTAGAAAAAAAACAAAAATCGCCTTTTGATTGTAAAAGCAGAAACATCTGCGTGATAATGTATGTACATTCGATTGCAAATCGGACTGCGTGATAAGAGACATTAAGCGTATCATATTGTATGGTATTGTTACCAGAACTCTGTTCTTGCATGTAATTGATTTCCAGACTTTAATCACAGGCAGCGTTTTATCATTCTAGTGTTTTATGTGTTAATGTTTTCGACATCTGAAGCTTCCTAAGTGTACCATCAACGCGTGGATGGGCCCTACGTGGGGACTGGTATACTTCCATTTTATTTTCATAGCATTTAGACTTCAGATCTGAATAGCGTTTAATGCCATTTCTTTGCTTGTGAATTCATTAATTCGATTAGAAGTTCTTGGGTTATTGTATGATTCATGGTGATCGCTTGAAACTTCAATTGCTAAATTATTGAACAAGATCTTGTAAAAGATTTAATTGAGCACTGAATTTTGAAGTATCTCTGTGGACTCTGTTTTCATGCATTTGAGTCTTAGTATGCTTAAAAGAGTTTTTGGTTTTCATGAATGCTTAGTGTGTTAGCTGGAAAGAGTTTTTGTGAGCGATATCCTTGTAAGAGGATTGAAAACTCAGACTAGTAACACTTTGTTTCCTTAGAACAGTTGATTAAATTAGGTAATATAAGTGTTTGAATTGTGAAAGGAAACATATTCCAATCTCTTGTAAAAGAGTGTTGTAGCCTGTCACAGTAGACACTTATCTAGGTAGATGAGATCATTTTAGGTCTATAGATTGTAGACACATGCCTCTAACTTTACCTACCTTGGTTGACATTAAATTTAGTCTAATCTAGACCCCTGGATTGGTCACTACATTTTGGCGCTGTTGCCGGGGAGGCGCATCTAGAGGATTTCTAAAAACAAAATATAAAAAAATAAGTAAATAAATAAACAAAAACATAGATTTAATTTTAATTCATTATTTTAGAAGTCATGTTTACTTATGTCTAGATCTAGAGATGATAAAGGTAGATTCATAAAAACCCCCCATCCAAAAACTAACCTACCACTAGGAGCAGACCCTTTAGGAAAAGTTGAACACACAACACCAGATAGGAAAGTCACCATACAAACACTAGAGGATAAACAGAAATCAGGGAAAAGACTTACACTCATTGAGAGGCTAATTCTATTAGCACACGAATCACAGCAGAAACATCTCCCTGAATCCTCTATAAAAAGAGAAAGTAGCACAGTAACTCAACAATCTCTCCTTGAACTTCTCTTTGAAACAAGTTACATTGAACAAGAAACTAAATAAACAGAGGAACCTATCAAAATGGCTGAGGAAGGAGATGGATCAGCAAGAGGACCACCAAATCAAGGTTGAAGAGAGGAGGAAGAGTCAACCTTTAAATTTCCTATTCAAGAACCAGAAGAAGATGACGAAATAAAAATGAAAAACATACCTCCATCTGTGCTACCAAGCTTTTATGGCATGGCTTCAGAAGACCCAGATTCATTCTTGTTTGAGTTTGACATAGTATGTTAAACATATGGTTACACTGATGATGCCCATAGGCTCAGACTCTTCCCAGCAACATTAAAAGCATCAGCATTAAGATGGTTCATGGGACTTGGGGAACATGCAATAACTGATTGGGATGGCATGAGAAGAATATTCCTAAAGAAATACCAACCTTATTGCAGATCGAAAGATTCTAAAGATGATATCTTTAGGATGAATCAACAAGAGGATGAAAATTTAGAGGAGTATTTGGAACGATTTGTTTACAATTTGCAAAAATCAAAACATAGGACCATGTCTCTTGATCTGATTCGAACAATATTTTTGAAGGGCATTCGAGAGGAATACTTAGATGATCTTAATTTGATGGGCAAAGGTGATATTTCCACTTTACCTTTCGAAGAAATTGCTGATTTATGTGAAAAGTACTCAAGGAGCAAAGCTAGATATGGAAAAAGAGCTCTATCATCTAAAGCCACAAAATCTACTTCAGCAAGTGTCACAAGGGCTGAAATAGGAAACCTGTTAGAAGAATTCAAAACAGATCTATTAAGTACCTTAGGAACTCAAATTGACACTCTGAAAGCTAAGAAAAGACAAGAAGAGGAAGATCAAATAATGGTTGTATTTTGTCCAAAGTTCCGCAAGAAACATGCCTTGAAAGACTGCCCATTAGAAAACATTCAAGTTTGTGCCTTTTTTACTAAAAATCATGATATATTTCATTGCTCTAAATTCAAGATTTTTCATAATTGTAATGTGGAAGCAGCTAATACTGATATGGAGAATGTGTATTTCATGGGCGCTAAGAGACCGTGGCAACCTAGACCTCCACCTCCAGGTATGTTTCCAAACCAAAATTTTCAATTTCCTGCACAAAATCATATGTATGCTCAGAATTCTTGGAATGTGCCCATGCCATGGCAACACCAAAATTACCCACATCAACCATGGAGACCATTTTAGCAATACTCTCAACAATATCAACCATATCCTCAACCATACCAACAGTATTCTCAGCCATATCAACAGTATCATCAGCCACATTCGCAATATCCTCAAACATATCAGCAATATCCTCAGCAGCAAGTTGTTTATCAGCCCCAAAACACTCAACAAGCATTGCCTGCTCCTCCACCAATAAATCCACCCCACTTACAACTTCCATCTAATCAACAACCTCCTAGACCCACTCAGATTCCTGCTCAGCCTGTACCAAATCCAAATATCAGAGCAGAGAGACCAGCCTATAATGTAGATGAGGGACCATCATATCCCACATTACCTTTACAAAATATCAATCTGAGGTCTGGTAAGGTACTTCAAAAGGAACCTCCAATAGCTGAAAAACAAGAAGAAAACGAAGAAAATGAAAATGAAACTCCAACTCAAAAGAAACAAAATGATGACATCAAAAATAAACAAATGCAACCGTTGCATCCACCACCTTTTCCAGAACAATTGGTCCAAGCAAAACTTCCCATGTCTATACCACAGTTTGATGTTTTAGATGAGCTAAAGAATGTCTATATAAAAATTCAACTATTGCAAGCCATAAAAGACATTCCCATATATACTAAAGCAATCAAAGAACTGTGCCTCAAGAAACCTACTAGGAAAATAATTGATCCACAAACTATTCGTGTTATTGGACATTTAGCTGGCCTTATGACAAACACCATTTCAATGGAAAAGTATGTTGACCCTGGTATTCCTAGAGTCACTACAATCATTAACAACATACATATTCCAAACACCTTAATTGACCTTGGGGCCGCAATAAATGTGATGACTCTTGAAACAATGAAAACACTGCAGCTCACAAACTTGCAGCACACAACAATTGTTCTAGAACTAGCTGATAGGTCTAAAGTGATTCCTGAAGGGATTTTAGAGGACATAATTGTCTCATTGGACTCCTGGGAGTATCCAGTGGACTTTTTAGTTCTTCAACCAAAATCTAATTTAGGAGGACACCCCATCATCGTTGGTAGACCATGGTTAGCAACTGTTGATGCATTCATAGGATGTAGATCGGGTAATATGATTATTTCACGAGGAACTGAAAGAAAACAACTCACCCTTTACCAATCAGCACAATCACCAGCAGTAGCACACAATTTATGGCTTGACGATAAATACAATGACAAGGAAGAAGTTCAATATGTTTTCAACATCAATCAAATCTATGATTTTCAAGAACATAATAATGATGATTTGGTAGAATTGTTCCTTTCTCAACCTGATATTTCTGAAGAATTAAGAAATGAACAATACCATGTTGCAGATGAACTTTTGGCACAGAATTTTCAGGAAACATGCACTATTCAATCTTTGCAAACAAAATTTCAAAACATTTTTCCCATTCAATCTATCACAAACACACAAAGCAAGACCATAGAGATTAGTCCAGGAAAAACTTTGAATATTAGCACTCACCTAGACTCATCTCAGGAGGAAAAATTGATCCAATTATTGAGAAAATACCAGAGAGAATTTGCTTGGGACTACACCGATATGCATGGAATTCACCCTGAAACATGCACTCACCATATTTACACGGATAGTAATATCAAACCAGTGAGGCAACCGCAAAGAAGAATGAATCCTATGCTTCAGGATATTGTTAGAGATGAATTACAAAAACTATTGAAAGTCAATTTTATTTATCCTATCTCTGACAGTCAGTGGGTATCCCCATTGGTAGTAGTGCCCAAGAAAAATGGCAAGTGGAGAATTTGTGTTGATTACAGACAATTGAACAAAGCAACCCTCAAAGATTATTTCCCACTACCATTTATTGACCAAGTGCTAGACACATTAGCTGGGAAATCATCATTCTCTTTTCTCGATGGTTTCAGTGGCTATAATCAAATCAGGATAGCCTTAGAGGACCAGGACAAAACCACTTTTACTTGTCCCTGGGGCACTTATGCCTATAATGTTTTACCATTTGGATTTTGCAATGCTCCAGCTATATTTCAGACAGTTGTATTAGCTATTTTTGCTTATTTAGTTCATGACTGTGTTGAAGTTTACATGGATGATTTTTCAGTGTATGGTAATTCATTTGAGCATGCATTAGAGAATCTTGAAAAAGTTTTGAAGAGATGTATTGAAGCTAATCTATCCCTGAGAAATGAAAAGTGTTTTATGATGTTAAATGAAGGGATAGTATTAGGACACTATATTTCTTCTCAAGGCATTAAAGTTGATCCATCAAAAATCCAGATCATTGTCAATTTGCCAATTCCGAAGACTCAAAAAGAGGTAAGAAGTTTCCTTGGGTATGCAAGCTATTACAGAAGGTTCATTGAACATTTTAGTAAAATAGCTTCACCTCTGTTTAAGCTTCTAGCAAAAGATACACCTTTCAACAGGAATGAGAATTGTCAGCAAGCTTTTGAAACACTCAAAGAAAAGTTATCAACCACACCAGTCTTAAAAGGACCTAACTGGACCCTACCATTTCACATCTTTACAGATGCATCTGATACTGCAGTAGGTGCCTCATTAGGCCAAAAAGAAGAGTCTTTCAATTATGCCATCTATTTCATTAGCAAAAATCTAACACCTGCAGAATTAAACTACACAGTCACTGAAAAAGAAATGCTTGCCATCATACATGCTGTAAATAAATTTCGACATTACATCACTGGTTATGAGGTTTTTGTACATACTGATCACTCTGCCATTAAGTATTTAATGAATAAACCAATCACTAATGGCAGAGTTACCAGATGGTTGTTATTATTACAGTGTTGGATAAACCAGGTAAGGAGAATCAGGTGGCAGATTTTCTTTCTAGACTGCAAATTTCAGGTGAGGTTGTTCTGGTTGAAGATTCTTTTCTAGATGAAAATTTATTTGCAATTTCAATAGCGAATCCTTGGTATGCTGACTTAGCCAATTATTTATCCACAGGAAGAACACCTCCATATTTTACTCCAAAGGAAAAGAAGAGGCTGATCAAACAAAGTGCTAGATACTCATGGGTTAATGGCGATTTATTTTACACTGGTTATGATATGATTATTAGACAATGTGTAAGAAATGATGAAATAATTGATATTTTAAAATCTTTCCATGATGAACCGTGTGGTGGGCATTTTGCAGCCAAAAGAACAGCATTCAAGATTCTCAGTCTTGGATACTATTGGCCATCTATTTTTAAGGATTCCAAGAAGTATGTGAAAAGTTGTGATAGCTGTCAAAGAATGGGCAGACCAACAGCTACAGATGAAATGCCCCTTCAGCCTCAAATACATTTAGAGCCATTTGAAAAATGGGCTCTAGATTTTATAGGACCCATCAATCCAACTTCAAAAGGTAAAAAGTACATCCTAGTATGTACTGATTACGTGACAAAATGGGCTGAAGCCAAAGCACTAGTCCGGGCAACTGAACAAACAGTGGTAAACTTCCTTTTTGAGGAAATTTTTGTAAGGTATGGAGTACCAAGGGAGATAGTGACGGATCAAGGTACTCAGTTTACCTCAAAGCTGGTCAAAGACATCACAGACAAATATAAAATCAAGCACAGGAAAAGTATACCTTACCATCCACAGGCCAATGGCCAGGTGGAATCTACCAATAAAACATTGGAAGGAATTATCACCAAGACAGTAGTAATGAACAGAAAGAATTGGGAAGAGAAGCTCAAAAATGCACTCTAGGCTTACAGAATCACGTGGAAAAACACTACAGGATTTACACCATATCAGTTGGTGTATGGAAAAGAGGTAATGCTTCCTATTGAATTTCAAATACATACTTATAAGATGGCTGCAGATTTAGGAATTGATCTCAATGAAGCACAAAAACAGAGAATTATGAAATTGAACCACTTAGATGAAATGAGGCAGCAAGCAGAGGAGACAGTAATCCTAATGCAGAAACAAAGGAAGCAGTGGCATGATGCACACATCAAAAAGAAACAGTTCAAAGAAGGAAACTAGGCTTTACTGTTTGATTCTAAATTCAGAGATCATAAAGCCAAATTTACCACACACTGGATGGGCCCATATGAAATAGTTCAAGTCTATGAAAATGGATCAATCAAGCTTACTACCATTGATGGAGAAGGCAACACCTTTCTTGTCAATGGCCACCGGTTGAAACTCTATCATAAGCCCATCAACAAGGAGGATTTTATTCACACTGTATCTCAGCAAAGGGAGGTTGAGATATTGCAGCCTTCAGCTGTGATATCTCTACCTTAGTTCATTCAACTTCATTTTATTTTTTTAAACACATAAAAATAAAAAATGTACATATAAAATAAAATAAAATAAATAAATAATAATAATGGTTTAGATGTGAAAACCAGACTCTGGCACACTCTAACGGAGAATTCTTACTGGAAAACCATTCATTTGGCTGGTAAGAATTCCTTGTTCTTCTTATTTACTGTTTTGTTCATCACTTCAATAATGACTTGAGGACAAGTCAAAGCTTTAGTGGGGGAGAAGAATCAGAAGAATCAGCATTTTGTTTTCCCTATCTCATCTCCTCATTTGTAAATCTTCAAAGAATTTGTTTCAGTACTTCAGTATTCCAATAAAAGAGTTGTTCTTGTTTTTTGTTCTAATCAAAGGGACCTGTTCAAGCAATATGTAGTGGGACCTGTTCAGAAGACTATGTTACCAGTACCAATATTAGAGGGACCTTTTCAACAAATATCAAAGGGACCTATTAAAGATTGCATTCAAGATACATCAGGCTACTTAAACAAAGTTTTCAAAGGATGCTTATCATCAAGGCTACATCAACAACAAGGATAAAAGAAGCTGCACAAACATAGTTCTTCAGAGTTCTTTAGAGTTCTTCAGATTTTAAAGGGACCTGTTATATCCAATTTCATTTCAAAGGGACCTGTTTTGGACAGTGAAGACCAGTCATATTTGGACAATGAAGATCAGTCCTACCTGTGCACGCCAACTCAGCCATTGTCAACCAACAAGTGTAATGTATTGGTGAAGTTTTTATTTTTAACATTTAAAATTCTTGAATTATTTTAGTGTTAAAAATGATGATTATGATTGCTTGTTATCAATTTCAAAAACCCCTATACCCATCACCCTTGTAACATTCCTAACTACTCAACTCTGCTATCACTCTGCTATCATAGCCTATTGCCATATTCCTACTATGATTTTCAAACCTTTTCTTACACCACTCTTCAAACCTTGTCATCAACTCCTCATTTTTTTAAAATCGGCCATCAAACCTTGTCATCGATCCATCATTTTTCAATCGGCCAAGTACCAACACGTAGTAGACAAGTGGCAAACCATTGGAAAGACAAGTGGTAAATCATTGGAAAGACAAGTGTTAAATGGTTTCGTTCATTTTTGAATGTGGGAATTATAAATAGTCTTTTGACCCAAGGCGGCAAGGTGGCTCATGAAACATATATCCGTTATCATCACCAGAGCACTCCTTACATGTATATGGTGTTCTCATGATTGTACCTATGCAAATCAGTACCACTCCTCTGTCTTTATGATGTGAATGCGCCTTCAAATCTACATTATCATTATAGCAATTGGGTGTCGGCTGTTAAGTTTTCATTTTATAAAACATCAGCTCATAAAAGTGCGTTACCATGTGAATGTTTAAACTCTGAGTTTTCAAAGAGGCTGAGCGTTACCATGTGAGTGTTTACACTCTGAGTTTTCAAAGAGGCCGAGACAGCAGGTGCTACAAAGGGATGCTTACCACAAGTTTCTACCATTGCCCAAGCAATTAAAGAAGGAAACCCTAAGAATCGAGGGCGTTACCAGGTCGGCCAAGTGGAACGCAAGAAAAGAGGTAACACGTTACAAAACCCTGATTGAATTGCTAAGCATAAACAAAAGGGTTAGAACAGAGATTTTTTTTTTTTAAATGACCAATAGAGCAGAGCCTGAAACGTTTGATAGTTCACAATATCATGATGACTGTGTCACGATTTTAAGGGAAAAACATTGGTTACCCTTTCTATAGAAATTCAATGGAAACAATGAAGAAGTGACAAAGCAGTTTGCATTCACATACAATGGAGAAAAAGAATTAATAGGAAACTTCTCTTTTAGAATTTCAGAGGATGCCATCGCACAAACATTGGGAATCAGTCTAGAAGGGGAAAAGTATTTCAAGACCAAACAGTTTAAGGAAAAATCATGGACCCAATTTATGTCTAGGTCAAGGGTTTCCTCTGTCAATTGGAAAAAGGGTGTTCCCAGAAGTTGGCTAATTCACCCTTGGGACGAAATGGTATACATTATTCAGAAATTTGTTACATGTGAAGGGCATTATAGTATAGTGTACCTATATCACATCAAACTTCTGTTGCACTTAAAAGGTCAATGCACCATCAGTTTACCTTACTTCCTCTTACAGAGTTTGACTAAAATGGAAAAGACCATTCAGAAATGAAAGGGTAATGAAGATAAGAGTTTATGTCATTTTGGGTTGATCAAAATTCTAATTGAATTTGAGTTGCAGAGGAGAGGAAAAACATGGAAGGAATTCTTAATTGCCAACCAAATTAAAGAAGATGAACAGGAACAGCAGCAAGAACGCACTGAGTTTATGCTTGATATTGATGAGGAAATCCCTGAGCGTAAGTCAAGCAATGTTCCTCAACCCAGCAGTGGTGTAAGGACAAGAAAGATGAGGCAAGAAACTGCCAAGAAAATTGAACAAGACAAAATCTTCACTACTTATACAAGAAGATCAAGGAGAATACAAAAGAACCAAACACAAGATGATCAACCGGAGTCAAATGCAAATGCACCAATGGACATTGAAAGCAGTGCTCATTCACAGCCAGAACAGGAAGTAGAAATGGAAATTGAGAGTAGCAAGGGAGAAAGGAAAGAGCCAGTACCTACAAACAAGAAACAGAGAAGGTTAGAGAAACAAATTGAAGAGCTAAAAGAGGAATTGATGGAAGCAAACATGCTGGAGAAGGTCATAAAGAAGGAGAATGAAATGCTGAGAGCTCAGAGCAAGAAGATTCAGCAGAAAAATGAGAAACTGAAGAAGCAAATCAAAGAACTTAAGGTTGATCAAACTGAAACATGCAAATGGGCAACAAAATGGTACACTCAGAAAAAAGCTCTCAAAGAAAAATATAAGAAACTGAAACATGAGCTCCAAGTTCAGAAGAATGCCCAAGTTCAGAGGAGTATAGATGTCTTGCTACAAGCGGCAGAGGCACAAGCAGGAATAGAATATAAAGGGAGCACATCAGGAGCACATCAGGATTAGCATGAGGACATGCTAAATCATTGAACTTGGGGGAGATGTTGGTACTATTTTATTGCCATCCTTTTGTGGTTTTTTATGTTAAAAATTAGAAATTTTCAACAAAATTACGGGATTTCATGACTTCCTATAATTGGTTTATGTTGTGACACGTGGCATGGCAGGAAAATAAAAACCGAGGATAGGGACGTTATCACAGATGTACATACATGGCGAAAGATCTATTTGGCATCGCATCTGGAGCTCCTGGACACATGGTTAATGCTGGTCAAACCCAACCTTTTTTGTCATAAAAGCAGCAAAAAGCCAGAGTTACCTAAACTGATTTCGTTTTGCTTTGGAAATCAGTTAAGATTAGAAAAGAACAAAAATTTCCTTTTGATTGTAAAAGCAGAAACATCTGTGTGATAATGTATGTACATTCGATTGCAAATCGGACTGCGTGATAAGAGACATTAAGCGTATCGTATTGTATGGTATTGTTACCAGAACTCTGTTCTTGCATGTAATTGATATCCAGACTTTAATCACAGGCAACATTTTATCATTCTAGTGTTTTACGTGTTAAGGTTTTCGACATCTGAAGCTTCCTAAGTGTACCATCAACGCGTGGACGGGCCCTACGTGGGGACTGGTATACTTCCATTTTATTTTCATAGCATTTAGACTTTAGATCTGAATAGCGTTTAATGCCATTTCTTTGCTTGTGAATTCATTAATTCGATTAGAAGTTCTTGGGTTATTGTATGATTCATGGTGATCGCTTGAAACTTCAATTGCTAAATTATTGAACAAGATCTTGTAAAAGATTTAATTGAGCACTGAATTCCGAAGTATCTCTGTGGACTCCGTTTTCATGCATTTGAGTCTTAGTATGCTTAAAAGAGTTTTTGGTTTTCATGAATGCTTAGTGTGTTAGCTGGAAAGAGTTTTTGTGAGTGATATCATTGTAAGAGGATTGAAAACTCAGACTAGTAACACTTTGTTTCCTTAGAACAGTTGATTAAATTAGGTAATATAAGTGTTTGAATTGTGAAAGGAAACATATTCCAATCTCTTGTAAAAGAGTCTTGTAGCCTGTCACAGTAGACACTTATCTAGGTAGATGAGATCCTTTTAGGTCTATAGATTGTAGACACGTGCCTCTAAGTTTACCTACCTTGGTTGACATTAAATTTAATCTAATCTAGACCCCTGGATTGGTCACTACATCATGCAACTAATATTTATGTAATAGTTATAAAATGCTCATAAATCATTCTTTTTATTATATTTAAATTGTTTTATAGTTGACCTTTGTTCTCTATGCATATGAATTTTGTTGTTGAACTTAAGTAAATTTTGGAGTATCATAAAGGGATGTGACAACCAACTTCTAAAACAATATGTTAAAAAAAATAAAAATGAAAGAATAATAATAAATAGGGTGTCTTATTGTCTCATATAAATATTTGATGGTACACAGACACTTGGCTTGAATTCAAATTATATTAGCCCACCCTATATAAAAATGGCGTAGTCTAACTTATAGACGAAATAACCTTTTTCACCGGAATTCACCAAAATCCGGCAATACAATTTCAATATTTTTTGTTGTTTAAAATACATTTTTGAATGCATAAATGGATGCAGCACCCAAAAAAACCTCTAGGGCACTCAAATTATGCAGATTAAATAATTTAAACTCTAAGTTTTTAAAAATCTCTCTCTCGAATTTTCAATAAAATTAACTAGAAAAATGGTTGTGAAAAAGGTCATTTCATCTATAAATTAGGCTATGCCTATAAAAATTTGATGATACACATAATTAATAGTTAAGACACGTGGTGATAATAGATTTTCTTAAAAATAATTTTAATTTCCGACAATTCTATTTGAAGTTACATAAAAATAGTCATTTCTTGTGCATCCCCCAATCAAATGATAGAAATTTAAATTTTAAAAGTTTAAAAACTAATTTTTAATTTCTAAAATATTCAATTTAATATTTAAATTTTAAACTATTTTAATAGACTTTAAAGTTTCTTTTCAAAATTTTAATAAAAATAGTTCCCCTTCATTTTTAAGTGGTGGGAAAACCTATCATAACTCAGTTGTCAAACCAGCAGTGAGGACAACCATATCTAGTTGCTAATTGCGAGTGTAGGCTCACTCATCACCGTTATTCAAGGAAACGTACGCCACCTGGAATAACATGTTGGTGGTTCGTAAGGTGACAGGCTTTCACTCCTGCCACATGCCTCTAGGTCTTGGGCCATTAACCTGTTTCCTTACGTCCGAGGAAGATGAGCTCTTAGCCAAGCAGAAGCAGTTTTAGGGCACACTCCAGGCCCTAATAGGTACCCTTGATATTAACAAGTAGAAATCATTTCTATATTCCAACCACATATTAAATTATAACCCACATTGAATTGTGAAAATTAAGATTTTCACATTTGGAAATCATGTTGTTAAAATTTTCCTTCTAGAAGGACCTGTGTAGTTTTCATAAAACAACCACATTGAATTTTTTGGTTATTAATATTTTTTAAATACCACATTTATTTATAGTCCATATTGAATATTTTATTATTATTATTATTTTTTAAATATCACACATCCTTTTCATACTAAAAATTGAATAAACTAGCACAATCACATTAGTAAATACGGTTGATATACTCATATGGACTTCTAAATGCCATTTGTTATTTGTTGCCATTTACCATTTCTTTACCATGATGTAATATGCTATTTGATAATTTGCATGGTAATCTCATAATTGTATTTAGTAAATGTGAAAAGGAAAACATAGATATAAAAATGCATGATAGTTAATATTTGAATTTTTTCCCCTTGATATAGAGGAGATAATGGTAATACACTGTAGCAAGCTTTGTGGAAGCCCTAAGCCCCTGCTGAAAATTGGTATCGGAGCCAGTAACGTCTGGTTCAAGAGGTTGGTATTCTAAATCATCACTCATATTAATGGATCCATTTAGGAAGTCTATATCCTTCCATGAATTAGAAGACAGAGAGTCATCCGCTACAGAGAATCCCCTTAGGGATATGTTTGCATCAAGTTCTAGTCGAGTCTTAAATCAAGCAGAACTTGAATATGAAGAGCCACAACCGTCTGCTCGATGGAAATTACCTAGTATCTCTGCATCAGAAGTTTATGATGATTTGTCTATATCCCATTTAAAAGCCACCACTAGAATTAGTATAAAAGAGTCTATTAGTCAGGTTTAGGAGAAGTCTGGCAATATTCAGTCTATCCCTCTTCTGGATCCAAAAACTTTATAGGCCGAAGCTAAAAGGTTAAAAACAAAATATTTGCACTTGGGATGCATAAGGATCGGGATCAACCCTTTGACTCATCAAGGGTTAAATACTTTTGTGCTAGCCACAGTCCGAGATCTTACTCATAATAAGTATACCGATTCCTTAATAGGAGGTATAGTTTCCCCTCTGTCACATGGCCCAATATACTTTGACTGTTATCCTAATTTTTCAGTCTATGTCTTTGACAAAACAATAGATCAGATCTTGCAGTTGTAGATCCAAACTTCAGGGTTTGATATGCACCAGAAAAGACATAACATAGCCATACAATCCAGAGGATGTTTCTAGCACACAAATACCTTATGGCCAGCCATATGCCATACACCCAGTCAGGATTCAAAAGCAAGTGTCGTTGTTCTAACAGATTCAAAGAATCAGAAAATAGAACATCAGACAATTCGATGGGAAGATCTTACATTCCCTGAACACTGGGTAGTTTCTAATCCCAAGCCTCCAGCACTTAAAAGAATAACCTCTGCTGATATCCAAGAGAACCAATCCTCTGCTATTTTTTCTTTCCCTAGAAGATCTACTATTGATTACAGAGGAATTGAAAGAGCCTGCAAAAGTTCCAAATTTTATAAAGATCCATCCACTGTTGATACCGCTTGTTCTAGCTCAATTTCTTGTAAACATATTTCTTTGTTTGAATTTGCCCAGCTAGTCAATTTCAATTCCCTAGAAGTTACATGTCCTGAATGTAAAGCTGTTGTAAATTTATGTACCCTTGTTGAATCTGTCATCCATGAGAATCACCATCCAAGAACTGGAGAAGCTCCTCATTCCACATCAGTTAATCCATGCACGAACCCAAAATGTTCAGACATCCCTTTTCCCCATGAGCCGGAGTCTGACCATGTTCTAATGATGCATGAGATTATCACCCTAGAAGGGGAAGATCCCAGATTGACAGAAATGTTCAATATAATGAGGCCAGCCAAGCCCAAATATGGACTAGGCTATCTTGAGCAAGCAAAAGGCCTGATTCCTTCATGTAAATTTGGTCCTTTTCCAGATGACTGTAAAAAGCCTGCAGTCATGGAAATACAGAAGTTCTTTACCTTGATGAATGGCTGCTTAAAATCATAAATAAGCTCTAAATGGATGAAAGCCATGTTGAACTGGGACTTATTTACCAATCCAGAAGCAGAGCAGTTTGGCCTTAGTCATACTATTGAGGAGAAGATTAAATTATCTAAAGATTGGAAACATTATATGGAAGTCACAAATTCTTGGATTTCCTTTTATGAATGGAAGAAAAATGTTTCCCCTGAAGTTGTGTTGACAGGATCATCATCTTCATCATGCACCAAACATGCTTGGATTGCTTTAGATGGCAGTAGAGTAGAGACTCCATGTACTTTTCCTCCCTACAGAGGAATTATCATCGGAGAAAATCAAAATGCAGCAAAGGAAATTCCTTTGGTTCAAAAGGATGATAATACATTAGGCATAGATGGAAGGATTCAGAAAGCCAGTGAACAAATCAACTGGACTAATACAGCAATAAAGGGTCTAGAGATAAATATAGCAAAAACGGTAGAAATAAAAGAACAGTTTGACACTGTTCAAGGCTCTTTAACAAAAACCTCAATGATGTACAATATAGTTCATCTGTTGTTAGATCTTATGCCAAAGAATCTTTAAATAAGATAGAGGAAGTGGAAGAAAAGATAGTAGATCATATTGATACTACTAAAAATTTGATATCTGGTTTAACCGAAAAGGTTGAAAAGATAAGTCTGTCAAAAACAGATAAACCAGTTCCCACCTCTTTTCTCTACAAAAGAAATATAAAGATTCAAGATCCTGTTAAACCAATCAACATGTTCCCGGCATTGTTTCCCAAGGAAGTAGCCACATCTTCTACTCCAGAGGCTACATAAAAAGTCACCATTGCTTCCTTATTCAAGGAAGAAGAAGATGAAAAGAAATAATCTGAGTCTCAGATATTTCCCATATATGAACCACTTGAAAGTAGGTTCAATAAATATCCTACACCTGATCTTGAAGGCAAAGGCAAGCTTCCTGAAGCTCATACATTTTTCCCTGAATCACACAGAGAGTGGAATATTGATAATCTGAGTGTTGGTCAGATTAGACAATTAATTGATATGATGTTCACAGAATATAAACTCATGTGTCTTAGAGGAAAAAGTGAAATAGAAGCATGCAAGACTATTATTCAGTGTTTTACAGGAACACTGCTCAGGTGGTGGGAGACTGAATCATCTCCAGCACTATTGATAAAAATGGAAGCAGAAGTGCTTAAAGATGAAGCAGGAGATGTGATTCACAATTCAGATGGCTCAACTACAAGCAACATGATAGGAGCTCTGACATCTATGATCTTGGAGCACTGGTGTGGCAGTGAAACAGAGATTGCAGATAAGAATGAAGTTATTCTCATGAATCTCAAGTGTCACAAGATGTCACAATATGAAGACTTTCATAGGGATTGGATGCAAAGAATCTATGAAGTGAAAGATTCAAAAAATCTGCTATGGAAACAGGTTTATCTTGCTGCTCTTCCATCCAGGTTTTTTTATTATATCAGGTTGCAAGAGATTTTTCAGTTGCCATTTGAATCATATACTTGGGGTGCAATTTATTCTCACATTACAAAAACAATAGTGAGCTTATGCACAAGTTCCAAAGTAAACAAATCTTTGGAAAAACTTTCAAAGCTCCCAGACTAGAAGTCCATTTGCAGCAAATATGGACTCGCAGTCGATGACCCTTTGGTCAAGAGAAGAAAAGCAAAGAAAAGGGATAAAAAGGAGTATAAACAAAACGCTAAAGGCTATAAAGACAGAAGAAAGCATTCCCAGTGATCTAAAGGTCACTCCTCCAAATCCAGAAAGGGCTACTACAGGTATGTCCCCAGGACACATTATTATAGACCCTCTGACATTCATCTGCATACATCCAAACAAGAGAAATGGAACAATCTCACTTGTTGGTTGTATGTCAAAACTGGACATACATCCTCAAGATGTCCAGAAGGAGAAGAAGCTAAGAAAAACAGAGGGAAGAAGTCCCAAGCCTCTTTTAAGAGAGGTAAAAATATCAAGCAAGAGGTACAAATACAATGCATGAAGTGTGGTGCCCGCTCTCACAGAACAGAACACTGCCCAAATGTGGTAATTAAAGACCAAATTAAGCAGCAACAACTTGAAGAATCATCTTTTGATTCTTTTAGTTCTTCGTCTCAAGAAGAATTACAAGCACACATGGAAGATTGTTCAGATTCTAAAACAACATCTTGTTCTTGTCCTGAATTTGAAGAATGTGCTTGTCAGATGCATTATGATTCTGATTCAGAATCATACAATGATTCTGATTCAGAATCATACAATGATTCCAGCTCTGAAGAAATATCCTTCAGACCACAGAAAGAGAAAATCTTAATGGCGGCCACAGAAGAAGATGAGATAAAAAAAATTTCTTAGATTCGAGCAATGGAAGATGGAGAAATGAAGAATTGACTAACAGAGGCATTCATGGACCAGCTCAAATCCAGTTCTTCCAGAAATACAGGTAAAAAGCCATTATTTGTTGATGCTTCTTTTGAAAGGAATACCAGATCCTTCCAGCGACATCAAGAGAAGCCAGACAAGGTGCGTTCACTCACCTTGGGAGAAGTAAGTAGAGAGATCCATAATATTAAATCTGAAATCTCTGCCTTGAAATCCCAAATTGCTGAAATAAAGAAAGGTAAGCAAGTTATAGAAGAAAATTCTCATTCATGGGACACAGCAGAATATGCCAAAAATCTTAATCCAAATCTTGAAATTGTTGAAGGAAAGAAAGACCCTGTCTTTGGATTTCAAGAAATGAGAATTCTCGCCATCTCCTACCAGCAACATCATGTAAAAGTGAACATCTGCATAAAGGGATAAATGTTTGAACTCACAGCACTCCTTGACTTAGGAGCTGATGTGACATTTAAATAAGAAAGTGATACCAGCAAAATATTAGGTTTCTGCAAAAATAAATGTTGTAGGATTGGGTAATAAAACGCTCAAGTATGAAGTTCCTAAGGCTTCTATTTTTTTTGAACAATCCCAGTTGACTGTATTCTAGGAAATATATTCCTAGCAGCTGTTGAGCCACATGGGTCAACCAGATTAAAAGAAAACAAAGTTGGTTATTTTATTTCTGTTCCTACTTGAAAGGAATAACAAAAAGGATTGAGTTGCCCTATATATCAAATCCTAGAGTCTCTACAATGGTCCAGACTGTCCAAGATTTGGACAAAGCAGAAGCCAAACTGACAGATCTGAAAGATCTGAAATCTACACTTAAGGTAGAAGAACAGCTGAAGGATCTTCAGGTTAAGAGGAAAATTGGGGAACGAAAGAAACAAATTAAAGATGAATGTTGCTCAGAAGAACCAAATGCATTTTGGCACCGAAAGCAGCATACTATTGAGCTCCCATACAAAGAAGGATATACAGGTAAGCCCTGTAAAAGTAGAGCTATTCCTATCAATAAGGAATATAGAGATCTCTGCGAAAAAGAGATCAAACAGCTCTTAGAAAGAAAGCTCATTAGAGAATCCGACAGGCCCTGGAACTGTTATAGATTTTATGTCAACAAAAGAGCAGAACAAATCAGAGGTATCCCAAGGCTGGTAATAAATTTCAAACCTCTAAATTTTGTTCTTGCAGATGACATCTATCTGATTCCTCACAAAGGAGACCTAATGAGTAGGATAGCTAGAGCTAAAATATTTTCAAAGTTTGATTTGAAAGCAGGATTTTGGCAAGTTGCCATTTCAGAAAAAGATAAGTTCAAAACTGCTTTCAGTATTCCGGCAGGCCACTATGAGTGGAATGTCATGCCTTTTGGTTTAAAGAATGCTCCATCAAAATTCCAGAAGGTAATGGATAAAAAATTTAAGCCATATTTTGATTGGCTTATAGTTTACATTGATGATGTTCTAATCTTCTCCAAGAACATCCAAGACCATTTTAAGCATGTTCATACATTTAAATAGCTGGTAAAACATAATGGTCTAGTTTTGAGTAAGAAAAAGATATAAGTCTTTCAAACTACTATCAAATTTCTTGGCCATACCATATTCAATGGCCAAATCTCTCTACAGAAGCATGCGCTTAAGTTCGCTGACAAATTCCCAAATGTTATTACAGACAAGAAACAGCTTCAGAGATTCCTGGGGTGTTTGAATTATCTCAGTAATTTTTACAAAGATTGTGCCGCAAACAGAAGTGTGCTAAATCAAAGACTCAGAAAGGAGCCACCTCAGTGGACAGGAGAACACACCAAGGTTGTTCAGAACATCAAAGCCAAGGTAAAGTCTCTTCCCATTTTATATGTCTCTAATGATAGTGCATTCAAGATTGTTGAAATAGATGCCAGTAATATAGGATGGGGAAGTATCCTGAAACAAAGAAAAGATGGCACTGAACAAGTCGTCCAGTTTGCATCAGGCACCTGGAATCCTGCTAAACAGAATTATTCCACGATTGAGAAAGAAGTAAAAGCTGCATGGAACTGTATCAACAAATTTGATATTCATTTAATAAACAAACAGTTCTTGCTTCAAACTGATGCTTCAACCTTGCAGAAAGTCTTAACTAAGGTCATCAAGAAGCTAGGAGAGGCCAAATTTTCCAGATGGCAAGCACTCTTTGCTAACTTCGACTTTCAAGTCGAACATATAAAGGGCACAAAGAACTGTCTCCCAGATTTTCTCAGCAGGGAGTTTATCCAGCCACAAGAACATATCATGGTCATAGCCATAGAATGGGACCAAAATCAGAAATGAGAAGTCATGCACACCATACCAGACAATTAGGACTGGGAAGAATACAGGGTCAAGTGGAAGCCAACATGGCAGTTGAGAAATACCAAGGTGTTAGATGCTAATCTACAAGCACATACTGACATTCAGCATCTTGTACCAGAAAGAAGGGTGTATCCAAAAGGGAGTAAATGGATACATGACATGATCTACACAAAAGCCAAAAGGGATGCATTATATGCAGAAGATGCTCTTCAAAGAGACTTTCATGATATTTCAGGAATTTGGTATCATGGAGGTAACTGCCGAGGAATTTATGAAAAATATTTCTACATCAACCAAACCAGGAATCTGGCAAGGCCTATGCCTACTCAGACTTCTGCATTATGGCCAACAGGAGATCCTAAGCTAATCTTTCCAGACACAGTGTATGATTTTGCAGCATATAAAAAGCTATGGTGGGATTTTCTGACTATAGATGACAAGGAAGAAACCCATTATACTAAATTAAAATTTAGTACAACGGGAATAATGCAAAGAAATCAACAATGTGAATGGCTGCAAAATTGGTGGACTGATTTCGACGTTAACAGGACAGCAATGGATCCACTCTATCATGACTCACACTGTAGATTCCATTATGACATATGTTTCGAACATAACATCCCAGATTGCTTCCACATCCCATACAAAATTGTCAAAGAAATGACAGCAGGAGAATGGTCACCTTTTCATGATGACAATAAAACTCTAAGAGAATATATGACCCGTCATTATCAATGGCTAGTTTTAACCAAGGTTAAGCATCAATTCATTTTGGGGAAACCTTTGATTGTTCGGAGAATTTTTACCAAAGCATGGAACATGTTATTGTACAAAAAGCATAGATTCCCTGAATTCACTGTATTCTGACAGTTCTCATGGGCTTGACCAACAAAAGCATCCATTATTGTAATAATGTTGTCCAGTCACAAGGACTTAATTCTGGCCAGCTTTTCTCGTGGGCTTTGTTGTACAAAAGAATCCACTATGTAAACAATACAGACAGTGTATTTTCCCGTAGGATTTACTTTTCTGGACTGGAATCTTTGTGCGGATGTCACCTCGGTGTTACCCGAAAGCAATGATTCCATCCAGTTGTTTGATACTCAACATGAATGTTTGTCCACTCTCATTTGTTATAAATTGAGGGTAAGGCTCATTCTTGAGGCATGGTCATTTTGGAGAGTCTTAGAGTCTTAGAGATCTGAGAAGTCTGCATATCAGTGTGCTCGACACTGGTAAGAACCTAAAGTAGCCAGATCTATTAGAAGTCTGAAATCAGTCAAGTCAGTATATCAGTCGAGTCTGTATATTCTAAGGCAAAGCCTATCTGTTGCTAGGAAGCCTTCGGTATTGCTTTTTCCTCTGTGAAAATCAAAAGTCTGATAAATGCAAAAATAGTCGATCTCTGATAAAGAATACTCTTTGTAATCTGTAATCTATACCCATTTTTGAGAAATAATATGAGAAGGCATTTTCCGCATTTGAATACCTATGCGCTTTTTTATATCATCTGTTGTGTAGTAGCATGTAGCAAGCTTTGTGCAAGCCCGAAGCCCCTGCTAAAAATTGGTATCAGAGCCAGTAATGTCTAGTTCAAGAGGTTGGTATTCTAACTCATCACTCAGACTAATGGATCCATTCAGGAAGTCTGTATCCTTCCATGAATTAGAAGACAGAGAGTCATCTGCTACAGAGAATCCCCTTAGGGATATGTTTGCATCAAGTTCTATTCGAGTCTTAAATCAAGCAGAACTTAAATATGAAGAGCCACAACCGTCTGCTCGATGGAAATTACCTAATATCTCTGCATCAGAAGTTTATGATGATTTGTCTATATTCCATTTAAAAGCCGCCACTAGAATTAGTAAAAAAAGAGTCTATTAGTCAGATTCAGGAGAATTCTGACAATATTCATTCTATCCCTCTTCTGGATCCACAAACTTTACAGGTCCAAGCTAAAAGGTTAAAAACAAAATATTTGCACTTGGGATGCATAAGGATCGGGATCAACCCTTTGACTCATCAAGGGTTAAATACTTTTGTGCTAGCCACAGTCCGAGATCTTACATTCCCTGAACACTAGGTAGTTTCTAATCCCAAGCCTCTAGCACTTAAAAGAATAACCTCTGCTAATATCCAAGAGAACCAATCCTCTGTTGTTATGTCTTTCCCTAGAAGATCTACTATTGATTACAGAGGAATTGAAAGAGCCTGCAAAAGTTCCAGATTTTATAGAGATCCATCCACTGTTGATACCGCTTGTTCTAGCTCAATTTCTTGTAAACATATTTCTTTGTTTGAATTTGCCCAGTTAGTCAATTTCAATTCCCTAGAAGTTACATGTCCTGAATGTAAAGTTGCTGTAAATTTATGTATCCTTGCTGAATCTATCATCCATGAGAATCACCATCCAAGAACTGGAGAAGCTCCTCCTTCCACATCAGTTAATCCATGCCCAAACCCAAAATGTTCAGACATCCCTTCCCCATGAGCCGAAGTCTGACCATGTTCTAATGATGCATGAGATTATCACCCTAGAAGGGGAAGATCCCATATTGACAGAAATGTCCAATATAATGAGGCCAACCAAGCCCAAATATGGACTAGGCTATCTTGAGCAAGCAAAAGTCCTGATTCCTTCATGTAGATTTGATCCTGTTCCAGATGACTGTAAAAAGCCTACAGTCATGGAAATACACAAGTTCTTTACTCTGATGAATGGATGCTTAAAATCAGAAATAAGTTCTAAATGGATGAAAGCCATGTTGAACTAGGACTTACTTACCAATCCAGAAGCAGAGCAGTTTGGCCTTAGTCATACTATTGAGGAGAAGATTAAATTATATGAAGATTGGAAACATTATATGGAAGTCACAAATTCTTGGATTTCCTTTTATGAATGGAGGAAAAATGATTCCCCTAAAGTTGTGTTGACAGGATCATCCTCTTCATCATCCACCAAACATGCTTGGACTGCTTTAGATGGTAGTAGAGTAGAGACTCCATCTACTTTTCCTCCCTACAGAGGAATTATCATCGAAGAAAATCAAAACGCAGCAAAGGCAATTCCTTTGGTTCAAAAGGATGATAATGCATTAGGCATAGATGGAAGGATTCAGAAAGCCAGTGAACAAATCAACTAGACTAATACAGCAATAAAGGGTCTAGAGATTAATACAACAAAAACTATAGAAATAAAAGAACAGTTTGACATTGTTCAAGGCTCTTTAAATGAGGTTAACAAAAACCTCAATGATGTACAATATACTTCATCTGTTGTTAGATCTTATGCCAAAGAATCTTTAAATAAGATAGAGGAAGTGGAAGAAAAGATAGTAGATCATATTGATACTACTAAAAATTTGATATCTGGTTTAACTGAAAAGGTTGAAAAGATAAGTCTGTCAAAAATAGATAAACCAGTTCCCACCTCTTTTCTCTACAAAAGAAATATAAAGATTCAAGATCTTGTTGTGGAGTACTAAAGAAGGTATGTTTTTGGTAATTATTTCAGCATCTTTTCATTAGAACTTACAAACCTTTTGCATCATGGACTAGGAAAATGATAAGGAATTGTAATAAAACCTATGAGATTAATGTGCAAAACGAAAACACTGACAATTGTCATGTTCTTATGCAGGAAGAAGGAAAAACGAAAAAATGTCGTTCCAAAGGAAAGGACAAGGATGGGTTAACCGTTGTGCCTTTGACGGGGAACCGTATGCAAACAAGGCAAAACAAATCAAAGTGAATGAGCCCTGGAAAGGAAGTGGAGATATCAGCTCGGCGCAAGAAAGAAAAGAGATAACTGAGGACTAACGGTTCGGCAAATCCCTCAGGATCCTTTCATCCTGAGGGATTGCTGCTTTAACTATTTTTGCACCTAGACACCTCCACCTTCACCATTATAAAAGGGGAAGCACTGTTAGCTCGAAGGGTCTGTCGAGTCTGTTATGTTTTATGTAATTCTCTTAAGATTGAAACTTTGATCATCGAGTCTCGTTGAGAACTGATCTACTGTAATTCCGCCTTATGCGTTAATACAAACTTGGTTGCTATTTCATCTCTGAGTCTGGAATAACTTCAAGCGGTGTACCCCTGGAGGCTAAGGGCCCGGCCTTGGAGGACACTTGCTCCTGTACTATTACGTTTGGTTTATGCGTGGTTTGCTTATCAGTGTTATTTGGTAATCTGATGTGTTTTGTTATTTTGCATTGCATGCTCTGTTATGTTTAATTTACTGAGGTTTCTAAAGACAGAACTATTGTATTAACTTTGCAACGTATCACTATTCTTTTAAGTGTTGATATAATATTGCCGGTCTTTACAGAATACTGTTGTTGTTTAATTACAGAGTATCTGTGTTGTACACTTATTTCATTGGTACTATTGAACTCATCTTAGGGATTATGTTCTTTGCGATTGTTGAATCTATAGACCTTACTGTTCCATTCTGAAATACAGTCGTAATATTTATAACTGAGATTGATAACTGGTTTACCAAGATCAAGTTACTATTAAGGTGTGCCGTGTGCATATATGGTTTTCAAGCGCTGTTCTATAGTCCAGCATTAATCAGTGTTGTTCCATTTTTGTGTGTTGTTCAATTCGTCCTTAAAAGTGAAGGATTTCCATTTGATTCCTGTAGGTCACGATTAGTGCATTTGATCTTGTAGGCTAAGGTATTCCTGCTTGTTAGACTTAATTGTTGTTACAGTTTCTCGTTTGTTGTTCCATTTCAGGTTTGTTGTTCTATTTCTTATTTGTTGTTCCATTTCTTATCTATCGTTCCATTTCCTGTCATTTGTTATTTTGGCGTGAAGAATGACCTAAGGCTGTAATGAGCATTGACATTTACTGTCCGGCTCCCAGATCCACGATCTGTTCCCTGATTTCCTTTAGTTCCATCAGTTTACAAAGGGATGAGTTACTGCTACTGAACCCTTGACTGATAAATTTCTTAGTTTTCTGAAGGTGTGGTTTAATCTTTTGAAGTAGTTTGCTGTAAACAAGCATCCGTTTACTATTGTATTTTTTAGCACTGTACTACTAGCATTACTCTGGCAAATGATAGCCTTAGACTGAGACACTCTTTGAAATAACAAAACGTTCCTGGATTGACAAACTAATGTGAGGTAATTAGAGGTGAAAGAGACCCTTTTTATAGCTCGACATTTTGGCGTCGTTGCCGGGGAAAGAGTGTAGCCATTTGTTCTTTTTCAGAGTAGTGTAAGAACCTGCTAGGGAAGAATTGGGTTTTAAAAACGGAAGGTAAGAACCTACATGTGGAGCATGTAACAGCCCTGCTCCTCTGCCCGCTTTCCTACAGATTTGCTGTTGTTTTGTTTGGGTAGAATCTAGCAGTTGATTTGTGTGCATGACTAAGTAGAAAAAGCCAGAAAAGAATTCCAAACCTCTACCCAAGCCAGAAAAAGCTAAGGGGCCGGTGACCCTTGGCCGATCAACCTTCATAGACGAAATCTTCAAGAAAGTAGAATCTCAGCCTTCAGTAGGACCCAGAAAATTTATTTCTAGACAACCTACTAGTTCCCTTCAGGCCACAGGATCACCATCTGTAGCCTTTGCTGAGGTGCATAGTCAAACTGAAGAGCAAGACTTTCAAGAAATTGAAAATTCTACTCCAGAACTATTGCAAGAAGGGAATTTCAGCAATCTTTGTGAAGGAGGAGGAGAGACAGGGGAAACTGAGGAATCGAGGTCTCCTCTTGGGACAACTCAGCCATTGAACAGCCTAGACAAGGGAAGTGCTGCAAAAATCATTGTTGAAGAAACTCAATCTCCTCAGACATTAGGCACTCTCATTATCCTAGATAGAGGAAGTGCTATTAAAACCATTCCTGTTAAAGCCATTCCCTCTCAACCTAGGAATACCCTCCTAGATATCCCAGAAGGTTATTGGCATATATTCGACCAAATGGCTCAAAACCAGCCAAACACCCAAACCTCTACATTACAATACCCCATAGTGGATACTGCAGCAAATGCGCCTATGAAAGCGATCCCTCTTCAACATATCCCTACATTCCATGGTCTTACATCAGAAGATCCGGATTCATTTCTATTTGAGTTCGATGTGCTGCGTAGGGGATATGATTACACCACCGACCCCCAGAAACTGAAATTATTTCCCTCTACATTAAAAGGGGCTGCCTTAAGATGGTTTATGGGATTAGTTGGCGGGGTTGTAAATAACTGGGATCAAATGAAAGAATCTTTTCTAAAAAAAGATCAGGACTATTGCAGGTCTAGAGAACTGAAGGACAAAATATTCCAGATGGTAGCTAGACCAAATGAAACATTAGAGGAGTATGTGGAACGTTTTCAGTATAATCTTCAAAGATCTCCTTATGCATCACTATCTTTACCTGATAATGTGTCAAAAACAACATTAATTAGGGGCATGAAGGAACAATGGATTGAAACATTAAAAATTATGGGAAAAGGAGATATTTATCAGGAAAATTTTGCTGACATTATTGATTTATGTATCAGGAGCTCGAGAGGCAGCACAAGATTAAAACCGGTAGAACATGATTGGTTTTTAAGAGATAATAAGATTCAACAAAAGGAGTAACACGTGCAGAAATTGGAAATTTATTGGAAAATTTTAAAACTGATATGCTAGGGACACTAACTACACAACTTGATATTATGCAGGCCAAATAGAAACAAATGGAGGCAGAACAGAATTTGGCGATCTTCTGTCCCCGATGCAGGAAGAAACATAGCCATAAGGAATGTCCACTAGATGCAACCCAAACATGCGCCATCTGCACAAAAGATCACCTTACGGAAAGTTGTCCCTCACTTCCCGGATTAAAAGCAGTATATAAGGAAGTAGAAGAAGAGCCAGAATCGGTGTATTTGCTCAACCAGCGCCGTCAGTGGCAGCCACGACAGTCTGGTATGTTTTCGGACCCAACCTCTTCTTTTCAGTCTCTGCAGTATAATTCTCAACAATATAATATGTGGCAAAGTCAATCCCAACCCCCGTTTCCAAACTGGTCACCATAGTCGTTTCCTTCATCAACCCCGTGGCCGAATCAGGCAAGCCAATCTAGTTGGCCGAATTTTCCCTATGCCCCACCATATTGGAAAAATAATGCATACCCACCACAATGGACTCCCCCTACTTCACAAAGTCCAGCCTGGCAAACAAACTTGCAAAGACCGATGCATCAGCGAGTAGGAACCATTCCGCTCCCTCAACCTACATTTCCAGCCTTACAACCAAATCCCCAGTCTAATCTGAGACTGCAACTCCCAGCCCAACCCAACCCCAATCTAAATAACGGACCGGTCCAATCTGTCCAAATAGTAGAAACATTAGAAATAGGAGCTAATCTGTGGGAGTGTAATGATCTTCAGCTAAGATCTGGGCGTATTATTGAAACTGAGGGAGATAAGACAGACCATGCTGAAAATCAGTTACCCAGAGAACACCTGTCACAAGAAGAGGATGTGAACAAACAACAAACTTATAACCAAGTGACCACATCCTCTCCCTCGTTCCCAGAACGATTAATCATACCTCGACCTACACAATATTCTGATTTTGACATTCTGGGAGAATTACAAAATTTGTACATAAAAATTCCATTCCTCCAAGCCATTCAAGACATCCCGATATATGCAAAGACTATCAAAGAATTGTGTGTAAATAAACCAAGGAGGAATATGGAAAATAATCCAAGAGTCCAATTAGTTGGCACTCTATCTGACTTATTATCAGGAAAAGAAACACCCATTAAATACGAAGACCCAAGAAATCCAATAGTTACCGTACAAACTTATGGTCAAACCTTCCTAATGCCTTAGTGGACCTAGGAGCTACAATCAACATCTTAACAACTACTACTTGCCAAAATCTAGGCATTACATCTGTAGAACCCACCTCTACCTTGCTAGAACTAGCTGACCGATCTGTGGTTAGGCCAGAGGGTACACTACATGATGTCATGGTATCTATTGACTCCTAGGAATATCCGACCGATTTTCTGATAATAAATCCCAAAAGCCGACTTGATGGACACCCATTGATTTTAGGTAGACCTTGGCTTGCAACTGTCGATGCCTATATTGGCTGCCGACAAGGCAATATGACCATAACGAGGGGAGCGAATATCAAGAACTTAGCCTTATATCCTCCAGCACAGCCAAGTGTCACAATGATCAAAACTAATAAGCACCCTCTATCATACCTTACTAATAACATTAGATCTCCATTAACTATACAAGAGGCACTTGATTTTAAAGACCAGACAGAGGACGATGCCATTAATAAATTTATTAGTCAAACTGAATTCAGATCCCGCACACAGTGTCACATGATAGAGGCAGCATTCGATAACGAATTAGAAGAAGATCCTCTTAAAGATACACATGATCAAACAATACCTGTTACCTCTGTTGCAAATAGTAAAATTATGGAAATCGAACCGGGAAAAACCTTAAACATTAATGCCAACCTCACCTCTGAACAAGAAACGAAGCTCATCCATTTGTTGAGGAGAAATAAAGAAGCATTTGCATGGGACTACCCTGATATGAAAGGAATTGACCTCCAATTATGTACACACCACATTTACATAGAAAAAGATGCGAGACATGTTCGCCAGCCTCAGAGGAGACTTAATCCTCATCTAAAAGATGTGGTAAAAGCTGAACTTCAAAAACTTTTAGATGTAAATTTCATCTATCCTATTTCCAATAGTAAATGGGTCTCTCCGCTTGTGGTGGTACCAAAAAAGAATGGGAAATGGAGAATTTTTGTGGACTACAGAGAACTAAACAAAGCAACACAAAAAGACCATTACCCTCTCCCATTCATCGACCAAGTATTAGACACTTTGGCAAGAAAGAAATTCTTTTCTTTCCTGGATGGCTTCAGTGGATACAATCAGATTCAGATTGCCCCTGAAGACCAAGACAAAACCACTTTTACTTTTCCTTGGGGAACATTTGCCTACAGAGTTCTACCTTTTGGCTTATGCAATGCTCTTGCCACATTCCAAAGGGCTATCCTCAGCATTTTTGCAAACTTAATAAATGAAGGACTTGAAGTATACATGGATGACTTTACACCATACGTAGACGATTTCGATCTAGCATTGGATACACTGGAAAAATTCCTACAACGCTGCATTGCTACCAGGATTTGTTTAAGCCATGAAAAATGCTATATGATGATGACTGAAGGACTTATTCTAGGACACTATATTTCAGCAGCTGGCATTCAGGTAGACCCAGCCAAAATCCAAATAATTTTGCTTATTCCCACTCCTACCACTCAAACGGAGGTACGCAGTTTTCTTGGATTTTCTGGTTATTATAGGAGGTTTATAGAACATTTTTCGCATATTGCTGCACCTCTGTATGCACTAACTGGTAATGTTGATTTTCTTTGGACATAAAAATGTGAACGTGCTTTCCAGGATCTGAAGAAGCTTGTGTCCACAACCCCAGTCCTTCGAGGACCAAATTGGGATTTGCCATTTCAGATATCATCTGATGCCTCAGATACAGCCATTGGAGCAGTCCTTGGGCAAGAAGAGGATTAAAAACCATATGCAATTCATTATATCAACAAAAATTTATCCCCTGTTGAATTAAATTACATTGTTACTGAGAAAGAATTTCTAGCTGTAATACATGCTGTCAATAAGTTTAGACATTACATTACTGGATATCCTGTTATCTTATATACAGATCATTCTGCCATCAAATATTTAGCAAACAAGCCTATCACAAATGGCAGAATAACTAGATGGTTGATTTTATTGCAGGAATTTGATATTACAATCAAGGATCGACCTGGAAAAGAAAATCCTGTAGCCGATTTTCTCTCAAGAATTCCAAAGCCAATCAATGTAGCAGCAGTTGAAGATCAATTTCCGGACGAGCATCTATTTGTTGTGGCTGTTCAAACACCCTGGTATGTTGATGTTGCCAATTACCTAGCAGTAGGTAAACTACCGAAACATCTAACCCCTAATGAGCGGAAACAGATTGTTCAGCGGAGTGCTCAATTCTCTTGGGTTGGAGGCTACCTGTTCCACACAGGGGCAGATATGCATATCAGAAGATGCGTTCGAGAGGATGAAATCTTCGACATTTTAAAAACATGCCATGACGGACCATGTGGCGGACATTTCGCCGATCACAGAACTGGACATAAGGTGCTGCAAACAGGGTATTATTGGCCTACAATTTTCAAAGATGCAAAGAAATTCATCCAAGCTTGTGACAGTTGCCAGAGAGCAGGACGCCCTGGTCAGTCCGATGAGATGCCCTTGAACCCACAGCTAGTCATTGAACCATTCGAACGATGGGCCCTTGATTTCGTTGGACCAATTAACCCACCCTCAAACTAGAAAACATATATTTTGGTGGCAACAGAATATGTCACCAAATGGGTTGAAGCAGAGGCATTGCCGAGAGCTACAGAAGATTCTGTCATACAGTTCTTGTTCCATATATTTGTGCATTATGGCCTTCCAAGAGATATAATTACAGACGGTGGACCACAGTTTGCTGGGAACAAAATAGCTGCAACACTCAAAAACTATCATGTCCAACATAAAATCACTACTCCATACCACCCACAGGCAAATGGTCAGGTAGAAAGCAGCAATAAAATAATAGAAGCAATCCTAACAAAAACAATTGCGTCACATAGACGTGATTGGGCTGCCAGACTACCAGAAGCACTGTGGGCTTACAGAACAACATGGAGAAGTACCACTGGTTACTCACCTTATCAATTAGTGTTTGGAAAGCAACCCATTTTTCCCATAGAATTTGAAATCCAAACATTGCGAACAACACAGGAAGTTGGCTTAGATCTAATTGAGGCACAGATTAATTGATTACAGCAGATCAATGAGCTCGATGAAATCAGGCTCTCTGCACTCCAAAACACTGCACTTATCCAACAGTAGCGAGCTAAATGGCATGATGCTCTCATTAAAAATAAAGTCTTCCACGAAGGAGACTGGGCACTTTTGTACGATTCCAGGTTTCAGGACTTTCCCGGGAAACTTTAGACTCGTTGGTTGGGACCATACGAAATCCAGAAGGTACATGACAATGGTACTCTTACTCTAATCACTATTGACGGTTCTGGATATGCCTTCAAGGCAAATGGCCACCGAGTTCATCTTTATCGCAAACCACTCACTCGGGAGTTCTTCTGCCAGCAGCTACGCCAAAACTCTGATATGGAAATTTTGGGGGAGGGAGAGAAGTCTTCCTCACCTGTGATCCATTAAGTAATTTATCTATTTTCACAGTTTGTACATAAATTCTTTTGTTTTGTTGAATCATTTTTGTACATATTTTTGAATCAATGCTTTGCCGTTACTTTTCGAAGCAGCAGCAATGTTATTATTTTTGTTGTTCCTTTTCTCAAAGGGACAGCATTTTCGTTCTGCTGTTCCTTTTTCAAAAGAACAACACCTTTTGGATCAGCCGTCATTTTGCTTTAATTTTGTTCTTTTTCTTTACTTTTGCTTTCTGTTGTTCCTTTTCCAAAGGAACAACACTTTTGCTTTTTGTTGTTCCTTTTCCAAAGGAACGACATTTGTGTGTTTTGCTGTTCCTTTTCCAAAGGAACAACATTTTCGATTTTTTGCTGTTCCTTTTCCAAAGGAGCGGCACTTGGGTGTTTTGCTGTTCCTTTTCCAAAGGAACAGCATTTTCGATTTTTGTTGTTCCTTTTCCAAAGGAACAGCATTTTCGATTTTTGTTGTTCCTTTTCCAAAGGAACGGCATTTCTGCGTTCTGCTGTTCCTTTTCCAAATGAACAACATTTTCGATTTTTGTTGTTCCTTTTCCAAAGTTTCCAAAGGAACGACATTTGTGTGATTTGCTATTCCTTTTCCAAAGGAACAGCATTTTCGATTTTTGCTGTTCCTTTTCCAAAGGAACGGCATTTGTGTGTTTTGTTGTTCCTTTTCCAAAGGAACAGCATTTTCGATTTTTGTTGTTCCTTTTCCAAAGGAACGACATTTGTGTTTTCTGTTGTTCCTTTTCCAAAGGAACAACATTTTTGATCTTTGTTGTTCCTTTTTCCAAAAGGAACACCACTTGTATTCTTTTGCTCTTCCTCTTTGAAACAGCAACATCCTCGTATTCCTTTTACTTATGCTTGCTCCCCTTGCTGTTTTAAATTAAGGATGCTTACTATTCCTGTTCTTTCAAGTCTTTTGGAATACAGCTATGCACTTATGCAATGGATACAAAATCACAACATACTAAAATCGGTGAATTATAAAATCGTTATTTTTATAAGAAATTGCTCTGAATTGGTAAAAGGACAGAGGGAAGGACACACTTACCCATTATCTTTTGCTGTCATTGTTCCACTAACTCTGCTCTGATTGGTTATCTTTATCATGTTGGTTCCTTTTAAATCCTCTTTGATTATTATTCAAGAATAAGAGCAAAGGGTTTATATCTTCCTATTGAGATGTTAAGACTTCTTCCACCATTCCTACTCTTAAGGAGTGTTGAACCACCCTTTGTGTATAAATGGGAAAGTACTTTATGAAAAAGAAAGAAAAAGGAGCAAACTGACTTGTTTATATAAGTTGTCAAATGCAGGATAGGGGGTCTCATCAAAGAGCCAGCCTACCATGATCATGAGGAAGAAAGTGAAGTGGCATTCCCACTATGGCCACCACACTAGGGATATGGTCCAAAAGGTATATCAAATAAAGAACCCTTGGAACAGGAGGTCTCATCACGAGCCGGCCTGCCCACCTTTCGCTCCTTCCTCGTGAATGGCATTATGGCTAACTGGTCACCAAGCCAGCATAATGGCCTACATTTTGACATCACACAACATTTCCTAAGCATACACAAAGGATCATGGTTCCATGGGTGAAATAAACAACTCTGCCAAGGTTATGGACACCTGTCGGCAGCAGAGCACTGTTAATGGTATTGAAGTCACATTATTTACACCAATAGGTAGTTATTAGCACCCTTCTGTTTCTTATACCTTAGTAATCAATCACATAAGAAGAATATATATTATTTTTCGAACCATAAAACGCATGTAAATCTATTATCACCAATCATGACAGAACAATTGACAATCACCGCATGGGACTCCGTATCCACAGCAGATGTCCTATCCTCCCAGCCTCACATCATATCACAGCAGTTTCTTACGTATTAAATGATCCGACTCTATGCCTCGATTTCGGTAATCTGCTACTTTTGTAAACATGGCATATTGCCATACACTGTTCCTTTATGACTCTGCTCCAGAACAGAACGGCACGCCGCTCCTTTATTTGACGACCGGAACGGCCTATCACATTGCGGGGGGGGAGGTTAACCTCATCATTCCTTGGATTACGTGTCAGACCACTATTCGGGAAACTGCGTAGTTGGGAATAGCACGGATCAACGATATACTATTTTTTATTTTTTGCATGACTTGCTGTTCCTAATCCATTTCCATTGTATACTTTGCGGCATTAGATTTTGAGCAAGTCTTGCGTCTGTCAGCCTCTTTGTGTTTTAACAGCGTGAACAGTTGTCGTTCCATTGTCAAAATTCTTAGATTTTACAACGAAACCATAAACATGGGAGGAAGATCGATTCGGAGAGAACCACATGTGTTAACAGTCTCTGGTGCTGCATGGGAAATCCTGGCAAGAGCAGGGTAGCTAACTTATCTCAATCACTTACAGGAATCCAACGAGACTGTAGCAATTGAATTCTTGCAGAACTTGCAAGAGGATCACTCCACAGTGAGGGGGAGACACATAGCAGTCACCGATGACATAATCGCAGAAGTCTTGGGACTGCCAGCCGCTAGACCTGTATGGACGTTAAAGAAGGAGAGATTGCAGAAGATCATAGAAACCTTCCAAGAGGTAGGCAAGAGCCTCACAATTAGAGGAAAGGGGGTTTTGCCAGCAGCATTAGGAGAGCCATGGGCGGAATTGGCAAAGACCATTCAAAGCTACATCACCTGTGCAGGCAGAAAAGACGTGGTAAGACCACGACACCTTAAACTCTTAGCTGTATTAAAGCAAAAATGCTCAGTAAATTTACCTACATTTTTGAATTCATTACTTCATGACGTTGCACGGAGCATAAAAAAGGCACAGCATGTAGAATCAGTTGTTAGTCATCATGGGTTGATACGGTTGATAGTCAGTCATAGCCTTACCCAGCAGCAGAGCAACTAGAAAGAGCTAATTGCCATGATAGATGGAGGATTGACCACACCATCCCCAAAATGTAAACATGCCACCAGTACACCTAAGAGTCCAAAAAAATGAAGGAAATCGGACTGACTAGCACGGCTAAGAGGGAGGCTGGAGAATCCCCAAGGAGATACCAGCCAACCGGTAGAGATAGAAGATACAGGGGATGAGCAACCCCCACGATTAGAAGAAGAAGACAACGAGAAAGGAATGCAGGAAAATGAGGAAGGAGAAATGGAGGAAGAAACCGAGCAATCTGAGCAGGAGGAGGAAACGAAACATCAGGAAGGAAGCATAGTGCAGAATCCATTGAGAGAAGAGGAACTAGCCAAAATTCTGGCCAATATGGGCGAATATGGCCAACCTTCCAGCACATCATATCTCCATGCTGAAGAAGAACCAAAAGAACACTCTGCTCAGGAGGGAAATGCACCTGAAGAATTACATGCAGAGGAGGTAGAAGAGGAGAGTCAGCCTATTCACGATGAAAATATGACTGGAGATGCAGAACACGAACAATTCGTTCCTAGCCAGACGACACCAGAAGAAATTCCAGAAGAAGAGGGGGCAGAAAAGGAAGTCACCCAAGAAATAACAGAACCAGCTAGGGTTCTTACCCTGGAGCAACCAGAGCAGAGCAACAAAGAAGCACCCCAGAGAGAAAATCAGGGAATTAATCCAGGTCATAGTCCAGGCCGCAGTGAACAGTCTGTTGTTCCTTCTAAGGAAATTGAGGAAATTAAGAAATTACGGAAAGAACAGCAAAGACTACTGAATGTAATAGTTCAGCTTCGACAGCAGATCAGGATTTTGAAAGCAAGGAAAAGGGTAAAAAGGACTTCGGGAAGGAAACATGCAACCACTCCAGCAAAACCCCTCAAGACAAAGGATCGGAGGACCAGAGTCCATCCTGCTGTTCAAAACCCTGTCGAAAAGCGGGTTGTTGTTCCAAATGTTGTTGAGGAACAGTCTGTTGTTCAAAATCAAAAGGAACAGCATTTGACTGTTACCCATGTTGAAATACAAACGGATGATATATTGACCTGCGATAAAGAAATTCAGACAGAGGCACCACCCTCGGGAGTGATACGGGCCATGAACGCAAGACAACGCAATAGGAAAATTCAGGTAAAACTCCCGGTCTCCACCGCCGCATGGGAAAGAGATCCGAGAATGGTAACCCTACGAGAGGGTTTGACGCAAGCTCAGCAAGCAGCAGAAAAGCTCATAGAGCAAACGGTCCCTCGAGAAAGGTATGAAGAGCTACAACAACAGCTTAGGAACATCAATCTATCCGAAAGCCAGGCCTTTGAAGGGTGGCGAAGGGAAGAAGAAAAAGTCGTGAAGGTAACTCGTAGGTTAGATATAGTTATCAAGCAGATGGATACCTTATGTTCTTTGTACAATGACGTCCTAGCATGTAGAGCCCCTGCTAAGAATTATGCCTTGTTTTTAATGGAACGATATTTGCAATTGAAAATAAAGGCTATTAAAGCAGGTTCTCCCATACAAATTAATACCATCGATGATTTTATAAACTGTTGTAAGAACTACGGGGTAAAAGTTCAAAGACTACTGTGTGAGTTTTATTTGCATAACCTTGTATTAGACCAGGAGACCGAGCTGAACCCTGGCCCTTTTGTTGGGGATATCCAATTACAGGCATTTATTTCATTTGGGGTTAATCAAATTAAATGGCTTAAAGCCTATAATGCTTTCCAAAGGCAAGAAAACGGATTAGATTTGTGGGTAAGAGCTGAGCCTAGGGATCTAGTACAGTTGTGGAGAGAACATAGGAACCTCATGAAGACTCCAGGTGTAATTGAAGCATTAGGACCCATTCATACAGCAATCAATCGGCAGGGAATAGAATACTTTTTCACTATCAAAGACCTTGCCATTGATGCGGCTAAATTTCGATATCAGATCTCTAATCCGAATATCCAACTCAGGGAACCATTTAAGTATGAAAATTTTAAGTTAGTCGCCAACCGCTTGCACCTCTATGGCGAAGTCATTTTGAGGGCAGGGCCATCCTAGTTAGGATATAGGTTCCGGAGTCCAATTATTTGGCACCCTGCACCTGGATACCAAGCCCTGTATGAGATGCCTGAGGGTCAGACAGGCCATTTCTTTGAACACCTAGTTATGCATCATGGCTGTAGACCTCCACATGAGATTCCATCTCCAGCCTACTCTCTCACTGCCTTACATGTCAACTACAATGTTTTCATGAGGGCATGAAAAAGGGTAAGCAGGGGGGTGTGTGGAGTACTAAAGAAGGTATATTTTTGATAATTACTTCAGCATCTTTTCATTAGAACTTACAAACCTTTTTCATCATGAACTAGGAAAATGATAAGGAATTGTAATAAAACCTGTGAGATTAATGTGCAAAACGAAAACAATGACAATTGTCATTTTCTTATGCAGGAAGAAGGAAAAACGAAAAACTGTCATTCCAAAGGAAAGGACAAGGACGGGTTAACCGTTGTCCCTTTGACGGGGAACCGTATGCAAACAAGGCAAAACAAATCAAAGCGAATCAGCCCTGGAAAGGAAGTGGAGATATCGGCTTGGCGCAAGAAAGAAAAGAGATAACTGAGGACTAACGGTTCGGTGAATCCCTCAGGATCCTTTGATCCTGAGGGATCGCTGCTTTAACTATTTTTGCACCTAGACATCTCCGCCTTCACCATTATAAAAGGGGCAGCACTATTAGCTCGAAGGGTCTGTCGAGTCTGTTATGTTTTATGTAATTTCTCTTAAGATTGAAACTTTGATCATCGAGTCTCGTTGAGAACTGATCTACTGTAATTCCGCCTTATGCATTAATACAAACTTGGTTGCTATTTCATCTCTGAGTCTGGAATAACTTCAAGCGGTGTACCCCTGGAGGCTAAGGGCCCGGCCCTGGAGGACACTTGCTCCTGTACTATTACGTTTGGTTTATGCGTGGTTTGCTTATCAGCGTTATTTGGTAATCTGATGTGTTTTGTTAGTTTACATCACATGCTCTGTTATGTTTAATTTATTGAGGTTTCTAAAGACAGAACTATTGTATTAACTTTGTAATATATCACTGTTCTTTTAAGTGTTGATATAATACTGCCGGTCTTTACAGAATATTGTTGCTGTTTAATTACAGAGTATCTGTGTTGTACACTTATTTCATTGGTACTACTGAACTCATCTTAGGGATTATGTTCTTTGCGATTGTTGAATCTATAGACATTGTTGTTCCATTTTGAAATACAGTCGTAATATTTATAACTGAGATTGATAACTGGTTTACCAAGATCATGTTACTATTAAGGTGTGCCGTGTGCATATATGGTTTTCAAGCGTTGTTCTATAGTCCAGCATTAATCAGCGTTGTTCCATTTTTGTGTGTTGTTCAATTCATCCTTAAAAGTGAAGGATTTCCATTTGATTCTTGTAGGTCATGATTAGTGCATTTGATCTTGTAGGCTAAGGTATTCCTGCTTGTTAGACTTAATTGTTGTTACAGTTTCTCGTTTGTTGTTCCATTTCAGGTTTGTTGTTCTATTTGTTATTTGTTGTTCCATTTCTTATCTGTCGTTCCATTTCCTGTCATTTGTTATTTTGGTGTGAAGAACGACCTAAGGCTGTAGTGAGCATTGACATTTACTGTTCGGCTCCCAGATCCACGATCTGTTCTCTGATTTCCTTTAGTTCCATCAGTTTACAAAGGGATGAGTTACTGCTACTAAACCCTTGACTTATAAATTGCTTAGTTTTCTAAATGTGTGGTTTAATCTTTTGAAGTAGTTTGTTGTAAACAAGCATCCGTTTACTCTTGTATTTTTTAGCACTGTACTACTAGCATTACTCTGGCAAATGATAGCCTCAGACTAAGACACTCTTTGAAATAGCAAAACGTTCCTGGATTGACAAAATAATATGAGGTAATTAGAGGTGAAAGAGACCCTTTTTATAGCTCGACACCTGTTAAACCAATCAACAGGTTCCCGGCATTGTTTCCCAAGGAAATAACCATATCTTCTACTCCATAGGCTATAAAAAAAGTCACCATTGCTTCCTTATTCAAGGAAGAAGAAGATGAAAAGAAATAATCTGAGTCTCAGATCTTTCCCATATATGAACCACTTGAAAGTAGGTTCAATAAATATCCTGCACCTGATCTTAAAGGCAAAGGCAAGCTTCCTGAAGCTCATACATTTTTCCCTGAATCACACAAAGAGTGGAAAATTGATAATCTAAGTGTTGATCAGATTAGACAATTAATTGATATGATGTTCACAGAATATAAACTCATGTGTCTTAGAGGAAAAAGTGAAATAGAAGCATGCAAGACTATAATTCAGTGTTTTACAAGAACACTGCTTAGGTGGTGGGAGACTGAATCATCTCCAGCACTATTGATAAAAATGGAAGTAGAAGTACTTAAAGATGAAGCAGGAGATGTGATTCACAATTCAGATGGCTCAACTACAAGCAACATGATAGGAGCTCTGACATCTATGATCTTGGAGCACTAGTGTGGCAGTGAAACAGAGATTGCAGATAAGAATGAAGTTATTCTCATGAATCTCAAGTGTCACAAGATGTCACAATATGAAGACTTTCACAGGGATTGGATGCAAAGAATCTATGAAGTGAAAGATTCAAAAAATCTGCTATGGAAACAGGTTTATCTTGCTGCTCTTCCATCCAGGTTTGTTGATTATATCAGGTTGCAAGAGATTTTTCAGTTGCCATTTGAATCATATACTTGGGGTGAGATTTATTCTCACATTACAAAAACATTAGTGAGCTTATGCACAAGTTCCAAAGTAAATAAATCTTTGGAAAAAATTTCAAAGCTCCCAGACAAGAAGTCCATTTGCAGCAAATATGGACTCGCGGTCGATGACCCCTTAGTCAAGAGAAGAAAAGCAAAGAAAAGGGCTAAAAAGGAGTATAAACAGAATGCTAAATGCTATAAAGACAGAAGAAAGCATTCCCAGCGATCTAAAGGTCACTCCTCCAAAGCCAGAAATGGCTACTACAGGTATGTCCCCAGGACACATTATTATAGACCCTTTGACATTCATCTACATACATCCAAACAAGAGAAATGGAACAATCTCACTTGTTGGTTGTGTGGCAAAACTGGACATACATCCTCAAGATGTCCAGAAGGAGAAGAATCTAAGAAAAACAGAGGGAAGAAGTCCCAAGCCTCTTTTCAGAGAGGTAAAAATATCAAGCAAGAGGGACAAATACAATGCATGAAGTGTGGTTCCCGCTCTCACAGAACAAAACGTTGCCCAAATATGGTAATTAAAGACCAAATTCAGCAGCAACAACTTGAAGAATCATCTTTTGATTCTTTTAGTTCTTCATCTCAAGAAGAATTACAAGCACACATGCAAGACTGTTCAGATTCTGAAACAACATCTTGTTCTTGTCCTGAATCGGAAGAATGTGCTTGTTAGATGCATTATGATTCTGATTCAGAATCATACAGTGATTCCAACTCTGAAGAAATATCCTTCAGACCACAGAAAGAGAAAATCTTAATGGCTGCCACAGAAGAAGACGAGATAAAAATTCTTTCTCAGACTCGAGCAATGGAAGATGGAGAAATGAAGAATAGGTTAACAGAGGCATTCATGGACCAGCTCAAATCTAGTTCTTCCAGGAATACAGGTAAAAATCTATTATTTGTTGATGCTTCTTTTGAAAGGAATACCAGATCCTTCCAGCGACATTAAGAGAAGCCAGACAAGGTGTGTTCACTCACTTTGGGAGAAGTAAGTAGAGAGATCCATAATATTAAATCTGAAATCTCTGCCTTGAAATCCCAAATTGATGAAATAAAGAAAGGTAAGCAAGCTATAGAAGAAAACTCTCATTCATGGGACACAACAGAATATGACAAAAATCTTAATCCAAATCTTGAAATTATTGAAGGAAAGAAAGACCATATCTTTGGATTTCAAGAAATGAGGATTCTCGCCATATCTTACCAGCAACGTCACGTAAAAGTGAACATCTGCATAAAGGGAGAAATGTAAGAACTTGCAGCACTCCTTGACTCAAGAGCTGATGTGAACATTTTAAATAAGAAAGTGATACCAGCAAAATATTGGGTTTCTGCAAAAAGAAATGTTGTAGGATTGGGTAATAAAACGCTCAAGTATGAAGTTCCTAAGGCTTCTATTTGTTTTGAACATCACTGCATCAATTTGAAATTTGCAGTAGCAGACATCCCAGTTGACTGTATTCTAGGAAATATATTCCTAGCAGCTGTTGAGCCACATGGGTCAACCAGATTAAAAGAAAACAAAGCTGGTTATTTTATTTATGTTCCTACTTCGAAAGGAATAACAAAAAGGATTGAGTTGCCTTATATCTCAAATCCTAGAGTCTCTACAATGGTCCAGATTGTCCAAGATTTGGACAAAGCAGAAGCCAAACTAACAGATCTGAAAGATCTGAAATCTACACTTAAGGTAGAAGAACAACTGAAGGATCCTCGGGTTAAGAGGAAAATTGGGGAACTGAAGAAACAAATTGAAGATGAATGCTGCTCAGAAGAACCAAATGCATTCTAGCACCGAAAGCAGCATACTATTGAGCTCCCATACAAAGAAGGATATATAGGTAAGCCCTGTAAAAGTAGAGCTATTCCTATGAACAAGGAATATAGAGATCTCTGCAAAAAAGAGATCAAACAGCTCTTAGACAAAAAGCTCATCAGAGAATCCGATAGTCCCTGGAACTGTTATGGATTCTATGTCAACAAAAGAGAAGAACAAATCAAAGGTATCCCAAGGCTAGTAATAAATTTCAAGCCTCTAAATTTTGTTCTTGCAGATGACACCTATCTAATTCCTCACAAGGGAGACATAATGAGTAGGATAGCTGGAGCTAAAATATTTTCAAAGTTTGATATAAAGGCAGAATTTTGGCAAGTTGCCATTTCAGAGAAAGATAAGTTCAAAACTGCTTTTTGTATTCCAGCAGGCCACTATGAGTGGAATGTCATGCCTTTTGGTTTAAAGAATGCTCCATCAAAATTCCAGAAGGTAATGGATAAAATTTTTAAGCCATATTTTGATTGGCTTATAGTTTACATTGATGATGTTCTAATCTTCTCCAAGAACATCCAAGACCATTTTAAGCATGTTCATACATTTAAACAGCTGGTAAAACATAATGGTCTAGTTTTGAGTAAGAAAAAGATAGAAGTCTTTCAGACTACTATCAAATTTCTTGGCCATACCATATTCAATGGCCAAATCTCTCTGCAGAAGCATGCGCTTGAGTTCGCTGACAAATTCCCAGATGTTATTACAGACAAGAATCAGCTTCAGAGATTCTTGGGGTGTTTGAATTATGTCAGTAATTTTTACAAAAATTGTGCCGCAGACAGAAGTGTGCTAAATCAAAGACTCGGAAAGGAGTCACCTCGGTAGACAGGAGAACACACCAAGGTTGTTCAGAACATCAAAGCTAAGGTAAAGTCTCTTCTCATTTTATATGTTTCTGATGATAGTGCATTCAAGATTGTTGAAACAGATGCCAGAAATATAGGATGGGGAGGTATCCTAAAATAAAGAAAAGATGGCACTGAACAAGTCGTCTAGTTTGCATCAGGCACCTGGAATCCTACTGAACAGAATTATTCCACAATTGAGAAAGAAGTAAAAGCTGCGTGGAACTGTATCAGCAAATTTGATATTCATTTAATAAACAAACAGTTCTTGCTTCGAACTGATGCTTTAGCCTTGCAGAAAGTCTTAACTAAGGTCATCAAGAAGCCAGGAGAGGCCAAATTTGCCAGATGGCAAGCACTCTTTGCTAACTTCGACTTTCAAGTCGAACATATAAAAGGCACAAAGAACTGTCTCCCAGATTTTCTCAGTACGGAGTTTATCCAGCCAAAAGAACATATCATGGTCTTAGTCACAGAATGGGACCAAAATTAGAAACAAGAAGTCCTGTGCACCATACCAGACAATTAGGACTGGGAAGAATACAGGGACAAGTGGAAGCCAACATGGCAGTTGAGAAATACCAAGGTGTTAGATGCTAATCTACAAGCACATATTGACATTCAACATCTTGTACCAGAAAGAAGGGAGTATCCAAAAGGGAGTAAATGGATACATGACATGATCTACACAAAAGCCAAAAGGGATGCATTATATGCAGAAGATGCTCTTCAAAGAGACTTTCATGATATTTCAAGAATTTGGTGTCATGGAGGTATCCGCTGAGAAATTTATGAAAAATATTTCTGCATCAACCGAACGAGGAATTTGGCATGGCCTATGCCTACTCAGACTTCTGCATTATGGCCAGGAGGAGATCTTAAGTTAATCTTTCCAGACACAGTGTATGATTTTGCAGCATATAAAAAGCTATGGTGGGATTTTCTGACTGTAGATGACAAGGAAGAAACCCATTATACTAAATTAAAATTTAATACAACATGAATAATGGAAAGAAATCAACAATGTGAATGGCTGCAAAATTGGTGGACTGATTTTAGTGTTAACAGGATAGCAATGGATCCACTCTATCATGAGTCACACTGTAGATTCCATTGTGACATATGTTTCGAACATAACATCCTAGATTTCTTCCACATCCCATACAAAACTGTCAAAGAAATGACAGCAGGAGAATGGTCACCTTTTCATGATGACAATAAAACTCTAAGAGAATATATGACCCGTCATTATGAATGGCTAGTTTTAACCAAGGTTAAGCATCAAATCATTTTGGGGAAACCTATGATTGTTCGGAGAATTTTTACCAAAGCATGGGACGAATTATTGTACAAAAATCATAGATTCCCTACTGTATTATGATGGTTCTCATGGGCTTGACCGACAAAAGCATCCATTATTGTAATAATGTTGTCCAGTCACAAGGACATAATTGTGGCCAGCTTTTCTCGTGGGATTTGCTGTACAAAAGCATCCACTATGTAAACAATACAGACAACATATTTTCATGCGGATGTCACCTCGTTGTTACCCGAAAGCAATGATTCCATCCAGTTGTTTGATACTCTACAGGAATGTTTGTCCCCTCTCATTTGTTATAAATTGAGGGTAAGGCTCATTCTTGAGGCATGGGCATTTTGGGGAGTCTTAGAGTCTTAGAGTCTTAGAGATCTGAGAAGCCTGCGTATCAGTGTGCTCGGCACTGGTAAGAATCTAAAGTGGCCAGATCTATTAGTAGTCTGAAGTCAGTCAAGTTTGTATATCATTCGAGTCTGTATATTCTGAGGCAGAGCCTATCTGTTGCCAGGAAGCCTTCAGTAATGCTTATTCCTCTGTGAAAAACAAAAGTCCGATAAATGCAACAATAGTCTATCTCTAATAAAGAATACTCTCTATAATATGTAATCTATATCCATTTTTGAAAAATAATATGAGAAGGAATTTTCTGCATTTGAATACCTGTGTGATTTTTTAAATCATCTGTTGTGTAGTAGTTGTCTCATAATCGTCACTCGAAGTTCATTAAGGGTTCGCCAAAGGTTCGAAGGGACGCCAGATCGTTGAAAGGCGAGGAAGTCGTGTGTAAGGTCATAGAGCGTGAAAGATCCGAGTAGGTTCGCACTAAGTTTACCAGAGGTCGATCAGTGAAGACAAAAGAAGAGACACAGCAAGGCCAAGACAGTAGAGCACAACAGCATAGCACGCGGAGCGCGCAACACTATAGCAGCACTGTAGCAAGCTTTGTGGACGCCCGAAGCCCCTGCTGAAAATTGTGTCCATATTTGGGCTTGGCTGGCCTCATTATACTGAACATTTATGTCAATCTGGGATCTTCCCCTTCTAGGGTGATAATCTCATGCATCATTAGAACATGGTCAGACTCCAGCTCATGGGGAAAAGGGATGTCTGAACATTTTGGGCTTGGGCATGGATTAATTGATGTGGAAGGAGGAACTTCTCCAGTTCTTGGATGGTGATTCTCATGGATGAAAGATTCAGCAAGGGTACATAAATTTACAACAACTTTACATTCAGGACATGTAACTTCTAGGGAATTGAAATTGACTAGCTGGGCAAATTCAAACAAAGAAATATGTTTACAAGAAATTAAGCTAGAACAAGCGGTATCAACAGTGGATGGATCTCTATAAAATCTGGAAATTTTGCAGGCTCTTTCAATTCCTCTATAATAAATAGTAGATCTTCTAGGAAAAGACAAAACAATAGAGGATTGGTTGTCTTGGATATCAACAAAGGTTATTCTTTTAAGTGCTGGAGGCTTGGGATTAGAAACTACCTGGTGTTTAGGGAATGTAAGCTCTTCCCATCGAATTGTCTGATGTTCTATTTTCTGATTCTTTGAATCTATTAGAACAACGACACTTGCTTTTGAATCCCAACTGGGTGTATGGCGTATGGCTGGCCATAAGGTATTTGTGTGCCCGAAACATCCTCTGGATTGTATGGCTATGTTATGTCTTTTGTAGTGCATATCAAACCCTGAAGTTTGGATCTGTAACTGTAGGATCTGATCTATTGTTTCATCAAAGACAGACTGAAAAATTAGGATAACAGTCAAAGTATACTAAGCCATGCAACAGAGGGGAAACTATACCTCCTATTAAGGAATCGCTATACTTATTATGAGTAAGATCTCGAACTGTGGCTAGCACAAAAGTATCTAACCCTTGATGAGTCAAAGGGTTGATCCCGATCGTTATGCATCCCAAGTGCAAATATTTTGTTTTTAACCTTTTAGCTTCGGCCTGTAAAGTTTTTGGATCCAGAAGAGGGATAGACTGAATATTGTCAGAATTCTCCTGAATCTGACTAATAGACTCTTTTATACTAATTCTAGTGGCGGCTTTTAAATGGAATACAGACAAATCATCCTAAAATTCCGATGCATATATACTAGGTAATTGCCATTGAGCAGACGATTGTGGCTCTTCATATTCAAGTTCTGCTTGATTTAAGACTCGACTAGAACTTGATGCAAACATATCCCTAAGGGGATTCTCTGTAGCGGATGACTCTCTATCTTCTAATTCATGGAAGGATACAGACTTCCTGAATGGATCCATTAATATGAGTGATGATTTAGAATACCAAACTCTTGAACCAGAAATTACTGGCTCTGATACCAATTTTCAGCAGGGGCTTCGAGCTTCCACAGTGCTTGCTATAGTGCCGCGTGCTTCGCGCGCTATGCTGTCGTGCTCTGCTGTCTTGGCCTTGTTGTGTCTCTTCGTTTGTCTTCACTAATCGACCTCTGGTGAACTTAGTGCGAACCTACTCGAATCTTTCACACTCTGCGACCTTACACATGGCTTCCTCACCTTTCAACGGTCTAGCATCCCTTCAAACCTTTGGCGAACCCCTAATGAACTTCGAGTGAAGATTATGAGACAACTACTACACAGTAGATGATTTAAAAAAGCACACAGGTATTCAAATGCGGAAAATTCCTTCTCATATTATTTCTCAAAAATGGATATAGATTACAGATTACAGAGAGTATTCTTTATCAGAGATAGACTATTGTTGCATTTATCGGACTTTTTCTTTTCACAGAGGAATAAGCATTGACGAAGGCTTCCTGGCAACAGATAGGCTCTGCCTCAGAATATACAGACTCGAAATATACAAACTTGACTGACTTCAGACTATTAAATGATCTGGCCACTTTAGGTTCTTACCAGTGCCGAGCACACTGATACACAGGCTTCTCAGATCTCTAAGACTATAAGGCTCTCCAAAATTCCCATGCCTCAAGAATGAGCCTTACCCTCAATTTATAACAAATGAGAGGGGACAAACATTTCTGTAGAGTATCAAACAACTGGATGGAACCATTGATTTCGGGTAACACCGAGGTGACATCCGCACAAAGATTCCAGTGCGGAAAAATAAATCCTACGGGAAAATATGTTGTCTGTACTGTTTACATAGAGGATGCTTTGTACAGCAAATCCCATGAGAAAAGCTGGCCACAAATAATATCCTTGTGACTGGACAACATTATTACAATAATGGATGCTTTTGTCAATCAAGCCCATGAGAACCGTCAGAATACAATGATTTCAGGGAATCTATCCTTTTTGTACAATAATTCGTCCCATGCTTTGGTAAAAATTCTCCAAAAAATCATAGGTTTCCCCAAATGATTTGATGCTTAACCTTGGTTAAAACTAGCCATTCATAATGACGAGTCATATATTCTCTTAGAGTTGAATTGTCATCATGAAAAGGTGACCATTCTCCTGTTGTCATTTCTTTGACAGTTTTGTATGGGATGCGGAAGCAATCTGGGATGTTATGTTCGAAACATATGTCACAATGGAATCTATAGTGTGACTCATGATAGAGTGGATCCATTGCTGTCCTGTTAATGCCGAAATCAGTGCACCAATTTTGCAGCCATTCACATTGTTGATTTCTTTGTATTATTCCTATTGTACTAAATTTTAATTTAGTATAATGGGTTTCTTCCTTGTCATCCACAGTCAGAAAATCCCACCATAGCTTTTTATATGCTGCAAAATCATACACTGTGTCTGGAAAGATTAGCTTAGGATCTCCTCCTGGCCATAATGCTGAAGTTTGAGTAGACATAGGCCATCCCAGATTCCTGGTTTGGTTGATGCAGAAATATTTTTCATAAATTCCTCGACGGATACCTCCATGACACCAAATTCCTGAAATATCATGAAAGTCTCTTTGAAGAGCATCTTCTGCATATAATGCATCCCTTTTGGCTTTTGTGTAGATCATGTCATGTATCCATTTACTCCCTTTTGGATACACCCTTCTTTCTGGTACAAGATGTTGAATGTCAGTATGTGCTTGCAGATTAGCATCTAACACCTTGGTATTTCTCAACTGCCATGTTGGCTTCCACTTGTCCCTGTATTCTTCCCAGTCCTGATTGTCTGGTATGGTGCACAGGACTTCTTGTTTCTGATTTTGGTCCCATTCTGTGACTATGACCATGATATGTTCTTGTGGCTGGATAAACTCCCTGCTGAGAAAATCTGGGAGATAGTTCTTTGTGCCCTTTATATGTTCAACTTGAAAGTCGAAGTTAGCAAAGAGTGCTTTCCATCTGGAAAATTTGGCCTTTCCTGGCTTCTTGATTACCTTAGTTAAGACTTTCTACAAGGTTGAAGCATCAGTTCAAAGCAAGAACTGTTTATTTATTAAATGAATATCAAATTTGCTGATACAGTTCCATGCAACTTTTACTTCTTTCTCAATCGTGGAATAATTCTGTTCAGCAGGATTCCAGGTGCCTAATGCAAACTAGACGACTTGTTCAGTGCCATCTTTTATTTGTTTTAGGATAGCTCCCATCCTATATTACTGGCATCTATTTCAACGATCTTGAATGCACTATCATCAGAGATATAAAATGGGAAGAGACCTTACCTTGGCTTTGATGTTCTGAACAGCCTTGTTGTGTTCTCCTGTCCACTGAGTTGGCTCCTTTCTGAGTCTTTGATTTAGCACACTTCTGCCTGCGGCACAATATTTGTAAAAATTACTGACATAATTCAAACACGCCAAGAATCTCTAAAGTTGATTCTTGTCTGTAATAACATCTGGGAATTTGTCAGTGAACTCAAGCGCATGCTTCTGCCGAGAGATTTGGCCATTGAATATGGTATGCCCAAGAAATTTGATAGTAGTCTGAAAGATTTCTATCTTTTTCTTACTCAAAACTAGACCATTATGTTTTACCAGTTGATTAAATGTATGAACATGCGTAAAATGGTCTTGGATGTTCTTGGAGAAGATTAGAACATCATCAATGTAAACTATAAGCCAATCAAAATATGGCTTAAAAATTTTATCCATTACCTTCTGGAATTTTGATGGAGCATTCTTTAAACCAAAAGGCATGACATTCCACTCATAGTGGCCTACTGGAATACTAAAAGCAGTTTTGAACTTATCTTTTTCTGAAATGGCAACTTGCCAAAATCTTGCCTTCAAATCAAACTTTGAAAATATTTTAGCTCCAGCTATCCTACTCATTAGGTCTCCTTTGTGAGGAATTGGATAGGTGTCATCTACAAGAACAGAATTTAGAGGTTTGAAATTTATTACCAGCCTTGGGATACCTCTGATTTGTTCTGCTCTTTTGTTGACATAGAATCCATAATAGTTCCAAGGACTATCGGATTCTCTGATGAGCTTTCTATCTAAGAGCTGTTTGATCTCTTTTTCGCAGAGATCTCTATATTCCTTGTTCATAGGAATAGCTCTACTTTTACAGGGCTTACCTGTATATCCTTCTTTGTATGGGAGCTCAATAGTATGTTGCTTTCGGTGCCAAAATGCATTTGGTTCTTCTGAGCAGCATTCATCTTCAATTTGTTTCTTCAGTTCCCCAATTTTCCTCTTAACCTGAGGATCCTTCAGTTGTTCTTCTACCTTAAGTGTAGATTTCAGATCTTTCAGATCTGTCAGTTTGGCTTTTGCTTTGTCCAAATCTTGGACAGTCTGGACCATTGTAGAGACTCTAGGATTTGAGATATAAGGCAACTCAATCCTTTTTGTTATTCCTTTCAAAGTAGGAATAGAAATAAAATAACCAGCTTTGTTTTCTTTTAATCTGGTTGACCCACGTGGCTCAACAGTTGCTAGGAATATATTTCCTAGAATACAGTCAACTGGGATGTCTCTACTGCAAATTTCAAATTGATGCAGTGATGTTCAAAACAGATAGAAGCCTTAGGAACTTCATACTTCAGCATTTTATTACCCAATCCTACAATATTTCTTTTTGCAGAAACCCAATATTTTGCTGGTATCACTTTCTTATTTAAATTTTCATATCAACTCCTGAGTCAAGGAGTGCTGTGAGTTCAAACATTTCTCCCTTTATGCAGATGTTCACTTTTACATGATGTTGTTGGTAGGAGATGGTGAGAATTCTCATTTCTTGAAATCCAAAGACAGGGTCTTTCTTTCCTTCAACAATTTCAAGATTTGGATTAAGATTTTTGTCATATTCTGTTGTGTCCCATGAATGAGAATTTTCTTCTATAGCTTGCTTACCTTTCTTTATTTCAACAATTTGGGATTTCAAGGTAGAGATTTCAGATTTAATATTATGGATCTCTCTACTTACTTCTCCCAAGGTGAGTGAACGCACCTTGTCTCGCTTCTCTTGATGTCACTGGAAGGATCTGGTATTCCTTTCAAAAGAAGCATCAACAAATAATGGCTTTTTACCTATATTTCTGGAAGAACTGGATGCCTCTGTTAGCTGATTCTTCATTTCTCCATCTTCCATTGCTCGAATCTGAGAGAGAATTTTTATCTCATCTTTTTCTATGGCAGCCATTAAGATTTTCTCTTTCTGTGGTCTCAAGGATATTTCTTCAGGGCTGGAATCACTGTATGATTCTGAATTAGAATCATAATGCATCTAACAAGCACATTCTTCCGATTCAGGAAAAGAACAAGATGTTGTTTCAGAATTTGAACAGTCTTGCATGTGTGCTTGTAATTCTTCTTGAGATGAAGAACTAAAAGAATTAAAAGATGATTCTTCAAGTTGTTGCTGCTGAATTTGGTCTTTAGTTACCACATTTGGGCAGTGTTCTGTTCTTTGAGAGCAGGCACCACACTTCATGCATTTTATTTGTCCCTCTTGCTTCATATTTTTACCTCTCTGAAAAGAGGATTGGGATTTCTTCCCTCTGTTTTTCTTAGATTCTTATCCTTCTGGACATCTTGAGGATGTATGTCCAGTTTTTCCACACAACCAACAAGTGAGATTATTCCATTTCTCTTGTTTGGATGTATGCAGATGAATGTCAGAGGGTCTATAATAATGTGTCCTAGGGACATACATGTAGTAGCCCTTTCTGGCTTTGTAGGAGTGACCTTTAGATCACTGAGAATGCTTTCTTCTGTCTTTATAGCCTTTAGCATTCTGTTTATACTCCTTTTTAGCCCTTTTCTTTGCTTTTCTTCTCTTGACCAAAGGGTCATCAACTGTGAGTCCATATTTGCTGCAAATGGACTTCTTGTCTGGGAGCTTTGAAAGTTTTTCCAAAGATTTATTTACTTTGGAACTTGTGCATAAGCTCACTAATGTTTTTGTAATGTGAGAATAAATCTCACCCCAAGTATATGATTCAAATGGCAACTGAAAAATCTCTTGCAACCTGATATAATCAACAAACCTAGATGAAAGAGTAGCGAGATAAACCTGTTTCCATAGCAGATTTTTTGAATCTTTCACTTCATAGATTCTTTGCATCCAATTCCTATGAAAGTCTTCATATTGTGACATCTTGTGACACTTGAGATTCATGAGAATAACTTCATTCTCATCTGCAATCTCTGTTTCACTGCCACACTAGTGCTCCCAGATCATAGATGTCAGAGCTCCTATCATGTTGCTTGTAGTTGAGCCATCTGAATTGTGAATCACATCTCCTGCTTCATCTTTAAGCACTTCTGCTTCCATTTTTATCAATAGTGCTGGAGATGATTCGGTCTCCCATCACCTGAGCAGTGTTCCTATAAAACACTGAATAATAGTCTTGCATGCTTCTATTTCACTTTTTCCTCTAAGACACATGAGTTTATATTCTATGAACATCATATCAATTAATTGTCTAATCTGACCAACACTCATATTATCAACATTCCACTGTCTTTGTGATTCAGGGAAAAATGTATGACCTTCAGGAAGCTTGCCTTTGCCTTCAAGATCAGGTGTAGGATATTTATTGAACCTACTTTCAAGTGGTTCATATATGGGAAAGATCTGAGAGTCAGATTCTTTCTTTTCATCTTCTTCTTCCTTGAATAAGGAAGCAATGGTGACTTTTTCTGTAGCCTCTGGAGTAGAAGATGTGGCTACTTCTTTGGGAAACAATGCCGGGAACCTGTTGATTGGTTTAATAGGATCTTGAATCTTTATATTTCTTTTGTAGAGAAAAGAGGTGGGAACTGGTTTATCTGTTTTTGACAGACTTATCTTTTCAACCTTTTCAGTTAAACCAGATATCAAATTTTTAGTAGTATCAATATGATCTACTATCTTTTCTTCCACTTCCTCTATCTTATTTAAAGATTCTTTGGCATAAGATCTAACAACAGATGAAGTATATTGTACATCATTGAGGTTTTTGTTAACCTCATTTAAAGAGACTTGAACAGTGTCAAACTGTTCTTTTATTTCTACAATTTTTGTTGTATTTATCTCTAGACCCTTTATTGCTGTATTAGTCCAGTTGATTTGTTCACTGGCTTTCTGAATCCTTCCATCTATGCCTAATGCATTATCATCCTTTTGAACCAAAGGAATTGCCTTTGCTGCATTTTGATTTTCTCCGATGATAATTCCTCTATAGGGAGGAAAAGTAGATGGAGTCTCTACTCTATTTCCATCTAAAGCAGTCCAAGCATGTTTGGTGGATGATGAAGAGGATGATCCTGTCAACACAACTTCAGGGGAAACATTTTTCTTCCATTCATAAAAGGAAATCCAAGAATTCGTGACTTCCATATAATGTTTCCAAGCTTCAGATAATTTAATCTTCTCCTCAATAGTATGACTAAGGCCAAACTGCTCTTCTTCTGGATTGGTAGATAAGTCCCAGTTCAACATGGCTTTCATCCATTTAGAACCTATTTATGATTTTAAGCATCCATTCATCAGAGTAAAGAACTTGTATTTCCATGACTGCAGGCTTTTTACAGTCATCTGGAACAGGACCAAATCTACATGAAGGAATCAAGCCTTTTGCTTGCTTAAGATAGCCTAGTCCATATTTGGGCTTGGCTGGACTCATTATACTGAACATTTCTGTCAATCTGGGATATTCCCCTTCTAGGGTGATAATCTCATGCATCATTAGAACATGGTCAGACTCCGGCTCATGAGGAAAAGGGATGTCTGAACATTTTGGGTTCGGGCATGGATTAACTGATGTGGAAGGAGGAGCTTCTCCAGTTCTTGGATGGTGATTCTCATGGATGACAGATTCAACAAGGGTACATAAATTTACAACAGCTTTACATTCAGGACATGTAACTTCTAGGGAATTGAAATTGACTAGCTGGGCAAATTCAAACAAAGAAATATGTTTACAAGAAATTGAGCTAGAACAAGCAGTATCAACAGTGGATGGATCTCTATAAAATCTGGAACTTTTGCAGGCTCTTTCAATTCCTCTGTAATCAATAGTAGATCTTCTAGGGAAAGACAAAACAACAGAGGATTGGTTCTCTTGGATATCAGCAGAGGTTATTCTTTTAAGTGCTGGAGGCTTGGGATTAGAAACTACCTAGTGTTCAGGGAATGTAAGATCTTCCCATCGAATTGTCTGATGTTCTATTTTCTGATTCTTTGAATCTGTTAGAACAACGACACTTGCTTTTGAATCCCGACTGGGTGTATGGCGTATGGCTGGCCATAAGGTATTTGTGTGCCAGAAACATCCTCTAGATTGTATGGCTATGTTATGTCTTTTCTGGTGCATATCAAACCCTGAAGTTTGGATTTGCAACTGCAGGATCTGATCTATTGTTTCGTCAAAGACATAGACTGAAAAATTAGGATAACAGTCAAAGTATACTAGGCCATGTGACAGAGGGGCAACTATACCTCCTATTAAGGAATCGGTATACTTATTATGAGTAAGATCTCAGACTATGGCTAGCACAAAAGTATTTAACCCTTGATGAGTCAAAGGGTTGATCCCGATCCTTATGCATCCCAAGTGCAAATATTTTGTTTTTAACCTTTTAGCTTCGGCCTGTAAAGTTTTTGGATCCAGAAGAGGGATAGACTGAATATTGTCAGAATTCTCTTGAATCTGACTAATATACTCTTTTATACTAATTCTAGTGGTGGATTTTAAATGGAATATAGACAAATCATCATATACTTCTGATGCATAGATACTAGGTAATTGCCATCGAGCAGACGGTTGTGGCTCTTCATATTCAAGTTCTGCTTGATTTAAAACTCGACTAGAACTTGATGCAAACATATCCCTAAGGGGATTCTCTATAGCGGATGAATCTCTGTCTTCTAATTCGTGGAAGGATACAAACTTCCTGAATGGATCCACTAATATGAGTGATGATTTAGAATACCAACCTCTTGAACCAGACATTACTGGCTCTGATGCCAATTTTCAGCAGGGGCTTCGGGCTTCCACAAAGCTTGCTACAGTGCCACGCGCTATGTTGTCGCGCTCTGATGTCTTGGCCTTGCTGTGTCTCTTCGTTTGTCTTCACTGATCGGCCTCTGGTGAACTTAGTGCAAACCTACTCGGATCTTTCACGCTCTGCGACCTTACACATGGTTTCCTCGCCTTTCAACAGTCTGGCATCCCTTCGAACCTTTGGCAAACACCTAATGAACTTCGAGTGAAGATTATGAGACAACTACTACACAGTAGACAATTTAAAAAAGCACGCAGGTATTCAAATGCGGAAAATGCCTTCTCATATTATTTCTCAAAAATGGATATAGATTACAGATTACAGAGAGTATTCTTTGTCAGAGATAGACTATTGTTTCATTTATCAGACTTTTTCTTTTCACAAAGGAATAAGCATTACCGAAGGCTTCCTGGCAACAGATAGGCTCTGCCTTAGAATATACAAACTTGACTGATATACAGACTTGACTGACTTCAGACTACTAATAGATCTGGCCACTTTAGGTTCTTACTAGTGCCGAGCACACTGATATGCAGGCTTCTCAGATCTCTAAGACTCTAAGACTCTCCAAAATGCCCATGCCTCAATAATGAGCCTTACCCTCAATTTATAACAAATGAGAGGGGACAAACATTCCTGTAGAGTATCAAACAACTTGATGGATCATTTTCATTTATGACCATAAAATAAAGATTTGGATTAAAAGAAAGATTACTTAATCTGCATATTGAAATATTTTATTTATAACTCACATTGATTTTTTTTGTTATTAATATTTTTTAAATACCACATATTTATATATAACCCACATTGATTTTAATATCAAATGTTAATTTCATATTAAGAATTGAAGAAACTAACACAAACACATAAATATGGTTGATTATTATTATTATCCAATTATAAGGTCAGGGCCAAGATATACACCAAATTGGTGTATGAGACCCCCTTATTTGTGGGACAAGGGACACACCAAATTGGTGTATGAAACCCCATTGTTTGTGGGACAAGGGACCCACCTTCGCGCATTGATTTGACTGCCAAGTCTACAAAGGCATACATACTCTACCTCCCTCAGGTTTTGAACCTGTGACCTCTTAGGAGGAAACACATGCTCTTAACCGTTAGGACCACTCAAGCTGTATACTCAAATCCACGCCATTTCACCCTTTTTAAATACCACTTGTCATTTGTTATTTAATGCCTTTTACCATTTGTTATTTTATGTCATTTTCCATTTATTGTTCAATAATTTGCATGGTAATTTCATAATTGTATTAAGTAAATGTGAAAAGATAAATATGGATTTAAAGATGCAAGGTAATAAATATTTGAAATTTCATTTAAAGAGGATGGAGAGAATATGCCAACATTTTCATTCATCACCATAAAATAAAGATTTAAATTAGAAGACATATTACTTAATCCGCATATTGAAATATTTGATTTATAACCCAATTTGTTTTTTAATTTTATTTTTATTTTTTAAATATTTGTTTTTTGCCCAAGTTGTGTGAATCTTGAGATGACCGAGCCTTCAAAATCACTGGGGTATCGCACCCAGCCTGAGCCACACTAGCCCTTAACAAGGCTAGATTTTTTTCCCACGGAGTTTCGAACCAACAACCTTCACTTTTTTTCCCATGGAATTTCGAACTAAAAACCTTCACATCATGAAGTTCCTTAACACTACACCCCATCACCATCTATTCTATTCCGCGTGGACTTTTTAAAAACCACATATTTATTTATAACCGACATTGATTTTCTTTTGTTATTAATATTTTTTTAAACGCCTAGTGTAACTAATAGACGAAATAACTTTTTTCATGCATTTTTTTCGTGGTTAATTTTAATTAAAACCTAGAAGATTTTTTTTTAAACTTAAGTTTAAGTTGTTTAATCTATAGAATTCGAGTGCCCTAGGGGTTTTCCAAGGTGTTGAATCCACTTATGCATTCAAAAATGTATTTTAAATAATAAAAAAATACAATCTTGCTTGAAATTGTATCACTAGATTCCAATAAAAAATGTCATTTCATCTATAAGTTAGATTACTCCATTTTACGTATCACATATCAATTTCATATTTAAGAATTGAATAAAATAGCACAACCACATTAATAAAAACTGTTGATGTCATTTTCCTCCTTTTTAAAGGCCACTTGCCATATGTTATTTGATGCCATTTTCCATTGTTTTACCATGATGCCATTTGTTATTTGATAATTTGCATGGTAATTTCATAACTGTATTTAGTAAATGTGAAAAGGTAAGCATAGGGGAGAGATGTCTAATGTTGTGGAGGGACCAGTAATTGATATAGTACAGTCCCACCAAACCACCAGAAGTTGAGACTTGTGCAACCAATATTTAAACAAAAATAAATAACATTAAGTGCAAATATGCTTTAATTTATGTCCAAAATTTCCCAAAACATTGACTGCGCCACAACTTTCCATAAATAGTATCTTAATACTTAAGAGTACAAATCATATTGACCCAACTAGAAAACAGATAAAACCATAAATCCTTCCAAAATGGTATATTCCAGAAGTACAAAGTAGCAGTCACTTCAACCCCCACTCATCAGAACTGAAGCTATGTATCCCAAATAAATATCCATACCTACACATAATAAAAGTGAATGTATGTCAGCCATAATTGTTGTGTTGTTCAACATTTAAACCCACCATGTTCAATAAATGACACACAACCCAATAACATTTAAACCCAATGTGTTCAATAAATGACACCCAACCCATTCTATTTCCCATTAAAACATATCAAAGCACATGGATCAACAAAAAACAAATTCCCAACCATTGGATCACACATTCAAAATGAAGCCATTGCAATCCATGTCCAGCCTTTCAACCAATTAAATTCAAGTGCAAAAAACTATAAAAGAAGTTCAACCACTACTGAAGTTGCATGTTTAACATTCAAACTATTCACCAGCCCTGGAGACAAACCATCACAGAACATTTGATAGTATATTTAGGTTAGTTATTTCAATTACAACACATTTTTCTTATAGTTTTATTTTCATTTCTCATAGTTTTTATTTCAGTTCTTATAGTTTCATTTTCATGAAAATATATATTTTTTCTATTTTTCTATATTCTAAATCATTTTAAAGTTGATTGGAAAATATGACACAACCATAATGAAGAGTATTGGCTAGTATGGCTAGCTACAGATGAAAAAGAACAAAACTCGTGGAGATAAGCTTTAAATTGAATTGACAATTACAATAACATATTCTAATTCAAATAACAATTTATAAAAGGGGACTAAACCATACCGACATCTTAACTAGAAATATCACTTTGTTTAGTTGAAATTCCTAGGATGTTTGTGAGTGTCTCCAAAAGTGTCAGACTTTACAGTTTTCAACATTTAAGGATTAAATATGATTTAAACAATAGTAAGTCAATGCACTTTATAACTAGGTCTAAGAACACAGCGAAGTCTACCCTCAGCAGCCAAACGAAAGAGAGAATTTGTCAAATTGATGTTGCATGGATTGGGATTGCACGGTGTCATTTCACCGTCCCTTGGTAGCCTATCATTATTACACACTCTAGATCTTTCTCAGAATAAATTGATAGGAAGAATTCCAACAAATATTGGGCAGTTAAAGGCGTTGGAAGTTCTCAACCTCAGCTTTAATTTTCTCTATGCTTATATTCCAAAAGTGCTATGTAATTGTACAAAGCTGCAATTGATCTAATTCTTAGTAAACAACTTGGTAGGGAGTATACCAACAGAAATTGGTCATCTAGTCCAGTTGGAACAACTCTGCCTGAGCAACAATAATCTTAGTGGAAGTATTCCAACTTCTCTGAGCAGCTGCACTTCTCTCCATGTGTTTTCCATTGGATAAAACGATCTCACTGGTCCAATCTCCTCTCTACCCTAAACCTAGTTGAAAATAGCATGATGGGTAGCATACCTGAAGCTATTAGCAATTTGACTAGGCTCATCTACCTAAATCTTGCTCAAAATAACTTTACTGATAGCATACCTCAAGCCATAACAAAATTGAGACAATTGACCACCTTAAATTTAGGGACAAACAATCTAACTAGAAAAATACCAGAGGGCATTGCCACTTTGAACCATCTTCAACAACTTTTTTTAAATTACAATCATTTGACATCTACAATTCCAAACGGCATAGGAAAACTTCATTCTCTTACAAAATTATTTTTGAATTCAAACAATATTTATCGGAGCATTCTTGAAAGTATTGGTGATTTGGTTTCACTTCAACAATTAGATATATCTAAATTGAGTTCATGTATTGCTGGTGTTGAGACCTCTAAATATTTTTTGGGGAGGATGGCAGAGGAGGGTTTCGTTCCTGAAGCCCTAGGCCCTAGGCCTAGGTAGAGCAGGCTTCCGCAGGCGACACGCAGGTACGGCGAAGGCAGCGCTGGCGAAAGTACAGTACTCAGCGTGGTGGGAAGCCGATGGCGACAGCTAGGAAGGAAAAACCCCTTTTCAAACGGTGGTTTGTTGATTTTGCTTTACCTGGTCACGGGGGCGGTTTCAATACTTTTAACCTTTCAGTAATTTTCGTGGAAGTTATCACTGTTCTGGCCAGCTGCAACCCTAAGAGCATAAGCTGTAAGCGGTTTACCAAGCGACTGTCTCGGGCTGTGGTTGGAAGGCTATATTCCCGGTCAAAACCAAAACAATGGTAAACTCGAGCGAAGCGTTGGAGCTGGAACCCTCTCCGGAAGACCTGATAACCGTTTGGGGAAGGGAGTTTGCTGCACAGGCTCTGGGAGAGTCGTTTGGCAAGAAGAAAGAAGGGTCAAGAGTTGCTGCGGGCGTGGGGGATACAACCAGAGCCACAAGTTATGTCAAAGTTCTGTCGGAAGCAAGTTGGGACCTGTCGGGGTTGTTGGGAACTCCTGGGAAAGAAGCTGTAAAAGGCTCCACCTTTGACACGAAGCCATCATGGGAAGACGAGGGCACTCATCCGCAGTCTGGTAAGTTACCATCCCCTTCAAAAATTTTCTCCCCATCTGGGGGTTTAGAAGATATTATAAACTCGGTTCAAAATGTCGGTGTCTGGAGACCTGTTGGGGGTATAAAATCCTCTGGAATCGAATCTGGGAAGAGTTCACAGCAGTGTGCGGTCAATAAGGACCTGTTCCCTAAAAATTTGGATCAGGGTTTTTTGGGGCCGAAAGTAGGGGAAGCGGCCAGAGAAGTCAGGCATATTTTGGGTGAAAGCCCCGGTTTGCCTCATGTTCTTGCCGGGGAAGGGAATAGAGGCAGTCCGATTGAAGGGCTTGTCGAGACCCAGACAAGTAATAGGATCGAGCATGCAGAAGGAGCGGATAATGGAGACCGAAGGAGGTATGAAGAACAATCTCAGGAGCCTGGAGACAAGTTCGAGACATCTGATGTTAGAAGATTAGGGGGAAACGCAAGAAATCAAAACCTTTAAAGACAAGGGAGTTTGAAGAGGTGGTTCTGGGGATGGATATGCAGGTTGAGGATGTTTTAGATGTGGATGGGGTCACGCTGGTGGGCAGAATTAGAGGTCAGCCTGTTTCAGGTGTAGCCTTTAGGCGTTGGGCGGAGAATCAGTGGGCGGGTTCGATGGCGGCCACCTTCAAATCAAATGCGCTGGTCAAGGGTTGGTTTATGGTCAAATTCGACTGTAAGGAGGCTATGGAGTGGGTCGAAGGACAGAATTGGGCATATGGGAATAGGCCGGTTTTTTTCAAGAGATGGACGCCTCTCTTTGATGCTGAAACAGAAAGGATGGACGAATTTCCGGTTTGGGTAAGAATACCAAATCTTCCCCCATACCTCTGGGCGGACTCGGTCTTCAGGTCGATTGGGAATGTGTTGGGGACTTATCTGGATGCAGATAGATCCTACCTACAAACCTTTGAGAAAAGGGTGGCACGGATTCTGGTTAAACTCAATCCAAAGGAGGGCCTAGCAAAATCTATTCCTCTTCGTTATAAGGATTACAGAATTGAGCAGAAACTCGATTACGAACATCTCCCGTTTCGCTGTCACTGTTGCCACGAATATGGTCATTTGGCGCGTGATTGCCCGCTGGGAAGACGAAGGAGGAGGTTTCAAAAGGAGACAGAGGGCTGGGAAGAGCCTATAGGGCAGGATGAGACTCAGGTAGAGGAGCCTGTGCGCGCGGGGACTCACGGGGAGGACCATTCTCATCAGACAGAGGCAGTTTTTTCCAAGGAGGAAGGAGAGCCGATGGATCTTGCAAACAATCAGCCGATGGAGGACACCACCATGGAGCCGAATGTCGAAACAAACTGCAATCAATCGGGTATGCCGTCCACAGCTTTAAAGCATTCCTCTATTATATCTGATTCTTGTATTGGGGGGCTTTCTGTTTTGAACACATGTAACGATGTGATGAAAAAAATTGATAACCTTTCTATTGAGTCAGTCTCCATAAATCTGGGTGGTGAGGACTTTCCCCCTTTGAAGACTGGTGGTGAACCTAGCTCTGTATCACGGCCCTATAACCTGAGATCCTCTAGCAAAAAACCGATTGTCCCGAATGAGGTCATGGAACCGGTAGGAGGATTAGGGTTAGAAACTCCAAAATGCCACACAAAAAAGAGCAGAGGTAGAAAATCGAGATTACACATTACTCAGGAAAAAGCAATTTTTGATGTTGCTGATGGGAAACAGATGACAATCCCTGGGGCGCTTAGAGCAGCAAAACCCCCTGAGACGGTTATCAAATGATCTGCCTCTCTTGGAACTGTAGGGGTTTAGCTAGTAAACCTAAAAAACTAGCTCTAAAAGACCTTATTTCTCGCTGCAACCCTGATATTGCTTTCCTCCAGGAGACTTTAGGAAAGAGTATGGAAGTTGAAGCAGCTCTCTGCTCCCTTCTCCCGGGATGGGTTTTCATGGCTGCAGATGCCTCTGGTCACTCGGGAGGTATTGCTATGGGTTTCAAAAAAGGAAAGTTGAAAGTGCTATCCTCATGGGGACTCCAAAATGTCCTGGGAATGGAGGTTGTATCATCAGAGTTTGATTTCCCTCTGACAATTGTAAATGTCTATGGACCATGTCAAGGAAGGGCAACGTTCTGGAATGAGTTTCTCTCCAAAAGTTTGGTACAGGACAAGAATCTCATCATTGGAGGAGACCTTAATTTTTCCATGGGAACTTCGGAAGCCTGGGGACCTCTTGCAAGGGAGGATCCTTTGACGGATTTCTTTACAAATGCTCTTTTGTCTCATCAGCTGATTGATGTAAACATCATAAAAGCTAAACCTACTTGGAGAAACAGGAGGACTGGGGAGCATAGAATTGCTAAAAGGTTGGATAGGTTCCTCATCAGCGAGAGATTGGCATCTCTGGTTCCGTTATTCAGGCAGTGGGTAGGGGAAGGTGGAATTTCAGATCACTTCCCCATTCTCCTTGAGTTCTCAAAGCCCCCTCATAAGCCGGCCTCGCCTTTCAAATTCAATGCTCTCTGGCTCCAGGAGGAATCTTACATAAAGCTTTTCCATGAAACTTGGAGGCACCCGAGACCTGACCTTGAGGGGAGCAAAGCTGGGAGGTTCATGGAAAATTTAAAAAGGTTGAAGAAAGCAACCATTGTCTGGGCCTCTGAAAGGAGGAGGAAACAATCTGAAGATTTAGTAAGCATTGATGAAGCCCTGAGGGTTCTGGAAGAACCAGAGGCTGACGCCTATGCATCTTTGGAATCTAAAGAGAAAATTTTGGAGTTGGAAAAGAAGAGGGCGAAGATTTTATTGGATAAAGAAGAAGAGTGGAGGTTGAAAAGCAGAGCTATCTGGCTAAAAGCAGGGGATGAAAATACAAAATTTTTCCACAACTATGCAAAAGGGAGGAGGAATGCAAACACTATTTGGAAGCTGAGGGACTCGGAAGGTAGGGAGGCATCTTCGTTCGAAGATCTGTCTGCTATGGGGAAAGATCACTTTCAGTCCCTCTTTGCTGATCCGGGGGATATTAATCTACCAGAAATCATCAGAACTGCTCAGGCCTTTCCTCGTTTTGTGGAGGAGGAGGAGGCAAAAGACCTCTTTAGAGAGGTGACAAAAGAGGAGGTTGAGAGTGTTATAAAGTCCATGGCCAAAGACAAAAGTCCTGGACCTGATGGCTGGTCCATAGAACTTTTCACTCATTTCTTTGAATCCATTGGGGCAGAACTTTCTGAGGTGGTGGAGGAGTCTAGAATTAAAGGAGAAATATATGGGCCGTTCAATGCAACTTTCATTGCCCTCATTCCGAAAAAAGAGGATCCTGGCTCCTTTGAAGATTTCAGGCCTATCTCTCTATGCAATACCATCTACAAGATTATAGCAAAGATTATTGCGGTACGCCTGAAACCTATCCTATCCTGCTATATCTCAAAGGAACAATTTGGCTTCCTAAACGGGAGGCAGATCCATGAGGCTATTGGAGTAGCACAAGAAACAATACACAGTCTCAGGCAGGCAAATAAGAAGGGGGCAGTGCTTAAAATTGATCTAGCCAAAGCTTATGACAGGGTCAATTGGACATATCTCAAGATGCTTTTGATGCACCTTGGTTTTCAAGCAGGTTTCATTAGATGGATCATGGGATGCATCACAAATGTAAATTTTGCTGTTCTGATAAATGGAGCTGCTTCCCATTTCTTCAAGAGCCAAAGAGGACTTCGCCAAGGGTGCCCGCTTTCCCCTCTGCTCTTCCTCCTTGCGGCAGAAGGTCTAAGTAGGCTTATCTCAAAGGCTAAAAGTTCAGGTTTGATCAAAGGTTTGGAAGTTGCTGTTAACCTTTTCATCACCCATCTGCTTTTCGTTGATGACATTCTGTTGTTTACAAATGGGAATATATCTGAAATATTAGAGCTAAAGTCTATACTTGATCTGTTTCTAAAAGCAACAGGACTTAAAATAAATGACAGAAAGTCTCAGCTGATTTTTGAGGGTTTCAGTAGGCAAGAGGAGACAACAATTGAGACTCAGCTGCCCTTTGGAACATGTAATATGGAGCAGCCCTTTAAATACCTTGGGTTTTGGCTCAAGCCAACCTCCTACAGGAAGCAGGACTGGAATTGGTTAGTAGCAAAGATTGAACAAAAAATTGCCCATTGGAGTTTCAAATGGCTGTCGAGGGCTGGAAGACTCACTTTGGTGAATTCAGTACTGCAGGCTATACCAGTTTTCTGGGCAGCCTTGACATGGATACCCAAAGGAATCCTCCACAAAATAAAGCAGCTTTGCAGTAGATTTCTTTGGTCGGGGTCCAAGGAAGAGTCTGTTCTCCCATGGGTGGCATGGGACAAAATCGCAAGGCCAAAAGATTGGGGAGGTTGGGGGCTAAAAAATCTTGTAGATTTTAGCCAGGCTCTAGCTGCTAAATCAGGATGGAGAATCATAACAATGGAGAATCTTTGGACGAAGGTGGTAAAAAGGAAATACATTGATCCCATCCCGATTGAAGATTGGATAAGAAGGCCTAATAAGAAAGGGAGGAATTGCTCAGTCATTTGGAAAGCCACTTCGGAGGCTTTTAAGGTAATTGAACAAGGTTTGGCATGGAGAGTTGGGAATGGAGAAAGTCTGAGGATTGGCAGAGACCCTTGGGTAGGTTGCAGTGAAGATTTTGCCCTTTCCCCGGAACTGATTACTCATCTGGAGGGCATGGGTATAAAAAGTTTAAATCAGATAGCTAGTATGGAGCAGACTTCTATTTGGGGCCAGGCCTGGAAGACTGGAGAGGATATTGGTCTAAATGTCTTTTGGCGAGATGATTGGCAGCGTTATATTCAGGAGTTGAGAAGATCAAATGTCAGAATTATGGATAGGCCAGATTCTCTGGTCTGGGCACATGCTGAATCAGGACTCTACTCCCCAAAGGCTGGCTATATCTTCTTGGTGAAGAATAAAGGATGGACTCCTCCTGTTTGGTGGTCAAAACCTTTGTTTAAGCTAAAATGCCCAAAAAAATCTAGGATTTTTTTCTGGTGTGCTTTAAACCATAAAATCCCTTCCTGGGATGTTCTGCAAGCTCGGTTTAAACAGGGACCAGGCAGATGCCCTCTGTGTTTCGCGGATGAAGAAACCATTGACCATCTTTTCTTGCTATGTCCGTTCACAAAACAGATTTGGATAGAGGCAGAAAGGCTCCTGAATGTAAAACTAAGATGGGAAGGGGTCGATTTAAATGCAACCTGGGAATACTGGTGGAATCATTTTCAGGAGAGGAACTTGAGGAATTTGCCCCCCATCATCTGCTGGGGTGTTTGGCTTGCAAGAAATCGTAGCATTTTTAGAGAAAAGTTATCTCCCGTGGCTGCAGTGGCCATTCAAAGCATCGCCATTCTTGATAGCATTCCCTTGAATGAGCAGCAAAACAATCGAAATCAGAGAACAACACCAAATATTCGGGAAGGGATCCCGTGGGCTTTTTTCGACGGTGCTACTCAAAATAACATTACGGGTGCTGGGATATGCATTCACATTAATAACGCTCACACTCTCAAGGCTGCGGTTGGAACTGGAACGGGATCAAATAACTTTGCCGAACTCTCTGCCTTAAAACTTCTGCTCTGTTGGCTCATCCAAAAAAACATCCACACCATTCAGATTTATGGAGACTCTTTGAATGTTATAAACTGGGTCATTGGGAAATTCAGATGTCAGAATTATATGTTGTTGCCCCTTTTAGAAGAAATACAATCTTTAAAACAGCAGTTTAATGTCTTCTCCATTGAACATATATACAGGGAATTCAATGAGGTCGCAGATGGGCTTTCTAAGGTAGGTCTACAACAAGATCTGGGCTCGTGGAGAATAACTGAGCAGATCCAGGAACAGATCCGTGTGTCGGATCTCCCTCCATATGCATAGCTTTTCTTTTTGCTAGTTGCTCTAGAGTTCTTTCTGTTGTTTTTTCATGGAAATCTAGTAGCACTAGTCTAAAAAACTCCTGTTTATTTTACTACTTTCAGATGCATTGATGCTCCGTTTTTGTTGAGTTGTTGTGTTTATGATACTTGGGTATGGATCAGCTGGGTTGTTTTCCTTTTGAAAGGAGGCCCAGCTGGATCTGGGTCATCTGGACTATGTTTTCATCCTTTGGTTTCGGCTGTCTAGGCCGAGGGCTTGTGTTTTTACTTCTGGGCAGCACGAGGTAGGTGTGCTGAGGATCCTCTCTAGAGGAGGCTGGCCTTTTATTAGGCAGACATTTCAGAATGTTAACTCATCTGCATGTAACTTTTTTTACTTCTTATAAAAAAACAATTAGATATATTTGAAAACAATCTAGAGGGACCAATCCCAGATCATATTGGCCAATGTGTGGGATTAGAAATGTTAGATTTGTCCAAAAACAAGTTGAATGGAAATATTCCTTCATCTTTAGGAAATTGTAAATCTATGAGGAATTTATTACTGCACCAAAACAACTTGTCTAGGATATTACCACCAACTTTAAGTAAATGTACTATTTTACAAAGGTTAAAGGTGTCAAAAAACAAACTGAGTGGAAATCTAGAAATAATATTTCCAATTTCTATGGAAGTTCTCTCTGCTTATTCTAATAACTTCTTTGGCCCAATGTACCCAACTTCAACTGCTAGATTTAAGCAAAAATAGATTAACAGGTCAACTACCTAGCTACCTTGTAACTTTGTATGAATTAAGAGTTTTAAGTGTTGGTTATTTAGATGTTTCATCTAATGAACTCTATGGAAGAATCCCACTAGGAACACAATTTGACACTTTCAACGCTACTTCATTTCAAAGAAACAAATGTTTATGTGGTTTACCTTTACAAATATGCAAGTTAATAGAAAAATAGTTTATAAAAAAGAACTAAACCAGATCAACATCTTAACTAGAAAAGATCACTTTGTTTAGTTGAAATTCCTAGGATGTCTGTGAGTGTCTCCAAAAGTGTCAGAATTTACAGTTTTCAACATTTAAGGATTAAATTTAATTGAAACAACAATAAGCCAATTCACTTTATAACTAGGTCCAAGAACACAGCTAAGGCTACCCTCAGCAGCCAAACAACTTGCAAAATTACCATCTCTTCCCAATCCAAACCTAGGATGTATATGGTCACTATGAATAACAATAATGACAAACATGAGTCTAAACAAATTAATTCAAACAACAGTAACTACTAGATCAACATCTTAACCAGAAAAGGAACCAAGTGACACTTTTTATAGTTGAAATTCCTCTTAGAGCTTCCTTCATGTCTGAAGAGTGTTAGTTATAGGAATAACAACAATATTGACATTAGGTCTCTAAGTTGCCAAAGAACACAAATGAGAATTCAAGGATAGCCCCAAAGAAAACAAGCAATGTAGAAGTACCTGAAGCATTACAGTCAATAATAAGTAGAGGGGTCTTACTCATAGTACCAAAAGAAGGTGGAAACCTAGGGAAAACAAGAAATGCAGAAGTTTATGAAGCATTACAGTCAACAATAAATAGATGGGTCTGCTCAGATGACAAGAATGTAGAAACCCAAACGATCTTTTGGGCAAATTCAATACTAAAAGCATGCAAATATGTGAGTAGAGGCAGACATGGTACTTAGAGACCTAATGAAACTAAACAATATTGACAAACATGAGGCTAAACAATTTAATTTAAATAAAAATTTATAAAAAAGAACTAAACTAATTGTTTATAAAATAATAGTTGAAATTCCTAGGATGTCTGTGAGTGTCTCCAAAAGTGTCAGACTTTACAATTTTCAACATTTAAGGATTAAATTTAATTGAAAAAACAGTAAGCTAATGCACTTTATAACTAGGTCCAAGAACACAGTTAAGGCTACCCTCAGCAGCCAAACAACTTGCAAAATTACCATCTCTTCCCAATCCAAACCTAGGATGTCTGTAGTCACTATGAATAACAATAATGACAAACATGAGTCTAAACAAATTAATTCAAACAACAGTAACTACCAGATCAACATCTTAACCAGAAAAGGAACCAGGTGACACTTTTTATAGTTGAAATTCCTCTTAGAATTTCCTTCATGTCTGAAGAGTGTTAGCTATAGAAATAACATCAGTATTGACATTAGGTCTCTAAGTTGCCAAAGAACACAAATGAGAATTCAAGGATAGCCCCAAAGAAAACAAGCAATGTAGAAGTACCTGGAGCATTATAGTCAACAATAAGTAGAGGGGTCTGCTCATAGTACCAGAAGAAGGTGGAAACCTAGGGAAAACAAGTAATGAAGAAGTTTATGAAGCATTACAATCAACAATAAATAGATGGGTCTGTTCAGATGACAAGAATGTAGAAAGCCAAACGATCTTTTGCACAAATTCAATACTAAAAGCATGCAAATATGTGAGTAGAGGAAGACATGGTACTTAGAGACCTAATGAAACTAAACAATATTGACAAACATGAGGCTAAACAATTTAATTTAAATAACAATTTATAAAAAAAGAACTAAACTAATTGTTTATAAAATAACAGTTGAAATTCCTAGGATGTCTGTGAGTGTCTCCAAAAGTGTGAGACTTTACAGTTTTCAACATTTAAGGATTAAATTTAATTGGAAAAACAGTAAGCCAATGCACTTTATAACTAGGTCCAAGAACACGGCTAAGGCTACCCTCAATAGCCAAACAACTTGTAGAATTACCATGTCTTCCCAATCCAAACCTAAGATGTTTGTGGTCACTATGAATAACAATAAACACAAACATGAGGCTAAACAAATTAATTCAAACAACAGTAACTACTAGATCAACATCTTAACCAGAAAAGGAACCAAGATAGCGCCAATAGAAAACAAGCCTCACTTAGAAGTTTATGAAGCATTAGAGTCAAAAATAAGTAGAGGGGTCTTCTCATGGTACCAGAAGAAGGTGGAAACCAAAAATAGTTTTCCAAGTACAAATGCAGTCATGGTATTTTAAGTGTAAAAACAAGTTATCAAAACAACAATCAGTAATAATTTTGAAGACACACAACAAATTCATTTTATAGATTTGATTTTTAAAGGACACTAACATACATGTTGATAATTGCCTGTAATAAAGCAGAAGTATTTTTTCCTTGTATGAAAACATAATTTTCAAATATTCTTAACTAAATGCATGCAATAATTTTGCAAGTTGTTGCATATATGGCAAGAGTTAGTTATGTTGTTCATATAAGGAGAAGTGGCAGGAGAGTGACAAGGGGTGCCCAACTGCGATGCACATCGTCAGATGAGGACATGACAGGTGATGTGAATGTCAACAATGCCCCAAACAACGTTGTTGAGGATGACCATGCGACTAAAGTTAATGTTGTCACACCATCACCCACAGGGCCATCGTCAACAACAGTCCAAGGGTCAAGTTCAACTAAAAAGATCAATCATATAAGAGGTTGGGAAAAAAGAAGAAATGTTAGTTGGAATTGACGACATAAAGCTTAATGAATACTCAGTTCAAGCATCCGCAAAAAAACATGGTATTCCTCCCTCATTAATACATTATTGGATAAATGGACTAACTCATACAAAACGTAGAGGGCCTCTTATAGTTATGACTGAAGAGGAGGGGGCCGACGTGGTTGAGTGGTGTAAAGAGATGGTCCAATTGGGACGGGCCAGAGTTGCTACAACTCAAATCCACAGTAGCTCAAATCTCTCAAGGGAGGCCAAACCCATTCAAAGATGGGTTTCCTCGTAAATCATGGTGGTTTGGGTTTAAAAAAAGGCATCCAAACCTTGTATTGTGTACAACTAATTGCCTTGATAGAGACATAGCATTAAATTTGCGCCCTGCAGTTGTATGTAAGTTATATGACACTCTTTCTAGTGCTTACAATAAACATTCTTATGGTGCAGACCATATATAGAACTGTGATGGAACGGGTTTATAGGCAGGGAGGAATTGTGGCATGCAAGTAATTGCCAAGAGAGGGAGCTGAAATGTGCCAAATATTTTGCCTAAGAGCAGGGAGTGGATAACTATTTTATGTTGTGTCAATGCAATTGGTACTTCAATCCCAGTATTTTATCTATTCAAAGGTAAATTTAACTGAAAAACTATATACAAAAATGCGAACCAGGTGCATGCATGGCTGCACATCCCCTTGCATGGATGACTAAAGAACTGTTTTTAAATTGGCTTTGTCACTTTGTTGCATATGTACCAAGTGGTATCTCACCTAATAACATACACGTATTGATATTAGATGGCCATGGAATCCACATGGTTGTACAAACAATTGAGGAAGCAAACAATTTGGGCATCGAATTATTGACATTGCCCCCTCATACCACTCACAGATTTCATCCCCTTGATGTTAGTTTGTTTGGACCTTTCAAGAACTATTTCAGGTCAAAGCGTCCTACATGGATGGCAAAGAATCCAGGGGTTGAGGTGAAAAGGTTCGAACTAGCAGAGATTGCAAGTAAAGCATTTAAGAGGCTCTGACACCATCAAATGTAAAGGCTAACTTTATGCATGATACTTGTTGTAGCCAAGTGTTTCATGTGGATGGTCAGGAATAAGGGCATGTCCAAACAGGTGTTGAAGTGAAAAAAGTAGATGAATAAGATGATGGGATTGCAGCTGGTAATATGATTTCCCTCTCTCAAGGACACTTATATGGTGAACATGATGAAATTATATGTGAAACACACTATAATCATGAACAAATTCACAGTAACATGGAGATCGTTCTACCAACTCAAGAACATGAAACTTCTATTGTTGATATTGTAAATGACATTGTTGAACATGCAGCTAACAATGAATAATTGACATTGCCAAGCCAAGTAACCCCATCATCATGGATGGCAGAAGCCATGATTAATTTGAACGAACATAGTGTCTCAACAACCAATGAACAAAGCATGAACATGCCTTCACAACCAACAGAATTGAACAGTGAAATTGTTCATTTTTTTGTGGACAATAGATCAATGGAAGAAGATGAAGCACATAATGAGGCATCAAATGAAGATAACAATATAGTTCAATCAGTTGTCTCAGATACTGAAAGGGAAGTACCAAGTAATGACATGCAAGTGGGAGGGATGGAGAAGATACTTGATCGGTTCCTAAAGATACTAGTAAAGAGAGTATCAATGAAAAAAAGCAAGGTACACCGGGTAGTCTTCATTTGGGCTGAAGTTCATAGTTACTCACCTTAGAAGACTATATAAACCTGTTAGTTGAGTCTGAAAAAAAAAAAAAAAAAAAAAAAAAAACAAATTTGAAATGCAGGAATTAAAACAGAAAAAGAAGGATCTAACCAAGGAGAAGAAGGCAACAAGGATTGTTGCAACACAATGTTGAGCAGATGAAAGGCTTGAAAGGTATAAAGCAAGGCAAGAGACGGACCAACAAAAACAAATGGCAAGATAGGAAAAGGAATCAAGAAAGGCACAACAAATGCTTGAAAAGGAATAAGGGATGATCAATATGGTTGACAATGATGCAAGCACAACTGATGAAACCAGGATTATGTCAAACACATTGGAAAATATTGTAGATAATACACCATTATTCCAAGACCTCATAAACATTCAAGTGCCTCACTATCAAAATGAGGGTTTACCCACTTGCTTTATTCCTACCAGAGGAGGTGTCAATTCTATGTATGCTCATCACACACCTCCACTTAATGCAGGGGTTAGTAGTGCAAATGTGAGGTATGGGTACTCAATTCCTCCATGGTTGGAAGGTGAAAATTGGACTCAATCATATGGAAACAATCAACCATTTCCTAATCAACCCTTTTTAGGTAGGCCAACCTACTTGGCTCAAGCAGGTAACTCAGGGAGTTTTGGCACTGAAGATTCTCAAGGCCATAAAGAATAGGGGTGTCATATGTTTTTGGTTGTAACCACATTATGATGTGGATTTTGGATGGATTGTCTCTTTTTCTTGTCACAAAAAGATTTTGGCTTACAACCTAGGTTGTTTTATTTCATATTGTTTACAACATTGTAACCAAAATCCATTTTAGAAGGAACATCTATAGTCTATTATAATGTAGAAATCTTACTTGAGAATGCAAATGGGATTTTCTGTTATGCCTCTACACACCAAATGATGTAAAACACATTTATAACTGAGTTGTAAATATGATGACAAACAAATGAATAATGAAATCTTGAACAAGTCACTTATTTAAATATGAAAATTCCATAAAACAATGAACTGTAAAAGTACCTAACCTCACACCACATATGAAACCTCATTTACTGCAAGATAACTTAGAAGACAAACAGAGTGCATGTGCTTCTTGCTTCTTGCTTCTTTAAAGCTTTGAATGTAAAAAAAAGAAGCAAATAAGAGCTAACAAATATTGTTTCTTTAAAGTTGTGTATTACCTCTACACACTAAATGATTTACAACACATTTATTGTAGAAATTTTGAATAATTAAACACTTATTCACAGAGATTATCCCGATTATGCACTATTGCGGAATACATGCACAATACATAACCTCCTCTACGTTGATCATCAATTTAGCAGCATTAAAAACAATGAAACATCAATCGCATGCGCACATTAACACAGTATGTAATCTGGGGAAAGCATACAGCTGAAAACCCCACACTATATGTATATTATAATGATTGAGAACATGTAACAATACATAGTACAATACTCCTCACAAGTACTCAGTACTATCTCCACCTGTTACACACAAACTAGCTCAGATCTGAAGCCTCAAATCTCCTCCACTGTTTGCCTGCCTCCACTGCGCAATCCTACAAGAGAATAATGATGAATGGCTGAAGCAAACTCGTATTTCCTTGGCTGAACCACGCAATCCTCATTGGAACTACTCAATCCCACTAATTGTGCAAGATCTCATGCACAACTATAGTCACAACTGATAGCAATCCCAACCTCTAACACCTGTCTCCACTGAACTGTCCATGCACTGAGTTAACTGATGTATTCTTTAGTTTCTTTATGAGTTAATAATTAGTGAATTAATTAATAATTAATTCACATCACTCATCACTAGTGCATTCTGCAGTTAGACTAAATACAACTAGTTTAACCAAGTCAAACTGAACACAACTTCATCAACTCCACAATCAACTCCACCAAAACTCAACCACTTGAGTTCTAACTGAAGTCCACCATGCAATAGCTCAACTGACCCACAAGAAAAGCATATTTCCTTCTGACAGCTGCATGTGCCACATTTGTAGCTCAAACTGAAGTGCTCCAAGAGGATAAGATAATGTTTATAGTCCAAATATTATTATGAGCTAATAATATTCGACTATTCTATTTTTAGCCTGGCAGTCTAAAAATAGAAACCGCCCATATGTCTAAAAATAGAAGTCCATCTATTTTTACCAACATGACCAATCATCCACAAATAGCATCCTGCAACTCATAGACCATGATCCATATGTCTAAAAATAGACATAGTCTAAAAATAGACTTTGCGCCAAAAATAGCTTGCGGGACCACTTAGTGAAGGCGACTCCTTTCCACTAAGCTCCATCATCTTGTTGCATTTTCAACACTCCCTCTCAACAAGATATGGATTATCTGCAACCCCTATCCTGCAACTCTGGAATGTTCTGCATGCAACACATTTGCCCGGTCCACTTGCTCCAACAACACTTGGAACAAAAAAACTCCCAACTGACCACTCTGTTGGGCTAGGAACATACTCTGATGTTGAAGCTCTACCTACTGCTGACAAGTGCTCCCTCTCTGACATCCGCGCTACTACAACATCTCCATGCATCTCGCACCATTGCACACCTCTCTGTGCCACCTAGCATTGTGCAAAACACTTGCGCCTCTCGCATTGCTACAGCTTGCTAGCTATGCGTTGTCCTGGGATTCCTTGCACTGTCGCTCTCTCTACCGCTCCATCCGCATCTGTCTCTACCCAATCAGTCAGTTCCAGATACTCCACATTGGGGCTCCTGTAGCAAGGTCTCATCCAAGAGGTTAGGTACCTCAAGGATCCTGCCCCTCCTCCTTGGAACGATTAATCCACATCACCCCACCTCCTACCTAGAGGTATGGCTACATGCGATCCCTCAGCCCACCTGGCTCGAAGTTTCCCCTACTAGAGGTCTTTGCATGAGTAGATGTCTCTACTCGATCTCCTCTCAGCTTCCCTTGTTGTGGCTGCTCCACAACCTCCTGAAGCTGCTGCACTAATCGTGGCTCCTCCACAATCGTCTGAGACTTCTCCTGGCTCTGCATGTTGAGAGGTAATATACGCTCCATCTCAACCACCAAGTCTCCATCAGTTGCCTCGCTGCTCAAGGCTTTGCATGCATCTTGAACCTCAAGAGCATACAGGTTCTTGACCCGTGAACCAATCTGCTTCACCTGTCTAGTGATGATGTGTCTAAGGAAAACCTTTCCCTTACTGAAGACTACATCGTAGCCTCTATCTTCCAGCATCGCGATCGACACCAAGTTTCTCTTCATTCCTGGTACATACTTGACATCGGTCAAGGTAAGGCGAGCTCCATGCTCCCTCTGAAAAATAACCGTGCCTACACCTGAGACACTATACTTCTCATCATTACCCATCGCTATGAGTATCTGGAGATCTTTCTCCTCCAAATTACTGAACAAACTCTTGTCACCGGTCATGTGGAAAGAAGCTCCACTGTCAAGAAACCAACCACTTCCCACCATGGATGAAACCATGCATGCGAAGAGTATGAAATCCAACTCGAACTGTGAAGCAAGTGCCTCACCTTCAGATCCTTCCCCGGATCCCTTCTTGGATTTCCTCCGTGGACAATTTACAGCATAATGGCCCACCTCATGACAACGAAAGCATCTCACTTTCGATTTGTCGACCTTCTTCCCATCATTGGAAGAACTGGATTTGGAAAGAGAACCCTTCTCCTTCCCCTTCTTTGCTTTGGCAGCCAAAGTGCAATTTTCTTCATCAAATGCCTTTGATGAAGATCCGTCCCTGGTATTCCGCTTGATCTCCTCTTGCACAAGATCCGATCAAAGTCTCTCCCATCCTGGCAATTTCTCCCGACCGTTGACAGAGTCCTGATAGGAATGCCAACTCTTCGGAAGACCAAGGAGAGCCAAGCTCACCAAGTCCTCATCATCGACAGTCACCCCCACACTTCCCAGCTCATCCCGACACTGGGTGAACTTCGTGAGATACTTGGGCATATTGTCTCCATTCTCACACTTAATGTTTCTGAGTTTATCCTTGAGCACCAACTTCCTCTAGTCGCTCTTGCTTTGGAATAAATCTGTCAACGCTTTCCACATCAAGTATGGATAAGCCTTTCCATGCAGGCTGGATACAATGTGATCCTTCACGCACTCCAACAGAATCCTTCGACACTTTGTTGTCTTCTTTTGCCAAACCTCAACGTGAGCAGCATCAGTAGGCTTTGGGACTTCAACATCTATGAAATCCTTCAACCCATTGTCATATAAAACCGCCTCCATCCTGTCTTTCCATGCAATATAATTCGAGCTGCCCTCAAGGGCATACTCTAATCAGAATCCATTGAAAGACATTTCAACTTTGACACCAAGAAAACACTGCTGCAAATTCGAATTCCACCAGCTCAAAACTCAACCGCCTCTGATCTAAAATTCGTGAGAACAAAGTATTTCTCGTACAGAGATTGACTGTATGGGCTTTTACCAGATATCTCACCTTCCAAAGGAAGGATGAATCCAGAGGCTACCTGGCCCGATTACAGACTCTGCCTGAAGAAATAAAATGTAAACACTTTCTGAATAATAGATCTGATGATCAACGGCTCTGATACCATGTAGAAATTTTGAATAATTAAACACTTATTCACAAAGATTATCCCAATTATGCACTATTGTGGAATACATGCACAATACATAACCTCCTCTACGTTGATCATCAATTTAGCAGCATTAAAAATAATGAAACATCAATCGCATGTGCACATTAACACAATATGTAATCCGGGGAAAGCATACAGTTGAAAACCCCACACTATCTGTATATTATAATGATTGAGAACATGTAACAATACATAGTACAATACTCCTCACAAGTACTCAGTACTATCTCCACTTGTTACACACAAACTAGCTCAGATCTGAAGCCTCAAATCTCCTCCACTGTTTGCCTGCCTCCACTGCACAATCCTGCAAGAGAATAATGATGAATGTTTGAAGAAAACTCGTATTTCCTTGGCTGAACCACGTAATCCTCATTGGCATTACTCAATCCCACTGATTGTGCAAGATCTCATACACAACTATAGTCACAACTGATAGCAATCTCAACCTCTAACACCTGTCTCCACTGAACTGTCCATGCACTGAGTTAAATGATGTATTCTTTAGTTGCTTTATGAGTTAATAATTAGTGAATTAATTAATAATTAATTCACATCACTCATCACTAGTGTATTCTGCAGTTAGACTAAATACAACTAGTTTAACCAAGTCAAACTGAACACAACTCCATCAACTCCTCAATCAACTCCACCAAAACTCAACCACTTGAGTTCTAACTGAAGTCCACCATGCAATAGCTCAACTGACCCACAAGAAAAGTGTATTTCCTTCTGACAGCTGCATGTGCCACATCTGTAGCTCAAAGTGAAGTGCTCCAATAGGATAAGATAATGTTTATAGTCCAAATATTATTATGAGCTAATAATATTCGACTGTTCTATTTTTAGCCTGGCAATCTAAAAATAGAAACCGCCCATATGTCTAAAAATAGAAGTCCATCTATTTTTACCAACATGACCAATCATCCACAAATAGCATCCTGCAACTCATAGACCATGATCCATATGTCTAAAAATAGACTTTGCACCAAAAATAGCCTGCGGGACAACTTAGTGAAGGCGACTCCTTTCCACTAAGCTCCATCATCTTGTTGCATTTTCAACATTTATAACTGAGTTGTAAATATGATGAAAAACAAGTGAATAGTGACATCTTGAACAAGTCACTTATTTAAATATGAAAATTCCATAAAACAGTGAACTGTAAAAGTACCTAACCTCACACCACATATGAAACCTCATTTACTACAAGTTAACTTAGAAGACAAACAGAGTGCATGTGCTTCTTGCTTCTTTCTTCTTTAAAGCTTTGAATGTTAAAAAAAGAAGCAAATAAGAGCTAACAAATATTGCTTCTTTAAAGCTTTGTATTACCTCTACACACCAAATGATTTACAACACATTTATAACTGAGTTGTAAATATGATGAAAAACAAATGAATAATGAAATCTTGAACAAGTCACTTATTTAAATATGAAAATTCCATAAAACAGTGAACTATAAAAGTACCTAACCTCACACCACATATGAAACCTCATTTATTGCAAGTTAACTTAGAAGACAAATAGAGTGCATGTGCTTCTTGCTTCTTTAAAGCTTTTCATGTTAAAAATTGTATAAATTGTGCTTGCATCATTGTCAACCAAATCATGTATAATTGTGACATGCCAACTCTCCAAATCTAGAAGGTAAGGAAATTTGCCCCCATCATTTGGAGTTGATGAAACATGATGCAAGCACAGTCGATGATGCTTCTTGCTGATATGGTTGACAACACTAGAAGGTAAGGAGATTCCTAAGGAACCTTTAAACAAAGAGAATAGTTCTTGTTGTGTAGGGTAATGGAAAAGAGTGCCATATCTATTAGATGGTTGGACAAGGGCTAAAAGAATTTATCTAGAGCAGATTGGCTGAATCATGAGAAATGAATTGCACTAAATAATGAGCTTAAAGACGTATAGTAGCTTTCCTTTGCACTTGTGGCATCAAAGCATGGATTGGAGGTGCAATCCATTGCTGATTCCTACAATTGGGTAGTGAAATACTTAGTAACTACCTTTGCACTAGACATCAGAGTCTTGATTAGAGTTGCAATTCATTGTTGATTCTAACAGTTGGGTAGTGAAACACTCAGTAACTGGTTTGGAATGTTGAAAATGCAACAAGATGATGGAGCTTAGTGGAAAGGAGTCACCTTCACTAAGTGGGCCTGTAGGCTATTTTTGGCGCAAAGTCTATTTTTAGACATATGGATCATGATCTATGAGTTGCAGGATGCTATTTGTGGATGATTGGTCATGTTGGTAAAAATAGATGGACTTCTATTTTTAGACATATGGGCGGAGTCTATTTTCAGACTGCCAGTCTAAATATAGAACAGTCGAATATTATTAGCTCTTAATAATATTTGGACTATAAACATTATCTTATCCTCTTGGAGCACTTCAGTTTGAGCTACGGATGTGGCACATGCAACTGTCAGAAGGAAATATGCTTTTCTTATGGGTCAGTTGAGCTATTGCATGATGGACTTCAGTTAGAACTCATGTGGTTGAGTTTGGTGGAGTTGATTGAGGAGTTGATGGAGCTGTGTTCAGTTTGACTTGGTTGAACTAGTTGTATTTAGTCTAACTAACAAATACACTAGTGATGAGTGATGTGAATCAATTATTAATTAATTCACTAATTATTAACTCATAAATCAACTAAAGAATACATCAGTTAACTCAATGCATGGATAGTTCAGTGGAGACAAGTGTTAGAGGTGGGTGAAAGGGCAAGACAACTGTGAGTGGTGACTCTAGTTGTGCATGAGATTTGCACAATCAATGGATTGAGTATTGCCAATGAGGATTGTGTGGTTCAGCCAAGGGAAATACGATTTTGGATCAACCATTCTCATCTATTCTCATGCAGGATTGCGCAGTGGAGGCAGGCAAGCAGCGGAGGAGATTTGAACCTGTGATTGATTCAGATCTGAGCTAGTTTGTGTGTAACAGGTGGAGATAGTACTAAGTACTTGCGAGGAGTATTGTACTATGTATTGTTACATGTTCTCAATCAATATAATATACAGATAGTTGGGGGTTTTCAGCTGTATGCTTTCCCTGTGATATACTGTGTTGATATGTGATTTATGCTTCAATGTGCGCATGCGATTGTTTTTGAATACTGCAAATTGATGATCAATGGTAGAGGAGGTTATGTATTATGCATGCATTCCACAAATAGTGTATAATCAGGATAATCTCTGTGAATAAGTGTTACATTATTCAAAATTTCTACATGGTATCGAAGCAGAGTTGATCATCAGATCTATTATTCAGAAAGTGTTTACATTTATTTCTTCAGGCAGTCTGTAATCGGGCCAAGTAGCCTCTCGATTCATTCTTCTTTTGGAAGGTGAGATATCTGGTGAATTCCCATACAGTCAATCTCTGTACGAGAAATACTTTGTTCTCACGAGTTTTAGATTAGAAGCGGTTGAGTTTTGAGCTGGTGGAATTCGAATTTGCAGCAGTGTTTTCTTGGTGTCAAAGTTGAAATGTCTTTCAACGGATTGCGATTGGAGTATGCTCTTGAAGGCAGCTCGAATTATGTTGCATTGAAATACATGAATGGCGGTGTTAGATGACAATGGGCTGAAGGAGTTCATAGAGGCTGAGGTCCCAAAGCCTACTGATGCTGCTCACGTTGAGGTTTGGTAAAAGAAGACAACAAAGTGTCGAAGGATTCTGTGGGAGGGCGTGAAGGATCACATTGTATCCAGCCTGCATGGAAAGGCTTCTCCATACTTGATGTGGAAAGCTTTGACAAATTTATTCCAAAGCAAGAGCGACCAGAGGAAGTTGGCGCTCAAGGATAAACTCAGAAACATTAAGTGTGAGAAAGGAGACAATATGCCCAAGTATCTCACGAAGTTCACTCAATGTCGGGATGAGATGGGAAGTGTGGGGGTGACTGTCGATGATGAGGACTTGGTGAGCTTGGCTCTCCTTGGTCTTCCGAAGAGTTGGCATTCCTATCAGGACTTTGTCAATGGTCGGGAGAAATTGCCAGGATGGGAGAGACTTTGGTCAGATCTTGTGCAAGAGGAGATCAGGCGGAATACCAGGGACGGATCTTCATCAAAGGAATCTGATGAAGAAAATTGCACTTTGGCTGCCAAAGCAAAGAAGGGGAAGGAGAAGGGTTCTCTTTCTGAATCCAGTCCTTCCAATGATGGGAAGAAGGTTGACAAATCGAAAGTGAGATGCTTTCGTTGTCATGAGGTAGGCTATTATGCTGCAAATTGTCCACGGAGGAAATCCAAGAAGGGATCCAGGGAAGGATCTGAAGGTGAGGCACTTGCTTCATAGTTTGAGTTGGATTTCACACTCTTCACATGCATGGTTTCATCCATGGTGGGAAGTGGTTGGTTTCTTGACAATGGAGCTTCTTTCCACATGACCGATGACAAGAGTTTGTTCAGTACTTTGGAGGAGAAATATCTCCAGATACTCATAGCGATGGGTAATGATGAGAAGTATAGTGTCTCAGGTGTAGGCACGGTTATTTTTCAGACGGAGCATGGAGCTCGCCTTACCTTGACCGATGTCAAGTATGTACCAGGACTGAAGAGAAACTTGGTGTCTATCGCGATGCTAGACGATAGAGGCTACGATGAAGTCTTCAGTAAGGGAAAGGTTTTCCTTAGACACATCATCACTAGACAGGCGAAGCATATTAGTTCACGAGTCAAGAACCTGTATGCTCTTGAGGTTCAAGATGCATGCAAAGCCTTAAGTAGCGAGGCAACTGATGGAGACTTGGTGGTTGAGAGGGAGCGTATATTACCTCTCAACATGCAGAGCCAGAAGAAGTCTCAGACGATTGTGGAGGGGCCACGATTGGTGCAGCAGCTTCAGGAGGTTGTGGAGCAGCCACAATAAGGGAAGCTGAGAGGAGATCGAGTAGAGACATCTACTCATGCAGAGACCTCCAGTAGGGGGAAACTTTGAGCTAGGTGGGCTGAGGGATCGCATGCAGCCATACCTCCAGGTAGGAGGTGGGGTGATGTGGATTGATCGTCCCAAGGAGGAGGGGCAAGATCCTTGAGGTACCAAACCTCTTGGATGAGACCTTGCTACAGGAGCCCCGATGTGGAGTAGCAGGAACTAACTGATTGGGTAGAGACAAATGCGGATGGAGTGGTAGAGAGAGCGACAGTGTAGGAATCTTAGGACAGCGCATAGCTAGCCGGCTGCAGCAATGCGAGAGGCACAAGTGTTTTGCACAATGCTAGGTGGCACAGAGAGGTGTGCAATGGTGCGAGATGCATGGAGATGTTGCAGTAGCGTAGATGTCAGAGAGGGAGCACTTGTCAGCAGCAGGTAGAGCTTCAGCATCAGAGTATGTTCCTAGCCCAACAGAGTGGTTAGTTGGGAGTGTTTTTGTTCCAAGTGTTGTTGGAGCAAGTGGACCAGGCAAATGTGTTGCATGCAGAACATTCCAGAGTTGCAGGATAGGGGTTGCAGATAATCCATATCTTGTTGAGAGGGAGTGTTGAAAATGCAACAAGATGATGGAGCTTAGTGGAAAGGAGTCACCTTCACTAAGTGGGCCCACGGGCTATTTTTGGCGCAAAGTCTATTTTTAGACTATGTCTATTTTTAGACATATGGATCATGGTCTATGAGTTGCAGGATGTTATTTGTGGATGATTGGTCATGTTGGTAAGAATAGATGGACTTCTATTTTTAGACATGGGCGGAGTTTATTTTTAGATTGCCAGTCTAAATATAGAACAGTCGAATATTATTAGCTCTTAATAATATTTGGACTATAAACATTATCTTATCCTCTTGGAGCACTTCAGCTCGAGCTACGGATGTGGCACATGCAACTGTCAGAAGGAAATATGCTTTTCTTATGGGTCAGTTGAGCTATTGCATGATGGACTTCAGTTAGAACTCATGTGGTTGAGTTTGGTGGAGTTGATTAAGGAGTTGATGGAGCTGTGTTCAGTTTGACTTGGTTGAACTAGTTGTGTTTAGTCTAACTAACAAATACACTAGTGATGACTGATGTGAATTAATTATTAATTAATTCACTAATTATTAACTCATAAATCAACTAAAGAATACATCAATTAACTCAATGCATGGACAGTTCAGTGGAGACAAGTGTTAGAGGTGAGTGAAAGGGCAAGACAATTGTCAGTTGTGACTATAGTTGTGCATGAGATTCGCACAATCAATGGATTGAGTATTGCCAATGAGGATTGCGTGGTTCAGCCAAGGGAAATATGATTTTGGATCAACCATTCTCATCTATTCTCATGCAGGATTGCGCAGTGGAGGCAGGCAAGCAGCGGAGGAGATTTGAACCTTTGATTCAGATCTGAGCTAGTTTGTGTGTAACAGGTGGAGATAGTACTGAGTACTTGCGAGGAGTATTGTACTATGTATTGTTACATGTTCTCAATCAATATAATATACAGATAGTTGGGGGTTTTCAGCTGTATGCTTTCCCCGTGATATACTGTGTTGATATGTGTGATTGATGCTTCAATGTGCGCATGCAATTGTTTCTGAATACTGCAAATTGATGATCAATGGTAGAGGAGGTTATGTATTATGCATGCATTCCGCAAATAGTGTATAATCAGGATAATCTCTGTGAATAAGTGTTATATTATTCAAAATTTCTACATGGAATACTTCTTTTGATTTTAAATGGTATTCATATTCATCTTTGTATGGAATGCTTGACGCTTGTAATTTGTTGTGTGATCTGTGAACTAAATTGACAATGAATAAATTATGTTTATAAAATAATTATCTAGATAAGATTGATGACATTCTCCTAAGTCATGCTTGTGATTAAATCTGATTGTAAACAAAGTAGATTGCCCCAGTGGCCAAAGAAGGCTCTGGGTATGTGATAACTCAATTGTAGGATTAAAAGACAACATAACTTACTTGATAATACGAGTTGGTGCCTTTTCAAAACAATGTTTTCAGAGGATTACTTAAACTTGATAAATGATGTTGTTTCTCAATAACATAAAAGAAACCGGATAAATGATTTTGTTTCTCAATAACATAAAATACGTGACTGCTAGTTTTCTTATTGATTGAAACAACCCCTGTTAATGCCTAGGAGATAAACAATACTTTAAGAAAACCAAATAGATAATAATGGATGAGGGGTTGACTCTATAGATCCTTGGCACTGCCTTTCTGAACAAGGAAGGTCATTTATTTATTTATTTTGAGATATTACATGTTGGATGTTATTTTTTTAATTAGCTTAGCCACATATGTCATACAGACACGGAGGTTCATCCACCCTGCATTGCAAGACCAGTTCACTTCTCTCAATGCACTAATATAATTTTTTAATATAGGAAAAAAAATTATTACATTAAAAAACATCCTACATCTTTGGCTTGTGACATTTGACCAACATAGAAAATAACCCCCATTATCTTGGTATGCACTCCAGCAAAGACTTCACCCATTGGCCACACTATAAGCTACTTGTTAACTCCACCCAACTCTCACTTGCCTATAAGTTTCACAAATAACTCTATAAGCATGAATCTACAACTTGTAAACTAAGCCATCAAATATCATCAACAAGCTCACTGATCCACTTGCTACTGCCACTACCTTGCTACAAACATGATCTATAGGGGGATGCCTTGCATGAGGGTACATAGAAAGGGGCTCAATGCTCCCTGACAAATTACAATATTCCCCCAGGAAGAAGGGGGGCAGAGACAACTTGCCACCCCTAAGTTAATTTCAAGGACAAAATTTCAAGAAGTGAAAAGGCTGCAAAGAGCCCACACCAAAGGGCATAAACATTACTAATTAAAATATAAATAATTTGAAATGAACAAGCCTTATGAAAGGGATGTAATTTTTATAAACAGATACCAATAAATATATGTATTATGGACATCTATATGCCTATCATATGAGGCATGTAAAATTAGTAATCAAACGTAGCTCAAACATCTTTTACTTTGGAAAGAGAACATGTATACAAGTCGAATGTAACTTTTATAAAGAGATACCAATAACTATATGTATTAAGGACATCGAGATGCCTATCATATGAGGCATGTAAAATTACTAATCAAACTTAGCTCAAACATCTTTTGCTCTGCAAAGAGAACATGTAGATAGCTCAGATGTAACTTTTATAAAGATATACCAATAATGATATGTATTAAAGACATCTCGATGCCTATCATACCAGGCATGTAAAATTAATAATCAAACTTAGCTCAAACTTATTTTTCTCTGCAAAGAGAACATGTAAATAACTCATGCTATAAAGAGGCTCTAGGTCAATGTACCCCCAAATAAGAGAGATACATCTACAACACTGTCTCCAATTACAGGAAACATGAAACAACAAGAAAAGAGTTTCTGGAAATGAAAATAGCTAGGGTATAGTATCGAGGAAATGTGAGGTAAACATCTTAATAAACTATACTAAAGGAACAAACCCTAAACCGTAAGTAACAAAGGAACAAAGGAACAAACCCTAAACCGTAAGTAACAAAGGAACAAAGGAACAAACCCTAAACCCTACAAGCAAGTAGTGAAATCGTAACAAAGGGCAGAAATTCACAGGAATTCATAACAAATTTAAACATATGGCAAAAATTCACAACAAATTTAAGTGTTGCTTGTTTGATGTATGGGAAAACCTTCAAATTACCAAATTCCCAAAGTCCAGACAGGGGAAAACCTTCAAATTCCCAAATTCAAGAACAACAACAATGTAACCAGAGCTAAATTCACAAATTCCAGACAACAAAGTGGTGAAGAACACAATAGCCAAATTCGCAAATTCTAAATAGCAACAGTGCAACGAGAGCTAAATTCACAAATTCTAGACAACAAATTTAAGTGTTGAAGAACACAATAGCTAAATTCCCAAATTCCAGACAACGAATTTAAGTGTTGAAGAACATAGTGGTTGGTAGGATTTAGAATCCTATCAGGAGAGCCACAAAAGCCACCAACATGTCCAAATGTCCCCCAGAACTCACCACACCTCTTCTGCAATAACCACCTGCAACAAAAACTTGCAAACACAGGGAAAAATTAGAATTTGGTAAAAAAACTATTTTTTTTTGAAAAAAACCCATGATTTTGCAAAGTTACCTTCATTGACCTTGAAACCTGCATGTCGACCACCGAACTACATAGAATATCCAACTGGCTCCTTCCCAAACAACAAGTCGCGAGGATGAAACAACATGGCAGGTATTTGTAAACCCCCGACAGTGAAAAACAAACAACAACAATGACAACCATAAACCCCCCTCGAAACAGGTCAAGCAACCACACCAGCAACCCTAAACCACAAATGAACCACTGCAAATAGCAATGCCAGGCACGGTTAAGCAACCACAGGATAAACCCTAAACGACCAAAGAACCCCTGCAAACAACCTCACCCGATGAGCAACGCCAGAATGGTGGACAAAGCGAACCAGTACCGAAGTCGAGAGGAGCCATCGCCGGCGGAGCAGATTGCCCACACACCGAACCCAAGCGAAATAACACAGAGTTGCGAAGACATGACGTAAAACACGACAAATGAAACCCTAAACCCCACTTAACTGCGAGTATTTAATGCAGGCACCTACCGCAACACGTGGCAGGACCCATTGGCCACCTGTTGTACGACATCTGTGGTGTCTCCACGTCGGCCGGTGAGGTAGACGGGAGGGCGCACAGGTAATGGCATCCCTCCCTTAGATATAAAGATAAATGGTAGTTAATGTTAGAAATTCCATATGTTAAGGAGATGACGAAAATATGCCAACATCTTCATTTATGCCCATAAATTAAAGGTTTGGATTAAAAGAAAGATTACTCAATCTGCATATTGAGCTATTCTATATATATATATATATATATAAACTAACACAAACTTATTAGTAAATATGGTTGATATACTCAACTTTGTGCCATTTACTCATTTTTAAAGGCAAATCTAACTTATAAACATAATGACCTTTTACTGGAATCGTGATACAATTTCAAGCAAAATTGTAATATTTTGTTGTTTAAAATACATTTTTGAATGGTAGATGACTCGAATTCTACAGATTTAACATCTTAAACTCAAGTTTTTAAAAATCTATACCAGATTTTGGCTAAAATTAACTAGAAAAAATGTGTTGATGTAAGGGGATGCCTATCAACGTAATTACACATTTCCCACACAATGCAAGTGAAAATATTAGAATTTTTTTAATTTCAATTTTTATTTTTTATTTTTTTCACCATAAAGTTATGTTGCTTAATATTGACATTGAAATATTTTATTTATAACTGGCTTTAAAATATTTTTTTGCTATACACACACAACACATGTCAATTGAACATGGAATGAATTACACATCTCCTTTATACTATACTGTAATATCAATATTATCACAACCATATCAATTAAATAGTTGGTAAAGACCAATATGATCAATCCATAATAAACATTAAAACACTTATTTCATGATATGTCTCACTTTGTTAAAATTTAAAAATCATATAAACCAACTGAATTATAACTTTATTGCCCCAGAGGCACTGTACAACCCATATTTTTGCTATACACACATCACTGTCAATTGAATATGGAATGAATTACACATCTCCTTTATACTAGACTGTAATATCAACCACATGTCAACTGAACACATAACAAATTACACATCACCACATGTCAACTGAACACATAACGAATTACACATCTCCTTTACACTATACTATAATATCAATACTATCACAACCGTATAAATTAAATGGTTGGTAAAGGCATATCAATACTATCACAACCATATAAATTAAATGGTTGGCATTGTACTACAAAGTATAGCAATTGTGTTGTTAAACATTATGTAATGTTATGTCTACTTTGTCAAATTATTTAAAATAAAATTAAAATTAAAAAATATTAATTAATACTTGATATAGTTAGATATGTAATGTTATGTCTACTTTGTCAAATTATTTAAAATAAAATTAAAATTAAAAAATATTAGTTAATACTTGATATAGTTAGATATCTAGTGGACAATGGATACATTACATGAATTAATATAAACAAATAAATATAAATAAATATATACTCATAGAAATACATATATTTACCTAGAGTTACTGCATACCATAATTGATATGGTTGGTAAAGGCATATCAACACTATCACAACCATATAAATTAAATGGTTAGTAAAGGCACTGTACAACCACATGTCAACTAAGCACATAATGAATTACACATCTCCTTTACACTAGACTGTAATATCAATACTATTACAATCATATAAATTAAATGGTTGGTAAAGACATATCAATACTATCACAACCATATAAATTAAATGGTTGGTAATGGCATATCAATACTATCACAACCATATAAATTAAATGGTTGGTAAAGACATTGTACAAGAAAGTATAACAAGTGTGTTGTTAAACATTATGTAATGTTATGTCTACTTTGTCAAATTATTTAAAATTAAATTAAAATAAAATTAAAATGAAAAAAATATTAATTAATACTTGATATAGTTAGATATGTAATGTTATGTCTACTTTGTCAAATTATTTAAAATAAAATTAAAATTAAAAAATATTAATTAATACTTGATATAGTTAGATATATGGAGAGATGGACACATCACATGAATTGATATAAACAAATAAATATATACTCATGGAAATACATATATATACCTAGAGTTACTCGCTACCATAATTTATCAGGTTGGTAAAGGCATATCAACACTATCACAACCATTTAAATTAAATGGTTGGTAAAGACACTGTACAACCACATGTCAACTAAACACATAACGAATTACACATCTTCTTTACACTGATTCTAATATCAATACTATCACAACGATATAAATTAAATGGTTGGTAAAGGCATATCAATACTATCACAACCATATAAATTAAGTGGTTGGTAAAGGCACTGTACAAGATATCTACTCGAGAGATGGATACATCACATGAATTAATATAAACATATAAATATATACTCATGGAAATACATATATTTACCTAGAGTTACCTACCATAATTTAAGCAAGTCTTTCCAACAAAATATGTAGGATTTGTTTGTAATTAAGAATACTTACTAGGAGTTAGATTATATACATCAATATTAGGTTTAAAATCTCATATGACAATTCTTTATATCACATGGATTAATATAAACAAATAAATATATACTTTTATAAATAAATATGTTTACTTAGAGTTATTGCGTGCCATTATTTAAGCAAGTCTTTCCACCACTTACCAGATATTAAATTATATATCACATAGATTAATATAAACAAATAAATACATATTCATGTAAATAATATATTTACCTAGAGTTACTGCCTACCATAATTTAAGTAAGTCTTTCCACTAAAATAAGTAGGATTAATGTAATTAATCATACTTACTAAGCTAAATCCATTTTAACTTCGGATCTACCAAGCTACAAGAGGGATCAAATCTCTTCTCACTCTCAAAGAGACTTGCATCTCAAGAGATTTAATCCCTCTTGGTGCATGTAGGTCCAAAGTTAAGATGGCTCTAGGCTACTTTAATTCCCTTTTTAAAGAGGCTACATTCCACATGAATACCATGGATTCTCAATAGCGTGGGTCATTTTTATTTTATTTTTATAAGGTTATTTTTATTTTGTTATTTTTATTCTATTTTGACTGAGTTAAGATGTTTGCATTACATTAATTTTTTTACTTAATTTAATTTTTATTTTTATTTACAAAATATTACATTACAACATTTTTACCATATTTAATTGAAGAGCCTTTTTGAGATAATTAAGAATTACTATTTGAGCAACTAAGAGTTACTACCACTATTATTTATAATTTTTTAATAAAGATTAAAATATGATAATAATAAGCGATATAATTATAGATCATTTCTCTTCATATAACCATATAAAACATATAAATAACCAAACATGTTCTATAATCCATCTACAAGATGTTCTTCAATCGAGTAACGAGACTTATAGGAATCTGCACACGAAGGAATGGCCATGATCCAATAGCGATACTTGTCGGTAAGCATCACACAATCCTAATCTTCTTGTTCTTTTTAATTAGTATGGCTCGATTGAATATTGATTGAATTTGATCTGATATTATTAAATTCCACTGCATAATTTCAAAAATCGTAATTATGTCAATATGCCTGTATTTTATGATAGGGTTTCAAAAAATATTTTAGAGTATATTTTAGGCTTTCAAATTTATTTGAGTAATGTTTCAAACAATTTAGTGTTCAATGTTTAATTTTTATTTCAAAAATTTATTTTTGAGTAATGTTTCAGAAAATTTAGTGTTTAAGGTTTATTTCTATTAAATATTTATAGAATATTTTTAATAATAATTATAAACTATTTTATATTTATTTTAATTTTGGAGGTTAAAAAGATTTTTTTGATATGTAATTTTTTTTCAAGTTTTGCATTTAAAAAAGAGGTTTATACTTTGAGAGATTTGATCTCTCTAAGTGCTTGATAGATCAATAGTTAAGAGGAATTTAGGTTGATTTTAGGTTATTTATATTATTAATTATAAAAATTATAATTAATAATATTAATAATTTAAAACCAACTTAGATCTATATGTATATCTAATAGCCCTTAAGCTAGATATATTAAGAATTTGTAACTTAGCAAGATCCATACTCCACTTGGGTGGGGAACCTACTCCTTGAGCCTTATCACAATGGGCCAAAAGTGTCCCCCCTTGTGATTTGAAACCAAGTTGAAGGGATAACATACCATTATAACAACCACTTATGTAGATTCTTAATATATAAATGTGCTTTCTTATAATACCATAGGCCAATATCATGGCTTATTAATAATTAATCAATTTAATTAAAAGTTCAAAAAGAGAATAACTACATTGGAGATATATCTCAACCTTCTATTTGTATAAACTACTATGAATATTCTAGACTATTCCATGGAGGTTAAATCCATACCATGCAACTAATAATTATTGATAATTCCAAAATAGATTCTAGAAGCTCCATTCCAAAACAGAGACACCTATCCTCATACTCATTTTTAGATGTCATGAATGAATTACATACCTCCCTCATATTCAAAAGTAAAAGACAATTATAAACTAGTGCAACTATATAAATTAAATAGTTGGTAAAAAAGTAAAGCATAAATGTGTAATATTTACCTCATAATACATCTCACATTACCAAAAATAATTCATAAACATTAAATAAATTACAACCAACTTTAAATTATTGTTATTACTTTAAATTACATGAGTTAAATATCTATACATCAAAAAACTCACACACCAACAAAACATATAATTCAAGTTTATGTGATCCATATTGTATTAAGTAAAAATCACATTCAAAATGTTGGGTAAACGCATTTGACCACCCATTGTGGTTCATCATCAAGACTAAGATGAAAAGTTTATGTGATCCATATTGTATTAAGTAAAGTTTTTTTTTTGATAAAAATCACATTCAAAATGTGTAGTTCCCATCAAGACTAACCCTGAAAATAAATAAATAAAAACATAGTAAAACGACAATAAACATAAAAGTCCAATATTATAAGTAAAACCGAATTTAAGACTTGTGAATATGATATATATTTTAATTAAATTGAAAAGCAAAAATAACATAAATCTCTATCCTCATTACTAATATTAAACTTAAAATATTTTATTTATAAATCCCAAAATCACACCATATTTTTTAATTTCTTAATATAAATATTATTTTATTAATATATTATTTTTAAATATAATGCTACAATAATTTTTTTTGAATTTTATAGTTAAACAGATATTTAAAATTTTTTTTAAGCTTGGTAAGACTCTCATTTTCGATTTTTCGGGTTCAATTCACCCCGCAACGGGGAGGGTAGTACAAGATTCGAACCCAAGATCTCGGGTTCAAATTCACCAAGCAACCAGGGAGGATAGTACAAGTAAAACTTCATTCCACGACCATCGCCACTTGAGCTACCCAAAGTAAACTAAACAGATATTTTTTTTTTTTTGTAAGCTGAGGTGGAACCCTTTCTATTACTGTATAGAAAATAAACCATTACATAGTCTCAAAAATATTGAAGACCCGCCCACATGGGGAAACCGGGTACTTAAACCATCTGTAGTTTTTGATAGCTGCCCAAAAGAAGTAGGCCCATAATCTGATAATCTTAGCTAAATAAACAAGGCAATCCTGAGATTTTCTCATACTACTATTCTGCAAGAAGTATATGTCTCTATCTAAATCAGACAAAAAACTGATACTATAAAGATTATGGGATTTCCTAAACATATCTCGTGTCAAGCATTATCCATAGCTGGAGGCGGACTTGCTTCTCGCTCTGCATCATGTTGATTCCCCTTCAGCAGCTGAAGAATAGTGTCCATCTTTTCCTCTTGTTTCGCCATCGTAATGCGAATGTAGCTCAATTCTCTGCGCAGATCCGGATCTCCCTTAGCTAACTCGACCATCTCCTTGGCTACTTGTTCAAGGGCTTTTGCCATCAGCCTCTTCATAACCCAGTATATGTGCAAGGATTGCTTGAATAAGGACATTCGTCCCCTGGTATGGCCTGGATCGTGAAGCAGAAACTCCCAATCCTCCATTTCATCCTCAGACTGGTCTTGGAGGGACTCTTCCTCCAGGAACTGCATGACTCTTCTGACTGCCGGGTTTGTGTTTCGCTGGTAGGCCCTTTCAGCTCGCCGGACTCTATGATTCACCGTCCTCCTTGGCGGTCTAACGGGTTTCGAATCTTGCCCAGAATTCTCCCCTTTCTCCTGCATCCTCCTTCCCTGTCCACGGCCCCTCTTCCTGCTCTGGTCCGCACCTTTGTCAGGGCTCATCGCTCGTTTTCAACTAAACAGATATTTTAATTATTATTTTTAATTAAATTTAACATTATTACACCATCTCCTCTTTCAACCACATTTACTTATTATTATTATTATTATAATAAATAAATAAATAAATAAATTAATTAATTAATTACAACATTAACGTGTAATGGCTATGAATAACACTTAAAACACAAAATACACAATTGCCATTCAAACAATCGGTACTTAAAAATTTGGTACAATTGGCAACGAAGTGTGAACGTCCATATGTGGTACCTGTCAAGTCTCCAACCATGATGGATCAATGCAGATAGGACTCCATATGCTCTATATGTGAGAGCTGTTTTCGGAAAGATATGGCTATATGATCCTTTCGGTGTGGGTCGGTTCTCATATCTCAAATGAAACTGAGCTCAGCTTCTTGTATCATCGATTCACACTTCATTTTGGGTGCTGCCTACCGATTTGGACGGTAACCTGAAAACTTTTCAGGTTCCTAAATGCGGTATGTTCATCGTTTTTACGGCTTATCAAATAAATTTCAATGAATCATCACAGCACTCTAGCTTCCATTGATTCGAGGGCGTTTAATTGTTCTTCAACTGCACAAACCATTTAAAGTGTGCATCTAAAGTCAGGCCTGATGGGAGTTTATATATGTTCTCTGTATGATCTCTCTCTCTCTCAAATAAAATTCAGTGAATCATCACAGCACTCTATGTTACACTGATTCCAGGGCTTTTTTATTGTTCTCCAACTGCACAAACCCATCTAAAGTCAGGCCTGATAGGCGGTTATATATATTCGGTTTCAATATTTAATATTTTGTTCACTGTATGAGCACTCTCTCTAGATATATATCCTTTGAGGTGCATAACAAAGGTTTACAATGAGATAGATCTCTGTTTGTATTCATATTTAGTCCATTCTTGTTACATACACAGGTCCCCACAGACATGAAGAAAGTTTATTTATCATTTCACCTACACCAAGGCATAAATAATCTCGATTTTCTATACAACGATGTTTATTAGGAGCACCAATGATCCAGGTGGATATTGGTGGCCACCTGCCTATTCTACTTGGACCTCCAGTTGGTTTGATCAGTTTCCTTGATTATAGCACAATTTACTATTTTTAACAGTTTTTCGGGTCTTGAATTTCTGGAGCTGTTTTGACCCCCTAAACGATTTTTTTTGAGGTCCACAACAAACTCATAACATGGGCCTGCCGTAAATATTGTAGTGCTCAGAGAGACCTTTTAACAAGGTATTATACATGCCAAATGAAGATGATATGACCAAGTTATGATCCTGAGAAGTTTGCTATCCAACTAACTCCAACGGGGCCTACAAACTCTTGGCATTCCATCCCCTAGGGTTAGGGTTTTGGGTATTAGGGTTTCCCTTTGTTGGTCAATAATAAAAAGACTTTTGAGCCTCATTGTAACACAATTCAGAAGACATGTAGCTGCCACATCTCTTCTTAGAGATAAACTACTATCCCCTGAGCTAGTTTATTTCCATTTTGCATGTAACAATTTTTTAGTACTTTGTTATTAATAAATTGAAGTTTTGTTTTTGCTGTATCTCTGTGTTTCTGTTCATATTTGTATTTCATTTCGTTCCTTCATAAATCTAGATCAACCAACAAGTTTGGAAGCCTAGGAAATTCACTTAATTATTTTTGTCCAATGGACCCACGTTGGCTCAAATCTATATTGAATTTCTAGTCTTTTTTCTTACAGCCAAAATTTCCAAAGTAGGATCTAATCTAATAATAGATACAAAATATTATCTCGCTAAGTAAATTATGATAATTTATCATAATTATGAAGTCCATTAGAGGAGCTCTATAGGCTTTCCAATCAAAGGTGAGTCATACTTTACACAATTGCATAAAAGAAGCATCAAAGACCTAGAAACAAATCAATGTAAGGGTGCTGAAATAAACTTATTGTCCTGTCAAACTCGATCCTCTGTATGACAATGTTGAACTTGAAATTTAATTTTTGTGTGGTGGATATCATACTCCCATTAGACTTGAACTAACATATATCTTTTTATTTATTTTATTTTTCTGAAGATTTCATTAATCAAATAAAATTGCTCAAATGAACCACATTTCATCTGCTCGATAGAGCCTACAATAAAAGGCAAGCCAAGGCTTCTATATTCTTTAAGATTAGAGAAAATCCTCTAAGCTCCTGAATCTATCATCCAGTCATAATCCAAAAAGTAGTCCCATAATAGCCTTGAACCATAATGTCAAAGATGGCGATTACACATGACCAAAAGTCTGCCAAAAACAAAACACAAAAAAAATCGGCAAAGGTCAAGTGTTGTATCTTATCCATAACCAAATCCCCAAATGGTACCATGTCCTAAAATTAAAATTACGTTTCTACCTTTTCCAATGCCTTTTTGAGCTTCTGGTATGGGAGCTCGAACATGGGGAGGGTTCTAAAATGGAGGATCTAATTTTCCATACTTACCTGAGATGGCCATTGCATCTGAATCCTAATCTGACTAATGCACCATCAATGAAGAGGAAGGGGACTTTTGCTTCATATTAATATGAATCAAGATTGATATTGACATTACAATATTCTAACATTACCAATTATGAAAACATTGACCTAAAACCCTTGCTCAAAGTTGGGGGGAATGAATTAACATTCTCAATAAGTTGGGATAACTCCACCAGTAAGTAGTTAATGGAGCTTCCACACCTAGCTAGACGAGAGCCACCATGTCATCCACTTCTAAACCCCATGAAAGAGGGGACAAAGGACTTGCCTTGGAATTAGATCTGATATTAGACTCAAAGGATACAAAACTCTAATTAATCCTTGTCTTGATCTTGCAAGAGGATGGATTGATTGATCACCCCAATTTTAGTGGAAATATGCCTAGATAGATTATCACTGACAACGACACAAATGTTTGTGTAAAACTTTGAAGCATCCAAGCTTGCCACAACCAACCTACCTTCCATTTATGAGGGAACCAAGGATATTGACTTCTCCAACTTCATCTCTGTTGCATTGGCTGAAGAAAACCTTGAGGATCGAACAATGGACAATCCTAATCTTCCTTTCACATCATATGAATCGAACAAACAAATAGTCATTACGCCTCCCTCACCAACCAATTGAACCACCTCCAATCCTAACCAACTAGTGTTGCCACATTGCCCAAAGGGGATTGGACTACCTCTATAATCAAGGCAAGAACTATTGGAATTTGGAATACTTATCTAATCAAGGCAAGACCTATTGCCTTATCTGACTTTACTCTTGTCCCGCCTTTGGATTCATCTCCTATTTCTATTTATTAGCAACTTTCCCCTCCAAAGTGACTTTATCCTTAGTGTTCTTAGATGTTGAATGAGGAACCTCGAGATTCCCCACATCTTTGGAAGAAGGACGTGATAGAAGGACAACCTGATCACCTACCTCTCTCCCTCCATCTCTTGCATGCTTGGAACTCTTCCTCAAAGCTAATTCTTTTTTGGGACAAACCCTAAAGTTTAAACAAATGACCATGTGAGAAGTAGAATTGACAATGAAATGGAAAGTTTTCATAGTCTACTTGTTGAAGCCATTGATTCTTTTCCAATTTGAGTACTATTTCATTAAGCAACCCTTTGTCATTATGTAATGGAACAAGTAGATTTTTGCCCTAGTTTTCCTAGGGTTTCAATGATTTTTTTTTCTTGTACAAAAGTCAATTCAATACATTTGATAAACTTCAATAGATTGTGTTGGCTTTCAATAATATAATAAACCCACTAAATAATCCACAGTTTCGTCAACCCAATTAATCCAAATGCAATAGATACACATCCAGATAAACCTACTAAGCTCAATAGAGATATGAGTTTATCTATAGACTAATAAACCCTATATGAATTCTATCTACTCAAATACCGAGTTTGCCTCATGTCTGAACTCGTTATCTATCTTAGTCCTCCTCAACAATACCACACACTTCCTGAGAAACCCTTCCTTACTCTGCTATAGGATCCACACTTCAGCTCTGTAGCACTGGCCCCAGAAACCTATTATTTATCACAACAAGTGGTCTGATCTACTACAAGACTCCAGGAAAACAATCATAGAGGGATTCACTTCAAAAGTTCAACTTAGTGGGCTTGAATGACTAGCCAAGTCACTACAGGAGTTTTGGATTATTGCAACAACTCTTCAACAATTTCGGTCTGTCACATGGACCTTGAATTTGTTCCTCACTTGATCGAAGTATACTCGGTCTCCTTCAGGAATAATCAAAGAGCAAATTCGTATGCCTCCATATGAGTCTGTCCCAGAATTTTATTTGAGCTCCAGATCAACTCACATGGCCTATAAGTGTACTTGGATTGTCTTGCAATAGATGGACTTGTCTTAGAAAGAATTTGCCTGTCTTGATGAACCTCCTCAGACCAAAAACTTCCTTCAACAATCATGTGTCAGAACAAGTAGAAAATAGAAGAATAAAGAGAAAATAAGTTTATCAACTAGGGTGGAATCTTTCACCACTGAAATTGATAGGAGAAAAGGGTAATGTTAAACATTCTTTTACTTAAATTTTTAACATTACCATGAAATGACTTAGGATGTTTGAGAGTGGTTTTGACCTCATTGGATTTCATATGGAGAAAGTAGAATTTTAGATCTCACTCAAAATCTAGCAAAGTTATCAGTTTTTCAGGATTTCAGGATTAGGGGGATTGAAATGTTTCCATTGGATTGTGTCATATACTAGGGTATGGAACTCGTATTTAATCAATAGCACCAAGCCCTCTATGTACCTTGATGTTAGTGACATTGGTTGTCAAACTCCTCTTGTGAAAATTCCTTGATTGCAATAATTGGAAACTATTCTCCTAATTGATGTAGTTTATTTTTCTTCAGTTAATTAAATTAATGGAAAATAACGAATAGCTCACTACTGTAATCTTCACAATACAATAATATACGTTTCGGAAATAAATCTGGAACTGAGAAAATAGATGCACTCAGTTAACACAGTTATTTTGGACTAATGTCCCCGAGAAAACCCCGAAGGGAAAACTGGTGCAACAGATGAGGGTTTATATTATTATGCAGCAGTAAAATTTGATTACAATAATCTGGATGCCTCACTAGAAATCCTCCGACAAATAATCTGGCCAAATAATTTGGAGAAAAATTCTCCCTTCTGAAAAGTAGCTCACACTGCCTCTTGGCCTGCTCGAACTGCCTCTTGGCTGCTCACTTTGCTGGCATGCGCAAGTCTGGAAGACCTTTGAAACTACCTCCAACTAGGTCGTCTAGCATCCCTTGGTCTCTGAAAAATATTAGCTCTACCTTCCCTGCTTAGATCTAGCCTCTGACAACTGAAACAAACTTTTCCTGGCACTCGCACTGGGGTTTTTGGCTCACTCGCATTGCCTGGACGAATTCTCTCCAAAAAAACTCAACCTCCCTTTTTTTGCCTCTCTAGCACTGGAAAAACACTAGGAAATTCCTTCAGAATTTCTTTCTGTTCCCTCTCTCCTGCTCTCCTTCTAACTCGAACTTTCTTCCTTGCTGAAAGGTCTCTAGGTGTTTTGTCCTGAAACCTTTACTGAGTTTTGGTGATCTCGTGTTCCTTAGTCTCTTAGACACAAATCGAGACTAGAACACTTGTTTGATGCTACAAAAACTAACACTCTCTCTTAGCGAGGAAGTTGTTATTTCTCTCCACTACTATACCCTCCTGGACTTGGACAATCCCGTGCTGTTGATGTCTGATTGACTTCCTCCACTTCTCCAAGCTGACCAATCCTATCACTAGAAATCATTGCGAAGAGAATGTTGCCCATCAAGCTGCTGCGCAAACTCTGATTTACTCATATTGCTACTGCTACTGCTCTATTGCTGCTTTTGCACTGCTGTTGCAACTACTGCAATAATGAGTATGATCTCCCCAGATATTGAAGTACTAGCTTTCATAGGGATGCTCCCTCTGAAACTAGACTCCCTTTGAGTCTCGATCTCCCTATGGGAAATCTCTCAACTCCCTACTGGCAACTCGCACTGTCCTCTTGCACTGAAAACTGGACTGCGTAGCTTTGTGCTGGGAATCTGCTGGCTGGAATTGCAATTGCAATTCACATTGCCTGTGTCGCTGCAACTAGTTCTGCAATTGTCTCTCGATCAACTAACTGCAACTAGCTCTGCGCTTGTCTATCTGACTGCATCCTGCTGACACTGTGTTACTGCAACTAGCTCTTCAACTTTCTAATGAGCATCTGACTGCAACTAGTTATGCTAACATTGAATCCTACTACTGAATACCGTGGACCCCTATAGCAACGATAATGATCTTGCTGCAACAACTGGAACTAATCAACCTGATCTCCTTGCAGCATCTGGATCTTTCCCAGCTTGACACCCTCATGTATCAAGCTCCTCCTCCACTTGGAGATATGTTTGCTATTAGTGCAAACTCCTCTAATTTGGCGGTTAGCTCATCAATATTTGCCGAAGCTACTGCCTGCTTATGCTTCTCCTTCTTGTCCTTCTTCCTTTGAGGTCAATGGGTGACATAGTGGCCATACTCACCACACCCAAAACACTTGATATTCGACATATCTTCTTCCTCTCGCCTACTCCTGAGCCTTGTCCCTAACTGGGACCTTTCTTCGCTTTTCCCTTACTTGCAAGGGCCACATTTTCCTCATCCTCCTCCTCCTTTGGTCCCTTGTTGTTGTTGCTGGTAGAATCATTCGCAAGGTTGAGTCTCATCTCTTCTTGAGTGAAATCACTCCACAGACGATCCCATCTAGGTAGCGTATCTCACCTAGAAATAACTTGGATGAAAGTATGCCACTCCTTGGTGAAACCATTGAGATTTTTTTTGACTAGCTTGCTATCTGATGGTTTTTCTCCAATCGCTGCAAGTTCATCTCTGACATTTTGAATCCTGGTGAGGTAGGGTGTAACGCCTTCTCCCTTCTGCATTCTAGTGGTCCTCAACTTCTCCTTGAGAATCATCTTCCGATTCTCTGATGGATTCTCATATAGCTTGACTACAACATCTCACATTTCCTTTGCTGTGTTCAATGTAGCAACATGCGAAACGATATGATCCCGAACCTCGTCTAGGATCATCCTCTTAGCCTTGGCCAGTTCTTTCTGGTACATTCCTTGTTGTTGAGCATCTGTAGGTATGGCAACATTGTTTTCTGCATACTCCTTTAGACCATACTCATCTAACAAGAATGACATTCTAGCCTTCCATACACCAAAGTTAGAGGCTTCGTCAAGTCTGTCTTGGTCCCTGAGTCTTGCTGTGGCCATCTCTGTGAAATTCAAGTAATCTGGAGACCAATAAAATGGAACTCCCTTTATCTTTCTGGCAACTGAATCTGGCTTCTTCTACTACTTGCACCTCTCCTGGAATGCACAAATTTGATCATGCACTAGCAGATTTGTTCCTACACTCGCTATAGAGATCCTACACCAGCCTCTAGAACCCTTCCCGAAATTCGTATTGCTTGCAATCTCATTGGGCAACTCGCACTGCTGATCTTAAAACTCGCACTGGCTAAGCTGGCTAGTCTATATGACCTTCTGCTGTTGGAAAATTTGATTTCCTTCCCTAGACTGGAAAACTGGAAATTCTCCCTCCTGTGTGCTTTTCTCTTCCTTGCCCTGTGCAGATATGCAACTGTAACCTTGCTGCAAATATTCTGCACCCAAATTTGACAAATATGCTCTGCAAAATCGCTGATCTGCTCACCGGAACCTTGCTGTTACAGATCTGAGGCAATGCACACTTTTCCACCAATTTGGATATGGAAATCAAACTTTGACTCTCTGCTATACGTATTGCCTGGTTGGTCTACACAGAATTGGAGAAAGTACTTCATATGTGCTATTGAAATTGCACGATCTCAAAATTACATGCATACATATATAAGTACATTGAAGATCTTAAAATGATATGAACTATGAAGAGTCATAACACACACAGTGTTACAGATTAGATACCTAACTAGGGTACTCTAATCGGGTGGGACTAAGCTGTACTCAAGCTTTAGCCACTCTAGGTACCATCAGGCTTTTAAGCTCTAACACCAACCCAGGGATCTAGGTGTGTATCCAAGGTTGGAGCTCCATGACCAACGCCACCCTCCCTACTTCGAGATCTAGACATCAACACATAAGCCGACCATATGTCCTCCCAAGCATCTTGTTGCCACAAGATGCTTCATCTCTCCCTATCAACTAAATCTGTAACATTGACCAATCCAAGCATGCTTCTGAAATATTCAAACTTCTTATTTGGAAGAGATTTCGTCAACACGTCAACTACCTATTCATCTGTCGGAATATATTGTAGCTTCACGACCCCATCTTGTACTAAAATTCTAATGTAATGGTACTTGTTATTGATATGCTTTGTCCTAGCATGAAACACGAGGTCTTCAGACATCTTGATGCTGCTTTGATTATCACAATTTATCACTGTAGGATCTAGAGGCTTTCAAAACAAATCTGACAATAGTTTTCTTAACCAAACTGCTTCTTTTCCTACTTCACATGCACAACATATTCAACTTCAACACTACTTAATGCAACAGGATCTTATTTTCTACTCATCCATGAAATCATTGCAGATCCCAAACTGAAACAACCACCGATAGTGCTTCTTCCATCAATCTCACTGCCACCCCAATTGGAATTGGTAAAACCTGTTAATTTAACTTCCTTTCCATCATACTTTAGGCAGTGATGAATTGTTCCACGTAGTTATCTCAAGATATGTTTGGCAACAACGCTCCAACTGAAATTGACTAAGAATGTTTACAACAAAGCATATGTCAGGTCTTGTATTCACCAAGTACATCAAAGAGCCCACCAACTTATGATAGCTTGTAGGATCAACGAGACTAGAGTCAGAGCTTCTCAACTTCTTGAGATTTGTGATCATGGGAGTAGTCATAGGCTTGGAATCCATCATACCAAACTTTTGTAACATCTTGATTATGTACTTTCCTTGACCAAGATATATCTCACTAGGTTTCTGCCAAACTCTCAAGCCCAAGTAGTAATGCACGAGTCCCTGGTCTTTCATTTCAAATTTTGCTGCCAACATTTTCTTTCGCTCTAGAATTTTTCACTCCACACTTGTAATAAATAAGTCATCCACATATAAAAGTATAATAATTGGTTCATTCTTCATTATCTTGATGTAGAGGTTTGCATCAACATAATTTTTGACAAACCCAATCCTTAAAAGATATGCATCCATCCTTGCATACCAAGCCCTAGGAGCTTGCTTCAAGCCATATAGAGCTTTCTTTAGTTTGCAAACATGAGTATCCCTGCTATTTATCTCAAAGCCTTCTGATTGTTCAATATATACTTCTTCATCAATGGTTCCATTTAGAAATGTTGTTTTGACATCCATTTGATGGATATTCCATCCCATAGTAGCAGCTAGCGAAACCAAAGATCTAATAGTAGTATACCTGGCAGTAGGAGCAAAGGTTTCTTCATAGTATATTCCTTCTTTTTGAGAGAAAACCCTTGCAACAAATCTTGCTTTGTATTTGTCTATGCTTCCATCAATGGCATGTTTGATTTTGTAAATCCATTTGGAAGTGACAACGGATTTGTCACTAGGTCTAGGAACAATTTCCCAAACCCCATTTTTCATGATAGATTGATATTCTTCTTGCATTGCTTTCTTCCATTCTTCTTGATGAGCGGCTTCTTCAAAGGTAGTTGGTTCTGTTTTGATTAACTTCGTCATGTATGTTGCATATCCTGAGTATCTTTTCGGTCTTTTGCTTTCTCTAAAAGTTCCTTTAGTTGCTCCATGTCCTTCGACATCTTCAAGTGTAGCTTTTAACCAATTTGGCCTCTTCTTTGTTTTAGGAATGATTATAGGTTGAATAGGCTCACTTGGTCCTTCTTCTTCTTGGTTTGTAGGTGACTTGTCATGTTGCTCTTCTTCTTCAAATAGAGGTACATCTTCTTCATCAGATTCGATTGGTATATCCTTGGATCTTTTGTAGGCATGGTTTTCATCAAATATAACATCCCTGCTAACTTCGATTTGTCTTCCTTCTTTGATGTAGATTCTATAAGCCTTTGATGAAAGGCTATAACCAACAAATATACCTTTTATACTTGTAGAGTCTAACTTCTTTTGCTTTTCTTTAGGAACATGAATGTATGCGGGACACCCAAAGATTCAGATATGGTCTATACATGGCTTCTTCCCTGTGAATGCTTCTTCCGGTGTCATATTATCGAGGATTCTATGAGGACACCTATTATGTATGTATGTTATTGTCATGGCTGCTTCTCCCCATAGAAACTTTGGTAGATCTTGATCAAATATCACAGTCCTTATGCATTCTTCAATGGTTCTATTCTTCCTTTTTGATACTCCATTTTGTTCGACCTTCTAGGGAACAATGAGCTCCCTCTTAATACATGCTTCCTTACAATATGCTATAAGTTCTTTTGAAGTGTATTCACCTCCATTGTCGGATCTCAAAGTATTTATCTTTCTTTCAGTTAACGTCTCAACTTCGGATCTAAATTCCTTGAACTTTTCAAATACTTCGTCCTTTGTCTTGAAAAGATAGAGCCATGTCTTTCTAGAGTGATCATCAATGAAGGTCACATAGTAAAGGTAGCTTCCAAGAGATTTATTAGACATGGGCCCACAAACATCAGAATGAATGAGGTATAATATATCCTTAGACCTTGTGTCACTGCATGTAAAAGGTTTCCTAGTGTTCTTTCCCAAAACACATCCCTTGCATACTCCTTCATGGTCTTCCTTGATGTTGGGGATGCCATTTACCATTTGAATTAGAGAGGGCATTATCTTGTAATGAATATGCCCATATCTTCTATGCCAAAGTTCGATGGGATTGATCTCCATGTGAACTAGGGCTTGAGGAGATGGTGTTATAACTCTATATAGTCTTCCTTCATGAATTCCAATAACCTTTTCCTTTTCAATACTTGAATCCTTTCCCCAAACCAAAACTTTACCATCTACAAAAGAAACCCTATCTCCTTTATCTTGTAAACAAGAAATGGAAAGTAAATTCTTTTTCAAACCTGGAACATAGAGTATTTTGTTGAGGTGTAGCTTTGCTCCACTTTCTAGCTTCAATGATGTGGATCCAAGGCCCTTGACTGCATAGCTGTTGTTGTCTCCTGGCTCCACTGCATGTGATGATGATTCTCTTGATAGAGTATGGAGTTGTCCACTTTCTCTTGTCATGTGTCTTGAGGCTCCACTATCAATGATCCATGAATTATCATCATCAAGTGTACCTCTAAGTGCAACCAAGAATCCTTCACTCTTGACTCTTCTAGATAGATTGTAGATGATCCTTCCAACTTAGATTCTTGCAATTTTCATGATATTGAATCCCATCTTCAAATAACTTGCCATTGAGGGAGTGACCTTTTCTTCCAAGATTGCTTTTCTTTCCTTCAATTGATAGCCAACAAAGTGATCTTCAACTAGTCTTTATTTCACCTTAGCTCTGATACCATGTTGAGAAATCAATGCTTAGGGTTTGATTCCTCTTTCTTAATAATTACTTGTGATTTATGTTGGCTTCTTTTATTTCTTTGTTAGTTTATCTTTCATAAAACAATTACCAAATTAAATGTATATGAAGATCACAAGAACAAGAGACACAATATGTAGGCACTTAGCCAAGGAAAAATCCCTCCAAGGGGAAAAACCAATCCAACTCTTCCACTAGTAGATTCAAATCAAGATGAGACAATCCAAGACCTTTTAGACCTAGACAAAGACCTCCTCCAATCACTAAGTCAACCCTTCCTTCTATAGTCTCCAAGTGTCAGCTTCACAAATGCAGCTTCAATCCAAAATTTTGGCCCCCAGCTACAAAATTTCGGCCCCTAGCTTCAAAATTTTGGGCCTATAGTAGATTTAGAAATTTCGGCCCCAGCTACAGTCTAGTAACTTTGCACGTGTGAGATAGAGATGCCCGAAAACTCGATCCTTGACTTCCACAACTTCTTCCTTCTTTCTCCTCAACTTCGCTCTTCTTTTCTGCCTTTATCCTGTAGATTGAACTTGTTGAGTGTGTACTACAAATGAGTTGAGCTACCTCTATATATACTCTTCTGCGGGGTCGAATAGCCCTAATTGAGGTCGACTTCATGAGGACGAAGCTGACTTGGTGTGGAGGTGACAAATGACTCTTTTGACTCAAAAATAATTCTTGTCACATGATACAAAAGCCCAAGAAGGGTCTAATAAAAATGACAATGACTCTATTGACTCAAGACAAAACTTAGAAGCGTTCAATGGAGGCTTTGACCTAAAAATCATTGACCCAAGCATGAAACCCATGATTTAATAAGTCGATTTCTTTTACAATAAAATTTGTTTTTCTTTCTTTTCATCAAATACAATTATGAAGACTGACTCTAGTTACGTTCTTCAACATTATAATTTCTCGTTGGAGCTTCAACGACTATGATTAGATCCCCACCAACAACTAAGATCATCTTAGACTTGATCCATGTGAGTCTCTAGAGCATTCTTGATCATCCTCAATTAATTTCCTTTAATTAATTGATTTCCCTAAGTTAGACTTAGACATTTTTAATTATTGAACAATTAATTTAATTGAGTGGTCTCTAGGTGTTTTTCTCCCGAAACCTTTTCTCGGTTTTGGAGATCTTGTGTTTCTTAGTCTTGTAGACACAAATCGAGATTAGAACACCTGTCCAATGCTACAAAAACTAACACCTCTATCATAACCCTACTAAAAATGTACCCATCACTCAAACAAAATCTTGACTTGACATGCTACATTTTTTCTATCCTATGTTAATGCTTAGAGGGTGATATTGATGACAAAGATCCCTAGACAGGCAATGATTTTGATGATATGTAGGTATTTGTTGTAGCATGATTTTTTTGGATGCTAGAGGCCATCTAGAGCCTATTTGTTGATGTATTTTCGGTTCAGAGATGGATTGCACTCGATGCTATTTTGGTTATGTGCACCCTTACATGCTATATAAATGAGAACTTGTAATTTGTGGACCTGTGGTTGATGAAGATTATAACTACTAGATGAATGATGTTATATGGTTTAATCCATGTTTTTATGTTTTTATCACTAATTCATCATTCTACATGCTTTTGTTGACATATATATATATATATATATATATATATATATATATATATATATATATATATATATATATATATATATATAATTCACTCTCGTCCCGGGAGCTTTTGAAAATGTTGCTCCCCGCTCCCGCTCCCAAGTAGCCATGGTTTTGGGTTCTTTTGCCCTAGTCGAACCATTTTTTACCCCTTTATCAAGACTATAACCTGTGAGGTCGGATAGGCTATTTCGTCCCTCATTCACCCTCAATTTGAAGAGGACATTACACATTAGCAACTGACGGTTCTTGGATTTGTGCCTCAAAATGATCCCAAACAATTTCCCACCTAATACAAAATCCTTTGATCCCACAAGTGCAATGGTAACCTTGGTAGCCAAACCCACGTATGTAGTAAATCCTTTACAGTATGTTTTCAATCAACAATATTGTTCTAGTGTCTTACAACCAATCTAGAAAATTCAAAGTTCCATGTATCGCCATTTAAAATCACTTCCTTATTGACCAAAATATCAAAATGTAATGAGTAGAAGCCTCTCTGTGAAGGGGAGATTTGTATCTTACCTCTCGCTACTGATGACTAAAAAGTGTCGATCAAGTCTACCAATTTATTAATCAATAGATTTGGGCCCTAGAAATACCTTATCAATGCCCTTGCTTCAAGTTCTTTTGATTTGTCCAAAATCCACTCAATAGGGTGGGGAGGCCCCACTACATCGGTAGATTGAAAACATTTTTTCCTTTCTGCTGAAACCTTAAAACCATTTTTTATAGCACCACCTCCCCCTTCTTCCTCCTCTATCACCCTCTAGTTAAGATCTAACATATATCTGTCCTTGGTCTTCATGAAGTAGATCTAGGTCTTCAAAAAATGAATTGCCAATAAATGGAATGTTATAAATGCTACCTAATAGTGAAGCTGAAGTCATGGGTCCATGTACTTTTGAATGTATTAGGTCAATAATCTCAATTAATGGATGTTCATTGTTTGGAAAAACAATCATGGCATGCTTCTTGAGTGCGCAACCCTTGCATACTTTGGTAAATCTTGATCTTGAAGTTTCGACAATCCTTGCACTAAGTCCTTCAAGATTGGCAACACTCCATTGTGCAAGTGATCCATCCTCTTGTGCCAAAGCTTGTACAAGTTCTCATTGTCATGCACTAGGGTGCTCCACTAGATTTTCCAACTTGTACAAACCACCGTCTCAAACACCTCTAGCCAAAGCTTATCCTGAATCCAATGATCTCCTATGTATGATTACTTGCTAATCATCAAATTCCAAAACACTTCCTAGATCTATTGTAGCTAAAAGTATAAGTAGTCTTAGTCAAATGAGGAACATATAAAACATCACCAAGCTCAAGAACATCATTTGAGGGCATCCAAAATGTGATATGAATCCCACTCCTGCTACTAGATACATGGTGTCATCACCAAGCCCCACCTGTAAGCTTGCCTCCTGCTCTTGAAGTCTATTGAAAGCCTTCTCGTTGAAGGTCTCATGTTTGGATGTTCCAATATCTACATACCATTCAACACCAAACATGATCCTTCACTGAGTTGAGGATGAATTGCTTTGCCTTTGACATTTTTTAATGTTTTTCCAACAAAGCAACATTTGTAGGAAGTATGACCTTCCTCCAGAAGCATCTACGTCTGGCACTTCCATTGAATGTGTTAAATTTACATGAAACTCAACAATTACTTGGATGAATAATTGAAAACAGAAACTAGTTTACTTTCACCAAGATACAAAGTTTATTAACGATTCATCTGCAGCAGAATAAAAACACAGAGATAAAGACACATGCACAGATTGACAAACTTTTTTAGGAAACCCAACAGGGAAAATTTTCTTGCTTGATGTGGCTTTTTTATTGATTGTTCTTAAGCACTTGGATCTATTACAAAGTAATCTGTCTCTGTTGAGAAAGCCTTCTACTTCTCACACAACTCTCAGCTGATACAATTGATCTAGGCTGCCTTGATCACTACTTGATCTAGATTCTTGCACACAATTCTTCCTGCTGCTACGTCCTTGACTTGCTCTGCAAACCTTGCTCTCTTCTCCTTGATCTTGCGCACTTGTGACTTTCTACTCCTTAGGACACAAGCCCTGTGCACAATCAATATCCTATTTCCTAGTGCTCTTGTTCCTCCTATTTGTCAGGACGCAATTCCTGCGCTCTCCACAATCAAGGCTCTCTCTCACAAACTTGTGAGCTCTGTCTTGTCACAATCATTCGTGCACAAGACAATTGTATTTCATTGTGCCTTCGTCCTCTCTTTATAGATTCAATCCATGCTAAATTAGGCTAGTTTAGATTTAGAACTCGAGTTGTTGATTGACAAGTTAACTAAGAGTGAACTCTTTCTTTCTCCAATCAACACTAGAGTTCTTAACTTGTCCTTCCTTCAATCAAGACTGAAGTCCCTAATTGAACTCGTAACTGCCACCCAATCCTGTAGTTAAACTGATGAAAACTCCTCTTTTAACTGAAGGTCCAACTCTACTCATGCTAACTTGATAATTATTCCAGTATACTGGAAATAACTCATCCTAACCGAAGTCTAACTCATGAGGACAATTCGAGGTCTTCACTGGCTAAGGCACAAGCCAGAAGACCTTGCTTGCTACATATTCAATAGAATGAAGTTGGAAGGGCATTCAAATATGTCTTCATGTTTGATACTAAATATAGTCATACTACTACTCTTGGAACACAATTCTAGGAAAAACAAATCAATAGCCTAACTTATCATATGTCTCTAATGCTTTTCTCAAGCAAGGGCCTTGGGCATCCTACCATTAATATCATTCAACAACTTCCTGTCCTAGGTAGAAGCCCTAGTTTCCATACATAGATTCTTAGAAGGTTTAAGAAAACATGCTCTGACATGGTAAATAGACTTGCAAATTTGTCACCCTAAAAAGTTGGAAAACTTAAGGGACTCTCAAAATTACTTTTGTTTGATCGAAAAGTACATACACTAATTGAAAAGTAATAACATCAATTAATAAGAAATTGTAGACTGTAGTTCTTGGAAAATCATCTTGGTTTTTATTAACTTCGGGAAGAAGGAATCAACGCACACACTTGCTAGTAAATTGGTTGATCAACAATTTAGGAACACCTCTACTAGTGTGCCCTGTTTAATTGAATCAAACCCTTTTCTATTATAGAGAATTGTGTGCAGGATACATGGAGAAGTTGGGTATAATAGAGTGCCTTGCTCCTAGAATGATGCACCTTAGTCTAAAATTGGAAATCTCATCTACCATACACTGTAATTTTAGTTTTAGTACTAAAGATCCAATTTAGAATTGAATTGAAGATCTAATATAGAAATGAACTAAATTGAATTAATTAATTGAGAATTGAATTGAACTGAATTGAAGAGATAAGTTGTTCTCCAAGAATGATGTTCTCACAACTTTGTTTGTGTCAAACTCATAATTGTCCTTTGCTTGTTACAACTCCTATGCCTTCATCCTTGGTGATATTGTGTTCTCTATTGTGTGTTGTTTATGTTCTTGGTGTTCCTCTTTCCCTTGCTACTCCTGCTTTCATCCTTGCCTATTTTTGGCTCTTGTCCTAGCCATGAACTCTCTTCAAATAATGCCCACAATGTATATTTAACCCATTTTAATGTTACTGCTCCTTCTATACTCATTTTGCTCGAATGGCCTCTCTATGTGTGTTTCTCTTGCAAATTCTCGTCCCTTCTTCCTCCCCTACCTTTTTCTTCATCTAGATTCTATACAATGTTGTTTCTATGATTGTCCTTTGCTTGTCTTGCTTATCAATGTATTGCTAACATCCAAATGTCTTATTCCATATTCAGGAGTATCCAAACACTCGTTGACATTAGGATTGCCTCTAGGATGCACTTGAAATGACCCTATATCTAGTCAAGAACATTGGGAACATTCTTGATGACATTTGCACCAAATCAAGGACATTTTGCTTCCTTTAAGTTCCTTGAAATGGGGGAACCTTGGGAATTGGTTTTGTTAGCTTTCGGGGTTGCTTTGAAGGTGTATACACCATGTTTTTGGGTGCTTAAAGAGATGTGGGGTGCATGGTGTATGGTTAGCCCTTGATTGATCCATGAGGGACTTGCACATTGGATGTGGCTTACTTATTGGTTGCTAGATCTCATATGGATGCTTTATTGAAATTCTTCCTTGGAATATTGAAGATCTTTAGATTGATTGGTGATGTTCTACATGGTGGCCACATAGAGGAGGTTTCTTGCTTGATGAATTGCCTGCATTGGAGGAGGAGCATTTGACATTTTAGAGGAGGGTGTTGAGCTTGGATGTTTACATGGAGCCTTGGAGTTGATTTGGGGGACATCTAGGTTGTGACAATGATCATGTAGGTGAAGTGGACTTAAAGGAGCACATGGCCTATGAGAGGCGTTGAACAATCAAAGCCCTTGGACGAGGAGCATTGGACATTGGATGAGGAGTGCCCATTGTGAAAATTCCTAAACCTGGAATCCCTACTGCAACACACTGATGTTACTTCTCCTACTTGTTAATCCATATAAGTTATTTACTGTGTTCTACAGTAAATATCGAATTAAATACTATTACAACCTTCACTTAATTAAAAATAATATGCCGAAACAAGAAACTGAACAGGAAAAGATACAACACAAGTGACAAAGTTATTTTGGACAAATGTCCCCGGAAAAACCCAATGTGGGAAAATCGGTGTAGCAAATCTAAGGGCTTTTATTATTAAGCAGAAGTTATGTCTGAATACAATCTCTGGATGCCTTGCTGGCTATCCAGTACAGAGAATATCATTCGACAGAAGAAATTAGTGAGATTACCTCACTCTACACTATAAGTCACGGCTGATCCGGCAGCTGAACCAACAAGTCCCCGACTATCAATAAGCTGCCCCTACGCTGTCACTGCGTGGGCCTACGTCACTGCCTTTGAGGCACTGTGTCACCTCTCTATTGGATCGATTTGCTCTCAGGATCTTCCACTTCAGCCCTCCCGGCTCAGAATGTCAAAACCCCAGCAAAATCTTAGACTTCTGCTTGGAAGGCACTGTGCTGCTTTGCGTGAGCCCTTCCTGGCTCTGCGTCACCCTCACTGGGTACTGCGCTGCCTCCTCTGTGTCTTTCTCTGCCTCTCTACTGCGTATTCTTGGCTCCGGAGAAGATCATCCAACCAAAACTATCTCTGTCCCTCTCTGTGTGATCACCACGAAATCATTGTGCTGCTCTCTAGCTCAACAATTCGATTTGACTGATCAACTCTTTGTGTATCTTCCAAATGATTCTCAAGCCTCCTTAAATAATATTCTCATTGATATTCAATGGCCCAGATTAGAAGCTAATCAATGGCTAAGATCATTTCTGCTTGATCCTTGTCTTCTTCTAGAAGTTACAACCACAGTTAGATTAATACCCATTAATTATTTTAATTTCCTAAGTTTAGACTTAGGGACCCATTAAAAATAATTAATTATTTTAATAAAATTGTTTCCAGGTGGAATTTCCCAAAACGTTTTCTGGGTTCTTTGGAATACATGTGCCCAAGCCTCCCTGCAAAATTTGAGACTTAGAGCACATCCGATGCTACCAGAAATCAACACTCCCTCTTAGCGAGGAATGTGCTCTAGCAATGCCTCCCACTGAAGCATCACCCTGACTTCATAACATCGTCCTCTGCGCTGCTGATGTCTGACATGCTGTCCACCAACTACTGCGCTATTGCTGACATTGCCAATGTCAACACTGCATCCGTACTACAACTCCCTCTCAAGTGTTGCATCTGTGCTACTGCTAACACTGCCACTGCTAACACTTCATCTGCACTGTAACTGAAAAACATCCCAAAATATGAACAAGTGTTTAGCATATATGCATCTTGATGCTGAAGATCTGACTGCTTCTAGTCCCACGCTATCGCTCTGAAGCCACTGCGTTGCTGTTGCTACTGCACTGTGCCTCCCTGCGCTGCTACAACTGTGCACTACGCTGCTTAGACTTCGCGTTCTAGCCACTGCATCTGTCGCTCCAACACTCCTCTGCACCAACACTGGTCCATCCTGCTACTTCTGATCTGGGCTCTTGTAACAATTGATTAGAGAGGTGGGCTCCTCAAGGATCTTGCCCATCTGTAGCTGTCTGGGGCTACAAAACCAAATCAACCCACCTCACTCCAGGAGGTATGGCTGTCAACATGGTGAAATATGATATACTCATACTGCAACTGCTACTTTTGAACTGCTGCTGTAACTACTACAATAATGAGTTTGATCTCCCTAGATCCAGAAGTACTAGCTTCCATAGGGCTGCTCCCTTTGAAACTAGACTCCCTCTGAGTCTCGATCTCCCTATGGGAAATCTCTCTACTCCCTCCTGGCAACTCACACAATCCTCCTGCATTGGAAACTGGACTGCGAAGCTCTGCGCTAGGAATCTCTTGGCTGGAATTGCGCCTGCATACTGCAACTGGGCAATTCACATTGCCTGTGTCACAACAACTAGTTCTGCAATTGTCTTCCGGAAACTGACTGGCTGCGTCTGCTGACACTGTGATTCTCCAGCTACTAAATCTGTTGGGCTCTCGTAGCAAGCATAGTGATCCATGTGAGAAATCTGCAACAACTAGATCTAATTTGCTGCTCTTCCATGGATCCTGCCCATCTGTGGCCATCTCTTGCAAAAATGTCGAATTGCCTCCTCTCTCCTCTGCGCAACATTGGATTGGCCTACGCACTCCCTTCTGGAGCTTGTAGATCTGCCCCTCTCCATTACTGCTCAGCTAGTAAGAATTCAGACTCCTTAGCTAGAAGTCCTTTGAGGAAGAATTCCCTCAACCGTGTCCCTCTCTTCGCTTTGACATCTTTCTGCCCAACAACTGCCTGCAGAAAACTGCATCCCACTAGAAAACATCCCTCTTCGCTGAAGCTTCTGCTGCACTGCTCCCTTTGCCGCTGACAAATTTCGATCTAGAAATCTTACCTCTCTGTCGACTCACTCAGAGAGAGATTTACCACGAAAATCTAGCCCTCCTCGCCTGAACTGCTCAAACCCTCAGGGGATTCCTTCAATGCTGGGCCTTTCGGCTCTGTTCTTCTTGCTTCACTTGCACTGCTCTGATACCATGTGAAAATTCCTAAACCCGAAATCCCTACTGCAGCGAACTAATGTTACTTCTCCTATTTGTTAATCCATACAAGTTATTTAATGTGTTCTACAGTAAATATCGAAGTAAATACTACTGCAACCTTCACTTAATTAAAAATAATATGCCGAAACGAGAAACTGAACAGGGAGATACAACACAAATGACAGTTATTTTTGGACAAATGTCCCCGGAAAAACCCAATGTGGGAAAACTGGTGCAGCAAATCTGAGGGTTTTTATTATTAAGCAGAAGTTATTTCTGAATACAATCTTTGGATGCCTTGTTGTCTATCCAGTACAAAGAATATCACTCAACAGAAGAAATTAGTGAGATTACCTTACTCTACACTGCAAGTCCTAGCTGATCTGGTAGCTGACCCAACGAGTCCCCGACTATCTCTGTGCTTCCCCTACACAGTCACTGCAAGGGCCTGCGTCACCTCTATGTTGAATCGATTTGCTCTCAGGAGCTTTGACTTCAGCCCTCCCGGTTCAGAACGTCAAGACTCAAAAGCCCAGCAAAATCTTGGACCTCTGCTTGGAAGGCACTACGCTGCTCTGCGTGAGCCCTTCCTGGCTCTGCATCACCCTCATTGGGCACTGCGCTGCCTCCTCTGCGTCTTTCTCTGCCTCTCTGCAGCGTAATCTTGGCTCCGGAGAAGATCCTTTAGCAAAACTATCTCTGCCCCTCTCTGTGTGATCACTACGAAATCACTTCGCTCCTCTTTAACACCCTTGCCTTTGAGTCTTGCTTCTACATTGTCATGATCTTTGATTTTGAGATGTGATACTTGTAGTAGTGCTTCACATGTGTGGACCTACTTGCATCTTGTAGGCTGCTTGTAGTGGAGTAGGTCCAGACTCCATATGACTTGTAGATATCCCTTCACCTCTCATATAAATAGAGGTAGGACAGACTCATTCTCATCATTTATGCATTGGAGAGCTTACATCTTATATATCTTGGGTTTAGAGATGCAGGGGGAGTGCTAGTCTCTTTCTCTCTCTCAATCTTTCTTCTTTGTACTTTATCTCTCTTGTCTTGAAGTGCTAGGGTGTATTGAGCATTCTTGAAGTCTAGGGTTAGTGTTTGATCCTTAAGAAGGCATTGGAGTTAGGTGTTGGAGATAAAACCCTAAGTTGTACTTGTTGGGAGGAGGGGAGGAGATGTTGTGTTTTCGGCCCAAAAGGAATTGCTAGTGTGTTGGAATATTTTTGGTGGAGCTAGGGTTTTTCTTTTTCCCAAGCTAGGGTTTTGGAGAGCTTGGAGGGTTGTACTAGTGTTTCTTAAGTTAATAGTATATACATGAACTTCTCTCTTGTATTAATGCATCTTAAGTTGATAGTATATACTTGCACTTCTCTCTTGTATTAATCTATCTTAAGTTGATAGTATATATTTGAACTTCGTCTATATATGTGTGTGTGTGTATTGGAAGTTTTCAGCTGTCCAAAATTTTTCTTCTTGCAGATTTGATTTGCAACTATCATTGTCTTCATGGTTTGGTAATTTTCAGCACCTATATGTTTCAGTGATTTGACATAAGTTGAAGCTGAAATTGTTAAGGGTTTAACATTGGTTTTGAGGACAATATGACAGAATTTACTACTGTAAATATTGCTTTCATAAAGTGAATTTCAGGTCTGGTTTATGCATGATAAAATTGGCCTAGAGGGATGAAACTTGTGGCATAAGTTTGATATCTTTTCTCTTGAACCGCCCAATGGATTGGGGTTACTGATAAGTGGAATATTGTCCATTGTTTCTGTAGTTTTAATATATTTCAGATAATCCCTAAGGCTGTCAATTCATAGGAACTAGATCCAGGAAACCTGTAGTAAAGAGGTGAAATTTATGAAGTTGCATTAATTGCTCTACAGGTTGGGATCGGTTCTCGTGCTACATAACTTTGCACTATGAGTTGATCAGTGCGAAGAATGACAACCAAATGAAATGCAACAACAATAAATGGAGGATTTGGTGAAAACTTCACTAGAATGATACATTGTGTAAATATGGTTTTAGCTTCAATGGTCTTAAAGAGCATTGCCACCAAGATTGTCTTGATGTGGGCCTACACTCTTTATGTCAAATTGGAACCCAAAATTTGACAACAATAAAGAAGGGAAGGTGTAGCTGAAGCATGAAATAGGTGGTTCATTTTTGGAGTATTTTGAAATTGGAGTTGAATGTGTTGCTTCTTCGATGTTGCAAGTAGCATACCCTTTACTTAATCATAGTTCAACATCCAGAGCTAGGTTGAAGAGAGGGTGTGTTACCACTCATGATGCATGAAGACTTGTACTAGTATTGAATAATTTTTTAGCAGGTTGTTCATGGATGATTTGGTTTGGAGGCCTTTGTTGCAATTTATGATGTATATTCTCTAATTGGATCACCTTTTGAGGCATGTATGCATATTTTGTTACATGCTTCCTTGTTGGCTGCTTTTGAGGGGCATCTCAGATTCCCTGAGGCCCATTAACATATTTGGAGGCATGCCACATAGGGAGATATTGGAGAGTTGAGGAGTGCCCTAGTTTATGATGCCACCATTTTTGCTTTATTGCATATCTTGAGGAGCACTCCATCCCTTGCACACATTTTGAGGGTGTACCATTGTTGAGGCCATTTTGCAAGACGAGTTGGTATAAATGCTCTTAAATCAAGGTCAAAACACACTTTTGAGGAAGTTCCCTAGCTTTATGGAAGGTTTGTGTTATGAAACAAGCTCAAGAAAAGATAGAAAAGATAGATCAACGCCTTAGAATTCAGCCTCTTCGAGGGGGCAACCTCCTTTACATTACATAAATGAACAATTCTTGGATGATTCAAATGACAAAACCTCCTTTCTATATATAGGAGTCTAAGGAGTCACAATATAATCCAGCCGACCTAACAATAATAATATAAAGCCACAAAAATAACAATAGAGGGATTCTATGGGGCACAGTAATAACAATATGGGGGTAATAGGGGCACAACAATATTAATAAGGGGTATAACTACAATAGTAATGGGGTAATCACTAGTATTATAGGGACCCAACATGCCCCTCTCCTTCAAAAAAGTGTTGTCCTCAACGCTTGAGTAGTTCTGGATACTTCTGCATAAAATTCTCATCCTCCCATGTGGAATCTTCAGCGGATAAGTTCTTCCACTTGATAAGATACTCTGAAATTGATCGATTTCGTAGCTGTCGAGTTCTTGTTTCTGTGACTGCTTCCGGTTCCAATATAATTTTTCCTTCCTCGTCAAGTTCTGGCAATATTGTTTGAACTGGGAGCTTGTCGCCTATAACCTTCTTTAAACATGAAACATGGAAAACTGGGTGCAATCGAGAAGCTGCAGGAAGCTCCAATTTGTATGCCATAGTACCAATCTTTTGCAACACCTTGTACGGACCATAATACTTTGGTGATAATTTATTATCCTTCTTAGCTTGCTTGAGGGACATTTGCTTATATGGTTGTAGCCGTAGGAATACCCAATCACCTACATCAAAACTTCTTTCACTGCGATGTTGATCTGCCTGTTGTTTCATTCTATTCTGTGCCAACACGAGGTTATCCTTTAAGAGTTGGAGGACTTGTTGTTGATGTTCGATGTGATGTTCCACTGCCTGAACCTTAGAATTTTCTCTTAAATATGATGTGATGGATGGTGGTTGATACCCATAAAGTGCCATAAATGGGGTCATTTTTGTTGCTGTATGGAAGGAAGTGTTATACCACCATTCAGCCAGAGGCAACCATTTGACCCATTGTGTCTGTTTATCAGATACAAAGCAACGAAGATATCCTTCCAAACATTTGTTTACTATCTCAGTTTGCCCATCAGATTGAGGATGATAAGATGAGCTATGAGCTAACTGAGTACCAAGACAAGAAAATAATTCTGTCCAAAAATTTCCAGTGAAAATGGGATCTCTGTCACTTACAATAATCTTTGGGTTTCCATGTAGCTTTTGAATTGTTTCCATAAATGCAGTAGAAACTGTACTGGCTTTAAATGGATGTGATAATGCACAAAAGTGTGCATACTTGGTAAGTCTGTCAACTACCACCATGATGACACTCTTTCCCTCAGACTTGGGTAAACCTGTGATAAAATCCATTGAAACCTCCTCCCAACGTTGGCTTGGAATGGATAAAGGTTGTAATAGACCTGGTGTCTTAATTGTTTCAACTTTATTTTGTTGGCAAACCAAACATTCCGCCACAAACTTTTGAATATCTGATTTAAGGCCATCCCAAAAAAATTCCTTCTTAACCCTGTGGTAAGTTTTTAAAAATCCTGAGTGCCCTCCTAAGGGAGAAGTGTGCAATTCCATAAGAATCTTTTGTTTTAGCTGGGAATTCTTACAGAGGTATAAGCGATCTTTGTACCATAACGAATCATTTTGCCAGCTAAATGTATCAGAAGTACTGGAATCTTGTTGTAACTTTCGAATAAGTGCCCACACTTCTTCGTCATTCTTCCATTCCTCCCTTGCTTCGTTTATCCAATCTGGTTGGATAATAGAAATGGCGCACAACAATGCTTCCACATCCTCATCCTTTCTTGAGAGTGCATCTGCCACCACATTTTGCTTCCCTTTTTTGTAGATGATTTCAAAGTCATAACCCAACATCTTTGTGACCCACTTTTGTTGCTCTTCAGAGGATAATCTTTGTTCTAAAAAGTATTTAAGGCTATCATGATCGTTTTTACCTTGAAGTGTCTTCCCATTAGGTAGGGTCGCCATTTCTTAAGTGCATGGAGTATTGCCAACATTTCCTTCTCATAAATAGCTTTGCTTAAAAACTTTCCCTTGATTGGACGACTTTCAAAAGCAATGGGTCTTTCATCTTGCATTAGAACAACACCAATTCCATTTCCTGAAGCATCACATTCCACAATAAAGGTTTTTGTGAAGTCCGGTGTAGCTAAGACCGGTGCTTGGCACATTGCCTCTTTAAGATGTTCAAAGGCCTTTGTTGCTTCCGGAGTCCATGAAAATGCATCTTTCTTCAATAATGTTGTTAGAGGTGCTGCTATTCTCCCATAATTCTTAACAAACTTGCGATAATACCCTGTCAACCCAAGAAATCCTCGCAGATGCTTTATGGATGTGGGGATTTTCCATTCCTTAATGGCTTTAATTTTGCTAGGGTCTACCTTAACTCCTTCATGAGATACAATATGACCCAAATATTCCACCTCCTGGACTCCAAAGAAACATTTGGATCTTTTTGCATATAATTGTTTCTCCTCCAATAGTTGTAGCACCCTGTCAACATGTTCAACATGATCCTTCCAAGACTTGCTGTAGATTAGTATATCATCAAAAAATACTAACACAAATTTTCTAAGGAATGGTTTGAAAATTGAATTCATCAAACCTTGAAATGTTGAAGGTGCATTGGTAAGGCCAAAAGGCATGACCAAAAATTCATAATGACCCTCATGAGTTCTAAATGCTGTTTTCGGAATGTCTTCAATCTTCATTCTGATTTGATGATATCCTGAACGAAGATCCAACTTGGTGAAGTAAATTGATCCATGCAATTCATCCAGTAATTCATCAATGACAGGAATGGGGAACTTATCTTTAATAGTGAGCTTGTTGAGCTCCCTATAATCCGGACACATGCGCCATGATCCATCCTTCTTGTGCACCAATACTACTGGAGCAGAGAAAGAACTTTGACTCGGTTGAATTATACCAGCCTCTAGCATTTCTGCAACCATACGTTCAATTTCACTCTTTTGGACATAGGGATATCTGTACGGCCTGATGTTTGGAGGAACACTTCCTGGAATCAGATGAATAGCATGATCATGATCACGCATAGGTGGGAGACCTTTGGGAGTCTCAAATACCTTGGAATGATTGTCCAGGACTTTTTGGAGATCTGGAGAAATAGATGATTCCAATGTGGAAACATCTAGCGAACATAATTGTGCAATTACACCTCTTTGCTCCTTTTTTAGAAGCTTTGTCATACCATTAGAGCTGATTATCTTTCCTGGTTTCCCTGCAATACCCCTTAATTCAACTTCCTTTCCTTCCGTAGAAAATTTCATGAAAAGTTCTTGAAAATTAAAAGCTATTGTACCCAAGGATTGTAGCCATTGGACTCCTAGTACAACATCAGCACCTCCCATTGGAATGGAAAGCATTGGGCTAGTCAATACATATTCTCCCATGGATAGCTTGATATTATGGCACTTTCCAGAGCAATTTATTGTTCCTCCATTTGCAATCATCACTTGACACTCTGGTGCTGGATATAGGAAGCAATTCAATTCTTTTGCTACCTTACAATGAATAAAATTGTGGGTGCTTCCTGAATCAATCAACACTATTACCTTTTTCTTCTTGATTTGTCCTTCTATCTTGATGGTTTGAGGAGTGGTAATTCCCGCCAATGCATTACAAGATATGGTCGGATTTATTTGTTCTTCATCTAGGCTTTGTTCCTGGAGTATATCCTCTTCTTTTGACCTTTCTTGCTCCTTTTCTTCTTCCTCTTCACAATCTATGTAGAATAATTTCTTCTCAGCACACTTATGACCTTTAGTGTATTTGCTATCACAACTGTAACAAAGCCCTTTTGCTCTTTTTTCTTCCAATTGTTGTGGTGTCAACCTTATAGGTTGTGGAAGACTAGGGGCAACAACACTTCCGTCTTTATAGTTGTGAGTGGTATGCTTCCTGGTTGCCATAATTTTGCTTTCCATTTTTCTTGCTAACCTGAATGCCTTCTCTAATGAATCAGGTTCCCAAAGGCGAACATCATGTTGGATATTATCCTTTAAAGACCCTATGAACACATCAATCCTATGCTCCTCTGGAATATCTTTTACCCTTATGTTCAATTTTTGGAACTCCTCAATGTGCTCCATTATTGAACCCTTTTGTTTGAGACTTATCAATTGGCTAAAAAAAGTGTTGCTTTTTGTATCCTCATAATGTGCTATCAATTCTTCCGTAAAAATTGCCCAAGTGATAAATTGTTTACGAGAGCAAAGCCATTGATACCATACAAACTGATTTGGTTCCAAATATAAAGTTGCCATACGTACCTTTTGTGTGTTTTGCACATTATTGAGATCGAAGAATTGCTCCATCTGTAATATCCATGTGGCGGGATCCTTGCCATCAAACTTCCTCATATCGATTTTTGGAATATGGTGAGTCTTCGATCCAACATTAGCATCTATGGAATCATGATTAACATTTTTTTGTTCTCATCATGAGTTTCCTTTACACCCTTTCACCATTAGTGCCCATTTCTTGTAGCAACTTATTCACATTTATCTTCAATTCGTCCATGTCTGTCTTCAAATCTATCTTCAGATCATCCATCTTAGCTTCCACGTCAATCATCTTAGCTTTTACGCCTTTTTTTAAACAGTCCATCTTAGCTTCTACACATTTCTTTAAACCATCCATCTTAGATTCTGTTCCTTTTTGTGTAAGGGACAGTTGTTGCACTTGGTCTTGTAATTTTGATATATCATGTTGCATTTCTTCCTCTTCTTCATGAGTCATGCTAGAGCTTTCAGGTTCCTTACTAGGTGTTTGCATTTTCTTTCCTCGGGGCATCAGTTACCGATAATAATGCTCTACTATGCCCTTTGAATTCCTTCAAAATAAATTTTCAAACCAAGCTTAAGCAAAAATTTAAGAAAATCTACACACCTTTTTTCACTTTGTAGGAGCTCGATATTGCCTCTGATGTATCTTTGTACCTTCCAATCATCTAGTTTTGAATTTGTGACCTGTAGTAGCCCTCTGTGTCCTCTTTCCAATGCCACAAGTCTGACCCAAATTGGATTCTCCAAGGAAGATTTATGCGAAATCTCCCACAGTGACTTGATTATAGACTAGTTCAGTAGAGCGAACTTGTACGACGTGCCACGAGTCACTGTTTCGACCTTTGGATCTGAAAAACGCATAAAGAAACTACAGTCCGTCCTCTTTCTGTACCTTCTTACGAAATTTCAATCCGATCCCCAGAGAGAAAGTTATGACGATTTTCCCCAGGTCACCTGTTTGGAATGTAATTCAGGAGTCTGCAAAAAGACCAACTTCCTCAGATCATATCTCTGCAAATATAGCGCAAAAAGCTCTGAAATTCGGACCCAAGGTTCAACGTGATTTCTTCTCAAATGGGTTTTTTTTGCGACTTCTGAAACGTCACAGAAAAAAAGTTATAGCGAAAATGCCACGATGACCTGTTTGGAGCAGCGAAACCCTAGAATCCAAAGCTTTGATACCAAATGTTATGAAACAAGCTCAAGAAAAGATAGAAAAGATAGATCAACGCCTTAGAATTCAGCCTCTTCGAGGGGGCAACCTCCTTTACATTACATAAATGAACAATTCTTGGATGATTCAAATGACAAAACCTCCTTTCTATATATAGGAGTCTAAGGAGTCACAATATAATCCAGCCGACCTAACAATAATAATATAAAGCCACAAAAATAACAATAGAGGGATTCTATGGGGCACAGTAATAACAATATGGGGGTAATAGGGGCACAATAATATTAATAAGGGGTATAACTACAATAGTAATGGGGTAATCACTAGTATTATAGGGACCCAACAGTTTGTAACATTATTTTAGCATCTCAAGGTGGAGTAACTATATTCCTTGGAGAGTGCTATCTTTGACATGGTCTTTATCATTATTTTAGTGGAGGTGGTTTGTCTGTAGTTCTCTTGATGAGTGCTTGAAGGAATAGGGTGTCTTGAGACACATGTAACCACCATTGCCCACCTTTTGCATATATACCAAGTGGGGCCATTAAATGCATAACCACTGAGAGTCATTTTTTTAGTACATGCTCATAAGTGGTTACGTTTATTGAGGAGACTTGACATCTTTTGGCACATATCCCTAGAGCACTCCATCTTGAGGTCTTGTGGACATCTAATGGTCATTGATCCACACTTACAACACGTTGTTTGACGTTGCCCTATCTTGAGGGGTTGTTATAACAACCAATGGATCATTTGTTGCACATTCACCTATCAAACTTCTTTTTGAAGAGGTCATTGGCTTGGTTTGAGGAGTGTACTAGCTTTGAGGAGCATTTACGACATCATTTTTCATCATTTAAGTAAAGATAAGGGCTTGTTTTGAGGAGCACATCACCTAGTATGCCTCAACATCTATGGGTATGAGGAAGAAAAAATGGTCAAAGGATGAAAATGACCCATTTTAGGAGTGTCACCTTTTCTTGGTGATTGAGGTTGTTACTATGTGGACATCTTGAGGAGCATTCCAAGGAGAATGGAGATAAGCAATACTTCGTCAAAAGAGCATATCCCAGGGGAGTTCTTTGCAAAGGAGGATGACAAGTGGCATCATGTATCCATTCAAACTCTTAATGATGTATATCCTAATGTTATTTCTTAGAGAGAAAAGTGGATCTAAAATCCACTTATTATTATTTTTTTGTAATAAAGGTTGAGCTAAATTTTGTATAAAGAGAATTCCTCACATTTGTTGAGCATGGTTGGATTTGATAGGAAGATCCCCTTCGAGATTAGTTAAATATCCTGTGGTGGATGGAGTTAAAGGACTCGTAGGTGTGAGGCTTGTTGTCTCAAAATCTAGCAGGCCTTGTGAGAGGACTCACAAGGCAAGGTCCAAGCCCTATTGCAACAATGAGGGAGATTTCCATTGTCACCTCAACAATCTTCCTCCTGCTCAAACTAGTCGGTTATATAGGCCTAGGTAACAAACTGGTAGAAAAACTTGGTTGGAGGGCCGGTTTGGTACCAATCCGATACAAATTGACCCTAACTGGCCCAGTTAGATCTCACTTTTGTCTGGGAGTCCGCGACCATGATGGTGGTTTTTCAGGTGGCTTTGGAGGAAATTGGGGGTTGTTTTCCTTCCAAAACAACGGAAAACAACCACCCTAAGCCATAAAACCAACCCTCCCCTCTTAAATCCTAAACCTAAACAAAAAACCTAACTCAACCCTAGAAATGCTTGCAATCAATGGTAATGTTCAATTCTTAAAGTAAAAGCGACGAAAATGAAAAATAAAGGAAATGCCACTTTTTCTTTAAGAATTTAATATTGCCATTGATTTCCAACATTGCTCAGGTTGAGTTAGGTTTTTTGTTATGTTAAAAATTTAAGTAAAAGTGACGAAAATGAAAGATAAAGGAAATGTCACTTTTACTTAATTTTTTAACATATTGACTCAGGATGTTTGAGAGTGGCTTCGACCTCTTTGGATTCCATATGGAGAAACTAGAATTTTAGATCTCACTCAAAGTCCAATAGAATTAATAGTGTTTAGGATTTCAGGACTTGGGGGATTGAAATGTTTCCATTTGATTCTGTCATGTGTGAGGGTATGGGATTGTCATTTGATCAAGAGCATGAGGCCCTTTATGCACCTTGATTTTGGTGGTATTGATTGTCGAACTCCTCTACCGTGGCCTTAACAAAAATGTACCCCTCACTCAACAAAATAATTGGTTAGGCATGTTAAGCTTTTTCTACCATATTATAAGGTTGAAGAGATGGACCCTTCACTCAAACCAAAATCATTGGTTAAGCATGTTAAACTTTTTCAATTTCTACCATATTAGAAGGTTGAGCAATCCAAGTCTGAAGAGTTTGAGCTAGATGATGTTTGTAGCTCTTATTGATGATCAAATTTTTAGTAGTGGTGAATCAATGATGAGTGATCATGTTGATTAGTGGTTTGTAGTAGGTTAGCGGCCCAATAACTTGGTTTTTGGACTCTAGAGGCCACTTAGAGCTTCATTGATTATGTATTTTGTTGTTGATATGTATTGCACTCTGTGCCATTTTGATATATTCACCCTTACATGGTATATAAATGATCAAACTTTGCATATTTTGTCTCGAATGGTTTTGAATCTTAAAAATATTTTTTTCATTAAAAATTAATTAATTTGTGTATTTTTTCATATCCAATTCATTGAATCTGATTCGATCTGGTTCGATATGGTTCTGGTTCGAATCCCGGTCAGATAAGCGATTGGTTCAAAGCTCGGTTCTGATTTTTAAAACCATGAGTCTAAGTCATAGGGTTCAAAGTGATGAAGGCATATGCTAGGTGAAGATGCTCAGTGATGGATAAAAGCTCAATACTTCTTAATAAGGAATAATCTATCATGCATTTAGATTAGCAAGGGCATATGACCTAGGGTTTATTAATGTGCAACAACAGAGGAGTACCTAGGCACATATGAGTTAGAGAAGGGTTTGTTTAAAGATAAGGTCAACAAAATAATAAAGCAAACTCTTAAGATAAGCCTCAAGTTGAAGCTAGGTTAGGGTTAGGGTTTCCAATGCACAAACTTGTCTAGAGAAGGATGACGTTAGCCCTCTTAAGGGAAATTTTATTACGAGAAAGGCTAGATTTGGTATTAAAAAGGATTAGGGTAAAATTTAAGTTTTTATACCACCAAAACTCATCCACAAATGCCCTAGACTAATTTGGCCCTTGGAAAAACCCTAGCAGCTTGCCTTAAAAGGCTTAGAAAAATAGAAAAGAAGGAAAATATTTAGTTTTTCAAGGTTTTTGATCAACACAAAGCTTGCTAGTGCTTAATCCTACTTGGGTGATTCTTTCAGGGCAATTTCAAGAGATAAAGGACAAATGCTTTGAGTAAGGGGGGAAAGCTCTTGTTTCCACTTAAATATACCCTAACTACTTTTTTTGTGAGGGGAGAAATTAAATAGGAGATACACACTTAGAGTTCTCATATGGATTTCAATGAGGAAATGCTCAACATTCAAAAATTAACCATGATTCTCCATAGATAATTTGCATTTAGACATGGATCATAGAAAAACCCTAGCAATTATTTAATAACATGTAAAACAATGAAAATTCTGCAATAAACTTACAATTCTTCCATGAAAAGGCCTTCTTTTAATCCCAAAAAGACATCCTCAAGACAAAAGCCAATCTCCAAACTCAAAAAGCTCGAAAATATTACATCTCCACAAGTAGTGAATTACATAAGGCTAAGTCGAGCTATTAAGAAGCTGAAAGTCAACTGTGATGATGAAAAATTTCAAGCGAGTGATCCTCTATATATATGAGGTTTATCAATCATTTTTACAAAATAAAATTAGCCTACAAGCCCTAAAACAAGTTTAGTTTTGAGTGTTCATCAAGGTAGGGGCTTACAAGCCAACCCCATAGCTCAAAATGATAAAAATATGTCATAAAATCCCACGTGTGGGTCGATATTCTCCACAAGCATGACATCATGCCCTTTTGGAGCAATAAATGCTGTGAAAGTGCATGGATAGGCTAGTGGGATGTCCCATCAAAAAGTGCCTCAAAATGCCTCCAAGTGTCAAAACCATACTCTAGGTACCCCGCGTCACCTTCTCAAGGGCTAGAAATGTGATGTGGCATCATCTCTCTCCAGCATTGGGGCTACAAGTGCTAGTACAAGCCCTCCCTTGTCATCTTGCGAATGACCATCATCATCTGGACTCTGGATCAAGTTATGCCCATCAAACAATGTCAAGGATACCCTGGCGCATGCTGGGTCCACTACGTACCAGTACATCATCAATAATCTCAACACCAAGCAAGAGGAGCTCAATGTTCCAACATTTGGGGGTTCTTTGAGGTGTCAATCATTTGTTGGAGTCATCAAGGTACCCAATGCTCTACTCTGGAGGGGTAATGCTGCACCTGCAAGGTCATCATTGCTCTCTGGATATGTAAAACGACCTAGGCATGATGTGTCCTAGAGACATGAAATGTGCCCTCAAGGCCTATGTTGCTGTGTGAATGACCACTAGGCGAAACTATCTCAAAATGAAGTGAAAGTTACCAATCATTAGGGACAATTACCATAGATGCATCAAAGTGGACCATACTTAATTGTTTTTTTTTTTTTTTTTCTAGGTTAAGCCTAAACTAAGTACCCACGGGGAATTGAACCAGTGACCTATCGCAAGGAGTGCCTTAACAGCGCACCCATTCACCATCAATCCAAAGTCCCGTGGGCTGGACCATACTTAATTGTTAAGTGCATAATAGTACTTCAATTGGGATTACGTTCAAATATCTAACTAGACCAAGTCCCGTAAAAGTGTTCCCTACTATGTTAGGGATGGTAGATGGTCAACCTTATTAGGTGCTTCTAGCCCCTAAGGGGAGGTTACATGTCCAAGGTCAACCCTTCAATTCATAGTTGTTCGTGATAACTTGGCAACGAAGGGGAAATGCTTCATGGCAAGGTGCCATGGTCATGGGACTAGCTGATGGAGGTCCATCATCCTAAGTGTATAGATTCATGGAAGTAGCAATCGTGGAGGCACGAGTTACACCTTTCCTTGACCTACTTTTTCCTCCCCTTTGGTGTGTGTTTTACTTCTTTTTTATAATGCTTTCATATGGAGCATAGCTTAGGTGTCCAGGCTTGCTTTTAATGATATAGTGTCGATTTATCCTTTAGTGATGAGTCGACTTCTCATTCATTTGGTTTGGGACATGCAAGGGTTCCTTTATTATGTGATGGAGCATCTAGTGCTCAGGAATTGAGTGATGGCCAACGAGGGGGGTAGAGCTCATGCTAGGCTTTTTTCCACACACTAATTAATGCCCTGGCCTTCTTTTGCATTTTAACTTTTCTTTTTCTTTCATTGTGGCCATCTTATGCTTTTACATTTCATTTAGCTGCATCAACCTCTAGGGAGAAGTTATCGGCCTAGACTCATGGATGAGGATATGAAGGTGTCAATTTTAATGAACCAATGACAACAAACCCGAAGGATGGACATGAAATTAGAGGAATGGTGAAAAGTGGCAAGTATGGAAATGTTATGGATGTGCTACTTCAATCCAAGTTTCCCAAGTAGTGTCCCTCTTATAACCCTAAGGCCTCAAAGGAGGTTCCATTGGACTCGGGTAAAAAAAACTAACCCCCTAGTAAGGTGAGAGAACAAGTTTATAGTCAATATTAGTTAGTTATCCAGATCAGTGTGGAAAACGTCGTGATAAAATCGGCAAAGTCCGATTTTTTGGTCTAGCCGAGTATTTGGTGATTTTTTTTGAAAATGAAAAAATCGTGATTTTATCGAACAAGTTGGGATTTTATTGGGAGTTGAACCAAAAAATCGTGAAGCCCACCCAGGCCGCGGATAAGTGAGGGAAAAGGTCGAAAATCACACTCATTTTTCACACTTCTTTCTGTCGTTCATCCCTATGGAGAGAGGAGGTGTTTGCCATTGCCCAAGATAAAGGTTTTCTAGTTTTGTGGTGTGGATTTGGAGATTTGTCCACTACTCAATGTGAGAGACTCAAGGTGCCGATTTGTTGCTGCCAGGTATGTATTTTAATCTCTCCCAGTCTTTGTTACATAAATGGCTTCTTAAATCTTTCTATTAGTTTGATTTTAGCTTATTTTTACTTAGAAATTTGAATCAAAACATTGTTTAGAATCTAGATTGAATCAAAACTTCAAAATGTTTAGATTGTTTACATGTTTCAACTTTCAAGAATAAAAAATTCAAACCCTTGTTTAGTGAATTTGAGTGTGTTCAAGTGAGTGAGAAGAGGCATTTAAAATTTAAAATCAACAATTACATTTGTGTTTGCTTCTTATGTGATGGGCATTTAATATTTTTTTCAAATTTTTTTGTGTGCCCTAGGTTCAAATTCAAGTTCAAAGTTTCAAACAAAATGTCGAGGAATTTGGACCCTATGTGGGAATATGGTGAACCTGATCCTATACTCGACGGTGGGGGGTCAATAGACAATATTTGTCTTGCAAGTTGTGTGGCAAGCATATGTCAGGGGCTGTCAACAGTTTAAAATTCAATCCGGGGCAAATTTTGAGGCAAAATATAGAACTTTGCCAAAAAGTAACTCCAAAAATCATCTGGAAGGCCATTAAATCACTGCATGATAAAGAGGATGCCAAAGACAACAGGGCAAAGGAAAAGGCAAAGCCATTTCCTATTCCCGTAAAAAAGGGTAGAGAATCTCAGTGACTGATTACTTTATGACATGTAGATGACCCATGATATACATTTATTATATTTTTTGTTGATATTTTGACTCTTGAGAGTTGACACTGAGTCAGGGCTCAAGATTCAAGGCTCGATTCACTATTTTGATATGTGATATAGCACTAGACTTCATATACATATTATATATTAACTTTCTTTTCATATTTACGTGGAAATGCATTTATTTGATGTTGTGGATACTTTAGATGCTAAGTTAAAACAAAAAAAAATTGAATATTTTTGTATTTTTTTTAATTTTGCTGAGTTTTTGCCGATTTTTTCAAAAACCTCTCAACTTTAACGACTTTTTCAATTTTTGGACCCTTTCCGATTTAATCATGAGGTCAAATTTTTCCACATTGGTCCAGATCAACTCTTAATCCATCATAGAATACCCAAAACATTAAGTAAAAGTACATGATTTCAAAATGGTTAGAGAACCTATCGAATGGTGACCCATCGTCTTTCAAGAGGAATGCTTGTTCGTGAGAGGTGTTTGACCGGTGCAAATGGTGAAGGAATGTGGCATATTATCATATGCTGAGCAAATGTAGGGTTGTTGACTGGCGAGTTGCCCAAAGTAGGAGAAAATTTTCCCCTATGGGGTTACCCACTTTTTGGTGCGTAACATTTGGCTCCAACTTGGGGACATGTGTTCATGGTAGAGCGCATGACCCGTATGCTTGAACAAAGAGTTCATGAGAACCCTAGCAATCCCTAGGCTCATAGACTTGTTATGTACATACTCAAATTAACTTGTCTACTAACATGTGAACGCGGTGTTGAACAACACCCTTGTTTTTATATGATATATATAAAACCAATATTGGAAAGAAAAGTTAGCTAAATGCAAACTAATCTAGTATGTAAACACATCAACATGAATACTTTTTTTTTGTAAGATTGGTGGGATTACATATTCATCATGTCCAATATATCACCCCAATCAGGGCGGGGAATTGAACCAGTGATTTCACATCAAGGAGTGCCTTAATAGAGCACTTGATCACTATCTATCCAAGACCCCGTGGGCACATCAACAGGGATAATGAATAAGTACGATGCACACACAATAATGCAATGCAACTATCTAAATATGAAAGCATCAGGTTCCATTAAACAAAATAAGGTGCTTGCCTCCCATAGTGGAAACTCACCATCAAGTTTAGCAATGTAGAAACATCCTACCCCTACTTTGCCATGGACTCTAAAAAGATATGGGTTGTTGTTGAGAAGGACTAAGTTACCAACTTGAAAATCTTTACCTTGCCTTTGAATCCATTGTTACACAATAATGCAACACACAATTGCAATGCAACTATCTAAATATGAATGCATCAGGTTCCATTAAACAAAGTAAGGCGCTTGCCTCCCACAAGGGAAACTCACCATCAAGTTTAGCAATGTAGAAATATCCTACCCCTACTTTTCAATGGACCCTAAAAGGATATGGGTTGTTGTTGATAAGGACTAAGTCACCAACTTGAAAATCTTTACCTTGTCTTTGAATCCATTATTTCTTTTTGATGTTTTCAGATTTCTATTTCTATTCTTGTTTGCAAGGGTAGTTTTGATTTGATAGAAATTCCCTAATGATGACTCAACCTGCTTGGGTCTATCCAGAATCTTTGGCTTAAACTGTTTTTGCTCCAAATGTGGGTTTTTAGGATGTGAATTGGTTTTGGCCTTGCCAGGAGGTTTGGGAAAGGGAAAGGTTCTATGTCTTCCACATGCTCAAGCATGTGTGGTTCACTTAACAAAATGAATGGTTTCCCATCCATAGTCGGTATGGTGGTGTATGATAAATCCATCTGCAGATGCCCACCTATAGAGGTGTTGAAATATGTAACTAGGTTTGGTCTTCATAATGACATATGTAATCATGATTTTATGTATTTGATATAAAAAAACAAATAAATTTATTATTGTTATTCTTGAGGCAGGGGTTTCATGCTCAAGGGAAATTTACTTTTAGGTCAAGCACCCATTGAGTGCTTCTAGGTTTGTCATAAAGTCAATTGAGTCATTGTCATGTATTGAAGACCCATTTGGGCATGTTACATATTGTAAAGAAAAAATTATTTGAGTCAAAAGACCCTCCAAGACCTCGTCATGGTGCAAAGATCAAGTCGGCCTACACAAATGGACAAGTCAACCTAAAAGGAGCAATTCGACCTAGTGGAAGACCTATATATAAGGAAGACTTTGACCTCACTTAAGGCACTCATCACACACACATAAGTTTGATAAAAAAGGAAGAAGAAGTGCGAGGAAAGGAAGGACAAGAAGAAGAAAAAGAAGAAATAGATCTTCGTACTGTTTTTCGGGCTATTACTCTCTACACGTGCAAAGGAATTAGGGCACCTATTGCAACAACAAACGCTGAGTTGCAGAAGTCGAGTTAGGGAATCAAGAAGTACACCTTGCAAGCCGAGTTCTCTAGGAGAGAGAATCAACTCAAGCGAAGAGGAAAAGAGGAAGAAACTATCATAATCTCCACACATGCCAAGGCTAGGGCTTTTTGCAAAAAAATTTGCTGGGGGGTCGAAGTTGCAGAAGATTCTGCTGGGGGGTCGAAGTTGCAGAAGATTCTGCTAGGGGTCGAAGTTGCAGAAGAATTTGCTGGAGGTCGAAATTGCAGAAGTTGTTGAGGAATTGCTAGAAGGAAAGCTCATCAAGAAGGAAAGATTTGACTTGGTCTTGGAGGGTCTTGGTCAAGGGTCATAGGTCTTGGAATTCGTCAATTGAAGTTCTATAAGAAGAGAAGAATTCTTGTGGGTTTTCCTCTCAAGTGGAGAGGTTTTGGCCCTGGCTGATCGCCTACATCTTGTGTCCTCTTGCCTTATTGTTCTTTATGGTTTGGTAGTTGTTTGATGAAAAGAACACTAAATATAATCAAGAGAAAGAAGAAGCTAATTAAGTTAAGTAAAAACACATCACAAGCAGTTATCAAAGAAGAGAAATCACCTAATCTAGCCGCCCTAGATTTCTCAACAAGAGGCACACCATTTCTTAGACAAGAGCATACCCTAAGCATCTGGCACATCAATGACTACAATATCCGTTAGCACTTAAATATCATTATTAGAAACCAATGACATTTTAACATCCTTCATTAGACCAATGCAGAGGGATAGACCTTGAGTCGAAGCCACACACATTCCTATATGGTCTAGTGATTTGCATTTCCAATCCATTCATGACCCTTAAAGGCATCACATTTGTCGAGGCACTGAATTCAAGCATACAATTGTGTAAGATTAGGTTATTTACCACTAGAGATAATAGGAAGGGTGCATGCTCTCCATTTTTCAAATCATTATATATGTTTTGAAGGATCACAAGAGGGTCTTCAAACTCCTTTTCAAGGTTGAATGCCTTTTGATCTTGTCCTCTTTGGGGTTCAAGCTTGGCTAACTCTAAAAGAGGCACTTGCACATTCATCTTTGCTAAAACACTCCTAGGTCAACATCCAGGGACATGTTAGGACTAGGTGCATTGGGTTTTTGGATGTTCTTAGGAGGTGGGGGTGGTCTAGCACTCTTTTGAGGGATACTATTATTGCTAGTACTTGCTTGAGGGTGGTTTTGTTCATTATTTCTCCTAGAGTAATGCTGCAACCCTTTGGACCTTCCTCTCTCCTCAACAGGCATGATTGGCTCTTCACGATCATTACTAAGCTCTTCAAGGATTTCTTCATGCTATTTTTGAGAAGAGAAGAATGATTCCCCAAGCAAAGTATTAAATGGAGCATTATCATTTATCGTGTTAAGACGCTCCGAGTTTTCTTCTTTTTCCACTTGACTATATGGGCACTCCTCTTGACTAAGAAATTCATTACATGTCTGACACCAAGAGGGTCCTTTGGCAAACCACATTAGTTGGGTCAGGAGTATTAGGCACACTTTGTTGTGAGACATTGCTTCCATTGTAAGGGTTCTTCTGGGGAGACATTTCCTTATTAAATTGTGGTTTAGGAGAAAAATCTTGTCAAGCTCCTTCCCTTTCCAAATCTTCAGAGCTTGTTCATCATGGCCATCTGTCCTTGCATTAACTCTATGGTAAACTTGTCAAACTTTTGGGAAAATGCTTGCAAGGCAGGGTCAACTTGGGTGCTGGGCTTAGCTTTAATTTCAACTTTATCCCTTAGGTAATTAGGCAAGTCGATCTTGGATAAGATTAGATTATGCTCAATTTTCATAGCTAGGTCCCTTGTCTTTTAGAACATCAGACAAATGTCTAGGGAAAGCTTCAATGTATATTTCAAGGATATCTTGGTCAGTTTGTCCATATAGGAAAGGGATTTCCTTGAGTAACTTGTCAAACCTTTGTGTGAACTCCTAAACAATTTCATTCTTGGTTTTCTTGGCTTCTTGGAGCTTATCTGGAAGTTATATGCCTTCCTTTGACTGTGGCCCATCTCTTGTCAAATGCTTGATGGAAATGGTCCCAATTTTTAAGACTACCTGCAGGGAAATCTAGGTACCAATCCCTAGCACTTCCTTCCAAGGACAAGCCAAACAACATCATTACTATATCTTCCTGTTTATTTAGCTTCCCACTCACAACCCAATAGAATTCATGCACAAGTTTCTTAGCTATGATAGCATTAGTACCATTGAATTTGGGCAGCCACTCTTCATATCTTAATATTTATTAGGCAATTTATGAGGAGCATCAGGGAAGCTACTCACATCCAATAGTTAAGTGTTGCAATGAGCCATGATCCAACCATGGTGTCAGGGGTGGATGGAGTGGTGAAGAGGTTCCTAACCACATGAGTTTTCAGTACTATAGGAGAAGTGGAAGTATCAATAGTCGTTTTATAGGTAGCTCTTTTCTTTCTTGGAGCTATGGCTTTGTCAGATGAACTACCAGGGGAAATGGATGCTTCAGGATTCAATGGCGATGCCAAAAAGGATACAATGATGCATGTTACCAAGAGATTCATGGATGATATCTTCAAGCTTGTTGATGTAGAGCGCAAAGAATGTAGGAGAAAGAGGACAACCTTGATTTACACATGTAACGTTGTGGAGATCATCATTGAAATTGACACTAGTTTGGGATTGACCCACAATCTTCTGATATATTCTCTTAGCCATGGACACCACTTACTGTAGTAAGCCCAAACTCTTGAGCTTCTAGAACAAGATGTGCTAGGAACAATATTGAAAGCTTTTAAAAATCCACAAAACATAAACAAACTTTACACTTATTAGCCTCCATCTCCTCCTTAGTAATGGCTGCAAGGGTGAAGATACAATTACAAGTCCAATGATTCCTTTTAAAATTGATTTTCCTTCTTTTTTGGCGTTTCTTCACTTTCACGGTTCACCCATTTGGAGAGGTAATCATCAAAATTTGTAGAGAAAATCTTGGCCAACGTACACAACAATAATAGTCCAATAATTGCTAGTGCATTTTGGTCCCCAGACCTATATATGTCATGTTCCTAATAGAAATTTTACAGTGATAACCAAAGACATGCAATAAATTCAACATAGATAATTTTCAATAAAAACCCATGAAACATAAAATGCTCCCAGAATACCAAAATGGGCAATTTTATTATATATAGAACTGCTGGAGTACAATGGGAAAATAGGAGTGCACCTAGGCTTGCACAAGGCAAGCTACAATCCCAAGGTGGTCAATATATCAGTGCCCAATTGTTGTAGAAGTTTGTCCTCTAGAAATATGCGCTAGCCCAGTTTTTCTGCACTGCTGGCTATCTTGAGACCTTGATTTGACCCCTCAAATCTGCCTAGAAAATTCTGTAAAATTAGAGTTGAGATCCTTGCTAAAAACCCAGAAAGGGTTTGCCCTGGTTTTGATCCTCCAAATTTGGTCCCAAATAGCTTGGCCTTTCTCCACAACTAGAAAATTCCACTTGTAGCAGAGAATGATGTTTGTTGCTCCCAAAATGCTAGAAATCTCCCCACAATTGCCTTGCAACCAAAATCCAGGTAGCCCAACTCCTCAATCCTTCACCCAAGACTTCCCACACTTGACACCCATAAGTGACTGCTCAGGCCTGTAGATGATGACACAGTCCCCACATCTCGAAATTCGTACTGAGTGATGGACTTCCTCTTCTCCTGAAAATCCTCCTCCTTTGGCTGGAATTTGGCCAAGAAACACCCCAACAACAATGTATTCCCAACTCCGGCACCACTCTTCCTCAATGACTGCGTGACCAAGTCTGCAACTGGGTCTAGCTCCCTCTCCTGCTCTGGCTCATCCACAAAGTGAGGCATAGTGGGACGACCAGCCTGCCCATGCTGGGGAGTATGTGGGGGCTGATAAGTACGACGACCCCCTCCTACTCTGGAACCTCCATCACCATGGGGCCCCCTCTCTGACCTTCCATTCATCTGCAGCCCCATCACTTGCTGCATCATGTCCATCATGAGTTGCCCTTGCCTTAACATCTGCTGATTGGTTCTTAGCAACTCCTCCAAAACTTGGTTTTGGCCCATTTGCCTGGGCTGCTCGTTGTCTTCTTGGTTGTCCATCTCGCTTCTAATATTTTCCACTTCGGTGTCCGAAAATGGATCTGGGCCTCCTTCTCTACCTCAACCCCTGCCTCTGCCTCTACCATGACCTCTCTGGAAAACCAACCCTTGATATCTAGGTGGCATTACCTGCTCCTGTTCCCCACCCTGGGCAAGAACATGCTTTGATACCACTGTAATGTTCCTAGTAGAAATTTTACAGTGATAACCAAAGACATGCAATAAATTCAACACAGATAATTTTCAGTAAACACCCATGAAATAGAAAATGCTCCCAGAATGCCAAAATGAGTAATTTTATTATATATAGAATTGCTGGAGTATAATGGGAAAATTGAAGGAGTGCACTTGGGCTTGCACAAGGCAAGCTACAAACCCCAGGTAGTCAATATATCTGTGCCCAACTGCTGTAGAAGTTTGTCCTCCAGAAATATGCGCTAGCCCAGTTTTTCTGCACTGCTGGCTATCTTGAGACCCTAATTCGACCCCTTAGATCTGCCCAAAAAATTCTATAAAATTAGAGCTGAGATCCTTGCCAAAATCCTAGAAATGGTTTGCCCTAGTTTTGACCCTCCAAATTCGGCCCCAAATAGCTTGGCCCTTCTCCACAACCAGAAAATTCCACATGTACGAAAGAATGATGTTTGCTGCTCCCAAAATGCTAGAAATCTCCCCACAATTGCCTTCCAACTAAAATTCGGGCAGCCCAACTCCTTAATCCTTCACCCAAGACTCCCCACACTTGACACCCACAAATGACTGTGCAGGCCTATAGATGATGATGCAGTCCCCATGTCCTGAAATCCGTACTGAGTGATGGACTTCGTCTTCTCTTGAAAATCCTCCTCCTTTGGCTGGAATTTGGCCAAGAAACACCCCAACAACAATGTATTCCCAACTCTGGCACCACTCTTCCTCAATGACTACGTGGCTTCTCCTTCTACATCTCAGCTGAACCAGAATGGCGTGGTACTTGTGTGATGTCTCTCTCCCAACCTCCAAACAAAGATAAAAGCCTTCCTAGAGTGGCACTCAAGGTCCACCGAAGAAAGGTTGAGCTTCACTCCTTGGGAAGCCATTGTGCTAAGCAGCACTTGTAACTTAGCTCAACAACTAGAGCATCAATCAATTATCAAAATGTCAAAAGCCCCAAATGATGCTTCTTCCCTCTTATTTATACTTGTTGGCCTTTGATCTCATGTGGGTCCCTCCAATGACTTCGACCTCCCTTAGGAAATTCGAATTCTCCACCAAGTAGAGCGTATTATTTTGTGGGAAGGTGGCCCCCACATTCCCCTAAAAGGACTTTGACCCACTTTTCCTAAGTATTTTCTCCAAAATTTCCTTTAGGCCCAAAATGAAAAAATTTACAAAATTGGGTTCTCCCTCCTTAGTAAAATATTTAGGAAGGGACATTATAGTCCTCCCCTCTCGGATGTTGCTTGTCCCCAAGCAACTGCAAGGCTGGATGATGTAAGATTTGTTCACTTTCCCACGTGGCATCCTCTTTCGACAAATCTTTCCACTTTACCAAATGCTCTCTGATTACCCTGCTCCTCAATCTCCTCTCCCGGGTCTCCAATATGGCCTCTGGTGTCAAAACTAAGTGCCCCTCGTCATCCAATGGTGGCAACTCAGTTGATGTTGTAACCTGTGTTGATTTGGGGTAGCATCGGATGTGCTCTAGCCACAAAATTTGGTGGAGAGGTTGAGGCACATGAGATCTCCAATACCCAGAAAGGGTTTGGGCAAATTCTAAACAGATCAAGAGATATTAAAATAATTAATATTTTTAATGGAGCCCCTAAGTCTAAACTTAGGGAAAATAAAATATTAATGTGTATTAATATGAATCTGTGTTAGAATGGTCCAAAAGACATGGATCAAGCCAGGTCTAATCTTAGCCATTGATTAGGGACTTAATCACGGTCGTTGATATGTCAACAGGAAAAGTATAAGAGGAGGCTTGAGGGTCACTTGGAGAATACACCAGATGATTAGTCATTCTATTCTCTAGAGCGGGGTTTGCTAAGAGAGATAGAATTAGTGATCGGAGAGTAGCTGAGGGGCATTGAGTACAGAGAGACAGAGGCAGAGATAGTGCTAGGAGAGCAACAGAGCAGCCGGAGATAGTGACGCAGGAGCAGCCAGTGCTCACACAGGGCCACGCAGAGGCAGCCAAGTGCTGTGCAGAGCACCAGAGTGGCTAGCGTATCTGACGTAGAGGCCTAAAGAGCTGACATAGGGCCTCTTGGGGCTGACGCAGGCCAAGATAGGCTGACGCAGGGCCAACGTTGGGCTAGGAGAGGCTGACACAGTCCAGATTGGGCAGACGCTGGGGTTTTTGAGCAATTTTGTGCTGAGGAGCTGCCGGAAGGATTATCCGAGGTTTCAACTAGGAGATTTGTCAGAAACTGAGAGGTATTACTGCCAAGGAAATTCTCTGTTGGGTAGGCCAGTTTCGACACCCAGATTGTACTCTGTTATTGCTTAATAAGAAAACCCTCAAATAGCTGCACCGATTTTCCCACATTGGGTTTTTCCGAGGACATTAGTCCAAAAATAATGGTGTCATATGGTGTTTTTGTTTCTGTTTCTTTTAGTTGTTGATCTGTAATATGTTGAGCATGCACTAGTGTTTATTTTCAGTATTTACATTGTAAATAACTTGTTAAGGAAAATAACAAGTAAGTAGGAATAAATCAGATAAAGGGCATGGAGGGTTTCTAACATGTCAGACTTAGAAATTTCAACAAATTGCTGCACCAACGCCTTTTTTAGGCATGAGACATGGAACACGTTGTGGATCCGACTCTCTGAAGGTAGCTTCAGCTCATAAGATACCTCTCTAACCCTCCTGATCACCTTCTATGGCCCATAAAATCGTCGTCGATGTTTTTCTGCCCCTTTCTGCTTTAGTGAAGACTGTCTATAGGGCTGCAAACATAGGTAGACCATGTCCCCCACCTCGAACTGTATCTCCACCCTGTGCTTATCCACATACATCTTTTGCTGATTTTGAGACACTTGCAAGTTGTTCTTGAGAGCTCGGAGAATCTCCTGGCTCTCTTGAACCCAATCCTTTGCCCTTGGGGCCCTGCTATCTCCAAACATCATATCAGAAAAAGAAAGTGCATCATACCCATAGAGTGCTTGAAAAGGAGACATACCAATCGACATGTGATAAGTGGTGTTGTAGCAGAACTCTCCTAGATGAAGCCACTTGACCCATGCTCTCTGTTGCCTCGTCACATAGTTGCGTAGGTACCCTTCCAACCACTTGTTCACGATCTTGGTCTGCTGGTCTGTCTGTGGGTGATATCTAGTACTGGGCGTAAGCTCTGTCCCCACCAACCGAAACAACTCCTGCCAGAAAGCCCCCATAAATCTGTTGTCCCTGTCACTAACAATGGTCTTGGGAAGACCATGTAATCGGAAGACCTCTCGAAAGAACAACTCGGCCACCTGGGAAGCTAAAGATCTTGATGAGATGGTGAAGAAATGGGCGAACTTGGTCAATCTGTCGACCACAACATAAATGCAATCTCGCCCCTGTGCAGCTGGGAGCCCCGTGATAAAGTCCATGGACACGCTCTCCCACTTCCTCTCCGGAATGGGAAGCGGTTGTAGTAAACCTGCAGGATGTGACAACTCTACCTTGTTCCTCTGACAGTCTACGCACTCACACATGCCTCAGCACGTCTCCCTTGAGCCCCCGCCATGAGAATCTCTCCCTGATGGCATGATATGTGTTGAGGAACCCAAGGTGTCTTGCTAGAGGGGAATCATGGGCTGCCTGCATAATCCTCTCCTTGAGCTGGGATCCTAGCACCAAGTATATCCTGTCCTTGTAGTAGATCACGTCATCCATCACCCGAAACCTGTCATCCCTGTGTGTGCCATCCAGAATCTCACAAGCCTGCCTGTCTTTGGAGTACTCAACCAAAAGTTGAGCCTTCTAGTCATGAGTAATGTCCATCAAAGATAGTATTGTGGGCCTCCAGGAAGTGCATCTGCTACTATGTTTTGCTTGCCCTTGACGTACTCAATCTCAAAGTCACAGGCCTAGATCTTGCTCACCCACTTCTGCTGCCTCTACTCCAATGGCTGTTGCTCTAGGAAAAATCAAAAACTGTTGTGGTCAATCTTTACCTTGAAACGGTTGCCCACTAGATACTGTCTAAACTTGGCTAGCGCATGCATCATGACCAGCATCTCCTTGTCATAGATAGAATTTAACCGCTCGTGGGGTAGCAGTTTCCTGCTCTCAAATGTAATAGGATGGCCTCCCTGCATCAACACGGCCCCAACTCCCTCACCGGAAGCCTCATACTCCAGCACAAATGGCCGTGTGAAGTATGGTAAAGCCAAAACAAGACAGCTGCTCATAACCTTCTTGAGGCGTTCAAAGGTCTCCTGTACCACCTGCTTCCACTCAAAAGGCCCCCTTTTTGTCAAATTGTTGAGGGGTGCTGCAAGCCATGAGAATCCCCTCACGAACCTCCTTTAGTATGTGAAAATGCCCAAGAACCCTCTCAACTCTGTCACATTCCTGGGTTTGGGCCAATCCAAGATGGCCCTGGTCTTCTTGTGGTGTACCTTCACTCCGTCCTCCCCAATCACATGCCCAAGGTACAACATCTTTGTTAGTCCAAATTCACATTTGGGCATCTTCGCATACAACTGCTGCTCCTCTAGTATGCGAAATACTACCTCCAAATGCTAAAGGTGCTCCTCCCAAGTTCGACTATAGATGAGTATGTTGTTGAAGAAAACAAGGACAAAGCACCTCAACTGCCCACGAAACACATGGTTCATACATGACTATAATGTAGTTGGAGTGTTGGTTAGCCCAAAGGGCATCACCAAGAACTCAAAATGTCCATAATGGCAATGAATGGCAGTCTTAGGGATGTCTTGCTCCCTCACTCGGATTTGATGATACCCTGACTCCTGAGCGCAAATCTATCTTAGAGAAGTATTTCGCTTCTCTAAGCTCATCCATCAACTTGTTAATGCGCGAGATGGGATATCGGTTCTTCAATGTCTTCTTATTGAGGGCCCTGTAGTCAATGCACATGCGTAGTGTCCCATCCTTCTTCTTCACCAACACCACGGAAGAAGCGAAGGGACTCGAGCTAGGCCTGATGTGCCCCAACCTCAGCAGCTCCTAGATGGCCCTCTCTATCTCATCCCGATAGACCTTTGGGTTCCTATACGGAGTAGTGATGACTGCGTTCACTCCATCCTCCAACTTAATAGTGTGCTCGAACCCACGATCTGATGGTCTGCTTGGTGGGATCTCCCCAAAACCCCCCTAGTGCCTCTCCAACAAGGCCAACATGTCTGGATGCATAGGCTGTGTCGGAGCCCTGTCTCTGAGATCCTCAACTCGGCTGCCCACTTTATGCCCCCATGTCATAGATCTGCCTCCATCCGGTGGGCTGAAACTGTCCGGGGTGGGTAAGAGTGCATCCCCCTCAATAATACTAGCTTCCCATCTGGCCCCATAAACTCCATCTCTAACTTCTGCCAGTCAGTGGTGACCCTCCCCAACGAGTACAACCACTGGACACCGAACATCACGTTGGTATCTAGGACATCAGCTGCAAAAAAGTGATCAATGAGTGAGTAGTTCCCAATCCTCATAGTCAACCTGGGAACATACTTCGTGCACTGCATGGTCCAGTCTCCTGGCACTAGCACGGAGAACCCCTCAGAGAACCTCTCGAATGTCTCTATGTGAATGCCCCTACGCACCACCATCTGAGCATCAATAAATTTGTGGGTAGCCCCACTGTTTACCAGGATTGACACTCGTTGCCCCTGTACCGTCCCCCTGATCCTGTGTCAAGTACTTTGGTACTCCTCGAAGTGAAGCAAGGACTCCCTCGGATGGCGCAAACGATTCTCCTCTAGGTGGTGGTGGTGGTGGCCCTCCTGATGACTGTCCTCCCTCATCTCCCTACCCTGCTCCCATCTCAAAATCCTCATCTGGCTCACTGTTTGAATACACCTCAATGGAATGGGCCTTGCCCTTGGTGCACTTGTGCTCGAGTGCCCAAGGCTCTTGGCACGTGAAGCACAACCTCCTCCTCCTGAGGTCTCTCCGGGTCTCCTCATCCATTTGGCCACGTCCCCCATCCCTCCAAGGTGGTCTAGTGTTTCAGTTCCCTAGTGGGGTTGTGGGTCTAGTGGGAGCAAAGGCCCGGGTCTTGGGCACTGCGTCAATCATATCCCAGGTCCTAGAGATAGCATTTGTAAGTGATACGGGTTTGTAGGCCCTCACCCAACTATGGAAAGGCTCGACAGGCCCCTCCACAAATAGCATGATCAACTGTGCCTTTGAGATGTCTGTCACCATCACTGCCAGTCTCTGGAACTCAGTAATGTAAGCCTCTGCGCCGGCAGTTTGCCTCAGATGGGCTAACTACCTGAAATGCAGCTCCAGGTCTTTCCTCTCAAATCTCTCCTGCAGACCCCAGGTGAACTCTATGTAAGAAGTGATGTGGTTGTGCACCAACGTGATTAGCCCATGGCACCACCACTCCTGGGCATCCCCCTTCAATTGAAGAGTAGAAAACCGAATAACATCGGTCTCTCGCATGAGGTTCAGGTGGAAATGTGTCTAGCTTCTGAATCCAAGCCCTGACTGAACTCTTGGCACTCCCATCAAAGTTAGGGAGTGTAACCTTCCCTGCTATCTTCTGCACATCCTGGTTAGATGGTCCCCCTCTGTAGTGTGCTCCAATGCTAATAGTACGTCTCTCCTTGAGGTGTATGTACTCCCCAAAAGACATCACCCGCTTAATCCGGGCATCCAACCCCTCATACTCATCAATACTGGATGCAACTAAGTTGACCAAGTCTGCAACCGGGTCTGGCTCCCTCTCCTGCTCTGGCTCATCCACAAAGTGAGGCTTAGTGGGACGACCAACCTACCCATGCTGGGGAGTATGTGGGCGCTGATAAGTACGACTACCCCCGCCTGCTTTAGAAGCTCCATCACCATGGGCCCCCCCCTCAGACCTTCCATTCATCTGCAGCCCCATCACTTGCTGCATCATGTCCATCATGAATTGCCCTTGCCTTAACATCTACTGATTGGTTCTTAGCAGCTCCTCCAAAACTTGGTTTTGGCCCATTTGCCTAGGCTGCTCGTTGTCTTCTTGGTTGTCCATCCTGCCTCTAATATTTTCCACTTCGGTGTCCGAAAATGGATCTGGGCCTTCTTCTCTACCTCGACCCCTGCCTCTGCCTCTACCACGACTTCTCTGGAAAACCAACCCTTGATATCTAGGTGGCATTACTTGCTCCTATTCCCCACCCTGGCCAAGAACATGCTTTGATACCACTGTAATGTTCCTAATAGAAATTTTACAGTGATAACCAAAGATATGCAATAAATTCAACGCAGATAATTTTCAGTAAACACCCATGAAACAGAAAATGCTCCTAGAATGCCAAAATGGGCAATTTTATTATATATAGAACTACTGGAGTACAATGGGAAAATAGGAGTGCACCTGGCTTGCACAAGGAAAGCTACAAGCCCCAGGTGGTCAATATATCAGTGCCCAACTGCTGTAGAAGTTTGTCCTCCAGAAATATGCGCTGGCCCAGTTTTTCTGCACTGCTGGCTGTCTTGAGACCCTGATTCGACCCCTCAGATCTGCCCAAAAAATTCTGTAAAATTAGAGCTGAGATCCTTGCCAAAATCCTAGAAATGGTTTGCCCTAGTTTTGACCCTTCAAATTCAGCCCCAAATAGCTTGGCCCTTCTCCGCAACCAGAAAATTCCACCTGTACCAAAGAATGATGTTTGCTGCTCCCAAAATGCTAGAAATCTCCCCACAATTGCCTTCCAACTAAAATCCGGGCAGCCCAACTCCTCAATCCTTCACCCAAGACTCCCCACACTTGACACTCAAGTGACTGCGCAGGCTCGTAGATGATGACCCAGTCCCCACGTCCCAAAATCAGTACTGAGTGATGGACTTCGTCTTCTCCTGAAAATCCTCCTTTGGCTGGAATTTGGCTAAGAAACACCCCAACAACAATGTAATTCCCAACTCCGGCACCACTCTTCCTTAATTATTGCGTGGCTTCTCCTTCTGCAGCCCAGCTGAACCAGAATGGCGTGGTACCTGTGTTAAATTATGGTATGTTCTATGCTTATAACAGTGTACTTATCTTTCTTATTATTATCCACAGATTAGCAATCACATGTGCATAAAGTAAAGTGCAGATAGAACATTAAACGATCGACAGAAAACAAGCCAAGACAAGAGACACAAGATGTGGCGGCTAGCCAGGAACAAACCCCAATGTGGGGAAACCCTTTGATCAAATCTTCCTTTATCTTCAATAATCCAACAAAGAGAAATAGTACATAAATTTGATTTACATCAGCAGCAGCAAACCCTAGATCAGTCCCAAACTAGGGCAAACAATAACGTGCAAACTGACTGTCGGATCGGCTTGATTCCACCACCAAAAAATGCGGCCTTCAGAGGAGATCCAGATGGACCTACAACGTGGTTCTGAGGAGGGAGTCTTCTGGTCAACGCTGGTCAAACTTTGGTTCTGTAGTTGCTGTCCTAAATTGCGTCCTTCCTTCCACATGTGTGAGAGAGAGTCTCTTTTCTGCGTAGTAGAGAAGAGCCTATTTTCTGTGTAGGAGAGAGAGAGAGATGTGATGAGATGAGTGAGTCCAAATGAGGAAAAGACCTCCTGTATTTATACACAACTGTTAATGTTTGAATAGATGCGACTGTTGGGCTTCTGAGCCTACATGAGTTGTAGGTCGGCTTGATAATTATTCCATAATCAAAATAAATCCATATCTCCATAAATATTTATCAGAATCGGATGATCTTTAGATCAATCATACACCTTTCGACGAGAGGAATCTAATAAAAATATTATCAGCCATGAATAAGATGACCCACATGGAGTTTGGCCCTAGCTGCCAATTTTAACACTCCCTCTCAACTAGGTAGAAATCCATTTACAATTTGTCTGTCGGTCGCTACTATTCATCCATCAAATGCATTGCCCCGTACAACTTGACCCCTGCTTTGCTCTGCTCTATCTTGCCTGCACTACTCTGTTCTGTTCTGCCCTGTTCTGATCTGCTCTGCTCTGCTCTGTTCTATTCTGCTCTGCTCTGCTTTGTCCGAATTATGAAGAGGAATAAATGATTGAGGATGTATCATACTGACTCAAAGTCAGTCTCAGAGTATGTACCATTGGTCCCAGACCAGTCTCAACCGACCTGAAGTCAGCGTCATAGTGGGTACAATTCCTACCACTAGTCCAAGACCGGTATCATCCTCCACTGACTCAAAGTCAGTGTCAGAATGCGTACCACTGGTCCCAGACCAGTCTCAACCGACTCGAAGTCAGCGTCATAGTATGTACCACTCCTACCATTGGTCCCAAACCAGTCCTTCACTGACCTGAAGTCAGTCTCAGAGTATGTACCACTGGTCCTAGACCAGTGTCAACCGACCCGAAGTCAGCGTCATAGTGGGTACAACTCCTACCACTGGTCCCAGAGCAGTCTCATTGATCCCAGATCAATGAAGGTCATCCTAGCATAGGGAGTACGGTAGATACAGCGATGCGTCCATCGGTACTACTATGGTCCCTATCCTCATTTCCCTACTCATTGATCAGATGAGACGTACTTCCCATGAGTCCCAGACTACATGGGTAGGATGCTTTGACAGGAGAACTTAATCAATCTTGTCCTCACAGGAGAAATAATCATCCTGCTACATAATCGCCATGGAGAACACATCATCCAGGCCTCACAGGAGAACTAATCATCCTGCTACATAGTCGCCACGGGGTGTACATGTATAACACCAGGGGATGGTGAATCACCCTGTGATCATATGTCGCTCCAATAAGTACCCTGCACCCCCCCCAGAGCTCCTAGAGCTCAATACATCATACAAGATCCTCATCGGAGAGTCTTTGAACGACACCAAGTCGTTCTCGGAAAGTCAGAAAATTGACCTTCCCTAGGGGTTTTGTCAGAATGTCGGCGACCTGTTCATTTGTACTGATATGTTGGAGCCTTATAGCTCCCCGCTGCACCATATCTCGAATATAGTGATACCTGATATCAATATGCTTGGAGCGATCATGAAATACGAGATTCTATGATAAACGAATCCCACTCTGGTTGTGACATAGGATCACGGTGGTATCCAATGTAAATCCAAACAGTTCAGTTCACTGAAGAGATTTCTCAACCAGACTGCCTCTCAGGAGGCCATGCTGGCAGCAATATACTCTGCTTCGGTGGTGCTCAAAGCCACCGACTTCTGCTTCTTGCTCATCCAGGATATCGAAGCAGATCCCAAGGAGAAACAACACTCGGAAGTGCTCTTACGGTCCTCCACATTGCCTGCCCAATCAGCATCAGTGTATCCAAGTAGTCTCACATCTCTGGCAGTGTATCTTAACCCATATGTAATTGTGCCACGAAGATATCTAAACAGATTCTTGGCACCAATCCAATGTATGTGGTGAGGTTCAACCATATGTTGACTCAATGTGTTGACTGCGAAGCATATATCTGGACGGGAGTTCACAAAGAACATTAATGCTCTGATGAGTTGCCGATACTTGGTAGCATTTCGTAAAACTGGTCCAGTAGCACTACTGCTTAACTTCTTGAAGTCAAGCTCCATCGGGGTAGTTACAGGCTTGCAGTCTACCATACCAAATCTTTCCAATATCTTCACCACATATTTTCCTTGAGATAGGAAAATTTCCCTTGGCTTCTGCCAGACTTCAAGTCCTAGGAAATAGTGCATCAGTCCTAGATCCTTCATTTCAAATTCAGAAGCCAACTCCCTCTTACATTTGTGAATAAGAGGGTCTGCGCCTGTTAGGAAGAGGTCATCCACATACAACACCAGTATGAGAGGTTTGTCATCTTCAACCTTAAAGTAAAGGTTAGGATCGACTTCACTCCTAGTGAATCCCAACTTCATCAAGTAGCTATCGATCCTCTCATACCATGCTCAAGGTGCTTGCTTCAGCCAATAGAGAGCTTTCTTCAACTTGCATACATGAGATTTTTGATCATAAATCTCAAATCCTTCGGGTTGCTCCACGTAGACCTCTTCTTTGATCGAACCATGCAAGAACACGGTCTTGACATCCATCTAATGTAGGTTCCATCCTTGTGAAGCAGCAAGGGCTATAATCGAGTGGATGGTCGTATATCTGGCAATAGGTGCAAATATCTCATCATAGTCTATACCTTCCTTCTGGGAGAAACCACGAGCAACAAAACAAGCCTTATACTTTTCCGTACTTCCATCTGCTGCATGCTTTATCTTGTAAAGCCATTTAGAAGTGACAATTGTCTTGTCCTGGGGTCTAGGAACTACTTACCAGATATCATTCTTCATAATAGACTCATATTCTTCGGTCATAGCATCCTTCCATACTTGATGCTTGACGACATCTGAGAATGATGAAGGCTCATTATATATGATCGTGCTCATGATGGTCGGGTATCCCTGATACCTGTTAGGTTTCTTACTTTCATAGAAGGTTCCTCGGGGTGCAACATGTCCTTCAGCATCATCAAGTAGCCCCTTAAGCCATGAAGGCCTCTTCGTAGAAGAGGAGGGCTCATGTGGAGGAGGATCAATCAGATCCATGGGTTCTTCCACATTAGGCATTGTTTCATCATCCTTTTCTTTTGGTTCCCTGGTGTTGACTTCTTGAGAGCTCCTCAAAGTCGGAAGCTTATCCACCTTGCTGAGAGCCATATATTCGTCAAAGGTGACATCGTGACTAATCACGACTTCCCTTTGACCAGCTACATAGATTCTATAGCCCTTAGTATTTTCTCCATAGCCCACGAAGGTTCCTTTCTTTCCAGATGCAACCAATTTATTCCTTCTCTTTCGGCACATGAAAATATACAGGGCTTCCAAAAATTCTAAAATGAGATACGTCAGGTTTCTTACCGGTGAACATTTTTTCAGGAGTCTTGGAATCCAATGCTTGATGAGGGCATCGGTTTTGCACATATATGACGGTGTTTGCAGCTTCGGCCCATAGAAACTTCAGAAGTCTTTGATCATGGAGCATGGCATAGACAACTTCCACAATCGTACGGTTCTTCCTTTCCACCACACCATTCTGTTCAGGAGTATATGGTGTAGTAGTCTCCCTCTTGATGCCAACCTCTTTACAAAAATCATGGAACTTGTTAGATTCATATTCAGTCCCATTATCAGTCCTTAAGATTTTGATCTTCTTTTCGGTTTGATTCTCGATCAAGGCTTTGAAGTGTCGAAACCAAGAGAACACTTCATCCTTCTTTTTCAAGAAGTATATCCACGTCTTTCGAGAATAGTCATCTGTAAAAGTAAGGTAATATGAATATCCTCCCAAGGAGTTCACAGGCATCATACTAGATATGTCTGAGTGAACCAGTTGTAATATATCGAAGGTCTTGCTTTGGCTTGAGGGGAATGGTCCCCTTTTGAGCTTTCCTTCGGCACATCCTGGACATACACCTTCTTTCTCTACTCGGAATTCGGGCATCCTTGTTACCATTTGTCTTACATCGGGTAGAGCTTTGTAATGAAGGTGGGCAAACCTCCAATGCCAAAGTTCGGACTGAAGAGATGTGTCACAAGACATGACACCCACGAACTTCCATCGACCTAATATAATGAATCAACTCGAAACCCAAGAGTGAAGGCATCTTTAACATTATTTTTCCATATACGTACCTTGCCATCGCTGAAGGTTACCTTGTAGCCTTTATCTTCCATTGCTGAGATGGACACCAGGTTCTTTTTTAGGTCAAGTACATATAATACATCTTGTAAGTGGATTGTATTACCTTGATTCAATTTGAGAGAGACATTGCCTACACCTTTCACGGGATATTTCATATTATCTCCAAGGACAATTTCTAGGTTGGTTTCTTTCTCTATTAGATTATGGAGAACTTCTTTGTAACCAGTGAAGTGCCTTGAGGCATCACTATCAATGAGCCAAATTCCCATTGAGTCTGAAGGAGCAGAGGTAGATAGAGCAGCTGGTAGATAATATTCATCTTGCTTATTTTCAACAATGTTGCATTCATACCTGGATTTCTAGCCTTCTTGAATGGTTGTCCTCTTCCTTGATTTCCAACACTCCTTTTACCTTTGCTATTGAATTTGCCATTCCTTTGTGTTAGGGTCCCACCCTAACCCCCTTATTTATGTAATGGGATCGAGTCATAGTCAAGAGTCAATAAAACCTATATTAATAATTGTAAGTGGTTAACCCGCAATTAATGACGGGACCACAGTTAGTTGCAAATGGGCCGTAGTATTAGATAGATGGTATTAATAAAACCCATGGTATTGATCCTTGGTATTACATGTATGAGTCATATATAAAGGATAGAGACTCCATGCGAGGAGCATCGTGTCTTATTTCTGTATCGAGCTCTGCTCTATTGGAGGTTGCCCCCTCGAAGAGGCCAGTGAACATCGCTTTCTGAATAATAAAATATTTGCTGTTGTCTCTCACTATTCTATGTTCTGGGTATCTTTCTTCGCATATTCTGTATTTGGGTATCTTTTGCAGGTTAAGAGCATAACAAGTGGTATCAGAGCACTTTCTTGGGCAAAAGTGGAGAATTTTTTTTTTTTTTTTTTGCAGGATTTCGGGGGCGGCGAGTTTGCAGATCAGATCCATACGTTTTGGTGCAAGATCTGCAAAATCTAATTGTAGATCTAGATTCTATGTGAAAAAATACCCGTTTTCAAAAAAAAAATCGGCTGAATCGGAGTTCGGATGAAGGAGATATCACTGATCTAAAAATCAGTGGTCTTGCAGACAATTTTTTGGGGCAGCGAATTTGCGGCGCAGATCTGGACGTCCTGGCACAAGATCTGCAAAATTTAATTGCAGATCTAGATTCTTTGTGAAAAAATACCCAATTTCAAAAAAAAAAATCAGTTGAATCGGAGTCCGGATGAGGGAGATATCGCTGATTTAAAATCAGCTCTTTTTTGTAGAAATTTTGGTGACGGCGGGAGAGTTGCAGCGCAGATTTGAAATTCCAGTGCCTGGATCAAGATTTCTATCACATGGGCAGATGCAGAATGATTGTTCCATTTCAAAAAACAGGTCATAATAGGGATTCTGAGCAATATTGACGGAATTGTGACCATTTCAAATTTTCGCCCATTTTTTTTCTTTTGGTGATGGCGGGCCTAGGTCCGAATTTGAGGGACTTGTATAATTTTGATGGCTCTCATCCAGCCAAATGGCTAGCACAAATGGAGAAATTTTTTAGATTGCATTACATCAGGGATGATGAGACTCAGCTGCGTATGGGAAACATATACTTGGACAATGAAAGACGGCAATGGTGGCAATGGCATCAACGTTGCTATCAAAGGCCCTTGACTTGGGACATATTCACAAAAGCTATTATGGACCACTTTGACCGTAAAACTAATCTTGTGGATAAGCTCACACAGACAGACACACAGCCTAGCAAAGATTTTATTTTTACAGAAAAGAAGGAAACCAAGGAACCTAAAGGGTTATTTTCTGCAGGTATCTCCTTATTGCAGGTTCATGGATGGATTCAGAAGGAGAAGATCATTGTTTCTCTAAATCCTAGTTGCAAGCATAATTTCATCAATGTTAATTCGGCAAAAAAATTGCAAATTCCAGCAAAACACATTGAAAACACACAAGTGGATAATGAGGATGTTCTAGTGCATAAGGATTTGAAGATTTCTATGGATAAGTATGTGTTGCATGGTGATTTTTATACTTCAGAGATGGATAATATGGATATTGTTTTGGGATACCCTTGGATGGAATCAGTGGGCACTATCAATATTAATGTACAGAAGAAATTCCTGAAGCTCTGGTATAAAAAGAAGAAAATTACATTACAGGATATTTCTATTAACAAACAGGTAGAGTCCAAGGAGGCTGAAGCAGAAGATGTTCCAAGGTCTGACATATTAGATGATGAGCCAATGATGATAGACAATCAAACACAAATAGAGGCTGAAGCAGAAAAGGTTACAGGTGCTGATACATCAGAGGAGGGCTCAGTGGTTGAAGTCATATTGGAAAATAAGACACCACAACAGGCACCACAGCAAGGTGAATTAAAGAAAAAGCCATCATGGGTTAAAACTTCAACATATCATCACCCACATCACCCCGCAAGACAACCATCAAGATGGCAACCAATTAGCCACACGGACAACAACCCCCGCAGGACAGATAGAGAGGAGCGAAGCTCCACCTACTACACATCAACACAAAAGAGCTACCACAGTCAACTTCCATCTCAAGTGAGCGAGGCACCAGCGAGACCGAGGGTTCACCTTTCTCTTGGATGGCTAGATTCACGTGCATGGTACCAGTGGACTACTCTTTTGAGTAGATCTTATTATTTGTGTTCTTCCCATGTTTCGGGGACGAAACATGCTAAGGGGGGTGGAATGTTATATACCTAGGGGGGATAATATGGGGTACCAAGGGAGGTACCCAAGGTAATAATGTAATAATGGGATGGGCCATAGTAATAAATAAGGTGGTTAACCCATATCATGTAAGGGACCACAAGTAGTTAGTAATAAGGTAACATGCCCATGGTATTAGTTTGATGGTATGAGGGAACCATGGTAATGACCCATGGTATTGTATGTATGAGGCCTATATAGAGGCTAGAGACTCCACATGGAGATTGTCAAGGAATATTGTGAAGGATTATTGTATGAACAGGCATATGGCTTGTGGAGTGTTCTCCTTCCTTAAGGAGTGAATGTATGGTGTTGCCCTACCTTAAGGGTTTGATATCAATAAAGAATAATTTCATATTATTTCTGGGTTATTTGCATTGTCTTATATTTTTATATCAGATCTATAATATTTCCGGGTTAGATCTATAACAAGTGGTATCAGAGCTAAAACAAGTGGTCGCATAGCGAAGCCCCTCACTCAACTCCTGAAGAAAAATTCATTCTTCTGGAATGAGGATGCACAACAGGCATTTACAGCACTCAAAAATGCCATGTGTTCCACTCCAGTCTTAGCACTACCTGACTTCACCAAATCTTTTGTCATTGAATGTGATGCTTTGGGTACAGGTATTGGGGCGGTCTTAATGCAGGAAGGGCGACCTTTGGCCTTCACAAGCCAACAACTAAGTGGGAAAAATCTAGGCCAATCTACCTACGAGAAGGAAATGATGGCCATCTTACATGCAGTAGAGACCTGGCGACCTTACTTATTGGGGCGACGTTTCCAAATCCGCACAGACCATCACAGTCTTAAATATTTTTTGGAGCAACGCCTATCCTCCCCACAACAAAATAAATGGCTCGCCAAACTGCTGGGATATGATTATGAGATCATTTACAAGAAAGGGCAAGACAATAGTGTAGTAGATGCATTATCTCGCCAATTTGAGGAGGAAAGTACTCTGCTAGCAATTTCCCTCCCCATTCCAGAATGGATTGAAGAGGCTCGCAGGGAATGGTTTTCACATCCCGGGCTCTCCCAACTCATTTCTCAATTGCAGGTGGATCCAAATTCCACTAAGGGCTGCTCGTGGCAGGATGAGATTCTTCGCTACAGGGACAGAGTCGTAATATCACCAACATCCACCCTCAAAAGTCGCATTTTGGCAGAATTGCACTCATCCCCCATTGCAGGACATTCAGGCTCTTAGAAGACGTATGCTCGCACCAGAAGATCATTTTTTTGGACAGGCATGAAAAAGGACATCGTTACTTTTGTAGCAGAATGCGATGTCTATCAACGCCACAAAGGGGAGAACGTCAACACACCAGGCACATTACAACTGTTGCCCATCCCGACATCAATATAGACGGAGGTTTCTATGGATTTCATTACAGGTCTTCCAAAGTCAGGAAACAAGTCAGTCATCATGGTGGTGGTGGACAGACTTTCGAAGTATGCTCATTTCTGCGCCCTACCCCACCCGTTTACACCGACTTTGGTCGCTCAATCTTTCATGGATCAGATCTTCAAATTGCATGGCATGCCCACTTCTATTGTGTCCGATCGCGACCCGATCTTCACCAGTAATTTTTGGCAGGAACTCTTCAGGCTACAAGGCACTCAACTAAAACTCAGTACTTCCTATCATCCGCAAACGGATGGTCAAACTGAAGCCGTCAACAAATGTCTGGAAACCTACCTTAGGTGTTTCACTTCAGAAAAGCAACATCTTTGGGTACAGTGGTTACCTCTGGCTGAATGGTGGTATAACACCAACTATCATGTCACCACCAAAATGACTCCCTATGAAGCAGTATATGGTCAACTCCCTCCTTCCCCTACTTCTTATATCAAGGGGTGCTCAAAGGTACAAGCAGTGGATCAACTCCTACAACACCGCGCAACCATGCTCGCCCATCTTAGAGAGAATCTTCATCAAGCTCAAAACCGCATGAAGCAACAGGTAGACCAGCATCGCTCAGAGCGCCAATTTCAAGAAGGGGATCAGGTTGAGGCTGCAACCATATAAGCAAACATCACTCAAAGACAAGGGTTGTCAGAAACTATCTCCAAAATTCTACGGACCATATCAAGTACTTCAGCGCATTGGAGAAGTGGCTTACAAGTTGGCTTTGCCACCTACTGCAAAAATCCATCCAGTTTTCCATGTCTCATGCCTCAAGAAAGTGATTGGGAACAATTGCAGAATTCAAACCAGTCTACCTGAATTGGACGAAGAAGGGTCAATCTGGCTCCAACTTGAACAGGTCCTGGACACACGAGACAGGCACCTGCGGGGCCACATGATTAGGGAAGTCCTCGTCAAGTGGAAAGACACCTCTCCGGAAGATGCAACTTGGGAACCAACCACTATTCTTCAGCAGTTTCCGCAGCTTTAGCCTTGAGGACAAGGCTAGTCTTAAGGGGGAGGGCATGTTAGGGTCCCACCCTAACCCCCTTATTTATGTTATGGGATCGAGTCATAGTCAAGAGTCAATAAAGCCCATATTAATAATTGTAAGTGGTTAACCCGCAATTAATGACGGGACCACAGTTAGTTGCAAATGGGTCGTAGTATTAGATAGATGGTATTAATAAAACCCATGGTATTGATCCTTGGTATTGCATGTATGAGTCATATATAAAGGATAGAGACTCCTTGCGAGGAGCATCGTGTCTTATTTCTGTATCGAGCTCTGCTCTATTGGAAGTTGCCCCCTCGAAGAGGCCAGTGAACATTGCTTTCTGAATAATAAAATATTTGTTGTTGTCTCTCACTATTCTATGTTCTGGGTATCTTTCTTCACATATTCTGTATTTGGGTATCTTTTGCAGGTTAAGAGCATAACACTTTGATTGCCATGAGAAGGATTTTGATCATCGTCTCGGTGTGAGTCCTTTCTATCAGGGCACTCCCTTGCATAGTGACCTGGTTTATCGCAAATGTAACATCGTCCTTTTCTTCCACCCTTAGGTCCAACCTTTCTTTTTTATTTAGTCCCGGAATTATTTCTTTTCTTAGCATGAGAAGAAAAGGCAGCAGGAGGACCTTTAGGCATGGGCATTTCTTGCTCTTCTACCCTTGTTTCTTCTTGAATGCATCTAGCCATTAATTCCTCGAAACCAGGAATTACATTATTGTTCAGAAGAGTAGTCCTGAACACGTACCATTCGGATGGTAATCCTCCAAGAGTCGTGAGTGCCATTTCCCTATCAGTAATAGTCTCCCCAATAGATAGGAGATCGTTCCTGATTTCGGTGATCCTTAAGAAGTATGCTTGCATACTCTCATCTTTACCCTTCTTAATTTCCTTCAGCTTATTTCTAAGAAACAAAACTTGATTTGCATCATTAACTTTAAATAAACTCACCAGTCTATCGTAGATTTCCTTGGAGGTGTTCAGGTCGGAGATGTAGGCCACCAAGCGCTTGTCAATAGAGTCTCGGATGATCTTCTTTGCTTTGACTTCTCCGATTTTCCATTTGTTCCTGGCAGTAGCGGATGCATTTGATGGAGGCTCAACAATATTGCCTCTCACATGGTCCAACACTCCTTGATCTTCTAGGGTTAGATCGATAGACATCTTCCATTCGTGATAGTCAGCTTTCTCACGGAGCTTGTCCTCGGCAGGAAAGAGTGATGAGGACCCCATAGTTCTTTTAGGATAGCCTTGCCAATCTTCTCTTCGGTGATTGCTCTTGCTCTTGCTCGGGCTTTGTCTTCACCTCAGCTCTGATACCATGTTAAGTTATGGTATGTTCTATGCTTATAATAGTTTACTTATCTTTCTTATTATTATCCACAAATTAGCAATCACATGTACATAAAGTAAAGTGCAGATAGAACATTAAACGATCGACAGAAAACAAGCCAAGACAAGAGACACAAGATGTGGCGGCTAGCCAGGGACAAACCCCAATGTGGGGAAACCCTTTGATCAAATCTTCCTTTATCTTCAATAATCTAGCAGAGAGAAATAGTACATAAATCTGATTTACATCAGCAGCAACAAACCCTAGATCAGTCCCAAACTAGGGCAAACAATATCTTGCAAACCGACTGTTGGATCGGCTTGATTCCACCACCAAAAAATGCGGCCTTCAGAGGAGATCCAGATGGACCTATAGCGCAGTTCTGAGGAGGGAGTCTTCTGGTCAACGCTGGTCAAACTTTGGTTCTGTAGTTGCTGTCCTAAAATTGCGTCCTTCCTTCCACATGTGTGAGAGGGAGTCTCTTTTTTGCGCAGTAGAGAAGAACCTCTTTTCTGCACAGGAGAGAGAGAGAGATGTGATGAGATGAGTGAGTCCAAATGAGGAAAAGACCTCCTGTATTTATACACAACTGTTGATGTTTGAATCACTGTTGATAATATCGGCGATATATCGGCGATATTCGGAAATATCGCGATATTTTCGGCAAAACGATATATCGCCGAGAAAATATCGCGATATTTTCTGTTTTGAAAATATCGGCAAATATCGGCAAATATCGGAAAATATCGGCAAAATATCGCGATATTTTGAAAATATCGGCAAAATATCGGCTATATTTAAAAATTTGAAAAAATTATTTTTTATGCTTGCCGATATTTGCCGATATTTTGCCGATATTTTTGCCGATATTGCCGATAAGATATTTTCTGGACCCTCGCCGATATTTTCCCGATACCGATATTATCAACACTGGTTTGAATAGATGTGACTGTTGGGCTTCTGGGCCTATATGAGTTGTAGGTCGGCTTGATAATTATTCCATAATCAAAATAAATTCATATCTCCATAAATACTTATCGGAATAGGATGATCATTAGATCAATCCTTCACCTCTCGATGAGAGGAATATAATAAAAATATTATCAGTCATGAATAAGATGACCCACATGGATTTTGGCCCTAGTTGCCAATTTTAACAACCTGCGTGATGTCTCTCTCCCAGCCTCCAAACAAAGATAAAAGCCTTCCTAGGGTGAAACTCAAGGTCCACCGAAGAAAGGTTGAGCTTCACTCCTTGGGAAGCTCTTGTGCTAAGCAACACTTGTAACTCAGATGAACAATTGGTGCAACAATCGATTATCAAAATGTCAAAAGCCCCAAATGATGCTTCTTCCCTCTTATTTATACTTGCTGCCCTTTGGTCTCATGTGGGTCCCTCCATTGACTTCGACCTCCCTTAGGCAATTTGAATTCTCCACCAAGTAGAGCGTATTATTTTGTGGGAAGGTGGCCCCCACATTCCACTAAAAAGACTTCGACCCACTTTTCCTAAGTATTTTTTCCAAAATTTCCTTTAGGCCCAAAATGACAAAATTTACAAAATTGGGTTCTCCTCCTCAGTGAAACATTTAGGAAGGGACATGACAATATATATGATGGTGAATTTGGCTGTCAAAACTTTTCAAGGTAGTCTTTAGATTCCTGTGGGATTGGGATTGAATGCTAGGCAGATTTTCCAAAGTTGGATCCACAGTGGTCATTTTCAATGTCGACGTTTCGAATCCAGTAATCAGATCCATGTTCAGGACAGAAAAAGGGAAAGTATTCCCTTATTTGGTAGAAGGGAGAAACAAATTCATAGTTTACACTAGTATACTTTGACTCAGCTAAGACTCGTGAGTCTTGCTGAGTCTTGGATAGGGCAAGTACTTGCCTAAGACTCACCCTTGAAACTTTCTATTTGCCAGACTCATGAAAAACTCACCATACTTTCCAAGACTCACCCAAACATGCCATACTTGCCACAAACTAGCCATATCTTTTGTGCACATAATTTATTATATTTTAAGTTTTTTTGTTTTTGTTTTTATTTTATTTTATTTGCCAAGTCTTTGTTGAGTCTTTCCCATGTCACCAAGTCTTGCCGAGTCCCAGGTCAGTGGATCTTTTCCGAATCTGCATGTGACAACATTGATTCACACAACTACAAAATGAAGTGACATTTTAGACAATTATAATTGATAGAATGCAATCATTGCAATGCTAAGCAAGTTCCTCTTGGACAATAAAAATTTCTAAGATACTTCATGGAAACAATTTTAATTATCTTCGATGGCATAGTTCGAGCTTGGAAACACACTTTTGATGAATATCTTTAAGTAAAAGCTGTTACAGTTTTTCCTTCAACGAAAGTGTGATATTTGCTTCTAAACAGGGGTACTGATTATAAACAGGGTTTACTTCAAGTATATACAACTTGTTATGAATATTGTGAAACAATGAAATTTTGTTCAGTTTTCCAAAATATGGTGTGTATCTGGTTCTTACTAATATTGTGTTTCGCAGATCGATATGGTTGCACCAAAAAAATGACGCTCTTGATATGCAGAATTCTGCTTATATGGATCGTTCTGTACCACCCTATATTAATGTGAGAAGTGTTCCAACATGCACTAACTACATTAATAAGCAATTTGTCTGTGCTCAATATCTTAGAAAGATAAATGATCTAAATTTGGGCAGAAGATGCAGCACATTGCCAACAGCGAAACATATAATACGGCAACAAAAAAATAGATTGGGTGTGAGGGTATATGTGCTTTCTGACTTGCACACTGACTATCCTGCAAACATGGCCTGGGTGCAAAGACTTTCCACCACTACATACAAAAGAGACATTCTTATAGTTGCTGGAGATGTGGCTGAAAAGTTTGAGAATTTTGTTTTAACCATGCTCTTTCTGAAGGAAAGGTTTAGGTATGTTTTCTTTGTACCAGGCAACCATGATGTCTGGTGTCGCAGTAAACAGGAACCATATGTAAGGTCTTTCTCTCTCTTGGAGTCTTCGTTGTGTATGATAGAGTGTCAAAGGCATCTGCAAAAAAGACAATTTCCTAGTTCAAAATTCAAATAAGTGAATTTAATTGGAAATGAGAGCATAGATTTTCTAAGCTTCCTTTTTACTAGATTATAATCGATATTAAAGTTGTTTTCATGGTGCTTTAATTTCTCTGAATGTTAGATTGAAAATATATATTGCTAAGAATATAGTTGTTCACATTTTAGGTTGACTCTGTGGAGAAGTTGGGTGCATTAATGGAAGCATGCAGTGACCTTGAAGTAGCCACTGAACCAAAAATTATTGATGGAGTGGGCATTATTCCTCTTTTTTCCTGGTACCATCAGGTACTATATTATATCTGTGCTTTTTGATATTCTTTTGCATTTAATATAAACAATTCCAATTGTTCTAATATCAAGTATTTTTTGCACTGAAATGTTTCCGACTCTTTTGCAGAGCTTTGATAAAGAGCAGGATATAACTGGTTTACGGATTCCTTCTTTGAAGATGGTGATCAGCTTACCTTACATGGATTTGGTTTGTTGTTAGTTAGAGTGGGAGAAATATCACATGCTCAGCGCAGGATTATTATTGTGTTTTCAAGCTAGTCTTGTATTTAAATTCTTCACTAAAGTTGTAATACCCCTTATGAGCATGAATATAAAAAGTATATGGTAAGTGGTTACATTTGATTACTTTGGAATTTATGTAAAATAATAATATAAAAATGTGCACTTGGGATTACTAGATCTATAAAATTGTGCACTTGGGATTTACTAGATTTATAAAAATGTGCAATCGGGATTATATCTAAGTAGGAGCACCGTGGGGCAATGAAACAAGAAGAGGGGAAAGAGGGGGTGGTCAATAGAATAATATTTTATTGAGGTTGCCAAGTGTCTAGCTCCCAAGTCTTAATATCCTTTTATGTAAATTGCCTTGTGTTTATTTCTTTCCTAGGACTTATGAAGGGGCACATGGTCTTCATGCAATTTATATATTTAAGCAAACCTTGGTGAGGGATTCATTCCACCTTTGGGAAAAATAATTGATTCATTTTCTTCTTCGGGAAATTGATAGAGGTTTCCATTCGGGTATGTTGAGAGACAATGTGCAGATGTTGAGAGAGCTACAAGTAGGTTGGGCCACTGGTATGCTAATCTGTGGAGGAGAATACTACCATGTTGGTACATTGTGAGACCATTTGTGTATCCGGAGATAACACTTATGTTGTTTGTTAATGCTAGATTGCATTGTGCCCAGAGGTATGTTGTTGCCATAAGTCTGGTTATTATGCTTATATGAGGAAAACCATGGCTGCTTGCTACATTTGAGATTTCCTAGCTTCCAACATTGGAGATTTTTCTAGCCAGCTTGCATTGTAGCATTCGAGGGAAGTGGGATAACCTGGGGGACTATTTAGCAATGAAGGGGATCTCATTCCTTGTGCTACATAAATTTCTATGTAAAGTTGAGGGGGAAGAGATGCTGGAAAGTGGGATTATTGTAGTTGTAGAATTAATGGGTTGAAATGGAAGTTCCTTGGTCATAAATGTTGTAAACTTGGGTTGAGAGGTAAAATCCCCCACTTAAATAATTAATTGGCCCGAGTGAAGAAACCATAGCTTTTGCCAATAAATCCCCCTTGCTGTTTCATTGCCTGACATGGGGGTGACACTTACTCGATGTAGTGCCTATGTTTACGTGGAAAAACACTCTCGTGGAGCTATTTCCGCAAGTGCAGTTGATGACAGCTAAGTATTATAAACTTTGCTAGGAACATAGTCATTGGGTTCGGCGAATTTTCAGGATGAAAATAAAATTCTGTTGAACTTCAAAGCTGGGTCGAATAAAATCGTTGAGCTTCGGCTGACTTCAAGACAAATTTTAAGTCCATCTTTAATTCAAATTAAAATAATAAGCATGTTTGCCTAATTGATTGAGGTTTTGTTGATACAAAAAGAAAGAAAGAAAGAAAGAAAATTATTTTAATGTCCACGAGGCTAAAGATAGCTTATGGGATAGATTGCTTCTTCATCTGATTGATGTATTTGGCCCTTTTCCTGTGAAGCCTCACAATAAATGCTAATAGCTTCTTGACCAACTCCTCGCTAAATAGATTATCCCAAAAGCTAGCTGCCAGAATATCTGCATAACTTTCCCTATTGTCTTTGAAGGCTTCACATTCTAAAATGAAATGCTTTTCTATTTCCACTTTTCCGGAAGAACAAAAAATACATACTCTTTCCTCCCACACTTCTTTTGGCCTTTTCCAGCGTCCTGTTTCACAACAGAGTTGATGAGAATTAGTCCTTAACTGAGCAATAAGAATTTTGGCTCTCCAAGAAATATTGGCCTCTATGTACGCTTTTTGTTGATGATTATGAGTGGGATTAAACACTTCAATATAGTACTTTTTCTTTCTCCCTAGCTCCTTATCCCAAGTATGCTTGTGGAACTTATCCATAACAAAATATTTTCTCTTTACTGTTTATGGGACATGTGTTCAAGAAAATACCCCATTTACTAAACCATTTGTTATTTTGCTGCATCCAAGTCTTTTTTCTTTTGCACAATATGTCATTAAAGACAACCTTAGGCCATCTGCCCTCTTCCATTTGCTCAATTTTTTTAAATACCTTATGGCTCTCACCATAACAATTGCTTCAATAGGAGTAGCCCTTGTTTCTCTTAACAAGATAGCATAAGGAACTGAACTTTTAATTTTGAATTTGTTTGTAATCAAACGCTTATGAATTTTCTCACTTTGTTTCCATTGCATGTTGGATGTACTACTAGCCCAGAGTTCACTACCATAGAGAATCATCAGAATCACTAGAAGCCCAAAAAGAGTTTGAGTGGTTTTCCAGTCCCATAACTCTGCCTCCCTACACTTATTTTGAAAAGCATAAAATGCTTTCCAACCCCCCAAAGTTCTTTTCTTTCTACAACCATCCCAACTTAGATTTTTGTTGAAGTCAATTCTGAGGTATTTGTAATCTGTAACTTCTTCCAGAACGTTTCCTTGAAAGTAGAACTTATGCTGGTTATGTTTTATTTTTTAGAGAAAACCACTACTTTCGTTTTGCTAATGTTGACTTGCATCCCCACCCTTCTACAAAAATGCTCAAGGGATAGTAAGTGCTCTTGCAAACCAAGAGTAGATTTAGCAATCAGAATAAGGTCGTTTACATACAAAGAAGTCTTATAACAAACTTGCCCAAATAGATACCATCACCCCCTTGCGAAATTAACCACTTTTTAAGCTTGTCGAGATATAAACCAAAAAGGGTAGGAGATAGTGGGAAACCTTGCTTGACTCTGATATCGCTTTTAAAACTTTTAGAAATGCCTGCTGAAGTTCTAATTTTGACTTTCACCTCTTCATACATCCTATGCACAACTACTCTTAAATGTTTAGGAACCCCAAGTTCCTCCATTCTGTGCCAAAGCTTATCCCTAGGAACCATGTTGAACGTTTTTTGAAATCAACAAAGCAACAAAAGACGTCTTCCGTTTTCTCCCAAACTTTTTCAATGACGTGCTTTAAAGTTATACAATGATCAACTGTGAAATGTTTAGGTCTAAAACCTGCTTGCCCTTTAGCATGCTTATCTCTTTCTTCTGCCCACTTGTTGATTTTATTTTCTAGCATGCTTCCAAATAACTTTGCAAACAAAGGGTTTATCATTATGGTCCTATAATTGGAGGAATTATTGATGTCACCACTCTTGAAAAGAGGTATTGCCAGACTAGTTGTCCAATCTGTGGGGAACCCCTGTTGTATGATGTTGAAATTTTTTGTAATGTGAGGTGCAAGAATCTTTGAGCCCCACTTTAGATACTCTACTTGGAGTTCAGCTAAGTCTTTTGTTTTTCCAACACCCAACTTCTTGATACCCATCTCTACCTCTTGCACCGTGAAGAGTTCAGTATCAATGTTGACCAAGGGGGGAGGGTCAACCTTGGGATCCTACTCATAGAGTTGTCTTGCATAGTCAAACCATTTAGAAGCTGTAATACTATTTTCAGTTTGCATCTTTCTCGGTTGGAGATCCTTCTAAAATAATTTGGGATTATTTTTCCCAAGGAAGATTAGTTCTTCCCTCCTTGAAACCATGAAATCAGCCTTTTTCTTTCTTAATATCTGTTTGTAAGCTTTGAGCTTTATGTTATCTTTGTTTGACTCTTTCCACATTCTTCTTGCCTTTTTGCATTCCTCGTCAAACCAAGCATTAACCGGAAAGCAATTTGTTTCAGACTACTTAATTTTTGCTCTTTTGCGCTCCACAACTGCGCTTTGAATTAAATGTGTTAATTCGTGACTATGAAGGCCATGAATTGGGATTTTCTCCTTCTCTAAAAACCTCTCTAGCGTCATTTTGAAGGTACTACAATTTTCAGGAGTCAAAGAATTCTGCCCTTTGAGAGATTTTGTTGAACACACTGAGTTTTTGACTCTAATTGCTTCTTTCTAGTCCAAGAGAAACTTAAATAAATTGGCTTGTGATCTGATTTTAAGTCCCAAAACTGATCTCCAATCAAAAGTTCCTCCATTTTCTCACACAACCCATGCGAGGAAATCACATAATCTACTACACTTGCTCCATTGTAAATATTACAAGTGAAATTACTAGACTTTGCCCATCTAGTCAAGCCATTACAAATGGCTAAATTGAAGGCCCCACATAGAATAAGTAATTATTCACCAAAGAGGTTGCAGCCCTTGTCCTCTGAAATTCTTTCCCACTGATGATTACTCTCTTTTGTAAGCCAAATAGTGCCGTAGTCTTTTTTACAACAAAGAATGCTAGCTTGCTCACTTGCAGTCCTAGCACTGAAATCACCCACTATAAGGACTTCACCTAGCTGAAAATATGTTGCAATATCTGCTTTTAAAGCTGCAAAGGGGTCTTTGTGGTCAAACCCTCTACTTTTGTAGATTTTTGAAACTTGCGGTGCAAAAAAAAACTTGTAGATATATGACCGAAGTTCATTTTTAAGGGCTATTTAAAATAAAAACATAGCATTTCTCCTTCTGTGCGGCACTCCTCCAGCGCAGCATCCCATAGCACACTCCATACCATTCTCCGAGGTGAGCAGTGCCTTCTCTTCATAGACTCAACGCTAAGTGTACATGTTCGTAGAGTTTGGTTCAATGGCAGCATAGGCTAACATCTATATGTTGGTGGTCAGTGATATTATGCGGAGGAAAATCGGTGTGCTGACGTTTGTCCAACCACGCAATACAATCATTTGAATCCATTGACACTTTCCGGAAGTTATTATCGAACTATCTATAAGGTAGATTGGAAGTCAAATTTGTTTATTTGTTTATTTTTTATGGTCATTCCCACGATCACCCACACTCTGTTTTTCTGGGTGTTCATAAAACCTTTTAGATGAGAAATTGAGATGGGAGACGTAATAAACAATGTTTTGCTAATTTCTTAAAAATTAATAATCTAAATTACTGAAGTTTGTTATTTGTATTTTTATTTTTACATATATGTGAAATTAGCTTTTTAATTATTATTACTTCAATTCTAATTTTATAAATCTCTTGAACTTAATGTCAAATTTTATCACCTAAACTTTCTTTGTCAATTTTTTGTCGAACTTCAATGTCACTGAATTTGAACTCAAACACGAACCAGGTGACATAGGTTAGTAATGTGCTGATGTTTAATGTTTCTACTGCTGCTGTATATGAGAATTTGTGCTTTTTCCTGAAAATGCAAGTCTGGAAATTGACAATAGGCTCAAAAGTGCTTTTTGCGCTGTTTGCTAATGATTTCTATGCAGAATTTTGGGGCTGCTACAGCTCTAAACGGTGTTGCAAAGGGCATAATTCTACCTCTGATGTAAATTAGTTTCCAGCCATGCTAGTTTGTGGTAAATGACCCTGTGTGTATGCTAAAAGGGGCCATAATCACGAAGAGAATGTAATTATATGTATGCAAAAGAACTATATATGAATGTTGTTGTAATTGCCCATATATCAGCTGTTATTATTCAATGTGTAAGCGTAAATATATTTTATGTGCTGAGATTGCTGAATGTGCTCATGGGTCATGGAATAATTGTTTATAGGCATTGTATTTCCTCTGCAAAACTGTTATTGTCGATAAATTATATGTACGAATGCTGGTTACAGCTTAAATATGCAATTGTGTACATCACATAGTGGTATGAGAGCAACAAGTTGGTCTGAATTTGGTGTTTTACAAAGTACCCCACATCCTCAATAGTCCATAGAGGGTATTGGGTATGTTATGAAAGGTCTTATTTGCGGATTGTCTAGTAGCTTGAAAGCACATGCTAGGCTCAACTGTGATGGTTGCTAATATGGGAGTGATGTTTATGATAACTTCAAATTATAAAAGTTTGAAAAACATCGAAATAGGAAAACGATGAATATTTTAGAAATGGGATAAATCACAAATATTAACTTGGATTTCTCCCAAGTTTGAGTTTTTTCTGTGAACATATCTGATGCGCCTTCCTATAGGTCATTGATGAGTGATTCGAGGCAAGCTCATGCAAATGTCTTCCTGTTTTTTATGTTGGTCTACCTTTGTTCCTTTCAAGCATGAGCATTGAAAAGGACTATTCAGCACCCAACCTGGACATAAATATTCATAGGATTTCGATATTTTATAAGAAATGGCATTATTCATTAGTTGAGTAAGGTTTTTCTAGTGTCTTGTTTAAATTCCTTCTTGTTCTTCTCTTTAGAATCAAGTCCAGGCATGATTTAATATATTGATCTATCAATCTCTTAAGGTTGAATTTAAATGCGTCCATTAGAGTAGTTTCAAGATCTGTGATTGGTTAGGATAAAAAATTGAACTCAAACAATTAGGTGAATGTATGGAAATAGACTCCCTTAACTGGATGCTATTCTGTGTTCACAGTACGATTTCAAAATGCTCTAGCTACTTGAATCCATGTTTAGATTAAAAAAATAGATTAAGCTTGCACTGTAAAAACAGGGACGGTGAAGTAAGTTTTAGTCATTAAAGTAGACTTTAATACCAGTCTTTTAGCACTGTTCATCATAATGCTTCCTTGCATTGAGTTCTGGGAATTAGCTTTAATTCTTGAATGTTGTTTAATTGTGGCAGTTTTTTCGTTTTTACAAAGGAAGCATATAAAATATCTTAATGCAGGCTTGTAAGGACTTTCATGCATGCAAGTGGCCATCAACATTATCAAGTTCGGATCTTTCTCTTGCCAAATACTTTGATGAAATGAATTTCAAGAAATTTGAGGTGATTCGGGAGATTCAGGAAACAAGCTGCCAAGTCATCACCTTCTCACACTTTCTTCCAAGGTAATATGTTCTTATTGAAAAAGATGAGAGCATTTTTGGAAAGATGCTTTGCTCCATGCCTTTTATGTACTAGACATAAACTTGTGCATGCAAGCATGCTATGTTTTGATGCATACGGTCTCATTCATAAGTCGAATCAATATAAACAAGATGCAAGTTTGACTTACCTGCAATTTATTGGTGGTCCTGATATTTTGATTTCAATGTTCACGCATTTCCTTGGTTCTTCATATTCCTCACACATACAAGAAGAGTTTGTCTTCTGATTCAGCAATGGGTTCCTAATGTGTCATCAAACTCAACAATGTTGCATTTACTATGGAGAGATTAAAGTCACAAACAGAACAAATCAAAGGTAGTAAAATAGGATTATGTCAAATGGAAACTTCTTATAGAGTAAGAATAGGCAAGATACTTGTAGTGTCCCAAATGAGAAAAATTTGGAACAACTCGAATTTTAACTCAAAAAATCCCCAGATAAAAATTCTATCCATAAACAGAAGATTGCCATGTAAAATAGAACATATAAAATGCATGCAATTCTATAACACGATGAGTAGAAACAATCTGAGCTTTATTATAATATAAGTACTGGGGTTTTACATGCTAGAATAACAAAATAGCTGAGATAGTTGGCCTCAACAGATTTACAATAATGCCACAAGGGGCCTCCCAAAACAAACTGAAAAACCAATACACTGCAATCTGTGAACCCTGAATGGATCCACCAAGGGAAGATGGGTGCTCGCCCAATCTTTCTAAATCACCCGAGGTTTTCCGTCCTGGGGCTACCAATGGAGTAGAGAACCTCGTTCTCAACCTCTCATACAAGAAACAATATCAACTCCAAGATGTCCTCCAATGGCCTCCTCCTCCTCTTTTATAGATCTGATGGACCCCTCTAGAGTCTTCTATATTATTATTATTTTAATCATGGAGCACTTTTCCCTCTTTTATTTTTAATTAAAATATTCTTTTTAATGCGGGAAAAGGGTAAGTTGGCCACCATGTCTCCTCAGGTCACTGAAATCCCCATCCAAAGTTCCATCATATAGATATTCTCGTTCCGGTTCCAATGAGCTATTACACTGAGGTGTTCCATCAATTAATCTCCCCGGAATGCCACCTTGAGCATAATTAATTAAGTTATGCACACTAATAATGTTGATTTTTGAAAGTTGTCGAAATGCAATGAAATGAAAGGCAAACTGTGCTGATGATGGAATATGCCTAGCGAATGCCATCAAATCCCATAAAAACTCCTCAAAACTCCATCGGGACCCCTGATGACATAAACCTGCTCCACTAACCTGGTCATCCCTTGTCCTGGAAATCCACCCTAGCAGTACTATGAAGAAGAATAAAAATGGGGACATTACAGTCCTCTCGCCCCAAGATTGCTTGCCCTCAAGCAATCCAAATATGTGGACCAATCTAGTGGCCCAACGCCACTGAGACCCAATGCCCGGATCCCATACGAACCACTGGTCCATGTCACGTCTCCAAGCTATCGAAACATGACTAGATCCTCCAATACTTGGATCCCATGTCCATCTCTAACTCATCCTGTTGCGAGTAGATCCACCTGGATCCCAATGCCACCAAGGAGCGTTAATGCTACATGGCTCCTGCTGTGTTGTAGCTCCGGCTGTGAATGCTACCCTACCAACTGTGTACCAGCTCATCACCTCTCTCCAATCCAATCCTTGGCATACCCCAAGGTCAGTCTCACCATACTGATGCTGCGTTGAGATACTGATGAGTGGCCAACCCACATTCTGCTACTGATTGGAGCACGCAATATCCCCCACCTCTAAGGGCTCCTGCAGTATACTACTCCCAACTAAGAATGATACTCCATCAGTAGGATACCAACTCACGATCTCCTGCCAATCTAAGTCATGGACTCCTATGTAAGGGACAAGTCTACTATGCTGATGCTAGTCCATGCTCAACTATACTGCCCTATCTGGTTGGTTAGCAATATCCATCGAGAAAGCCCTACCTCTCTCCATGTAATTGGTACAAGTAGCCAAACTGAGCTGCAAGCCCTGTCTATGTACTCCTGGAGAGGGCTGCTGCCTGAAAATTTTGCAGCTCGGCTAGCTGCCACTAAAACTGTTTGCACCTCATCAATGGGTAGACCCCAAGACGGATGCACTACCATCTCCCTCCCCTGATAGGAAACCCTACGCTCTTCCAATCCACCAATCTCCTGCCAAACTGTCATGTCATACTCCAACATCTCTTAAGGACAAGTGTCAGCGAACATCGTCTATCTGCTAGCTATCTGTACATGTATCTGCTCCTCATCAACGAATGACCCCAAGGGTGGCTGCTCATTCTCCATCATCACAGGTTCAATATGAACCTCCAACTGGCTCTCCCAAAAAGGTTTGTCATGCACACTGTGTGCCTCATCCTCCTTCGCTGACTGACGCTCCATCATATGCTGCTCATGCTGACTCATCACTGGTGACACACTATCCTGAATGTCTATGGATTGCTCATCATACGAATCTGGCCTGATGTCAATGACTTGCCATGACTCATGCTCCTCTATGTGCTCTTTATGCTGAATCATCAGCTGCTCATCTACTTCCTGATCTCTTCCCCACATGGGAACAATGAGTTGCTCCTCGTACTCCTCTACCACACATGGATGCATATCTGGGCTACTGTCATCAACTCCATATGACTGCTCGTGCTCCTCTAAGGTATCATCGTATGAACCCATGGACTTGTCCAACGAAGAGTCCTCATCTTGACAGACATAAAGAATATCTCCCTGCTCTACTGCTGTCATCTCCTCAGTGTCACTCAAGCATGAGTGGTCAGGTCCCCAAGGTCCTTTGCAGATGAAGCAAAGTCCCTTCCTCCTCATCTCATTCTTGTTGCATGAGCCCCCAATCCTGAGTTGCTCCTCACTGGTCAACTGTCTCCTGAACAACTTAATGTTCTGTTCAACCAACCTCTCAGCTAGACCATAAGCAATAAGTGAGACCAACTGCTCTCTCCTCCAAACAGACAACAATCGAGACTGCAACTCCCGACAGATGGCATCACGGCCTCTCATACATGATGATAAGATGGACTGCATGTGCGCTATGACTGTGTCAGAATGATGTTTCCTAATGCTGAAGAAGCATTGGAACATCTGCAGGATCAAATCATCGCACTCAAGATCAAATATGATTTCACAAGTCCTAGTCACAGTCATGACTTCTAAAATCTCAAGCTTCTTCCCAAATGTAGGACCCGCACTGTTGTGTAAGCCCTGAAAAGTATCCACTATCAGCTTGAAAACTCACCTCATAACATCATCATTGTAAGGAGTTCTAGGGGCGATTAGTCTCATGATGTGACTGAGACAAGATGCAACTGGGAGTCTAACCCCTTCACAAGGTTCCTCCAAGAACTTGGGTTGTATGAGAGCAAGCATAGCTGGCCTTAGCACCCAAATTAGTTTCTTTCTTTTAACTGGTTCACTTTGGAAAAGAGGGTATCAAGTTCATCAAATTTGAAGAGGACTTTCCATGTGACCCTCATGTATTTCAAATCTGTTCCAACTACAAATATTTTGTGTCCTATCTCACACCTTTCCTAGGGCTGGTCTTGTTGAAGAATGGCTTGGACCTCTCTAGACAAGATATGTTGTTCTGCTTGGGTTTTTGGTCCATAGAGGCACCGAGGTCTAAAGAATCAACTGCCGTACTTTTGTGTTGGTTTATAAGGTGTCTTAGGAACTCCATTGAGCAGAATCAAGAAGATGTATGCCTTCTATTATGACATCAAGGCCTTGAAATACACAATCTTACTTGGCATACAATACTTTGTTTACAACATAAAATATTCAGTTCTCCTAGCACAATTGTCACACTCTCTGCTGAACTGTTAGATCCTAGCATAATGCTTGTGACTTTGGCATATACATGGTATCTTTAAGTAACTATGATATAAAGTACCATGCTGCTAGCATAAGATAATTAAATCACTGACTTTTCTTTGAGCAATAAATAAATAACACTAACGAGTTTTAGAGAGCACAATAAAATTTATGAACAATATATTAAAATCTGAACTTGGTACTCCTCTGCAACAAAATACAGCTCCCTTTCTATTATGCTACGAAAGATGATGGGATGACTGCCCACCCAACCCTTCTTCGATTGAAAAACTGCTACATGTACACATCTGCTCGCAGGTCACGAAGATAGCCCACCCAACCCTTATTCGATTGACAAACTGCTACATGTACATATCTGCTCGCAGGTCACGAAGATACGTTCTGTCCACCCATGTGCATTGGATCAAGCAGCTACGATCAAAAACTTCAAACTCTGAAATCATAAACTCAGCAATATGGCCCCCTTATGAATGCACCCTCAATCCTCATGAAACGTTGTCTCTTACTGATAATGAATGTTCCCCATGCATATTCTTAAGAAATTATACCATCTAGCCCAGAATATAGATATCGACATTCGTTTCTCCAATCACTTAATAAACACAACCAATTGCTAATATACGTTCAGGTGTGAAATACAATGCCCAGGAACAAATATCTCCTACGCACAAGCAAGCAAGGGAATACTGCTCAACTAGGCAAGCATTACGACCTGTTCAGGAGATACAGTTCCCACCAACATTGTATATGCCTTTCTCTCAGCCAACAAGAAGCTCTTAAGTCAACCCATTTAGAGAGAATACGCAACCCCCAACACAGTATTATACTAGCTCTCCAACAAAAGTAATTCACGCACAGGATAATGACTCTGCATTTACTGCCCCTTGATAACAGATTTTTGAAGCTTTGTGTAGCCAGGAAATGAGGCAACCATTAATGAGTTCAGTAGAAAGGGAAGTCACAGACTGTAACGACTGTAGGTGACGGTTTGGAAAATCAGGTAGCAAGTCCCATAACAGTAACTGCTTGCTCCAAGAAAATGATAACTCATTTAGCAACAGAGAAGAGGGATTCGTTTCCCTTATTCCTCAGGTAACTTGTCCCTATTACGGTCTCTTGTTTAGAGTGTGAGATAATGATTCGAGCTATCCTGTGGACAGAGAGGGATGCCACGATTCTCTGGAATAGGCAATCTGCTTTAGGAATAAATCGCAGCCAAAGGATAATCAAACTTCACGTAGTGGTCCATTTAAAATTGTAATAATTCGGCCCATAAACCACGCACAGGAAATTGATACAAAAATTAACGACCTGCCCAAGGTCTCAAGAAATCGTTCTTTGGGCCAATGTGGCTAGCTCTTCTGACTGATGGAGAAACTGTACCATGATCAAACTAGATGAGAAATTGCAGCTTCAGATGTGCACAGTTCATGTATGTGTTGGCTGCTCAATCTGATTCATTGGCTGGAGGATGAGCAATCTTCGGCTCCACTGAATCTAAGCTGCTTCAAATATGCGATCCGGCTAGTAAGAAATTGAACCCTCGCCCAGGATCACAGTTCCAGCCAAACAATAGCTCACGACCCTTTAATTAAACTCAGCTGAGCTTCGTCCTCCACAGATGGAAAATTCGGCTTCCTGGCTCAACAATCCGTCTGGCCAACAAATACTCCCACGATGGCAGCTCCCTGGCTCAGCATGTGACGGTTTGGACAAAAGCATCTCAGTCAAAGAGTAGCTTGGTCCTCTACGACCTGCGATTTGGCCATGTTAATAGTGCGATGGCACACAAATATTCGGGCCCACTTTAAAATGATTTGATTCTCGACTTTTTACGAATTTGGTTGGGTTCAAAACATTAAACTGGCCCCACTTGGAAAGTATTTGACTCGGCCTTCAATTTTTCTCAATAAACCCTTGCTGCTTCTGAATAATCAACTTGCAGTTATTTGATTGGCACAGCCAAATAATTGACATGCACAACCTTACAATGGCACTTTGACATTTAAAATATATGCGGCCTCATAAAATAATTTTGACAGCGGCATCCTTCATGGCCTTTTCAATCCTTTTATCAATTAGTGGGATTGTTTAATAGGAAAATTTGTCGAGCCCTCAATTTGAGACCCTTAAACTCAGCTTTTGGCTCGAATTTGATCTGCACGTTAAACCCTTAGGTTGGCAAGAACACCAACTCTGATACCATTGTATTGTCCCAAATGAGAAAAATTTGGAACAACTCGAATTTTAACTCAGAAAATCCCCAGATAAAAATTCTATCCATAAACAGAAGATTGCCATGTAAAATAGAACATATAAAATGCATGCAATTCTATAACACGATGAGCAGAAACAATCTCAGCTTTATTATAATATAAGAACTGGGGTTTTACATTCTAGAATAACAAAATCACTGGGATAGCTGGCCTCAACTGATCTACAATAATGCCACAAGGGGCCTCCCAAAACAAATTGAAAAACCAATACATTGCAACTTGTGAACCTTGAATGGATCCACCAAGGGAAGATGGGTGCTTGCCTAATCTCTCTAAATCACCCGAGGGTTTCCGTCTTGGGGCTGCCAATGGAGTAGAGAACCACGTTCTCAACCTCTCATACAACAAACAATATCAACTCCAAGATGTCCTCCAATGGCATACTACTCCTCTTTTATAGATCTGATGGACCCCTCTAGAGTCTTCTATATTATTATTATTTTAATCATGGAGCACTTTTCCCTGTTTTATTTTAATTAAAATATTCTTTTTAATGCGGAAAAAGGGTAAGTTGGCCACCATGTCTCCTCAGGTCACTGAAACCCCCATCCAAAAGTCCCATCATGTAGATCTTCTCGTTCCGGTTCCAACGAGCTATTACACTGAGGTGTTCCATCAATTAATCTCTCCGGAATGCCACCTCGAGCATAATTAATTAAGTTATGCACAATAATAATGCTGATTTTTGAAAGTTGTCGGAATGCAACAAAACAAAAGGCAAACTGCGCTAATGATGGAATATGCCCAGCAAATGCCATCAAATCCCGTAAAAACTCGTCAAAACTCCATTGGGACCCCTGATGACATAAACTTGCTCCACTGACCTGGCCATCCCCTGTCTTGGAAATCCACCCTGGCAGTACTATGAAGAAGAATAAAAATGGGGACATGACAATACTCCAGTTAAGCCATTAGAAAACAGTCTTATGGGTACACTTGTCTTTCTAAGTTCTGCACTCAAGATAAAAACTAAGAATGATTCGCAGAACTAACCATCTAGGTGTACAGAAAAATCGTGTTAGATGTGTGTTGTATCGGAGTTCACTGGTCACCTGCTACAGACTAATGTCTTAGCTGACAGGTGCAGGTATTTAGCTTTTATTTGTGAAACAATAGAGGTATATATCTATGCTGACCAGAATGACTGCGTGCAGTAAGAGATGAAGCAGGAAAAAGACCAAAATCATATTTTGATTAACCTGCACTTTTGTTTGAACTTTGCCAGATTCATGACTCAGAGTACCTTAGAATACCTCTAAGCAAGGTATTTTAAGCGCAAGTATCCCTCCCCATCTAACCAAAAAGTTCTTAATGATCCATTCAAGCCAAAATTCACGCCCTATACCAGTTTACTTGCTAAAACTTGAAATTTTAAATAAAATCAACATGCGCTGGAATGCAAGGCTGTCAAAATGTATCAAAGCTGGGAACAGTCACATAATAAATTCTTCTCAGTGGTTAGATATGTTTCCTGAAAAATCCAACATGTGAAGACATGAAGAGATTGTTAGATAGGGATATATTATTATTATTATTATGGCATTGTTCTGAATCTTGGATTTTGGCCTTTTTCTGGATTTGAACTGCTGTTGCAAGAATAGAGTATTGGCAGATATTATGATGACAGAACTGGCAGTTTGACAGTACATGTTCAACAGATTGGGTTCCTAATTTCTAGACCAGAGTTAGTTTTCAATTTTCACCTTGATATGACTGTGTTTAATGATGTTTGTATTTTTACTATTTAGTTAGATGCACTTTTGTCAAAGTTTTTAGTGTAAAGTGTCCTTGGTCCTTGGCAATATGTTCATAATCTTAGTGTTCATACTACATAGGCTTAATTGTTATGATACTCTCTAACTCCCTTATTTTACATTCCTTTGCGAAATGCAAATACCATTTGGAGACCCAATTTTTTCTTTTCTTTTTGGCATTGGTCCATGTTGCTGCAAAATCCAGCAGGCCCAGTACAAAGCCTCACTGGGCAAGGGCCAGAACTTTTGGAAACAAAGAGAAAGGGTTGCCACTGTCACCTCAGCAACCTTTCTCCTGCTCTTTAGTGAGATTTAAACCAAGCTTCCTTAAATCACCTATAAAGACATGCTAATACTTGGGCTCAAGGTGATGAGTTTTAAAAGGTCTAAAGTTGGCTAGAGTATTGGCAAGACCAAATATGGCCTAGGTTTTCTATGCTGGGGTTCAAGTACCCTAAGCCTAGACCACTAAATAGGCTGCTATAAGTTAGGGTTTGGATGATGTGCAATAATATGGCATTCAGTGTCATACAACAGTCTTAGAAAAGGCCTAAAAATGATGTTAAATAAGAAAGGAATAAGACTTTCTAATTGAGGTTTTTTTAAGCTAGGGTAGAATCAGATGGCTGTAAGATATGCATAAACAGAAATAAAAGGGGTGATGTCAGCCCTCTTGAGGTGTATTAGACCATGCCCAATGGTAGATTTTGCTTGTAGACAATTTGTAGATGCTATTCCCAAATTATGAGCGACCCACATACATTCAAATTACACCTTTTATGCATAAATCTCATGAAGCACCACCCAAACATGGTGTAAACACTTGTGGAGTAACCTTGAAAGCTAGCAAATTTCCTTATGTTTGGACCCTTCCATGACTTAAAGTGGATAGTGATGTCACACCTTTGAGTTGTTGGGAAATGATCCTTGGCAAATCCTACCAGTTTGACAGGAGGGCACAATATGATTGGTACTTACAACACCTATAGGCTTCACAAGGTTGGTAAGGTCTACAAGCTTACCTTCCCTCCTTCTTCTACTAGTTTGTACTTTGTGGTGGACCATCTTTTAAGCAAGTCAATTGCGACAAGTATATGACCTAAGTCACTTGACACAGGGATTCGGGATTCATAGGATTCGGGATTCGTGGTGTCGGATTCGGACACGTTGACCCCCCGGAACAGGACACGTAGGATTCGTTATATATTATTTTATTAATATATATATATATATATATATATATATATATTAAAAATTAGATATTTCTTACACAAATTTTAATTAATGATACAAATTTATTGATTTCAAATATAGATCTTCATCTATAGCTATTAGCATGCATAGTACATACAAAATTCAAATACATGTCAATCTATTATCTATTTCTTATGCTTGGCCCTCTTGCTACCATGAGAAATGTCTAATTTTTTAGTCTTGTTGGAAAATCAGGGTCTTTGTCATTAATATCACCCTCTAAGCATTAATATCCAGAGGTATCTTTGTCATTACCTCTGTATCTGTATAGGGATCTTTGTCATTAATATCACCCTTTAAGCATTAACATAAGATAGAACAAGCATAACATGTCAAGTCAAGATTTTGTTTGAGTGATGCGTACATTTTTAGGAGGGTCATGATACAAGAGTTCGACAACCAATGTCACTAACATCAAGGTACATAGAGGGATTGGTGCTCTTGATTAAATACAAGTTCCATACCCTAATACATGACAAAATTCAATGGAAACATTGCAATCCCCTAATCCTAAAATCCTGAAAAACTGATGAGTCTGCTGGATTTTGAATGAAATCTAAAATTCTACTTTCTCCATATGAAATCCAATGAGGCCGGAACCACTCTCAAACATCCTGAGTCATTTCATGGTAATGTTAAAAATTTAAGTAAAAGGATAAAAATGAAGATTAAGGCGAATGTCACTTTTACTTTAAGAATTTAACATTACCATGAATAGCATATCAATATTAGGGCCTAGACTTGATCATTAAGCTGCCAAAACGCTTGCCAAATGAAAATATGCGTGGCTGTAATGACCAAATGCGGCCTTTTCATACCTGTGTAGGTCACTTTTGCCGCCTAACGAGTCCTAGAAAACAGGACACGCTGCCAAAATCGTGACACGCAGTCGGATTCGACGTGTCAAAATAGGACACGACGTGTCATGGTTTTTGGACACGAATCTCGAGAGAATCGTGTCGGACATGATGGATTCGGGATTCGTGGGGCCTATAGGACGAATCCGGTTATCTAGTATATGACTCTCTCAAGTATATTTAGAATCGCATTAATGTCAATAGAAATGCCTTTGAAGAACCCAAGGATTTTCGTCACTTTTAGACCAACCAACATTTCACTGACATCATCCCTAGTTCTATCTTGATAACTTCGTTTTTTGCTTTTTTGTTGCTTTGAACATGTTCTCCATTAACCATAAATTTCTATCAATTTCTATTTTGAGGTATTCTCTAATTTTTCGCAGTTATATTTATAGATTACAGTTAATTGGTTGATTAGTGATGTAACAACCTCTTTTGCTACACCCCACATGTGAATATGTAACTGTGTAAATCTTTTCTTTTATGTAAATATATGTGAAAATAGAATTGATGGTTGAAGAGAGGAGGGAACACGGATCTAGAGCTTTGAGGGGAAGGTTGCGTGGATTGTGTGGGAAGGCCTATGGAAGGTCGTGATCCAACCATAACCAGTTTATTAACCCCTCAACTACCATCATGACAATGGATTGGCCTGCGCTAACAGTTAATGAAGTTAGGAGTGCGAAACCGGTGTGGGGGACAATGCCCATACTACCCCCTTCCTTGTGAAGCATTGCTGGGAGGACAACCATTGAGACAACAAGAGAAAACAACGCGAGAGTAGAGAACAAAGAGACAATAGGCAGAGAAGAGCAGAAAGTATTGGATCAGGGGATTGGCGAGGAGAATAAAAGAGAGGAACGAAGAAGAAAGGGTCGATTCGTAGCAATGAGACGCAACAGACTGAGGGAATGCGAAGATAACATCGACGATCAACAAAGAGGAAACTCGTTCGAGATTAGGATGACAATTCCTTGTATGGTGTTGAGAAGGCCCTAGACTATGCGTCTAATTCTATATGGCTAGTGGGAGGCTCAGTGGAGGGTTGAACCACTTAGTGCTTGTTGAAAGAGCTGATAAACTACTAAGTGCTTGTTGAGAAAGCTGATAAACCATTTAGTCCTTGCTGAGTATGCTGGCAAATCACTTGGGTGCTTGTTGTATGGTTGATAAAACCAATTGTCTGGGTAAGCTTAGCCACTATGGTACTTGCTAAAAGAGCTGATAAACTACTAAGTGCTTGCTGAGGAAGCTGATAAACCACCTAGTGCTTGTTGAGTAAGCTGATAAACCACTTCAACAGTGGGTTATAGTGCCTTGCAGTGTTTTCCATGAAAATATAGCTGATAGACCACCTAGACAGTGGATTCAATCTCTTGTAATTGAGCAATACGTTAGCTGGGCCTTGGGTGAAGCCTTGTGTTTGATTTCAGGAAGTAAGAGGGTCATTGTGGTGCTTATTGCTAGGGAGCAGTTGATAAACCACCAAGACAGTGAACTCCTTCTCCTGAGCTAAGTTGCAGGAAACATTGCCCAGGGGTCCATTTCCGGCTGGAAACGAAACGGAAACAAGGAAACCCACACCGTACGGCCTGGAAACTCGTTTCCAGCCGTACTGGCCCGTTTCACTTTGGGGAAACGTGGCTAGTACGGTGGAAACGAGTTTCCAAGCCATATGATGGAGTTTCCAGTTAACATTTGACGTCGTTTTTTTATTTTATTTTTTTGTTTTGTTTTGTTTTGTTTTTTGTTCGCTTCAAATTTTTTATTGGGTGACTAAAATATCTTTTGGATGCTTCTAGATGCCTCACTCAAGTTATAAAAAAGATGATTTTTTGAGTGGGGCAGCCTGATGTTCAAGTAAAAGTGACATTCTCCTTTATCTTTCATTTTCATCCTTTTACTTAAATTTTTAACATTACCATGAAATGACTCAGGATGTTTGAGAGTGGTTTCACCCTCATTGGATTTCATATGGAGAAAGTAGAATTTTAGATCTCACTCAAAATCTAGTAGACTTATCTGCTTTTCAGGATTTCAGGATTGGGGGGATTGCAATGTTTCCATTGGATTTTGTCATGTACTAGGGTATGGAACTTGTATTTGATCACGAGAACCAAGCCCTCTATGTAGGGGAGACTCCCAATAATCAAGAGCACCTAGGGTACTAGGGTATGGAACTTGTATTTAATCAAGAGCACTAAGATCGTTCGACTATGTAGGAGGAGACTCCCATTCAAGCACGAGACAAGAAATTAGAAATTTCTCTTGGCTGATTTTGGATATTGCTATTTTCGTTATGTGATCATTCATGAGTAAATGTGATGTAAATTTAGAGACTTATAGTTTATGCATTGACAATTGACAATTTAATCATAATGTAATAAATTAAAATGTATCATGTATGCTTTATGATTGCACATATTTCTTCAATGTCCTAATATATATATATATATATATGTATGTATATATGTTGCGTTTCCCCGTTTCCAAATTGGGAGGGCGGGGGGGCACATTTCGTACCCGTTCCCGTTTCGGAAACTCATACTTGTTTCCCCATATCGTGCAACTTAGCTCCTGGGCATTTGACCAAGTCTTGGTGTGCTTTTTTTGATAAATTACCCCCTCAGACTCTAGATTTGGCTCGGGGGTGGTCAGCTAAAAGAGAGTGTGCAATATAGTTCGCTTATGGTTGGGTGGAGAGTTGAAGTCCCTCCTTCAATTGTCATCCATCTAAATTCACTTAGATAAGTATATAATTGTGCATATTTGGATGTTAAGCTATGACAACCTTGTTTTGTTAATGATTGTGAACGTGATCTTAAAGTTGTCTTGACATTCATTGCTATCTATCTTTGATATAATGGTTTCAATGATTGGTAGCACCGTGGAGCTGCTACCTTGCTTATGAATTATCAATTATTTGTATCCTGGTAGCCGAGTGTCTACATGGCAGTATGGCATGTTCATATCTTGTGGAAATGGTTGAAATATGTAAATCTCTGCAATATTTCCTTGTTGTTGATTGTTTGGATGATAAATTTGAATTATTTAGGAAAATGTCTTCCAGATCCATCACATGAAAGTATTTTTGCCGACGCGTTTCGAACCAGCTAACGTGGTTCATCATCAGAACGATAAGATGATGAACCACATTAGCTGGTTCGAAACACATTGACAAATAATACTTTCATGTGATGGATTCGGAAGACATTTTGCTAAATAGTTATACTCACAGAAGCCTACATTTAGATAACTTTGAATTACTCACTCATAATCCACTATATTGAGAAAATGCAGATCAAAATCCTTGAAACCTGAGTTATAGGCTTATTTCACCTATTGGAGGCCATTGATTAGGCCTCAACTATCTCTTTAAGAAAAATTTGGCATTCAAGTTAACACCCAAAACCATAGAGAAATCCCCCCCCCTAAATTTCCAGTTTCCCTTGCTTCATTGTGCGCTAAAAAAATCCAATGATCTAGGTATTCGGGGGTGGCCAGGAAGAACTTCGTTGAGTGGAGGCCGGATGCCCATTGGCTAGATATTCCACATTAAATGTTCTCACATCGGTGATCCGGGGAGTCGAGAGGTCGGCAGAGGTCAACACTATGTAGAGGCTCGGATATTGCCTAGGGCCAAATATCTCATGTTGGACGCTTGTTTTGCATTCAGTGATATGAGGAATCCGGAAGTTGGTGGAGGACAACATTTAAGCAGAGGTCGGATCTCATCTGGGCCGGATATCCTTCTTCATAGGTCACTCACATCTGTGGGTTCAAGCTTCGGAGGTGGTAAGCACTATCACAACCATGCACACGACTGGATGCCAGTGGATTTGATTTCGACTAAAAAATATTGTAACAAAGAAACTTCGCAAAACATCAATGGGAAGGACCTAGTGGGTCCTACATCTTGATCTAAGTAGACATAGCAGTGGCCATGTGGATGCCACCTCTCACCGGTTGCCGTCGAGACCCCTATGAATCACACTTAACGAACATGTCATTAAGGGAGGGGTCGACCTAGCTAAGTTTTCAGCGTGGAACCTTGCCACCGCCCACTGCTTGTCGCTGCAAACTTTGCGTGCCATAACTCTTATCACACTCGTCAATGGAGGCTGACTCGACTGTAGTTCTAGCACGAAACCTTACCACTGCTTGCCGCCCACGACCTCTTGTCCCTTGGTTAACGCTCAACTACCACGGGCGGCAACGCATTCGAACTACATGATGTGGACTTGGTCCCTGTTACTGCTCAAACTAGCAGGGGTCCTAAAAGGGGATCCTAGAGGGGCAACTGCTAGGTAAAGGGCAATAATGGAGCAATAACCCACTGTCACCTTAGATAAAGCTCCCTACTCTGTACGAACTTTCATCGATGGGAGGATACCGGGTATGAAGGGATCGCCTAGATGAATTGGTCGATAAAGGGAAAAGAGTGATTCCTAAAGACTCAAGAGGCCTATTCACAAGAGAGGCTCAGTATGGCTTGCTTGCCCAGAGGCAAGATGAAAGGCTCTCTAAGGGCCAAGTGGGTCTTAGGGGCTAGGTTTAGGGAATGAGACTTCTTGAGGAGAGACCTAGTCATAAAAACCCTTATGGAGACTTGGTTTCCAAATGGTCTTTGAAGAATTACCTTCCAAATGTTATGGGACCACACAGGACCAAGTGTACCCAAAGTTGGGTCAAGGGGATAGGATTTGAGCAACCAATGATGTGCTTGACCTAATTAGGGAGGAGAAGGGGATCAAGTAATAATTTTCAATGAAAGGTAATGCAATGATCCTAATGAGGTCGCTAGCCAAGGGAAACCCGGGGAAAGAAACGGTCCTTGAGCTATGGCTTGTAATATCTCGAGATCCCATCGTTGGATTTGCTTCAAATTTGGAGGGCCTCTAGAGAAACCTCCAACGTAGTTGTGGACCAAAAATCGAAATGTTTGGATGGCTAGATTGTGAGATAATTGATGAAATAGGTGACCTATGTAGGCTAGACCTAGAAAGAAAAAGAGAAAGGTGCGAAAAATATGCTTTATGGTGATCACCTATGGAAGACCAGTGCCTAATCCTTTGGGAGAAATGGAGTAAAGATGATTTCCAATGTTTGGGATGGTTTCACTTCATCAAGGAAGCATTTAGAACAATTTCACATGGCAATTAGGGCATGGGACAATTGCTTCAAGGTATTTATACTTCAATGGAAAATATGCGATGACTTATCAAGATAAAATTTCAACAAAATATCTTTAGGAACATTCACTTATTCAAACATGGCCCATGACATGAAAAGCAGCAAATTTCAGCCTAATATAGCAAAATTCCCCAGCAAAATTCCCGCCAATGCATTACAAGATATGGTCGGATTTATTTGTTCTTAATATAGGCTTTGTTCCTGGAATATATCCTCTTCTTTTGACCTTTCTTGCTCCTTTTCTTCTTCCTCTTCACAATCTATGTAGAATAATTTCTTTTCAGCACACTTATGACCTTTTGTGTATTTGCTATCACAATTGTAACAAAGCCCTTTTGCTCTTTTTTCTTCCAATTGTTGCGGTGTCAACCTTGTAGGTTGTGGAAGACTATGGGCAACAACACTTCTGTCTTTATAGTTGTGAATGGTATGCTTCCTAGTTGCCATAATTTTGCTTTCCATTTTTCTTGCTAACCTGAATGCCTTCTCTAATGAATCAGGTTCCCAAAGGCGCACATCATGTTGGATATTATCCTTTAAAGACCCTATGAACACATCAATCCTATGCTCCTCTGGAATATCTTTTACCCTTATGTTCAATTTTTGGAACTCCTCAATGTGCTCCATTATTGAACCCTTTTGTTTGAGACTTATCAATTGGCTAAAAAAAGTGTTGCTTTTTGTATCCTCATAATGTGCTATCAATTCTTCCGTAAAAATTGCCCAAGTGATAAATTGTTTACGAGAACAAAGCCATTGATACCATACAAACTGATTTGGTTCCAAATATAAAGTTGCCATACGTACCTTTTGTGTGTTTTGCACATTATTGAGATCGAAGAATTGCTCCATCTGTAATATCCATGTGGCGGGATCCTTGCCATCAAACTTCCTCATATCGATTTTTGGAACATGGTGAGTCTTCGATCCAACATTAGCGTCTATGGTATCATGATTAACATTTCTTTTGTTCTCATCATGAGTTTCCTTTACTACCTTTTCACCATTAGTGACACTTTCTTGTAGCAACTTCTTCAATTCTTCCATATCTGTCTTCAAATCTGCCATGTCTCTCTTCAAATCTGTCTTCGAATCATCCATCTTAGCTTCCATGCCCTTTATCTTAGATTCCACGCCACTTATCTTAGCTTCTGTTAGCTTTTATGAGCGTGACATTTGTTGCACTTGTTCTTGTAATTTTGATATATCATGTAGCATTTCTTCTTCTTCTTCATGAGTCATGCTAGAGCTTTCAGGTTCCTTACTAGGTGTTTGCATTTTCTTTCCTCGGGGCATCAGTTACCGATAATAATGCTTTACTTTGCCCTTTGAATTCCGTTAAACCAAGCGTACACAAAAATTTAAAAAAAAAACTACACACCTTTTTTCACTTTATAGAAGCCTGATATTGAATCTGATGTATCTCTGTAATTTCGAATCATCCAGTTCTGAAATTGCTACCTGCAGTAGCCTTCTGCATCCTCTTTCCAATGCCACAAGTCTGAGCCAAATTGGATTCTCCAAGGAAGAGTTATGTGAAATCTCCCACAGTGACTTGCTTTTAGACTGGTTCAGTAGGGCGAACTTGTATGACGTACCACGAGTCACTGTTTCAACCTTTGAATCTGAAACACACATACAAGAAACTACAGTCCGTCCTCTTTCTGTACCTTTTTACGAAATTTCAATCCGATCCTCAGAGAGAGTTATGACGATTTTCCCTAGGTCACCTGTTTTGAATGTAATTCAGGAGTCTGCAAAAAGGCCAACTTCCTCAGATCATATCTCCGAAAATATCGCGCGAAAAGCTTTGAAATTCGGACCCAAGGTTCAGCACCAATTCTTCTCAAATGGGTTTTTTTTGCGACTTCTGAAATGTCACAGAAAAAAAGTTATAGCGAAAATGCCACGATGACCTATTTGGAGCAGCGAAACCCTAGAATCCAAAGCTCTGATACCAAATGTTATGAAACCAGCTCAAGAAAAGATAGAAAAGATAAATCCACGCCTTAGAATTCAGCCTCTTCGAGGGGGCAACCTCCTTTACATTACATGAATGAACAATTCTTGGATGATACAAATGACAAAACCTCTTTTCTATATATAGGAGTCTAAGGAGTCACAATATAATCCAGCCGACCTAACAATAATAATATAAAGCCACAAAAATAACAATAGAGGGATTCTAAGGGGCACAGAAATAACAATATGGGGGTAATAGGGGCACAACAATATAAATAAGGGGTATAACTACAATAGTAATGGGGTAATCACTAGTATTATAGGGACCCAACACATTCATGTGACATAAGAAAATTATAAAGTAGCATTAAAAGAGCACATACATGTGAGAAAAAGTATATCTAATCATCATCATATGCCAATATAGAAGCTCCAATATAAAAATGAAGAGATCCAAACATCAATTCATCCATCCATCCAATTTCGTCCTCTGAAAAGAATAGCGAAAATATCTTAAGAGAGAATGATCAATCCAAGTGATGATGAGAGAATGAATCAACTTAGCATCTATTTATACAATGCCTAATGTGTTCGATTTAACTTATTTTGGCATAATTTAGCCCCTAGAATAAAATAATGTGCAAAATAACAAGTACTTTTGGTGATAAGCCCACCAAATAGCTCAATAATACATGAATAAGCCTCTCAAGAGGGTCGAATGATCAACTGAGTGAGTCGTTGGGCCTTTGAGGAGGCCTAATGAAGTCCAAAGGGTGCCATGATGTAGAAATGGACTCCCAACATAGTGGACAAGGGGTTGGCCCCTTGTTTTCCAAGCAAAAACCTGTGGTGCTCCCAAGTGGGTGTGGGGGGCATGAGGTCATCCTCATGGGTCTCCAAATGGATTGGAAGGGCCTGTAGACCACTTGTAAGGGTTGGAATGATGACATAAGCCCTGCCTCTGCAGCAGGGAATAATCCTTTGGGCTCTGGAACATATGCCATGTGTATGGTGTAGCTGTGGAGCCGGCTAGGCATGGTGAACGAGGTGCATCATCCTCGTCCAAAAGGTGGAATAGGAGAAATCAATGAACACTGCTGGGGATCCATGAAGTAATCTCGGATATGGTGGAGGCCCATAACTCTCAACGCCCACCCTACAAGTGCCAATGTGGCCCTCTAGAGGGCTAGGACCCTGTATAGGGAGACCAAGCCCCAAATGGCAATCCACTTGCAATCCTGCATAAGATCCAATGCATCCCCTTGCCCTCCAATACAACAAATCATTAGAATAATCAAGTAAAAGAGCTTACAAGTCATGGAACTAGTGGGGCACTTCATGGTGGCATGCCCTTCCATAGTGGGCTTTGGTATGTATAAGTGTCTCCAAGCTCAATAGGGGGTTAGCCAAGGACCCTATTAGGTGGTTTCAACCTCTAAAGGGGGTGACATGTCCATGGTGCATCCTTCAAGTGGCAGGTGGCAAATGATATAATAATGGAATGGAGTGGGGATCAGGGGAAACATCCAGGCCACATGTCAAGGTGCAAGGGTAGCTATAATAGGGGAAGCCCATACCTGGGTATATAAGTGTAGGAGGGAGCAAATCATGGTACATGAGTTACCCCGGCCTTTGTTTTTCCACCCTTCTTCATATGCCTTTTTCCTTTTATTGATTTTTCTTCATAACTGCTCGGGGCTCCAGGGGATGGAGAGCATGATGTGTGAGATGTAGCAGTGAATACCCCCTTAAGGTGGGGCGGTTCATTGCCCACCAGGGGTTGGGACAATCATGGGTTCCTTAATGATAGAGGGGGCTCATCTAGGGCCCATAGGAACCAGGGTGATGGCCATGGGTAAGGGGTATAACTCATGTTTGGCTTTTGCCCACGGGCTAAATTTATATGTCACGACCATCTTTTGCATTTTGTGGTACATTTCCTGTTTAGAGTGGCCAAATTATGCTTTTACTTTTCTTTTTACTTGCATCAACCTTCGGGGCATCATTCCAGGCTCGACCCAAGGTGTGGACAAGGGGAGGGGGAGGCTAACCCTATGTGGAACCGGATGGGAAAGTAGATGAATGGGGGTAAAGTGAGTGGAAGAGGAGTGATGTGGGTAGTATCGGGAAGCAGGACCACACAACCAAAATCAGTATTTCCCGTGTAGTGTCATCCCAAAAGCCAAATGGTCATTAAAGGAGACCCCACGAGACTAGGATACAAGGGTAACCATGAAATTGGGCAATGGAGACAAGAGTATAAGCCTAACCCACTCTTTCTGCCGAATCCCCCCACCAATCTATGTCCAAAAGTGCCCATGACAAGTAAGGAAAATTACTCATCTGTACCAATGAAAAGCCATACCTTTGGGGTTGGAAGGCCCACCTTTAAACATACATTAATGGCAAGTGGTTGAGGGACCACATGACCGACTCAAGTGGCGAAGAAAATGCACATCGAACTATTTGGTGGCTACAAGAGGCTGTTGGCTACCAATTGAGGACCATCTAGGAGAAAATTTTTCTCCCATACACACACCCACAGGTAGTGGGTGACAGTTCCAACACGAAACCTTTCTATCACTTGTTGCCCACCGCCTGGTCTTGAACTCCTTCTCTAAGGTGAGAGAAAAGGCTGATGGAATATCGCGCAGGTCTGACATGATGTGGGCCTATGGGCTACATTAGAATTGGGATATGGATCAAAATGTGTATAATGGGGAAAACCCGACAAACACATGGGGGAGGACTCTATGGCCCCATGCTCGAGATGACATGGTAGTGGCCACATGGAGGCCACGTAGGTACCTATGAAGAGGTGGACCCCGTTTGTTGACATGGTAGCCCAATGTAGATGTGGCCTAATATGATTTGTTGAACTTCAAATGGGCATAACTTTCATTTCAAGATTCAGATTGAGAGAAAATTTATATCGCCAAAAGGCTATTGATGAATTGAACACAATGGTGGCATTCATTTTGGGTTTTGACGAAGTTGGGAAAAAAGGATTTTTCTAACCTCATCTTCATTACAGTTACATACCTTGGAGGTTTGGGTTAAATTCAGCAAGTAGCACCTTCTGTAGCCCGAGAAAATAAAAGGGGGTGGGAGGGTACAAAGTGGTATCAAAACTTAGGCTTAACAGTGAACCTGAAAAGGCTCATGGACAAAATTTAATATAACATTTTAATTATTGCATATGCTTACTTTCTTTAGATTTATAAATGATGTGGTTGCTAACCTTGCTAGAATGCTTACATGTCTTTTATTCTATGTGACTAACATGGATTTTGATTTTGTGAACAACTCAAATCAACTTGTTTAGTGGTGATAGATCAAGGCAATAAGTTACTATGTCTATGTCAAAATTAACTAACATATATTTGTGTGACAACACATAAGAAAACACATTTCTAGCCGTTGATTTGTGGTAGCATTGAATGTGCTCTAGCCTTGAAATTTGGAGGAGAGGCTAAGGCACATGAGATCTCCAAGAGCTAGATATCGTTTTGAAAAATTCCATTTGGATGAGGAGTTATTAAAATAATTAATATTTTTAATGGGTTCTTAAGTCTAAGCTTAAGAAAATAAAAATATTAATGGGTATTAATAAAGATAAGGATGAGAAGCTTCTAAGAGACGAGGATCAAGTCTGTTTTAATCTTAGCCATTGATTAGGGACTTAATTTCGACCGTTGATTCATCAACAGGAAAAGTATAAGAGAAGACTTGAGGGTCATTTGGAGATACACCAGCAGATACTCAGTATCCCAAGGAAAATCAATTCTCAGAGAGAAGGAGATCGATTTCAGAGGGAGAGTTGCAGGGTGGAGGAAGAGGGGGGATGAGCAGCTGTCAGTGAGCTCATAAGAAGTGACGCAACGACTTTGAGAGACAACATAGATCAGAGAGACGCAGGACTGACGCAGTAGAGAAAGGAAGCTCTCCAGTTTGTCAGAAAGTCTCGGAGAAAAGTCTTAGGTGTTTTCTTCTAGTGTCTATGTAAATTTTTCTGTAAAGGTGATTGTTGCTGAAGACTAATAAAACCCTTTGTTGCATCGGTTTTCCCGCGTTGGGTTTTTCCAGGGGCAATTGTTCAAAAATAACTGTGTTGATGTGATTGATTCTTGTGCATATATTTGTTTTCATATAATGGTGTGGTATCTGCAGTAGAATTTATTTTAATATTTACTGAAGGGATTTCATAAATAACTTATTGGGAATAATAAGTAGGTGAAATAAATCAGTGGCTGTAGTAATAGAATTTCTGTTTAGAAATATTTACATGGTATTAGTTCGGCGACAGGAAGGGAAAATCAATTATGGGTCAAGAGCATGATGCAGAGGCATCCACTCAAGGAGAATTGTGCAGATTTTCAGAAGAATGCACAAGAGACAGAAATTACGATTATTCTATGTTGGCTTCCAGATTGGAAGAAGAAGTTGCTTGCGTAGCAAGCTTTGCCTCCTCAGAGGTTTGGTATATAGATAGTGGAGCTTCTTGGCATATGACAGGAATCCGAGAATGTTTTTCAGATTATCAGGAAGAAAGAATGAATTTTCAGATCACCATGGGGAATAAGGCAAAGTGTACTCCAGTAGGGAAAGGTACTATAGTTTTTCAAACAGAAACAGGAGAGCGGTTCTGAGCTACCAATGTGCTGCATGTGCCAGGACTAGGGATGAACTTACTTTCCGTATCTCAACTTCAAAACAAGGTCTATGATGTTTTCTTCATTAAGGAGAAAGTATACGTCAAACACCCTAGTTGGAAAAGAAGGTCCGGATCAGAATCATAAGTAACAGGTTGTACAGATTACAGCTAGAATCACCAATGACACTGATAGGCAATAATGGAGACAAGGATTTGAATTAACTATGGCACAGAAAGATGGGACATTTGCACCATGCGGCTCTGAGAATTCTCAGAAAAACTGTAATAGGAGTTCTAGATCTTAGTACTGAACGAGAAGATGTATGTAGAGGGTGTGCTCTGTGTAGGAATTTACAGGGTAAGTTCCTCAGAAAGAATACCAAAAGGACACCGCTCACAACCAGATCTCAAATCAATACACCAGTATTTTTGACGTGGTTAAAACCCTCAGAGTGCAAGGAGGGAAACAGTCCACGGCCTGTCCCAACGTGGGTACAGACAATTTATTAATCAAAGAATGAAAATTTACATAAGCTTCTCTCATGCACGGATTACCCGAACAATGACCCTCCATGCGCTTTAAATAGAACTCATGGACCAATCGTGTGTCAAGCCACGGATCAAGTGTCGGTAATACCGAGGTGAGAGTGAACCGTCGGATCACTACATATCGTGACCGTCGGATTGTAAGTTACAAAATGTACAACGGTAAAGAAACACACTTTACCTAACTCTAACCTAACTCTATACTAGACCAAGTTGAACTTAACTATATCCTATGTGTCGGAATATCCTAACATCCCCCCTTAAGAACAACTTGGGATAGGATTGAAGGATTTACAAATATGACACAATAGGAGAAGGAAGGAGGCACTAGAGCCTATCCCCCCTTAGTGACAACTTCCTGAACTCCAAGCATATATCGAAGTTTAGTGAACTTCGCCTCTGTGAGAGCCTTTGTGAAGATGTCTGCAACCTGATCATCTGTTGGACAATATTGCACTTCAAGAACATGGTCATGAATGAGCTTTCTGATGAAGTGCATGTGTAGTTCAATGTGTTTGCTGCGCTGATGCTGGACTGGATCTTTGCATAGCTGAATGGCACTTTGATTATCACACCAAAGTGTGGTTGGATGCTGCTGCTCAAAGCCAAACTCTGATAGGATCTGACGAAGCCACAAGGCTTCCTTACTAGCTTCCACGGCACCACGATACTCTGCTTCTGCTGACGAAAGAGAAATGGCAGCCTGTTTCTTACAAGCCCATGTAATAGGTCCTGAACCAAGAGTGAAGACATAACCGGCAGTAGACTTCCGATCATCAAGGTCACCAGCCCAATCAGAATCAGTGAAACCAACTAACAGAGGAGCTGCTTTGGCACTGTAATGAATCCCAAACTGTACTGTACCTCGAACATAACGAAGTATTCTTTTAGCTGCTTTCCAATGACTTTCACGGGGGTTTTGCATAAAACGAGCAACAAGGCCAACAGCAAAGGAAAGATCAGGACGAGTATGGGTTAAATACAAGAGTTTTCCGACAAGTTGACGGTATAAGGTAGCATCAACTTCAGGAGAAGTACAAGAGACTGAAAGTTTGACTCCAGACTGAAAGGGAGAAGTGGCTGGCTTACAGTCTTCCATGTGAAAATGACGAAGAATATCACAAGCATACTTGGACTGGGAAAGGAAAATACCCTCTTGGGATTGCAAGACTTGAAGACCGAGAAAATAGTGTAAGTGTCCTAAGTCTGTCATTTCAAATTTCTTTTTAAGGCTGGACTTCACATGGTTTATAAGGTTGGGATCACTACCAGTAAGAATAAGATCATCAACATAAAGAACAAGGATGATGAGAGAGTTGCCCACTTTCTTGGTGTAGACAGTATTGTCAGAATGACACCTAGAAAAGCCAGATTCTAAAAGAAAGCTATCCATTTTGGCATACCAAGCTCGAGGAGCTTGCTTGAGGCCATAAAGGGATTTCTTAAGTCGACAAACGAGGCTGGAGTCTGTTTGTATGAAGCCAATGGGTTGTTCCATATAGATTTCTTCCTGCAAGTCCCCATGCAAGAAGGCAGATTTAACATCCATTTGATGGACTTCCCATTTTAAAGAGGCAGCAAGGGAAAGAACAAGGCGGATAGAGTTCATTTTGGCAACTGGAGAGAAGGTTTCAGTGTAGTCAATGCCTTCAACCTGTGAAAAGCCCTTAGCAACTAGACGAGCTTTATGTTTATCAACTTTCCCATCTGGTCCATACTTGGTTCTGTAAACCCATTTGCATCTAACAAGTTTGCGTCCCTTTGGTAGAGGAACAAGATCCCATGTATCATTTGTCATCAATGAATGATATTCTTCATTCATAGCTGTTTCCCAATGTGGATGGCCTGAAGCTTCTGCAAAAGTGTCAGGATCATGATTTACTGGAGCTTGAGCCAGTAAAGAAGAGGCTCTTTCAAACTGAGAACGTGTACGTCGCTGATCTGTAGGATCACCGGCAAGATCACCTGCTGCATCCCGAGTAGCACGGACCCATCTTGGAAGTTGAGGATCCTGAGAAGGTGGGGAAGGATTATCATCCTCGCTTTCATCATCAGAAGAAGAAATGTTTTCAAAGATAGAAGAGATAGGAAGAGGTGGCACATCCGCCGGACTAGGCTCGCAGGCCGATTTATTTTCATCAAATTTTACATCTCTTCTAATGATAACATTTTTGGACTTAAATGGAATAAGTCTATAGCCTTTTACATCTTCAGAATATCCAACAAAAGTACATTTCTCACTCTTAGGTTCTAAGGCTTTATGCTTTTCATCTGGAATATGGGCCCATGCTTCACTTCCAAACACACGAAAGTGACTTACATCTGGTTTAATGGAACTCCAAGCTTCTTCTGGAGTGATATTCTCTAGAACCTTAGTAGGAGTGCGATTGATTATATAATTTGCACAATTAATTGCTTCGGCCCAAAAACTAAGACTGAGTCCTTTAGATTGCAGCATACAATTAGCCATTTCCTTTAAGGTGCGATTTTTCCTTTCAGCTACACCATTTTGTTGTGGAGTGTATGGAACAGTATGTTGCATTTGAATTCCATTTTCGGTGCAAAAGTTGATGAATGCATTTTTAACATATTCTCCACCATTATCAGTTCTTAGCTTAAGAATTTGATGTCCAGATTGTTTTTCAACGAATGCTTTGAAGGCCAAAAAGGTGGTAAATACTTCGCTCTTGAGTTTTAAGAAGTATACCCAAGTGCGTCTGGAGAAATCATCAATGAAAGTTAAGAAGTACTTGCAGCCAGAGAATGAAGCAACAGGAAGAGGACCACATAAATCACTGTGCACAAGCTGTAAAGGGGCTGAGGCGTGCCAAGAGGCACGTTTGTCAAAACTGTCCCGATGATGTTTTTCGAGTACACATCCGGAACAAACACCATCTTTGCAAGATACCATAGGAAGACCTGTCACCATGTTTTCTTTACATAGATGCTGAAGGGAGCGATAGTTTAAGTGACCATACCGCTCATGCCAAAGTTTGCTCACTTCATCATTATGAGCAACAAATACTGAGGGAAGATGGGATGACCCAAAGTTGTGAAACTTATACAACCTTTTGGAATCATCAGCAAGACCAGTAGCTAGAATCTGTTTAGGATCTTTTAGATCCTTGATTACAACATCATGAGGTGAAAATTCAACAATTTTACCTTCACCTGAATGAGTTATCTGATAGACAGATAGAAGGTTGCAGGATAAGTTTGGAACACATAATACATCATTGAACTGACCATTGTCTAGATGAACAGTTCCAGTCCCTACAACATTAAGAGATCTATCATCACCAACATATATATTTTTGGTGTTACAATCATTTAAAGAAGAAAACATGGCTTGGTTTTTGGCCATGTGACAAGAGGCTCCAGAATCAATGAGCCACTCATGAGAATGAGAAGAAGAAGAAGATACATTTAATGCATAACCAGACTGAGATGATTGACGATGACATGCAGAAAATGCCGTTCCGGAAGTTGAAGTTGAAGTAGGCTCCAGATGGATGTTATGTTTCTTCATTGCGGCTTCCAAGGCTTCCATCTTCTTAAAGCATTTAGATTCTAAGTGGCCATCTCGATTACAAAAGTTACAATGTCTGTCAGTCTTCTTCCATTTGTTTTTATTGGTCTTGTCATATTGCTGAAATGATCTTTCATCTTGAGGCTGAGTTGGTTTAGGACCATTCCTTTGAGGATAAGACTTCTTAGGATTCTTTGAATTTGGTTGCTGCTGGGCGGCTAACGCTTTCGAGGAAGAGTTTCCAAGATTAAGAAGACCAAGGTGTAAGAGTTTTTCTTGTTCTCTTATTAAGGAATCACAAAAGGAGTCAAAGGAAGGGGGCTTGTAGTCTTTGCCTTGACAAATGAAAGCTTCCCTGGTAGAATGGAAAGTGGAAACAAATACAGAGTAGGCTGGTCCCAACTTAGTAAGGATGGAATAAATAAGGTTACCATCTTCTTTCTTAACTTTAACACCTTCCAAGAGATATCTAAGGGTCTTGAATTTGGACAAGAAATCTTCAATGCAAGAAAAATTATTAGGATCCAAAGTAAGCAACTCATTCTCAAGTTGATGGGCTCTAATTTCATTTTTAATCCCAAAAACTTTAGCAAGTTTTTCTAATGCTTCATGAGGAGTTTCAATTTCTGCAATGTGGAATCTAAGATCAGGAGAAACAGACATTCCTATCAAACCACGTGCTTGATCTTGTCGATTTTCCCATTTTTCGGCCTTGTCTTCATCTTTGGGTTTCTTCTCTTGGTCTGTGGCTATTCTGAAGAGACCTTTACTTCTAAGTAAATCTCCCATGTAGGCTACCCATTGGAAGTAGTTAGTGCTGTCAAGAATGACTTGGCATGGACTTTCCATTTTTTGAAAAACAACTGAAGCTGAAGATGCTGAAAGTAAGTGGTCCAATGGATAGATCTCGAAAAAATAGGCGGTTTTAAAAAAAACGGCTCTGAAAAAGGCTTCCGGATGAAGAAGTTATGGCTTTTTGAAAAAAAATTGTTGACGTTGCCGGCAAAGTGCGCGAATGTGCGGGAATGAAAAAATCCGCCCCCACAAAATGGAGACTTGAACCCAAGACCTCTACTCTCTTAAAAGGTCTTTGAACCAATTGATCTATACAAAATATTTGAGAGAGAGAGAGAGAGAGAGAGAGAGAGAGGGGGGGGGGGGGCCTCGATTTGCGTGCTTGCCTTGGGAAGACTCTTTTCCCCTACAAAACACAAAACACAAAACCCAACACGAATATCCAAAGAAAAACGAACCTTACGGCTCGAAGTTAGCTTTAGCCAAAAAACTAGAAATTTTAAAAAAAATCTCAAAGTTAGCTTTTAGCCGAAAAATTAAATATTTTTCTCAATGTTTCTGATTTTCCGAGATCACACTAAGGTGCAGGGAAAAGAGCATACGCATGAGAAAAATCCTTTCTTTCTGTTTCTGATTTGCCCAGATCACACAGAGTCGCAGGGCAAAGAGCATACGCAGAAATGAAAGGTATAGATCCGGAAAAAAAAGGCTAAATAAACCGAAACCGAAATAAGCAGAGAGAAAATGACAGTAAACTGCAAAAAAAACACTGTATACCTCCCGATCTGAAAAATGACGCAGCTAGGGCTACCGGAAACCTTTTCGCATGAAACGAAAGGGGTTCCTCACTGAAACAGATGCTCTGAACGCAACAGAGCAGTCATCTCGGCCCGAAAGCAGTCAGAAACAGCAGATCTAGGATACGACAGCCGCATGCAGTTCTACCGGCTTCAGATTTGGATCACCAACGGACGCGGCCCTCAAATAGCTCTGATACCATGTAGGAATTTACAGGGTAAGTTCCTCAGAAAGAATACCAAAAGGACACCGCTCACAACCAGATCTCAAATCAATACACCAGTATTTTTGACGTGGTTAAAACCCTCAGAGTGCAAGGAGGGAAACAGTCCACGGCCTGTCCCAACGTGGGTACAGACAATTTATTAATCAAAGAATGAAAATTTACATAAGCTTCTCTCATGCACGGATTACCCGAACAATGACCCTCCATGCGCTTTAAATAGAACTCATGGACCAATCGGGTGTCAAGCCACGGATCAAGTGTCGGTAATACCGAGGTGAGAGTGAACCGTCGGATCACTACATATCGTGACCGTCGGATTGTAAGTTACAAAATGTACAACGGTAAAGAAACACACTTTACCTAACTCTAACCTAACTCTATACTAGACCAAGTTGAACTTAACTATATCCTATGTGTCGGAATATCCTAACACTCTGGGCAAGTCTGCCAAAGCAGCGTTTCCAAGAAGTAACAACAGGGCCAAGAGTGTACTAGGATTGATACACTCAGACATTTGCGGACCGATGTCCACAAAATCTCTTAGTAGTGCCGAATACTTCGTCACCTTCATCGATGACCATTCTAGGAAAACTTGGATCTACTTTCTGAAGACCAAAGATGAGGTTTTTGGTCGATTCAAAGAGTTTAAGGCTCTAGTGGAGAATCTGACAAGAAAGAAGATAAAAGTGTGTGCTCAGACAATGGTGGAGAGTATGTTGACAAGGACTTCACCGATTTTTGTGCTAGGGAGGGCATCAAAAGAGAGTGGACAACTCCCTACAATCCGGAGCAGAATGGAGTAGCAAAAAGGAAGAACATGACTATTGTGGAAGCAACTAGGGCTATGTTGTATGATCAGGATATGCCAAAATTCCTGTGGGCAGAAGCATGCAGCATGACAATCTATGTCCAGAATAGAACTCCTCATAGGGCATTGGGTAAGATTACTCCAGAAAAAGTTTTCACCGGGAAGACACCTAAAGTTAGTCATTTCAGGATATTTGGGAGTTTAGCGTATTGTCGTATACCCGAGGAGAAGAGGAAGAAGTTAGATCAAACTACAGAGAAAGGATATCTTGTGGGATATAGCGAGAATGCTAAGGCATATAGAGTCTATCTTCTGGGAGCAGGAAGGTAGTAGGTCGGCGAGATGTAAAGTTCATGGAGGATAGAGCTTTCAAAAAATCTCGAGAAATGCCTTCCGAGGAGCAGTCAAAAGATGAGCCGTTGGTCAAACCACTTCAACCAGCGGAAGCTAGTACCGGAAATTCTCCTTCAGAACAAGAGGAATCACATGAAGAGGAAGAGCTGACAGATGCACCTACTACTAGAGGAAGAACAAGCCAGGAACTCCAACAAATTCTGCGGGATGCAGAAGAATTCATTGGTGCACCCAGGAACAGTAAAAGGGAGTGAAGACAACCAAATAGATATCAGGCCTTAGTAGCTCAGGTTGGGGAACCCTCCAGTTTTCAGGAGGCCGTTTAGCATCAAGTACGGGTGGATGCGATGGTGGAGGAATACAGCTCTATAATGGTGAATGATGTTTGGGAAGTGGTGCTTAGGCCTCAAGGCAGATTAGTGGTAGGTTCGAGATGGATCTACAAAATCAAATATGCTGCAGAAGACAATGTGGAGAAATACAAAGCCAGGTTTGTGGCTAACGGGTATGCTTAGAAGGAAGAAATAGACTACGCAGAGACCTTCGCCCCAGGTATACATCTATTAGAACCGTGATATCTCTTGCAGCTCAGACGAGGTGGGAGATTCATCAGATGGATGTCAAGACGACATTCTTGAATGGGGTAATAGAAGAGGGAGTATACATTGAACAACCGGAAGACTTTGAGACACATGAGAAGAAATCTCATGTATGCAGATTAAAGAAAGCCTTGTATGGGCTTAAACATACACCTAGAGCATGGTATGGTTGAATTGATGGCTACGTGAAGAAGATGGGGTTCTTCAAGAGTGATGCAGATCCTAATCTCTACTATCTGGTTGTAGAGAATGAACCTCTAGTCCTAATATTATATGTGGATGACCTCTTCCTGACGGGATCATCCAGGCTCATCGAGGATTGCAAGAAGAATCTAGCCACAGAATTCGACATGAAGGATTTGGGAAAGATGCATTATTTCCCGGGGTTGGAAGTTTGGAAGTAGAAGGGTGAGATCTTCCTTGGGCAAGGGAGATATGCTACAGAAATCCTGAAGAGATTCAGGATGCAGGACTGTAGGCCTATGGCTACTCCAATGATCACCAACTGGAAGAAAATTGATGCATCAGAAGACAAAGATGTTGATCCCACCTTGTACGGGCAGCTTGTAGGATCCGTGATGTATTTGGTCAATACCAGGTCTAACATTTGTTATGTTGTCAACACCCTCTGTTAGTTCATGGTGGAACCTAAGAGGGCACATTAGGCAGCGGCCAAACATGTTCTCAGGTATATACAAGAAACAGTCGAGCATGGACTATTGTACACTAGAGGCAATGACATCAAGCTGAGTGGGTTCATTGACACAGATTGGGTTGGAAGTTCAGTAGATTAGAAAAGTACCACTGGGTATTGTTTCAACATTGGATCGGGGATGACTTCTTGGTGCAGTAGGAAACAAAAATGCGTAGCTCTGAGCTTAGCAGAAGCAGAATATATGGCCGCTAGCACAACTTTGTGCGAAGCCATATGGCTTAGAAAATTGCTTGTGAACCTATTCAGTAGAAGGATGGAAGCGACCAGGATCATGTGTGATAATCAGAGTTACATCAAGCTCTCTGAGAATCCAGTATTTCATGATCGGTCGAAGCACATTGATATCAGGTGTCACTTTGTCAGAGACTGTGTCCAAAGAGGAGCAGTACAATTGAGTTACACTCCTACAGGAGAACAGGTGGCAGACATCCTCACCAAGGCTCTAGGAAGAACAAAGTTTGTTCATTTCAGGGAGAAGATGGGGATGGTAAAGAATCCATTTCAATAATGGATAAGTATCAGAAGTTGCAATGCAGCAGTTAGCAGTGGCAATGCTATGGGCAACATGATGCAACAGATTGAGAGGGAGCTGCAATACAGATGTAGCAGTGACAGTGGCAGTGTCATGGGCAGCAGTACAGGAAGTAGCAGTACAGATGATGTAAGGCAATAGGTCAAGCATCAGCGCAAGTACCGATGCGGAGGATCAGTGTGATGTTTTAGTGATGGAGCATTACTAGAGCACATTCCTCGCTAAGAGGGAGTGTTGATTTGTGGTAGCATCAGATGTGCTCTAGCCTTGAAATTTGGAGGAGAGGCTAAGGCACATGAGATCTCCAAGACCCAGAAATCGTTTTGAGAAATTCCATCCAGATGAGGAGTTATTAAAATAATTAATATTTTTAATGGACTCCTAAGTCTAAACTTGAGAAAATAAAAATATTAATAGGTATTAATAAATATAAGGATCATAAGCTTCTAAGAGATGAGGATCAAGTCTGTTTTAATCTTAGCCGTTGATTAGGGACTTAATCTCGGCCGTTGATTCATCAACAGGAAAATTATAAGAGAAGACTTAAGGGTCTCATTTGGAGATACACCAACAGATACTTGGTATCCCAAGGAAAATCGATTCTCAGAGAGAAGGAGATCGATTTCAGAGGGAGAGTTGCAGGGTGGAGGAAGAGGGGGGATGAGCGGCAGTCAAGGAGCTCAGAAGAAGTGACGCAGGGACTTTGAGAGAACGGAGAGGGAGACACAAATCAGAGAGACGTAGGGCTGACGCAGTAGAGAAAGGAAGCTCTCCAGGGTGTCAGAAAGTCTCGGAGAAAAGTCTCAGGTGTTTTCTCCTAGTGTCTATGTAAATTTTTCTGTAAAAGTGATTGTTGCTGAAGATTAATAAAACCCTCCTCTGCTGCACCGGTTTTCTTGCATTGGGTTTTTCGGGGACAATTGTCCAAAAATAATTGTGTTGATGTGATTGATTCTTGTGCATATATTTGTTTCTGTATAATGGTGTGATATCTGTAATAGAATTTATTTTAATATTTACTGAAGGGATTTCATAAATAACTTATTGGGAATAATAAGTAGGTGAAATAAATCAATTGCTGCAGTAATAGAATTTCTGTTTAGAAATTTTCACAAATTCTTGGTTTGCTATCTTGGCCCAAAAATCTCGCCCTGTCTGCCTATATGTTGAGCATAGAACTTGGTTCTTTCTCCTTTGTTGTATGCAGTCTCCTTAGTTATTTTCTTCCTCCTCTCAAGCTCCTCCACCCTTCTCCAATGTTACTCATGAAGAATTAATAATAAACCATTGCCTTTTCCCTTTTTGTCTTTCATTAGAGAGGGAAAACCTAAACCTAATGATCAAGGGCTGAGATTAAATATCTGCCCATGAGATCAATGGATGAGATCAAGTCCCCCACTTGATCTCTTCTCTCATGTGGTTCCCCTCACTTAAAGAGCTCATAGTCACTTTTTAATGTTTTGTACCATGTGCACTTTTTCTCTCTTAAAGTCACTTTAATATTAAAAGACACTTAGTACTTTTGTCCCTAAAGTCACATATAAAATATAAAGTGACTTTATTCAGTACTTTTGTCCCTAAAGTCACATATAAAATATAAAGTGACTTTATTAAAAAGATACCTAGCACATATACCCATAAAAAGTGATTTTGCTCCATGACATTAATGAAACTCATAATGTCACTAGACAAAAAGGTTATTGATGTGTCTTCCTAGCCAAAAAGGATAAATGCCTAGGAAACACTTCCTTGGTATCATTTTTCTCAACACTCCCTCTTACCGAGGAAGTTGTTTCCCACCACTGCAACTTTATCTCTAAAGTGGATATGCTCACCCCTTGGTATCATCTTGTCATCCACTACTCTCGCCACATCACCACCCAAACTCTTCGGTGGTCTGCTCTCCTTCACTCACTCATGTGATTCCTTCAAAGTACCATAAAGCCTTCTTGACTTCCTCTTCCCTGAAGAAGTTTCCTGCACAAGTGTGGCAACCTCATCTCCATCCCTTGGAACCTGTGATCTTGATGAAGATACCCCTGTGGCCTATAGTGATCATGGTTCTTGCACTTTGAGATTCTATCATCCCAAAAGCCAACAATCATCCCGACCTCTGTGGACGTGTACCAGTGGACCTTGAAACCTGTGGTGTGGCCCCTGCTGAGGAGCCTGTTGCTCTACACATTCATTCTCTCGTGACTTCCTCACGGTCCTGGCAAGCTAAAACATGAACCTGTAAAGTCTCCCCTCACAGACACCAACCACTCTTTAATCAATCCCAAAGAAAGCCTCCTCATGCAAAAATCCACTCAATGAAACTACATTGCGCCCAAGTACAAAAGAACACAGGAGCTAGTGCACACTTACAAAGAAGAGGAACTGTGATGAATGATGATGAAAATAAAAGTGACTCACCTCTATTTATATGAGGGTAACCAAGTCACTTTTTAATGAGTTTACAATAAAATCCCTAAAACAAGTTTATTTGAGTGTTCAATTAGGTCAACGGTCACAAGCCGACCTTGAGATAGCTCTAAAACATAACAAAATGCCAAAAATATCCCAAATGCTTGGGAGAAAAATGGTCTCCACCATGACGTAATAGGCAATGATGCATCATGTAAGTGAGGTAATGGTCCAAGAGTTCTCCTCACTCCAAGAAAACCTCAAAGTGCATGTGTACATCTCCAGAAGGCACCTCCTCCACCATGATGTCATCCAAAAGGAGGCCTACATCACCCTTTCCACACATGTAGGAGTGACGTGGCACCACTGAGGGCAAGCATTGCCATCGAAGGGGGATGTGCTAGCCCTCCCAAGTCAACTCAGTGACAACCATCCTTGTCCGAGCTTGGAACAAGGCATTGTCCACCAAACATGGTCAAGGCCAGCTTAGGGGCACCCTAGGCCTATCTAGGCATATCATCAAATAGTGTTTCAACATTTGGAGGCTCATCAAGAAGTGTAGAAGCATGTGGAAGTTGCTTAAGGCACAATGCTCATCTCTGGAGGGGCAATATTGGGGCCACAAAGTCATCTCCTCTCACAACAGGCAAAGAACGCCCTGGAAGGTGCTGAAGAGGAGTCAAGCTATTCCTCAAAGGATCTTTGTTGCATATATGATACCTGTTAATGCTCAAACTAGCAAGGGACCTAAGGAGGATCCCCAAAGGGCAAATGCTAGGCAAAGGGCAAGAAATGGAGACTTAGTCCACTGTCACCTCAGCTAAGGCTCCCTTCTATTTACATACTTTCACTGATGGGAGGAGACCCGATATATATGGAGTCACTAATGAATGATAATTCAATGGATATGAGTGACCTGAACAAACCCTTTCCAAGAAAAGGTTGAAGGATGGAGCTTGCTTGCTTTCTAAGCAAGGTAGTATGTGTTTTAGGGAAAGGAAGAGAGGATTTTGAGGGTTAGGTTTTATTGGATAAGACTTATGAAGGAGTTCCCCAATCCCTAAAATCCTTGCTAGAATGGGTATCCCGAATGGTTCTTGAAGAATGATGTTTTAAAGGAGTGGGACCACTATTGATTTGGGGTAGCATCGGATGTGCTCTAGCCACGAAATTTGGTGGAGAGGCTAAGACACATGAGATCTCTAATACCCAGAAAGGGTTTGGGCAGATTCTAAACAGTTTGGAAGATATTAAAATAATTAATATTTTTAATGGAGTTCCTAAGTCTAAACTTAGGGAAATTAAAATATTAATGTGAATTAATATAAAACTGTGTTAGAATGGTCCAAAAGTCATGGATCAAGCCAGATCTAATCTTAGCCGTTGATTAGGGACTTAATCTCGGCCGTTGATCTGTCAACGAGAAAAGTATAAGAGGAGGCTTGAGGGTCACTTGGAGAACACACCAAGAGATCAAGATTTTGACTTTCTGGGGCTGGGTTTGCTGAGAAAGTTGAGAGAGTGATCTGGAGTTGCAGCTGAGGGGCAGTGAATATAGAAGCAGAGAGGCAGAGATAGTGCCGGGAGGATCAACGCAGCAGTTGAGAAAGCTAACGCAAAGGGTAGAAGTCGGAACTGCCGGGAACAACCGAAACTGCTAGAATTGCCGGGAAAGCTGACGCAGAGGGCAGAAGCCGGAACCGTTGGGAACAGCCGGAACTGTTGGGAACTACCAAGAAACCTGACACAGTCCCTAGAGGCTGACGCTGGGGTTTTTCGTGGGGCAGATTGGAGCTGAGGAGCTGCCGGAGTGTTTATCCGGGTTTCAGCAGGAATTGTCAGGAAAGCTGACGTAGAGGGCAGAAGCCGGAATAGCCGGGAACAACTGGAACTGCCGGGAACTTCCAGGAAAGCTAACACAGAGGGAAAAAGAGGCTGACACAGTCCCTAGAGGCTGATGCTGGGGTTTTTCATGGGGCAGATTGGAGCTGAGGAGCTGCCGGAGTATTTATTTGGGGTTTTAGCCGGAGCATCTGTCTCCGAAGGAGAGGTACTATTGCCGAGATTTTTCTCTGTTGGGTAAGCCGGATTTGGCACCCAAATTGTATTCTGAAACTGCTTAATAAATCAAACCCTCAGATAGCTGCACCAGTTTTCCCGCATTGGGTTTTTCCGGGGACATTAGTCTAAAAATAACGGTGTCATTTGTGTGCTTGTTTCTATTTCCTTCAGTTGATGATCTGTAATGTGTTGAGCATGTACTTGTGTTTATTTTTAGTATTTACATGGTAAATAACTTGTTAATTAATCAGAACAAGTAGGAAGGAATAAATCAGAAAGTACATGGAGGGTTTCTAACTGTTAGACTTAGAAACTTCAACATGGTATCAGAGCGTGGTTGCAAATCACAGGAGAACTGAGGACATCAGCCAAGTAGAGCAGCAGCAACAGAAAACAGTTGTCCCGAGTGACAGAAGCTGTTCCTAGCAGCGAAACAACGAGGAAGGGGTCAAGTTCGGGCCAAGAAGAGGCTGCACAGAGGCTGAGGGAGGCAAAGACAGGCTCACGCAGAGGCCAGGAGCGCTGATGCAGTTGGCTTAGGGAGCTAGTTTGTCGGTGCTGGGACTGCACAGAGCCTAGGAGCTCTCACCTTCAGGTTGTTGGGGTTTAGGAGGCTGTGGATAAGTTGCAAAGTGGAGCTGGTGGGGTACTATTGTCAGAACAGTACCTAACAGGGCAAGGCCAAGGAGGAGGGAGTTGCTACTGAGGGTTTCTAGCCGAGAAATCCGGATCAGTGGTGCAGTTGCACAGACGATCAGAGTAGGGGGCATCTCGACATTGACAGAAGGATTTCCAAGAGGGAAATCGAGGCTCAGAGGGAGTCACATCGAGAACTTCCAGGAGAGAAGTAAAAGAGCAGCGGAATGGCACTACACAAAGTAAGAGACTAGGACAGATTGGACAGAGCCTCAAACTTCGTAGTCTGGAAGGCCAGAATCTTATCCGTACTTGACAGAAATCGTGTCAAGCACTTCGCCTTGAAGACGATAGCGGTCCCAGTTGACCTAGCTGACAATGACAGGTATGAGGAAGCAATGGCGAGGGCCAAGAGTATCATTCTTGACGAGGTCAAGGATCATATAGTACCACATATTGCCGAGAAGAATACGGCACGGGAGATGTGGGAGGCCCTGACCAAGTTGTATCAGCATACTTCCATGCAGAGGAAGATGCTCCTAGAAAATCAACTGCGGTCATACCAGATGCAGAAGGGAGAACAGATCGACACCTTCCTCGGTCGATTGAAGGAGATCCGAGATCAACTGACTTCCATAGGGGCCACACCAGATCTAGAGTTGATGGTGAGAACAACCTTGAATGCAGTCTCAAAAGACTGGGAGGTGTTTGTCCAGAGCATACTGGGTAGGGCGACCCTTCTAGATTGGGAGGAAATGTGGGCGGCTCTTCGCCAAGAAGAGATCAGGAGGGTGACCAAGATGGGAAGCAGCAACAAGGGGATCAGAATCAAGAAGGAGGAGGAGGTGGATGCTGCCCTAGCATCTGAGGGTAAGCAAGAAAAGCAAAAGAAGAAGGACCTCTCCAAGGTCAAATGCTTCCACTGTGGGGAGCTGGGTCATTATGTGACCCAGTGTCCGAGGAAGAAGAGCAAGGTAGAGGCTTCAGATACCAAGGCAATGCCAGCAAGGGCAGAGAAGGAAGTGGAGACTGACGATGACTGTGCCATGAGGCACACACACAACGTGAGCGAAAGTGGGGAGACATCGAGATGTAGTCAAGAGGACTAAAAAGATGAGGGGTAGGATCCTTGAGGTACCCAACCTCTTGGATTATACATGGCTACGAGAGCCCCGAAGAGGAGTAGCAGGACTGGTGGATGTCGATAGAGACGGATGAGGATGGAGCGGTAGAGAGAGCTACAGTGCAGGATTCCCAGGACAACGCGAGGCTAGCAGGCTGCAACAGTGCGAGAGGCACGGGAGTGTTGCACCAGTGCAGGATGGCACAAAGAGGTGTGCAACGGTGATAGATGCAGGGAGTTGTTGCAGCAACACAAAGGTTAGAGAGGGAGCACTTGTCAGCGACAGAGGGAGCTTCAGCATCGGGAGTGTCTCTAGCCTGACAGAGATGTTAGAGTTGGGAGATCAGTTACTTACTTCTCAATAACTGAGTTGTAGTGCAACAGTTAGTAGTGGCGGTGCTATGGGCAACACGATGCAGCATGATGAGAGGGGATGCAGTGCAGACGCAGCAGTGGCAGTGGCAGGGCCATGGGCAGCAGCACAGATGTAGAGGGAGCTGTCATACAGATGCAGCAGTGGCAGTGGCAGAGCCATGGGTGGCAGTACGAGATGCAGCAGTACAGATGATGGGCAGCAGGCCTAGCATTAGGGACCGATGCCAGATGATCAAAGTAATACTCAGTAAGGAGTATTGCTAGAGCACAGTCCTCACTAAGAGGGAGTGTTGATTTGGGGTAGCATCAGATGTGCTCTAGCCACGAAATTTGGTGGAGAGGCTAAGGCACATGAGATCTCCAATACCCAGAAAGGGTTTGGGCAGATTCTAAACAGTTTGGGAGATATTAAAATAATTAATATTTTTAATGGAGTCCCTAAGTCTAAACTTAGGGAAATTAAAATATTAATGTGAATTAATATAAAACTGTGTTAGAATGGTCCAAAAGTCATGGATCAAGTGAGATCTAATCTTAGCCTTTGATTAGGGACTTAATCTCGGCCATTGATCTGTCAATGAGAAAAGTATAAGAGGAGGCTTGAGGGTCACTTGGAGAACACACCAAGAGATCAAGATTTCGACTTTCTAGGGTTGGGTTGCTGAGAAAGTTGAGAGAGTGATCTGGAGTTGAAGCTGAGGGGCAATGAATACGGAAGCAGAGAGGTAGAGATAGTGCCGGGAGGATTAACGCAGCAGCCGGGAAAGTTGACGTAGAGGGCAGAAGCCAGAACTGCCGGGAAAGTTGACGCAGAGGGCAGAAGAGGCTGACACAGTCCCTAGAGGCTGACGCTGGGGTTTTTCGTGGGGCAGATTGGAGCTGAGGAGCTGCTGGAGTGTTTATCTAGGGTTTCAGCTGGAGCATCTGTCTCCGAAGGAGAGGTACTACTGCTGAGATTTTTCTCTGTTGGGTGAGCCAGATTTGGCACCCAGATTGTATTATGAAACTGCTTAATAAATCAAACCCTCAGATAGCTGCACCAGTTTCCCGCATTGGGTTTTTCCGGGGACATTAGTCCAAAAATAATGGTGTCATTTGTGTGCTTATTTCTGTTTTCTTCAGTTGATGATCTGTAATGTGTTGAGCATGCACTTGTGTTTATTTTCAGTATTTACATGGTAAATAACTTGTTAATTAATCAGAACAAGTAGGAAGGAATAAATTAGAAAGTACATAGAGGGTTTCTAACTGTTAGACTTAGAAACTTCAACAACCACATGAGGCCAAGTGGACCCGGTTTAGGGTATGAGGAAAGTATTTAGCAACCAATGATATTCTTACCCTAGACAAGGTGGGTGAAAGTATCAAAGAAAGTATTTTCACTCAAAGATGTTGTTTTGACCCTATGAGGTACTAGCCTTGGGGATGGTAGGGCAAGTTTTGATCTTGGAGCTAGGGCTTGGCTTTTCTTCTAACTCCACTGTTGGAATGTCTTCAAAATTGGAGGAGGGCTAGAGGAAGGCCAACGCAGGAGACCCTAGGAGATCGAATGTTTTTGATCGCTAGCTTGTCGGTAATTAATGCCCTGGGTACCCCAATGTAGCTAGTCCTAGAAGGATGTGAGAGATTACGAATTTTAGTGACCACCCCTGGTAGATTAGTGCCTTAATCTTTGGGAGAATGGAGTCTATGTTGAGTAAGAGTAGGATTTCTTGGTTCCGAGTCAAGGAGGCCTCAAGATCACTTCGTTTGCCTTCTAGGTCAAGAGGAAGCAACCTTGTAGCTTTTATACTTCGATGTGCAAGAGGAATGACTTGTCAAGGTCAAATTTTACATCTAGGAGATTTCTCTCACATTACATGGCCCATACATTGAAGGAATGCTATAATAGAGAATGCTATAATGAAGAAGGCGCATAGAACCTGTAGGAACCAGGGTGATGGCCATGATGATGGGGTAGAGCTCATGTATTGGCTTTTGCCCACATGCTAAAATGTATTTGTCCCGACCATCTTTTGCATCTTGTGATACATTTTCCTGTTGATTGTGGCCATATATGCTTTTAACTTTATTTTCATTTGCATCAACCTCCAGGCTTCATTCCAGGCCATGACCCAAGGTGTGGACAAGGGGAAGGGGCAAGCTAACTTTATGTGGACCTAGTGGAGGAATGTGGACCCAGGTGGGAGAAATGATGAATGGGGTAATAATGAAAGAGGGTAATATAAGCGGATAAGGGTGCAGGACCACGCAACCAAAATTAGGGTTTCCCATGAAATACCATCCCTAGAGCCAAATGGTCAGTAAAAGAGATCCCATGGGATTAGAATCTAAGGTTAATACCTTAAAGGGGCTAGGGGACAAGGGCACAGACCTAACCCATTCTTTCCGTCGAATCCCCCCATTAATCCATGCCCAGAAGTGTCCATGATAAGCAAACTACAATACTCAATTTCCAAATGACAAAGCATACCTTTAGGTTCAAGAGGCCCACCTTCAAACATACGATCATGGCAAATGGGCGAGGGACCACATGGCTGGCTCAGGCGGTGGAGAAATGGCACAATGAGCTAGCTGGTGGCTGCAAGGGGCTATTGGTTGTCGACTGAGGACCATCATGGAGAAAAAATTCTCTTAGGGATATTACCCACAAAATGGTGGGTAACATCTGGCTCCAAATGGGACGTGGTCTCTTGAAGAAGTGGGTGAAGCTACTCGAACGAGACGTCACGAGAACTCTAGCAATCTCCTTGTTATCGTAGACCTGTCACTTACACATATAATAGATGGAAAAGCACGGGGTAGCATGCTTTCGCGATGTCTCATGATCACACATGCTAATATGCTAAGCCATAGAATTAATAGAAAACAAAATATGCATCTATCTATCATGAGAAATATCATATGATGTTATTCCTAATGTAGAAATTAGCGTGCAATGCATCCTATCCTAACATGCATATAGTAAGGCTAATTCTAAGTGTAATCATAAAGCCAGTGTAGCGAACATATCATCACATCAATATACATATGCTTGCCAGTATGATCACTCATGGAGTAACTCCCAAATCGAATGTGGACATAGTCACTTGGCGAATGAAGCGGCTAGTAGGCGCGAAAATATGATCTCCATCTGAGGTAAAGGGAAGTCCTAGGAGAAAGAAAATAGGTCAATCTAGAGGTCTCAGTCTTTCCTTCTAGGTATACAATGGTGGAATGAATGATCATTCTCAAGATCTCCTTATCACAATCATTGTCTATAATATTATGCTTTGTAGATGCCACAAGGTTGTGATGAGAGGGGAACAAAAGGCTCGGGAGAGAAGGAGTGCAACAAATGGGTCTCTCAAGGTGATGGTCACATTGGGGAGGGGAGGTCACGGAGTGATCACAACCCTGAGGATGAATCAAAGGGGATAAAGTATATTCAATGAAGGGTTCTTCCTTGACACCATATTCAGAAAGGGGAAAAAGGGCATTGTCACTCAAGGTCATATCCAAGGAAAATTTTAGGGGCTAATATTCGTAGGTGGGCTAATTTTCCATGCTTTTTCCAAAAAAAGATTTGCTAATTTCCATTTTTTTCTAAAATGATTTGCCCAAATTTTATAGTACAACATTATTTTACCTTAAAAATCACCAAAATATTATATCAACTAATATAAAATCATTAGAAATCTAAATATTTCTACAAAAATATCACCAAAAAATTTACAATTTGCATATTATGGACTAGTAAGATTAGCCAAGGTTTCTAAACTTTAAGATAAACTTCCATCCTTTAAATTTTCTTTGGTCATATCAAAAGAGACGAGGGAATTATTCGACAAAGACTCAAGGTGATGAACAAGAGGGAAAGGCAAAGGGGAGGGCGAAATATCATATTCAATGGGATTTCCTTCCCCATAATCTAAAGGCTCAAGTGATTTGGATACATAGTCATAAGGTGGATAGGTGGGAGCCTCATTGCTTTCCTCAATATAAGCATCAAAGGTTGGGTTTTCGTTAAAAGGAGAATCAATCACTTCCAACTGTCCTTCTTCATGCAAGGGAAAATAATAGTTCTCCCTCCCAAAGGTATCGATGGATATGTCATCGCAAGTAATGTCCGGGATAAAGGAAAAACCAATCTCAATCTCATCTTCCTTGTTAGTATCATAAATGGGAGCACAATCAAATTGGGGCCCAACAATATCCCATTTGTCCTTTTCAGTGGAGAAACAATCTCCAATGTCATTTTCCAAGGAAATCACCGGATCACCTTCCTCAAGGTTTTCAAAAGGAGATTCATCATGAATGATATCCTTGAGAAAGGTGAGGTTAGTCTCGTCCTTACATTCCATAACTTCATTCTCCTCAACACATCTGCTCTCAAAATCATCCTATTCGTCCTACAGCCCCAATGAGGACACATCTTCTTGCTCATCACGAGATCCTCAAGGTCATCTTCATCTTGGTTGGTTGACAAGTGGGGCCTCTCTTCTTCTCTCTTCTCTTGAAGAACAATGGCTAAGGTACTTGTTACATGATTTTGGTAGTATGCTTCTATGAGGAGAGCATTAGTAGGGTTCTCTTTATATTCACATTTCATCTTATGAAGCTTCACTTCTTCATCATATAAGCAGGAGAAAAATTCATTAGAATTATATTCCCGTACTGCCTCCCTGCATGACCTACTATATTCATCCATTCTTTCTTGTGTGATTTGGAGGCTTGCAGGATCGAACTCTTCGTCATCCTCAGAGGAGGTATTCCCTTTCACATTGTTATTGATGAGGTTATCCAGAATATTCACAACACAAGTTATGTGAGCAAGGTCAAGGAGATGACTAGGATCCTGTTCGTAAGCACACCTTAATATGTCGAGTTGCAGTTCTTGCCGACCTATAAAACCTGAGCATGAATTCCATATGCGTGCTTTCCAACATATTTTGAAAATATTTTGCATATTCCACCACTTTCTTTTGCAACTCCTGAATCTCTTGGTTATTGAGTTTTTCAAATATAGGACCAAGAGAAATATCCATTTTTTATGATTTTGCATATTAAGATTATGATGGAGTCGCCAGGGTGAATTCAGGGGCCTTGATAGATGCGTGCTCACCCTACAAGCATTAACTTTAAAGCTCAATGAAGAACTAGGGTTTCGTTCTTCCAGTGGAGTCGCCAATAATGATATGTCGATATGTCATACGGGGAACAAAACACACGTCTCGTGTCCCCAGCAATGGCGCCAAAATGTTACCGCTCAAACTAGCAGGGGACCTAAGGGGGATCCCTAAAGGGAAAATGCTAGGCCAAGGGCAACAAATGGAGACTTAGCCCACTGTCACCTCAGCTAAGGCTCCCTTCTATTTACGGACTTTCATCGATGGGAGGAGACTCGATATGTATGGAGTCACTAATGAATGATAATTCAATGGATATGAGTGACCTGAACAAACCCTTTCCTAGAAAATGTTGAAGGATGGATCTTGCTGGCTTTCTTAGATTTTATGGGATAATACTTTTGAAGGAGTTCCCCAATCCCTAAAATCCTTGCTAGAATGGGTACCCTGGATGGTTCTTGAAGAATGATCTTTTAAAGGAGCAGGACCACACGGGGCCAAGTGGACTCGGTCTAGGATATGAGGAAAGTATGTAGCAACCAATGATATTACTACCCTAGACAAGGTGGGGGAAAGGATCAAAGAAAGTATTTTCACTCAAAGATGTTGTTTTGACCCTATGAGGTACTAGCCTTGGGGATGGCAAGGCAAGTTTTGATCCTGGAGCCAGGGCTTGGCTTTTCTCCTAACTCCACTGTCGGAATGTATTCAATATTGGAGGAGGGCTAGAGGAAAGGCTAATGTAGGAGATCTAATTCTTTTGATGGCTAGCTTGTCGGGAAATTGATGCGCTAGGTACCCCAATGTGGCTAGTCTTGGAAGGATGTGAGAGATTATGAATTTTAGTGACCACCCTTGGTAGATCAGTGCCTTAATCTTTGGCAGAATGGAGTCTTTGCTGTGTAAGAGTAGGATTTCTTGGTTCCCAGTCAAGGAGGCCTCATGATCACTTGGTTTGTCTTCTAGGTCAAGAGGAAGCAACCTTGCAGCTTTTATATTTTGATGTGCAAGAGGAATGGCTTGTCAAGGTCAAATTTTATCCCTAATTGATTTCATGCACATTACATGGCCCATACATTGAAGGAAAGCTATAATAGAGACAAATTCGACAATATTAAGCAGTAAATGCATGCAACAATTAGCCCTAGAACAACAAAAATCCCAGTGCAACATATATGACAAAAGTAAACAAGAATAACATTCAAAAGTACATACTTACATGTAATATAGTATATCCAACCATTCACAATTAACAATAAAGTAGCTCCAAGAGAAGATAAACCAATATCCACACATCAAAAGTTCAAAACTCATCCATAAAACTCCAATTCATCCTTAGAAAAAGTGCGAAAATCTCAAGAGAGATAAGAAATCCAAACCAAAGTGATGATAAGCAAATGAGTTCATCTCACTTGTATTTATACACAACTTAGGAGTTCGAATTAGCCTCCTTGGCCTACATAAGCCCCAAAAATAAAATAATGTTTTAATAATACAACTTTTGGTGACAAGCCCACCAAACTAGCTCATAAATGAAAAAGTAAGCCTCTCAAGAGGTCAAATAATAATCTATGCATGTCGTAGGGCCCTTTAAGAGGCATAATGAGGCCCATGGGTGCCACAATGAAGAATAAGACTCTCAAAAGTAGTGGACAAGGGGTTGGCCCCTTGTAATAACCCGTGGTGCTCCAAATGACATGTGGGGGCACACAAGTGTCCTCATGGGTCTCCAAACAAATCGAAGATGCCTGTAGATCGCCTGCAAGGGCTAGGATGATGGTGTAGGTGATGCCACATCATCGTGCAAGTCCTGGATCATCTACCAAGTGTATGGTGTAGATCTAGGGACGGTTGGGCATGATGGATTGGGTGCATCTTCCTCGTCCAATAAGTGAACCACGAATAATCTCTGAATGGTTGTGGGGATCCATGGAGTGCAATCTACTGCTGTGGAGGCCCATGACTATCAATGCTCACCCTACATGTGCCAATGTAGCCCTTTGGAGGATTAGGACCCTGTATAAGAATACCAAAGCCAAGATGGAAACCATTTACAATCCTGCATAAGATCCAATGCATCCCCTAGATTTCTAGTACAACAAGTCATTAGAGAAATCGAGTAGATGAGCTTTCCTAATCATGGACCACAGGTAGGGACTTCATAATTGCCTGCCCTTCCATAGTGGGCTTCAGGATGTGCCAATATCTCTGAAACTCCAAATGGGGTTAGCCAATAATCCTATTAGGTGGTTTCTACTTCTAAAGGGGATAAGATAGTCAAGGTACATCCTTCAAAAGGTGGTGGCATGTGGCAGATAAGTAAATGTAGTAGGGGATAAGAAAGGGCAGCCCTAGGTCACATGCTGGGGTACAAGGGTAGCTAATAAGAGTAAAGCCCACACTTGGGTTTATGATGTATAGGAGGGAGAAATCGTGGTACATGAGATGCCCCGACCTTGATTTTTCCACCCTTCTTTATATGCCCCTTTTGCCTTTTTATGATTTTCTTTGATTAACTGCTTGAAGCTCAAGGGGGAAGAGCATGATGTATAAGATATAGCAGTGAATGCCCCATTTTAAGGTGGGGCGGTTCATTGCCCACCAGGGGTTGGGACAATCATGGGTTCCTATATGATGAAGAAGGCTCATAGAACCTGTAGGAATCAGGGTGATGGCCATGATGATGGGGTAGAGCTTATGTGTTGGCTTTTGCCCACATGCTAAAATGTATTTGTCCCGACCATCTTTTGCATCTTGTGGTACATTTTCCTATTGATTGTGGCCATATATGCTTTTAACTTTATTTTCAGTTGCATCAACATCCAGGCTTCATTACAAGCCACGACCCAAGGTGTGTGCAAGGGGAAGGGGCAAGCTTACCTTATGTGGACCTAGGTGGGAGAAATGATGAATGGGGTAGTAATGAAATAGGGTAATATAAGCGGATAAGGGAGCCAGACCACGCAACCAAAATCGTGGTTTCCTATGAAATACCATCCCTAGAGCTAAATGGTTAGTAAAAGAGATCCCACGGGACTAGAAACCAAGGTTAAGACCTAAAAGGGGTCTAGGGGACAAGGGCACAGACCTAGCCCATTCTTTCCGCCGAATGCCCCCATTAATCCATGCCCAGAAGTGTCCATGATAAGCAAACTACAATATTCAATTTCCAAATGACAAGGCATACCTTTAGGTTCGGGAGGCCCACCTTCAAATATGCAGTCATGGCAGGTGGGCGAGGGACCACATGGCTGGCTCAGGTGGTGGAGAAATGGCACAATGAGCTAGTTGGTGGCTGTAAGGGGTTGTTGGTTGCCGATTAAGGACCATCTTGGAGAAAAAATTCTCCTAAGGATATTACCCACAAAATGGTGGGTAACATCTGGTGCGAAGTGGGAAGTGATCTCTCGAAGAAGTGGGTGAAGCTACTTGAACGGGGGTCACGAGAACTCCAACAATCTCTTGGTTACCGTAAACCCGTCACCTACACATATAATAGATGGAAAAACACGGGGCATCATGCTTTCATGACGTCTCATGATCACACATGCTAATATGCTAGGCCATAAAATTAACAGAAAACAAAATATGCAAATATATATCTATCTTTCATGAGAAATATCATATGATGTTATTCCTAATGCAGAATTCAGCATGCAATGCATCCTATCCTAACATGCATATAGTAAGGCTAATATTAAGTGTAATCATAAAGCTAGTGCAACCAACATATCATCACATCAATATACATATGCCTGTTAGTATGGTTAGTCATGGAGCAACTCCCGAATCAAATGTGGACATAGTCACATGACGGATGAAGTGGGTGGGACGCGGGAAAATATGATCTCCATTTGAGGTAAAGGCAAGTCCTAAGAGAAAGAAATAGGTCAATCTAGATGTCCCGAGATTTCCTTCTAGGTACACAATGGTGGAATCAATGATCATTGTCAAGAACTCCTTATCACAATCATTGTCTATAATATTATGCTTTAAAGATGCCACAAGGTTGTGATGAGACAGGAATGAAAGGCTAGGGAGAGAAGGAGTGCAACAAATGGGTTTCTCAAGGTGATTGTCACATTGGGGAGGGGAGGTCACGAAGTGATCACAACCCTGAGGATGAGTCAAAGGGGATAAAGTATATTCAATGAAGGTTCTTCCTTGACACCATATTCAAAAAGGGGGAAAAGGGCATTGTCACTCGAGGTCATAACAAAAGAGACGAGGGAATTACTCGAGGAAGACTTAAGGTGATGAAAAGGAGGGAAAGTCAAAGGGGAGAGCGAAGTATCATATTCAACGAGATTTCCTTCCCCACAATCTAAAGGCTCAAGTGATTTGGATACATAGTCATAAGGTGGATAGGTGGGAGCTCCATTGATTTCCTCATTATAAACATCAAAGATTGGGATTTTGTTAAAAGGAGAATCAATCACTTCCAACTATCCTTCTTCATGCGAGGGAAAATAATAATTCTCCTTCCCAAAGGTATCGATGCATATGTCATCGCAAGTAATGTTCGAGATAAAGGAAAAACCAATCTCAATCTCGTCTTCCTTTCAGTATAATAAATGGGAGCGCAATCAAATTGGGGCCCAACAATATCCCATTTCTCCTATTCAATGTGGAAATAATCTCCAATGTCATTGTCCAAGGAACTCAAGGGATCACCTTCCTCAAGGTTTTCAAAAGGAGATTCATCAGGAGTGATATCCTTGAGAAAGGTGAGGTCAGTCTCGGCCTTACCTTCCATAACTTCATTCTCCTCAACGCATGTGCACTTAAAATCATCTTGTCTGTCCTGCAACCCCAATGAGGACTCATCACCGAGATCCTCAAGGTCATCTTCATCTTGGTTGGTCTACAAGCGAGACCTCTCTTCTTCTCTCTTCTCTTGAAGAACAATGGCTAAGGTATTTGTTACATGATTCTGGTAGTATGCTTCTAGGATGAGAGCATTAGTAGGGTTCTCTTTCTAGTCATATTTCATCTTATGAAGCTTCACTTCTTCATCATATAAGCAGGAGAAAACTTCATTAGAATTATATTCCCTTATTGCCTCCCTGCATGACCTACTATATTCATCCATTCTTTCTTGCGTGATTTGGAGGCTCGCGGGATCCAACTCTTTGTCATCCTCAGGGGACGTATTCCCTTTCACATTGTTATTGATGAGGTTATCCAAAATATTCACAACACAAGTTATGTGAGCAAGGTCAAGGAGACAACTAGGATCCTGTTCGTAAGCACACCTTACTATGTCGAGTTGCACTTCTTGCGACCTATAAAACCTGATAATGAATTCCATATCCATGCTTTCCAACATATTTTGAAAAGATTTTGCATATTCCACCGCTTTCTTTTGTAGCTCCTGAATGTCTTGGTTATTGAGTTTTTCAAATATAGGACCAAGAGAAATATCCATTTTCTATGATTTTGCATATTAAGATTATGATGGAGTAGCCAGAGTGAATTAAGGTGCCTTGATAGATACTTGCTTCACCCTACAAGCATTAACTTTAAAGCTCAATGAAGAACTAGGGCTTTGTTCTTCCAATGGAGTCGCCAATAATGATATGTCAATATGTCGTACGGGGAACAAAACAAACGTCTCGTGTCCCTGACAATAGTGCCAAAATGTTACCGCTCAAACTAGCAGGGGACTTGAGAGGGATCCCCAAAGGGCAAATGCTAGGCCAAGGGCAACAAATGGAGACTTAGCCCACTGTCACCTCAACTAAGGCTCCCTTCTATTTTTGGACTTTCACCTATGGGAGGAGACCCAATATGTATGGAGTCACTAATGAATGATAATTCAATGGATATGAGTGACCTGAACAAACCCTTTCCCAGAAAAGGTTGAAGGATGGAGCTTGCTTGCTTTCTAAGTAAGGTACTATGTGTTCTAGGGAAAGGGAGAGAGGATTTTGAGGGTTAGGTTTTGTGGGATAAGACTTGTGAAGGAGTTCCCTAATCCCTAAATCCTTGCTAGAATGAGTATCTCGGATGGTTCTTAAAGAATGATCTTTGAAAGGAACAGGACCACACAGGGCCAAGTGGACCCAGTCTAGGGTATGAGGAAGGTATGTAGCAACCAATGATATTCTTACCCTAGACAAGGTGGGGGAAAGGATCAAGGAAATATTTTCACATAAAGATGTTGTTTTGATCCTATGAGGTACTAGCCTTGGGGATGCCAGGGCATGTATTGATCCCGGAGCTAGGGCTTGGCTTTTCTCCCAACTCCACCATCAGAATGTCTTCAAAATTGGAGGAGGGCTAGAGGAAAGGCCAACGCAGGAGACCCTAGGAGAGCTAATTCTTTTGATGGCTATCTTGTCGAGAAATTGATGCCTTAGGTACCCCGATGTGGCTAGTCTTGGAAGGATGTGAGAGATTATGAATTTTAGTGACCACCCTTGGTAGATCAGTGCCTTAATCTTTGGGATAATGGAGCCTATGTTGAGTAAGAGTAGGATTTCTTGGTTCCTAGTTAAGGAGGCCTCAAGATCACTTTGTTTGCCTTCTAGGGCAAGAGGAAGCAATTTTGCAGCTTTTATACTTCGATGTGCAAGAGGAATGGCTTTTCAAGGTCAAATTTTACCCCTAAGAGATTCCGCTCGCATTACATGGCCCATACATTGAAGGAATGCTATAATAGAGACAAATTCCACAATATTAAGTGGTAAATGCATGCAACAATTAGCCCTAGAACAACAAAAATCCCAGTCCAACATATATGACAAAAGTAAACAAGAATAACATTCAAAAGTACGTACTTACATGTAATAGAGTATATCCAATGATTCACAATTAACAATAAAGAAGCTCCAAGAGAAGATAAACCAATATCCACACATCAAAACTCATCCATAAAGCTCCAATTCATCCTTAGAAAAAGTGCGAAAATCTCAAGAGAGATAAGAGATCCAAACCAAAGTGATGATGAGCAAATGAGCTCATCTCACTTGTATTTATACACAACTTAGGAGTTCGAATTAGCCTCCTTGGCCTACATAAGCCCCAAAAATAAAATAATGTTCTAATAATACAACTTTTGGTGACAAGCCCACCAAACTAGCTCATAACTAAAAAAGTAAGCCTTTCAAGAGGTCAATTAATAAACTATGCATGTTGTAGGGCCCTCTAAGAGGCCTAATGAGGTCCATGGGTGCCACAATGAAGAATAAGACCCTCAAAAGCAGTGGACAAGGGGTTGGCCCCTTGTAATAACCTGTGGTGCTCCAAATGACATGTGGGGGCACACAAGTGTCCTCATGGGTCTCCAAACAAATCGAAGATGCCTATAGATTGTCTGCAAGGGCTAGGATGATGGTGTAGGTGATGCCACATCATCGTGCAAGTCCTGGATCATCTGTGAAGTGTATGGTGTAGATCTGGGGACGGTTGGGCATGATTGATCAGGGGCATCCTCCTTGTCTAATAAGTGAACCAAGAACAATCTCTGAATGGCTGTGGGGATCCATGGAGTGCAATCTGCTGTTGTGGAGTGCCAATGATCTCAACGCTCACCCTACATGTGCCAATGTAGCCCTTTTGGAGGATTAGGACCCCATATAGGGAGACCAAACCCAAGATGGAAACCATTTATAATCCTACATAAGATCCAATTCGTCCCCTAGCCTTCCAGTGCAACAAGTCATTAGAGAAATCGAGTAAATGAGCATACCTAATCATGGACCACAAGTAGGGACATCATAATTGCCTGCCCTTCCATAATGGGCTTCAGGATGTGCCAATGTCTCTTAAACTCCAAATGGGGTTAACCAATAATCCTATTAGGTGGTTTCTACTTCTAAAGGGGATAATATAGAATATAGTCAAGGTACATCCTTCAAAAGGTGGTGGCATGTGGCAGATAAGTGAAGGAAGTAGGGGATGAGAAGGGGCAGCCCTGGGTCACATGCTGGGGTACAAGGGTAGCTAATAAGAGGGAAGCCCACACTTGGGTTTATGATGTATAGAAGGGAGAAATCATGGTACATGAAGTGCTCCGACCTTGATTTTTGCACCCTTTTTTATATGCCTTTTGCCTTTTTATGATTTTCTTTGATTAATTGCTCGGAGCTGAAGGGGGAAGAGCATGATGTATAAGATATAGCAATGAATACCCCCTTTTAAGGTGGGGCGGTTCATTTCCCACCAAGGGTTGGGACAATCATGTGTTCCTATATGATGAAGAAGGCTCATAGGACTTGTAGGAACCAGTGTGATGGTCATGATGATGGGGTAGAGCTCATGTGTTGGCTTTTGCCCACATGCTAAAATGCATTTGTCTCAACCATCTTTTGCATATTGTGGTACATTTTCCTGTTGATTGTGGCCATATATGATTTTAACTTTCTTTTCAGCTGCATCAATCTTCAGGCTTCATTACAGGCCATTTCCCAAGGTGTGGGCAAAGGGAAGGGGCAAGCTAACCCAGTGGAGGAATGTGGACCCAGGTGGGAGAAATGATGAATGGGGTAATAATGAAAGAGGGTAATATAAGCGGATAAGGGAGCGAGACCACAACCAAAATCAGGGTTTCCCATGAAATACCATCCCTAGAGCCAAATGGTCAGTAAAAGAGATCCCACAGGACTAGAATCCAAGGTTAATACCTAAAAGGGGTCTAAGGGACAAGAGCACAAACCTAGCCCATTCTTTTCACCGAATCCCCACATTAATCCATGAGCAAAAGTGTCAACGATAAGCAAACTACAATACTCAATTTCCAAATTACAAGGCATACCTTTAGGTTCGGGAGGCCCACCTTCAAACATATGATCAAGGCAAATTGACGAGGGACCACATGGCTGGCTCATGTGGCAAAGAAATGGCACAATGAGCTCGCTTGTGGCTGCAAGGGGCTGCCAGGTTGAGGACCATCTTGGAGAAAAATTTCTCCTAAGGATATTACCCACAAAATGGTGGGTAAGAATACCACCTGAACAAACTCTCAAGATCAAGTTAGATCAACTTCCTCAAGGACATTAAACCATTAAAACATCATAATGGACCATATCTAATGCTAGGGGCACATAAATACTTCACACAAAACTCACCTTCAAATGTCTAACTAGATTAGGATTTGTAAACAAGTTACCTCACTGATTAGGTAAAAAATGCCATTAGGTGTTTCTATCCCCCAAGGGGAATGACATGTCCCATGTTGATCCATCAATTCATAGGTGTGTGTGATATGGTGGTCATGAGGGGGGTAGAGTTCATGCTAGGCTTTTGCCCACACGCTGAATATGTCCCAACCATCTTCTGCATTTTACATTTTCTTTCATTGTGGCTTTATATGATTTTATCATTCTTTCAGTTGCACCAACCTCTGTGGCCAAGTTTTTGGGCCTTGACTCAAGGATGTGGATATAGGGTGTCAATCCCAATGATCAATGACCATCAACCCAAAGAATGGAGATGGCTTTCGGGAGAGATGGAAAGTGGTAAGTATGGATTACCTAGACACGCTATATCAATCAGTGCCCTTCCTAAACCCTAAGGCCTTAGAGGATGCCCCATTAGATTAGATTCAAAGACTAATCTCCCAAGTGAAGTGTGGGAACAAGGATATAATCAAGATTGGCCAATCATCCAGTTTGTCCCGTGATCCATATTAACATGCCCATAACATTAAATGAAAGCACATGATTGCTAGATTGGTTAGATTACTTGTTGATAGATGACCCACCTTCCTTCAAGAAGAATTCCAGATGGGAGAGAGATCTGACCAAAGCAATAGGTGAACTCTAGCATAGTGCTATCTGCTAACCCTCATAGGACTGCTGGCTGGCTGGCTGTCAAATGAAGTGGAAATTTTTCACCTATGAGTTTCCCACTTTTGGTGGGTGACAATGACTATTCGAGATCAAGACATATGGTTCCTAATATGCCATTACTACTTAGCATTGCTCTTAAGCAAGAAGAACATCCAATTGCCTATCATTTAGAGAACTTGTCTTAGACTAATCTCAAGTATAATGCCTATAACAAGGAGTTCTATGCATTGGTCTAAGCACTCAATCAATGGTCGCACTATTTCCTTGGAAAGGAAACTATTATCCGTACTAATCATTAGGCTCCTCAATTCTTGAATTCACAGTCAAAGTCAAGAGCAATGCCATTTAAAATGGGCTTCCTACATACAACTCCATGTGGTTATTCAGTATAAAATGTGCAGCTCCAACAAGGTGGATGACATGTTCAACAGACTTGTTGCCAAGGTCCTTCACATCTTGGATTTGAAATGTGCATCATATGAGGAGTGCAACAACATGTATTCTACTAACCCATATTTTGGTCCTATCGGAGAATCCATCCAACAGCTTGTGATGGTTGACAAGGCCCCCTTTTTAGATGATACACTCTATGACAGCTTGTACTAGTTGATTCAACTTTGAGTTACAACAGGGATAACATGTCTTCTTTTTCTGAAGGAGGTGTGTTCATCATATGGAAGGCAATTTGGTGTGCAACAATCCTTGATGCATTTACAACAGTTTTTATTTTGGTCTTCAAGGAGTAAACATGTGGGAGATTACATTAGGAGATGTTTAGATTGCAAGCCAAGCCTTCTAGTAGGACACTTTCCCTTAGCAGTTCCCTCCAGGCCATTTGAATCCATTTTCATAGACTTCATCAGCATTTTACCTACCACTCAATGGAAACAAGGCTATACCTTCATTTTTGTGTGGATATTTTCTAAGATGAAAGTGTTCATTCCATGCAGTAAGTCTATTGATGCCCCTAAAGCTATGGAATTGTTTTGCCAACATGGTTGGAGCCATTTTGGCTTATTGTTGACCATCATTCCAGATCATGACTCTCAATTTGTAAGTCACTTTGGAAGACATTGTGGAATCTTCTAGGCTATCAGTTGAGGTTTTCTACCTCATTCTATCCCTAAATTGAGGGAAAAACTGAGGTAGTCAATAGGGCCTCGGTCCATGCTCTCTGCATTTACCACCAACAAAAAGAATAGTGGCTTTGCAGCACATTAAAACATGGCAACTTATGTATCCAGACAGCTTTGCCCATTTGAGGTCTATTATGGTTTTCAAATTTCAGGTGATTTCCCCTTAAGAGCTCCCAAATAATCTTCTCCATGCAAATCCCACCAATGGAAGGATCAAGATAAGGCTTCTTCCTCTGCAAAACTTGGCCAAAATTCACAGTAAAGTCCATGACATACTCCAGTAGACTTAGGCCAAGTACAAAGTACTACATGATAGACCTCATTTTTCAAGGTCGTGACAGAGCTTTGCTTCATTTAGACAACCATTGGTTGTATAATCAGCAACGTCACAAGCTCGAACCCAATTTGGTATGGGCCATCTACTAGCACACAAAAGGTGGATTCCAATGCCTTTCAATTAGATCTTCCACCTTGGCCAGGTATCCATGATATGGTGATTGTCAATCAGCTCAAGCTGTATGAGCCTCCTTATTTGCAGAACACAATTTTAATCACATCCAGAGACAACCATTCTTGATTTACAACCTCTTTTAATTCAAGATACATGGACCTTGATAAGTGTACTAGATCTACTACAAAGTGTAAAAGTACCACTTACTTGGTAGGCTGCAAAGGTACTTTAGCTACCCAACCCAAGAGGTTGTTCCAGTGTGCATTTGAGCAAGTCTCCCCACTTACAACAGAAATTGGTGCAATTTCCTTTAATTAGTCTAGTGGAATTGTCCAAATATGTATTGTATTTGTAATTTACCTTTTGTAGTTTGTGTTTTATGGCTGACTTAGTAAAATATGATCACTCGTCTAATGCCTGTTTTCTATATTTGTGCATCTAGGGGACTTGATCAAAGATGATCACTCTCCACCTAAGTTGCAGGAAATGCCCAAGCACCCCACATATCCATGCCTCAAAACGTTTTTGATATATATATGGGTACAAAACACACCTGAAATAACCTGAAGCATTTCAGGCCACATTCTGATGATTTGGAAATGTAGAATGAAACATTTCAGGCCATTTCTGACATGTCTTGCAGTTATTTCATTGTGTTTTGGGCCTTAAAATGTTCATTTAGAATTGTATTTAAGTTTGCATATTTATTTTTGAAGTTAATGTAGATAATTTTCAATATTAATTTAATTTTTAACATTAAAAGTTAAATTGGGACCCCCATTCCAAGATGATTGATGATTGGTGATGGAATCAGACCCATCGGAGCTGACACAAAAAGAGATAGAAATTGTGGTTTTTTTCAGCTTTCAGCACACTTAAAATACTATTTCGGAGTTTCAACAACTAAATGCAAGACCTTGCACTCCTTGAGTTGGCAAATTCATTTGCAGAAATATCGTCTAGTCTTCTTCTATTACACTATCTGTCACTGATCACAGGTCTTTTTCGAGTTTTTTGTTGTTGTAGATGATGAATTTGAGAGTTAAGTATAGTTCACATTGTCTTTTGGCACATATTGCCTAATCTATAAGGCTGGTTTTGGATTTTTCAAATCCATTTTAAAATTTATAATTCATGATAATCTGCACTCAAAGATTTTACCCTATGGCTGAAACTGAAAATGTTAAGAAAACTAATTATAACTTAAACATTTAAAATAAAAATAAAAACATAGTTGTGTAGATTAGGAGTGTAGACACTGCATATTACAATTTCAGATCAATCCAGCAAGTGACAGTGTAGATCTGAAAACTACCACAATTTACAACTAGCATGCAATAAATCTGTAGCAGTGATTACATAACTTCTCAGTAACACTGAAAGAATAATTACAAGGAGTACTAATTTTAAACTGTGCCCTCCATCTCTTTTTCATAGAATAAGGAAGGGATACGTGAATGCAAAATGTCCAAGAATAGAAGTGTGTAACTCTCCAAGTAATGAGCCCCCCATGTGCCAAGAATAGGCAGATACATACCAACACAAAACAAGCACACTCCACATGGTGGCGACATGCCCACAAATGCCAAGCACTCAACTCATTAGTTAAATGCAAAGAACTTATTGAAGCCTAATCACTAGACAACCAATCAACTCTAGTCTATAAATAGAATTGCTAAAATAGTTAAATGCAAAGAACTTACTGAAGCCTAATCACTAGACAACCAATCAACTCTAGTCTATAAATAGAACGCTAAAATAGTTAAATGCAAAGACTTACTGAAGCCTAATCACTAGACAACCAATCAACTCTAGTCTATAAATAGAATTGCTAAAATAGAAAATCCCCAAAACTAGGAAATGACAGAAATTGATGGTTAGAGAGCAAGCTTGTAGAAATAGAAAAGACTAACAATATTAACATGTGCTTTTTATTCAATTGTCACTTATGTCATCATTTTATTTTTCTTGATAATTTTCTATTTACAAAAATATTTTATTTTATTTTTTGTATTTTTTAAACTCTGCATTTCTCTGTGCCCTGATTTTTTTGGGGGTCATCTTCCCATGCCATCCCTGTTTTGGAAACCTGTACTCTCCGCCAATTTTGTACTCTCTCTCTCTACACGTACACACACACACAAGATATCCAACATATACAGTTGTGGCACTTTCCTTTCTAGGACTTGCATCCTTGTGTGTTTTTCTGAGCTTTTCGTGTTGTTAATTGTGCTCATATTAAGAGTATCATTCCTTCTGTTGGGAATTAACCATCTTGTCAACTTACATGTTACCCCTTTCTTCTACACCTCTGACACATGTTCATTTTGAGATTACCTCTCATTGACGAGAATATCAATATTGCCATCGACCTCTTCTTGTTGACACTAGAACTTGGGGATTTGCGACTGCTGCCAGTTTTCATCTCCAAGAGTCTCTCCCTTTACAACCATGTACACCTCTTGAGTTGTGGAATCATCCAATAGTGTAACTTTGCTTCTTCTCTGAATTTGGTTCCATCTATACGAAATTCAATCCCTTGCATTCTCAATGTTAAGTTAGTTTCATAATATATTGCAGTGCCAATACCAAAGCTATATGATATCAAGGAATAATCTATCAGCATCGATATTATGGCCATTGACCATTTTCCCTCCCAAGATAATCAAGAATTCTGTGGGGGTAAAAATTTGTATCGTTCCAAAACATGAAGCCAAAATAACAAGTTTGGGTTGTCAACCTTAAGAGGTAATGATGTTGCCTAAAGTACAATTCATTGCCAGCGATGGGAACAAAACTGGGCATAGATGATCATGAACACACATCTGGCCAATATCCAACGAGTCAAGTGGAATACATCAAATGGGAGGCAGGCATGAATTGAAAGGTTGAACCTAAAAATGGAAAATGTACTGTGCCTTATTACTATGTAGCAACACATGCATTTGTGCAACCATATCAATATCATTCCTGTATGATTGAACTGAAATGGAACTTAGATACATGGGCTTCTATGTGTGTGTGTGTGTTCATTCTCTTTTTTCTATTTAGAGTTTGTCAAACAGTTCATGTTACTTCAATTATTCCACCAAAAAAAATGTTTAAAATGAATTAAAAAAATGTATGGATGCAGGTCAGAACTTTGTCCAGAGAAAAGAATGTTGTTCTACCCTAATCTTCCTAAGGTCATTGGTTCAGATTTGCTTGAGGCCTCGTTGAGAAAGATACACGGACCAAATGGCAATCCATCAGCTTGCCATGTTTTTGGACATACTCATTTCTGTTGGGACTCTGTATTGGATGGAATTAGGTAACATGGTGGTCTCTACCACGTTGTAAATGCATTAAGTATATAATACGTAACTGTAAATTTGTCTTGTATTTTAGACTGGACAATTTCTTTAACCTTTTGCAGATACATCCAAGCACCTCTGGCATATCCCCGAGAGAGAAAACGAAGAATGAATGGAGGTGAAGAGTGGGTACCGTTTTGCATTTATGATTCTTGTTCTGGAGGCATACAAAATGAATCCTTATCCTGCTACTGGTCTGATTACTACCGTATTCAAAAGAGGGAGCCTCAGAATACAGAACTCGCTCCCTGGGTTGCCAAATACTATTACAGGACAAAACAACAGTGATATGGATCGCAAGGGTCAGTTTGTCATTACTACTGGGGTGCGGTTTTAACCTTCAATAAGTTCAACCTGCTAATATATGTCATAGCTTTCTTTTTATTTAATTGTTTTCCTGGCACTGTCATTTGTTATATTTCAGGAGATTTGTATTTAGAAATTTTGCTTTGATCAGTGTACCAGGATACTCTTTCTCCTGAGTTGTCAGATCACTTGTAATCCTTTTTCCTGCCATTTTCTTTATAACAGACGATTTTTTTTGGAATCTTCAGATGAAATTAATAAATTCAGAACATTATTTCATGCCATTGTGATATATTTGGATGCATGCCATCCATCCACACACACACATATTTTGCAGATCATTATTTCAATTTCTCTAATTTCTAGGATGCATGCTACTGTAATATATCTGGAATATAAGGAATGTGATGAGTAGCAATTATTTTTGATAAGAAAGGTATCTCTTTATAGGTGAAATATAGTTGGAGACGCCTTCATTAACAGCTCAGTGTCATTGCCAATTATAGTATACTACATAATATGAGATATCGATAATTACATTTGAGGTAATGAATTTTTCTTCAATATTCTTATATAGAAGAATTTATTTTCATGAACAAATGTGGTTTCCATCAATACATCACTAAATCTGTTTTTACTACTCACATGGGTTTTGTTATTCTGGCTTATACTCTTCGTCCAACAAACATCAGACATCATATTTGTTGAAATTAATTTCAAAAAATGTAAAAGAATCAACATGTTAATTTCAAGGAGGGAAAATGAATCAATATGTTGGGCAGTAAGGGTTTTGCTGGTGCAGAAATTGACGGGCCGAAAGAAATTAAGGTGTTGGAAATTTCCTTGCTAATCTTGATTTTTAGATCTGGTGTTTTCAGTTTGGAAAGAGAATTTGAGAACGCGAGAGTTAAATGACTCAATAACAAATCTCTCTATAAGGCCAGGCATGTAAACAATCTTTGAATATGTGTTTTTTTTTTTTTTCTTTTGCTAATTAAATTTCTGGTGAGTGCATTGCGATTTCTTTACTTGTTTACCTGATTGAACAATGTCTCATTTGATGCCTGAGTGGATGACAAGTTGGTCAATTCTAGCTCAACCTTGTTTGTTATAGTTCTTGCTAAAACACAAATAACGCCGAGTAAACTGCTGAAACCCATTAAGAACAATACGCATTGCCATAAAGCTTTAGTTTTCAATTTCCAATTGAACTTGGGAGCTTATTTTCTTATTCAAAAGCTGAATACACCGCGTAAATGCCGTTCAGAATGGCATGGACTGCATAATGTTTTATTTCATGGTTAGCAATAAAAAACTGGTCACGCAATGCAAGTTTTGCACATAGTATTGGAGAGTTACAATAGTGTTTGATGGAACTGACCAAATGCTCGAGACTATGGAAGTTAAATGTTGGCTTTGTAGCTGATATCATGTCAGGGTGCATTCTAGAAGAGCTACCTCATAAAAATGAGGCGGCCTTTATGATCTTTTAGCATCAATAGAATGGAAGACCATCACAGAGTATGAAGATTGGATTGATAATCATAATGAATAGCTAATCCTTAGTCTGATCTCTAATTAATATTCGGTAAGATAATTGATAAGGATTAAGGTTCTAAATTCCCTGTAAAGTGAAAGATTGGCGAGAGACATGGAGAATTAGTTTCATAATTGCTCCTTTTGGATGAAAAAAAAGGCCTTAGTTTCATATTTCCTTTTGACAACCTATTTGTCAGAATCAGATGCAAGATTCTTGGCCAGTCATTATACTGGTGTAATAGTGTCGGTTTATTAGATTGTCATTACATGCAAGGAAGAGGTAAATTTCGATTTACTAAAAACATAGTGGTGTATTTTTATTCTATAAAAATAACAAACTTTAATAGTTAAAACAACACTATAATGATAGAAAAAATCAAGACAAGTCTACCAAGCATATCACTGCGAATATTTTTTTATGAAACTTTTGAAATTCATTTAAAATTTATTTCAGCATCATCAATTGAAACTGGTCGAAATCACCAGTATAGAATACTTAAACAGGATATACATAGTGGAGACATCAAACTTTTCAAATGAGCTTTGTTGCACATTGTGAGGCTTCTCTGAGTGCTAAAAAGAATCAACTAATAATATAACATATAGTTGCTTCTTAAGTGCTTAATAATTATTGTCTCGAGTAGAAATAGAATAGAATAATAGGGTAATTAAGTTTACATTTGTTAAGTTTTACTACCATTTATGTTTTTCTCACATTAAGAGAGTTTAGAGAGTTTTGGTCTCAATAAGGTAAAAAAATTTTAAGATAAAAAAACATTTTTACATTTTATCATCTATATTAGAATTCTGATTTTCATGTTATTTATTCAAACTAATATATTTCATGTTATTCATTCACTCAAACCATATTTCATGTTTTTGTTAGTTTATACCATTTTCTAATGTCACTATTGTCTTCTGGTTGTCAAAAGCTTTCTAACAATATAAATTTAATCAAATTCCAAGTTCTGTACACAAAGTTATGGCTCTCAAAAGTTTCATTGTTTTATGCCACATCATCAATCGTACCATTGATAAGTAGTAGGCACATGGCAATCCTATGCCCACATGTCTCCACCTCATATTGTGCCATGTTATCTAACACATGGCCAACTTGTGGTAGCCTTGCACCCACATGTCACCACCTTACTATGCCAAATCTGTACAGAGGACATGTGGCTTGCTAGGTCAACATATGGATTTGGGCATTTCCATATATCCTTTTATTAAAAGGGTTATACCTTCAAAGATATCTCTAAATATCTGTAACATCCGCCATCCAAAAGTTCAAAAGAATACATTTAAATAAGAGTTGGGTCCTGATATCCATAATCAACATCTAGAATACTAAAAAAATGCCATTTAAATAAAACCTTGAACCTTAGAATTCCTAGATTCCACGTCACCTTCGCCAAGACCACTGCCACTTTACCTCCACATTAGCATTGTCAAGCCTTTGCGCCACATCATCATTGTGCCACCTCAGCACAAGCAATGTGAGTCAACCTACTCCTCTTTTGGTATCCAAACTATTGGATATTTGAAACATCTAGATCTAGAAAAACAGAGTCTATTTTTCCAAAGTTCTAGAACTCAAACTCTTGTTCTCCACATCATTTGCCACGTTGATTGACACGTCATCTCTTCCATACCAATGTGGCACATCAGAATGCCATGTTAGTATGCTACATCATCCAAACATGTATACATTGTCACATCAGAATGCCACATCACCAATGACACATCAACGACCACGTCAACTACCACATCGAACTCTGAGTTATCTAGGGTCCACCTTACATGGCTTGTTGGGTCCATCGTTTTAGGGGACAAAATTTTGACACATTTTGACCAAATCTGATCGAAAGGCGATTGCACAAAAAGTCGGCGAGGAAAAGGAAATAAATCAGCCAAGATTTGTTAGACATCGAAGTTGACAAGAGGAAAGTGTGGAAAAGTGCAAGTGAAGTGAAGTTCACATAGATTGCCGAAGAGAGGAGCAGTTGAATCCGAGTTATAGAAGTCGTCGAAGAGGAAAGAGTGTGATATCTAAGGAGACGACTGGCAGTTTAGGCGAGCGAGGTTGTGGAAGAAGTCTATAAAAGCTACGGGAAAAGATAATGGGAAGGAGGTGAAGACCCTATGCCAAGATGTTGTCGCTATGTCGAACGAAGCCTTGTTTCGTTCCTCACTCAACTTTCTCTGAGTTGTATTGTGTAGTGTGAATTATGATTTTGTTGTAAGTGTTGCAGTATTGGAATGTAATGATGCGATATCTATTAATAAAATGGGAGTTGCGGGATTGTTCTACATCTCAAATGTTTTGAATTGTATGGGCCACTTTTAAATTTTACTTTTGCAAGAATCTGAATGTTCTTTGTCTTTCTAATTGTATTGTAAATTCCTACTTTCCACATGTTGCATGGATGCGAATAAGACTTTCTAGTATAAATGCTGGTATTGAACTGTCTTTTACATTACTCTTTGATGCTTGTTTCTGAACCCTTCCCTATCTAAGTCTTGGCACTCCTCGAGTGAGATGCCTTACTTCTTAACGAGTAAGGTGAAAATGTCTACGTTTTGCTAGACTACATCAGATCTCTTTGTTGGCCCCTGAGTTCGAACCCAGGGTCTCTATCCATTATAGTTTTGAGCTAGCAAATGATTCCATTGTCAGGATCTGAAGTTTCTCGAAGGGACCTAGAACATGGTGTCAAGGATTTTTAAGGGAGATCTTTAGGATTGGTGGCATGAATAGGTGGATTATTTTATTTCCCAGCAAGCACAACTCTGTCAGAAGGGTGTGAAGCAAGTGAAGGAAGAATTTTTGTATGCGGAACCTGCAAGTGATCAGAATGAGATATTTTGGTGTAAGTTTCCAAAATATCTTTATAACTGGTTGCGAAGGCTACAAACAAAAGGAGGGACAGGTAGTCGACGTAGTTCTTCCCGTATCTGGACTTACGTTGATCTAGTCGAGCTACATCGGCTTGATACAAACCTGACTTGGGCTGTTGATTTCTAGGTGTAAGCTATGTTAGAAAGCTACATCATCGAGTTTGCTGCAGAAGGCCATCTTTTTTTTTCCAAGGCTGAGGTTGTGTTCAGATCAAGGTTGCAGGGAAGGTTGTTGAAGGAGGTTCCCTTGTGGCTTAAGGTCTTGTTGGTGGAAGAAAACCTAATCTTGTTCCAAGGCCAGTCAATGGTTGCTTAAAGCTATGGTACTAGGGTTGGGTATAGGGGGAAAATGTTACTTGATTGTGGGCAGTGACAATGTTGATGAGATGGAAGTAGATGACTTGCAGAAAGGCTAGAGGCCCGCGAGCACAAAAGACGGCACAAATAGTTGCAGAATGGTTGGAGAAGGCTTTGCATGAGATTCATAGGCGACAAAGAGAGCTAAACCAAATAGGAGCAACGTTGAGTAGTTTGGAAGCACAAAGAGGAGGGTCAAGCCGGTTGGAGTTGAGGCACGAGGAGGACAATGATAGGGTGAGTCCTAGCCCAATAGGAGGGGTCAGGCCTATTGCTATGGGGTAGACGAGATGAAGTAGTAGAGATCTCCACACACCCGGAGGGATGGAGATGCCAGATGGATCAGGGCCTACGGATCAAAAGGGTGGGCATGGACGAAGACATGTATTTCGTGGTGAGGAAATTGTTTTCCGAGGATGATGTGTTCCCCGAGAGTAACAACTCATTGCCCAAACACACAGGTAGCACTTCCCCTGACCTCCCCCTAGTACTTTATCAAAACCCTATTCAATTTCTTTCAAAGTTAGTTAAAACTCTGGGATCTTTACAACCTTGTTCGCAGGGGTTCATACTTGTATCGCCCATCCAACCAAAAATCGTTGGAAACATGGCGAGTTCTTTCACTCGATCTCCTGAGTTCTCTAGACGAGGGAATGAGGACGTTGCGCAACATTGGTATTTGTGTGAGGCTATTTGGACAGCTCATCGGACTCTAGATGCCACCAGGCTCATTAAGTTTCAGACCACCCTCAGGGAGAGAGCCCTTAGGTGGTTCATTTAGTGGTCCACTCTGCATCAAAATCCTGCAACAGAAGAGGTTCGGTGGGAATTTGTTCAAGAATTCAAACTTCGATAGACTAATTAGCAGGGGTTGTCTGAGTTGTGGGATATTAAGCAATGAGAAGGGGAGACCACGTGGGAGATGATGCAATGATTTAAGGACGCTATTGGAAAACTAGGTTACCCCATTGATCCCAATCACCAGCAGGATTGGTTCATCAAAGCCTTGTTGCTGCTTACTCAGACACCACTGACCCAACAAAAGATTGACACTCTACAAGATGTGCTTAAACAAGCAGCCATGATTAAGGTTATGGCAAGGTATCCTCACAAGCACCGAGGGGGATCTGTTTCCAATGATCTTTCTCTTCTTGGGTTGCAGCACCGGATCACTAACTTGATTGAGAAGTTGAAATACATGCACTTTGCGTGGCTTGCGCGACCTCAAGTGTGGTGTACCAATTTCCATGTTGAAGGACATCATGCCATAGAGTGCTCGAGATTGAAGGGGCCAGGTACATCTTCCCTGCTAGCGGGTCCTTCTACATCCTTGCTTGCCACCGAAGTTGCGTAAATTAGTACTCAAGGCTTGTATCAAGGTAGCACTCAGTTTCATGCTTTTCCCAATCAGCAAGGTGCATCTTTGATCGAATATTGTGAAATATGTCGAACATATGGGAATCTTCCCCACCTCTATTCGATCTTACAGAAATACTCGAATGTCCCGAACAATGTCTTATGTGAATTTTGCGGCTCACCAACTCACCACACTGATCAGTGTAGAGCCCTAGATGCTCTAGCTAACCGGTTGGTTCGTTCTGCCTTTAGAATCAATGAAACCCCTCGAGGGTGAGGAGGTGGAGGAACAAGCGAGAGTGGGGGGCGGGCGGACACTGGAGGAAGAGGTCCGATAGATTGCTATAATTGTGACCGGGAGGGGCATGTTTCCCGAGATTGCCCGCTACCTAGGAGTCATTGGTGTTCCAAGTGCAGAGTCAACACGCATGCAACAAAGCACTGCCCTGAATTAATTGCTAGGTGGGAGGAGTGCAACTGGTAAAGGGGAGAAAACTTGATTAAGGCAGAATCACAAGAACTTGAACTAGCTCTGATGTCAAATATTAACATAGTTACTCGAGGAGGGAAGAAGATCGATGCTAACTCTGGTGCCATTGTGTCATGTCCCTTCTCAAACACATTTGTAACAGGGTGCTGCTACACAATTTTGCACAATTTTGGCTAAGGAAGAGAACCCATCATTTTCGACTTAGGGACTTAGGAGGCAATTCGACTTAACTGGTTGCTAGTGGAATGTGGGGGCCACCCACACGAGAATTTGAATTGGCCCATTCGAATAGCTTGGAGGGAAATTCGAATAGGTGGATGGAGGGGCGCACATGAGGAAAGGGAGGCCCAAGGAGTTATAAGGAGGGAGCAACTCTCATTTTGGGATTCATTCATACATCTTGCAAACAAAATCACTTTACTGTTCACTCTGTTGTTTCGCTGAGTCAACCGGTTGTTTAGCCACGAATCTCTCAAGCGGGAGATTCAACCTCTACTTCTGGGGACCATCCGTGCCCGCCATAGAGAGGCAGTTCTACAAGGAATTTAGGAGTTTCGAGGCAGTGACATAACACCACCAACCAACGCAGAGCAAGGAGTGTGTATTTCTGGGCAACCAGGAAACACGCAGAGGGAGATTGAGGCAAGCAGAGATCTGATTTATTGTCCAAGAGTTGGGGAGCTAAGGTAACAACATTAGACCAACGTTCTTGCTGGGTTTTACAGCCAGTTGAGCCAGCATTCCAGCAATTCAAACTGTTTGGTTGGGGGAAAACGCAAAGGCCACACAATAGATTTTCGTGGTACTTGGGAGCAGCTAAGTTGGGCCAAGAGGTCATCCGGGGAGTCAGGGACTGGATAGAACGGGTGAAATCAACATTTTGGAGAAGTTTTCAGGTGGATTTACAGGCAGTTTCCAGCAAGTCGAAATTGGCAGCTAGAGCTGAGGTGAGGCTCCAAGGGGGTCGAAAATCAAAAGTCTAAACCAGCCAAAATTCTTTCTAGGTTTTTCTGGGTTTTTTTTGGGTTTTTGACAAGGATCCCAAATATAAAGTTTCATAATTTTATGAGCATCGAAGGTGGGGTTTTAAGCCATATATTTGTAGCAGACAATGTAGAATAACTAAGGATTGAATAGTGCCTTGGGGGGTTGATTTTAGGAAGTCCAAATCAGGCCAAACCATTTCTGGGTTTTTGTGGGTTTTGGCCAAGGAGTCCAGGGTTAAAAGCATATAAATTTCTAGGTAGTTTCAATGCACCTTCCAGCCATTCAAACTTCAATAGAGTAGTAGTTTCTGGGCAGTGCAGTGCAGATTGGTGCAACAGCTGGGCAACCTTCAACTCAACCATTTTCATACTTGGGTTTGGTCTTGCTTGTCCTTTCAGACAAGCCCAGGTGCACCATTCCATCATCTATTGTATTTGACTTGCAGAAATATAAATGGCTCAGAAGTTCTCCATTTGCAGCTTTTATATGGGTGTTTGTTGAATATTTTGTTTTTGTAATTTGCTGCATGTATTATTTTCTTGTTATCACTTGTATTCCTATTAAGGATCATTACACATTGAGCAACTAGTGGTAATCAAGCCTACTTCGCCAAAGCACTCTTATGACTCTAACCAACAAAAGCAATATTATAGAGATGCTACAGAGATTTTCAAATAGTTGATACCGACCAATAACCCACAGGGGGAGCAACTAGAACTATCAAAGCCCATAAGTCCAAGGCTCCTAAGGACATCTCCCAACCCATGATGGAATGGTTCAAACAGTTCATACAAATCATGAATGATGAACATATGTTGGGACAATTACAGAAGAGGCTTAGGGTTGCTGTTAAAAATGGCGAGTTATTGGAGGGGATTATCTCTGCAAATTTGCTTGAGAGGCACACTAGGCAAGTTCGGTGGAACAAGAAAAGGATGGGGAGGGAATTACGTTTCGATGCTCAGATTGCAGGGTTTCAGATCAAGGATTCTATACTAGATTTGGGCTAATATGTTAACACCCTATCAAGGAAAACCTGGGAAGCCCTGGGAAGACACAAACTAGCAGTCTCCCCAATTTAGTCGCGTATGGCTAATTAGTATTACATCCTCCCAGTCGGACACCTAGAGGATGTGGAGGTGGATATTACAGGAGTGAAGACATATGGGGATTTTGAAGTCATGGACGTCATTGGAGACAAAGACCCCTATCCTGCATTCCTAGGGATAGATTAGGCTTTTGAATTGTCTTGTGGTTGATCTAAAAAGGAAAGCAATGACCTTTGAGGTGGACAACGTCAGGGTGGTTCAACCCTTAGATCCTTATCAAGGTCCCATATTTACTGAGCTGGTGGACAACAAAGAAGAGCCAAACTTATTGGATCAATTATATCGGCTCGCAGAAGGGAAGAGAGAAGACTATATCAATCCTACATTAGATGGGTCCATTAGTTGGAGGAGTGTTCAAAGATCAGAGGTCAGTTCAGATGTTGAGTGGGATGATTGGTGGTGAGGTCATGAGATACTCTCCAGACGATGCACAATTGTTTGTCGTGTCCACTGGATTGGTACAAAGGTATAAGACATCCCTACTTTTAATGGTATAGGCTCTGACGTTGACTTTGTCGATGAAGTTGATTAGAGGATTGTAGAGACACACAAGATACCCTTACTGGATGTCGCCCTTCAAGTGACGCCGACAAGGTGGTGGGGATCTCATTGCGACCATCTACAGGGGTGGGAAGTAGTCGCATTAGTATGCCGATTTGGGTACTCAAAGGGTGACTTGGCCAATTTTCCTAAATATGAGGGGTACACCGACCCTCAACAACATATTCAAAAATGCAAAGATAAGTGGGCCAAATATGGACTTTCCAAAAATCTGTGTGTGCATCAGTTTGTTCATACCCTGGGAACATTCCCCTAGGATTGGTATCTTAAAGAAGAGATGAAAAGGCAGACTAATGGGTGGGACCACATGACAACCCCGTTTGCTCGGGATTTTTCCTTTGCAGACGAAGATGAGAGGATTGTGGTTTCCTTGAAGGAGGTCAAGAGGGTCATGTTCCCATCAAGTGATCCTATTGAGGACCACTGTGACCAAGATGTCTTCAACCACGTCTATGACTCAAGGTTCCATGAAGTTGTGGCTTGCGGGAAGGTGAATCTAGAACCCAATGATGATGATTTAGAAGGATTGAGGCACTTAACTTTCAAGGAGTCTAAAGGGGAATGAGACAGAGAGGACGATCCTGTTACAAATGGCTCATGTCTGTAACCTTTGAAACTATGGAAGCACAACATCGGGATTAAAGAAAAACCTAAGTTGGCTACCATCAGCAAATATTAGGACGAGCAGACCACTGAGGAGATCATTGATCTTTTAAAGGAATATGAGGATCTCTTTCCTACATCCGTTGCAGAGCTCAAAATAATTAAACGAGATTTGGGAGAAATGAAGATCATGATGAAGCTAGATACAAGACTAGTAAAACATTAACCATATAGTCTAAACCAAAGAGTCAAAGAGAAGGTAAAGAAGGAAATCAATAAGATGTTGGCAGTTGGCCTCATCTTTTTGATTGATGAAATTGAGTGGGTTAGTTTTATTTTCATACAGAATAAGAAGGATTCAAACGACATTTGGGTCTATGTAGACTATAGTAGCCTGAACAACGCTTGCATCCACGACCCCTTTCCTACTCCCTTCAATGATGAGGTCTTGCATAACGTTGCAGGTAATGAGGCCTATTCCTTCACTTATGGGTTTTTTGGCTATCACTAATTTTTCATTGCAGATGAAGATAAGACAAAAACTACCTTTACAACTGAATGGGGTTCTTATGCTTATCATGTCATGCCATTTGGGTTAAAGAATGCACCTGCAGTGTTTTTGAGGATTGTGATTGCTGCATTTTGCGACTATATTCATAAGTTCTTTGAGGTATATATGGATGATTGGACAATATAAAACTTATTGAAGAAGCACTCCACTTACTCAGGGTAATGTTTGATCGTTGCAATCAATTACAAATTTGTTTGAACTAAAAGAAGTGCATTTTTGTTGTCCCCTTTGGAACGTTGTTGGGGCATATAGTTTGTAAGGAGGGAGTATGTGTAGACCCTGCCAAGGTTGCAATAATCTTGAATATGCCGCCACCGGCTAGTGTCAAACAATTAAGATCGACCCTAGGGCACACAATATACTATCGCAAGTTCATCTGTAATTATGCCCTTATCACTTCACCATTGGAAAAGCTACTGAAGAAATATGAGAATTTTACTTGCATTTTTGACTATGGTGCTGCCTTTGATACACTAAAGGAGAAGCTTGCAAGTGCGCCAATTTTGGTTTACCCGGATTGGAACAAAGAATTTCATTTCCACATAGAAGCGTTAGGGATCGCTTTGGGATATATCTTGGCCCAACTTGGAGATGGTAATTTGAACCACCCAATTTATTTCGCCAGTAGAAAACTTTCTAATGTAGATAAGAACTACACCACAACTGAACATGAAGCTCTTGGTATGGTGTATTCTTTGTAGGAATTTAAACACTATCTTTTAGGTGGTCCCTTTAAGTTCTTTACCGACCACTTTGCACTAAAGTATCTCGCAAATAACCCTGTCCTAGAAGGGAAGATTTGCAAATAGATCTTGTTATTTCAAGAGTTTACATTCGAAGTCATTGTGAAGCCAGGATGAACAAATGTGGGACCTGGCCATCTCTCCCGATTGGATTTGGGTGAAGCAGGGGGGTCAATGTATGACCAGTTACCGGACGCAGATTTGTTTCAGGTTGATGTCGTCCCTGATTACTTGGAAGACATTGCGCTACTCTTGGCCACTGACAAATGCCTAGATGAGTATAAAACAACCCAAAGGAGGCATATGGTGGTTTGGGTTGCCGATTACTAGTTTATCATAAGCCAATTATACAAATTGGGGCTTGATAAGATATTGGGACGATGCGTCCTCGACCATGAAAAGCAGGATGTGCTATGGAGTGCCACTCTAGCATTTCAGGAGAACACGTCGACGAGAAATCTACCGCAAGAAAAGTTTTGCAAGAAGGGCTCTGGTGGCCCACACTATTCAGGGATGCGAAAGATTATGTCAACAATGTGATGTTTGCCAATGGGTGGGGCGACCATCGCACACTGGGATGAGCTTCTGCTGCGTCATGTATGCACGCTCCAAGATTTCGAGAAGTGGGTTGTTGACTTTGTGGGGCCCATTAATACTTCAGTGCTCTACTCTCATGCTCAATACATTATTACTGCTACATACTACTTGACCCGTTGAGAAGAGATTACAGTTGTTAAAGATTGCATTGTTGATACGGTCACACGGTTCATATTTGAGAATATCATCACCCAATTTAGGTGTCCTCGAAGCCTCACTAGTGACCAGGGGACTCATTTCATCAATGAGATGAATGCGATATTGCTACAGAACTTCATGATTCAACATCATAAGAGTAACCCCTATCATCCACAGGCGAACGGTATCATCGAAGCTTTCAATGAGATCCTGGAGAAGGGGCTCACTAAGGTTTGTTCTGCCAAAAGAGATGATTGGGACGAGAGGGTACCAACTACCTTATGGGCTTACCATACCACCATCAAACGATTGCATAAATATACTCCCTTCCAGCTCGTTTATGGTCGAGAGGTTGTGGTACCTTCTGAATTTATTGTTCCCAATCTCTTTATTGCACATGCTACTCAAATGACAGAGGATGAGTCACTTGTTGAGTGACTGAATGAACTATGGGAGTTAGATGAGGAAAGGTTCCTAATTTATTTTCACCAAACTGTCGAGAAGGAATGACAAAAAGCATGGCATGACCAACACATCAAGAGAAAGTCCTTCACAGTTGGAGATCAGGTTTTAATCTATGACAACAAGTTCCTGAAGCATCATAGGAAGGTCCAAATGCATTGGTTGGGTTCGTTCCTTACAGTTACGAAAGTATGAGACTCTAGAGTTGTTATGCTTGCCCAACTGGACGAGGTTCTGCTGTCAGGATGGGTGGACAATACATGCCTGAAGCCCTTTGATGGCCCGCAAGCTTCTTAATCACTTGTTTGATCTTCGAAAGGGGATCGTAGTTAGGTATAGGGTTGAGTTAATTAGTTAGGTTTAAGGCCGAGTTAGTTATGTTGGTTGTTTAGTTGCAAATAAAAGTACATGTGTCTAGTTTGTTAGTATAGTTAGGTGCAACCCTCCACAACTAATTGTGGTCGGGGAAACACACTTGTTAGTCATCTTTTCCATCATAATCCATAATAATTCCCAAAGTATTTTCAAATTTTGATTTAAATCTTCCTCGTAATATCCCTGACACATTATGGTTGTCTGCGTTTCGTTTTGGCATCATTTCTTGGTAATTGATCATAATGAGGACATGCCTTTTGACTTTTTGTGTCATCCACCCCAAATCCAAGTCACAGTGGTTTTTATTACCATGATTTGAATTGAGTATAGCACGTTTCTCATATTTATTAATCAAACAGTCTAATCACAAGTGTCGTGTCAAGTCTCTCTACATGGTCTGCATGGCAATGTTGAACTCTCCATTGTAAAAGGTTAGATGGTCGAGTTGCTCACTCTAGCTCTGGTGTCAAATTCTCCTGGTTCTCAGTTCAAGTTCTGACTTCCTGTGTCCATTGTGCATAGACGATGCATTGCATAGATGACTCGAGTGTCCAAAATAGTTATCCTTGCAAGTTTGTTGGACCCTTGAATTACATAAATTAAAGATCTCCTTGCCAAAGTATGAGAAGGCTTCACTTGTCGACAATGAATTATCTGATACCTTCCATTTCCCTGCGCTCAAGTGCAAAGTCTTCATGGAGCTTGTGACCAAACAAGATGATAGTCATTCTTCCTGACTAAAGGTGGATTTCTGAGCATTACAATGGTCAACATTGATGAATTTGAGGAACTTGCCAATCTTTGGCACTTCCAGCGCGATTATGCAATGCATGAAGTTTCTTATCAGTCGGCTGCATGGGGGCTCCTTATGGATTCACTGAGAGTATTTGATACATGCTAGCGATATCTAGAGGTTCACAAGGTTATCTTCCACTAGTGCCACTGTTTCTTCTGCGTTTCAAACGAACTCCAAGCGTGGTAAGAAGACTGGGGACTATGATTTTTATACTAAATATGTCACTGAGTGAGGAGGTCGAGGAGCCATCATTGACATGATCAACCGACCTTCAATCAAGTTTTCCTATCATCTTGGGTGTGTGTTATATTCTTTTCATGACTGTTTGCCCACGCAGGGGGCTATTTGTTCGTTGCGATCGGTGCAGCAAGGGGGTGGTAGCCCCCCACACGAGGTTTGGGGCAACACCCCATGATTTTTTTTGTGGACCCTATACTAAGTGGGCGGACCTACCTATGGTTTTGTGGATGGGTTTTGCACATAGTTTTGGGCATGATTATTTTCTACCCATGGTATTTTATTGATCTGGTCAAAGGAACTACGGCTATGTTCTAATCCAGGGTTAATGGATTGGGGTTTTGAATGCTTTGGCATGTATATATATGTATTGTAACATTGAAAGGAACATAATGAAAAATAAATCTGGTAGTCCCGGTTTTGGGATCCAGGGGGAAATCTCTATGTATTTGTTTTATATTCTCGTCATTATTTATTTTCTGTTTTTTGATTTCATCTACAGGTAATTTTTGTACAGGGTTAAAACTTACATGTCATGTGATAGCAGAGAAGATTATGTGCCACTACACCAAGGGAAAATGAACTTTAGATACTGTCTCGATGGATAAAGCTTGTGATAAAGGGGAATAGTTGAATTGGTGCAGTTACTTGGTAAATGGATTGTTCGAAGCCTACGAAGATGTTTATAAGCGAGCGACTTACTTCATCTTCAGTTATTTAGTCATTTCTCTTGCCATGATGAAGTGGTGTCCTCCTGAAGGGAGAGAGCCCTCTCCAGTCTTTGATGATCAACCCTTGGCCCTTGCGTTCACCGCATGGCAGACATCAGGGGATCCAAACAGTAAATAAATCAATGAAGCATCCTTCATTGGCTGGTTTGCCAAAATGATCAATGTCACAACAATTATTCCCCGGATCCCACAGTCATCCTTGATGAATACTCACATGTTATATGGTTTGGAACTCACTGTGGCACCACCTAGATTCGGCCCAAGGTTGTCAACCGGAGACCTAGAGTGGGTCACTGAAGAAGTACTCACCCACGTCCTGAAGCAGTTCGAAGAGTCTCTTTACTCATCTCGAAGCACTCTAGCAGCATTTGGCCCTGAACAAGTTCCTTGTCTCTCTTTTTTAAGTTTTCTATCACTAGTTCATTTGGTTCTTCCTCTCTCAGACCGTTATTCGTCTGCCTTCCCATGGTGGGCCCTACTTCTGTCACTGAGCCCACAATGAAAAAAATGCTACATTTTGCTAGCATATCTCCCTCGGTTACTTGGCACAATACCCTATCCCTCTGCCCCAAATTGTCGACCTCATGGGAGAAGAGCCTCACTTCCTCATTGGCACTCAAACAATCGAAGAACCTCTACATTCTGCCCCTACTACTTCCTTTTGATGTCCCACAATCCCTCACCTGCATGACCTCCCCCTCTGCAACCATCTTTGACTCCATCAGACCGACAATCCCTTTACTGGCGAAATTGAAATGGAGGTCGACTTTGTTATTCAATCAATCACCGATACAACCATTGATGCCATCGATGTGAGTACTAATCCTAAGGATACTACCATGATGCCTATCCCACAGACCCTTCTTCTGGTACTAGGCCCTGAACTAGCAAACACTCAGCCCATCCACCCCAGACTGAAACCCGACAAATGCCAAGAAGTTCTAAGCATATTTGCCTAGGCCTCTAACCTTATCTCCCCCTCACCATCACCAATTGTTCCAAAATCCGACACTAACCTCCATGTCGAAAAGGACCTGCTGTGAGAAACATGCCCATAGGGGCATTCTAAAAAGTATGTTACTAGCGGACAACCTTTGCGGGCTCGATTTCCTCTCCCCAATGCCATGTCACCCGATGATCTCCAAAGTTGGTCATTGTCTCAATTGTTTAATTTCATTCAACTTATTGCTCGACAAGATGAAGCACTGCACATTACCTTAGTGGTCGATCATGAGCAATATCAACAACAGATCCATTCCCTAACAATCGAGCGGGATCAGATCCTACATGAAAATCAACCTTTGCATCTACAAGTCAAAGATATCAACGCCAAATTTCAAACGCTTTGGCCCACTATTGCTGAAGTGGTACCAAATGTACTAGAAGATTTTTCAGTTTATACCCTTTCTGATTGTTGCGACCACATTGGGGTCACAAGTACTGAACTTGTTTCTCTGAACCACGAGCGAAAGCACATTATTGTAGAAGCCCAAACAACACTCCCTAATCCAGCCATTTAGTATGCCTTCAAAATTGAGTAGGAAATTGTTGATTTTGCTTCCCTTAAGGCCTCCCTTCATAATGTTATTGGGAAAGCGCAAGAAATATTCAAGCAGGTTCATGATTGGGTTGATTTATTGCGCAGAATAATCAACCTGCCTATACATTGTGTTAACAAGCCCAACACTTGTTCAACCAAGCCCTCCTCATGGTTGACCTTGACCAACATAAGGATTTTCTAACAAAGACTAATTCGCTAGAGAATCAGATCCAACAGATGGAATATGACTCTCGCGCCACCAAGGCTCTATTGTGTGACCTCAAACCACTTGCACATAATCAATTTCAAAAGTTGTAGTAGCTCAGCACTGAAGTCGAGAACCAATGAAGCGCCCTCATGACTTCCCAACCCGAACATCCCACTATCGAACTTACCACATCGTTTCTTGATCAAGCTATTGTTTTGTTGGATTCATAGTGGTTTGTGATCGCTGAATACACTCAGTTCAAAATTGAAGCCCCCTAGTCCATGCCTGATTTGGGTTCTTCATTTGAAGGTGAAATCGCAACATGAGAAGAAATGTCTCAGGAATAAGCAACATAAGTAGGAGCACAACAACAACAAGGGGAACTAGCAGTGTCAACCAAGGATTGACTTGGGGATGAGTGAATCAATTGTGGTTGGGGCTTGTTGGGTCCTTCGTTTTGGGGGATAGCATTTTGACACATTTTGACCAAGTTTGACCGAAAGGCAGTTGGGCAGAAATTCGTTGAGGAAAAGAAAAGAAATTGGCCAAGATTCGTCAAACACCGAAATTGATAAGAGGAAAGTGTGGTAAAGTGCAATCGAAGCAAAATTCACAGAGACTGGTGAAGAGAGGAGTTGTTGAAGTCGAGTTATAGATGTCGTCGAAGAGGAAAGAGCATGATATCCAAGGAGACGATTGGCAGTTCAGGTGAGCAGGTTTGTGGAAGGTCTGTAAAAGCTATGGGAAAAGATAATGAGAAGAAGGTGAAGACCCTATGCTGAGATGTTGTTGATGTGTCGAACGAAACCTTGTTATGTTCCTCACTCATCTTTCTCTAAGCTATATTGTGTCGTGTGAATTATGAATTTTTCGTAAGGGCTACAATACTCAAATGTAATGATGCAATATATATTAATAAAATGGGAGTTTTGGATTTTTCTACATCTATGAATGTCTTGAATTGTATGGGTCCCTTTTAAATTTTACTTTTGCAAGAATTTGAATGTCCTTTGTCTTTCTAATTGTATCATAAATCCCTACTTTCCACATGTTGCATGGTCGTGAATAAGACTTTCTAGTATAAATGCAGGTATTAAATTGTCTGTTATGTTACTCTTTGATGCATGTTCCCAGACCCTTCCTTGTGTAAGTCTCAGAATGCCTAGGGTGAGACGCCTTACTTCTTAACGAGTAAGGTGAAAATGTCGGCATTATTCTAGACTACAACAAATCTCTTTGTTGGCCCCTGAGTTCTAACCTAGGGTCTCTATCCATCAAAATTTTGAGCCAATATGACTCCATTCTTCCACCAGGGGTTTTGCCTTGTTTTCATCTAGCCATTCCAAAGGCTGGAGTTATAAAAAGGTTTTGAATGTCGAGATATATGGAACATCCAATCTTTGTGAAATTTCCACGATTGCTATAAACTAGAATTTAATCTTCTATCTACTGGAGATTATTTGTCTTCTGAATTATTATTCGACAAATAACGATTAAACCACTATTGCAATCTTCACAAATAAAAATGATGTGGAATATAAAAGTAGAACTGAGAAAATATGCGCACACACATAAAAATATGACACCATTATTTTTGGACAATTGTTCCTAGAAAACCCCAAAGGGAAAACTAGTGAAACAGATGAGGGTTTTATTATTATTCAACAATATAGGAGAAATTATAATTAGTTTCCTTTCATTAGAAAACCTCTGGAAGATATTGATCTCCACTAGAAAAATAATCTAGAAGCTAATTGTCTCCCTTTTCTACTCAATCTGACCCTCTCTCGACAACTCACACTCTCCTACGTTATTTGCATTGCCTTAGGGAAATGTTCACTGATACTTCTGGAAATTTGTTTAGCCCCAAAATCTCCCTCTTGCAAGTTGTACTGCCTCCTAGATTTCTGCAGGCCCACTTGCTCTGCCTCCAGACGATGGATCTGACCTTTGTCTCACTGAATGAGCTCCTTTGCGACTCACATTGTCAACTGGCTACTCACACTGGTTGAATATGACCTCCTTTGCAGATAATTTGGCCTCCTCTTCTCCTGAACACTAGAAAATATCGAGGAAGTATCCTCTGGAACTCTGCTCCCAAATATTTGTTGAACCCCTGCTACTGATGCTTCCCTAGCTTCAACTGCACCCTTGCTGAATACCTACAACTAGGTAGTCAAACCGCTCAACTCAAAATTGATTTCATGTCTTCTCCAAACCCTTCGACTTGCTCTTATAGTCTCTCATTGGAGTCTTAACGACCACAATCACATTCTAACTGATGACTAAGATCATATTGACTTTGTCAATTAACTTTTCCAGAAGTCTCTAGAGCAAAAACAAACTTCCCCAATTAATTCACTTTAATTAACCAATTTTCCTAATTTAGACTTAAGAAATATTTAATTGTGGATAATTAATTTAATTGAGGTGTCTCCAAGTATTTTCTCACAAAACAAATTTTGGGTTTTGGAGATCTCATGTTCCTTAGCCTCTTAGACATCATAAAGACTAGAACACTTTTCTGCTACTACCATAATATAACACTCCCTCTTAGCGAGGAAGGTGTTCTCCATTATACCCACCTACTCCCTGAAGTAGACAAAGTTTGCCCTACCCAAGGCCTTTGTGAGTATATTTGTAACTTACTAATATGTGGGAACATGTTGTAGCTGAATTGATCCATGCTATTGGTGTTTGACTACAACTAGTTCCCATAAACCTTCGGTAAATTCATACCTTCACTTCTGCTAGATGATTTGACCTCTTGGAAACTACTCAACCCATCCAAATTGATTTGGCCTCCCTATGAGACCCTGAACTGACCTTTGCAGCTGCATACCGATAATCTCTAACAAACTCGCACTGTTAAGGAAAAAAATTGGCCTCCATTGGAAATCAAATTTCCAAACTGGAAATTACTTTTCCTCTACAAGTAGATATCCCTCTACCATTGTGAAACTGGAAATCTTTATGAAGAAAATTCTTCGGTAATCATTGGCCACCATGCAACTACGCTTACTTTGATTCTACTTCTAACTTTGTGGTTGAAAAAATCTGCACTTCCATTGTGTTACTTTGATCTCACATTGTTGATGCCCCTTCACTGTTGCAATCACTGCAATAGTGAGTCTCAATCTCCCTTTAAATAAGATCTGGGAAATCTCCTCTAGCAAATCAACTCGACATCCTCCCTTCTACTTTCACTCCTACCCAACTAGATTGTGCAGTACTACTACCGAAAAATCATTATATCTCTGGAAACTCTCTTTGAAACCTCCCAACTACTCGCACTCCTACCTACAACATGCATTGTTAATTGTACTGCATAACACTGCCACTAGGGAACTCATTCTTGCCTCTTTTGCTGGAATTGTCAGCCTCCTTTTGTGACTGGGATGCTAGAAACCTGATCTGGCTGGAAACCCCTTCCTAGAGTTCCTCTCTAGTTGGAACTACACTTGCACTCTGCAACTAGCCAATTTACATGGCCAACCCATCCACATGAATTTCCTGCAATTTGCACTTGCAATTGCAAACTCAATCTCTCCTGATATATTGTGTCTCTACAACTAGATTTACAATTCTCTCTTGAGTATCTGACTATATCTTCCTAGCTTTGCATTGTCTCTCAAGAATCTGACTATGCTTTGTCGACCCTTCGATCCTCCTGCTACTATAATGCTTGGGTTCACGTAGCAAAGGTATTAGTCCAACTAAGGAATTACATGCACACCTAGATTTGATCTATTGATCAAGCCCTCTGTTGAAGAAAGTGTAACTAGGTTCGATCTTCATAATTACATGATCTTTGTAATTGATGTAATAAAAGGAAATAAATTATATTTGTAATCTTGCTACATGGGTTTCATGAGCAAGAAGTGTCTCTAGGTGAAAAACTTCTTCTTGATGTTTTTAGGATTTATTTCTATGTCAAAGAGTCATGTCATGAGTATAAAAACTCTTCATGAGTTTATGTAAACGTAATCAAGTCCAAAAAGTTGTGAAGAAGCCCTCCAAGGACCAAGCATAATCCTTCAAAGAAATCTGCAAGCGAAAACAATGAATAAGCCTACATGTCAGCTCCAATTATGAATTAATTACATTAATGAAAGTCATGTCGACTTGGGTAATAGACACAATGGTTTGTGGTTCATGTCGGCTCAAATAGATGATACAAACCACTATAAATACTCAATGAAGTTATCCGCAAATGGCAGAGATAGAACTCGCATTATCTTCTGAAATGTCTATGGGTATAGAGTGCAGGAAGGCATGGCTTGGGTTTCAGATGGGTTGCAGGGAAACCTTGGACATAATATAGCCGCAGGTAAGGATTCAGATAAGACAGTCAAACCCTCTTTGCAATCTCGGTCTAACATGAAGTCTAATGATCTTGGACAAAGGCACAATGATGAGGACGAAGGCACAGTGATGAGGAATCTCGGACGAAGGCACAATGATGATGGTTCTCGGACGAAGGCACAATGATGATGGATCTCACATACCAGTCCTGGCCTATAGATCTGTGATCATGTTATCTCGTCTACCATCCGAAGTGAGGAACGTTGTTCTTGATTACAATCTCAGAAATTGAAGTTGCAGTCCTAAGCATAATATTCTCATATTCATTTCTGTCTCAGCATCAACGTAAAGGTGAGAATATAGGATACTGTCATAGTCTTAAGGGATATGTATTTTGACAATCTTGACATGATCATATCTATCTATAAACATAGATCTAGCATACAATGAGTAGTTGTGATGAAGGTTTCGAGAAGAGCTATGTATATACATAACCTTACCTCATGCATGGACAAAACATGAGATCATCTCAATGATCTCATTGTTCCAAGGATGTAGATAAATAAGGGTCCTGGAACATCAAGTAAAAATGCAGTAGCTATGTGATGTAAATGGCATGATGATCTTAGAACGAAAGATCTCATCAAGCAATATTGAGGATCTCAGTAATGTAGCAATATTGGCTTCAGGGTTGCAGTAAAGATGACGTTCAGAGAAGTGAAGGATTGATGTCTTGGTCTTGGAGTGGCAGAGTGTGTCAAGGGTCATGGTCTTGATATTCCTCAATGGAATCTATATAAGAAGAATTTTTGCGTGGGTTTTCCTCTCCAAGAGGGAGAGGTTTTGGCCCTGGCAGTAAGCCAAATATTTGTGTTCTTGTCTCCTCTATTTTTTATAGCAGTTTGATGAAGCTAACATACACATGCTAATAATGAAGTAAATATCAAGCTAAGATAAAATTGCATAAACACTTCACAAATTGTTATCATGTAACGAAGAATTTTCTTAATTATGCATGCCTTAGATTCTTCAACATCGTATCAGAGGGAGAGGTTCAGCAGTCAAAGGAAGGGCAGAAAAGAGACATGCAAGAATTAAGATTCAAGCATCAAAGCAAGTTCAAAGATGGAAGGACCTATGAACCTTAGATCAAGGAAACAATATAAAACAACACGGCTGCAGGAGTAAGGGTTCTTGAATGACAACAATTTTCAGATCTCAGGGTACATGACAACAGATGCCTCCACAAATACACCTACTTAAATACTTTTCAAATTGATTCAAGAGCAAATGGGAAGGACTCAAATCAGATTAAATACTTTTCAAATTGATTCAAGAGCACATGGGCAGGACTCAAATCAGATGATGTACTATCCTATTACATCATGGAAAGAAACCTCTAGTCGATGCTGCAAGGACCAAATGTTCAAGTCAATTATTCTTGAAGGACTTGAAAAGAAGCTTCAGCAAGGATCCTATCCGAAGGAAGCATCAATGCATCTACCTCAACAACATCCAACATGATCAAGGTGAAGATATTGTCTTCACATATCAAGTAAGTATCTTTTATTCTATAATCAAGTTTTGGTTTATTGACTTCATCAGTGCAAGAAGATCTATGGGTTAGATAAATTTCTTGCAGTAGGATTGACAGAATCCTCATGAAGGAATGAAGTCAGTACCTCAAGGTCTCCTTTGAAGTCATGAGAACTCTTAAGGTTCTATGAAGTAAGAAAGGAAACATAAAAGGATATACTCTCTGAAATGAAGTGCAAAAGGTGCCAAGGAATGAAGAAACATCTTCATGAGATCTCAATTGAGAGATCTAGGAAAATGATGAATAGATAATCATCATTAATAAGCAAGGTGACATATGTATATGAATAAGAAGGTCACCTCAATCAATAGTTTGTGGTCTCTATGTTAAAAAAAGAAAGACAAAAGAATCAATATGTGCAAAGGAAAGGTTGACAAGATAAGTACTATGGAAATATTACTTGAAGGATGGAGAAAGCTAAGGAAAGGATCAAGGGAAAGAGGGAGTAATAGATCTCCACTATGAATAATATGGCATCTCTCTCAAAAGGACCCTATCAGAAGTCCCTGCAGATATGAACATAGTAAGAAGATGCATCGTGGCATCATGGAAGCAAGGGCTCATATGGAATCATGAATAACATAGCTCTTGGGAATCATGTTGTACATTGAAGGAAAGGAAGAAGTCATCCAGGTCAAATGAAACATTTGCTAGATGGGGATATACTAGATCCTAAAGGCTCTCTAATAGAGATCTCAACGGAGGGTCTCCTAGTCCCAGAAGGTAGCAAATGTCTCATCAGAAATTCCAACTCTTGGAACTCATGAGATGGTGGTTCAATGACATGAAGAATGAAGTAGACCAAGGGATTGAAGATCTTTTCAATCAAGGAAGTTGCTGAAAAATACCTAAAGGAAAATGAGGTATGTATGATTGTATTTGTATTTTCATTTGATATTGTAATGTCATGTTATATGGTTGCAGATAAAATGGATCAAGAATGATCAAAAGGGAATAGATCTCCTCCTCTAAAAGGATACAGAAAGACACAAGTCAGATTAGATGAAATCAACATAATATGTCCTCATAATGTAGTATGAGGTAGTTGATGACCATTGAAGAAATATGAGAGCTCCTGGGATTGAAAGATATGAGGATGGAGGAGAACGTGAAGTATGCAACCTTGATGAAGGAAATCAACATCTAGAAGATCAGGAAGGCTTGACTAGGAAATCTCCCCGAAAGATGTGAAGACTTTGATGGAAGTCTGAAAGGATGAGGACCCTTGACAACTGATACCATTGGGAGATGTGTCAACATGTATGCAGGATGATTTATACCTACAATAATATGTCACTGGAAGAAGGCCATCAACAAAAGGTAATATGTAATTTGTTTTTGGTGTTTAGCCTCTTGGAAAAGTCTGGGTATGTGTGCAGGATCAAGGAAAGGAAAGTTGTGAAGGATGTCGCAACTATGTACCTTGTGGTCCAGAGCAATCACTTTTGAAGGAAAGTGAAGACAGATGAGCTTATGAAGGAAGCCCCAGATGTAAAGCCAAGGAGGATACTTTTCAGGAAAGAAGGAACGACATGACAGAGGAAAGTGATGGATGGTTGACCCTACATATGAAGAAATTGATGACATCGAAGTCTTGAATCATCAATCAACTAGAAGACCCTATAAAGCACCGATGATAGAGTCCCTAGGTAAGAGGGAGCTCTGGAAAGTTCCTATGAGAAAAGGAACTCGAGCAAGTTTCGGAGTAAAGAAAAACTTGGAACTCGTCCCTGGTTAAGAGGGAGAGTTAGACACAACATTCTTGTCTTCAGTTTGGAAGAAAGAATGGAGGATTGCATAATCATCTAGCATCCACACTCTTTGAGGATGTGGTAGGGCATCCAAGACAAGAGTGGGCAAGAGGACCAATATTCTTGAGGGCTGGGAACCCAAGATGAGAATAGTCCTAGTAGGGCATACTCGGAGAACACCTGGGTGGGTATGACCCTAAGAGAGACAATGATGATGTGTGTCTATCAGTCATTGGTCTCGCCAACATTGTGCGCTCTAATCTATTTGATAGATAGAGTTGTTAGTCAAGGCCTTGCTATATGGAAACAATGTTGGTTGAAATGATGCTATAACATATGGATTGGAAATCCGATTCTTCTTATGAGAAATTCTTCAGATTGAGAATGACGAAGTACCATTATGAATACCTCCCTAGTTAAGAGGGAATGTTGAAGAAAGTGTAACTAGGTTCGGTCTTCATAATGACATGATCTTTGTAATTGATGTAATAAAAGGAAATAAATTATTTTTGTAATCTTGCTACATGGGTTTCATGAGCAAGAAGTGTCTCTAGGTGAAAGACTTCTTCTTGATGTCTTTAGGATTTATTTCTATGTCAAAGAGTCATGTCATGAGTATAAAAACTCTTCATGAGTTTATGTAAATGTAATCAAGTCCACAAAGTTGTGAAGAAGCCCTCCAAAGACCAAGCATAATCCTTCAAAGAAATTTGCAAGCGAAAACAATGAATAAGTCTACATGTCGGCTCCAATTATGAATTAATTACATTAATGAAAGTCATGTCGGCTTGGGTAAGAGACACAATGGTTCGTGGTTCACATCGGCTCAAATAGATGATACAAACCACTATAAATACCCAATGAAGTTATCTGCAAATGGCAGAGATATAACTCTTATTATCTTCTAAAATGTCGATGGGTATAGAGTACAGGAAAGCATGGCTTGGATTTCAGATGGGTTGCAGGTTGAAGATTTCATATGGGTGTAGGCAGGTGCAACCTTGGACATAATATAGACACATGAAAGAATTCGGATAAGACAGTGAAACCCTCTCTACAGTCTCAGTCTAACATGAAGTCTAATGATCTCGGATGAAGGCACAGTGATGATGAATCTCAGATGAAGGCACAGTGATGATGGATCTCGCATAACATTCCTGGCATATAGATCTGTGATCGTGTTATCTCGTCTACCATCCGCAGTGAGGAACATTGTTATTGATTACAATATCATAAATTGAAGTTGCATTCCTTAGCATAATAATCTCGTATTCATTTATGTCTTAGCATCAGCATAAGGGTGAGAATATAGGATACTATCACAGTCTTAAGGGATATGTATTTTGACAATCTCGGCATGATTGTATCTAGCTATAAACATAGATCTAGCATATGATGAGTAGTTGTGATGAAGGTTTCGAGAAGAGCTTTGTATATACATAACCTTACCTCGAGCATGGACAAAACATGAGATCATCGTAGTGATCTCATTATTCCAAGGATGCATATCAATAATGGTCCTGGAACATCAAGTAAAAATGCAGTAGTTGTGTGATGTCAATGACATGATGATCTTAGAACGAAATATCTCATCAAGCAATATTGAAGATCTCAGTAATGTAGCAGTATTGGCTTCAGGGTTGCAGTAAAGATGATGTTCATAGAAGTGAAGGATTAATGTCTTGGTCTTGGAGTGGCAGAGTGTGTCAAGGGTCATGGTCTTGATATTTGTCAATGGAATCTCTATAAGAATAATTTTTGCGTGGGTTTTCCTCTCCAAGAGGGAGAGGTTTTGGCCCCGGAAATAGGCCAAATATTTGTGTTCTTGTCTCCTTTGTTTTTTTATAGCAGTTTGATGAAGCTAACATACACATGCTAATAATGAAGTAAACATCAAGCTAAGATAAAATTGCATAAACACTTCACAAATTGTTATCATGTAACGAAGAATTTTCTTAATTATGCATGCCCTATATTCTTCAACACCCTCTTGGCTACAATCTAGATATCCTTGCTACTCCTTGGACGCTGCCATATTTGGAATGCTAGCTATAGTCTTATACTCCTCCTCCTCCCGAGGATAATGCTGCAAACATAGTGAATTCATCCTCCAACCTGGAAAACAAATCTTCAATCTCTGTCAAAGTTATTGTTTGCTTCCCTTTCTTGTCCTTCTTTCTCTTCGGACACTAGCTGATATAGCGACCAAGCTCACCACATCTGAAGCACTTGACCTTCAACATGTACTTATTCTTCTTTTATCCTTTAGAGTCTTGTCTACGGTTGGGACCCTTCTTCGAATTTTCCCTTTCCTGCAAGAGTGACGTTCTCCTCTTCTTACTCTACCTTTGGTCCCTTACCACTGTTGCTGGTAGTACCATCAGTGAGACTGAACCTCAACTTCTCTTGAGTGAAGTCACTCCACAAGCATTCCCAATATGGTAGCTTGTCCCATTTAGTAATCACCTAAACGAATGTTTGCCATTCCTTGGTAAATCCATTGAGAGATATACGTACCAATTCATCCTTTGTTGACCGCTCTCCAACTATTGCAATTTTCATCTCTGACACCCTGAATCTTGGTGAGATATGATGTTATGTTCTCACCCTTATTCATCTTGACTGTCCTCAAGTTCTCCTTGAGTATCATCTTCCGACTCTCTGAAGGATCTTGGTTCAACTGGACTATGGAATCCCACATCTCCTTCATTGTTCCTTTTTTCATGATGTGTGGAACAATATCATCTTGTAATTCATCGAGGACCATCCTCTTAGCCTTGGTCATGCCCTTCCTATAATCATGTAATAGGATAGAATTTTGTGGTATATAAATAACTACTTTCACAAATTCCTTCAGATTATTCTCATGCAATAGGAATAACATCCTGGCCTTCTAGATGCCAAATTTGGAGGCTCCATCCAACCTGTCCTTATCTCTCAATCCTGTTGCAACCATTTCTGGAAAACTTTGTGAAACTTAAACAATTAGAGAACAAATGAACTGCGAAATATCCTTCTCTTTCTGGAAAATTGACTCGGCCTTCTCTCTGCAACTCACACTCCTCTTAGGACTATGCAGTTCTACTCCAAGTAATTCACACTTGCCTCAAGGATCCCTTCCAGAACCTCACTTTGCTTGTTGCTTCTCCCAGTGAACTCACTCTACCTTTGGAAAATATCTCGACACTGGCACACACATTTTTGATCTTGAAACACGCACTAGCTCAACTGAAAATCTTGCACTATCAATTCACACTAGCTCAACTAGAAAGCTTGCACTATAAATTTGCATTGTTTGTTGTGACCTTCTCTTGCTAGAAGTCACAACCTCCTTTCCTATCACTAGAATGTTGGAAACCCTCCGAGATTTTTTTTTTGGAAATTCCCACTACTAAAAAGTTTGTGTGCTTTCTTTGCCTTTCCCTGCATTGATCTGTGACTGCAAAAACCTTATGCTAAAAATATATATGCTAAATCTTCTCTACAAATATTTTATCTTCTCACCAAAAACCCTTTATGGCAACCTCACTACCTACTATTGCAACTAAGATAAATCAATTTTTCCTCTAGATCACTTCCCTGGACTGGAAATTAGATTTATGCCCCTGCAAATCACACTACCTAGCTAGGCATGCGCATATCTGGTTTAATGTGATTCAAATTTCTCTCTAAACTGCACAACCCCCACTCCCTTCGCTCTAGAGCTTCTCTGATCTGATATTTTTTTTGATACCATGTGAAATTTCCACGATTGCAATAAACTCAAATTTAATCTTCTATCTACTAGAGATTATTTGTCTTTTGAATTATTATTTGACAAATAACAATTAAACCACTATTGCAATCTTCAAAAATAAAAATGTTGTGAAATATAAAACTGGAACTAAGAAAATGTGCACACACACATAAAAATATGACACCGTTATTTTTGGACAATTTTCTCTGGTAAAACCTCGAAGGGAAAACCAGTGCAGCTGATGAGGGTTATAATATTATTCAACAATTTAGGAGACATTAGAAATGGTTGCCTTTCACTAGAAAATCTCTGACAAATATTCAGATCCATTGGAAAAATAATATGGAGACTAATTGTCTCCTTTTGATACTTGACTTGAACCTCTCTTAACAACTCGCACTCTCCTAGACTATTCGCATTGCTTCTGGAAATGTGCATTATTGCTTTCCGGAAATTCATTTAGCCCCAGAATCTCCCTCCTACAAGTTATCCTACCTCCTGGACTACTCTAAGCCCACTCTCTCTTCCTCCAGATGATGGATCTGACCTCTAGCTCATTGAACAAGCTCCTCTGCCACTTTCATTATCAACTGGCTACTCGCACTGGCTAAATACGACCTCCTCTACAAATAATTTAGACTCCTCTACTGACTCTGCAACACTGGAAACCTCCTGAGAATTTCTCTGGAAATTATCACATATGAATACCTCACTACTAGTGTCTCCCTAGCTTCAATAGTGCCCTTGCTAAATCACTACAACTGGGTAGTCAAATTGCTCAACTCACAATTGATTCCATGTCCTCTCCCAACCCTTCAACCTGCTCTTATAATCTGTCATTGGAGTCTCAATGATCACGATCACATCTCAACCTATGGCTAAGATCATCTTGACTCCATCAGTTAACTTTTCCAAAAGTCTCTATAGAAAAATTAAACTTCCCCAATTAATTCACTTTAATTAACCGGTTTTCCTAAGTTAGACTTAGGAAATATTTATTTATGGCTAATTAATTTAATTGAAGCATCTCCACATCTTTTGTTGTGAAACCTTTTCTGGGTTTTGGATATCTCATGTTCTTTAGCCTCTTAGACATCATAGATACTATAACACATGTATGTTTCTCCCATAATCTAACAATATTTATTGTATCTTCACAATATCCAAAATCATGAATCTCTGAATATCTAGATATCTAGAGCATCTCTTTTATTTTACTTCCACTTTATCAATGGTCTCATATGTCTAGATATCTAGACATCTGAGGCATCCACTTAACTTTGAACCTTTCACACTTCATCCATTTTTCAGTTAGACCCATGGTCATGGTCCCCCTGTCGACCAATGTGACTAAGGACTGGGGCTCCAATTTCAATCCCTAAATTTCATTGTTATTGCAAGGTTCCCAGAGGTAGAAAAAATGCCTCTAAAAAAATTCCTTCATGAAATGGAAATTACTTTGCCTATATACCTTTAAGGGAATTGAGGCATTCCTAGCTTATAAATCAATCTCAAAACTCCATCCTCAATCATTTATTATGCCCTTTTTTTAAGGACTCAAATGTTAATTTTCCATTGAACCTAACACCCGCTAGTTCATTAACCTTGCATATTATCTATCTACTGAATAAATGCACAAATATGCTTGTAACAAAATTAGTGGAAGTAAAATTACACAACCAATCTCAATGACAAGTGACACAAATATATTCTACCTAGTCAACCGTTCTTCATTAATAACTCTAAACCTACTTGGGTTGTTTTATTGAGATAGTGGCCCATGTAAATAAAATACAATTACAACATACCCTGGATCTGACCTTGCAAATCGGGCCCTAGATCTATCCATGATCTCCTTGGTTTATTTGGATCTCCTATGTTGCACTTTTGCACTTTCCTTGAGCACATCACACTTGAGTATCACACTTTTGACTTGAGAAATCCCTTTCTCAATGGCCAATTTCATTGTATGGCTTGTCTTTCTCCTTTCTTTAGCCTAGATTTATAACTTTACATTTAGATAAATACCTAACCCTAATATCCAAAGTGATTGATTTCCAAGATTATATCTCACCTCACTTGAGATCAATGATTGAGATTAAAACATAATCACTAGATTAAGTACATTACTTTTCCTAAGTTTCTTTTGCTCAATAACCAACATAATTAATTATGTGTTTTTCCTAAGTTAGACCTAGGATTAATTACAATAGCAACTTACTCAATATTTAATGAAGTGTAGTAAGGATGCTTTGAGTAACTTCTACATGCTTAGACACTTAGGTCAGTGCAGAAGTATCTACCATAGCTACAAACATCAACACCCCCTCTTAGTGAGGGAGGTACTTCTGCCACCTAGAACTAACTTCAATACTAGAATTACATATGTTACCATGGCTTCTCCCTCTGAATTAGAAGCCTTCCCTACCAACTGGTTTGGAATTATCCTCAAATACCTTCTTCCCTTGGACTCTTTCCTAAAAACCTCTTGTTGTTAAACATCTTGTAAGGTCATCTCATACCAAAATAAATTCTTGACAGACTTGGGAGGATCAACTAATTATCCCTCGCCACTTGAACCAAAAGATTGACTCCCTCTGAGCTTCTCAACCTTCAGAGCTTCCTACTCTTTGTTCTCTGTCACTGTTATGCTTTTTTCCATTGCTCAAGTAGGCTATCCCTTTAGCCCATATATGTTTCTCTCTCTAAATCCAATGGTGTGGCACTTGTTAGAGTTAGATCCAATGGGTCTGATCAATTTCTATCCATCCTAAAATGCTACACATAACTCATTTTTTTTTTATCATAGATACCGAGACAAACTCCACCTGAGTTCTAGCACCCATAGCACGACCTTCACCTCCAACCTGCCTCCTAATTCAAGTTGGAATATAATTGTTCGAACCCCCATCACTGCATGTTTGGTATCAACACCAAAGTCCACAAGCAATTCTAAGTCCCACTCAATCAGACTGCCAAAAATCTCTCATGCCCTTGTCGTATGTAGTGTGGCTCCATTATCTGGTAACCGTGCACCAACTGGTAAGGTGATTGAGGAAATGTAGCAAACATGTATGAACTTATTTTTAAAGTTCTTGGAAAACTCTTCCTGAGCTTCTATTGACATAACTATAATTGATTGCTAACCTTTTCAACCCTTCTTCCTCTTTAAACACTAAAACCTAGTGTCCTCTCTTATGATAGGAAAATACATTAACTTAACCAAATCCTTCTTCTTCTTTTCTTGTAAGGTTGACTCCTCACTTCTACTACTCCAACATTTTTATTTGCTCCTCGTTGCTCAACTGGCAAGAACAAGATTCTTATCATCACTCTTGGGTTGGCCTCCTAATAGAGATTCATCTCAAATTTCTTCTTGTATGAAATCGTTCCATATTCTATCCCAATCAAGAATTTTTTCTCATGCCACAATGCTCTTAATGAAATAAGCTTGTGGATTGGTGAAGCCATTCAGGGTCATCCTTACCATTTGTCCATTTATCACTTTCTCCCCAACTACAGCTAGCTCATCACGAACTTGTGTGATCCTAGTCATGGTATATGATTTGTTCATCTTGGTGTTCCTAATATTTTCTCTCAAAACCATCTCCCTGTTGGAATTATCACTCTAGTATACCTTTGTCAAAACCTCCCATATCTCCATTGTTTTATTTTTCTTAGACATGTGAGGAATCACATGTTTCTTCACCACATCTAAGATAATTCTTCTAGTTTTCACATCCTTTTGATTATGGATGGAAAAATATGCAACATCAATATGCGAGGTGAGCTTGGTGCTAACAAACTCCCATATTCCATTCTCCATGTTAGTCAAATAAACCCTCACCTTCAAAGTAATGAAGTTATAGGTGCCCTCCAATATGTCCTCCAGCACCAAACTAGTTGTAGTTGTCTCCAAATCAGAAACTCAACTAAAATGTTTTGCTTGGTCCTTTAGGAACCCAAATCTGTGGTCATACCCTTGATTAGTATGGTCTCCCTCTCTTCCTTTGTGGTATGACCTCTGCCAATATTTCTGGCTCTACTAGATGCAATATTAGTAACATTGTTGCTATGTACAACCCTTGTATGGTCTGATCACAACACCCTCACAACCCTTGTATGACCATGTTGGCTCACACACGTCACCTTTTCACATTCTCCATGAACCCAACACTATTTGGTGATGGTTGTCACTTGCAACAAATCTCTACTTATCCACCTCTGCTAGCATCTTTATGACCATATTTGTTGTGGCATGTTGACCCCTTTAACATCCCTGCATGATGACTACCGACCCTCAAGCCATGTTTTTTTCACCTCTAGCATCTAACTTCCTTTGCAACAACGACATTGACTCCCAGCTCACACTTCCCTACCAGCCCCCTTCGTTGCCACCCTACTGCATTTTTCGTGTCCTTTCTCCTATCGGCCCAAAGTTCCTCTCTATCGATTCACTTGAGCTCCTTTGTTGACCATCGGCCACCAAAACCTTAGAATCCTTGGCTCTTTTTCTTGGAGGTCACCCTGACATGTTATGTGTTGCTAACTGGGCTCATAGCTAAGCAATGGTTGTTGTCTATTAGTTTTTTGTGCTTTTGTTGCCATCAAATCCTTGTATGCAGGCCTCCCTTTTGTTGGTTTGGTTAACTCATTCACTACCAATGATGGAGTCTGATAGCCCTCATTTTCCAGTGTTGTGGTTGTCGATCATGACTGGTTGGTGACTCACCCTTTTATTATTATTATTATTATTTTAATTTCTTTATCACTTTACTCAGCTAGTAGTTACATCATAGCCTTGTACATATATTTTTTTTCTTTTAGTCATTATACGACCGACTCTAGTTCTTATCTCACTAAAAAAAATTATCCTTCATATAATCACGACCTATCCTGGCTATGGTGATCCCTCTATAAATATATTTTCCTACATTATTAAAATATTGGTTCTCATATTTTTAGCTTTGATACCATGTTAATTTTCCATTGAACCTAGATCTTGATAGTTTATTAACCGAACAAATTACAGATCTATTGAATAAATGCACAACTAGGTTCTTAACACAATTAGTGGAAGACAAATTACACAACAAATCTCAATCACAAGTGACACAAACAAAATTTTCCCAATCAATAGTTCTTCATTAATAACTTAAGACCTACTTGAGGTCTCATCCTGGGATGATGGCCAAACTAAGGAAAATACAAATACAACATACCCTAGATTTGATCTAGTAGATCGTGCCCTAGATTTGTCCTCAATCTCCAAGTTTGTTGATCTGGATCTCCTATGCTTCACTTTTTCACATTCATCAGACCTAGCACGCTTGAGTATCACACTCCTCAATTAAGAAAATCCCTCTCTCAATGGCTAGTGTTATTGTATGGTGAGTCTTTCTCCTCTCTTTAGCCTATATTTTATAATTTTACATTGAGATATCATCCCTTAGAACCCTAATTTCAAAAGTTATTGATGCCTGAGATTATATCTCACCTCATTTGAGATTAATAATTGAGATTAAAATATCATCACTAAAGTAAATACTTTACTTTTACTAAGTTTATTTAGTTCAATAACCAACATAATTAATTATGTGTTTTCCCTAAGTTAAATTGAGGCTAAGTTACAATAGAAAGTTACTCAATTATACTTGAGCAATGGTCCTAAGGAGACTTTAGGTGTCTTCTACATGTCTAGACACTCGGGATGATGCAATGTACTTTCCCAGGCCACAAACATCAACATCAGAATGAGATCACTTATTCATAGTTTCCCTTATGAGTGAAAGCTCTCAATCAATCTCATTTAGATAAACATAGGGCCTCTATCCCAACATGATACCAACTAAAGAATAGCATCAATGCCTATATTCACAAGGAGCATAGTCCTTCTAAGGCACAAACACAAAAATACCTCCAATGTTTCTTAGCCCAAATTCAGGATACCTTTTAGCTCTTCAACCTCGTAGTTGATCCAACAAACACTATTTACAATAACAAGTACTTAAGGGGCCTTAAAACCCAATTCAGTTTTACATCAAATCCATAGAGTCCATCAGTTCACAAGTACATCAATGAACTCTTTAACACCTTAAATTAGATTTTATATGAAGGCAAATCCTTCGGAGTCTTCACTCTAAGATTAAGGATTTTACTTTTACATATAGGTCCCCAACATTAGGGGCACTATGTTCATAAGTGACAAATTTCAAGGCTTCTCTTATTTATCTGGAGCAAACCTAGGTCCAATGGTTATGAATCACTAATTTTCTTCCACATCCAATCAGTGATCATGGCTACTTAGGAGACAAAGGGGTCAACATCCCCTATCTTCTCAGCCATAAGTTTTCTTCACAGAGTCTTGTTACAACCATGCATAAACATCACAATGTATACATTTGGAATTCAATAGGAAATCATATGAATATTACATAGTCATCATAGGAAAAATCACCGATTCATGCCATGAACATATAGACCATAAATCAAGACGTAAATTTGGCAAGTAAGCACATAAAGATACACAATTCACCAACATCATTTCTATTCCATTGAACATAATTTACATTACAAACTTGAAGTCCACAAGGCACTTATCTATTCAGGATGCATAGTTTTCTACAACTAATGAGGGGTGATCCATTTTCCATGCAACCCTAGGCTTAGTTGTTTGGTATGTCCTTTATAGTTGGCCACCATCGAGCCATGACATGAAGCCATTAGGGAAGTATTTCACTCAATCATTAAAGGTAGAGTCATGAAATCCACTCTCCTTCATCAATTCAAACTCAACAATTTTCTCATAATACCACTAAGTCCAGAGCCTACGCAAATGTTACAAGGGTTCGGATTTCATTTTGAGGTCTTTTCCACTATCAGAAGTGTCAATTTTGACCCTTTCCACCCCCTCTTACAACCTTATCACTATCCCTTTTCATCATACTCACTCATGTTTACAAGGAAAATTATCACAACAAGCTTGTGAGGTATGTTGTCAAATATAATGATTTCCCTTATTTTTTATGAATCACTAGAGGTAGAACTTGTTTTTTTCTAATGTGGATGCCATAGCTTGTAACCCCAGTTCAGATTCGGTAACCTGTATTATTGTTTGGCATATTTGCATGCATCCAAAGAAAAATTGCCACATGGAATTTCTCCTAAGTGGTCTAAGTTGATTTGAAGTTGGTTAGATCACCCCCAAGTTAGATGAGGAAGGTGTTATCCCATGGTCAAATATCTTGTAACTCTCCCTCCCACCCCCTTAATGTGTTCCCACTATGGGAGGTGTTATTGCCCTAACTTGACCTCAAAGGTCTGGTTATGAAGATGGGGTTATAAAAAGCCTCTTTTTTCCAGCTTCGTCAAAACTAAAAACTAATACTACCATTGTGTTCACATCGTCGGGAGATTTTGGGGATATAAATTTTATCTCAATCTCACACCTAGATTAAACGTTATGCCCATTCGAAATTTCACTAATTTCATTGTGCCACATCAACAAGGGACCTCCACGTGACATCCACATGTGGCTCATGTGGCCCTACCACGTCACCATGACCACTCCCGCATCACTTGTTATCACAACATGGCACCCACATTGCCATTATCAAGCTTCTGTGTCACTTCCCACCTCAACCCAAGCTAGTGGGTCCCACCAAGCCTGACTCTGTTGTGTTGTGTGGAAATTATTTATTATATTTGGTTCCATGGAAATCTAGGCTATCAAACATTATCCAATGTTTACACACCCCTTGACCCTCAGACCTCCAAATTACTCAGTTTTGTTGTGGAAAATTTGGCTCCTCGGACATTTAGGGCTTCATAACGGTTTGCACCGCTTGCTACCCGCTGATTCTAAATTCCCCAGATCACCCGTAAACTCTAGGGGAAGTATGGTCCTGGTCCCATTTGTGAATTTCTCATATGTGTTAAACTTCGCCACCACTGGATACTCCAAATTTTGGATGAAACATTTATTTGCGAAGAAATTTGATCTTGCGCATATGATCCACCTAAGAAAGACCCACCCCAAATATTCAGTGCTAAATTATTCTCTTCACTGAAATACAGTTTGATTGAAATGTGGCTTCTTGCTAAAGTGCACAAGGCTTGACCCGTCAGATGCCCCACACCACTGAATGCATCTGAGTTATCTAGGTATTCACCCCCTCTCATATATGGATGTTATCTGCTCTTGGGAGATGAAAAAGGTATCTATCTTAGATACAAGTCTACCAAGAGACCATTTAGTCTTGGATACATCGTCTAGATTTCTACCAAAACTTATATGGGGAAGAGCTCAAGGAATTTTATCAAAATTCCTTGAGGCTAAACATCTTCCCAAAACACCAAAATCCATAAATAAGATCAAAGATCTGAAAATTGACCTTTAGAGGTATTAAGGCCATGACCAAAAAGGATTTAATGACACCAGCAAGCCTAACTTACACCAGATCCTTAGCAAAGGGAGAAATGGCTCCAAAGGCCATATTTCTTAGGAAAACCACAGACCATGCTTACTTTGTGAAGCTCAATACATTATGCCAATGTACGAGTGTGCATAACCCTATCATTCCCATGTTGCTCTTAAAATAAGTAATTATAAGATTTTAATTCATCTTTATTCATCATATAGTTCATAGATTATCTCCTTATTATGTGAAGTAGTTTATTGTCCTAAACAAGGCAGTGAGCCATCAGATATATAAACGTATCAAATAATTGAAAACACTTGCAATAATAGGTTAATCGAGGGGATTCAAGAAACTAGTGATGTTCATGTAAATAACTTTGCAGTTCATGAAGATAATAACAATGACGTAGACTTAAAATTTCAACATAACTATGAAGGCATATAAAGCAAATTATTCACCATGAACATATAGTAATATCGACAACCCTCCATAGGTATTGTTGATCCATACATTTACATATCACATATAAGGCATTTTCATCATGCATAGTCCAAATGGATACAAGTAATTATACTTATATGTTAACTTGAAATAAATAGCAATTGAAGGAGAGACTTCAACTTTCCACCCAATTGTTGATGAGCAAAGTTTTTATTTTACTTCTCTGTCAAACCCTTGAATCTCACTGGGCATGTGAGATAGTTGGACTAGGCCCAAATGTTTTATTCCCGGAGTTTAGTGAGTCTTTTTGTATTTACAAGTTTATTTACAACAAAGAAAATAAATTAACCAATCTGCACATGATTAAGAAAAGCACAAAAATTAAATTTATACAAGTTTTGCAGCAACGAAGTGAAAGCATTTACAAATGTATAATATGTAATAGCATATAAAAGTTATGAACAATTTGAAACTGAAGTGAAACAATTTGTGGACAACAGTAAAAAAGTGTTTCATAAGACACATGGCTACGCTAACACTTGAAAAATCCATTGTAAAAATAAGTTAAATAAATTCCACTACAAGTTGCTCATGAAAAATAGACAAATTCAGAGAAATATGCACACAAATATAGATCGCTGGAAAATGACTGATATTTTATTAGAAATTGTGAGTACATCCTTTTGTCTAGAAAGTTTCTACATAAACTATTGGCCATAAGTCAATTCGAAATGTTTATGATGTGATGGAATCATACACAAACATTCAGAGAGTAAAAATGATATGAAACAACAATAAGGAATCCTTTTGGGCAATTTGATAGTATTAAATCAACAAGTTTTCTCTACAAAATTAGTAGCTATTAGCACCAACATTACATGTTATACCTTATATCAACATAATAAAAATGCAGGAAATAAATATCACATGAAAATTCTTAGAAGAATGAGATGAATTTTCCTTCCACCTTATCTCTCCTTTGAATGAGTCTGTCACCATCAAACAATTCAGCTTCTTGAACTCATTGAATAACAAAATAGAGGAAAATAATAACAACTTTATAATTTTTGTGGACCGCTCCTCACAAATCATTTCCTCTTTCCTTCATAGGCTCCTTTCCCTTTTGTATATGTTTGAAACAGTTAAGGAGGTTAATTGTTTAAGAGATTATTTGTTCTTTTATTTAATATATTTTGTTATCATTCAGGAAAGGAGAGTTCTAAAGGAAATGTTAAAATTTAATTCAACTTTTAAATAATTTTTGTACAAATTCCTTGTAGATTCAAATTGCTTATGTAATTTTCTAAAACCAAAGACTTGAATCTACTCTACTCCTTAGTGGAAACAATTAATTGAGCAAGAAATCACAAAGCATACAAAAGAAATAATTCAATCAATACATTACACAATGATTTCCTGGGAAAAGACACAACTAAAAACCCCTGCTATCTGTATATTACATTAATAAGAAAATATGTAAAGATTACAATGCTTTGCTCAAGCCCAAGCAACCTCTGCATTATCTCTATCTGTCTCACAGCTTCCTAGACAAGCCTTGGCCAATACTTAACCAAATTTTGGCTTGCCCAAGCCCTTATTTCCTTGCGTTGTTTCCTTGGGAATCAGCCCCCTATTAATTAGGGAAATTCCTCAATATGAATTGCACAATCCTCATAGGCCTTCCTTTGACTACATGCACCACCTGTACAATTCGGATGATTATACCATTGATAGTACACTGCCCTTGAACTCCAATCTCAACTCGGTAACTCTCAGATTTGAAATGCACGACTTATTTATGAGTGAATCATCATTTAACTGGTTGAACACATGAAGCAACACCCCACTATCTGGCCTCCTACTAGTTCCTCTATCAGTTGGAACCAATTTAATTGACTTTAACTCAGTTAAACTGAATTAATTAATTACAATTAAAAATAAACTCAACCAAGGCTCCTATAAAGTAGGATACACTCTACATGACTCAAGTTCGACCCTCAACTCGAATTAACTGAGCTAACTAAGTCAAATTAACTTAGTTAACTCGTACAAGTTGTCTTGTGATGTGGAATTACAATTTTATTCCTAATTTAATTCAAGGAAAAAATTGAATCAGGATTTTATTGTTGCATTTTCAACACTCCCTCTCAACAAGAAATGGATTATCAGATACCCCAATCCTTCCTCTATGGAAATCAAATTTTCCTCTTGACGGTGCCTTAGTCAAGGTGTCCATCTTGTTCCTTTGTAGGAGTGTACTCCAACAACATGATTCTCCTCTACACACAATCTCGTAGATGGTGATACCGGATGTCAATATGCTTGTATCGATCATGGAAAATTATATTCTCAGAGAGTTTGATACAAATATGATCGTCACAGTAAATCACTGTAGGATCTATCTGCTGACCAAATATCCCAACAAGGATCTTCCTCATCTAGATAGCCTCACAAGTTTCTTGACTAGTAGCCATGTACTTTGCTTCTGTCGAACTGAGTGCAACTGATCTCTGCTTCTTGCTATACCAAGAAATGGTTTCTGACCCAATACTGAAGATTCCCCATAGTGTGCTCTTCCTATCATATGGAGTCCATGCCCAATATTCATCTGTGAAGCCTTGCCGCTTCACTCCCTCTATCTGTTTGTACCAAAGACCAAATTGAGTGGTGTCTATGAGGTATCTCAACACATGTTTAACTACCTTCCAATATAGTTTGGTTGGATTAACCATTGCTTGAATAAGATGGTTAACTGCAAAACATATGTTCAGTTGTGTGTTCACCAAATACATAAGTGAAACCACAAGATTCCTATAAATAGTAGCCTCCACAACTTCACCTGAAGTAGCATCTTCCTTCCTCCAATTCCCTGCTAGAGGAGTCTCCATGGGTTTGATGCTCTCCATGTGGAAATTCTTCAGTATCTTGTTGGCATACTTTCCTTGAGAGACAAACAATTCCTCATCTCCTTACCATACTTCCATACCAAGGAAATAATGCATGAACCCCATGTCCTTCATCTCGAATTCTCTTGCAATATCCTCTTTGAAAGATTTTACCAATTTCTCATCACCTATTAGAATTAAATCATCGACATATAATACTATAATCAATAATTTACCTTCAACCACAATATGGTAAACGTTTGCATCTGCTTCACTTTTGGTGAAACCCAACCTGGTGAAATAACTGTCAATCCTGGTGTACCAAGCACAGGGTGCTTGTTTCAATCCATACAACGCTCGCTCGAGTCTGCACACATGTGACTCTTTGTTCAAGGTCTCCAATCCTTCCGGCTTCTTAATATACACCTCTTCCTCAATCACTTCATTAAGGAATGATGTTTGCACATCCATATAATGTATCTTTCATTCCATCTAGGGTGAAAGTGCTAGCATATAACTGATTGAAGAGTACCTTGCTACTGGAGAAAATTTATCCTCGTAATCAATTCCCTCCACCTGAGAGAACCCTCTAGCCACAAATCAAGCCTTGTGTTTCTCGAAACTCCCATATGCTGCTTGCTTTACCTTGTAAATCCATCTAGAACTCACCACTGACTTTTCTGTTGGTCTTGGGACCACTTCCCAAACACTTTTTTTGATAATGGAGTCATACTCCTCTACCATGGCATCAACCCATACTGGTTGTTGCACTGCTTCTTCGAATGAGGATGGCTCAATCTATACACTCTCGCTCATCAGATCCATGTAGCCATTGTACCGATATGGTGACTTCCGCTGCTTGCGATATGATGTGGGTGCTCCTGCATTCTCTCTGGCATCATGCATCAATATGTTAGCTTCTTGGGTGTGCTTCCTTCCATCTCTAGAAGTCTCTGCATGAGTGGGTGCTTCCACTCTCTGATCCTCTGCATGTGGTTGCTCCACATCATCTTGAGGTTCTTCCTTTGGAGCTAAAATCTCCTCATCTACATGCAATTGAAGCTCACTATCAAGGTAACATCTCATGGCCTTCTCTTCATCGAACTTCACATCTCTACGAACCACTATAATCCTATGAAATGGAAGGTACACGCGATAGTTGTGAGGTGTATCATTGTACCCCACAAATATTCCCAACTTAGTTGTCGATTCTAGCTTTTTCGTTGCATCCTTGATAACATGACAATAAACTGATGAACCAAAGATCCTGAAGTGTGCCACATCTGGTTTCTTACCTGAAAAAGATTCTTCTAGTGTACTCATCCCGAAAATCTGATGAGGACTTCTTTTCTGCACATATATAGTTGTGTTGCATGCTTCAACCCACAAGTGCAATGGTAGGCCCTGATCATGTAACATCATTCGTGTAACTCCCACAATACTTATGTTCTTCTTTTCAGCCTCTCCATTTTGTTGTGGGTTATGGGGTGCTATTAACTCTCGTTGAATGCCTTCTGATGCACAAAATTTCTTAAATTCATTCGACACATATTCTCCACCGTTATCGCTCCTAAGAGCCTTCACTTTCCTACCAGTGTCTTTCTCAACAAGCTTTAAATTCACAAAATTTAGAGAACGTCTGATCTTTCTTCTACATGAAGAAAATCCAAAACTTACGTGAGAGTTCATCTACAAATATTACATAATACATGTGCTTGGTTTTGGAGGCTATCGAGAATGATCCACGCATACTTGAGTGAACTCTTTCAAGGATCGCTTCTACTCGACTGTCCTTATCATGAAAAGTGGCTTTGGTGTACTTCCCTAATGTACACCCTTTGCATGTATCTCTCCGCTCTAGTGCACCCTTGGGAAGTCCTGTAGAAATGTGTTACATGATCTTCAAAGCTCCATAGTGAAGATGGCCCAATCTTCTATGCCATAATTCACCGATGTCTCAGCTTTGCACCTTCTCTGATTTTGTTCTCAATGTTGCACAATATTCTACATCCAATTTGTATAGGTTCTTCACCCGAACCTCGATTCGCTTCACTTGTCTTGAGGTTATGTGATGAAGGAAAGCCTTTCCTTTTCTAAATATCACATCGTAGCCACAACCCTCCTGTTGAAAATAATACTGAGAGGGGGGGTGAATCAGTATTATCAGATCAATCAAACTTTTCAATTTCATACTCAGAAACATATACGCTACTTCAATTAAGTGAACCCGCGTGTACACGCTACTGTGTCTAATGAAACTCGCGTATATCCAGAGATCTTATAATTCAGTTAGCTTAATCTTCAGTAAATGCATCAGATCATTATTAAGCATATTAATAGTAAACAGGTGCAGAATAACAGAACAGAACATCACACAAGAGCCACACACATGAACACAAAGATATAAGGTGGAAACCCAATGTGGGTGAAAACCACCTGCTGCAAGTCATCTCAATCTTCTTCTTAATAAGAAAATCCTTTTACAATATTTGTACTGGTGCAGTCTTATACCAGTACGGGAGCTACAACCCCCTTTGCTCTTGTACTAGCCGATCCATTTACTAGTACGCAGGCTGCTACCTGCTACAATGCTCCAAAGATCTCCTTTAGCTTTTGTACTAGCTTAGATACTAGTACGTAGGTGCTTGCCTACAATCTTCTCTCCTCCAGGTACCACGTTTCATCAATTTTCAGACTGGATACACTGAAGCACAACACATAATCTGTAAGGCCACTTTTCATCCAATTTTCATACTGGACCCATAACTATCATTGAAGCTCAAAACAATCATCAAACTCTGAATCACTGAAACCCTGTTAACAACAGTCACCAGAACACAGAGCAGACACAGAACTCTGTAATAACCATCAGATCCATCTGAAACTTCAAATATCAAGCTTTACAATGTATACGCTACTTCGATGAATCAAACCCGCGTGTATACGCGCTTTTACCAAAGACAACCCGCGTACATATCTAAAAATAATTTCTCATAACTTGCAGCTGTACCAGACATCAGTCATACTCATAACACTTATAGAACAATACATGCGTCAGTATGTAGATCTAGAATAAGTATCATAAAGATAGTTCATTTCAAACCATTTGATCCCGATCTCTCCTTAGATCTTGTTCTCCATCAACCGGTGAGATCTCTCCTTAGCTCAGATCAAGCAATGCATCATCAACCCATAACCCTGCATACTGGATCTAATGCTTCATCAGATATTCAAGACATTTCAGATGCACTTGCCTAATGATTTCCTTCCCTTTATATAGCCTTAGGCCTTGTTCAATACCAAGAGCCAAAACCATAGAAATCCAATACCATCAACTTCAAAACTAGGGATCGACACGCCCGTCGAGACACAATGGTCCGAAACCATAGGCACAACTTCCAAGGACTAACCGCCATGGACCAAAGGTACTTTTCCACATACACGCGCTTTTGATGAAGCCAACCAGCGTGTACACGCGACTTGGGCTTAACGAACCTGCGTATATGAACTTTCTCTTCTTCTTATAGTCTGATCATCAATTCCTTGCTGCTGACCTTCTGTACTATGATTTGTCATCAGTGAGGTTTGCCATCAAGGACAACACTTATCTCATAATGCCAACAATCTCCCCCTTTGGACTTGATGGCAAAGCTAACTTGTCACACTTAGAACTATCATCTGATTCCTTTGAGTTGTCCTCCATTAGTCACATCTGATATCTCTTCTGAAGATTCATCCAGTTATACATAAGTGAGATATTCTTCTATGAGAGGGTTGCCATCAAGTACAACACATGCATCATAATGCCAACAATCTCCCCCTTTGGACTTGATGGCAACAACACCAAATCACTCTCCCCCTTTGACATCAAGGGCAAAGGGTGGACCAAGATATTCTCTTCCTTTGCTGAATCATTCCACTGTCCATACTCCCCCTGAGTACCTGCTGAAATCTCTGAATAATCTCCCCCTTTGTATATGCCAAGATGTACCCATCTGTCCATGCTCCCTCTGAGTGCATGCTGAATCTCTGTACCGCTGAAGTGTGCTGTTCATGCTCTTCCTGACTGTGGGCAAGATCTGCAAAAGATGTTCTTTAAGAAGAACATGACTCTATACATCATAAAAGACCTTCCTATCATCAAAGACTCATACTTACATCCATCTCTCAACTAAGTGAGGATATACAAAAATTGACTCATCCACCCAACCAAGTGGGGATACATCAAAAGTTTACATATGACAACCAATCATATTGCATCAATCATCCCAGGCATAGTGGGGAAACCAAAATAGGCCGTTACATGACCTTGACACCATGAAAGAGATACCACAAAAGAGATATATGACATAGAGACAAAATATCTAAAGTAAGACTTATGAATGTCACCAATAGCATCTGATAATCACCATTCAGATCAACCAAGAGATCCTTCTGTTCTCCTTTCGCCTTTGTTCCACCTGAATCAACAACAATGTGAACTAGAACCAAAGGCTTTAAGATAATGCCAACAATGCATCATTGGAAGATTATCTGCTCCCCCTGAACCTGTGCCAAATGATCTCTGTCAGACCCATATCAGACTTTCTGCAACCAACATCTGTCCCTGCTGATTTCCTTCAAAACTCCTTATACGCGTCTGCATCCACATAAACAAGCGTATATACGCGGATAGGCCTTATCCAACTCGCGTATAACCATTTTCATATCAGCAACCTGTAAATGTCCTGCAGCAAGGTATGTCTGAACATAGATGTCAACTCCTCCTTTTAAACATCATCATGAAATCATTCACATTACATGTGAAACCACCATAGTCATTACATCAACTTCAAGATCTACATGATCCAAGTATCAGTACTTGGGAACATCTGCATCAATCAACATATGTAAGTATCAACCTATCATCATATAGATAAGAACTCATCATCATGTCTCCAACACAGTGACTTTGAGGAGTCATCCATGTATCAACACTATGTATCTTGAGCTCAAGCTCATTTGACAAAACTTCTTGATATCATCAACAACAACAATCCTTATCCATAAGAGTGCCTGCATCATAACTGTATGATCTTTATGCATATGACAACAGCAGTATATAAGTGACTCATCATCAAGTGAGGAAGATGTGTATTCAAGCTTTGTACTTCTCCTTGTCCTTATGAAGATCACCATGTAAGCACCATATATGCATCATCAAGAAATCAACCATAAATCTGATCTGATCATTAACTATGTAACCCCAAGAGTCATATGAGATTTTATCATTGACAACTCACAACCACATCATTGCAAGATATATCATAAGCATCATCACCAAGGCTATTAACCATAATGCCAACAATGAAATAGTAAGGGCATATGCTCCCCCTCATCCTGTGCCATCTGTTAGATCTGATCATGCATATATCAGCAGTAAGCATCAAGACATCATCATCATCATCAAGTTAGGATCAAAACACTTCTAGACATCATACAAGTAACAAAGCATTTCCACACATCCTCAGCAGACTGTAACCAATAGAGTAAATAATAGACTGAATCATATCAGATCCTTTTTCTGATCCTGTTCCCACTGCTTTTCCTCAGACTGACATATACGCGACTTTGCAGTGTCTAACTCGCGTATATACGCGACTTCCCTTTAAGAAACTTGCGTATGAGATTCAGGACACTGAAGTTTTACACTTTCAGCTCCCTCTGAGTCTGATATGTCTGTGCTGTGCTGTGTCTCAGTACATTGTGCTGACTGTACTTCCTTCTTTCTCCATATCTTCAAGTGTGATGAGGTTTTTTCCTTTTGGTGTGATGTCCATCCTTTGTTCCTGCATTCCTTTTCTATATGTCCAAGCGTGTTACATGCATAACATCTTACATATTTCATATTCCTCCTGTAGCAATCAGCAGCTTTGTGACCAAACATATTGCAAGCAAAGCAATATCCATTAAAGTACCTTGAATGTGATGATCTTTCTACATGATGGTCTTGAACCCTTCTTCTTCCACATCTAGCTGCAACATGTCCAAGATTATGACATACATAACATTCAACATTATTCATAGGAGGAGTAAAAGATTTTCTTTGAGGAGTCTCTTTCCTTGATTGTTGACCTTTCATCTCCTTGTCGATCATTTTAGTTTTCTCTTTAGAGTTCCTTGCCTCACCTTGTGAGCTAGATTCACCTTCAACAGATTCATGAAAACCAAGACCAGTCTTGATTGCAGGAGACCTTTGACTATTAAGAATATCATCCAATGCTTTAGTACTATCTTGAAATCTCGAAAGTTTATCCTTTTCTTCTAATTTACCTTTCAAGATATTTACCTCAACTTGAAGTTGTTCCTCCTTTTCTAGACATTGCTTCTTCATGTCTTCTCCATCTTTTCTTCCTTCTTCCATTTGTTGCCTTAGATTGAGTATCTCCTTTTCTTGCTTTTCATACAGATCCTGCTGAATTTGACGAACTCTGAAGGCACATTCCAACTGTGATTTTAAGCTGATGACTTCGTTGTCTTGTTTTTCAATTGCTTGGTGTAGATCTTCATTCTGCTTCTTGGATTCTTCAAGATCTTCCTTTAGTGAGAGGATCGTAGCTTCAAGATTTTCATAGTAGCTGGATCTATCTTTGAGTTTCTTGATGGTTGTGTTTCTTTCGTTGACTTCTTTACTTAATGATGTCACTTCATGCTGCAATTTTTGACATTGGTCTTCCTTGTCCTTGAGTAGCTTTCTTACCTTGTTTCCTTCTTCTAGTTGGGCCTTTAGTTTGGTAACTTCTTCTTTGAAAGCACATTCCCTTTTGTTCAATAGATCTTGTTGATCTTTAACTTTGTCTGTAAGCCTTCTAAATACTGCCTCTATTTGATACTTTTCTTGCTCACCCATAAAAGCGTGTTCAGTAGTTTCACTATCACTTCCATCACTTTCACAAGGAAATATAGCAGGAACATCAGAGGATAACACATTCATACCTGATAATGATTCTGAATCTGATTCTGAATCTGAAGAGCTTCTTATACCTAATCCCCAATCGACTCTCCCACTGTCATAGTCCTTCTGAGATGTCTTCTTCTTCTTATGAGCTTTCTTCTTAAGCTTCTTTCCCATTGTTCCACGGATCTCCTTCAAGCGATCAAGCTTCTATCAAAGGACCTTCTCTGATACCAATTGTTGAAAATAATACTGAGAGGGGGGGTGAATCAGTATTATCAGATCAATCAAACTTTTCAATTTCATACTCAGAAACATATACGCTACTTCAATTAAGTGAACCCGCGTGTACACGCTACTGTGTCTAATGAAACTCGCGTATATCCAGAGATCTTATAATTCAGTTAGCTTAATCTTCAGTAAATGCATCAGATCATTATTAAGCATATTAACAGTAAACAGGTGCAGAATAACAGAACAGAACATCACACAAGAGCCACACACATGAACACAAAGATATAAGGTGGAAACCCAATGTGGGTGAAAACCACCTGCTGCAAGTCATCTCAATCTTCTTCTTAATAAGAAAATCCTTTTACAATATTTGTACTGGTGCAGTCTTATACCAGTACGGGAGCTACAACCCCCTTTGCTCTTGTACTAGCCGATCCATTTACTAGTACGCAGGCTGCTACCTGCTACAATGCTCCAAAGATCTCCTTTAGCTTTTGTACTAGCTTAGATACTAGTACGTAGGTGCTTGCCTACAATCTTCTCTCCTCCAGGTACCACGTTTCATCAATTTTCAGACTGGATACACTGAAGCACAACACATAATCTGTAAGGCCACTTTTCATCCAATTTTCATACTGGACCCATAACTATCATTGAAGCTCAAAACAATCATCAAACTCTGAATCACTGAAACCCTGTTAACAACAGTCACCAGAACACAGAGCAGACACAGAACTCTGTAATAACCATCAGATCCATCTGAAACTTCAAATATCAAGCTTTACAATGTATACGCTACTTCGATGAATCAAACCCGCGTGTATACGCGCTTTTACCAAAGACAACCCGCGTACAGATCTAAAAATAATTTCTCATAACTTGCAGCTGTACCAGACATCAGTCATACTCATAACACTTATAGAACAATACATGCGTCAGTATGTAGATCTAGAATAAGTATCATAAAGATAGTTCATTTCAAACCATTTGATCCCGATCTCTCCTTAGATCTTGTTCTCCATCAACCGGTGAGATCTCTCCTTAGCTCAGATCAAGCAATGCATCATCAACCCATAACCCTGCATACTGGATCTAATGCTTCATCAGATATTCAAGACATTTCAGATGCACTTGCCTAATGATTTCCTTCCCTTTATATAGCCTTAGGCCTTGTTCAATACCAAGAGCCAAAACCATAGAAATCCAATACCATCAACTTCAAAACTAGGGATCGACACGCCCGTCGAGACACAATGGTCCGAAACCATAGGCACAACTTCCAAGGACTAACCGCCATGGACCAAAGGTACTTTTCCACATACACGCGCTTTTGATGAAGCCAACCAGCGTGTACACGCGACTTGGGCTTAACGAACCTGCGTATATGAACTTTTTCTTCTTCTTATAGTCTGATCATCAATTCCTTGCTGCTGACCTTCTGTACTATGATTTGTCATCAGTGAGGTTTGCCATCAAGGACAACACTTATCTCATAATGCCAACAATCTCCCCCTTTGGACTTGATGGCAAAGCTAACTTGTCACACTTAGAACTATCATCTGATTCCTTTGAGTTGTCCTCCATTAGTCACATCTGATATCTCTTCTGAAGATTCATCCAGTTATACATAAGTGAGATATTCTTCTATGAGAGGGTTGCCATCAAGTACAACACATGCATCATAATGCCAACAATCTCCCCCTTTGGACTTGATGGCAACAACACCAAATCACTCTCCCCCTTTGACATCAAGGGCAAAGGGTGGACCAAGATATTCTCTTCCTTTGCTGAATCATTCCACTGTCCATACTCCCCCTGAGTACCTGCTGAAATCTCTGAATAATCTCCCCCTTTGTATATGCCAAGATGTACCCATCTGTCCATGCTCCCCCATCATATAAGCCATGAAAGAAAATGCATGCATCATGAAAAACATCCCTCATATATAATGGTGGCATGAAAATCCCTTGTAACTCCATATAAATGTGCATGTGAATGACCGTAACATTCAACATATAAATATAACAACTCAGCCATAATATATTAGCACTAACATGGAATCCATCATAAATGTATAAAAAAATGTATTGTTGCCATCAAACCTATCGTGCTGGAACCATACTGAAAAATAGTGTTCAAGGTGTGTCAAAATCCAAAACCAAAGTGATGAGAGTGCATCATATACATATACTAAAAATAAAACTGAAAGTTGTCACCATGACACATATGCTAAAATAAAATTGAAAGTTGTCACCATGACACATATGCTAAAATAGAATTGTATGCAATGTTAAACCATAAATCAAACATGCAGACTATGAGAGCTTTGGGTCCTTGTGAATTTCCTTGCCTTTGTTACCCTCCTTCTTAACCCAAGAATGTATTTAAATAACATGTCCTCTACTAATATTCCCCTTTTCTCACTCTTTCCTGTAGTGGAGATGCAAGAATGGGAGCATATGGCTCCAAATGATGAGCGCACAAGGGCTACTAGAGGGGGGTGAAGTTTAGAAACAACAAACTCCATAGGTAGTTGCAAGGGTTGATTTGGATGAAAGTTCCTAGCCTATGAGGCTGCAGAGGGCACATGAGGCAAATGCGTGTAAGGATGATCAGAAATGGAGGACCACCTCACATATACTTATGGTTTCCAAATAGGATTTTCATCTCACCCATCAAAGGTAGGTCGTTGCTGAGGAGGCAAGGGTTGTTGCGGAGGCAACTCTACAATGCCAGGGTGTGGAAGAGGCATGTTATGTGACGGTTGCATGGATGGCTGGGGTTATAGGCCTCCCAAAGATAAATTCCTTATTTGAGTAAGTTGATGAAATTCCTTAGAATCAACATCCAAGTGAATGGAGAATCGGATCCTTGTGTCTTTCTTGTCTCCATGCAACACTTCCACATCCCCATCAACCCCTTCTATTATTATAAGATCTTTGACTATGATATATCTATCTATCTATATATATATATATATATATATCGTGTTGAGTGCATGATAATATTTCACATGGGGAAAAGAAAACAATTTTGTTGTAAGGAAAGGGGGGCTCAATACATGCACGACACTACGACACCAAGAAATGGAACCAAACATAACTTTTAATGGCATTGTACGAGTATATAATGGGAATTTTCGAGTCTGTATGGAAATATAATGCTCAAAAAAATATTTGCATGCTACAATTGTTCATTAACATGCACTCTATATTGTAAGTTGGGCCAGATATTTGAAAATAATAAAATAGTTATGAGAGAGAGTTCTCACAAAGATTAAATTATCATGCATGTGCTGTAGAGAGTGTCAATTAGAAATAAGAAGTGTGATTGTTCACAAATCAATTGGTGTAAAGGGATAACATTGCTTGCCCAAAACAACAAAGCTTTATAATGCTTGTTGTGAGAATTTTTAAGAGTATAAAATAGTGACAATGAGAAGTGGTTTCACATAGAGATTAAAATTTTCAAGTAAGAGTGCTTTAAAAGTAAGTTACATGTTTGATAACAAGAACTAAGACTTCATAAATCCCTCTTTTGAGACTGTAGATCTATATTTCTTCCTTGTTTGAGGTGATTAGAGTGAGTTGACTACATAAGCAGTGGAAGGATGGTCATCTGAATATACAGAGTGAGAATGAATGTGGTTGTATGAGTTGGATGTTAACCATTGGGTCTTGTAAACACACATAATGTTAACCAACTCAAGTGATACACTGAGTAAAACAACATGATGTGTGTTTACAAGACCCAATGTTAAATGAACTTGTCCACCTTACAACTTGTAATGATAGTCAAAACACAATTGACACTTATTAAATTGGGATACTTGGTTAATATAAAGGAGGTAAATGTGATACATGAGATGTATGTGAGGATTCTATAAGAGAAAGGTTATTTTCATTCCAAAATACACATAACCATTATAACAACAATGGTCATTTATGTGAGAGAGTTAAGCAAACTGATAGTCGTCATTAAGACTTTACACATGGAAATTTCTTCTTGTAACAACTTCTTTGTTACGCAAGTGGCCATGAATAATTTAGCGTGGGATGTACTGACATAATTTCTTTGTGTTTGTAGAACATAAGAGTAAGGAGTGAGTGTGTAATCACCTCACCCCATATTTACCCAAATTCACATGCTCATTGAGATAAACATGAGATGAGAGTTACTATGCCAAACCTGATTTCCAAGATGCACTTATGGAAAATGGGGTCTACATATCCAAAACTAACTGCAAACACCCAATGACACATGATCATACTGTTATCAGCCTAACTTGACCCAAAATTATTTCTTTTCAGTTTTGTTTCCTTAAATTTAACACAATTTTCTATTTTTGGCAGTTTTTCGAGTTCTAAACTTTTGAGGTTGTTTTGAGGTCCTAAACAACATTTTCAGGGAAAATGGAGAGACTATAAAAGTTCCAAAATCTATTTCATAGATTTTATACTCAACCTCCTCGTTGATGTCTTTGAAACAAGGTATTATGATAGTCAAACAGAGATTGTATGCCAATGTTACAACCCTAGGAAGTTGGAGATCCAAATTACTTGTTTATACAAACACTTTGTGTATATAGTACCCATACATTATAAATACATATATGTTCACTAATTCAATAATATCACTAGAGAATCATCAAGAAGGATCTGTTCCCTCTCCACATAGTTGCAACAACACTTATTAGTCCATACATTCATCAACCAATCAATAACTAAATAATTCATGACAAGAGCCACAGATGGTACACATCATATAACCAACATATAACCAGAAAATAACCAACATAGGAACCATGGAAACTCAACCATAATATCACCAATATAATTACTACAAGTATGCATGAATCATAGTAGAAGAATAGCTCTTATTAATATATGAAAATACCAACCAAGACATGGACTTTCACGTACCACCCAACCATAGATTAGGCTAAACCAAATCTATCTTTTAGCCAATCTCCCTCGCACCATATTCCAAGCATGAATGTGGGATCTCATGAAATAAACCAAGACAAAATCAACAAGGGGTTCCATATGGAAAACCACCTCAACCCTCAACCACAATGATTCCACCTCTATGGTCGAACATCACTAACATCAACTAGATCGGTCTCTACCCAAGTTGTCCAAGGCTCCAAGAACTAGAAACTCAACCCACAACCTTCCAGGGCTATAGAGCGCTTGTCCAACCTGGCTCCAGGGACTAGTAACTCAACCCAAGTTATTCCAAGTCTTCCAGAGTATTTGTTCCAACCCGCAACCATAAGGAACATGAGCACCAATCGGAGAAACAATCAATTGGAAAACCCACAACACTATGACTATCTAGGAAATGGAAATGCAAGGCTAAAACCACTGTCAATCCAGGAAAATATTCATGCCAATTGTTGTAACATGCATTTTTGTTGTTTGTAGTATTCATTTTTCATTTAAGAACTTGCAAATATCTCAAAAAATAGATAAAATCAAGAGGAAGAAGTGATAATGGTATATCAAAAATCGCTAAAGGAACAAGTAAGAATAAAAGAATCGACCCCGGTATAGCCAAGGATCAAATCAAATCATAGTATAAATGGTTATATGTAGCCATAACCAATATATATATATATATATATATATATATATATATATATATATATATATATATATATATATATATATATATATATATATATATATATATATATGTTAGTGATGCGATTAAATCGCAATCGCAAATCACAGTGGGCAGTTATAACATAGCACCTCAGCTTTGGCCAATTGCGATTCACGATAGTCGGACCCGAAACACATATATATTATGTTTTAAAGCCCCGGAACCACAAGATACTGAAGAAATGGCGCAAAGTCAAAGTGAGTGGACAGATGAAGAATGAACGCACAGGAACTGTTGGATCTTGGAGATCAACGGATAAGGTCGAAGGAAATGAACGATCTAGATTAAATCATGTAGATTGGAATCAAGGAATGAACAGCGGAGATTAACCAGAAGTGCTGGTGGAAGAGAAATCCGAAGGTGTGTCACCGCCGTCGATGGTCGAAGATCTACGGTCATCGGGCGCGAACAAGTCCGGGTATTAACCAAGACGAAGGGTGGATTTAAAACTATAAGCGGGATTTTGGGCAGATGCAAAGTGGTAAACGATATTTAGAGGAAAGCACCCAATTCCATTCAATGGTTGACACGTAGCACTAAAGGAGAGAGAAAAACTGCTCATTTCGGGCGGGTAACTCTCGTGCAAATAGCCCACCCGAAATTGATATCAGCCGTCAGATCCTGGGGTTGAAATCTACGGTGGAGAATGGTTGGACCCGAAAATATATGCATTATGTTTTAAACTCTCGGCACGTCCGCCTTATCACGTATTGTAAAGGTTTACATTGATATAACATTTGAAAGGGCCGATTGCGATTTGCGATGCGAAGTCAATGGAGCACTGAACGGGCAGATCCGACAGATTTATGGAGCAAGATTAATTCTTTTTGAGTTCCATATTAATCAAAGGTTCGCGTTGATTTCGCTGTGTAAAGAGGAAAATCAGTGTTAGAGCCGAATCTGAAGAGGAAGACAATCGAGTATGTTTTCTTTGTATTTTGGCCAATCAAAACGCCCGATACATATGTAAGCCCAGGTTTACACAAGTCAAACACATTTCATTATGGCTAAAACGAATTAAACATCATTAAGGCATATATAGAGGAACTCGACATCGGATTAACAAAGCAAGCCAACAGTTATCATTCTTCTAAATTCAGTTATTTTCCTGTTATTTCATGTTCTTTGAGGTGTCTTTTACCCTCTGTAAAATTTTGTAATAGTTTTACTTCAGATAGTTAGAGAAGCAATTAAATATTTTGACAGTTTCAGAAATCAACAACTGTTCCACAATGTATAAAAAGATGAAAATTTACAAAGAAGGGGTTCAAATGTTGGAAAACCTGGAGACTAAGCCATTGTATTCCTGATATAGCTGTTGATTAATGAAAGAATCAGAAGTTTCCATGAATTATTGGGAATAATTTTGTAACTTCTCTGTCATGTGTCATCTTATGTTTTCTTCTTTCAAGTATAGTAATGAAGCTGCAGGTCTTTATTTGCTTATGTAGATAAAGTTAAAATCCCTTAAAAGAGTGCTCCTATACTTGAAGTTTTCATATTCCTTTCTAAGTTATAGATAATAGTTTTTGTGTAAGGAAACATATTATCTTTAACTTCTCCAAGGGTCACAGATAATAGTTTCTATGTCAAGCAACATATTTTCTATGATTCAGTTCTCATTTTCATAATTCTTCTAAGTGACAAATAGTAGGTTTTGTGTTAAGCAACATATTATCTTAAACTTCTCCTTCAAGCTTTCTTAATTCATCATTTATATCTAGCAACAAATGGCATTCTAAGATTTTCCGGTCACATGTATTAAGGGTTAAAGACCAAGTTTTCCAAGTCCTTCATTTAAGAATACAACAAACAATGAAGTGACAAATAAGTGACAACAAACAATAATCATTAATGTCTTAAGCATAATTTCTCCACAGCCAGGAAATTGATTTCTTAAGGTACACCATTAATTGGTGTCGTTGCTGGGGAGAGAAGACAAGAACACTTTTCCCTGGGTTTTTCAATATTTTCCTCTGGTTGTTCAGTGAGGAGGAAATACTTGGCTGTTTTGAATCAAAGCAATAACTCTGGCTTCAAGAAGACCCCATACAAGATCAGACACTTCACAACAAAAGGTTCAAGCCCTTTCAGATCCTGAAAGGCTAGTTTCTAGGAGGGTTGGAAAGTCTAAGATCCCAATTACACCAATTCCTACATTGTCTGCATCAGGCAGCAACTTATCTGAACATTCATCTGATAAAGAGTCATCTTTTTCATCATCTTTATTTCAGGAACCTAACTGTCAAGAGCAATCTTTAGAGTCTGTTACTTTTCATTTACCTACTATAATTATTCAACCTGGACCAATAGCCACATTACCACCTCTGCACACTCTTCTTAGTCAGGTTACACATCTGTTGGTAATCAAGGTTTAATAAACATGGCAGTACCTGCATTCTTGATGAATAGGTATGCACCCCTTCAACTACCACAACCGTAGGATTACCTCACAACTCTTCCTCGTTTTACAGGGGAAGATGAACAAGTAGCAGAGAATCATGTATCAGTATTTTTCAATTTTGCAGACAGCCTAAACGTTGAATATTTAGATGTTAATCTAAGACTTTTTGTTCAGTCCTTGGATGGAGAAGAAAGGAAATGGTTTAAAGGGATTCCCAATAATTCTATTCCTTCTTGGGAAGAGATGGAACGTTTATTCATTCAGAAATGGGGAGAAAAAAGAGATCATGGGTATTCATTAACAGAGTTTAATGCCATAAAGAAAAATTCTGATGAAACTGTGGTCGAATTTGTCAGAATGTTTAACAAACTGTACAATAGTCTTCCAGTGGAGTAAGCCTCCTTCTGCTGGTGCAAAAATAACTTTTGCAGGGGCTTTTGAATCAAATGTTGGATTCACTTTAAGGGAAAGAAGATCTCCAACCCTTGATCAGATCCAAATAGATGTATTAGAGGTAGAAGCAAATCTTGTGGCTGTAGGAAAAGCACCATAAACACAGCCTATCCAAGACAAGGGAAAGGCAAAGATATAATCCTCTCAAAGTCAAGCATTAGAGGATATGTGTAATTTAATTAAAGCTTTGTCAGATAAGTTAAATAAGTTATAGTTAGAAAATAAAAATTCTCATACACAAACACATTATAATAAGAGCTTTAATCCCCAATACATAAGACAACCTTTGCAAATTTCACAGAGAGGAAGAAAAAATCAAGATCAGATTCAAGCACCATTATATATAGAGGCAGATCCTGTTGAAAAACAAGAGCATCCTGAAGATCAAATTTCTACATTATATGCAGTAGATGAAGATGAACTTGGTATCGAAGGAGAAGAGTATGAATATGATGAAACATATTCCATTCATGATGAAAATAAAATTGATGAACATTGGAAGCAATTCTCTGATTTTATGCAGGCTGAACTACATAAGAAATATGACTTGAGATCGAGGAAGAGATCAAGAAATCAAGAAAATGAAAGTGAGCAGCAAGTTTCAACTTCCTCACCAAAGGCGACTCCACAAGAATCTCAGTCTGCAAAACAAGTGAATAAAGGAAAGCAGCAACATAATGTAAATGGAAAGACATAGATACTTCAAGGTGAGCCTTCTCAAGATCAAACTGGAAAAATTCCTTCGGAGAAACTTGTTTCAATTCCTCAAGTAATCCCAGTCATGAAAAAAGGTGAAGAGGAGAATGAAAGGACTACTAAACAAGGTCACTTGTTTTGTCTTACTAAGGAGTTGGAAAAGGTAAGAATTCAGGTTCCTCTTATAGAATTGACAAAAATACCTATTTATCAAAAGGAGATTGCTGAGTTTGTTAATTTGAAAGAAAATGATATTATAAATGACACTGTAAATCTGCAGGAAGACAAAACAGTAGTGGTTTTTGGTCCACATGTAGAGGAAGTAGACCCTTCAATACCTCCTTATTATATTTCCTTATTGGTCCATGAATTCCTCTTACATAATTGTATGTTTGATTCGGGAGCTTCACACAATCTTATGCCTTTGTCAGTAATGACGCAACTAAATCTACAAGTTACTAAAACCTATAGGGACTTGTATTCTTTTGATTCGAATAAAGTCAAGTGTCTTGGGGTCATTAAGGATTTGGTAGTGTCACTAGCTCAAATTCTAGCTAGAAGCTTGGTCATGGATGTAGTAGTAACAGATATCCCTGCTAGATTTGGAATGCTTCTATCTAGGTCCCGGGGGACTAAATTTGATGGTGTTTTGAAACTAGATTTTACATATGCTGTTATACCGACTTTTGGTGGGGAAGAGAGGAGATTGTACAGAGAAACTAGATTTGTAAAAACAATTACAGAAAATGGAGCAGGTAATTCACCTGTATATAGCCAGGAGAAGGATGACTTTGCTTGTTTCATGTTGCATGATAATGCAGAGCTGGCTGAAGATAATCAAAAGCAGCTTGCTTCAACCAATGTAATTACAGAGCTGCAAACTGGAGGAGTGTGGAAATGCTTCTTTGATGGAGCTTATTCCAAGGAAGGAATAGGTGTTGGTTTTCTTCTAGTTGCGCTTGGAGGTAACATGTTCCCTTGTTCCTTTAAATTAGAGTTCAAGGCAACAAACAATGTGGCGAAATATGAGTCCTTGATTATTGCTCTACAAACAGCTAAACAAATGGGAGTTAAGTAAATTTATGCTTTTGGAGATTCAAAGATGATTATGAAGCAAATAAAAGATCATTTCCAAACAAAGAAGCCTAGGCTTAGGGCATACAGAAATGAGGTATTTGATTGAGAACTTTTTTGAAGCTTTTAACATTCAATTTATTCCAAGAAATGAGAATAGATTGGCAGATTCATTGGCTATGGCTGCTAGTACTTTCAAGCCTCCTATTAATCCAAGACTAAGATATGAGGTAGGGATGGGACACAGACCCTCTGTTCCTAATAATGTTAAAAATTGGCAAGCTTTGAAGATGATCAGCAGATTAAAGAATTTTTTACTATAGTTGAGGAGTTTCAGGGCACAGAAATTGATCAGGATAAAGAAGAAACAACAGAAGTTGCAGAAATCAGTGGTTTAAAAGATTCAATAGCTAATTAGAAGATTTTTCAATTGAAGGATAATATTTTGTCAAAGGGACTTGCTCCCCCTGAAAGGCTTTCTAACCCCAATGATGTGGTTGTTGACTCAGGGAAGGTTTCACAGGATGAACACATTCAGGATCACAACATTGGAACTCAGAAGAAACTCAGAATGAATTATTTTTTCAAGATTCACTAGCGGAATGGTTCTAGATTAAGCACTCAAATGCTAACCTGGTACCATTGGAAGATTGACTTCACCTAATGGAGATCAATCATGTACATATGTAGGAACTTGTACATAAATAAGCTCAGGTGTTGAGCATTTGGTTTCCAATTGTAGTTCTTCAGTTTAATCTTAGTTGATGAATAAGGGTGACTTTCCAACTGGTTTGCAAAGGTTTCAGACTTCAGGAATGTTAAATTTCAGTTTGTCAAATTTCAAGGTTTTCACAGTTTTGGACTCCATGCCCAACTAAGGCTACTGATCTACGATTCTCAATATTTTTCTATCAAAGCACAAGCATCCTATCACTGCAGATATTGGCGTGGGTTCATTGTACAAATTTTTACACAGTTAAGTTTGGCAAAGCAATGTATGACTCCATGCCCGAGGAGAAGACACTGATCCGTGGTTCTTAGTGCTTCTGTGGCAAAACACTAAGAACCAGATGGAGCCAGATGTTGTAACATGCATTTTTGTTGTTTGTATTATTCATTTTTCATTCAAGAACTTGAAAATATTTTAAGAAATAGATAAAATCAAGAGGAAGAAGTGATAATGGTATATCAGAAATCGCTAAAGGAACAAGTAAGAATAAAAGAATCAACCCTGGTATAGCCAAGGATCAAATTAAATCATAATATAGATGGTTATATGTAGCCATAACCAATATATATATGTGTGTGTGTGTGTGTGTGTGTGTGTGTGTAGTGATGTGATTAAATCACAATCGCAAATCACAGTGGGCAGTTATAGCATAGCACCTCAACTTTGGCTGATTGCGATTTGCAATAGTCGGACCCGAAACACATATATATTATGTTTTAAAGCCCCGGAACCACAAGATACGGAAGAAATGGCGCAAAGTCAAAGTGAGTGGATAGATGAAGGATGAACACACAGGAACCATTGGATCTTGGAGATCAACAGATAAGGTCGAAGGAAATGAATGATCTAGATTAAATCATGTAGATTGGAATCAAGGAATGAATGGTGGAGATTAACCAGAAGCGCTGGTGGAAGAGAAATCTGAAGGTGCGTCGCCGCCGTTGATGGTCGAAGATCTGCAGTCATTAGGTTCGAACAAGTCCGGGCGTTAACCAAGACGAAGGGCGGATTTAAAACTATAAGCGGGATTTTAGGCGGATGCAAAATGGTAAACACTATTTAGAGGAAAGCGCCCGATTCCATTCAATGGTTGACATGTAGCACTAAAGGAGAGAGAAAAACCGCTCATTTCGGGCGGGTAACTCTCGTGCAAATAGCCCACTTGAAATTGATATCAGCCATTGTATCCTGGGGTTGAAATCTATGGTGGAGAATGGTCGGACTCGAAAATATATGCATTATGTTTTAAACTCTCAGCGCGTCTGCCTTATTGCGTATTGTAAAGGTTTACATTGATATAACATTTGAAAGGGCTGATTGCGATTTGTGATGCGAAGTCAATGGATCATTGAATGGGCGGATCTGACGGATTTATGGAACAAGATTAATTCTTTTTGAGTTCCGTATTAATCAAAGGTTTGCATTGATTTCGTTGTGTAAAGAGGAAAATAAGTGTTAAAGCCGAATTTGAAGAGGAAGACAATCGGGTATGTTTTCTGTTATGAAACCAGCTCAAGAAAAGATAGAAAAGATAGATCAACGCCTTATAATTCAGCCTCTTCGAGGGGGCAACCTCATTTACATTACATAAATGAACAATTCTTGGATGATACAAATGAAAAGACCTCCTTTCTATATATAGGAGTCTAAGGGGTTATAACATAATGAGAGCCGACATAACAATAATAATGTAAGGGCACAATAATAACAATAGTGGGCTTCTATGGGGTACAATAGTAACAATATGGGCACTACATGGGTACATCAATATAATAAGTGGGTTGTACTAATAACAATAAGGGGTTACACTAGTAGTATAGGGGCCTAACATGCCCCTCTCCTTCAAAAAGCGTTGTCCTCAACGCTTGAGTAGTTCTTGATGCTTCTGTATAAAATTCTTGTCCTCCCATGTGGAATCTTCAACGGGTAAGTTCTTCCACTTGATGAGATACTTTGAAATTGATCGATTTCGTAGCTGTCGGGTTCTTTTTTTCTGTGACTGCTCTAGGTTCCAATATGATTTTTCCATCCTCTTCAATTTCTGGCAATATTGTTTAAATTGGGATCCTTTGCAACTTTTGAATAAGTGGCCATACTTCTTCATCCTTCTTCCATTCATCCCTTGCTTCGTTTATCCAATCTGGTTGGATAACAGAAATGGCGCACAACAATGCTTCCACATCCTCATCCTTGAAGAGTCTTCCCCTTCGGTAAGGTCGCCATTCTTTAAGTGCATGTAGTATTGCCAACATTTCCTTCTCATAAATAGCTTGCTTGAGATGTAGCAGCAAAAATACCCAATCACCTACATCAAAACATTTTTCACTACGATGTTGATCTACATGTTGTTTCATTTGATTTTGCACCGAAGCGGCGTTATCCTTTAAAAGTTGGAGAACTTGTTGTTGATGCTTGATGTGATCTTTCACTGCTTGAACCTTTTTATTCTTGATATGTCCTTCTATCTCTAGAGTTTGAGGAGTGGTAATTTCTTCCAATCCTTTACAAGATATGGTCGGATTCATTTCTTGATGCTTGATGTGATCTTTCACCTCTTGAAAATTTTTCTTCCTGATATGTCCTTCTATCTTGATAGTTTGAGGAGTGGTAATTTCGAACAATGAATTGTATATGGTTGGATTCATTTCTTCTTTCTCGATGTGATCTTTCACTTCTTGCACCTTTTTCTTCTTGATATGTCCTTCTATCTTGAGAGTTTGAGGAGTGGTAATTCTTGCCAATGCTTTACAAGATATGGTCTGATTCATTTCTTCTTTCTCTGGGGTGGGGTCCTGGCATATATCTTCTTTTTTTGATGTTTCTTGATCCTTTTCTTCCACCTCTTCATATTCTATGTAAAATAATTTCTTCTCAGCACACTTATGACCTTTAGTGCATTTGCTATCACAATTGTAACAAAACCCTTTTTCTCTTTTTTCTTCCAATTGTTGTGGTGTAACCCTTGTAGGTTGTGGAAGGCTAGGAGAAACAACACTTCCATCTTTATAGTTGTGAGGGGTATGCTTCCTGGTTTCCATCATTTTTCTTTCCACTATGTCACAAAGCCCTTTTACTCTTTCCAATTGTTGTGGTGTTACTCTAAAGAAGGTGTTGCTCTTTGTATCCTCATAATGTGCTATCATTTCCTCCGTGAAAACTGACCACGTAACAAGTTTTTTACGAGAACAAAGCCCTTCATACCATAAAAATTGATCTGGTTCTAAATATGAAGATGCAATACATACCTTTTGTAACAGTTGTACACCATGTAGATCAAAATATTGCTCCATCTGAAGTATCCAATTTACTATATCCTTGCCATCAAACTTCCTCATCTTGCTTTTTCTTGATTTTATGAGCTCGACCTTGAAACGACTGTAACTCTCTACTTTCGGATTTTTAAGTTCTTAAAATGTGACTTGTAGTAGCCCTCTGTGTCCTCTTTCCAATGCCACCAGTCTGATCCAAATTGGATTCTCCAAAAAAGAGTTATGCACAATCTCCCAAGATGACCCAATTATAGACCTTTTCAGAAGAGCGAACTTGTATGCAGTGCCACGTGTCACTGTTTCGACATTTGGATCTAACAAAGATACAAAAGAAACTAAAGTTTGTCCTATTTCTGTACCTTCTTACGAAATTGCAATCCGATGCTCAGAGAAAAAGCTATGACGATTTTCCCCAGGTCACCTGTTTTGAATGTAATTCAAGAGTCTGCAAAAAGACCAACTTCCTCAGATCATATCTCCGAATATATCGTGCTAAAAGCTCTTAAATTTAGACCCAAGGTTCAACGCGATTTCTTCTCAAATGGGTTTTTTTTTCGACTTCTGAAACATCATAGAAAAAAAGTTATAGTGAAAATTCCACGATGACCTGTTTGGAGCAGCGAAACCCTAGAATCCAAGGCTCTGATACCAAATGTTATGAAACCATCTCAAGAAAAGATAGATCAACGCCTTAGAATTTAGCCTCTTCGAGGGGGAAACCTCCTTTACATTACATAAATGAGCAATTCTTGGATGATACAAATGAAAAGACCTCCTTTCTATATATAGGAGTCTAAGGGGTTATAACATAATGAGAGCCGACATAACAATAATAACGTAAGGGCACAATAATAACAATAGTGGGCTTCTATGGGGTACAATAGTAACAATATGGGCACTACATGGGTACATCAATATAATAAGTGGGTTGTACTAATAACAATAAGGGGTTACACTAGTAATATAGGGGCCTAACATTTTCTTTGTATTTTGGCCAATCAAAACACCCGATACATATGTAAGCCCAGGTTTACACAAGTCAAACACATTTCATTATGGCTAAAATGAATTAAACATCATTAAGGCATATACAGAGGAACTCGGCAGTGGATTAACAGAGCAAGCCAGCAGTTATCGTCCTCTTCTAAATTCAATTATTTTCCTGTTATTTCATGTTCTTTGAGGTGTCTTTTACCCTCTGTAAAATTTTGTAATAGTTTTACTTCAGATAGTTAGAGAAGCAGTTAAATAATTTGACAGTTTCAGAAATCAACAATTGTTCCACAATGTATAAAAAGATGAAAATTTACATAGAAGGGGTTCGAATTTTGGAGAACCCGAAGACTAAGCCATTGTAATCTTGATACAGCTATTGATTAATGAAAGAATCAAAAGTTTCCATGAATTGTTGGGTATAATTTTGTAACTTCTCTGTCATGTGCCATCTTATGTTTACTTCTTTCAAGTATAGTAATGAAGCTACAGGCGTTTATTTTCTTATGTAGATAAAGTTAAAATCCCTTAAAAGAGCACTCATATACTTGAAGTTTTCATCTTCCTTTCTAAGTTATAGATAATAGTTTATGTGTAAGGCAGCATATTATCTTTAACTTCTCCAAGGGTCGCAGATAATAGTTTCTGTGTCAAGCAGCATATTGTCTATGATACAGTTCTCATTTTCATAATTATTCTAAGTGACGGATAGTAAGTTCTGCGTTAAGCAGCATATTATCTTAAACTTCTCCTTCAAGCTTTCTTCATTCATCATTTATATCTAGCAACAAATGGCATTCTGAGATTTTCCGGTCACATATGTATTAAGGGTTAAAGACCAAGTTTTCCAGGTCCTTCATTTAAGAATACAACAAACAATAAAGTGAAAAATAAGTGACAACAAACAATAATCATTAATGTCTTAAGCAAAATTTCTCCACAGCTAGGAAATTGGTTTCTTAAGGTACAACACCAATGATAGCACATAACCAGAAAATCACATGCATATACCATGCATCCAGAAATCAGCAAGGAAATCACACATGAAACCTATTACCTGCAAAGTAATCTAGTTGTAGTTGTCAATACAACTGTTCCCTTGCGCTTTCTTTCTTTCCTTTGCCTTCTTTCTCCAAATCCAAGTGAATACTAGAGTCCTCCAAGAATGCTCTAAGTGTGCAAGAGTATGAGAGAATGAGAGAATGGAAGAGAGTTCAATCCAAAATTGTCAAAAGGCTAGAAACTGATCCTTAAAATCCTTTTTATCATTGAGGCCTCTATTTTCTTCATTTTCCTTCATTTTTCCTCTCATGCAAATATGTGTCTCTTCACCTTCCTTTTCTCCTATTTTCCTTTATTTTATAAATAAAATTCCAATTATTGCTACTTTTTCTTTGCCAATTTCCATAGCCATTAATTAATCACAAGTGATACCCATCACTATGTTTTGTCGAACATTTTGCTTGGAATACCTGTCCCATGACCTTGGTCTTATTTTATTTATATGGAAAATCAAACAGGGGTCATTACAAACCCCTCCCCCTTGGGGTAACATCATCCTTGGTGTTCTATGACACCTATGACCATCATACCAATGGAAAAAAACACATACTTCCCATAGAGATTTATAACATAGCTCGATGCAATATTTACAATAAACAACTCATTGTTGCAATGTGATTCACCTACACTCTTCTACCAAGAGCATGATCCAGGTGGATATTGGTGGCCACCCTCTAATTCCACTTGGACCCCCACCATTATTTCATATAGTTTTTCAGTTTCCTTAATTGTAGCACATTTTACTATTTTTGGCATTTTTTGAGTCTTGAACTTCCAGAACCGTTTGAGGCCCTAAATGAAATTTTTTGGAAAACAATAAAACATGATTTTTTCATTGATATTTGCAGTTAAAATTCATAGTTGGATATATATTTCTAACGAGGTATCGTGCACGTAAAATGGAGATCGTATGCCAAAGTTACGACCCCAGGAAGTTGATGTACCAGTTTACCCCAACGAGGCCCACAGTTTTGGCGCTTCATCTCATAGGGTTATCTTTTTGGATGTTTAGGGTTTTCCATTATTTCCAAATAATAAATAGGCCTTCGATCCTCATTGTAACACGGTTCAGAGGCGTGTAGCCACCACATCTCTTCTCATAGATAAGATACCATCACCTAAGCTAGTTTATTTCCATTATGTATGTAAGCATATTTCAGTTGTTTGATATTAATGAAATGAAGTTTTATTCTTGTTGCATCTTTGTGTTTATATTTATATCTGTATTCTGTTGCGTTCCTGCATAAATTTGGATCACTGGTATCAGAGTGGTCTGCTCTTTCTCTATTTTTCTTTGCATGTCTCCAACAAGGTCAGGGTTTAAGGAGTTAGGACTCGAACTAGTTGAACCTTTGCAAGACCAGACTCGCAAACCCCGGCGGTCTCCCATGGCAGAAGAAAGGAAAGATGAGGGAGCAGGAGATCCCTTCAAAATATTGTTTGAAGAATCCCTCGAGGGATAGAAGAACGCGATGATGGACAACTTTTCCTAGATCCTTCAGCGGATGCACACAAGCGACGCATCTTCTTCCAGTAGTGACTCGAGAGGCACCAATCCCTTCAAGGTACAAGTCAAATTTGATATTCCCATATTTAAAGGCTAGATAGATGCAGATGTCATAGATATATGGTTAAATCTGTTGGAAGGGTATTTTTAGGTTCATGATTTTTCCAATTTGGAAAAGATTATTTTGTACTCCTTAAAACCGCCCCCCACGTCAAGGACTTGTGGGAAACCTATTATGAGCAGAAGGATGAGAGGGAACCCTCATTGTTTTCAGCCCCACCCACTTGGAACTCTTTCCGAGACACCATCAAGGAGCAGTATTACCCTGTTGGGAGATATGAAGATAAGTACATAAAGTGGACCACACTACAGCAAGGAAGGGACCAAGACGTGTCGGAGTTTACAAATATTTTTCATACCATTCGCATGAAGTTGGGTATCAAGGATTCTGAGCGGCATATGGTACTCAAGTACTGCGGTTGTCTGCACATATACATCCAATATTATATGGATTTCCTAGAAATCTCCTCACTTGGTGCCACCTACCAATACACCGTCAAGATCGAGCAGAATTTTAAACAAAAGAAGCGAGACTTTGGATCTCCGAATCTGAAGAAAGGGAAAGGCACACCCAAACCATAGAAAAATGGACAAAGTGAAGGAGGAGTCACCTAGGATAACCTGTCGAAGTCGCAAACAAAGAAAAACACCACAAAAACAAAGAAGGACACGGGAAAGTGGTGTGAGTTCCATAAGAGCCCCACTCACAACACAAGTCAGTGTCCGGCCAAGAAGTCACTGGTGGCTGAGTTGAAGGCTTCAGAATTGTATGCATGTTTTGAATCTGATTCAGAACCCAACAAGGGGAATGAAAAATGGAAGCAGATTATTGATGTGAAGCCCAACATCATTATTTCCACCACCAAGATCCAGAAGATTGAGCCTGAAGATCCAAAGGAGGGGGAGCGTCTCTTCCACTCACAGATGTGGGTGAATGGTTCACAGCTGCAGTTCATTGTCGACAGCGAGAGCCAAAATAATCTCATTTCAATAGAGGTCGTGAAGGAGTTGGGCCTACCAACTACACCACACCCGGATTCGTACACCATCGGGTGGCTCAACCAAGGATACAATCTCCACGTCAGCTAGTAGTGTTGCCTTCCCTACAACATCAAGCCCTTTACGGATGAGGTATTGTGTGATGTTTCTCCTCTTAAATTGTGTGATGTATTATTAGGCCAACCATCCATGTGGAAGCGTCATGTTGTATATGAGTCGAGGCCTCACACTGTTATTATTTCCTTGAGTAATAAGTTATGCATAATATCGTAAGTTGCCCCGCTTACCACCATCTCTTTGATATATGCTAAGCAGTGCAGTAAGATCATCTCCCAGACTGGGAAATTTGTTTTCTTTCTAATTTTCTCTCAAAGTAAGGGGGAGATAGTGGCCACATCAATGGCCCCTGGGAAGGTTCCTCCACACAGCAAAAGCAGGTGGATAAGGTCATGGAAGAATATAGGGACATCTTATCCTCACCCACAAGGGTACCCTTGCACTGTCAAGTCAAGCATTCGATTGATTTGACTCTCGGAGCACCTCTACCTAACGGGTCGCTATATCACCTCTCCATTCTGGAAAATGAAGAGATCAAGTGGAAAATCCAGGAGTTGTTGAAAAAAGGGCACATCCGACCAATTTCCTCACCTTGTGGGAGCCCAATTTTACTTGTACACAAGAAGGATGGGACTTGGAGACTCTGCATTGATTATCAGGCACTAAAAAAAATCATTGTCAGGAACATGTATCCAATCCATCAGATTGATGACCTTCTAGACCAACTCAAGGGGGCTAATTATTTTAGCAAGATCGATCTGAAGTATGGCTATCACCAAGTTCCAATAGAGCCCACATATGTATGGAAGACCACCTTCAAATCCAAGGAAGGCCTTTTTGAATGGTTGGTTATGCCCTTTGGGTTGACAAATTCCCCTGCTACTTTTATGAGGCTAATGGATGACATCTTGCAGCCCTTCACCAACTCATTCATGGTTGTTTATCTGGACGACATCCTCATATTCAGCAAGAGTTGGGAAGAACACTTGCAACACATTCGACAAGTCCTTCAAACCCTGCAGCAGCACAAACTGTGTTCCAACTTGGAGAAATGCACCTTTGGCATGAGCTAGGTCCAATATCTGGGTTACATCATAGATGAGTGAGGTGTGCATGTGGATCCAACTAAGATCCAATTCATTTGTGATTGGCCAACCCTGACCACTCTAACAGAGCTTCACAGCTTTTTGGGCCTTGCAAATTTTTATCGGAGGTTTGTGTTGGGATTCTCCCATATCACTTGGCCTTTGAGTCAAATTACCAAGGGTAGAGTGAAAGAAAAATTTTCTTGGTCTGAGTCCCAATAGAAGGAATTTGTTGAATTGAAGCGTCGCCTGTGCTTTGCACTAGTACTCACATTGCCAGACCTGCAACATCCATTTGAAATTGAGACAGATGCCTCTGACTATGTTATTGGTGCGGTCCTCACCTAGCACGAACATCCAATGGCCTGTCATAGTGAGACACTTTCTGAAAAATTTGGAAGTACCTCACCTATGATAAAGAAATTTATTCCATCATGCAGGCTTGTCGGAAATGGAAGCACTACATTCTGGGGAAGGAGACGGTCATCCACACCAATCATCGACCTCTTTAGTTTATACAGACACAAGGGAAGTTGTAGAATGATCACCATCAGAATTGGTCTACATATATGCAACAATTCCACTTGAACATTAAATACAAAAAGGGCAGCACCAATCGTGTTGCAGACTACCTCAGTCGGCCCCCATTTGCAGCACTGACTATTGTTCTCAACTCTTGTGGCCATGAGACCTCTGGATGACCACAACTATACAAAATAATATAGAGTTTTCCTCCACATACCAAATATTAGTAATGGAAACCAAGTTCCTGATTTCCACATCCAAGACGGATTGTCATGCTACCTGGGCCACCTTTATGTTCCTTCAAGTGAGCATGCCAAGTTGATTTGGGAGGTGCATTATAGTCGGGTCACAGGACACTTTGGTGTGGATAAAATTGTGTTCATACTACAAAAATACTTTAATTGGCCAAAACTCTGACAGGATGTTGGGAAATATATCAGATCCTGCATTGCCTGCACTATCACCAAGCCAACCGTCAAGAAGAATGGCCTATACACTCCTCTGCCTACTTCTAGAGCCATTTTGGGGCCCTAAATGAAGTTTTTTTGAAAATGGGAAAACATGAGTCTTTGATTTATGTTTGCAGTCGAAAGTTATATTCCTCGGATAGATCTTTCTAATAAGGTATCATGCACATCAAACGGAGATAATATGTGAAAGTTACGGCCCCAGGAAGTTGATGTACCAGTGTACCCCAACAGGGCCCATAGTTTTGGTGCTTCATCTCGTAGGGTTAGGTTTTTGTATGTTTAGGGTTTTTCATTATTTCTCAATAATAAATATCTTTTTGAGCCTCATTGTAACACAGTTCAAAGGCATGTAGCTGCCACATATCTTCTCATAGATAAGCTACCATCACTCAAGCTAGTTTATTTACATTCTGTATGTAAGCATATTTCAGTTATTTGATATTAATGAAATGAAGTTGTATTCCTGATGCATCTTTGTGTTTATATTTATTTGTATGTTATTGTGTTCCTACATAAGTCTAGATTAGAGCATCTGCAACCCTGTTCTACTTTCCCTTAATGTACCTGATCTCGAAGTCAAACTCATTGAGAGTAGCCAACCATCTAGCTTACTTGGCATTCAGATTAGGCTGGTCAAACAAGTACCTCAACCCACTATGATCACTCATTAAGAAAAACCTCTAGCCAAGAATCTAATGTCTCCACATCTTCAAGGCATGAATGATAGCTGCCAAATCAAGGTCGTGAGTCACATAGTTCTGCTCGTGCTCATTCAGCTTCCTTGACTCATAGCATACCATCTATCCTTCCTGCATCAAGGCTCCACCAAGTCCTCTATTTCAAGCATTTGTACATACCACAAACTCTTTGTAAAGATCTACAATCTTCAAAACCAAATCTTTGTAAGCAACTGCTTCAACTACTCAAAACTAGTTACACACTCTTCAGTCCATTCAAACTCCTTCCCTTTTCATTGCAAATATGTAATAGGGTAGGAAATTTGTGATAAGTTCCTGATGAACATCCTGTAGTAACTTACTAGTCCCATGAATGATCTGACCTCATCCACATTCCCAAGAATTGCCCATTCCATGATAGTTTTGATCTTTTCTGTGTCCATTGTTATACCTTCCTTGGAAACAACATGTCCCAAGTAATGAACTTCAGTCTCAAAGAAATTACACTTGCTAAGCTTGGAATACAATTGATGCTCTCTCAACAATCTTAACACTACTGCTAGGTGTTCTGCTTGTTCTCCCTCATTCTTAGAATATATCAATATGTCATCAATGAATACTATCAAGAACTTATCCAAATAAGGACGCAACACATTGTTCATCAAACACATGAAAGTAGTTGGAGCATTAGTATGACCAAAGGGAACCATTACAAACTCATAATTCCCATACCTGGTATAGAATGTGGTCTTGTAAATATCTTCTTCTTTGATGCGCACCTGATGATATCTTGATCTCAAGTCAATCTTCTAGAACATTGTTGCTCCCTTCAATTGATCAACAATTCATCAATTTCTGGCAACGGATACATGTTCTTGATAGTCACTTTGTTAAACTATCTATAATCAATACATAACCTGAGAGTACCATCCTTCTTCTTTACAAACAATACTGGTGCACCCTAAGGCAACACTCTTGGCCTTATGTATCCCTTATCAAGCATTTCCTTTAGCTACAACTTCAATTCCACCAACTCTGGGGTGATTATCATGTATGGCGCCTTTGACGTTGGTGTTGCTCTTGGCATCAACTCAATAGAAAATTCTACGTCCCTATGAGGAGGAAACTTTGAAATATCTACAACAAACACATCTTGAAATTGTTGCAAAACTAGATACTTCTTCAGAACTCCATCGTCCTCAACATTGTTTCCTTTGTCACTAGAAATATGGACTGCAAACTATACACATCATTTCCTGCTATTGCGCTTTGAATGCATAGATGTAACCATTCTCATGGATGTAGGCTTTTTCTTTCCCTATAAGATTCTCCTCTCTCTTTCATCATTCAAGAACGCAATAGCCTTATCATAGCAGTCCACTTTAGTCCTGTGAATGTACAACCAATCCATACCCAACAACATAACGTATGATCCCAATAGAATTACATTTAGATGTGCTGATGTAGACATACCATTCAACTCAAATGCACAAAATATCACCCAATGATGAACTCTTTTCTTGGTACTTGTAGCCAACTGCACCAACCAATATTCTACATGCACTTCTTTATTCAAGCCACACTTATCCATCAGGTCAATATTAACATAACTATAATTAGATCCAAGATCAATCAAAATGGAAAAACTCAATCATGGAGCTTACCTTCCATCTCAATAATGGATACCTAATTGGTCCACCTGTATTGGGTTGTGTTATATTATTTCCACGACTAGCCCCAATACCCTATATTAGGTGGGCAGACCTACCTATGGTTTTGTGCATGGATTTCACACATCGTTTAGGTGTGATGGTTTTCGGTCCATGGTATTTTGTAGATCCGGTCAAGGGAACTATGGTTATGTTTTAATCCAGGGTTATTGGATTGGGGTTTATGGGTGCTTCAACATGTATACATATGTATTGTAACATTGAAAGGAACATAATGAAAATTAATCTGGTAGTCCCGGTTTTGGGATCTAGGGGAAAATCTGTGAATATTTGTTTTATGTGTTATGCTATTGCCATTGTTTATTTTTTGTTTTTAGAAATCGTATGCAGTTAATTTCTGTACGGGGTTAAAACCTACAACATGCTTGCTATCAAGTGTTGCATAAATAAGAGGAATGCGCCTCCTGAACACTATATATATGAGGTTTTCCACTCCGATGTTGTGGACAATCTCTCTTGTGATGATTCTTGCCACAAGTCCAACATTGCAAAGGCTTCCTATCATCACCCTTGTTCTACTCCTCAAACTAAAATCCTTGTCCTTTTTCAACTGCATTAAATTTCTTGTATGACATTGCATTCTCATTATTACCTTCATCCTAAGGTATTCCTCTCTTCGTATCCCACTTTCCTTTAGTCTTTCGATTACCTTTCCAACCCTACTTAGGTTCCAACTTATGCTTAGTTGTTCATAACAATGTTTCAACTTCCCAATTACTTCCTCCAATGCCTGAGGCTCATCATACTCAATTTGATCTTTATAATCTAATGACAATCCACTAACGAATCTTTGAACCTTTGTCTTCTCATCCTTTAGATAAGACACATACCTCAACAACTATATGAACTTAGTCGTATAATCTTCGTTTGTCATAGATCCCATCTTAAACTTGTAGAACTCCTTAGCCTTATCGTCATAGTATCTCTCTGACAAGTACTTCTTCCTAAGGAGTCTTTTAAATTCATGCCAACTCAAATCCTTCGCCTTGATGCCTCTAACATGCTTCACATATTCCCACCAAATGTTTGTTTTCCCCTTGATACTGACAATAGTTATCTTGGCCTTCATTTCTTTGAATGATAATGTAGCTCGAATAACTTCTTCATCCCAAGTAGCCATGCTTTTTCATCTTCCAGTTTCTTCAGCTCTCCATTAAAGGAAGGAGGTTTGGATTTCTTGAACTCATTCGGCAAGTAATTCTTCTCACTCCTCCTATACGAATGATAGCGATAATGACCATGATGTCTCTCTGATTTAGAACTAGAATAAAACCCATAACCACTACCTCTCTTATCATGTGTATCCATCCATCTACCACCTCTGACTGTGTCATCCTTGTCTGACTTGTGCCCTCCATGAGACCTGCTACAATATGCCCCATTTGTCCTTTCCTCCTATCCATAATTGATCTATGGTTGCCCTTGTCTCTACAAATATCATAAACTCTGAAGGATCACTGCATTTACCACTGCTTGATTTTCTTGAGCTATGGCAAGTCTTTCCTATGAATGAATTTTCCTATCATTATCCGCTTTCCAACTTTTGATCTCTGCCTTTAAACTTCTCAAGGTATTTTCTATGTCAAGAGAGTACTCATCTCTTTGTTTCTCATTTGAGATATAAGAAGAGTCACGTGAACTATAGTCCACCATTCTGCTTTTCATCTCTGATCTTCTCCCTGTAAGCATACCATGTCAGATAAACCAAATATAAACATGATCAAACATACCTTAGTGAAGTTCAGGGGAGGTTGTCTCATCTGCACAATCAATCCAGATTGGCACAACATATGTATATATTTTTAAATCAACATATCAATCATCTCAACGTCAACATCATGACGATACATGACCACAGTAGTGACCATCACGATGCATCCATAACAATCACACATATCCAATCCAATCTAAGCTTTTGAACCTAGAAGCTCTGATACCACCCTCTAACCACCTCACCCCATATTTACCCAAATTCACAAGCTCGCCAGGGTAAACATGAGATGAGAGTTACTATCTGAGACTTGATTTACAATATGCACTTATGGAAAATGGGGTCCACATGTCTAGAACTGACTGCAAACACCTAGTGACACATGATCACACTATTATTAGCCTAACTTGACCCAACACGATTTCTTTTCAGTTTCATTTCCTTAAATTTAACACAACTTTCTATTTTTGGCAGTTTTTCGGGTTCTAAACTTATGATACCATTTTGAGGGTCTAAATGACATTTTTAAGGAAAATGGAGAGACTAAAAAAGTGCTAAAATTTGTTTCGCACATTTTTAGCTCGAGCTTCTCATGGAGTTATTTGAAACAGGGTATTATGATAATCAAATGGAGATTGTATGCCAAAGTTATGACCCCAGGAAGTTGGAGGTCCAAATTACTCATTTATACAAACACTTTGTGTACATAGTGCCTGTAGGTTATAAATACATATATGTTCATGAATTCAATAAGCTCACCAGAGAACCATCAAGTAGGCTTTATGCCCTCTCCACATAATTACAGCAACACTTATTAGTCCATACATTCATCAACCAATCAATAACTAAATAATTCATGACAAGAGCCACAAATGGTACACATCATATAACCAGCAGATAACCAGAAAATAACTAGCATAGTAACCATGGAAGCTCAACCATAATATCACTAATATAATTACTACAAGTATACATGAATCATAGCATAAGAATAACTCTTATTAGTGTATGAAAATACCAACCAAGTCAAGGCCTTCCACGTACTACCCGACCATCGATTGGGTTGAACCAAATCTCTCTTTCATCCAATCACCCTCGTGCCATATTCCAAGTATGAATATGGGATCTCATAGAATAAACCAAGACAAAACCAACTAGGGCTTCCAGGTGGCCAAACCACCTCAACACTCAACCACAATGATTCCACCTCTACAGGCGGACATCACTAACATCAACCAAATCGGTCTCTATCCAAGTTGTCCAGGGCTCCAGGAACTAGTAATTCAACCCAAAACCTTCTAGGGCTCTAGAGAATTTGTCTAACCCGGGTCCAACTCAACCCACCAAGGGCTCCATAGTGTTTGTCCCAACCTAGGCTCCAAGAATAGTAACTCAACCCAAGTTGTTCCTAGGCTTCTAGAGCATTTGTTCCAACCCACAACCATAAGGAACATGAGCACCAATCGGAAAACCAATCAAGTGGAAAACCCACATCACCATGGCAATGCAATGCTAAAACCATTGTCAATCAAGGAAAATCTCTATGACAATGACATCACATAACCAGAGAATCACATGCATATACCATGCATCCAGAAATCAACATGGAAATCACACATGCAACTTGTTACCAGCAAAGAAATCTATTTGTAGTTTCTGATCGAATTGTTTGCTTGCACTTTACTGCTTTCCTTTGTCTTCTTTCTCCAAATCCAACTGAATACTGGAGTGCTCCAAGCATGCTCCAATAATGCTTTAAGTGTGCAAGAGTATGAGAGAATGAGAGAATGGAAGGGACCTCAACCCAAAACTGTCAAAAGGCTAGCAATTGATCCTCAAAATCCTTTTTGTCATTGATGCCTCTATTTTCTTCATTTCCTTCATTTTTCCTTCAACTTCCCTCTCATGCAAATTTGTGACTCTTCACTTTACTTTTCTCTTATTTTTCTTTATTTCATAAATAAAATGTCAATTATGTCCACTTTATCTTTTCCAATTTCCATGGCCATTAATTATTTACAAGTGATACCCATCACTATTTTTTTCCCAACATTCGGCTTGGAATATGTGTCCCATGACCTTGGTCTTATTTTATTTACATGGAAAATCAACAAGGGGTTGTTATAGAGTGAAACATGCAATCATATGACCAAGAGAAACTTGGAAAAAAACGTTAAAAAACTTGAATTAACTGATAAAAGTAAACATAATGCCTATTGAGACAACCTATTATACAATACGACCATCATTACTAACAAAGAATAAGATTTTCATATAAAGGGTTATCAAAGAATGAGTGATGGCTAATGTAGTGATTGTGAGTGCAATATAAGTTTTCACGATAATTAAAAAAAAAAAAAAACAAAACAAAACAAAACGTGAGTATTATTTCATCTCTATAGTACTTCTTATGACTAATTTTTGGGTATAAATAGGGCATGATAGACAAAATTTATGTGCTTTGATTTTGGGAAGATACAACAATGTTAATCCATTAACCTTCAGAGCCCAAAACACAACACTGGGAGTATGAAAAGGAAAAAACCATGGACAAATGGATTGACCCGATGGCACAATAAGAAACACGATTATACAATGAATATAGTATCCATGAGTTTGTTGCAAAATCTTCATACTTTATTCCCAAGCGATTATATGTCGTGGAGGTTCAGTTGCAGGTGGTTCCCTGAACTTCCTTTCTTAGTAACCTCATTCTAGAATTTTCATAGGTGTTTCGAGTCCCTCACAACAAATTCTTCCCATTGTCAAACGAAAATGAACTATCTAGTCGGTGTTGGGAGAGATGGCTCGAAAGTCGGCGTGGTTCAAAATAGTACATCAAGTATGAATTTGGTGAAACGACTTACAACTTACTACAGTACTCTCAAACTTACCCTCTGTCGCCTCAAAACAAGTGATGTGTATTTGCAAAGTAAAAACAATATATCAAAGTCGAGAAAAATGGCCACATAAGAGCTCATGTAGCTAGAAAAAGACTATGTGTTTGGGTAGAAATCAAGCGCTGGTTTACTCGATTTAAATGATACACCTCCATATTAATACAGGCAAATATCATGCATTAATGTGACCTCACATCACAGTGCTTGCCATATCTTCTATACAAGCCAAATCTGTGATGTGTAATTCCTATTCAAGGCCACTTAAATTCTTGTTTTATATACCATATGTGAATTGAAGTCAGTGTTTATCAAACATAATACATTCAGTGTTTGTCAGTGTGTTTATGTAGAGAGTAGGCTTTGGGCTGAATGAATATTTAAGTCGTTAAAATGTGTAAATGACAACGAGTTGCACCAATGTTGATATGCTATGATCTTTGTAATATATTTTCCTATTATGACCACTTAAGGCATGTTGGTTAATGCGCCATGACATGACACAACCTTTGGAATGCAATGATCGAGATTTAGACTTGAGTTGTAACAATAGGGATTTGGGTGTGTTGTCACCAATTTTTTTTTATTTTTTATTTTTTGTGTATGGTTTCTTTCACCTTTCTACTCAAAATCCATGTGTATAAAACTTAATAGATGTAATAGTATACCTTATCAAATCAATTTATTGACCATATCATTTATCAATCGAAGATCTCAAACAATAAAGAGCCACATGTCACCAACAAGCTAGCACTTTCATGAGATAATTTTGAGACTTGATGCTTTTGTTATGACAAACAAAATTGGGTGCATATTCTTCACAGAATGTACCATTGAAGAGCACAAAGATCACCTTATATTACCCATGGAAAAAAGGCCCCATCTATCATTTAGTTTAGGTTGATTATTTCATTTAGATTCATATTTTGTTCTTTTAGGAGAGAGTTAATCAAATTCGCAATGGATTGCACACTACTTAGATAAGTGTCTCAACATTTGGCGACTCCACAGGGAGGTTTCTAGTTATAAATCATAGCTTTAAATTGTCAGAGAAATAGTAACAAGTTGTCATGTGGGAAAGGGAAGCATGGGAGGCAAGAGGCAAGATGAAGAAAGTGAACCTGTGGTGTTTTGAGCAGGAATAGATAAAGGTAAGACTTAGCAACATAGCAATTTCATTTGCACACAAACAAGAGATCTCTTGCTTCCTTGTTAATAATTTTTCCTCGTCACAATCGAAAAATATTAGCATAAAATTTTTACAAAGAAAGTAGCTTCAAATAATCATATCAAAGAAGGGTTATGTTGTCTCTTTATTGATATTATTGTACATCAGTCATATCAAGTGTGGTGGAAAAAGAAAATGATTAAACAGAAATGGATGGTGCAGCAACGTAAGAAAAAGTGTAATGAAATAAAACATAAAATTAAAAAGTAAAGCGATAATAAAATATGCAAACAAAATAAAGTGAAAAATGACCAAAATAGAGAATGCAACAAAGAAAAGAGAAAACATATGTACAAACAGAAATAAAAGGATTTCGAGTTCAGTCCTTATATGCATCAATATAAGTCTTGAGGTGTGAGTCGTTCGCTTTGTATGAGAGTAAACGATCATCATCATATTTAAGTAAATATGATTTTTTCCCAACCATAGTAGCTATAGTGAAAGGTTTGATCCATAATCTTTGAAATTTAGAGTGCTTCCCCCTTTCAACATGTGCATAGTCCCAGAGCATAACTTTTTGACCAACATAAAAATTTATGTTCTTTGATTTTTTGCCAAATACTTCTTAATTGTTTGCATTCTCCTCTTGAGAATATCAAGAGAATTGTTCCCTTGTTCTTTAAGGGCTAACAATGCGAGGACTCTCTAGGGGACATCTATAGAGTTTAATTGTTTATCTTACAAGGTCAATCGCAAAGAGGTGAGCACAAGTTATACAGGTAGTATCTCCTCTTGGCCATAAACAGTCTAGAAAGGGGAGGCTTCGGTACTTGACTTAATTGTAGTTCGATCTGCCCACCAAGAATACTTTAAAAAACTACGCTAGCTTTTAGGTTTGTCTTGAAAAAAAATTAAGAATTTTGATCACATTATAATTCTTTTATTTAGCCTTCCCATTACCTTAAGGGTAATAGGTGGAATATGTGGAGTGTTTAATGTGATGCTTAATAGAGAATTCAGTAAACCCAATTGAGATAAAAGTTGGCATGTTATCATAGATTAGTTATAATGGCAAACAAAACGTGGAGAAAATATTGTTTTCAAGAAAATCTATTACTTGCTCATCCTTGGCACTCTCAGGGGCACTGCCTCTGCCCACTTGGTAAAGTAATCAATGTCGATTAAAATGAAGATGTTCCCAACTAAAGAGGGTGGATTGATTAGACCAATAAAGTCCAAACCTGACTTTGAGAAAGGGAAATGATGAATAATAGGTTATGAGGGCAGCACATGGAAATTTTCTTTGTTGTCCTCTTTTTTATAATCATTGTTGCTTTGCACAAATTTATGTCTCTGAAAACAGTAGGACAATAAAATTCAGGATCTCATTACTTTACGCGTAGTAGATTTGGTATAAAAATGTCTACGAGTATGCATGTGGACATAAGTGGATCCATGTGTGACCCTTAAGATCCTAAAGGTTGCTTTATCGTCAGCGTAATGAAGTAATAAACCATTGAAGGACCTACGGAATAACATGGTATTAAAGATAAGATACTTGGAGGATTCTAGCCACAGCCTTCTTCATTGACATTTCTTGAGATTTACAAGACATTTTTTATTTTGCAAATAGTAAATGATTTCTTTATCCATGGATGATTAGCTACATTAATTTGATGTTAATTAATAAGAAAGAGTGCAAATAAGCATTCATCATTATGTCCACTTCACTTGGTTTGGGATGCTAAGCCAAGTGGAGTGCGACATCATATCCCTTGATTTTTTTGGATGTATTGTTAGGCCATGCTCCTGTATTTTGGAAATCCAGTGTGCAATTTTTTAGGAAAGAAATGCCTGTGAAATATAAAACTTTACATCAGGTAAAGGGACTCTTACTAAAATGTAGTTCCGTAATTTTTCAATAGCCTTCACTAAAGCATAGGCATGTTTTTCAATTAATGGGCATTTTAATTCATTGTCATAAAGGCTTTAACTCATCAAGGTTATTGGGTTCTATTCATCTAGATCATTCTTTTTGCATGAGGATGCTAGATATGGATTCCTTTTTTGTGTTAGTATAAATAATGAACTCCTTAGTGAAGTCGGGATTTGCAAGAACAGGTGCAAAAGCTATAGATTCCTTAATAGAAAAGACAACTCATTGAGTTGAATTATCCCATTCAAAAATTCAATCTTGATTTAAAAGGTTATGTATTGGTTTAACAATTCTTGCAAAATTGTTAATAAACTTTGAACAAAATTGATTTTCCCATGAAAGATTGCATTTATTTTTTGAATTTAAGTCTAGGAGATTCTTGAGCTTCAACTCTTTGTAGGTCAATACTAACACCATCTTCTAAAATAATGTGTTCTAGAAGCTTCCCTATTGTTACTCTAAACATATACTATTTAGGATTGAGTGAAATGGAAAACCTTCTACATCTCAAAAAGACTCATCTAAGGTGACCAAAGTGATTAGTGTGACTCTTGGAATAAACGGTTATATCATCAAGATATGTTTGAATTATCTTCGAAATAAAATCATCAAAGGCTAGCCCTTTGGAAAATGGCACCTGCACTTATCAGCCCAAATGGCATGCGTTCATATGCAAAGGTTCCCTAGCGAGTAGTAAGTGTGGTTTTGTATTTGTTCACCTTCTTTAGGAAAATTTGGTTGTAACTAGAAAAGTCGTCTAAAAGGGAAATGATTTCTGAACTTGGCACTTGTTGTAATATCTGGTCCATATTGGGTAGGGGGGATTTTTCTTTAATGCTTACTTTTTTCAAAGCACAATAATCCACACATAAGCAAATGTGCCTATTTTTTTTCTCACTGGGACCAGGTTTGCAACACATTCAAAATACTTGACATGAAAGATGATATGACCATTAACCAACTTTTCAAGTTCTTTCCTAATAGTAGCCTCTCATGCAGGATTGACAAGCCTTTGCCTTTACCTGGTTAGCTTGGCATCATCCTTGATGGTAATTGTTGGGTCCCTATAGTACTAGTGATTACCCCATCACTATTGTAGTTATACCCCTTATTTATATTGTTGTGCCCCTATTACCCCCATATTGTTATTTTTGTGCCCCATAGAATCCCTCTATTGTTATTTTTGTGGCTTTATATTATTATTGTTAGGTCGGCTGGATTATATCGTGACTCCTTAGACTCCTATATATAGAAAGGAGGTTTTGTCATTTGAATCATCCAAGAATTGTTCATTTATGTAATGTAAAGGAGGTTGCCCCCTCGAAGAGGCTGAATTCTAAGGCGTTGATCTATCTTTTCTATCTTTTCTTGAGCTGGTTTCTTAACATTTGGTATCAGAGCTTTGGATTCTAGGGTTTCGCTGCTCCAAACAGGTCATCGTGGCATTTTCGCTATAACTTTTTCTGTGACGTTTCAGAAGTCGCAAAAAAACCCATTTGAGAAGAAATCGCGCTGAACCTTGGGTCCGAATTTCAGAGCTTTTCGCACGATATTTTCGGAGATATGATCTGAGGAAGTTGGTCTTTTTGCAGACTCCTGAATTACATTCAAAACAGGTGACCTGGGGAAAATCGTCATAACTTTCTCTCTGAGGATCAGATTGAAATTTCGTAAGAAGGTACAGAAAGAGGACGGACTGTAGTTTCTTGTATGAATTTTTCAGATCCATAGGTCGAAACAATGACTCGTGGCACGTCGTACAAGTTTGCTCTACTGAACTAGTCTATAAGCAAGTCACTGTGGGAGATTTCGCATAACTCTTCCTTGGAGAAACCAATTTGGGTCAGACTTGTGGCATTGGAAAGAGGACTCAGAAGGCTACTACAGGTCAAAATTTCAGAACTGAATGATCCGAAATTACAGAGATACATCAGATTCAATATCAGGCTTCTACAAAGTGAAAAAAGGTGTGTAGTTTTTTTTTAAATTTTTGCATAAGCTTGGTTTGAAGGAATTCAAAGGGCATAGTAAAGCATTATTATCTGTAAATGATGCCCCAAGGAAAGAAAATGCAAACACCTAGTAAGGAACCTGAAAGCTCTAGCATGACTCATGAAGAAGAGGAAGAAATGCTACATGATATATCAAAATTACAAGAACAAGTGCAACAAATGTCACGCTCACAAAAGCTAACAGAAGCTAAGATAAATGGTGTGGATCTAAGATAAAGGGCATGGAAGCTAAGATGGATGATTCGAACACAGATTTGAAGAGAGACATGGCAGATTTGAAGACAGACATGGACGAATTAAAGATAAATATGAATAAGTTGCTACAAGAAATGGGCACTAAGGATGAAAGGGTACTAAAGGAAACTCATGATGAGAATAAAATAAATGTTAATCATGATTCCATAGATGCTAATGTTGGATCGAAGACTCACCATATTCCAAAAATCGATATGAGGAACTTTTATGGCAAGGATCCTGCCACATGGATATTACAGATGGAGCAATTCTTCGATCTCAATAATGTGCAAAACACACAAAAGGTACGTATGGCAACTGTATATTTGGAACCAAATCAGTTTGTATGGTATCAATGGCTTTGCTCTCGTAAACAATTTATCACTTGGGCAATTTTTACGGAAGAATTGATAGCACATTATGAGGATACAAAAAGCAACATTTTTTTAGCCAATTGATAAGTCTCAAACAAAAGGGTTCAGTAATGGAGCACATTGAGGAGTTCCAAAAATTGAACATAAGGGTAAAAGATATTCCAGAGGAGCATAGGATTGATGTGTTCATAGGGTCTTTAAAGGATAATATCCAACATGATGTTCGCCTTTGGGAACCTGATTCATTAGAGAAGGCATTCAGGTTAGCAAGAAAAATGGAAAGCAAAATTATGGCAACCAGGAAGCATACCACTCACAACTATAAAGATGGAAGTGTTGTTGCCCCTAGTCTTCCACAACCTATAAGGTTGACACCACAACAATTGGAAGAAAAAAGAGCAAAAGGGCTTTGTTACAGTTGTGATAGCAAATACACTAAAGGTCATAAGTGTGCTGAGAAGAAATTATTCTACATAGATTGTGAAGAGGAAGAAGAAAGGAGCAAGAAAGGTCAAAAGAAGAGGATATACTCCAGGAACAAAGCCTAGATGAAGAACAATTAAATCCGACCATATCTTGTAATTCATTGGCGGGAATTACCACTCCTCAAACCATAAAGATAGAAGGACAAATCAAGAAGAAAAAGGTAATAGTGTTTATTGATTCAGGAAGCACCCACAATTTTATTCATTGTAGGGTAGCAAAAGAATTGAATTGCTTCATATATCCAGAACCAGAGTGTCAAGTGATGATTGCAAATGGAGGAACAATAAATTGCTCTGGAAGGTGCCATAATATCAAGCTATCCATGGGAGAATATGTATTGACTAGCCCAATGCTTTCCATTCCAATGGGAGGTGCTGATGTTGTACTAGGAGTCCAATGGCTACAATCCTTGGGTACAATAGCTTTTAATTTTCAAGAAATTTTCATCAAATTTTCTACGGAAGGAAAGGAAGTTGAATTAAGGGGTATTGCAGGGAAACCAGGAAACATAATCAGCTCTAATGGTATGACAAAGCTTCTAAAAAAGGAGCAAAGAGGTGTAATTGCGCAATTATGTTCGCTAGATGTTTCCACATCGGAATCATCTATTTCTCCAGATCTCAAAAAAGTCCTGGACAATCATTCCAGGGTATTTGAGACTCCCAAAGGTCTCCCACCTATGCGTGATCATGATCATGCTATTCATCTGATTCCAGGAAGTGTTCCTCCAAACATCAGGCTGTACAGATATCCCTATGTCCAAAAAAGTGAAATTGAACATATGGTTGCATAAATGCTAGAGTCTGGTATAATTCAACCGAGTCAAAGTTCTTTCTCTGCTCCAGTAGTATTGGTGCACAAGAAGGATGGATCATGGCGCATGTGTCCGGATTATAGGGAGATCAACAAGCTTACTATTAAAGATAAGTTCCCCATTCCTGTCATTGATGAATTACTGGATGAATTGCATGGATCAATTTACTTCACCAAGTTGGATCTTCGTTCAGGATATCATTAAATCAGAATGAAGATTGAAGACATTCTGAAAACAGCATTTAGAACTCATGAGGGTCATTATGAATTTTTGGTCATGCCTTTTGGCCTTACCAATGCACCTTCAACATTTCAAGGTTTGATGAATTCAATTTTCAAACCATTCCTTAGAAAATTTGTGTTAGTATTTTTTGATGATATACTAATCTACAACAAGTCTTGGAAGGATCATGTTGAACATGTTGACAGGGTGCTACAACTATTGGAGGAGAAACAATTATATGCAAAAAGATCCTAATGTTTCTTTGGAGTCTAGGAGGTGGAATATTTGGGTCATATTGTATCTCATGAAGGAGTTAAGGTAGACCCTAGAAAAATTAAAGCCATTAAGGAATGGAAAATCCCCACATCCATAAAGCATCTGCAAGGATTTCTTGGGTTGACAGGGTATTATCGCAAGTTTGTTAAGAATTATGGGAGAATAGCAGCACCTCTAACAACATTATTGAAGAAAGATGCATTTTCATGGACTCTGGAAGCAACAAAGGCCTTTGAACATCTTAAAGAGGCAATGTGCCAAGCACCGGTCTTAGCTACACCGGACTTCACAAAAACCTTTATTGTGGAATGTGATGCTTCAGGAAATGGAATTGGTGTTGTTCTAATGCAAGATGAAAGACCCATTGCTTTTGAAAGTCGTCCAATCAAGGGAAAGTTTTTAAGCAAAGCTATTTATGAGAAAGAAATGTTGGCAATACTCCATGCACTTAAGAAATGGCGACCCTACCTAATGGGAAAACACTTCAAGGTAAAAACGGATCATGATAGCCTTAAATACTTTTTAGAACAAATATTATCCTCTGAAGAGCAACAAAAGTGGGTCACAAAGATGTTGGGTTATGACTTTGAAATCATCTACAAAAAAGGGAAGCAAAATGTGGTGGCAGATGCACTCTCAAGAAAGGATGAGGATGTGGAAGCATTGTTGTGTGCCATTTCTATTATCCAACCAGATTGGATAAATGAAGCAAGGGAGGAATGGAAGAATGACGAAGAAGTTTGGGCACTTATTCGAAAGCTACAACAAGATTCCAGTACGTCTGATACATTTAGCTGGCAAAATGATTCGTTATGGTACAAATATCGATTATACCTCTGTAAGAATTCCCAGCTAAAATAAAAAATTCTTATGGAATTGCACACTTCTCCCTTATGAGGGCACTCAGGATTTTTAAAAACTTACCACAGGGTTAAGAAGGAATTTTTTTGGGATGGCCTTAAATCAGATATTCAAAAGTTTGTGGCGGAATGTTTGGTTTGCCAACAAAATAAAGTTGAAACAATTAAGACACCGGGTCTACTACAACCTTTATCCATTCCAAGCCAACGTTGGGAGGAGGTTTCAATGGATTTTATCACAGGTTTACCCAAGTCTGAGGGAAAAAGTGTCATCATGGTGATAGTTGATAGACTTACCAAGTATGCACACTTTTGTGCATTATCACATCCATTTAAATCCACTACATTTTCTACTGCATTTATGGAAACAATTCAAAAGCTACATGGAAACCCAAAGATTATTGTAAGTGACAGAGATCCCATTTTCACTGGAAATTTTTGGACAGAATTATTTTCTTGTCTTGGTACTCAGTTAGCTCATAGCTCGTCTTATCATCCTCAATTTGATGGGCAAACTGAGATAGTAAACAAATGTTTGGAAGGATATCTTCGTTGCTTTGTATCTGATAAACAGACACAATGGGTCAAATGGTTGCCTCTGGCTGAATGGTGGTATAACACTTCCTTCCTACAACAACAAAAATGACCCCATTTATGGAACTTTATGGGTATCAACCACCATCCATCACATCATATTTAAGAGAAAATTATAAGGTTCAGGCAGTGGAACATCACATCGAACATCAACAACAAGTCCTCCAACTCTTAAAGGATAACCTCGTGTTGGCACAAAATAGAATGAAACAACGGGCAGATCAACATCGCAGTGAAAGAAGTTTTGATGTAGGTGATTGGGTATTCCTACGACTACAACCATATAAGAAAATGTCCCTAAAGCAAGCTAAGAAGGATAATAAATTATCACCAAAGTATTATGGTCCGTACAAGGTGTTGCAAAAGATTGGTACTATGGCATACAAATTGGAGCTTCCTGCAGCTTCTCGATTGTACCCAGTTTGCCATGTTTCATGTTTAAAGAAGGTTATAGACGACAAGCTCCCAATTCAAACAATATTGCCAGAACTTGACGAGGAAGGAAAAATTATATTGGAACCGGAAGCAGTCACAGAAACAAGAACTCGACAGCTACGAAATCGATCAATTTCAGAGTATCTTATCAAGTAGAAGAACTTATCCGCTGAAGATTCCACATGGGAGGATGAGAATTTTATGCAGAAGTATCCAGAACTACTCAAGCGTTGAGGACAACACCTTTTTGAAGGAGAGGGGCATGTTGGGTCCCTATAATACTAGTGATTACCCCATTACTATTGTAGTTATACCCCTTATTTATATTGTTGTGCCACTATTACCCCCATATTGTTATTTCTGTGCCCCATAGAATCCCTCTATTGTTATTTTTGTGGCTTTATATTATTATTGTTAGGTCGGCTGGATTATATTGTGACTCCTTAGACTCCTATATATAGAAAGGAGGTTTCGTCATTTGAATCATCCAAGAATTGTTCATTTATGTAATGTAAAGGAGGTTTCCCCCTCGAAGAGGCTGAATTCTAAGGCGTTGATCTATCTTTTCTATCTTTTCTTGAGCTGGTTTCTTAACAGTAATTGCATGTTATATGATTTCTAAATAAAAACCACAAATATCCTCGTAGGGCTAAGAAAATATGTCGAAGAATTCTTTAAAAAGGTTGATGAGCCTTTTCTTCTCATTTTTAATGCATTAGGTCCCAATTTGTAGTGTCTTGGGTTCTTCAAGTGTCCTGATGTTAACTGAGATAGTTTCACCTAATTTTCATTTAGATTCCTCCTTATGTTCCTTTTTCATATTAAGCGCATCACTAGGAGTAAAAGAAATTTCAAGAGGAGAAAGCCTGCTTGGATACTACTTGTATTTAAAGGATATTATGTCCTTCTTGTTCGAGGGTTGATTCTAAATTAACGCACATATTCTTTTGTCGTTAGTAAACAGGTGTCAGTGCTTTTTTTTATTTGGAAGATGAGGCTTATAAAGAGATTGAAAGGTACAATTTGGCCCTTCAGGTAGGATTTGATGAGAAGGGTTAGCGGCATAAACAACCAAACAAACAACTAATGCATTGAGTTCTCTCTGAACGTGGATAATATTGAAAGCTAAAAGCTCAAAGATTTTCTACCAAGTAACTTGTGTATATCGTTTGATCAACTCGTTAGAGGTAGAATATATATTTCTTTCTAAGTTAACAATCAAATCTGAGTCATCGAAGGTGGTAAGATATTTGCATCCTAAAGAAAGGGCTTGTTCAATTCCTAGAAGCAAAGCTTCGAACTCTTCTACATTATTGGTGAAATTGAATTCAAATTTGTATTCATACTGATGCATTTTTCTGTGAGGAGAATATAGTACGATGTTTGCACCATTTCCATCATTGGAAGTGGAATTATCAATGTGTAAATGCTAGACCTGATCATCATGTTGGATCTCGGGAGAAGGAGACATTAATTCTTATGTGAAGAGAGAATAGACACTTATGTCTTCTTCAACTTAACTTACATGAGATTAGAGTGAACCTTTGATGTATGGCATAATTCTACCTTCTCTGAATACTATTATATTTTTTCCATCCTCGAGCAAAGTCATGTGAGTTCCATCAAAATATAGGTAACCACCTATTCTCATCTTCCAATCTCTTCCTGGGATAATGGAGTAATTACTGAATAGCATATCCATAACCTAAATGTTGCAGGTAGTCCTAATTTTTGGATGTGCACAAATAAATAAGGTGAGTTCTTTAATATCGCCTATGGTCTCTTACATAGATTTATTGAAAGTAAGGAATTTCTTAGGTGTTTCTTCATAACATTACAAGCCCAAATCTTCCTTTTTTATCTTTGGCATTATGTTGGGTCCTGATTTTCTTCCAACTAAACAACCATTAGAGAAATTTTGAGGTCTAAAATGGCCCTCCGAAGAAATATTATAAAACAATATTGGAAATAATAAAATAAGATTAGATTACCTCATCAGATTTTGGAGGGAAAAACGAAAAAACTACTTTTTCAATTCATATTTTCAACTTATCTCCCTATGATTTTACTCAAATTTCAAGAAGGAGCACTCGTTGGATGCATAATTTAATTTTTCATCTAGGGAGTACCCATGTTGTATACTTTCAGTGGACCACACTACATGAAAAATGTGATATGCTTTCAATGAACCACACTACATGAAAAATGTGATTGCATACAACATGGGTACTCCCTGGATGCAAAATTAAATTATGCATCCAAAGAGTGCTCCTGCTTGAAATTTGAGTAAAATAATAGGGAGATAAGTTGAAAATAAGAGTTGAAAAAAAAATACATACATACATACATACATACATACATACATACATACATATATACATACATACATACATATATATATATATATATATATATATATATATCTTTTACCTTTTGACTCCAAAATGGTGAATCATCCCCCATGGTTGATGTTGATTTGTGGTAGCATCATATGAACTCTAGAAATGAAAATTAGTGGAAAGGCTAAAGCACATGAGATATCCAAGACCCAGAAATGGTTTGGGGAAATTCCACCTAGTTAGAGAGATATTAAAATAATTAATATTTTTAATGGCGTTCCTACGTCTAAACTTAGGAAAATTAAAATATTAATGGGCATTAATATAAAACTGGGTGAGAATGTTCTAAATGACTGGATCAAGCCAAATCTAATATTAGTTTTTGATTAGAGACTTAATGTCGACAGTTTAAGACTCAACAGGAAAAGTATAAGAGGAGGCTTGAGGGTCAGTTGGAGATACACCAAGATTGATCAGTCAGTTTGATTTTCTTGAGCGGGGTGTGTTGAGAAAATTCAAAAAAGTGACTTGAGTTGCAATGAGGGGCAGTGACTACATAGCAGAGAGGCATATATAGTTCCAAAGGTCCAGCGCAGTGATTGAGGAGGCTACGTAGAGGCAACAGGAGCCATGCAGATGCAGCTAGTGACTGTGCAAAGTTGAGGGGCCTGCGTGGGTGACGCAGAAGGCTAGAGAGATAACGTAGAGAGGAAGAGGGCTGACGCAAGGGGTTCCAGAGCTATGCAGAGGCTAGCAGGCCTAACGCATAGCCTTGGAGAAGCGTTGGAAGGAATTTTGTGGGGCAGCCCAAGCTGAATATCTTCTTCCGAGGAGAGGTATTACTTCCAGACAGAAATCTCCGTTGGGTGAGTCAGTTTGGCACCCTAGTTGTACTCAAGAAAGTTGCTTAATAATAAAACCCTAAGAAATGTTGCACTGATTTTCCCAAGTTGGGTTTCCTTTTGGGACGATTGTCCAAAATAATGGTGTCCCTTATGTGTTTGTCTATTATTTCAGTGATGATCTGTATATGAGTTGAGACTGCATTTTTGTTTATTTTCAATATTTATATGGTTAAATAACTTGTTAAGTAATAAATAAGTAGGTGAAATAAACCAAATAATGCAGGATGAATTTCTGACGTGTTAGATTTAGAGATTTCAACATGGTATCAGAGGATTGTAGATCACAGGAGAATTGAAGGCACCAGCGGAAATCAGAAAATTTTCAACAGAAACAATTGTCCCGAGAGACAGAGTTGTTCCTAAGCAGAAGGCAGGAGAGAAGGGGTCACACAGATGGCCTGCGTCATCATTTTGAGCTAGAGAGAGGGCCAGCGTAGAGGTAGAGAGAGGCAGAAGAGGCTCACGAAGAGCCACATCATCCTACGCAGCCAGGTAGGCTTGATGTAGTTGTCCAGAGGAGTGATTAAGCCTTGTTGGGATTGCGCAGAGCTAAGAGGCTCAGTTTCTTCAGTTATTGGGGCCTAGGGAGCTGTGGGAAGATTGTGGCTTGGGAAGATGGTGGAGTGTTGTTGTTGTCGAAGCAGAACAGTACCTAATGGGACAGAACCAAGGTAGAGGGAGCCACTGCCTTAAGGGATTTCTAGCCAAGAAATCCAGATCCGAGTTGCAATTGCAAAGAGGATCAGAGAGGAGTGGATTGACAGTTGGCGAGAAGATTTCCAGTAGGGAAATCAAGACTCAAATGGAGTCTAGGAGAGAACTTCCATGAGGGAATTCGAGACTTAAAGAGAGTCCAGAAGAAGAGCAGAGATGGCAATGAATGGACTGAGGGATCAGGACAGGTTGGATGGGGCCTCCAACTTTGTCATCTGGAAGGCCTGGATCTTGTCTGTTCTGGATAGACATCACATCAGGGGCGTCGCCTTGAGAACAGTGGCTATCCCAGTCGACCCAGCTAATAATGAAAGGTATGAGGATGCAATGGTGAAGCAAAAGTGCATAATCCTTGATGGGGTCAAGGATCATGTAGTATAGAATATTGCCGAGAAGAACACGACAAAGGAGATGTGGGATACCTTGGTGACAATGTATAAGGGCACTTTCGTGCAGAGGAAGATGATGTTGGAGAATCAGCCACGGTTGTATCAGATGCAGAAGGGGGAGCAGATAGATCTATACCTCAGTGAGTTGTAAGAGATTCAGGACCAATTTACTTCCATAGGGGCCACACCAGATCAGGAGTTCATTGTGAGGACCACCCTTAATGCAGTCTCCGAGGATTGGGAGACATTTGTCCAAAGAATTTTGGGCAAGGCTACTCTTCTAGGATGGGAAGAGATGTGGGAAGCTCTTCACCAAGAAGATATCATAGGGCTGACCAAGGCGGCGAGTAGTGGAAAAGGAGGTCGAATCAAGAAAGAGGAGGAGGAGGATGCAGCTCTAGCATCTGCAGGACAACATGGGAAGAGGAAGAAGAAGGACATCTCCAAGGTAAAGTGCTTCCATTGTGGGGAGTTGGGTCATTATGCAACCCAATGTCCCAGGAAGAAGAATAAGGGAGAGGCTTTTGACTCCAAGGCACCTCCGGCTAAGGTAGAAAAAGAAGTCAAGACTGATGACGACTATGCCATGAGTGCTCATGCACCTCTAGAGAAGAGGTGGGGAGACATCGAGCTATAGTCGGGAGGACTACAGAAGATGAGGGGCAGGATCCTTGACGTGCCCAAACTCTTGGATCACATATGGTTATGGGATCTCTTAACAACAGTAGCATGATGACAAGTGTCAGATGGAGCAAAGTGTATTGGAACAGCAAGGCAGTGCTTGGGTGAAAAAATCTGAGGCAACGCAGTGGAGGTTGCATCAGTGCGAGAGGCACAGAGGTGTATGCAGCAACGCAGTGGCAGCATAGGGAGCACAATATAGCAACAGAGGAAGCTTCAATTTCATAAATCTTCTAGACTAACCGGGATGTCAGTATTTGGGTAGATTAGTTACTTACTTCTCGATAACTAAGTTGTAGTGCAGCAATTAGCAGTGGCAGTGATAGGGGTAGCATGGGCAGCATATTGAGAGGGAGATGCAGTACATATGTAGCAGTGGCAGTGGTAGTGTCATGGGCAGTAGTATTAGAAGTAGCAGCGCAGATGATGTGAGGCAGTAGGCCAAGCATTAGAATAGGTACCAGTGCAGAGGATCAATGTGATGTTTTAGTGGTGGAGCATTACTAGAGCACAATCCTTGCTAAGAGGGAGTGTTGATTTGTGGTAGCATCGGATGTGCTCTAGCCATGAAAATTGGTGGAGAGGGTAAATCACATGAGATATCCAAGACCCAAAAATGGTTTGGGGCAATTCTACCTGGTTAAAGAGATATTAAAATAATTAATATTTTTAATGGAGTTCCTAAGTCTAAACTTAGGAAAATTAAAATATTAATGGGTATTAATATAAAACTGGGTGAGGATGTTCTAAATTACATGGATCAAGACAAATATAATCTTAGTCATTGATTAGAGACTTAATATCGTTCGTTGAAGACTCAACAGGAAAAATATAAGAGGAGGCTTGAGGGTCAGTTGGAGATACACCAAGATTGATCAGTCAGTTCGATTTTCTAGAGCGGGGTTTGCTGAGAAAATTTGAACAAGTGATCTGAGTTGTAGTGAGGGACAGTGAGTACATGATAAAGAGGCAGAGATAGTGGCATAGGACCACTGCAATGATTGAGGAGGCTACACAGAGGCAGCTAGTGACTACGTAGAGGCTGAGGGGCATGCGTGGGTGACACAGAAGGCCAGAGAGCTAACGCAAAGGGGCATAGGGCTGATGCAAGGGGTTCCAAGCTATGCAAAGGCTAGTAGGGCTGACATAAAGCCTTGGAGAAGCGCTGGAAGGATTTTCGTGTGGCAGACTTGCTGAATATCTACTTCTGAGGATAGGTATTACTGCCAGATAGAAATCTCTGTTGGGTGAGCCAGTTTGGCACCCTAGCTGTACTCAAGAAAGTTGCTTAATAATAAAACCCTCAGAACTGCTACACTGGTTTTCCCAAGTTGGGTTTTTCTGGGGACGATTGTCCAAAATAACGGTGTCCCTTGTGTGTTTTTCTATTATTTCAGTTGATGATCTATATATGAGTTGAGACTGCATTTGTGCTTATTTTCAATATTTATATGGTTAAATAACTTGTTAAGGAATAAACAAGTAGGTGAAATAAACCAGATAATGCAGGAAGAATTTCTCACGTGTTAGACTTAGATATTTCAACAGTTGACATCATAATATTAAATCCTATTGGTTCTTATAAAGTTGGTTTTTGTTGTACAATTTTTTTTAGGCCCATTTTTTACCTCAAAATTTCTCTAATGAATGTGTCATTTTGTCATGTACTTTCATCTAAACATATAAAGGAGGACTTCATCGAAACATATAAAGGAGGACAAATTTTTCAAACTAATCAAGGAAATCAATCAAAAACACTGAAAAATCCAAGCATACAGGATGGGAAAAGACCTCAGGGGCTAAGACACATTGGATTCTAAGGCAGAAACCCTAAAATTTCTCGCATTCAAGGATCAATGCCACTTTAGATAGCTAAACTCGTGTTGATAGGGTCATCAACACTGCTTTATACAGAAAAACCCATGCTGATTTTCAGCTTGAGCAAACAGTGGAAAACAAGGTTTTCGGTGCCATTGTACAGGTAAAAAAAAGCGTTGCCAACATGACTGTCACTCATAAAACTCACACTGAGTGAGGAATATGGGAAAAAACAAAAAAGATTCCAAAAAACAATCCAGACTTAGCACTCTAAGGGAGTAATCAGTGATTGTGAAGACCTATACTAACTCAATCTAACTGAGAACTGAACGGTTGGTCAAACTAATCAAAGGATCAGATTGAAGAAATGGATGGAAAGGTTATATCTTCCCCATTGGAGTCGCCATTTTGTTGTCCAGGCAAATCCTCTCTGCGGACAGAGATGAGGGACTTGCAACCTATGTGACAATCTACAAGACACTTTCCTAAATTACAATCGAAATGAGAGAAGAGGAAGATGGCCTACCTCGTTCTAATGCTATAACACACTCCTTTGGTGTAGACCTCGAATCTCTTGCACCTCAGGCTCAGATCTACTTCTCACAGCATTTGAATACCTGCACAAGAGATCAAAGACACAACAAAACATACAAGTACAACAAGCATAATCGAAAGTAATCCACTTAACAGATCAAGGAGCATTAAGATAAATGATGCATTAACACAAACATTTATGGAAAGTGAACCAACAGTTGTATATATTAATGAAATAAAGGATGAATCATACAACCAAGCCTTGATGTCAATAATCTCTCCTTGAATGAATGTCCAAGTCCAAGCTCAAGCTCTCCAAGCACTCCTTCTCCAAGCCAAATGAGTAGCATGTAAGCACTATCTTAGCATTAGGGTGCAAATAGCCAAAGACCAACCATTTGGAAATGGGAGAGGATTAATATATAGGCAGGGAAAGGGAGTTAGGATATTTCCAAAGATAGGAGAAGGCCCTCATCTCAAGGAGGTAGATCATAGGGATAAGATCAAAGGGCAATATTAGGAAATTCGACCACATCCTCAACGAACAACCTCCATCTCATCGTTCTGGAAGCCTCTAGATCATGAAGCTTCTTGTCCTCTTTGGGAAAACTTACCTTTTAGGGATCAACGTGAGTATCCAAGTAAAAATCGTGATGGCAGCATGAGGCCGGTATAGTGCAATTCGTGACCAACACTAGTTGCCAGTGTAAGGGTCGCGTTGGTCTTGAAATTAGGGCTTTAGAGATTACTTCTTCATGGAAGGCTCAAGGCATGTTTCCATCAATGTTTCAGGGAGGATCTAAACTACATATTAGGATGGGTACACGGCACAATTTCCAAGTTTCTATCACTTCAGGGTATCACACAAGGAAGTTCAAGAGGCGTGACAAAATATTGTGTAACACAAGGACAAGTGGATTATGGATTTGAACAAGGGTGTGTTGGATTAGTACAATATAGTGGAGTGGAAGCATGGTCAAGGGGAATGAGATAGAAAAAAACAGAGAACTAGATGTGGAAGGGCACACACAGACAAACAACTCTATTACCAATGAAGCAAGAAAAACCACTTATCATTGAAGTTGGAAGAGAGTTTTGCACATGTATATTGAATAATAAATTATTATAGAATTAATGAATGATATTACAATGAGCCTTGATATTTTCTACTTAGAGTGTTCATTGGTCACGAGGTGAAGGGGTGTGTTCCCTTTAACTTTTTGTTGACTAATTAACTTCTTAATATTATTATTAGTATTATTATCATTAAACTTATAACACGGAGAAAAAGAGATTGAGCACTTATCCTCAATCTCTTAACACAAGATGAATATGATGCAACTAAAATGAATCTCTCCTTCCTCTACATATATAAGAGGTAAGATAGGCCAATAGTACAAAAGTGGGCCTAAGTCCTTACAAGAAAACTACTACAAGCAAGTAGGCCTATACATCTAAAGCATTCCTCCTACAAGTAACACATTTCAAGCTTCAAGGTGATGATGATTAATAAGCAGAGCTTTAATACAATATCACTCATCATCCAAGGTCCAATGCTACTCTTCTAGGGGATCTAATGCTCCAATATCTCTCTATGTCAATGTGCCATGTATAGGTGCACTCACCTATATGTCTGCTCCCTCAATCCAAGCTAGCATAAGTCAAGTGTAAGCTTTCATGTAAGCAAACCAAGCAACCCCATGTTGTCAAGGTTCAACACCCTCCTCTAAAATTCAACATGCTTTTCTCCAATATAGGGTGTTCTCGAAGGAAGAGGCCTCTCCATGTGGTTAATACATAGATTTTCACCAAGTTTTCTAAAGATATGTAATAATCCAAGGAAGATTTCCATGTGAGCATTCATATGAGCTATAACAACCAATAAGTAAGCCACCTCTAATGTGCAAGCCTACCATGGATTAATCGAGGGATAATCATACACCATGCACCCCACATCTCATGCAGCACCTCCAAACATGGTGTAAACACTTTCAGACTAACCTTAAATTCGTTATCCATAATGGGGGCATATAATTGTTCTTGATTACAGTCATTTTTTGTGAAGTTTGGAATTGTTTGCAAAGCTCACATATACTTCAAGTGTCAAAAGTGAAGTTATCATATCTTATGGAAAAAATCAAAACAAAATGGAAGTGAAAGGTAGAAATTTGTATTAAAATACATATTGAAATTTATGAAGGTTGCAAGGGCTACTCTCTAGAGAATATTGAACCACAAGGTGTGGTCTTTCACTCCAAAGTTTTTTTTTTTTTTTTTTTACCTTATGTGACGATGGAATGATAGCCATCGTGACCTCGAACCCATTCAGTAGATTTTTAAAATTGTTTATTAGGTCATTTTTGCCATCAAATCCCAGTTCCAGAGATTCGGAGTCAAAGCCATAAAGAAAGAAGTCATTTTGAATGAAGTTGTGAACCACCTAGTCACGTCAATTGGTGGCCTCAAGTGGAAGTTTAAATCCACGCAGAAGGAATCCACCCAGGATTGGGATCCAGGTTTCTATGTAATCATCACTTATTATTACCTTGCACAAATTAACAACAATGCTAACGAACCTGCAAAAACTATTGTGAATTTCAATCAAATATCCTATATTATTTTATCACATGGACCAATATTATTTAATTACGTGCAAGTGTTCACTAGTTGGATTTTTTGAGATCTATCTCATGTATTGCATGTGGCAACTATGCATGCTCCACTTGGTCTCCATTCATGCTACTTTAGGTATGTCTCAAAGAAAATTTCTATGTCAAGGAAAACTCACTTTCCCCAAACAAATTCCCTACCATTTTTATGATGGATTTCTCTTGATTTCTACAAGCAGGTTTTCTAAGAGATTTTTTTCTTCTTTAGTAGGGAACCCAAGTGAGCAAGCCCATGATATGTCTTTAGCAGGAAACTCAATTAGGAAGGTCCATGGTATGGGGATTGAATGATGGCTTGAATTAGATTTTTCTAGGGCCTTGTTTCGAAATTCATTGTTCTTGGATGAGTTTATTCATTCAAAGTTTGAAGAATTAGGAGCTTGGTGGTAACTTCTATTCTTTCCTAAAATGCTTATGGAGGTCAATCATAAGTTGTTAATGGATGGATGGAAAGAGATGGAAAACCAAGCTTGTGTCAATTATTATTATCCATCATCACTACAAGTGATTCATCAAATACAACATGAGTCCTTCTTGTAAATTTTATATTGAAATCTTGGTTAGAAAAAGGGCATTCAAGATGTGGCGTTTTTAAGTACAAGCTTCAAAGGAAACCGGGTCAATGAGAGCTTGGTTCAACAATTTTAAAAAACACTAGGCTCTCTAGTGTAGTTGTAATCTTTTGAGGGGTATGTGTGTGTGTGTGTGATATAATTAATTTCTTGTGTGCTTAGAGAAACGACAAGCAAATCCCATACAATTCAAATGGTATTCTTATAAATGGGAAACCATTCATCTATGAATGCAGTGAACAATGTAGATATCCTCTGAGTTGTCAGAATAGAGTAAATCAAAGAGGTTTGATTTTCCAATTAGAGGTATTCATGGTAAGTGATAAGAGTTGCGGTGTAAGGTCTTAGGCCCCAATTGCAATAGGCATGTTTATTTTTTAATATATACGTAGGTTTTAAACCTATACAGAAATTACCTGCAAACGAATTCTTAAAAACAAAAAATATAAAATGATGAGAGCATAAAACATAAAATAGATAGACACAGAGATGTTCCCCTAGATCCCAAAACTTGGACTACCATATTAATTTTTCATTATATTTCTTTCAATGTTACAACACATATATATACATGTTGAAGCATCCATAAACCCCAATCCATTAACCCTAGATTAGAACATAATCGTAGTTCCCTTGACCGGATCTACAAAATACCATGGGAAGAAAAACATCATGCCCAAAATCATGTGTGAAATCCATGCAATTGTGAATTGATTCAGTTACTTTTTCCAAGCAATCAATTCAAACAAAAAATCTAAACTAGAGGAAGCAAAACAAGATGCTAAAGATAGAGATTACTTTTGTAATTAGACCTCAAACTAGCGTCAAATGGTGTCAAATGGATAAAAGAACATACATTCTCCACGTTGTAGAGAAACTATAAATGTTTTTGTGCCAACAATAATTTTCCAAAATAACAATTTATATAAGTTTATTGAAGTGTGTTAAAAAGGAAGAAATTTAATACTTGAACAATTCTTTGATTAGTTAATTTATGTGTCAAGGCCTATATTCATAGTCGAGCCTCTCCCTCTTGTAATGTTCACCCCTAAACATTTAGAATAGTGGCTAGCATTAATGCACTCAACTATTCCTATCTATTTGGAGGTTGAGGTGAGACACACACACACATACACATACACACACACACACACACACACACACACACACACACACACATATAGAGAGAGAGAGCACTTAATATCACCATTACTAACAAGGATAGTATAAAAACATGTAAAAGCACATAGTTTAGAATGAAATTGACATACATTGCTACTTTGGATCCTAATTATGTCATATCATTTTTTTTATAATAGTCACATTCATGAATATCTAAATTCATAATCTTGTCTACTTGAATAATGCATAGTTTTGATATCTCAACCTTGTTTTGTTTACCATAGGTAACTCAGGGACATAATTGAAAATACAAAAATAAATGTTTTTCCTTGTGAATTTATCATTCAAATCCTTATTCAATACACTATGTTTCTTTCAGCCTTGTAGACTCTATCATTTTCCATCTTGCAGGCAAGTAGAGATTGAGGATTGGTTGCACTCGGCCATGAACCGTGACCCATGATTTTATGTGTTCCTTATGCCCAATTATGGAGGAGTTGATGGAGGAACGGAACTAAGAACAGATCTTAGGACCAGTAGAAAGCAAAATATATCAAAGCAAGAGACCATGAATAGGCCAACCAATGTGCATAAAACAATAAAAAAGGGTGGAAGGTGATGACATTACTTCAAAGTGAAGAAGTGAAGAAGTGAAATTTGATGATTTTTTAGTGCAATTAAGGTTAGCACAATATTTCTGAAATTCTGATAATAACTTTTGATGTAGAGCTTATTTTATATTATTTCAATATATAATTAAGTAATCATACTTCAGAAATCCATCAGTAGAACAATAAATATCACAATGCACAAAAGGGAGACCAAATTTACCCTGGGAAAACCCACTACAGGGAAAAACCTAGCAACCCTTTCAATAGAGAAAATCTTTTGGTTCAATAAGAGACACACCTAGACCAATGGAAAAACTTGGTCTTATCCTCCAATTCAAGTCACCCAAATTGATGTTGCACTTCATTCTGCTTGCCTAATCCAGAAATTTCAACCTCCCAGCAACTGTCCAGTATCTAAGAATTTCGAGCCCTGAAGCTGCCCAGTAACTTAGAAAATTTCGGCCCTCCTGAAGTTGTTGGCCTGGAAATATGTGAATCAAAAAGAGAGACATGTATCCACACGTGTGAGTTGTTGAGAGAGGAGAGAGAGAAACTCAACCTTCTTTCTTTGTCCTTCTTCGTCCTTCTTGACCTCCTTCGCTTGCCCAGAAGTTGTCTTGAGTGAGGAATGCAAATTTTCCAAATGAGGAGCTCGAGCTGCCTTTATATAGTACTCTGTCTAGGGTGAAAAGACATGTCTCTTGGCCAGGGCCAACTTAACTCGGAGGGAAACCGATTTGTCACTTTTTGTAGCCAAAAATTACATTTCAAAAATTCAAATTTACATTTTTTTAAAGTCTTAATGGGACTTTGAATCAAGCATTTATAAAATATGCTTTACAATGATAAATATAATTAAATCAAGTGACCAAAACTACATTATGAATTCTAAGCATAGTTACAAATTCAACACTCCCTTTTAACTAGGGATGTATTCATAATCACTGTCATGGATGTTCTCAAATTGAACAAAATTCTATAATGAAAAGGTTATCCATTATTATCAACATCATCATTCACTAGTGGCCATTTTTGGGGAAGTACTAAACCCATGGCAATGCCATCAACATATCAAGACTCACTCCTCCAGCGTGATTGGTCCTCGAATCCTACGGCCACCACCTAGGCCAAAATGTTAAGACCCTCAACTAGCAAGCACTCACTCAGCCTCCCTGGTGAGCTCTATGGGCCAATACCTCACTCAACCCCCACTTGGTTGGTGATTGGGTATAGATGTTGAACTCGACCTCACTCCACCCTACCTAGTGTGTGATCGGGGTCTCACTCCACCCTTCTAGTGTGTGATCAAGGTCTAGATGTTGAAGGACCTCACTCCACCATCTCTTGTGTGTGCTCAGGGTCCTCCTCCAACAGACACTCACTCAACATTGCATGTTGATCCCTCTGGGTCTCTTGGACCCATTCTTCCCTTAGGGAGAATGTCCATCTGTGTTGCAGTCATATCAACACTCCCTATCAATGAGACGAGTGATCTCCACGAGCCTCAGCTTGTCTCTGAAGTGCATGAACATGTCCCTTGGAAACAACTTCTTAAAAAGATCGGTTGTCTGCTCATCAGTGGATATATACTTGAGCCTAATTGCTCTCCTCTACACCATGTCACAGATGTAGTGGTACTTGATCTCAATTTGTTTCAACTTGTCATGGAACATGGGATTCTCTGACATATTCACACAACTTTGATTATCGTAATGTATCAATATTGGTTCCGACTCTTGGTAGAATAGTCCTGCAAACAATTTTTGGAGCCATATTGCTTTGGTAAAAACCTCACTGGTTGTGATGTACTTTGCATCAACGGTGTTGAGTGCAATCAAAATTTGCTTCCTACTCATCCCTGATATCATAGTGAATCCCGAATTGAAGCATACTCCCGAGGTACTCTTCCTATCTTGAACACCTCCTTCCCAATCTGCATTTGTATATCCCTGAAGTTGTACATCCTTGTTTGCAACATACTTCAAGCCATAATTCATTGTACCGTGAAATTATCTCAATATGTGCTTTGTTGTGATCCAAAGCTCATGTCTTGGTTCTATCTGGAATTGGTTAAAAGTGTTCACAAAAAGGAAATTGCCTAGCTTGGTGTTAACCAAATACACCAGCATACCAATCAACTACCTGTAATAGATGGATATTCCAAATTAGAGTCGGAGCCTCTTAACTTTTTCAGGTCAGTCACCATGGGAGTCTCCATGGATTTGAAATCCATAATTTCAAAACTCTAATGGATATTTATCACATACTTCCCTTGACTGAGGACCACTTCGTCAAGTTTATGTCATACTTCTAATCCCAAGTAATAGTGCATCAACCCAAGATCCTTCATATCGAAATCGAAAGCCAACTACTTTTTGCATTGAATGATAAGAGACTTGGCATCTGTAAAAAATAATTCATGCACATATAATAATAGGATCACGGGTGCATTCTTCACAACCTTAAAGTAAATGTTTGGATCAACTTCACTTTTGGTAAATCCCATACTTGTTAAATTATTGTCGATGCAAGCCTACCAAGCTCTCGAAGCTTTTTTAAGTCCATATAATGCCTTCTTCAACCTAAAAACATGAGACTCCTTTCCATAAACATCAAATCCTTGAGGTTGATCTATGTACACATCTTCCCCAATTACTCCATTGAGAAAAGTAATATTTACATCCATCTGGTGTAGTTCCCATCCCATAGAAGCAGCAAGTGAAATGATGGATCTAATGGAGGTGTAATTGACAACTGGAGCAAAAGTCTAATTATAGTCTTCTCCCTCTTTCTGGGAGAACCCTCTGGCCATGAACCGCACCTTGTATTTGTCAATGCTCCCATCTGCAGCATGCTTAATCTTATAAATCCACTATTGACTTCCCCTTGGGCCCTGGAACTATTTCCCAAAAATCATTCTTCATGATTGATTGGTACTCCTCATTCATTGCTTCCTTATACACATGCTAACTGGTTTCTTCTTCACAAGTGGAAGGTTCTTCATCAATGAGTTTTGTCATGAGAGTTTCATAGTTGGAGAACCTTTTAGGTTTCTTCACTTCTCTAGATGTGCCATCAGGATCAACATGTCCTTCCACATCTTCTACTATGGATCTAATCCATGTTGGTTTTTTATTGATCTCTAGAACTATGATTGATTATGTTGATTCTTGAGGCCCTTCTAGCCTCCTGGTACATTCTTTAGAGCTTTAGTACTCTTCCCTTGATGCCTCTTGCTTTACTTCACCCAAGAAATTTATGGATACTTCCTTAGATCTCCAATATGCCACTTTCTCATCAAAGGTAACATCTCAGTTGACCTCAATTCATTGTTGCTCTAGAATGTAAATTATGTAGGATTTTGAAGATTTACTATATCCAGCAAATATGCATTTCTTTCCTGAAGGTTCCAACTTGTTCCTCTTATCCTTAGGAACATGAATATATACAAGACAACCAAATATTCTCATGTGCCCAGCCTCTGGCTTCCTTTTGGAGAAAGCTTCTTCAAGAGTCATATCTTCCAGAACTCTGTGAGGACTTCAACTCTGAATGTACACAATTGTCCCTGGTGCTTCGCCCCATAAGAACAATGGCAAGTCCAAATCATGCATCATGGCCTTGACGGATTCTTTAATGGATTTGTTCTTTTGTTCTACTACACCATTATGTTATGGATTATAGGGAACAATTATCTCCCTCTTAATCATAGCCTACTTGTAGAAAGCAACAAGCTCCTTTGAGGTATATTCTCCTCCATTTTTAGATCTTAGTATCTTGACCTTTTCACCTATCAAGTTTTCCACTTCAACTTTGAATTCCTAGAACTTGTCAAACACTTCATCTTTCGCCTTCAAGAGATATATCCATGTCTTACGGGATAAGTCATCAATAAATGTCAGATAGTACAACGAACCACCAAGAGATTTTACAGGCATCGAACCACATACATCATAATGAACCAAAACTTCCTTAGGTCCATTGTCACTATTTGGAAATGGTTTCTTGATATTCTTCCTAAGAGCATATCCACTGCATACACCATCATTCTTTACTTGTACTTCAGGAACTCTTGACACAATTTCACTTAATTTAGGCAATGCCCTAAAATGAAGATGTCTATACCTTCAATGCCATATCTCACTTGGATCTATTTCGTCATGGACTAATGCTTGATCTATTTGACTCACAAGTCTACACATATACCATCACGAATCCCAATAACCCTAGCATCATCTATACTAGATCCTTTGGACCAAACAAGTAGTTTTCCATCCACAAAAGCAACCCTATCTCGTTTACATTCTAAACAAGAAATAGAGACAAGAATATTTTTTCAAACCTGGTACATAAAGGACATTGTTGAGATGAACATTGTTGCCAGATTTCAAATCTATGGATGCCTTCCCAATTCCTTTGGCTGCATAGTTGTTGTTGTCTCCCAATTCAACGCTTTGAGAAAACTTATTTTATGTCATGATTGAAAGATTCCTACACTTTTTGGTCATGTGCCTTGATGATCCACTATCTACCAGCTACATGTCATCATCATCTACAAAGGAACCTGTCAAGGCAGAAAAGTAGAAGAAACTTTTGTCACCCTTGGATATCTTTGGTTTTTCATCTTCTTCAACTTCTATTATAAAATCATGTTTCTTCCCTTTTCTTTTCTTGTTAGTCATATTAGGTAAATCTCTCTTCAAATTTCCATATTCTTGAAAACCATAACATTGTATCTTAGATAAGTCTTTCTTCTTCTCAGAGGAAGAAGACCACTTTCCTGACTTCTTATGTTGAGGTCCAAACTTCTTCTTTCCCTTGTGTTTGAAATGAGTTGCAAGGGCTTGAACTTATTCATCTTAACTATCTTTAGACATCAATCTTGCTTCTTCTTGAGCATATGATGTCCATAATTTCTCAAATGAAGGATCTTCTTCTAAACTGCTTATGCCCAGTGCAAATGCATCCCATGATCTAGGGAGACCATTGAGTGTTGTAGTCACAAATTCTTGATCAGAGATGGCTTCTCCAATAGCTGAAATTTTATCTTTGATTTGTGAAATCCTTATGAAGTATGAAGCCACAATATCGTCATTATCCATCCTTGTATTTCGGAACTCATTCTTCAAACTCATGGACTAGCCAACATTCTTGATAGCATAGAGATATATTAGGGCATCATACATCTTCTTGGAGGTGTCATACTTTGTAATGTAGGGGATGAGATGATCTCCAATGGAGTCTACTATTAGACTCACAGAAATAATGTCATCCTCTTTGAACTTATCCTTTCCGGCTGCATCGTTTGGTTCAATAGACTTTCTTGTCAGAATATCCAACACTTTTTTCTTGACAAGAATAAGATCTATTTTGACTTTCCAAGCTCTGAAGTTTGATGTTCCCTATAACTTGTTTTCGGATTTCATGGAGGAAGACATAGGAGCCAATATTCAAGAAGGACTTTAGTAAGATGATCTCTCTAGGGTTTTTGCAAGACTGATCTCAATATACTTTCCTTTCATCACCGAAGCTATGATACCATGTTGATTTTCTAGTGCAGTTAGGGTTAGCACAATATTTCTAAAATTCTGATAATTAATTTTGATGTAGATCTTCTTTTATCTTATTTCAGTATATCATTCAGTATTTATACTTCAAAAATTCAACAGTAACACTGTAGAGATCACAATGCATAAAAGAGAGATAAGATTTACCCTGGGAAAACCCACTACGGAAAAAACCCAGCAACCCTTTCAATAGAGAAATTATTCTTGTTCAATAAGAGACACACCTAGACCTATGGTCAAACTTGGTCTTCTCCTCCAAGTCAAGTCACCCAAACTGATGTTGCACTTCATTCTGCCCTCTTGATCCAGAAATTTCGGCCTTATAGAAACTGTCTAGTAACCCAGAATTTCGGCCTTCTAGTAATTGTCTAGTAACCCAGAATTTTGGCCCCGTGAAGCTGCCCAGTAACCCAGAAAATTTTGGCCCTCCTAAAGATGCTACCCTAGAAAGATTTGAATTATAGAGAGAGAATTGTATCCACGTGTGCGAGTTGATGAGAGACAACAGAGGAACTCAACCTTCTTTCTTTGTCCTTCTTCATCCTTCTTGACCTCCTTCCCTTGCCCGAAAGTTATCTTGAGTGAGGAATGTGTATCTGCCAAATGAGGAGCTCGAGTTGCCTTTATACAACAGTATGTCTAGGGTGAAAAGACATGTCTCTTAGCGAGGGTCAAGTTGAATTAGAGGGAAGTCAACTTGTCACTTTTGGAGCCAAAAAATATATTTCAAAAATTCAAAATTTACATGTTTTAAAAGTCGCGATGGGACTTTGACTCAAGATAAATTTTCTTTGACTCAAGCATTTATAAATATGCTTTACAATGAAATATAATTACAACAAGTGACCAAAACTACATTATAAAGACCAACCATAGTTACAAATGCGACAAATGCATTTCATGCAAGGGATAACACGTCAAGTTAGGCATGCATTTACATAACAAGGCACACATGTTTAGAGAGAAGGGTGTCATCTAAATAACAATATATTATATTGTCACAATATTGAAAATGCATTCTAACATAAATTTAAAAACTAATGTTAGCATTAGTACATTGAACATTTAAAGTATTTTAATTACTTTTAATGTATCTTAAGTTTTGCCTTGATACTAGGTGAACTAAAAGCTTAAATTTAAACTTTAAATAAAAAGAAAATTCAAATGCAAAACTTATATAAATTTAGTAAAACATTATCTTAAAACCATAAAAAGTGGTTGTTTTACCTATAAAGTTAATAATAAAAAGAAGAGAAGAAAAAGATTAATAAAAATTATATGTATTTTTGCGTTATGTCTTAATAATCATAAAATTTAAAGGATATATGGTTGAGTTCACTGCATTATTTAATATAGTTTTTATATTTTTTAAAATTCATAATAATTTTGATGTTTTAATGTTAATTTTAAAGAATTAGCTACAAAATTTTATGTAAATAAACTTAACACGTATTAAATAAGTGCTTTATGTAGCTAGTCCCTGTCGCTTTGTTTAAATATAGCTAAATTAAAGTAAAAATATTGAATTTAAATTACTTTTAAGGTTTAGAATGTCATCTACTTAGGTTTTATTGATTGGTAAATTGAAATATTTTATTAATTCTAATTAAGCATTATTTGCAAACATGAACAACTTTCCTGATTTTTTTTGTTGAAATATGAATTCATGCACATTTATTCTTGCCCACCATTATATTTTTATTAATATAATACTTTTTACTCAAATCAAATATAAATTAATAAAATATATAAATAAGTAAATGTATGATAAAAAAGTATATGTAAAATTAACTCAAATGTAAAGTAATAAATTATATATAAATAAATAAATGCACGGAATCTCATATATATAGAATTCAAGTTAGTGTTAAGGTTTAGAATCTCATCAATTTAAATTTTACTAATTGGTAAATTGAGGTATTTTGTTAATTGTAATTATGCATTGTGCATTGTAATTATGCCTAGTTGAATTTTAATTCTTAAATGCATAGCAAATTGGAATTTATTTAAATTTTATTTAGATATATTATGCTTAAAGGAAACATTTTCAAAACATTTAGCATAAATCCCTTGTAGTTAAATTTTAATTCCTACATGCATTACTATTAAACTCTAGTTAAAATTATTTTAATCCTTCGATATAAATCTCTTTTATTCCAGTTTTAATCTTAAATGTATAATGAATTGGATTTTATTTATTTTTTTTTCAGGATTTATTGTCATTTACTTCGGTACATTACATCATTACCACACTCTTGTCTCGAGTCTCCAATGGAATGGATACATTTGCAACTCTATCTCATAGATTATTAGTAGTTGCTTGCCAAGTAAATCATTTGTTTGTAAAAAAATATAACCACCGCCAAATTCATTCATTTATAGAAAGTATACCCATCCTTTCTATAGAAATATACCAAGCACCAAAGGCTTTACCTAGAAAAAGTGATTATGGTGATACGTCAGAACATGTAAAATGGGTAAATTAGTAAATTGTTTATGTGGCTAACCCCTGTCATAACTTTGGATGTTAAATGTATGCGGTTGCACAAAAGAAACTTACATAGATATCACCTCGTGAGCAATCTCAAACAATTCCTATGGTGGCGTGTAACAACAGATAACACATAAACACATGCTTAACAATGGATAACCAACTTTTTAGAAGTGGTGCCTTTGCAGTACAAAAAGAAATGTGGCAACAAAGAAATATAGAATTCGCAACGCCACGAGGCGTGCCTTGACCGCCAACAAATTAATGGCTCTGCCGAAAATACTAATCACCAAATGAAATGAATCACTTCGTACCAAGCCTAGTACCACCAACGTACCAAGCAACGGGATCGACATAGCAAACTTAAATGCATTTATTAAGCAAGAAAAAGGCCGATTTCATGGTTTCAAGGAGGGAAGAACTAATCTTCCTTGGGAAAAATAATCCCAAATTATTTTGGAAGGAGCTCCAACCGAAAAAGATACAAATTGGAAATAATATTACAGCTTCTAAATGGTTTGACTATGCAAGACAACTCTATGAGCAGGTTCCCAAGGTTGACCCTCCCCCCTTGGTCAACACGGATACTAAACTCTTCACGGTACAAGAGGTAGAGATGGGTATCAAGAAGTTGGGTGTTGGAAAAGCAAAAGACTTAGCTGAACTCCAAGCAGAATATCTAAAGTGGGGCTCAAAGATCCTTGCACCTCACATTACAAAAATCTTCAACAACATCATACAACAAGGGCTCCCCACAGATTGGACAACTAGTCTGGCAATACCTCTTTTCAAGAGCGGTGACATCAATAATCCCTCCAATTATAGGACCATCATGATAAACCCTTTGTTTGCAAAGCTATTTGGAAGCATGCTAGAAAACAAAATTAGCAAGTGGGCAGAAGAAAGAAATAAGCGTGCTAAAGGGCAAGCAGGTTTTAGACCTAAGCATTCAACAGTTGATCATTGCATAACTTTAAGGCACATCATTGAAAAGGTTTGGGAGAATAAGGAAGAAGTCTTTTGTTGCTTTGTTGATTTCAGAAAAGCGTTTGACTCGGTTCCTAGGGATAAACTTTGGCAAAGAATGGAGGAACTTGGGGTTCCTAAACATTTGAGAGCAGCTGTGCATAGGCTGTATGAAGAGGTGAAAGTCAAAATTAGAACTTCGGTAGGCATTTCTGAAAGTTTTAGAAGCGATATCAGGGTCAAGCAAGGTTGCCCACTCTCTCCTACCCTTTTTGGTTTATATATAGACAAGCTTGAGGAGTGGTTAAATTCGCAAGGGGGTGATGGTATCTATTTGTGCAAGTTTGTTATAAGGCTTCTTTTGTATGCAGATGACCTTATTCTGATTGCTAAATCGACGCTTGGTTTGCAAGAGCACTTACTATCCCTTGAGCATTTTTGTAGAAGTGTGGGGATGCAAGTCAATATCAGCAAAACGAAAGTAGTGGTCTTCTCTAAGAAAAGAAAACATAACCAACATAAGTTCTACTTTGAAGGCAACATTCTGGAAGAAGTTGCGGAATACAAATACCTCGGAGTTGACTTCAACAAAAATCTAAGCTGGAATGGTTGTAGAAAGAAAAGAACTTTGGGGGTTGGAAAGCATTTTATGCTTTTCAAAATAGGTGTAGAGAGGCGGAGTTATGGGACTGGAAGACCACTCAAACTCTTTTTGGGCTTCTAGTGATTCCAGTGATTCTATATGGTTGTGAACTATGGGCTAGCAGTACTTCCGACATGCAGTGGAGACAAATTGAGAAAATTCAGAATCGTTTGATTACAAACAAATTTAAGATTAAAAGTGCAGTGCCTTATGATATCTTGTTAAGTGAAACAGGGGTTGCTCCTATTGAAGCAATTGCTATGGTGCGAGTCATAAGTTATTTAAAAAAAATTGAGCAAATGGAAGAGGGTAGATGGCCTAAGGTTGTCTTTAATGACAGATTGTGCAAGAGCAAAAAAGCTTGGATGCAACAAAATAACAAATGGTTTAGTAAATGGGATTATTGCTTGAACGCGTGCCCCATAAACAGCAAAGAGATAAAAGCTTTTGTTATGGAAAAGTTCCACAAACGTACTTGGGAGAAGGAGCTAGGAAGAAAGAAAAATTACTATATTGAAGTGTTTAATCCCACTCATAATCATCAACCAAAAGCATACATAGAGGCCAATATCTCTTGGAGAGCCAAAATTCTTATTGCTCAGTTAAGGACTAATTCTCATGAACTCCGTTGTGAAACAGGGCACTGGAAAAGGCCAAAGGAAGTGTGGGAGGAAAGGGTATGCATTTTTTGTTCTTCCGGAAAAGTGGAAACAGAAAAACATTTCATTTTAGAATGTGAGGCCTTCAAAGACAACAGGGAAAGTTATGCAGATACGCTGGCAGCTAGCTCTTGGGATAATCTATTTAACAAGGGGTTTTTCGAGAAGACGGGAGCATTTATTGTGAAGCTTCACAAAAAAAGGGCCGAATACATCAAGCAGATGAAAAATCAATCTGTCCCATAGGCTATCTTTAGCCTTGTGGACGTTAAAATAATTTCTTTCTTTCTTTCTTCATAACACATATCCCCAAGCAATGAGCAATAAAGATGTTAAATGGGATAGCCAATTAAATTCAAGAAAGATAAATTAATTTTTTTTAAATAATAAATTTTAATCACTAAAGTTAAATTATGGAAATATTTCATTAGATTTTTGGTCAAAGCCAAACTAATATGGTTTGACCAAAAACCTAATGCAATATCCACTACTTGGCGGCAGGGATAATAAGTAATATTTATTTAAAATTCATCATATCTTTAAATTTTCCATGTTTTATAGTTTTTTTAAGGTGCATTTGGGTTTGATTTTATCAATTCTTGTGATAATTAACATAACAAAGTTCATTTCCAATTACGGTGGAGTTCATGTATTGGGGAGTGGGGCAGCTAGAACCTTAGCCACCCTAGCCCCTTGATTCATGCCTCCCTTTTCGTGGTGCCAACACATTACTTCATTCTTCTTGGCTAAGGTTGTTACTTGTTTGCAGGTTTTGTTTGATGTGGATTTCTTTTTCACAGTGGTTGCGGGTTTCAGGTTTTGCTCGGATTTCTTCGTGTATCGCCATAACCTCTTTGTCGTCGTCGGTCCTGCATGGTTTACTCTTTCGCTAAGTTCTTTTCAAGATGTCATCAACTCTCTATTGGGTTTGAGGCCCTTCCCCTTTTGTCAAGGGTTTTATAACGTCGCAACTTTTTCATAGGGATGATTTCTTTGTCCCTTGTTTCTCTGTAGCGATAGTCGTCATGGGCGGGCTTCAGGCCTTGCGAACCAATTCTCTTTTTATTAGGTGGATTCTCATGGCGTTGATGCAGTCGATGGTTTCCACCGTTGGCTATTGTTGAGCGTTGTGGGGGCATTTTGGGGTGACTCCCTTGTTGTCTTTGCCGTGGAGTTCAGTGTTAAGGGGGCAGGGTCAAATTGGCTCCCCTGTTGCTTTGATCATGGCTTTGTGCCTCTCTTCTCTTCATTTTTGGATAATCTCATCACTGTTGTGGATTTTGTCAAAGTTTCTTTGGAGTTTTCAGGGCTATCGAGGCGGCCTATACCTAGGTTTTGTTTAAGCTCTAGCCAAGTTTTTTGTTGGCTTCTTGGCATTTTTTTGTTTCACAATGAGGCGTTCTTCTAGTAGGCCTTTCAACTAATGTATCTGTAATGCCCTTGAGAATCTGCAAAATGTAATTTTGTTCATTGAATAAAATTACAGTTTTTTTCCTTGGAAAAAGAAAACAAAGTTCATTTCAATATTTTGTAACATATTTTCTTCATTTGAGGTTTGATTTTATCAAAGTTCATTCCCATGTTCTATAACATATTTTTTTCCATTTGGAGTTCGATTTTATCAATTCTTGTGATGATTAAGTCCTTTGATAGTCCCATTAAGTTACAATAAACTTAACTTTTTTGAATTTGTAATATTTATGATTTTATTTTTACAATTTAAAAATTCCTAATTTGCCATTTCAATACTCTTCAACTTTATACTTTTGATTATATTTACCGTATATACAAAATTTTAAAAATATATATACCAAATTTTAGAAATATATTTTATATTTATTTAATTACAATTTAATTTTCCCATTATTTTATTATTTTTAACTAAAAGTTTATAGTCTCATTATAAAATACCTTATTATATTATATATAATATGCCAACTTCAAAATGTTTACACTTTAAATATTACAAACCTTAAACCTACTCTAAAAGGACAATGATCGAAGGTAATTTTCAAATAATCTTTGGCACTCTCAAAAAGCTCTTGAATGGAACCCCCATTAACAAGATCTCCAAAAGTTCGCAGTTGGAACATTTTCTCCACGGGATAGCCTCCCTCCTTCCCTATCTTATCGTTATCCCTTCTCATATCGTTATCTCTGCTCACATACACTGCTCTAGGAATAAGCCTACTCATAATCTAATCGTTATCTCTACTCACATACACCGCTCTAGGAATAAGCCTACTCATAATCTAATCGTTATCTCTACTCACATACACCGCTCTAGGAATAAGCCTACTGATAATCTAGCTAATATTAGCTACTCTCAAAACAATTTCCTCCTCTCCTCCCTATGGTTTCACGTTTCCAACTCCCCTCTACTCATCAATTGTGATGCTCTAATTATTCAAGATCAAACTTAGGAGGAATCTGAACGTGACTCTTCTCCCCCGTTCAAGGTGCTCACACGCTCATCAACAAGCAATGGAACGACATCATCACCATCCCATCTGTAAGGCCTCCGGGCGATTGTGCGACGGGCGCCGGGCGAAGTCACCGTGCACGAGGGCGAGGGCGGGCACGCGGGCGCACGACGGGCGCGTGCTGGACGGGCATGCGACGGTGCTGCGAAGAAAATGCGACGTTTGCACGAGTTCAATGCAACGATACCGTGAGCAGATTACGACACTTGGAAAAGTGCATGGAGCAATGGACCTTTATACGCCAAGTTGAAGGAGGCTTGCACTAAGGCATGGCCGACGGTAGAAGAAGCGTTTTAAGGGTGCGTTGGAGGTGTTTTGGGGGTCGGCCAAGGGGCTACCACCCACATATGAAACTAAGTTAAGAAGCATATAAATATGGCATGCGTTGAGATCATTTGGACACTCAACTTCGCACTTGGAGATACGCACAAGGTAGAGAGGTAAAGAGTGTGCAGATTTAAGGGGTAATGCGCATACCTCATGCGTAGGTCTTAAAGGAGCACTTGAAAGGTCTCTTGGAACCGGTTGTGGGTTGGGCAAGGTGTGCCCGGGTTAGTGCGGATGTGCAGGTTTTGGTGTAGGACTTGGCATGGGATTTTAGGTGGCTCGGGTGAGCACCGTCCTTTGTGCAAGAGGTGCACAAGACTGTTGTAAAAGGCAAGGTTACCTCTCTTTGTAAATTCGGTTAAGTGTGAGACTTGGTTCGGCCAAGACACGCTTGTTTATTGTAAACTGATATTCTTAATAAATTGTCGGGTAGACTCACATTACGGGGAGTTGCCCCTCCCCTTTATACTTGTTGCAATTGTTGATATTCTTGTTATAATTGCATGATGATAATGAATGAGTATGGGCTTCATTAAGTATAAAGGATAATTGCATTTTTACTTGGTTGCGAAACAAAAGCTAAGTAATGTTAATGTGGAAGTGGCGTAGTCCACGAATGTTAGTATTGGTGAAAAGAAAGCGTTCGGTGGTGCCGCACCTTGCTACAAGCGGTTGGAAGACTACCACAGGTGTAGGGGCGTGACAGGTGGTATCAGAGCAGGTATGAAGACTAGGAGATGTCTTGCAGGAATCTGGGTGAAGCAAGTGTGCATGCACTTGGAAACTGGACAGGTGATATTAAGGCTTGAACAGGTTCAGGTGTTGAAGCATTTGAAGGTAGTTTCAAGACTCGGTTTGAGCAGGGTTGCTCGTGACAGTGGAAGCAGGTTTAGCAGAGGTGAAGCTTAGTGCTTGGACCAAGCTGAATGACAAGACATGGCAAGTTTGGGAGAAGGTGAAGGGAAGCTCTTTCTTACCTTATACAGGTTGAAGAGGTTGAAGGAAGAGAAGCCCCAGATCCGAAAGGAACTTGAAGTCTTGGAGAAGAATGTTGAAGACGAACTTCTTCAACTTGGTTGGACAATGGAGCAAGATGAAGTTGCAGATTGTGCTGACAAGGAAGAGGAAGCCGTGATAGTTGAAGATGTTGCAAACATGACAACGATGGAGGATGAACTTGACGATGATCAAGTTGGACCAGGATCGTGCAGTTTGTGGACATGGATGAATGAGGAAGAGCCTCATGATGATGATGAAGGGCAAGGATTGTTGATTGTTGCGGGACTTGTTGGGGTTGTTTGTGACCTTATGATAGAGGGTACAAAGGCCCTTGACAAGGGAGGAACATGATGATCGTTGTGGAGGGATGGGTCATGCTTTAGCCATATGGAAGATTGGCTAAGTGCCCGGCATGACTCATGGACAGTTGAGGAGGGCACACACTTGTGATGTTTGGGTGGACTTCTCATGGCCGAGACCAAGAGATAGTCTTGGTGGACACTTTGGTGGAGGAGCTATGATGGAGGGACTCACGACATGTTGATATGGTTGGGTGACCGAGTTCACTAGACCGAAGATTGAAGACTTGGATGAGGATGATTGATTGTTGTGGTAGGTCTACTTGGTTGGACTACATGGGCAACTTAGTCATGGACATCAGGTTGGAGACATGGAGCATGGCAGTCTTATGCAGGGACATTGTGTGGGAGCACTTGTAGAGGTGTCATGGACATCCAAGGAAGAGTGCCAAGGCAGAGATGTTGTGCAGATGGATTTGCTAGTGTGACATGGAGACTTATTACTTATGAACCGATGGAGAGGTTGTGCACTCTTGTACAACAAGACCATGGACTTGGGTGGATTTGTGAGCAGATTATGGAGCTCATGATGACATGAGATTGTTGTGACTTTTAGGGACTTCATACATGGTGGACTTAGAGGATTTGATGCATTGAGGAGCTGAGGTCAAGAGACTTTGATGCAGTATGGGATGCATACTTTCAAAGTACATGTATGGGCATGGCTTGGAAGAGTGACTTGATGTGGAGGATCGATATGAGACACTTTGGAGTGATGGAGTTACAATGATGATGATGATGATGCCTTGACTTGGGCATGGGTTGAGCCGAGACTCAACTACTTTTGCCACATGGATAGATGAGACAAGTGCATACTTGTTTCTATGGATGACTTGAGGGATGGCACATTGCGGATATGATGGAGGGTTCTTCATGGACCTGAATGTGGCACATCAAGAGTCGATATTTGAGGAGAGGGTCTCTTCATATGGAGGAGACACACACATAGATGATGATGTTGGGATAGATGTGGTTGATTTCATATAGCACATTGACACCAAACATCATGGACAGCATGTTGCAGATGAGGTGGATGGAGTTCCATGGACCTGAGCATGGATTATGGAGATAGATTCTTGATGAGTCGAGGATGTGGCAGATGTTTGAGGAAAAACTAATGATGGCATGAGGATGTTCACTCTCATTGTTTGAGCGTGATAGTTGGACTGATCACCCGACTAGTTCAGACATGGGGTCTGGAAGTGTACATAGATGTGTTAGCATTGTGTTGGAGTATCATGACAGAGGTTCACATGGGGACACATGATGAAGACAAAAGGGTCAGGTAATCATGGATCGAGATGACATCTGATGGAGAGCATACTGTTGAGGTGCATACCTTGGTATGGTGAGCTTGGTGGCAGTTGGTCACTAAGTCGAGGCATGATGGAGATGAGGCTCTACATATGTTGCAAGGATGTTTGCTTTGTGTGGAGGAGTCAACATCATGGATGATGATGATCTTGGTGGATGGCTACCGGTATGGTATGTTGTCGAGGACGACAACAATTTCAGGTGGAGGAGGATGTAAGGCCTCCGGGCGATTGTGTGACGGGCGCCGGGCGAAGTCGCTGTGCACGAGGGCGCGGGCGCGCGGCGCATGACGAGCGTGTGCTGAACGGGCGTGCGATGGTGTTGCGGAGAAAATTCGACGTTTGCACGAGTTCAATGCGACGATACCATGAGCAGATTACGACACTTGGAAAAGTGCGTGGAGCAATGGACCTTTATACGCCAAGTTGAAGGAGGCTTGCACTAAGGCATGGCCGACGGTAGAAGGAGCGTTTTAAGGGTGCGTTGGAGGTGTTTTGGGGGTCGGCCAAGGGGCTACCACCCACATATGAAACTAAGTTAAGAAGCATATAAATATGGCATGCGTTGAGATCATTCAGACACTCAACTTCGCACTTGGAGATACACACAAGGTAGAGAGGTAAAGAGTGCGCAGATTTAAGGGGTCATGCGCATACCTCATGCGCAAGTCTTAAAGGAGCACTTGAAAGGTCTCTTGGAACCGGTTTTGGGTTGGGCAAGGTGTGCCCGGGTTAGTGCGGATGTGCAGGTTTTGGTGTAGGACTTGGCATGGGATTTTAGGTGGCTTGGGTGAGCACTGTCCTTTGTGCAAGAGGTGCACAAGACTATTGTAAAAGGCAAGGTTGCCTCTCTTTGTAAATTCGGTTAAGTGTGAGACTTGGTTCGGCCAAGACACGCTTGTTTATTGTAAACTGATATTCTTAATAAATTGTTGGGTAGACTCACATTACGGGGAGTTGCCCCTCCCCTTTATACTTGTTGCAATTGTTGATGTTCTTGTTATAATTGCATGATGATAATGAATGAGTATGGGCTTCATTAAGTATAAAGGATAATTACATGTTTACTTGGTTGCGAAACACAAGCTAAGTAATGTTAATGTGGAAGTAGGCGGAGTCCACGAATGTTAGTACTGGTGAAAAGAAAGCGTTCGGTGGTGTTGCACCTTGCTACAAGCGGTTGGAAGACTACCGTAGGTGTAGGGGCATGACACCATCCCTTCAACAATTAAGACAACAAACATGTGGATGCGTCATTGCACTCAGTGCATGCAATATTTAATGTCGTCCTCAACCCCATTCACTTGGTAGTAGGACTTGTATTTTTCTATAGCTCTCATCCCTTCGCCCATATATCTCATTGCATTGGTGATTCTCACCCATCTATCCACTGAGTTGCGCTTTTGTTGAGTGCTTCTTGTTTCCGCTTTCGTTTTGGGGGTTGGTCTAGATCCTCACGACCTGGCCACCGCTTCCCCCTCCCCGTGTCACAGCATTTGCAATGCCCAATGTTGTCTATTTCTTTGGCCAAGAGTTAGATCTCCCCTTCATCCCTAGTGCAACGCAATCCCAAAATCCAGTAGTATGATTTGTGGATGATGGTAATGGTTCCTGAATTACTATTTGGTCTCGACATCTCCATCTGTTGTGGTTCCAGTAATTGGCCTCTTCAACGGGAATTTCACTCTATTACCCTTAGCACGTCTAGAACAGACTTGCTATACAAGGCCTAGCTCTAGGTAACCATATATTGTGGTTTTTCTAGCATTAGCTCTCTTAATTATCAGGAATTAGCTCATATTAGCGTTCACTCCAACTGCATTAGTATCTTAGCGTTCACTCCAAGTGCATTAGTATTTTTTGGGTATATACATTGTGAGCTTTTGAAGTTGCCTTGGGGCTCTATTCACTAGTCTTATCTCGCTCCCCTTGTCTCCCTCCCCTACACTTTGTTCAAGCTTGGTTGGTGACCTTTGCCTTGTCCTTTCCCTTTGCCTTGTCCTTCTTCTCCCTGTGGCCTTGGGACAAAATTTGCCTTGCATTTACTTGTGAGGAGACACTTGGCCTTCTTGTATTGTATCAACCACTACATTGGAGGTTGCAACATTCAAATTTGGGAGCAAAAAAGGCATGTGAACCAGAGAATTCACTGAAATGGAAGAAATTTGAAATTTTCTATGTTGAGCTCATTGAGGGTCCTCAATCCGATTGTGAATATTATATACTTTGTCGTCATCTCTTTGCAAATTCTAACGGTGATCGATTAGAATCCCCATTGTTGAAGTCAATTGCGATGAATCATTTTTTGGACTTCACTTTGCTCTCGGCCTTCAAATATTCAAAAGCTCATCTTCCTCACTACGACTGGTGTTATTCCAGAGTTATGATACTATTTTCTTAGTTTTTCTACAATTTGTTCCTGAATTTTTTTGAATGTCTTCGTTAAAGCAATTTGACTCAGAGTGCATATTTTCAGTGTAAAATTCTCTAATTTCGCTTTAAATTGATTACTTAATTTCTATAAATGTGTCTAATTGGCTATCTTAGTGGTTATTTTCATGAAAGTTTGGGACTTCATGTTACAAGTTGCATCAATGAAAAGCAACCTTGTTTCCACTAGAGGAATAAACCTCTATGTCAAACCTGTAAGCTATAGCTGCGGTGGTTGGTTCAAACGATGTAAAAAGTTATAACCCACTGTTGGTAAAATCCTTGTGTTGTTCTATCAAATTTCGAAAACTAAAAGGTTATTTTTGAAAAATAATATATCAATAAAAATTATCTTACGAAATTAACAAGCCAAAATTAATTAAAAGCTCGAAAAAAGGTCCACTTGCATGCCATCATATTTATAACTAGCATTTGCACAAAAAGGGTGCAAAGACATGTCGATAGAAGTGTAGATGAATGTAGAGTGACACAGAAGTAGCCCTACAGGAAACAAGGATGTGGACATAGAAGTTATGAGGAATCAGGGGGGCTAAAGTATTAGTAAAGTAGAGCTTTCTAAGTGGGTAAAAATGCATTATAGAATGTGCAATATATCAGATTTCTATCACCAAACTCATAACTAAACTAGAAGCAATCTTTGAGGAGACATCACTGGTATTCTACCATCTTCTCTGAACAACACCCTAAAGATTATGATGAGAAGTTGTTTGGATGGGGGAGAAAAAAAAGCAATTGAGAAACACGCATTTCATGGGGTGCTCAAAAGCCTAAACAAATTGAAATGGTGTCCTTCTCTGCTGCAATTTAAGGAATCCCTGAGTATTTTATCATGTTGTGATTTTGGATGGGCAACAAGTGGATTACGTGCTCCCATTCTTGTTTCAAAGTTTAGAAAAATGAAGCTTGGAGGACTAGATAGGTTCAAAAAGACAACAATTTGTTTTCAAACAAAACATGGAAATTTTGAATACTTGATGCCTAATATGCACCAATTCTCCTTCCAAGCACTTAAAATTTAAAAGCAAGAATTCCCTCACCATATTTCCAAGTTTTGCAACTCTTGAAGATGGCCCAAGCATCTTTGCTTTATCAAACTGTTTTCAAGCACAGGCTATTATGCCATCTTCGTTGTCGCATAGTCCAATCACAACTTTGTTTCACCCAAATGTCTCTACTATCATTGATCCAAACTTGTTCAGACAATTTATGTGTTGCTCCATTTACTTATTGCAATTTAAGAACACCTCAAATGACTCTAGGAAACTACTCACTTATGATTGACATTTCTTGGGTACATGCTAGGAGAAACAATTTTCCACAGAATTAGTGTTGAAATGAGAATATAAGAGGATGATGAAGTGGAAGAGTAGGCAATAGCAATATTCACAAACAGTTCATGCAAATTTAAGGCATGAAGTAATAAAGTACCATTCAGACAATTGTTCACTGAAAACCAAAGTTTGCCCTGTTTTTCCCACCAATAGAATTATGTGCATTCTCAGATTGTTGAGAATTCAGCTGAGTCGCAATGGTCCCCACAAGTACACAGGCCATTCTTGAAATGATGGAATCGATTTACATCCCTTACAATGATCTCTTGCCCAACAATCTGAGTTATGAACTTAGATGTTGTATGACAGTCACCACAGACACGAAGGTTTTTAAAAATTCTGATAGGAATACCTGGATGTGTGTTGATCAGACCAAAAGCAATGGCTAGCTTCTCACTGTGGTGGAATAGAGAGTGTTCCTTCTACTCCCGCTCCACATCATGTAGCACAAAGTTTGTGTCAAGAACATACCCTGCAACTTTCATTTGACCACTCAATCTCTCTACCATTGCATAAATATTTTGTGTATGTGGGTGTGACTTATCTTCTGCAACAAACACATGGACATGGTTCTTGACCTAAATCTAGTTGTGTCCTGGCTCCTTTTTCACTCCCCTCTCTTCCATCAATTTCCTCACCTTCGCTACATCAATCCATCTTCCAGCTGCAACATAAATATTTGATAATAACACGTATGTTCCATATTCTTGTGGCTCTAACTCAAGAAAAAATTATGCCACATGTCTTCCTACTTCCATGTTGCCATAAATTCTACAGGCACTCAGAAGTGTTTGCCATAACAAATCTCTAGGCTTTAAGGACATTTTATTGATAAAGTCCTTTACCTCATCGAGATGGCCAGCATGACCAAGGAGGTCAACCATGCAGGCATAGTGCTCCATTATTATAATCAACACTCATGGAATCAAAGTAGTAACGAGCTTCTTCCACAAGGCCAACATGGTTACATGCAGAAAGGACACCCACAAATGTAATATAGTTAGGTTTCATGTCTTCCTCTTGCATCCTTCGAAAAACGTTGGAGAGCTTCCTTACCATACCCATGTCGAGCATATTATCCCACGATCATTGCAGTCCATGATACAACAATGCTCAGGAAGTAGAAAAATTGTGTATGAATATCTATATGCTTCCACATTTACTGTACATGTCAACAAGAGTGCACCCAACAAAAACATCCAACTCAATTCCAGTTTTTATTGTGTAGGCATGGACCTGTTTGCCCTGTTCCAAAGCAGTTAAGCCTGTGCATGCCCTAAAAAGGCTGGTAAACATGAACTGATTTGGAATGTCACCATATTGCCGCAAGTGGTGAATGAAACTCACTGCAGCCTCACCTTTCTCATGTTGAGCATATCCGACAATCACAGCAATCCACAAGATAACATCTATTTTACGAATTTTCACAAAGACATGACGTGCATCTTCTAGTTTCCCACATTTTAGATACATATCAACAATGAAACTTGCCACAAATTTATCTCGCTCGAATCCTATTCTAAAGATGTGGGCATGAATCTGCTTTCAACTCCGAGTGTGTTAAGGCTGGCACATGCCCTAAGAACACTACTAAAGGTGAACTCATTTGGCTTCATATCTAGAGATTGTCCTTCGTGAAAAAAGTTCTAAAGTTGCGTCACCATCCCCATTAAGTGCATAACCTGCTACAACAACATTCCATGACAGAAAACCTTGCATCGGCATTTCATCAAACACTTGACGTGCAAAACCCAGGCTCCCACATTTAGCATACATTGTAATCAGGGCATTCCCTGCAAACATATATGGCTCAAATCATGTTTTTATGACATGGGCATGGATCTACTCACCCTGTTTCAAAGCTTATGAATTCCCACAAGCACTAAGAAGGCTGGTGTAATGAACTCGTTACCATTAATACCTATCCATTGCATCTGTTTAACTGGATTGATTTCATTGGGCAGTGGTGATTTTTCTCTTGAATTTCCTCGGTGGATTGAAAATTGAACGAAATCAAAACCTTCTAGTGAGGCCTTTAGGTGAAAGAGATCTTGTGTTTACCAAACTTGGTCTATCTCTCTCTTTGAATGTAGGGTGTCTGACAGTCTCGATGGTTAGCATGCATTCGATCGAAAATGATAATTGTTGTAAGAGATTAGACGTGCTAACTATGTATATATATGAAAGAAAGAAAGAAAGAAATTATTTTAACGTCCACGAGGCTAAAGATAGCCTATGGGGCAGATTGCTTTTTCATCTGCTTGATGTATTCGGCCCTTTTTTTGTGAAGCTTCACAATAAATGCTCCCGTCTTCTCGACAATATAGTATTTTTTTGTCCGCAAGAGGGAGATGCACTGACGTACTTGATTGATTAGACACCTTAGATAAATAAATTGAAATCGTATTATCATAATTCTAAACATTATAATTTGTCAAAAAGCGTAAAGCAGTTATCGAGCATGGTTGGCAGGGTCATCAAAGTTCTAGGATGAGGAAGGGTTTGAATGTGTTATTTGGAACTAGGAATCTCTAATCATTTGAAATTTGAATACTTAAATGACCTTGTCACTTTCATCTTATGATGCATCCATTTCACATATCTTTGGAATGGTTTTGATGATGCCAATGCGACACCTTTCACAAATTTTGCACTAATTTAGCCTTATTGTATGGTCGTATTCCACAAGAAAAGAGTTAAAATCAATGTTTTACAGTCTGTAAGTGGAGAGATTTGAAGAATTTCAAAGGAAAAATGTTATGACTCGTGACTACTATCCATGATCAAATCACACCATTATATTCTTTTTTTAAGGACGAAAAAGCTAGATATTATATTATATGAGAGATATAAGAGGCAATACGTTTACAACTGAAGTTGACCCAAAAACATTTGGTCAAAAAAGGGATCAGCATGGAATCATATCCAGATAATAATAACAAGATCTAGCCAGGATACATAGATCTGGGAGATCCCCATTGTATAAAGATCCAGAGATCATAGAGTGCGAAAATCAAAAGCAGAAATCGCCAATCTGAAGCAAAATATATACATAAGCAAAAGACAAGAGTAAGAGGAATCTGCTGAGAAGGAAGCCATGAAGCAGCAACACAAAACCAAAATGATCCAAGGAAAACCTGTGAAACATGTAGGAATTTACAGGGTAAGTTCCTCAGACAGAACACCAAAGGACACCGCTCACAACCAGATCGCAGATCAATACACCAGTATTTTTGACGTGGTTAAAACCCTCAAAGAGGGAAACAGTCCACAGCCTGAGCCAACGCGACCACTTCAGGAAATTTATTAATAAAAGAATGAAAATTTACATAAGCTTCTCTCATAGACGGATTACCCTACAAATGACCCTCCATGCGCTTTAAATAGAAATCATGGACCAATCGGGTGTCAAGCCATGGATCAAGTGTCGGTAATACCGAGGAGAGAATGAACCGTCAGATCACTACATATCATGACCGTCGGATTGTAAGTTACAAAATGTACAAGGTAAAGAAACACACTTTACCTAACTCTATACTAGACCAAGTTGTACTTAAATATTTCCTATGTGTCGGAATATCCTAACATCCCCCCTTAAGAACAACTTGGGATAGGATTGAAGGATTTACAAATATGACACAATAGGAGAAGGAAGGAGGCACTAGAGCCTATCCCCCCTTTGTGACAACTTCCTGAACTCCAACCATAAATCGAAGTTTAGTGAACTTCACCTCTGTGAGAGCCTTTGTAAAGATGTCTGCAACTTGATCATCTGTTGAACAATATTGCACTTCAAGAACATGGTCATGGATGAGCTTTCTGATGAAGTGCATGTGCAGTTCAATGTGTTTGCTGCGCTGATGTTGGACTGGATCTTTGCATAGTTGAATGGCACTTTGATTATCACACCAAAGTGTAGTCGGATGTTGCTGCTGAAAGCCAAACTCTGACAGGATCTGACGAAGCCACAAGGCTTCCTTACTAGCTTCTACGGCACCACGATACTCTGCTTCTGCAGAAGAAAGAGAAATGGCACCTTGTTTCTTGCAGGCCCATGTAATAGGTCCTGAACCAAGAGTGAACACATAACCTGCAGTAGACTTCTGATCATTAGAGTCACCAGCCCAATCGGAATCAGTGAAACCAACCAATAGAGGAGATGCTTCGGCACTGTAATGAATCCCAAACTGAACTGTACCTCGAACATAACGAAGTATTCTTTTAGCTGCTTTTCAATGACTTTCACGTGGGTTTTGCATAAACCGAGCAACAAGGCCAACGGAAAAGGAAAGGTCAGGTCGAGTATGGGTTAGATACAGAAGTTTTCCTACAAGTTGACGGTATAAGGTAGCATCAACTTCAGGAGAAGTACAAGTGACTGAAAGTTTGACTCCAGACTGGAAGGGAGAAGGGGCTGGCTTACAGTCTTCCATGTGAAAATGGCGTAGAATATCACAGGCATACTTGGACTAGGAAAGGGAAATACCCTCCTTGGATTGCAAGACTTGAAGACCGAGAAAATAATGTAAGTGTCCTAAGTCTGTCATTTCAAATTTCTTTTTAACGCTGGACTTCACATGGTTTATAAGGTTGGGATCACTACCGGTAAGGATAAGATCATCAACATAAAGAACAAGAATGATAAGAGACTTGTCCAATTTCTTGGTGTAGACAGTATTGTCAGAATGACACCTAGAAAAGCTAGATTCTAAAAGAAAGCTATCCATTTTGGCATACCAAGCTCGAGGAGCTTGCTTGAGACCATATGCTTGAGACCATAAAGGGATTTCTTAAGCCGACATACAAGGCTGGAGTCTGTTTTTATGAAGCCAATGGGTTGTTCCATGTAGATTTCTTCATGCAAGTCCCCATGCAAGAAGGCAGATTTAACATCCATCTGATGGACTTCCCATTTGAACGAGGCAGCAAGGGAAAGAACAAGGCGGATAGAGTTCATTTTGGCAACAGGGGAGAAGGTTTCAGTGTAGTCAATGCCTTCAACCTGTGAAAAACCTTTAGCAACAAGACGAGCTTTATGTTTATCAACTTTCCCATCTGGTCCATACTTGGTTCTGTAAACCCATTCGCATCTAACAAGTTTTCGTCCCTTTGGTAGAGGAACAAGATCCCATGTATCATTTGCCAATAATGAATGATATTCTTCATTCATAGTTGGTTCCCAATCTGGATGGCCTGAAGCTTCTGCAAAGGTGTCAGGATCATAATTTACTGGAGCTTAAGCCGGTAAAGAAGAGGCTCTGTCAAACTGAGAACGTGTGCGTCGCTGATCTGTAGGATCACCGGCAAGATCACCTGCTGCATCTCGAGTAGCACGAACCCATTTTGGAAGTTGAGGAGTTGAAGGAGGATCCTGAGATGGTGGGGGAGGATTGTCATCCTCACTTTCATCATTTGAAGAAGAAATGTTTTCAAAAGTAGAAGAGATAGGGAGAGGTGGCACATCCGCCGGACTAGGCTCGCAGGCCGATATATTTTCATCAAATTTTACATCTCTTCTAATGATAACATTTTTGGACTTAAATGGAATAAGTCTATAGCCTTTGACATCTTCAGAATATCCAACAAAAGTACATTTTTCACTCTTAGGTTCTAAAGCTTTATGCTTTTCATCTGGAATATGGGCCCACGCTTCACTTCCAAAAACACGAAAGTGACTTACATCTGGTTTGATTGAGCTCACAACCGGATCGCAGATCAATACACCAGTATTTTTGACGTGGTCAAAACCCTCAAAGAGGGAAACATTCCACGGCCTGAGCCAACGCGGCCACTTCAGGCAATTTATTAATAAAAGAATGAAAATTTACATAAGCTTCTCCCATAGATGGATTACCCTACAAATGACCCTCCATGCGCTTTAAATAGAAATCATGGACCAATCGGTTGTCAAGCCACGGATCAAGTGTCGATAATACCGAAGAGAGAATATACCGTCGGATCACTACATATCGTGACCATCGGATTGTAAGTTACAAAATGTACAAGGTAAAGAAACACACTTTACCTAACTCTATACTAGACCAAGTTGTACTTAACTATTTCCTATGTGTTGGAATATCCTAACAAAACAAAGATATGCAATCTAGAAGTCCAGGAGAGAAAACTCTTGCATATAAAAGATTTCCCCTTCAGAAAAAATCTGCAAAAACCATAATCCTGGAGCAGATTGAAGGCCCATTTTAGACAGAGAATCGGCCTGCATATTTTTGTCCCTACTGATATGGTGAATAGAGCCTCCGACCAAATAACCCCAGAAGAAATTGATCCTATCCATCCAGCCAATCAGGTGAGGCATTAATATATGATTTTTTCTTGAGACGAAATCTACCATAACTTTCGAATCTCCAAATACCGAGACATGTTGAATATCAAGAAAGAGGCAAAGTTTTAAAAGTCTAGCGAGAGCCATAGCCTCCGCTTTACTGTTGGAGCCTTTCCCCCCATTCCAGTGAATGGAGAAATGAGTGTTTTCATTAATCATAATGAGAATACCACAGCCACAAGAGCCTTGCTGCTCAGCTCCGTCGAAGAACGCCTTAGGGAAAGATGAGAGCTCCTTTGATTGATCAGTATAGGCGACCTTTTTTTGATTGATAGGCTTCTGCGGAAGGGCTTCAAAAGAAGCGACAATTTTAAAGAAGATTTCCGAGCAAGAAGATTTAATGCCATTGAAGATATTGCTGTTACGCCACTTCCAAATGCTCCACAGGGAAAGGATGAAGATCCTTCTCCATGATTCCTTCTGCTCGCTACACCATAGGAACATTTCATAAATTGAAGCATGCGCCATATGCTGAATTCCATAACTGATCTCCAAAGCCTGCCATATTTGTTGCGATTTTTTGCATTTTAAAAACAAGTGAACATTACTTTCCCCCTCTGACCTACATAATGAACATAGACCTGGCTCGTGCCATCCTCTTTTCATTAAATTTTCCCAGGTTAAATTCTTGTTGTGAAAGGTAAGCCAAGCAAATAGGATCATTTTCGAAGGGCAGCCATCCTTCCAAAAAATTTGAGGGAAAATAGGATTGCGCGAAAGACGCTTCGAGCCAACTATATGCTGATATACATCTTTAACTCTTACTACGTTCATCTCTTTCGAAAGATTCCATATAAGGTAATCAAAATCCACAGTACGAAAATGCCACAGTTTCTAAGGCCCGCCCTAATGCAATCCCATTGAAGTGCGATCGCCTGAGGCATTTGCAGAACGTCTGCATCTTTCCACAGAGGAATGGGACCCTGCCAGCCAACTATCAAACTATCCCAATAGAAATGACCTCTTCTATGAAAGAAATTCAATAAAGACTCTGGTATATTAACCTCCTCAGCGCCACTCTTGAATTGATCCTTACCAATAAGAATCTTACTACCAGATTGAAAATGCCAGATTAAATTCTTCAAAAAATATGTTTCAATCTTGCGAAAGCTAAGCCAAATTGAAGAACCATATGAGGCACTGATCATTCCTTTTCTGTACCAGAACGGTAAGCCCTTCCTTCCTAAGTATTTCGACTGAATCATGTTACTCCATGGACCTTCACCATGAACAACTCTCCACAGCGACTTGCATAACAGGGCCTTTCCGAATGAGCGCATATCGATCAAACCCCAACCTCCCATGCTTTTTGGTAAAGAGATACTGGCTAGCTTTGTGAGATGGTATTTCCTCCTATCCACTTGACCACCCCAAATGAAGTTAGCTGATAATCTATTCATGCTGTTAATAATACTTGCAGGGAGAAAAAATAAATGCGCCCAGTAAACCGCGAGTTGATTTAATACTGATTGCACCAGAATCACTCTTCCCGCCAAGGAGAGGCATCTGAATTCCCAAGCTAAAATCCTCCTGTAGAATCTATCCAGGATCCATTTCCAATCAGTTTTTGAGTAACCATTAGCTTTAATCTGAAAACCCAAGTACTTAATACCACAACTGATAGATTGCGCATTTATTCCAAAAAACTCAGATAACCATGCAACAGCTTCTTGATTTATATCATTGTGATAGATTGTTGACTTCTCATTGTTAACTTGCAAACCCTTAGCCTTTTGGAATTTTTTTATGATTTCATAGAATCATATCCAAGTAAACCTACAAAACAAGCCGAATAAGATGATATCATCTACAAATAAATTGTGTGAGATTGAGATATTTCTGCAGATTTTTAGGGGGCGGCACATGTTTTCCTTGACATCCTTATTGATATGCAGGCTAAGAGAGTTTATTGCCAGAATAAACAAAAGCGGGGAGAGCGGAAATCCTTGACAAAGACCCCTTTCCGCACGGAAGAAAGGGGATGGAATCCCATTGATGATGATTGCATAGTCCACTGGTTCAACGCAGGCCATGATCCAGTTGATCATATTGGTTCTCAAACCAATCTTTGCGAGCAAACACCTGATGAAGCCCCAATCCAGGCAGTCGTATGCCTTCCAGAGGTCTATTTTGAGAATAATCGCATCACATTTTTTTGAATAAATAGCATACAGACCCTCTTGAGTACTTGCAACTGCATCATGAATGTTTCTTCCTTTAGAAAACCGTGCTGCTCCTTTGATAGGAACTCTGAAAAAACTCCTTTGATTCTCTCAGCTATGATCTTCGAAAAAATCTTGAAAGAGATGTTACATAGCGAAATCGGCCTAAAATCCTTGAAAGATTGAGCATCCCCCTTTTTGGGAATGAGCGCTATGTTAGTGGAGGAGATTTTTTGATTGATACTGCCCGCCATTCTGGTGCCCTCTACCATCCGCAACAGATCAGCTTTGATGATTTCGAAGAAATGAATGAGGAACTCTATCGTCCAGCCATCTGGACCAGGACTCTTGTCCCTTTTGAAGGATTTCATAATAGCAAGCAGCTCCTCCTCTGAAACTGGCTGGAAGATTTGATCATTTAAATCACCATCAAACATCCGTGGGAACAGATCAATTCCCCATAAAATATCCTGGATTTTGCATTTATTCGATCTTTTATACTGATTTTTGAAATATGCCACCGCCTCATTTGTAATATCCTGTTGGGAATAAAGGAAGCCCCCTTTTCCGTCACTGATTTTCCATATAGAATTTTTTTCCCTTCTAGAGTTGGCGAAATTATGGAAAAAATTTGAATTCCTGTCTCCTTCTTTCATCCATATCACTCTACTTTTTAATCTCCAGAAAGTTTCTTCTTGTTTCAAAATCATCAATTTTTTCTTTTGAAGACCCTTTATTCGACATCTCATTTCAAAAGATAAGGAATTATAAGCCATGGAATCCGCAGCACTGTCTAGCTCCATTTGAATTTCCCGGAGATCTTTTTTATTCGCTTGCCTTTTTTGAAACTGCCACTCTTTTACAACCTTTCAGATTGATTCCATCTTATCTCTGAAAGTCATTAAAGTAGGAAAAGATTTTGAAGATGACATCTCGTTCCACGCTTTTGATATAATATTATTAAACTCTGGATCCTCTAAACATTGCCTGTTGAATTTAAAAGAGTAGCCTTTTCTGAAGCCCTTATCCCTCCATCATAGTATGATCGGTCTATGATCATAAATGAAGATATTCTCGATTGTTGAAAAAGGCATGCCCAGGATGTCAATTAAGCTGACGTGAAGGATAAATCTGTCGATTCTCTTAGCAATATATGCCTTCTCGACCCTTCCATTTTCCCAAGTTGGAAGAATTTTGGGAGGGAGAATGTCAATAAAGTTTCTGCTTAGAAGCTCATTTTTAATCTTGTCTGCAATAGGATCATGTTTCTTATTGATGCCCCAGATTTCATCCATATTAAGAGTGATATTTAGGTCACCTGCAATCAATAAAGATTCAACATCAAAAATTTCTGAAGCAAAGAGACTTTCCCAAAATGACGATCTGTTCTTGTATGGAGCATATATATTCAATATATTAATAGGACATTTATGCCCCCTTATCTGAGCAGAAATGAGAATGCCTGCAATGCAGCTATAAGCTTTAGCATTGATCCAATGTGGATCCCATAACACCGCTAAACCGCCAGATAGGCCGATAGCCTCTACAGCAGAAATGTGCCAGAGGGGAAACATTTTCCTGAAATAAGACACTGTTACAGATGTTGCATGCATGGTCTCTTGTATTAATATGATTTTGGGACTTGCCGACAAAAAGAAATTCTTTAAGGCCAAAAATTTCAGGTCTGCTCCCAGACCTCTAATATTAACCGATAAAATGAAATTCATTTCGAAGGCGATCCGGCCTTGCTTGCTCTAAGAGGCCTATCATCAGACATATCAATAATTGGAATGTCGATCAGGGAAAGATTACTGATACCTCTGCCAGAACCGTCTCCCCTCCCCCTGAAATGCCTACTGCCCCGATTATTCTTTCTCCTCACTGTGATATTACTTGCAGAATTGGGGCTGATCTTAGGAGAGCTTCGATTACCGGGTTTATGAACGGTGAGCGGCCTGAGGTCAAGAGATTTTTTGGACAAAAGGTAGTCTAGATCACTACCGATAGAGTTTGAAGGCGAAGAAATAGGGGAGTTTACAGGAGTGGGAGCAATCAGAGGTTCCATTCCTTTGCCAACAGGAGTTTCTGTCTGTTTAGGGGGCGACGATGAAGACTGAATATGGAGGACTTCCTTGCTAATTACGGGCCGAGAAAAAGGAAGCGGGATTGGGACAGCATGATCGGAGGATGGTTCCAAAGGAGGATTTGGAGGACGTGGAATCTCATAATCAGAGGCAGTCTCCAACGATGGCATGGATGGAGAAATTCTATACAAGGGATCTGGGACTTTGAGCGGCGGGGGAGATTTCAGATAGTCACCATCAAAAACCTCTTGATGAAAAGACCGAGAATGGCTTTTTGGAGATGCCGATTTCTCCGAATCCAAAGAAGAGGCTTTTAATCTATGAGGCATTTCCACGAATTTGGTTAGACCATAATGCTTTCGGCCTTTTATAGGACGCCGCGGACAATTCTTAATAAGGTGACCAGTGAGATGGCAAGCAGCGCACCTAAAGGGCACACCCCAAAAATCTAACCTCTGTCTAATGTTCTGCTCATTCCAACTGATATCGATGTGCTCCGGAAAGCCTCCTCTGTAGGCTTTTTCAATCAGTATCCAGGCCATTCTTTTGTCTTTCTCCCCTAAACACCACGGATCAACATAAACACACCTGCCTATAGCATTTCCGATTTCTGTTAAAGTCTCTTTCGACCATAATTCCAGAGGCAACCCGGGAAGTTTCACCCAAATGAGGTTGTTAGAAGGCGTGTTTTTTAAAGGGTTGTAACCCAAGTACCACCTATGCAAGGCCAGAAAACTACGACCATAGACCCATTGATGTTTCAGAATAGATTCCAGGTCCACCGCGCTAAGAAAGTGAAAGCAATACCACTCTTTTAATAACCTGGCTACAATCGGGACATATCCTATTAAAGGCTTCCACCGCAATTCAAGCCAGTCTCTCATATGTTGGTCATTCATCTCCGGGAAATGCCACCGGCCTACCAGTGCTTTATCTTGAAGGCTTCCAATGCGATCTGCCAAGTGGACGCTGTCAATTTTTATGGCAGCAGGAGGAGGTATAGATTTAACAGGCTTTTGACTCTTTCGAGATCGATCTCCAACATAAGCCTTTCCTTTTAGCTCTTTCTCGAAAATATTATCCCCTTGAGGGTCCGAAGGACGAATCATCATTTCATCCAAAGTGGACTGCCAATCATTGGACAGCTTGGCCTTTCCTTGGAGGGACTCCGCCTGGATGGCCGCGTGGACCATTGCCTCCGTGGCGGATGTGTCCGACAGAAACTCCATTCATAAATAGGCCACCTAATCCTTATCCCCTAAGTACAGGAGAAAATCCAAGGGAGATGTGAGTCGGACACTGCAAACAGATTGGACAGGAGATGTCTGAACAAAAAACCTGGAGAGAGAAGGTTCAACTACTTCCCAGCTGACCAAAAGTACATGCTAAAGGAAACCTCGGGAAGCAAAAGGCACATTCTCGATGGGGTATATTTCATAAACTAGGCCAGCTGTCCCCCTATTAATAGATGGCTGACAGAGTCATGAGCTGGTTTGCGTCATGATGGAGAGATATTTGAAAATATGACGGCTCCATTTGATTCAAGCATTTACTCTCGTCCTGAAATGGACTTAAATGATCTGTAAGGCAATAGATATGCATCTAGAATGATCTACCCAAGAAAGCCCTGAAAAGAAAGGGAAATTCAAATCTTAAACCGAAAACCAGAAACCGGCAATCCAGGGAGAAACCAGTTTGAGAAAACCAGAATGGAAGACAGGAGAGAAGCAGGAGTCGAATACTCTACTGCAGTTGCATAGGTCCATCAAGACATCCTCATGAACCAGAAGCAATGAAATCCAATTGCTCATCCCTGACCATGGAGAATATCCTCATGATACCTCTTCCGGGCAAACTATACAACAACAGAAAAAATCCTCACATACACACCACCATGGCCCTAGCTTAAAGCGAAACTCAGTGCATGGCTTTGAGATGACACAATAATTTTGAAATCTTAAAACCCGAAACCATGACCAACAAGTGAATGACTTTTCAGACATGAGAAGATTTTCATATAGCAGAGAAAGAAACTCATTTCCTCTATAAATGATTCTGTCTAATTGTAATAAGATTCATGTAATTCTTTAGTAATGGATAATCACTCCCTGATATTGCTAAATCATGTAAACTGTTCCTTTCCTTTTAATCTAAAACCATTTAAAAGCAGTGAAAACATATTAAAAGATCAGAAAGCCAAACCTGGAGACGCAGACGAACCGAAGCCGAGGTGCATTCAGTAAAAAACAATGAGAATGTCTCAATCGAAGATAGTCAGAAGAAAAAAACTGAGGGGATTTACTCACCACTGCATCTTGAGGACGCAGGGAGAAGGCAGTGAATATCAGGGAGCATATGAGGATTAAGGCAGTATATATCAGAGGACAGAAGATAATGCATAGCTACAAGGAAATGGGAAAAGAGCTAAGTCTACAGGACGAGCTCTTTTTAAGGACAGGTAGGAAGGCATGCATGTCTAGAACAGCTGTCGTCTGAATAGAATGCATGAGATGGGCTCCATATAAGCTAAGGCATCAATTCTGGGTTATTGAGCTCTTTCAAAGTTTTACGCACCTGGATAATATGGCCTGTCATACCACAAAACCCGACTTTGGTTGGCTGCCATTACTTGAACACCTCCGCTGGAATCAAGCTCTGTCACAATCTTCATGGTTAACATGATTTTGTTCAAAGCATGAATTGTTTTAGTATTGGAATTTTATCTAGCCTAATTGGAAACAGATATATATGTCTATTGAGGTTGATTTTGTGACTATTTATTTTTAGGCTGCATTTTTTATCCTAGAAATTTTAGATAATAATTACAAAATATTAGGCTCATAAGAAAGTGAGAACAATCTCTGCAATGTAAAACTATGCTGATAATAGTGCAGGACTTGCAAAAACCATTTCAATGCAAAAGCTTTTTATTGTTGTACTTTTAGGGCAAAAAACACAATTGTAAATACCATCCTAACGCCCATTAAAGAAAAAATCCTTGAAAAGACTTTGAGAATACAATTTATCATTCAAACGACCATTACTGCAAGAGCCCAAGTCCCTAATCACCCAATGATTGCATGCTTTTTGCTCAGACTCTATTTCCTTTGTGCTGAAATCATCCATGTGGCCATTCATCAGCAATCTCTTTGCATCTCCCCTCTTTAACAAATGTGTCACCATTGACATGCAAGTCAACCGACTTCTCAACCCTTGCTAGTCAATAGTTGAGAGATTTTCCATCGTGAGTTGTTGGCATGGGATTACCCGCTCTTTGGGGCACTTACTCACAAGAAAAGATTGATTTAAGAAGAAGAAGTAGAGTCAGACACATCAACTTCTTTCCTAGTATCCCTTCTTGTACCAGATAAAGATCTGGAGCAAAATCTTCCAGATCGAGCATATTTATAATTTATAGATCCAGAGTCGGAGAGTTACTCAAACAGACGGTTGGACGGAACAAGGACGTGTTGTGGTAGGTTCTTAATTGATTGACACTTTCTAATTGAATCTCATCCATGCATGTAGGAGGCCCTTCGTAACCACCATTGTTGTCCCACTAATTCTTTGCCTCACCGATGCTACCTAACTTGTACTTCTTCCCATGAACAAGATAAGTGCTCTATTTTAGAACCTAAAATCGTATATATAAGCACAAAGATTTATAACCAGAGGTATTAGAGTGATTCAATAGGTCAACCTACTGGTCGACACTGTTGATATTCGTGCCACCCGTTGAGGACAATGAATCTCAACAGTGTCACCAAGAACAACCTCACTATAAAATGCCTATTGACATAACAATGTTGGAACACTTGTATGTTGGGAAATCTTTTCAAAAAGAAAAGGGAAAGGAAGCTTGTGAAAAGGAGAATGTATATTTTTAATGGTACACGTCACAATGTTGAAAAAACAATTTGGAAAGCAAATCTTATAAAGTGGTCTCTTTTAAATTAAAAATTTCAAAAGATGAGTTTTTCAATTTATGCCATAAGAGGTTTAGAAAAGTGTTTTTTTTCGAGGAAAGAAAAATCTATGGATTTCCTATTAAAATAAGAAAATCCATTGCATTGTTCAAAAAAAAAACAACAACAAGTCCATATGTGCCTAATCCAATAGATTGTGCACATGTATAGCCAATCAAAATAAATTAAGATACTATAAAACAACTATATATCACATATGCACTCAAACCACAAGAATAGAGCTATATTATAGGCATATATGTTCCATGAGATGAACCAGATGGCCTTGTGCAGCCATCACAAAAAAATATTTGAATAACTCGTCATCATCTCCCATCAGCCATCCGCAGGTAGGCACGCCACAACCTGAAGGTCCCGAATTAAAATCATTCCAGCGATCATTCCATGGGCAGGCTGACAACATGGCATCTCGAACCCATACGATATTCCTCATAATGTATGCATCCTAGTTGTGCCCTGCTACCTTTTTTGGAAAGTAGATCTGCAAAATAGTTATGTTCCCGATATATATGATTAAAAGAAATCCTTTGAAAAGCATTCCTTAGTGCCAACATCATGCTCATCCAATTCTGCAAATAAGGGGAGAAAAAGTAGTTGTTCCATTTATTCATTCAATAACTACCCTTAAGTCTCTGAATATGTGGATGGAACCAATGTCAAGCCATCAAGCATAGTGAAGCAAGCCCCATAGTGCAAAAAATTATGATCCCCACAGTGCTAAAACTTTCAACCTAGAATTTGTTTCTTTGCCTCCACGCTAGAAGAACTTATATCTCAAATATGTAGAAGCATCTATTTGAGCCTCATAACTACATCCCTCCACATGTGCATCCCCATTGAAATATCCAACAAGAAAATGTGAAAACTGGGGGATCGCCAATGATCCATATGAGGCTTTAGAAAATTTATTGCAAAGGTTAAAGTTGTGAATTTTAGAAAAAAAATATTGGAAAAGGTTAAAACCACAAATTCTAGAAAATTTACTTCAAAGGCTAAAAGCATCAAGTTTTGACATGAGCCTCAAAGGATTTGTGATAGATTTTCAAAAGTATAATAGTTAACTTTTGACTATGTGTGCAAATATTGTGGGAAATTTGAAATGTAAAATATTGAGTTTGGAAATTGACGATTTTGGTTTCATGGCGATTTGTGTTTTGTGAGTTTCGATTTGGGTATCCCATGCAATCAACCCATTGCCCCCGAAACTATGAATGAGAAGAATAGTTGGCACTCTCGAATCAATATTTAGTTTATAGCATGATTTTATAATGTGTAGTGAGTGTGGATGTGGTTTCATTGTGCATACTATGGAGGTGGCTTTGCACTTCGCACATTGAAAGCCACCTCTGCAATCTGCACAACATCCTGGACTTATTTTAATAAGTGTGCTCTCAATCCAACTTTGCAAAATTCAATTTCTTTGTTTTGGAACGCCCTTAAAATGCCAATTGTGGTTTTATAATAGTTGATTTTCTTAAGCAAATTGTTAGATGAAAAATATAATAACTATATACCCAATGGAATTTATCTAGAGATTTATGATGGGAGTATCATAAAATGATCACCTAGGGGCATATTATTTTAGATCTTTAATTATTCCATTAATTCACAATTCATGTGGCATGTTCTTTTTTTAAACATAAATTAGTATTGAAGGCTTATTAGTTAACGATTTCCTAAGAAAAAAAGATGTATTCATAATTATTAAGCTTATTAAAATGCATTGACATATCACGTATGGGCATAGATTGGGTCATGTTAAATGTGAAGCCGCAATGAAGACGCCAACGCCAACAACACCATCCAGCGCTGATTCCACCACCCACGTCATCTTCCCACCGCCTTTGACTTCTAACTTCCCTGTGAAGTCATGAATTTCACATGAGAGAATTCTATGTTTTCCCTCCTCATCTATAAATATGTACTCTTGCCTCTGAGCAATGCAAGCAAGGAAAATCCTATTTGTAATGAAAAGTGTGATTTATGTTCTCCATTTTTGTTTGATCTTTGTCAAGTGTGATTTATGTTCTCTATTCTTGTTTGATCTTTGTCTTGTGTTATCCATTTGTGTTGTAGTCAATTGTCTCTGATTATATCTCTATCGTGTTCTCTGTTGAACGCCCATCAACTAGTATCAGAGTCAGTGATGTACAAAGTGTGTTTGATGTTGTCGACCTAAATAGATCTTTTTGAAGTGAGGTCATGCATGAAAAGTCCCATGGATTTTTTTTGTTTTCAATTGTTGAATTGTTGCATTGCTCAATTGGTTCGAGGCGGCCCAAGATTCCACCGTGGGAGCTTTACAGCTGCGAGAATTATAGAGCGAAGGTGGAAGTCGTGGCTCTCTTTTTTGCATTCTTGCCCAGAGTCGAAGGACAAAAGTCATGAAAAATGCAGAGAGTGGAGATCCTTCTATCACATGTAGGATAATGGATGCTGACGAAGCTTATTTTGGCACGTGGCAATGGGTTCCAATTTGATTGTTTTCATATTCTCCCTTTAGCTTTTGTCTATTATGGAAGTGGAAATTTTATCTATCTTTTATAATTATCATGAAAAATAATAAGTTTGGATTTTGAAAAGGGAAAGAAACTAAGAAGTCAAAATATAAAATCATTTTGTTATTAAAAAAAGGAAAGTCCTCATATTTTGTTTTATAGAAGATCTATTTTGGCTTTTTATTTTCAAAAGGTGTAAGAATTAAAGCTTTATTTAGTGAGTGGAGTTTTGATCTTTTGGGGCGTCAATTTTATTGAGAATGGAGACAACAACATTAACTGATACAGAGAAGTTGAGCGGGGCTAATTTTTCCCTATGGAAATCATAGATGGAGGATATACTGATTTTAGAGGATCGGTATTTGTCGATTGAGGGTATGGAAAAGAAACCTTCATCGATGACAGACGAAGAATGGAATAATCTAGATAGAAAGGCGATTACGAAATTCCGCCAATATCTACCAAATAATGTGTATTTCAATGTGTCCAGAGAAAAGACGACAGAAGGATAATGGAAGAAGCTCCATGATCTATATGAGAAGAAAACGGCATCAAACAAAGTTTTCTTGATGAAGAAGCTTTATAATCTCAAGATGAAGGAGGGTGCTTCAACTATTGAGCGCTTTAATGAATTCAATATTATTACTAGTCAACTTGCCTCTATTAAAATCATTCCAGGTGATGGAATTAGAGCTATCTTGTTAATGTGTTATATTCCAGATAAATGGGAAAATTTAATTGTAGCTATGAGTACTTCAACACCTGCATGAACCTTGAAGTTTGATGATGTCAACAACAATTTAATGAATGAGGAGTTGCGACACAAGTCAATTGCAGAAAATTAGGGAGGAGAAGCTCTAGCTCTAGTTGATCATGGTAGGAGAATTGATCGAGGTCGACAAGGGCGTTCAAGATCAAGAGGTCAATCGAAAACAAGGAGGGGAAATCTCATATGTTTTCATTGTGGCAAAACCGGGCACATGAAGAAAGAGTGTCGAGTCTTGAAAAAAAAGGACAAAAGTATCTAAAACCAGCCAGTACAAATCACAAGTCATCCAACACAAATGAAGGTGAAACTACTGTTGTAGTCACAAATGGTGATGTCTTGTTTACTGTTTCAGTAGAGGATGCATGTTTATATACATCTAGTAGTAGCTTTGATTGGATCCTTGAATCTGGGAAATCTCACCATGTCACCCCATTCAAAGATAGTTTTGTTGCATATAATCTTGGTGATTACGGTAGAGTACATTTGGGGAACAATCACTTTTGCAATATTGTTGGAGTGGGAGATGTCCAAATAAAGATGAAGGATGGACAAGATATGTTGTTGAAACAGGTCAGGTATGTACCAGAAATGTGCATGAGTTTGATCTTTATGGGACAGCTGGATGATGAAGGTTATTACATAAGCTTTGGAAAAGGAGGCTCGAAAATTAGCAAAGGAGCATCGATTGTGGCCAGAGGACCCAAGACAGGAACATTATATACATTGAAGGCAATGATAGGAAAATCATATTTGGTTGTTGTCACAAAAGAAAGAAATTCAGAATATTTGTCACATAATCGCTTGGGTCACATGAGCGAGAAGGGCTTTAAAATCCTTGTTGGTAAAAATTTACTCACAGGTTTGAAATCCTATGATCTTGATCTTTGTGAGCATTGTATATATGGTAGACAAAGAAGGGTTTCATTCCTTATAAGTGGACATGACAGAAAGAAAAAGTTGTTAGAATTGATACACTCATATGTCCTTGGGAATGTTAACATTAATTCATTAGGAGGAACATCATATTTTGTAACATTTATAGATGATGCATCCAGGAAGGTTTGGGCCTACTCTACGAAAAAAAATGAAGTGTTTGAAATATTTCAAAATTCCATGTTGTTGTCGAAAGAGAGACTAACAAATTGCTCAAGTGCCTAAGAACATATAATGGTGGAGAATATTGCTCAAATGCATTCAAGGAATACTGTAATAAGTTTGGCATAAAGCGTGAGAATATTGTGCATAGTACTCCTCAACATAATGGTGTTGCAGAAAGGATGAATCGTATCATTATGGAGAAAGTGAGGAGCATGTTGTTGAATTATGGATTGGAGAAGCATTTTTGGGTAGAAGCAGTAAGGACAACTTGTTACGTTATAAATCGATCTCCTACTATAGCCTTGGATGGCGACATCCCTGAAGAATTTTGGACTGGTAAGAAGTTGAATTATTCTCATTTGAAAATCTTTGGATGTGAAGCATTTGTACATATTCCCAAAGAAAATAGAAATAAGTTAGACGATAAATCTATGAAATACATTTTTTTGGGATATGCAGATGAAGAATTTGGTTATCGTCTATGGGATCCAGTCAAACATAAAGTTATTAGAAGCATGGATGTTATATTCAATGAGTAGGAGATGTTTAAAAGGTATGTAGGTGAGTTGGAGGTCAAGAAAGTTATTGAAAGGTTTGAAGATAAACATGAAAACAACCCACCAATGAGAGAGAATGGACAACAAATTCAAGATCAGGAAGGACAACAAGTGGAAAGTGATGAACATCAAGAAGAAGGAACCTTGCAGGAACCTTTGCAAAGGATTTAACCTGATAACACACCACCACAGTTGGTTCGCAGATCTTCTAGGCCTCATAAGCCTTCACAAAGATATACTCCTTCAAACTATATCCTATTGATTCATGATCTCATAGGCCTCATATGCCTTCACAAAGATATACTCCTTCAAACTATATCCTATTGATTCATGAAGGTGAGCCTAATTGTTTTTAAGAGGCTTGTAAAGTTGAGCACAATTAAAATTGGAAGAAAGCAATGGAGGAAGAAATGAACACTTTGCTAGAAAATAAAACTTGGGAATTGGTAAATCTCCCAAAAGGTAGAAAGGCTCTACAAAACAAATGGGTATACAAGATTAAGCATGAAGGTGATGAAAAGAAGGAGAGGTATAAAGAAAGGTTGTTGGTGAAAGGATTTGCCCAAAAAGAAGGTATTGACTTCAATGAGATTTTCTCAGTCGTTGTCAAAATGTCATCCATCATATTCATTCTTGGTCTTGTTGCTGCTTTACACTTAAAATATGAAAAATTGGATGTAAAAACTGCTTTCCTTCATGGTGAATTGGAGGAAGAAATTAATATGGAGAAGCCAAAAGCTTTCATAGAAAGAGGCAAGGAAGATTTGCAGGTTGAAGAAGAGACTTTATGGGTTGAAACAAGCACATCGACAATGGTATAATAAATTTGATCCATTTATGTTGGAAGCTGACCATTGTCTCTATATCAATAGGTACGATCAAGGAAAATATATAATATTATTGTTATATGTGGATGACATGTTGATTGTTGGGCATGATAAGAATATGATCAATAGGTTGAAGAAATATTTGGGCAACAAATTTGCAATGAAGGATTTGGGTCCAACACAACAAATATTGGGCATGAGGATCATGCGTGACAGGGAAAACAAAAGGTTGTGGTTGTCACAAGAAAAATATATCAAGAAGGTGCTTGACAGGTTTAATATGAAGGATGCCAAGCCAGTTGGTACACCCCTTGCAGCCCACTTCAAGTTGAGTACTAAGTTATGTCCTAGTGATGACAAGGAGAAGGAAGAAATGAGCAAGATTCCTTATGCTTCAATAGTTGGCAGCTTGATGTATGCCATGGTATGTACACGACCAAACATTGCATATTCATTAGGATTAGTGAGTAGTAGGTTCCTTGTCAATCCAGGAAAAAACATTGGCAAGCAGTAAAATGGATTTTTAAGTATCTCAAGGGTATTGGTCATTACTGTTTATGTTTTGATCATAATGAGACTATGCTTGAAGGATTTACAGATGCAGATATGGCTGGAGATATAGACACCAGAAAGTCTACTACAGGTTATTTGTATACATTTGTAGGTGCAACAATATCTTGGGTATCAAGGCTACAAATAATAATAGCTCTCCCTAAAATAGAGGCAGAGTACATAGTTGCAATAGAAGATTTTAAAGAGATGTTGTGGATGCAGCGATTCTTGGGAGAGATAGGAATAAAGCAAGACAAGTATGTGTTGTATTGTGATAGTTAGAGTGTCATTCACTTGGCGAAAAACCCATCATTTCACTCAAAAACCAAGCATATTGACTTAAGGTACAATTGTATTTGACATGTGTTGGAAGAAGGACAATTATCCTTGGAAAAGATCCATACAGATAGGAACCCTGTTGATATGCTCACAAAGATTCTACCAGGGAATAAACATGAGTTATATAGAGGCATGGTAGGACTTGGTGTGACTTGACTCATGGTTCTTTATTGCGCTTCAAGTAGGAGAATGTTAAATGTCAAGCCGCAATTAAGATGTTGACGATGATTGTCACCAACAACACCATCTGGCACCGAGTCTCCGACACTCCACCACCCACGTCATCTGCCCACCGCCCTTGACTTCTAACTTCACTGTGCAGTCATGAATTTCACATGAGTGAATTCTAGAGCTTCCCTCTTCATCTATAAATATGTACTCTTGCCTCTGCCTGAGCAATGCAAGCAAGGCAAGGCATGTGTGTAATGAAAAGTATGATTTTTGTTCTCCATTCTTTCTTGATATTTGTCTTATGTTCTCCATTTATGTTGTAGTCAGTTGTAACACCCTGCTCCCACATTTACCCAAGTTAACTAGTCCACTAGGGTAAACATGTGACGAGAGGCCACTATGATCTAGTTCAACTCCCCATGTACAGTTAAGGAAGTGGAACCAACAAAACACAACCAACCTGACTTTCTACACATGCTACAGAACCTTTAGGAGCCAACCAACCTTTTCAGGTTACCAACCTCTTAGGAAAATTAACATCTCACTGACCTCGAGCCTCAGTTGCTCCCATGACATGGGCATGCATGCGACTGGGACCCTCTAGTCACTCTCACAGTAAGGGAATGTAAGCAACTAGGGTCTTTTTCAACTAGTTCTGAGCTTGCGACCAGGTATTTTGTGCCACTTTTTCAGGGCCAAGAATGAGGCCACTGCCCAAAACTCCATGAAACCTTTAGGAATAAAAAGTAACATCGAAATAAGGATAAAAATGCAAATACTTGAACAAAGACTTGACTGGAACCCTACTAGCCATGATAGACATTTTGTCAAACATGTCACAAATATGCATTATATAGGTCATAACAGTAGATCTGAGCATAGGGGTCTCATACTTATCTGAGAATCGCTAAGAAACATTGATGCCTTATCACATTAGCTGAATTATCATATATTCATTTATCATTCATTTACAAATCAAAACATGACGAGAGCCATACATCATCACTATCATAAAACATACTCATAACCAACATATAAACAACATAATAATAAGGATACAATAGCCATAGAATCCACATATAAACCAATACATTTACGCATGAAATACCAAGGAGAAGGAACTCGTATTAATGAATGCAAAAACCAACCAGGTTTGGGACTTCCACAAACCACCCAACCATAGATTGGTTGAGCCAAATATTTATGTCAACCAATCACCCTCGTGCCTTATTCCAAGCATGAATGTGGTACTCGTAATCAAAACTCAACCAAGGTTTCTAGAGGCTACTCCACCTCACCCTCATTAATATAACCAGGCCTTACTGCAATCCAGACCGGATCACTAGGCCCTAACCTAGACTCCAGTCTTTGGGCTTTACTGTATATCCCATCCCGGGATTCCTAGGCCCAATCAAGACTCCACCCTCCATGATTTACCGTATATCCCATCCTGAGATTCCTAGGCATGATGGAGAGCACCCACCTCCAGATTTACTGTATATCCTATCATTCACCAGTCAAGGATTCCTAGGCCCATCGAGGTAACACAAAATCCATCTTTACCACAACCAACAGTCTGATTCAGGGGTCACTAGGCCATGCGTTCTTTCTTTCAGAGACCACCTCACTTAGTTTTGAATCCATCCGATAATCCATCTCAACCAAAGGCTAAAGAACAATGTCATACCTGGAAAAACCCATGCCAATGACAATAAGAAAACGAAGAACACACACACATAACCATGCATGCTAAATCTAGCAAGGAAATCACGCATGCAAATCGATACCTACAAATAATCTTGTTGTAGCTTCTAGATCCTACTCTTCCTTGCTTGATCCTTAATTTCCTTTGCCTTCTTTGCTCTTCTTAATCCAATGCTAAAGTGCTCCAAGAATACTCAAAGTGTCCAAGAGTGTGAGAGAGAGAGAGAATAGGGAGAGAGCTCCAAAACTGAACTGATAAAAGGTATCAACTGATCCTCATAAGCCCTTTTATTAATGAGGTCTCTATTTTCTTCAATTTTCCATTATTTTCCTTCATTTTCTTCCTGACACGCAACTTGTGACCTTTCACCTTCCTTTTCTCCTAATTTCCATTATTTTCATAAATAAATTGCCAATTAATGCCTCATGCATTTCCAAAGCTTTTGTCATTGCCTTTGCCAATTTCCTTAGCCATAATAAACCAAATGAACAACCACACTGTGATGTTTTTCCCAACATTCATCTTGGAATAAGTGTCCCATAACTGTGGTTATTATTTTGCCATTATTAACTTTATTTACACGGAATTTTGACTAGGGTTGTTACATAACCTTCTCCCTTGGGGGAACATTGTCCTTAGTGTTCAATGACACCTACAACCAACAATACTGCTATAAGCAAAACATACTACCCATGGAGTTTTATAACTTAGTTCGATGTAGTATTTACAATGATCAACCTGTTGAGAAGTAAACCAACTTGACAACCATAATGACATGACACCCATACCACTTATTGGAGCTTTATAACACAACTCATGGAGGTATTGACATCCATATACATATGTACAAAAACCAAAACATCACACCAAAACATATACTAAAAACATCCGCTCAACTAGCGAATAGAGAAGGATACATAGCCCGCATCTGATCCGCCATCTCCCATGTAGCTTCATCGGGCCCAAAGTGCTTCCACTACATTTTAACCTACTCGATTCCTCGGTTCCGAAGCATGAGCATATTTCTTTGCAATATACATTGTGGTTCCGGCTGGATTTCTCCATCTGGTTCCACCTGCAATACAGACGAGTCAATCACATGATCAACATCTTTAACATACTTCTTAAGCAATGACACATGAAAAACATCATGGACTTTCACAGTCGGAGGTAGTGCAAGTCAATAGGCTATTGTTCCAATCCTTTCAAGAATCTTGAAAGGTCCACAAAACCGAGGTACCGAATTGGCACATGATCCAATCCTCATGGAGCTCTTTTTGGGCTTGATGCGCAAATACACATGTTCCCCAACGTGAAATTCCCTAAACAACTTGTTTTGGTCTGCAAAACTTTTCATCTTGTCCCGTGATGCCTTTAGATTCTTCCTGATTACCTTCTTTTCATGTTCCATATCTACCAACATATCCATTCTAATCAACACGCTATTCACTGTATCACTCCAACTGATGGGAGTATTACAACTCTGCCCATAGAGTGCCTTAAGCAGACTCATCCTTAGAGATTCTTGATAACCATTATTATAAGCGAACTCAACCAACGGAAGGTACTCCTCCCATCTCCTCTTCCGATGCATCACATACATCCTCAACATGTCCTTCAATGTCTTGTTGACCCTCTTTGTATGTCCATTTATCCGCAGATGATAAGATGTATTGAAGGCCAACTTTGTCCCTAATCCTGCAAACAACTCCTTCCAAATCTTGGAAGTGAACTTAGCATCCTTGTATGACACAATCTTTCTTGGAACACCATGCAACCTCACTACATCTCTGATGAATACATGTGCCACATCACTAGCTGAATATGTAGACTTCACTGCAATGAAGTGTGTTACCTTTGTCAACCTGTCCATCACAACCATGATGGAATCACGTTGTGTAGATGTCCTCGAAAAACCTGTGATGAAATCCATGGAAATGACCTCCCATTTCTGCTATGGAATCACAATTGGCTATAGTAGTCCACCTAGATGCTTACAATTTGCCTTTACCTGCTAACAGTCCAAACACCTAGCCACAAACTCTGCCACATCCTTCTTCATATTCAACCAATAATAAAACTTCTTTGTTGTTGTCAATGTCTTTTGGTGTCCTGGGTGACCTAAGTACAGTTTTGCATGAAACTCTCTCAAGATAGTCTTCTTGAGCTCATTACTACTTGGAACATATATCCTATCCCTAAATCTGATCAAGCCATTTGTTGTAAGACTATAGTCCACATCCTGGCCACCTGTACCCTGTTGTAACCTATGCATAAGCTTCATGTACCTGTCATCCTGCTGACCTGCCTACAAGATATGATCTTCTAACTCTGTCTCATAAGAACTCATAGTTGTTATATGATTCTCTTGTATCTTCCTGCTAAGAGCATCTGCCACCCTGTTCTCCTTACCCTTGATGTAACTGATCTCAAAATCGAACTCAACGATCGTGGCCAATCATCTAACTTGCCTGACATTTCGATTCAGTTGATCAAAATTATCTCAACCCATTGTGATCACTCATCAATACAAACATCCTGCCAAGAAGATAGTGTCTCCACATCTTCAACGCATGAATGATCGCTGTCAACTCAAGATCGTGTGTTAGATAATTCTGCTCGTGCTCATTCAACTTCCATGACTCATAGCACACTACTTGTCCTTCCTACATAAGGACCCCACCAAGCCCTCTCTTGCAAGCATTTGTGCATACCACAAATTCTTTGTCTAGATCTCCAATCTTTAACACTAGAGCATTTGTCAACAACTCCTTTAACTACTCAAAACTTGTTGCACATTCATCTGCCCTTTCAAATTTCTTACATTTCCTTTGCAATGGTGTAATTGGATAAGTAATGCAAGATAAGTTCTTGATGAACCTTTGGTAGTAACTGCTAACCCCATGAATGATCTTACCTCATCCACATTCCTAGGAGATTCCCACTCCATGATAGCCCTTGTCTTTTCCGGATCCAATGCTATGTCTTCCTTGGAAACAACATGTCCCAAGTAATGTACCTTTGTCTGAAAGAAACTAAATTTGCTAAGCTTAGCATACAACTGATTCTCTCTCAACAATCTCAACTCTAGTGCTAAGTGCTCGGCATGCTCTTCCTCATTCTTAGAATATATCAAGATGTCATCAATGAATACAATAACAAACTTGTCCAGATAAGGACGCAACACACTATTCATCAAGCACATGAAGTTAGTTGGAGCGTTAGTCAAATCAAATGGAACTACAACAAACTCATAATTCTCATACTTGGTTCGGAAAGTTGTCTTGTATATGTCCTCTTCCTTAATGCGTACCTGATGATATCCTAATCTCATATCAATCTTCAAGAACATTGTTGCTATCTTCAATTGATCGAACACGTCGTCAATCCTCAACAATAGATACTTGTTCTTGATGGTCACTTTGTTCAACTACCTGTGATCAATGCATTGCCTAATAGTACCATCCTTCTTATTCACAAACAATATCGGTGCACCCCATGGAGATACACTTGGCCTAATATATCCCTTGTCAATAATTTCCTTCAACTGCAACTTCAACTCTACTAACTCTGGTGTGCTCATTCTGTATGGTGCCTTCAATGCTAGTGTTTCCCCTGGTACCAACTCAATAGAAAAATATACTTCCATGTGAGGCAAAAAATCTGAAATATATGTGGGAAATACATCCTGAAACTATTGTAAGATCAGGTATCTGCACAATACCTCTGCATCCTCAACATCCTTAACTTTATCACTATAAATATGCACTACAAATAACACACATTCTTTTCTGCGACTGTGATTTTCTTGCATAGCTGTCACCATCCTAACTTATGTTGCTTACTTCTTACCCTGCAAGATTCTTTGGTCTCCATTGTCATCCAAGCACTCAATGGTTTTTTCATGACAATCCACTTTGGTCTTATGAAGATACAACCAATCCATACTTAATAGCATATTATATGATCCCAATGGGAACACATTCAAATGTGTTGATGTAGGCATACCATTCAACTCGAATGCACAAGCTCTTACCCATTGATATACTCTCTTCTTTGTACTTGTAGCCAACTACACTAACCAAGATTTTTCATGCACTTCTTTATTCAAACTGCACTTATCCATCAGGTCAGGACTAACATAACTATAATTAGATCCAAGGTCAATCAAAATGGAAACAAGTTGATCACAAATCTTACCGTTCATCTCTATAACAATTGCTTGGTGCTCTGTCTGCTTGTTATTCAACGCTGTATAAATCCGTGGAATGCTCTGCCCAACATCCCCAACAGTCTATGCCTCTTGTGCACTATAGATCTAAGGCCTACCACCCTGATGTTGCTGACAATCCCTCTTAATATGTTCCTAACCACATGTCCAAGACTCCAACTATCTTGTACCATCACCTCTATTCTACTACTGCGACCCATGTACCTATCTAGTTGTGTTGAACTTGTTGTATGGTGCAACATTTTCTTTCTCTTCTGCATTCTGAGGCCTTGTTCTTTTAGCTTTCATTTACCTTTATCTTTCCATTTCCATCCTTGTTGAGATTCATTCTTATGTTTTGACTGCTCATAGCAATGCTTCAGTTTCCCAATAACTTCCTCAAGTGATCAAGCCTCATCATACTCAATCTGATCTCTAAAAGCTAATGGCAATCCACTGATAAATCCTTGAACCTTAGCATTTTCATCCTTAAGATATGGTACATACCTCAATAGCTCCAAGAACTTAGTTGTATACTCCTCATCTATCATCAATCCCATCTTTAGCTCGTAAAATTCTTTGGCCTTACTGTCGTGGTACCTTTCTGACAAGTACTTCTTCTTGAAAAGTATTTTAAATTCATGTCAACTCAACTCCTTTGTCCTAATGTCTCTAACCCGCCTTACATCTTCCCACCAAATATCCACTTTACCTTTAAGACTAAATGTCGTTATTCTGGCCTTCATGTTTTCTGAGTAATCATGCAGTTCAAAGAAATTCTTCATCCCAAGTAACCAAGCCTTTACATCCTTTGTCTTCTTCAAATCTCCATAAAACATAGGTGGCTTAGCTTTCTCAAACTCATTCAACAAATATCCCCTATCACTCCTCTTGTAAGCGTGATAACGATGATGGTCATAGTGCATGTCAGAACCAAAACTAGAATAGTACCTGTGTCCATCACCCCTCCTATCCAGAGTATCCAAGAACCTACCATCTCTAAATGTGTCATCCATATTTGACTTGTGCCCACCATGAGATCTACTACCATATACCCCATTAGTTTTGTTCTCTTTTCCATGGTTGATCCAAAGTGGTCCTTGTCTCTGCAATTCTGACAAACTTTGAAGGATTACTACATTGAATTATGCTTGTTTCTCATGTGCCTGCATGATTCTGTCATTCTCTACTTTGCAACTTCTTAATTCTTCCTTCAATCTTCTCAATGTATCTGCTAAGTCAGAAGAGTCCCAACCCCACGTTGCTCATCTGATCCATAGGGAGAAACTCGAGAACTGTAGTCTACCATCTTTCTAGTCATCTTTGATATTCTTCCTGTAAATACATCATGTTAGCTAAAACTAAAACATAACATTATCAAAATACCTTAGTATAGCTCGGGGAGGATATCTCATCTGCAAGATCAACCAGATTAGCACAATACATGTATAAACATAATCATAACAACATATAGATGTCGTCCTAACCATATTCCAATCATCAATCCATGACCATATCAACCACACATCATGACCTCGTGCATGACAACTACAACCATGTCAATGTATTCATAATCAACATATGTACAACATGCATGAATACACAATAAATACAAAACTTACATGCATAATCAATGCATAACTTACCCATACTCATGATAAACACATCCAACAACACGCCATCAACTTTCACATGGAAACAACACTACAACTATGACCAACACCATGCATATGCAATAAGTACATAGACCACAGGTATAAGGAACACACATGCAACTGACATGAATGCATGGCCAACACACTGCCCATCCAGTCCAAGGGGTGAACCATGCTCTAATACCACTATGTAACACCCTCCTCCCATCTTTACCCAATTTAATCGGTCCGCTGGAGTAAACATGTGACGAGAGGCTATACGATTTGATTCAACTCCCCATCTACAGTTAAGTAAGTGGAACTGACAAAACACAACCAACCTGACCTTCTACACATGTTACAGAACCACTAGGAGCCAACCAACCTTTCAAGGTGACCAAACCCTGAGGAAACTTAACATATCACTAACCTAGATCCTTTGTCGATCCCATGAGATGGGAATGCATGCGGCTGGGACCTTCCAGTCACTCTCATATCAAGGGCATGCAAGCGAATGGGATCTTTTTCAGCTAGTTTCGAGCCTATGACCTCGGATTTTGTGCCACTTTTTCAGGGCCAAAACCCAGGCCGCTACCCAAAACTCCATGAAACCTTCAGGAATGAAAAGTAACATTGAAATAAGGATGCAAATGCAAATATTTGAACAAAGACTTGACTGGACCCCTACTAGCCATGACAAACATTTCGTCAAACATGTCACAAATATGCATTCTACAGGTCATAACAACATATCTGAGCATAGGGGTCTCATACTTATTTGAGAATCACTAAGAAGCATTGATGCCTTATCACATTAGCTACATTATCATCTATTAGGTCATATATTCATTGATCATTCATTTACAAATAAAAACATGATGAGAGCCATACATCATCACTGTCATAAAACATACTCATAACCAACATATAAACAATAGAAATAATAAGGATACAACAACCATAGAATCCACATATAAACCAATACATTTACACATGAAATACCAAGGAGAAGGAACTCTTATTAATGAATGCAAAATCCAACCAGGTTTGGGACTTCCACGAACCACCCAACCATAGATTAGTTGAACCAAATATTTATTTCAGTCAATCACCCTTGTGCCATATTCCAAGCATGAATGTGGGACTCATAACCAAAACTCAATCAAGGCTTCCCGAGGCTACACCACCTCACCCTCATCAATAGAACCAGGCTATACCAAAATCCACACTAGAACACTAGGCCCTAAACAAGAATGTATGCAATCGGATTCCTCCACCTACACCATGAGGAATTTGCTTGTCTCCTAGTCTCTAGGCTTTACCCCAATCCACAACGGATCACTACATCCTAACCGAGACTACAGTCTCTGGGCTTTACTATATATCCCATCACAAGATTCATAGGCCCAATCAAGACTCCACCCTCCAGGCTTTACCGTATATCCCATCTCGGGATTCCTAGTCCTGATGGAGAGCACCCACCTCTAGGCTTTACCATATATCTCGCCATTAATCGGTCGAGGATTCCTAGGCCCACCGAGGTAACACAAAATATGGCTTTACCGCAACCCACAGTCCGGTTCAAGGGTCACTAGGCCATGTGTTCTTTGCTTCAGAGACCACCTCACTCAGTTTCAAATCCATTCAGCGATCCAGCTCAACTAAAAACATGAGAACCCATCACACCATGGCCATCTGGAAATGGCAAGGCAAGGCTGAATAACATTGTCACACCTGGAAAAACCCATGCCAATGACAACAAGAGAACCAAGAACAAACATATATAACCATGCATGCTAAATCTTGCAAGGAAATCACACACGTAAATTGACACCTACAAATAATCCCACTGTAGATATTAGATCCTCCTCTTCCTTGCTTGATCCTTGCTTTCTTTTGCCTTATTTGCTCTTCTTGATCCAATGTTGAAGTGCTCCAAGAAAACTCAAGTTTCCAAGAGTGTATGAGAGAGAGAATATAGAGAGAGCTCCAAAACTGAATTGATAAAAGGTACCAACTGATCCTCATAAGCCTTTTTTTAATGAGGCCTCTATTTTCTTCAATTTACCTTTAGTTTCCTTCATTTGCCTCCTCACATGCAACCTGTGACCTTTCACCTTCCTTTTCTCCTAATTTCCATTATTTTCATAAATAAATTGCCAATTAATGCCTCATGCCTTTCCAAAGCCTTTTCCATCGCCTTTGCCAATTTCCTTAGCCATAATAAACCAAATGAATAACCACACTAGGATGTTTTGGCCAAGATTCAACTTGGAATAAATGTCCCATAATTGTAGTTATTATTTTACCTTTATTAACTTTATTTACATGGAATTTTGACCGGGGCTATTACATCAACAGTCTCTTATTAGATCTTTGTTGTGTTCTTTGTTGAAAGCCCATCAGCGCACACATTCATCGACAACAACATCAAATGTCACAAATGAAAAATTTAGCAATGCAAGGCAGGAAGCTCGATTACCCAAAGATATTTTGTTTTTTCCTTTATAGGGCTCTGCAAATGGGGAAACCACTAATGGTTATAACAATCAATATTTTCAGCAACAATCGGAATATGAAACTTGTTGTTCTCTTGTTTCTTCTCCTCAGTAATCTCCAATTCTAAATGAAAGGAAAGATACAAATGAATTGTTTGGCTAGACAATAGGGCTACCAATTTGCTTTCAAGAAATAGAACAAAGCATAACCAATATCACAGACCAACATAGAAATGACATGAATTCTACCTGCAAGTTCTTCTTTAACCTAAATTTTTCATCAAAATTTCGTGTTGAGAAAAAGCTAGAGTTGTTATTTGCAGCGAGCAATATAATTAATGGAAACATGATTTATCGACCAAACGAAGGTTGCATCGTAGGAGCAGATCAAAAGTTAATGTTGTCTTTGTTTGTAAAGTGTTGTAATTCATCCCATATTTATTGGGTCTGTTTTGCTATGACCACACCATTATATGAGGAGGAAACATTGTTAGCTAGGAATCCTTGAGTAGATCCAATATAGTGCATGCCATTTAACCATTTCTCAACAAGACAAAGACAAATCACATTGCACTCAATACAATTGGGGTCTTTGTTCATATCCTATGTTTAAATGTCCTTTGAAATAACATTTAATAACCAATATTGACATGGCAGACATATGAACTTTGAACCACTGCATTTGTTACAAATCACAATGGAGAACTCACTGCAAACATGGAGAGTCATTTCACAACCAAACGTCCTTCGAAATAGCAATAAACGCCCGTATTGACATTACAAAGAATTGAAAGCAGAGGTGTGGAGCTTAACTCTCTGAGTTCAATGGTGCAGAGCTCCACATAACTAGAAAAGTTTACATCTCTACGTACACCCAAACACCATCACGATTCAACACAACACTTACTAAAAATGGTAATATGAACTGATGCACTCCCAATGGCTTCAAGAATTGTAGGGGAGAGAGAAACTTCAATGTGGAGTTCCTTTTGATCTATAAAAATTCACAAGCCGTGAGAATTTGTGAGACGATGGTAGATGCAACTGGAAAGTCTTCTTAACATTGAGACCAATGTGGTTTATAAAAACATGGTATGTAGTTGATGTTGTCTTTGTGGCAGCCATCTCCATAGCTATTGCATCTTATTACAATGGCAAGTAGCGAATGTAAGGTAATAAGCAATGTTCTTAGAACTAGTAACAATGGCATGCGAATTTGGGACATAATATAAATAAATAATTCTTGATTATCCTCGCAACAATTAATTGTGTGATGCAAGACCTCCACACAAAATATTCATCTTTGGGTAATGCAATGGCATCCTTTCTTGCTTCAAGCTTTGCATTCAGAAAAATAATATAAAAATTGTTCGTGGTGCAGAGTGCAAAGGTGTGAAGGAAAAAAGTTTCTTCTTCCTCGACACCTCCACACTCTGCACAATGTTCTAAATGGAGATTTGTTCAGCCCACCCCACCCCCTTGTTTCTTCCTTCACACCTCCGCTCTCTGCACAATTATGGAGATTTGCTCACACCCCCTCTTCCCCCGCCCCACCTACACAAGGGACATGGAAACCCGTTAGTTCTGGCATCATTCGACAAAGAAGTAGTAGTGTCAGGCATAACAATATCAGTGTCAGAGTACTCATCAACAAAATGACCACTGACAAAATTAGCCCTTTCTTGATTTTAAAATTATTTGTCGAGCACTGAAAAATATCGAAAATAAAACACCTTCCACTAGGGGAATTATGTCACATCAAGGCTTGCTCAGCCAACGCAAAATTAGAAATTTATTTTTGAATTTACAAGAAAATATAAATATTCAACAATTTCCTCAAACCTTGGTTAAAATAGCAAAAACTTGGCAAAATAATTGAGAGTCAACACACTTTGACCCACAAGTGAGTGTTATAGTCCTTGGCGAGGCAAGGACTAATAACATTTTATTATTATTTTTTAAATATTAATTTGATAAGTATATTTAAAATTTGTATCACATATAATTCATTAGTGTAACATATGTGTGTGTGTGTGTGTATATATATATATATATAGTTATGGGGTGAATTTTGTTAATTAAAAAATTGGAATTTATAAATATTCAACAATTTCCTGAAACCTTGGTTAAAATAGCAAAAACTTGGCAAAATAATTGAGAGTCAACACACTTTGACCCAAAAGTGAGTGTTATAGTCCTTGGCGAGGCAAGGACTAATAACATTTTATTATTATTTTTTAAATATTAATTTGATAAGTATATTTAAAATTTGTATCATATATAATTCATTAGTGTAACATACATATATACATATATATACATATATATATATATATATATATATAATTATGGGGTGAATTTTGTTAATTAAAAAATTGGAATTTACATTGAGGATTACAAAAGTCAAGTTAGTCTCTCCCATAAGAAACCAGACCATAAACCAGACCATAAGCAAAAATAAACTCTTCTTAAGGAGGAGAGAGACAATTGAGAGCTAATATAAACAAAAATATCCAAACTAAAATTGATACATTGGCCTAACAACCCTTATACAAGAGTAACATAGCAAAGGAAAGCAAAAACCATATCCATATCACAATCACGCTAAGGAATTTGAGTGTGAGTGGATTTGTGTGTTGGTGTTGCAAATTTGTGAGTGGCTGACATCTTGCAAGTGCATCTGCATGTTGGTGTTGCAAATTTGCAAGTGGCTGATATCATGTAAACTACTACATTTGAAGTCACATGCTCATTGTTTGAGGATTGCAGACTAGCCACCGCATTAAGTATCATCTTCAGTCGCAAATTAACTTGAGCAAATAAGGTTGCATCCGCAAGTTAACTTGACCAAATAAGGTTGCATGGAGAAACCTTGGATTTCTAAAAGTCTAAGCACTCAAATGGACGTGAGTTGTATCACTTGTTTGAGTTTGTTTTTTATGAAGAGTAAAGTGCATATGGTTTAAAGAAGACAAATAAAGAGTTAAAAAAAAAAAAAAAAAGTGAGGTGTTATTGTCAAAGATGGTGTTGGGTGTTTTTTGGCGAAATAATTTATGAGTTGTTTTTTTAAGTGTAAATTATGTTGGGTGAAAAGGAGAAATGAGAAGTGTTTTTGAGGATTTTATAATTGGATTTGTTTTTTAATTTGAAGCGAGATTAAGTCTTGATTTTTTTTTAGATCTGGTGTATTTGGTTTTGGATCTGGTGAATTTAGGTGCAGATCTGGTGGATTTGGTTGCATTTTGTTGATTCGGACAATTTTTTTGTCATTATGTCAATTTTTTTCGCTAAAGCTTATTTGAACGAGTCCACAAAATTTTATGGAGGAAATCATGCAAATTAGAAATTCAACATATTAACAGTTTCAGAGGGAAATAATTTTTGGCCCATAGTAAGTGGGGCAGAGCCCAAACCCACTACTGTTGCAACCATTCTAGATTGGGAAAAATGGGAAACAAAAGCAAAAGTGTTGTTACGAATGCCTGTTAAGGACAACATCATTCCTCATATCAGGGATTGTAGAACATCCAAAGAAACATGGGTTGTTCTCAAAAGATTGTATGAAACATCTAATACCAACCATATTTTGTTCTTAAAGACCAAACTTTTGTCAATTAAAATGGAAGCCAATGAAAGTATAAACAAATTCATTTCCTGTGTCAAAGAGCTAACTGATAAGTTAAGAGATATTGGTGAAAAGGTGTCTAGTATTGACTTGGTCACCATCACATTGAATGGCTTAGTGCAAGATTATCAAAATTTTGTTTCAAGTCTTTCAGCTAAAGAGAAGCCTCCTACTTTTGATGAATTAGCATGTATTACTCTACAAGAGGAAGAGAGGATGAAGAACTTCAATTTGGGCTCTAGTAGCTCAGATCTAACATTGGTAGCTAAGGGTAAGCAACCATACAAAGGCAAGCCATGGGACAAAGACAAAGGAGGCAAGTTTCAAGCAAAGCACAAAGGTATGGCACAATCTAAATTTTTAGCTCATGATAAGAGAAATGGTGATTGTTATTATTGTGGCAAACCTGGACATCATGCTAAAGATTGCTATAAAAATAAAATAGAATGAGTCTAAACAGAGAAACATAAGGCATAATGGAGATTTTGTGGACAAAGACACCTCAATCAATGATGGATTTAAAAATCTCAGATTGTTTGTTTTTTACGCTGCATTATCTGTTGAGATTGATTATGTTAATGCTTGGTTCATTGATTCTGAAGCATCACTCCATATGTCTTGTAATAAGGATTGGTTTGATGAATATCATGAGAACATTGATGGAACATGTGTTTATTTAGGAGATAAAAAATCCCTTAAAGTTCAAGGTTATGAAATAATATGTGTGATGTTGCCTAATGGACAAGAGAGACAAATCCATGATGTGATGTATGTTCCTGGTATTAAAAATAATTTATTTTTTGTTTCTACTATTGTTGATCAAGATCTAAAGGTGGAATTTGTCAAATCACAATGTGTTGTTAAAGACATCCAAGATCGTTGCAAGGTTATTGCCATAGGTACCAGAGTTGGAGGCTTGTATAAGTTAAACGTGACCAGGACAGGGCATCAAGCATTGGCATCTACAACAATGTTAACAGGCGAGTTATGGCATCAAAGGTATGGGAATTTAAATCACAATGATTTAATGTTACTTCAAAGAAAAACAATGGTTGAAGGTCTTTGAGTTATGAAAAATAATCATGTTGAATGTGAAGCATGTGCACTTGGCAAACAACATAGAGAGGAATTTCTTGTACATGAAGAAAAAATATAAAGAGAAATACTTGAATTAATTCATATTGATGTATGTGGACCTATGCAAACTAGGTCTCTTGGAGGAACATTGTATTTTCTTATTTTTGTTGATGATAGATCTAGATATACTTAGGTTTATTTCATAAGAAATAAAAGTGATGTTTTTTAGTACTTTAAGGAATTCAAAAACATCATGGAAAAACAAACTGGAAAATACCTCAAAATTCTCAAATTTGATCAAGGGGAGAATACAAATCAAGTGCATTTAATCAATATTGTAAAAGTCATGGGATTCTACAACAATTTACAATGCCTCATACATCTAAGCAAAATGGAGTTGTTGAGAGGAAAAACATAACACTAGTGGAATGTGCACAAAGCATGCTTCAAGTTAAAAATATCTCTAATGGTTTTTGGAATGAAGCCATTAATATTGTTGTTTATTTGAAAAATAGGAGTCCAACCAAAAGTTTAGATCTGAAAACACCCTTTGAAGCATTTTATGGATATAAACCAAAAGTTTTTAGATGCGAGCCATTTGCTCATATTCCAAAATATGAAAGAAGGAAACTTGATGCAAAATCAATTACGTGCACATTCATTGGTTATTGTGATGATAAAAAGACATACAAGTTGTTTGATCCTAGTTCACATAGATTACTTGCAAGTAGGGACGTGGTGTTCCATGAAAATGCAAATGAAGATGATAAAATGAATCATACAGGTGTATGGCATGATACTGATTATTATGTCAAAATAAAAGCAAGTGTTGAACAGGAACAAGAACAGGTATAGGTTCAAGAACTGGAAGCATCTGGCAGTCATGACACTCTAGGAAGAGGTGAAGGGAGTCCACAAAGCGGAAAGAAAGATGAGAGCAATAAAAATCCAAGGAGGACATCACGTCAAATTCAACCACCTATAAGGTATACATATTATGCATTGAAGTCTCATGTAATGAATGTTGTAGAACCTTCAAGTTATGAAAAAACTAAATAATATAAAAAATGGAGAGATGCAATGAATGACGAATACAACTCTATAATGAAGAATGACACATGGGAATTAACATAATTTCCTAAAGATAAAGTTCCCATAGGTGCAAATGGTTATACAAAACTAAGTTTAATGATGATGGCAATATTGATAAGTATAAAGCTAGATTGGTTGCAAAAGGCTATTCATAAAAAGAAGGCATTGATTATGAAGATACTTTTTCACCTGTAGCTAAACTTAATACAATTAGAATCATGATTGCATTAGCTACAAAACAAAATTGGAAAATGCATCAGTTAGATGTCAAATCTACTTTCTTGAATGGTGAATTAAAAGAAGAAGTTTATTTGGTTCAACCTAAAGGGTTTGTAAAGTAGGGATAGGAGCATCTTGTTTGCAGGTTAAAGAAAGCTTTATATGGTTTGAAACAAGCACCAAGATCTTGGTATGTGAAAATTGATTCATTCTTTTATGAAAAAGGTTTTGTGAGAAGCAAAAGTGATCCTAACTTGTACATCAAGAAAGATGAAGATGGAAATATTGCCTTGATATCTTTATATGTTGATGATCTTATCTTAATAGGCAGTGCATTCAAGTTGATTGAAGAAATAAAAAATGCAGTTGTCACAGGTATTTGAAATGAAGGATCTTGGTGAATTGCATTACTGCTTAGGTCTTGAAGTTTGGAGGAAATCTGGTAAGACAGTGATCTCACAAAGTAAATATGCAAGGACAATCCTTGAAATATTCCATATGTATAAATGCAAGCCAACGTCTACTCCTTTGGAACAAAATGCTAAGTGTGCAATGATGATGGATCTAAAGACATGAATAGAACCTTGTATCATCAACCGGTGGGAAGTTTGAACTACCTCACCACTGCCAGGCTAGATATAACATATTCTGTTAACATCCTTAGTAAGTTTATGGCTAATCCTTGTGAAAGCCATTGGAAAGCAGCAAAGAAAGTCCTTTGATATCTGAAGGGAACAATTTATTTTGGTATTTTGTATACTGATGGATCTAATGTTGAGTTGTGATTTAGATTAGGCTGGAAACCCTGATGATAGAAGATCAACCTCTAGATATGCATTCAATTTAGGATCAGGGATCATATCATGGAGCAGCGTGAAACAACCAATTGTTTCTTTGTCATCCACAGAAGCAAAATACAAAGCCTTGACCAAGGCAACATGTGAATCTATTTGGTTAAGGAGGATTCTTGAAGATGTTGGAGAAAAACAAAGAGGACTAACAAGCATCAAATGAGACAATGAGAGTTCTATTAGTTGGCAAATAATTCAATTTATCATGCTAGAACAAAACATATTGAAGTCCAACATCATTTTGTAAGGGAAAAGATACAATCAAATGAGATTCATTTAGTCTATTGTAATACAAGTGAAAATGTAGCTGACATATTTACCAAGCCTATTAGAAAGATGAACTTTGAAATATGTAGACAACGACTAGACATTGTTGAAAATCCATTTCTCCATTAAGGGGGGATGTTGGAATAATGTCGAAATGGCAAGTCTAGCTAGAGTTGATGAGTTGTGTTCTCATATTTAGTGTTTGAGTCTATCTGTCATGAGGTGTATCTTCATAGTTTGTGTTGTGAGTTGGTGATCTGAATTATTTGAATCTGGATTGTCCTAGAGGTTGTCTATGTGTGCCTATATAATGTACCAGTTGTCAAAGCAGTTTGATCAACGAGAAATGGTTTATTCCTGTGTCGATTTTGTGTCATGATTGATGAAGTGATGGGAGTGCATGTAATGCTTCAAGTACAGTGAGAACAACAACCTTGTTATCTGCGGTGGCATCATATTAAAGAGAAAACACTAGCTCCTAAACACTGTCATTGAAAAAATATTATATTAACTGCAATATCTTAATAATAAACAAATTACTTTATGTTTAAAATAAAAATAAATAGAAACATATATAATTTAAGAAAAGTCTTTCGTGAGCTTGCTGCTGACATCAAGCATGGTAGGACCTGCTCCTCTGCTTTGGCGGAGCATGCAGATAAATCTAAGCATCGCATCTGCATTGAGGAGGCCCAAGTCGTTGATAGGGTTAGTCATTTCCATCATTGAAAATTGAGAGAGGCCCTAGAAATTGAAAAAAGACCCAATAATTTGAATAGAGATGATGGTTGGAATATTAGTAGAAGTTGGGTCCCTGTCCTGTCCTCCTAGTTTTTTAGCCTTCTTTTTGGGATTTATTTTGTTTGTTTGCTTATCTTTGTAGGTATTGGCATCCTTTTTATAGTATTTGTTGTTGATTTATTCTTCATTAGAGTTTATTTTTCCTTCGTGTTTTTTATGTATTTTATCATCCTATTCGTTCTTAACTCCTTTTAGTATTTTTGTTATTTGTTTAATGGGCCTGAGCCCCATAATTTATTGCTGACCCCGTTTGATTTATTAATTATTTTTCTTTGGATATATATATGTGTGTGTGTGTGTGTGTTTCTATTTTATTTTTTTATTTTTATTTATTTTATTGTTGACCCCGTTTTATTTATTGATTATTTTCCTTTAGATATACGTGTGTGTGTGTGTTTTATTTATTTATTTATTTATATATATATACTTCTTTTGACTTGTATATATTTTTGTTTTATTTTATTTATTTTTCCACTAATTATTTTTAATTTAATTTATTTTATTTCCATTAATTATTTTATTTAACAAATGATCTTGTCTAGATTAGGGTCTTCACTAGTTTTTATAATTTTTGACTCCCCTCCTTTAATGTTTCACTTTGATTTATTTACTTATTATTTTTTAAATATTATTTCTCAAAAACTACGTGTTTAATATAGCGGTTACCTATTAATATTTGTTTTTAATAAACTAGCATTTACACCAGATGTTGCAAAGATAACGCCGTAAGGCAATAGAAAAGGAACTAGTAGCTTGAAGTGTTTTGTAAAATCGATGCAATCTGTACACATCATTATAATGTTTCAAAATTATATATTTACAATGTCCAAGATCATTCAATCAACATTTATTACCACGACAAAGAACAATATAAAGACCTGGAAAATAGGTCTTTAAAGGTCTTATTCATCTCTAATACATAACCAAAATCCACACACTAGAGTTAGAAATAAGAACATGGTCACAATTCCCCCTCAACCACAACATTGGTCTGTTTCCCAATTCCTTCCTCTCCAATGCCCAAATGAGGATGGGGATCTCGCAGTCCTGGCAGTGTCAAACTTGGGTATGAGGTGCAAATCATCATATGATTTTCTCTTTTGTGGATGAGACAGAGTATCATAAACCTGATTTATCTCAGGAAAAAAGGTCAGTGGTTGTCTCAAGCTGGTGCAGAGGCATGACATCAGGGTGGTATTTCAATGCCAGTCTTCTGTATGCAACCCTGATATCATTGTAGGAGGTGTGACAAGAGACACCCAAAAGAGCATAGTGATCCTTTTTCCTCTTGAAAGCAATATCCCTCTTTTCTTCTATTGCAAAAATGACACTGATGGTTCTGCCATTGAAGCTATGAAGCATTTTCACAGCCCTTTTCCAGCAAAATATGCATTCTCAAATCTATAGTAATAAATTGTCTTAGTGATCCATCCATTGTTCCCTTGTTTTGAATAAGTCAACCTTTCTCATTAATTCCCTTCACAAGAACACAATTGTGACAAAAATCCACCAGTTGTATTATGCAGTTCACTGAAGCTTTGTGAGGATATTTGAAATCGAGTCTATGTAGTTCCACGGATCTGCTGAGATGAAATAATGTTGAAGGAGAAATACCTTCAGAAATGTAAACTCCACCATCACTTTTGCACCATGTTGATTTTGATTTTGACTACACCTTTAACCCATCTGCACACAGTCCAAGATTGTTGCTAGGTATGCTTCTCTGTTTAGGGGATATTGCAGTGTATTGTTGTGTTGCTGAAGGATGAACACGTTTAGAGTAACAAAGGTAAAATTCTAACACTCACTCTTTGTAAGGAAAATGTTATCCAGGGTATTATCTATTAAGCACCTCAATATATTTGAATATAAAATCACACACAAGATACAAAGAATTAGATAGGAAACCTTTACCTTTATTTGATTATAACAAAATACCCTTAAAGTGGGGGCATCACCTTACAATTGATCTTTTTTATGGAAAGAATATTTGAAATCAAGTCTAGGTAGTTCCATTTAGGCATTACTTATAGGAAGCATTCCATGTATTCAATGATGGGTGATTGGCTTTGTTCCATATCAATCAAAGAACCCTATCATCTCAAGCGTAATAAAAGTGTCCGACAGGGTTTTCACATATTTCTGACAACAAAAAGTCAGGTACAAAATTTCAATTTATAAAAACAATAACCACTCATGATATACCAAAAGAATATAGTGTACAAAGCAGGACATGGTTAAATCGATGATATAGATACAAGGCTTCATCACAAATAATCAACTTGTAAACCTGGCAACCATGGAAAAAAACAAGCTGTCAGAGGAAAACCAAAAAAATACTCATCAAATATCATGCATATCAAGCGACTATATGGTGTTTCTATCTTTTAAACTAGTTCTAGAAAAATCCTCAAGTTGAATTCATCATACCTAGTAAGTCTGAAATTGAAATGAACATCGTAGATAAGAGCCTCCCTCCACTAGAAAAAGAATGAATGAATTGGGTATGAACTACCCACAAAAAAGAATAGGTTAATTTAGGAACAAAAATATGCGCCTTCAAAAATGAAGATGCTCAAATCATTGACAATTCCGTCCTTAAATGTGCTTTTCTCTTCCTCGAGTTCCTGTAGAATCTTCTTGACCCACTCCTTTTTATCATCCAATCCCGCTAAATGAATCATGAAGTCCCCTTTAGCATAAACACTTGCAGACCAGAAACTCTAAGAATGTCAAAAACAATACAAACAGAATAGATAAAGAAATAGAAATTTTATAATACACATGAATCAGAGAGACATGGAACATAATAATGAGGACTCCTCTCAGGGACAACTGATTAAAAAAATGTTAACCTACAGGTAAAATAATCCCACCTAATAGTCTAGTTTTATCAACAATCCAGAGCATACATCTCCTGTGAAACAAAGCACTTTCTTAAGCTATATATACTATAATACACATGCATCAGAGAGACATAAAGGGAAAGTAAATAGTTCCACTCACAGCCACCAGAGTCACCTGTGGGAGGTGGTGCTCATGCTCTCTGTTCAGGTCAGATTCAATAGTCAGGGATCCACACTCAAATATCTGAATTTTAGAGATTCCAATACCAGAACCGTTTCCTGTCAAATGATCGGGGATCTGCACTAGATTGTTTCCATCAAAGGTGGAATCATTTCCATTTGCCGGAAAAGGAATCCTGTCCCAACCAAAAAAACAAAACAAAACAATTCCTATTCTGGTGTATATTTAAAATTTAATAAAACCTCTAGGTAAATGGTTCCACCCACAGTTACTAGAATCACCAATAGGAGGTGGAACTTATGCTCCACCTTCATGTCAGATTCATAAAACAAGGATCCTCACCCAAATATTTGAATTTTGGTGATTCCAAAATCAGATCCATTTCTTGTCAAGGGATTGGGTTGGATTCTAGAATCAAGGGTCGGCACTCAACCCTTTCATGAGAAGGGATTGTGTTTGATTCCAGAAAAGGGGATTTGCACCTGACCATTTCCTTCCATGGGACCAGGTTACAACATATAGGTGGAACCATTTTCCTCTACTGCAAAAATGATTCATGTCCAAACAAACAAATAAAGAGCACAACTCCTATTCTGGAATGGGTTTCCTCGAGTGCAGGATAGGTTTGGAGGGAAGAGAGGAAGGGCAATGAGTTGCGCAAAAACCTTAGAAAATCACTAAAATTCTTTCTAGCATCATCCTTCAATTGCTTTTGCACATTTGAGATTACAGTTAACCAGACACTATAAGGAGATGACTAAGCAGTAGGCACTGCTGTTAATGCTTGAGTGCGTTAGAATTTCATGTTAATGTGAACTAAAAGTAATTTCAAAGTTGTTAGACTCATATCCCACCAATCATACAATAGTCCGTAAGAAACCGTAGCTTTGTAAGTTATTGTCTTTTAGTCTTGTTCCCAAGTATCTTCTTCCTTCATCAGTAGGATATGAGCATAAACCCATATAAACTAACTCTCCATTGTTTCAGCATGTTACTAATTAGTCCTTAAATGTAAAATCCATAATTCAGCATTTTCCTACACCTAAAAGTTTTTCAAACTCAAGCTCATGCACATGCATGTTTTGATGCAAATGGGCATTTTGCATTCATGCAGCTATAATTCAATTTCATACTAGAAGAACTGATACAAAAAAGCTCATGGATATACTTGTTTATAACCCATATAAACTAACTCTCCATTGTTTCAACATGTTACTAATTAGTCCTTGTATCCGAAATCCATAATTCACCATTTTCCTACACCTAAAAGTTTTTCAAACTCAAGCTCATGCACATGCATGTTTTGATGCATATGGGCATTTTGCATTCATACAGCTATAATTCAATTTCATACTAGAAAAACTGATACAAAAAAGCTCATGGATATACTTGTTTGTATGCATACGACCATTGTTTGCATTCATACAACTATAGTTCATTCCCAAACTTGAAGAAGTGATAAAAAAAACTTGCAATTACAAGTATAGAAACTTAGAATCAGTGTTGTGAACATCTCGATAATGTCCCTATTTTATCTCGAAATCATGATTTTTTGGCCTAGTCGATGTAATGTCCCTATATTATCTCGAAATCATGATTTTTTGGCTTACTCGATGTAATGTCCCTATTTTATCTCGAAATCATGATTTTCTGGCCTACGATTTTTTTGCCTAGCCAATGTTTGCCGATATTTTTCCCGATATATTGATGGTATCTTGATTTTGCCGATGTCCTATTTTCCCGACTTTTTGGTTTTTCGGACCCTTGCCGATTTTATCCCGATGCCAATGTTCGCAACATTGCTAGGAATACAACCTAGATTTCTCTTTACACAATCTGTGTTGTGGAAAATGCTACATGCTCTCGTAGATTGAACACGGTAAGATATTTTATGTCACAAGAATGAATAAGATATATTTTCTTATAACATATCACAGAACTGAAACTATGAATTAAGTCTATGAGAAAAGTCTCAAGGTCTTGTGAATAAGGTAAGAAATTGTAATTGACAGAAATGAAAAAGAAATATTTATGGCCAAGCAAGTAAAAGAAGTGAAGCTATGCTTTTTTGGTCTACTTGGAGAGTTGCTTTTGACATGTTACTATCAGTGCAGAGATTGCTAGCACATTCTTGATAAATCTTTAAGGTCTCTTGGCTTGAAGTAGATCGAGGTTTGCTAAATAGCTCATTCAATCATATAATAGAAGTGTATATGATTTAGTCCAAGTTATCTAGCAATCCTCGATCTATTCTTCAAGCAAAGAGACCTCAAAGAAATACCAAGAATGTCCTAGCAATCTCTGCACTGCTAGTAACTCGACAAAGGAAAAAGTACAAAGGCAACTCTCTGGATAGACCAAAGATGCATAGCTTCAATTCTTTTAAATGCTTGTGCAAGAATGTATTTCTCATGGAGTAGATCAATTCACTATCTAGCTTACCAATCGACATCTCGACCTCTCTATGTCTAATTTACAAAACTTCCATTTATCTTAAAAATTGGAAGAATGAAGAGCAGGGTTGTCTAGCAATATCTACACTGCAATATCACATCCAAGAAAGAAGAACAAGGGAACTCTCTATACTAAAAAAGCATGTATTCAATTCTTTTGCATGTATGTCGAAGAAAATATTGCTTATGGTGTAAATTAATTCACTTTATCTAGCAAATCAAGATCTCAATCTCAACCTCTCTTTGTCAAATTCAGAAAAGTTGTGCAGCTACACATTTTATTGGTTGTCATCTGTTAAACTCCTCTTCTAAAACACTTATTATTTAAGGGATTCTTTTCCTCCAAGTCAACATACAAAAATGTGTTGAATTATTAGACAAAATGAGGCATCTTGCAAATTTAATTTCACCTCGAGGGCATAGATAATAAACAATATTGAAAAGCCTTGAAATATGGAAGCTTTTTTTCCTCACCAAACAGTTTTACTTAAAGTCATTAAGTGGTGGTTGCGTTTCCACGATGGAGACCAAATGTTTGAATTGAATACACATTGCATGCGTGGAATGCGAACATGTTTCTTCTTCTCATCTTTAGGCATGGACTTAACTAAACCCTTCAACGCATCATTGTTGCCACTTTTACAATGGCTAAATGGAAGAAAAAAATTGGTTTGATTCCACCAAAAATCACATGCTCCACTCAGAATTACGGAAAAAGAACATCCCCATGTCCATATTCAAGAAGAAAGTTACTAAGCATTTGGCAAAACAAAAAATCATTTCAATAGAAAAAAAAGTAAAATTGTAATAGCCAAGAAGATATCAGATGTTGACGCTTATGTCTATATGTTCAAAAATATCTCTTTTTACATGCAAGAAAGAAATAACTCATAAATCTGGCATCGATTTAGATAATGTTGATTTTCTCAACTATAAATTAACTAGACACTATAAGGAGATGACTAAGCAGTAGGCACTACTGTTAATGCTTGAGTGCATTAGAATTTCATGTTAATGTGAACTAAAAGTAATTTCAAAGTTGTTAGACTCATATCCCACCAATCATACAATAGTCCATAAGAAACCATAGCTTTGTAAGTTATTGTCTTTTAGTCTTGTTCCCAAGTATCTTCTTCTTTCATCAGTGGGATATGAGCATAAAGCCATATAAACTAACTCTCCATTGTTTCAGCATGTTACTAATTAGTCCTTGAATGTAAAATCCATAATTCAGCATTTTCCTACACCTAAAAGTTTTTCAAACTCAAGCTTATGCACATGCATGTTTTGATGCATATGGGCATTTTGCATTCATGCAGCTATAATTCAATTTCATACTAGAAGAACTGATACAAAAAAGCTCATGGATATACTTGTTTGTAACCCATATAAACTAACTCTCCATTGTCTCAGCATGTTACTAATTAGTCCTTGTATCTAAAATCCATAATTTAGCGTTTTCCTACACCTAAAAGTTTTTCAAACTCAAGCTCATGCACATGCATGTTTTGATGCATATGGGCATTTTGCATTCATACAACTATAATTCAATTTCATACTCGAAGAGCTGATACAAAAAAGCTCATGGATATACTTGTTTGTATGCATACGACCATTGTTTGCATTCATACAACTATAGTTCATTCCCAAACTTGAAGAAGTGATAAAAAAAACTTGCAGCTACAAGTATAGAAACTTAGCATCAGTGTTGCAAACATCTCGATAATGTCCCTATTTTATCTCAAAATCATGATTTTTTGGCCTAGCCGATGTAATGTCCCTATATTATCTCGAAATCATGATTTTTTGGCCTACTCGATGTAATGTCCCTATTTTATCTCGAAATCATGATTTTTTGGCCTATGATTTTTTTGCCTAGCCAATGTTTGTCGATATTTTTCCCGATATTTTGATGGTATATTGATTTTGCCGATGTTTGATTTTCTCGATTTTTTGGTTTTTCGGACCCTTGCCGATTTTATCCCAATGCCAATGTTCGCAACATTGCTAGGAATACAACCTAGATTTCCCTTCACACAATCTGTGTTGTGGAAAATGCTACATGCTCTCGTAGATTGAACACAGTAAGAGATTTTATGTCACGAGAATGATAAGATATATTTTCTTATAACATATCACATAACTGAAACTATGAATTAAGTCTATGAGAAAAGTCTCAAGGTCTTGTGAATAAGGTAAGAAATTGTAATTGACAGAAATGAAAAAGAATATTTATGGCCAAGAAAGTAAAAGAAGTGAAGCTATGCTTTTTTGGTCTACCTGGAGAGTTGCTTTTGACATGTTACTATCAGTGCAAAGATTACTAGCACATTCTTGATAAATCTTTAAGGTCTCTTGGCTTGAAGTAGATCAAGGTTTGCTATATAGCTCATTCAATCATATAATAGAAGTGTATATGATTTAGTCCAAGTTATCTAGCAATCCTCGATCTATTCTTCAAGCAAAGAGACCTCAAAGAAATACCAAGAATGTCCTAGTAATCTCTGCACTGCTAGTAACTCGACAAAGGAAAAAGTACAAAGGCAACTCTCTGGATAGACCAAAGATGCATAGCTTCAATTCTTTTAAATGCTTGTGCAAGAATGTATTTCTCATGGAGTAGATCAATTCACTATCTAGCTTACCAATCGACATCTCGACCTCTCTATGTCTAATTTACAAAACTTCCATTTATCTTAAAAATTGGAAGAATGAAGAGCAGGGTTGTCTAGCAATATTTGCACTGCAATATCACATCCAAGAAAGAAGAACAAGGGAACTCTCTATACTAAAAAAGCATGTATTCAATTCTTTTGCATGTATGTCGAAGAAAATATTGCTTATGGTGTAAATTAATTCACTTTATCTAGCAAATCAAGATCTCAATCTCATCCTCACTTTGTCAAATTCAGAAAAGTTGTGCAGCTATACATTTTATTGGTTGTCATCTATTAAACTCCTCTTCTAAAACACTTATTATTTCAGGGATTCTTTTCCTCCAAGTCAACACACAAAAATGTGTTGAATTATTAGACAAAATGAGGCATCTTGCAAATTTAATTTCATATCGAGGGCATAGATAATAAACAATATTGAAAAGCCTTGAAATATGGAAGCTTTTTTTCCTCACCAAACAGTTTTACTTAAAGTCATTAAGTGGTGGCTGCGTTTCCATGATGGAGACCACATGTTTGAATTGAATACACATTGCATGCGTGGAATGCGAACATGTTTCTTCTTCTCATATTTAGGCATGGACTTAACTAAACCCTTCAACGCATCATTGTCGCCACTTTTACAATGGCTAAATGGAAGAAAAAAACTGGTTTGATTCCACCACAAATCCAAAAATCGCATGCTCCACTCAGAATTACAGAAAAAGAACATCCCCATGTCCATATTCAAGAAGAAAGTTACTAAGCATTTAGCAAAACAAAAAAATCATTTCAATAGAAAAAAAAGTAAATTTGTAATAGCCAAGAAGATATCAGATGTTGACGCTTATGTCTATATGTTCAAAAATATCTCTTTTTACATGCAAGAAAGAAATAACTCATAAATCTGGCATCGATTTAGATAATGTTGATTTTCTCAACTATAAACTAGATATCATGGAACTCTTAAGATTTCTTAGAAAGAAAGCAAGCAGACAATAACAAAATGCCTACCTGCATTGACACCTGTAACATCCTCCATCATAATGAAATCAGGCATGTCCTCTTAGTCAAAGTTAGCAGTAATTGAATATAAAACATCTTCCTAAAGATAAAAGAATCCATGGTGAGATTCTGCTTGATTTCAGAAAGTGTTGGGAAGGGACTGACTAAACATTCACTTGAGATGCTAAACATTAACTTGAGATGCATCTAGACATATAAATCCTTATTTAACCAAAATACAAATGCATAAGCAATATAAGAATATAAATGGAAGTTTGAAAACTTACTAAGGCAATGTTTGGATTCGTCACTAGTGAATCCTGCATTCAAACATGTATATTATTATTACCACTTCTGAAAGGACCTCATAAAAGCAAGAGATGCACAAAATTAGATGAGTGTCAAGGCAATCTATCATATTATAATATAAATGGTTTACCCGTTCCCAACGGATTTGCACAAGGAGGGGTTCTAGATGATTTTGGAAAAATGGTGTTCCTCATCTTCAAAAATAAATTGACAAACCTAAATGCCAAAACATTTATGCTATGTGTTTCTATTTTGGCAATATTATGCATAATGCTTGGGCCCAAGAATAGGGTTCCAATAGCACATCTGAATGTTTGCAGAAGGAGGGGTTCTAGATGATTTTGGAAAAATGTTGCTCTTCATCTTCAAAAATAAATTGACCAACCTAAATGCCAAAACATTTATGCTCTGTGTTTCTATTTTGGAAACATTATGCGTAATGCTTGGGCCCAAGAACATGGTTCTAATGGCACATCTGAATCTCTGAACAATGATTGACCCTCTTACCACAATCCTTATTGAGAAAAAAATCAGTGTTGTGAGTCTGCTAAGCCAGTCAACTCCAGTGATTGGGGTGTAAATCCAATTTTGACCCCTAAACTGAAGACATCTAAGGAAGCAAAGACAATATTTAACATGAATCAAGCTGCAGAACCTGAAGATGTGCATAAAGATTCTGTTTATATTTCAGATGAGGAATGGGCAATGGCTGAAATGGGCATGGGGATTGGTTCATCTCTGGATAGACCAAATATGCATAGCTTCAATTCTTTTAAATGCTTGTGCAAGAATGTATTGCTCATGGAGTAGATCACTTCATTATCTAGCTTACTGATCAACATCTTGACCTCTCTATGTCTAATTTACAAAACTTCCATTTATCTTAAAAATTGCAAGAATGAAGAGGAGAGTTGTCTAGAAATATCTGCATTGCAGTATCACATCCAAGAAGGCAGAACAAGGGAACTCTCTATACTAAAGAAGCATGGATTCAATTATTTTACATGCATGTGGAAGAAAATATTGCTTATGATGTAGATTAATTCACTTTATCTAGCAAATCAAGATCTCAATCTCAACCTATCTTTGTCAAATTCAACAAAGCTGTGCAGCTATACATTTTATTGGTTGTCATCTATTAAACTCCTCTTCTAAAACACATATTATTTCAGTGATTATTTTCCTCCAACAGTCAGCACACAAAAATGTGTTGAATTATTAGACAAAATGAGGCATGCTGCAAATTTAATTTCATCTCGAGGGCATAGATAATAAACAATATTGAAAAGCCTTGAGATATGGAAGCTTTTTTACCTCGTCAAACAGTTTTACTTAAAGTCATTAAGCGGTGGTTTCTTTTCCATGATGGAGATCACATGTTTGAATTGAATACACATTGCATGCGTGGAATGCAAACATGTTGCTCCTTCTCATCTTTAGACATTTACAATGGCCAAATGGAAGAATAAAACTGGTCTATTTCCACAACAAATCCAAAAATCACATGCTCCACCCAGAATTACAGAAAAAGAACATCCCTATGTCCATATTCAAGAGAAAGATACCAAGCATTTAGCAAAAAAAAAAAAACATTTCAATAGAAAAAAAAAGTAAATTGGAAATATTATGCGTAATGCGTGGGCCCAAGAACAGGGTTCTAATGCACATATGAATGTCCCAACAATGATCGACCCTCTTACCACAATCCTTATTGCGAAATAACTCAGTGTTGTGAGTTTGCTAAGTCAATCAACTCCAGTGATTGGGTTGTAAATTCAAGTTTGACCTCTAAAATGAAGGCATCTAAGGAAGCGAAGACAATATTTAACATGAATCAAGCTATAGAACCTGAAGATGCGCATGGAGATAAGGTTTCTGTTCTGGATGAGGAACGGGCAATGACTGAAATGGGCATGGGGAATGGTTCACATGCTTAGTTAGAATCACAAAGGGATCCAACAAATTCAAGTGATAATAATCAGACAATGGGTCTGCTTAAAATTTATCATGAAAATCATTCTAAAGCTACATTGTTAGAGGAAGCAACCAATAATAATGAATTCGGCATGCCCACTCGAAATGAGATGGAAGTTGTAACTTTTGATTGTTCACATCATGTAGTTACTATTAGCATGTGAAAAGGGGATGATATGTGGGTTGGAAATTTGAGAAACTTTCATGCAAATCCTAATGTTAACTCTGAAAATTGAGCTGTGAAACCAATCAAGGAAGTCCTAGTTGGTGAACCACAAACTGGTGGGTCAAGGAAGAGAGTATTAACCAAACATGGTGTACATGATTGTGACAAGAATGTGCCTGATGGTGTTCATTTGTCCTCACCGGATTTAAGTGGTTCTTTGGCTCGCTTCACAAGGCCAGTGATTTCTAATTTTTGGAGTGCGATTGTTAAAGGTAAGATTGGTGCCATCTTGCTGTAAATATGTAGATATGTTTTGAGAACCACTAGACAACCTCTTCTTCTGACAGCTCTCGAGGACAAATTAATGAAGTATACATCAAAATAAATTGAGAAACCTCAACAATTTCCTATTTTTTGTCACGGAACTCCTGGCAATTTCCAATTTTCTGTCACGGAACTCTTGGCAGTAAAAACCAAAAATCATTAACAAAAAATTATTAAAAACTAAAAACAGTCGTTTCAAGGCTACCCATTCCATTTTGAAAATTACCTGCACAGTGCCCAACAGATTTCATCCAAGATCTTGCATAAACTGAGAAACCTTAGCAATTTCTAGTTTTTTGTCATGGAACTCCTTGTAATTTCTAGTTTTCTATCACAGAACTCTTCACAGTAAAAACCCAAAATCACTCCTAGCAGTAAAAACCCAAAAGCATTAAAAAATATCATTAAAAATTAAAAACAATAGTTTCAAGATTACCCACTCCATTTTGAAAATTACATGCATAGTGCCCGACAAATTTCATTCAAGATCCTGCATAAAATGAGAAACCTCAGCGATTTCCAATTTTCTGTCAAGGAACTCCCAACAATTTCCAGTTTTCTGTCATGGAACTCCTCGCAGTAAAAACCCAAAATCATTAAAAACTAAAAAAAATTGTTTCCTCTGTGGGAGAGCCATCGATTACTTGCAGCAGGATTCCATTGAGTTAGGGATTCAACAGCTTGAGGACTAGTAATTCTCATTTGCAGTGTGACCTAACTCAAACGACTTGGCTTCGGTCCCCTCCCTTTGGCATCTCCTCTACAGAGAGCAACTCGCATATAGACTTATTATTTATAGTATATGGTTGCTTTATGTCTTTATGGTGCTTACTTCTTAGAATGAGTTTAAGGGATCAAGCCTGGAAGGATGTCTGGTTCAGTACGGAATGAAAGGATCGTAGAACAGTGTTTCAAAAAATCTACGATGTAGTTATTTATATGGTTTCAAGGAGGTACGATAGGTATAGTTTCAGTTATAACGAGAACTTTAATCTAATGGTCACAAACATTTTAATCGTCTAACATCAAATTAGACGGATCATAGTAATACATGTAAGGTAAGAGGGGAGTTGATTTCAAAGGGGAACGTCTTACGGCATAATTAATAAACTAATATCACAATTTAAATATTATTTTTCAAAAACTAGTAATATTTGGTTTCAATAAATTAATTTAAATATTTTTTTTCAAAAACTCGCAGTTTCGTTACATATTAATTTTTAATAAATTAATAAACTAATATCATTATTTAAATATTATTTTTCAAAAACTAGTAATATTTGGTTTTAATAAAATAATTTAAGTATTATTTTTCAAAAAATAGCCGTTTAATATAGTCGTTACCTATTAATATTTTTAATAAATTAATGAAATAATATCATTATTTAAATATTTTTTTCAAAAACTAGTCGTTTAATATAGCCGTTACTTAATAATATTTATTTTTAATATATTAATAAATTAATATTATAATTTAAATATTATTGTTCAAGTATAGCCGTTACTTGAAATTATGTCTCTACATTGCTCTCTATTTAAGCCTTTGCCATGGTCTGCATCTTCATCTGGTCCTGATGATGAAACCACACTTGTTGGTTCGAAACGCGTTGGCCAAAAATTTTTTTATCTTATGTGATTTCTACCGAAAGACTTTTCTTAATTCATTATGGATCACAGAAGCTTGAATACAGAAACGTATATAATATTAATAAAAATGAACCAAAATGCATATAATATAAAAATGTTGGAGACAAATAAATATTATACTTTAAGCAAAAGTCAATTTTAAAAATATATCTATTATAAAAAAATTCATTAGGCAAGAGTGCCCCTCAAATTTACCGTTGGGTTTCAAAATCCATACTTTAAAAAGGGCCAAATATATTCACACTAGAATGAATGAATGAATGAAATTTTAATGTCCACGAGACTAAAAATAGTCTATGGGACTACCAACCTCCTTGTTTTTTGTGTTTTGCAATTCAATCATTTTCTTACTCAAATTGATGATGAGCTGACCCAACCTTCTAACAATCCCCTCACTAAAAAGACAATGCCAAGGAATTGATGCTAACATACTGCCATAATTGTCCTTGATGTCTCTGAAAGCATCACATTCCAAAATGAAATGCTTTTCCGATTCCACTACCCCAGAAGTGCAAAAAGTACACACCCATTCTTCCCAAGCTTCTTTAGGTCTCTTCCACCGTCCCGTTTCACACCGAAGTTGATGTGAGTTAGTTCTTAATTGAGCAATAAGAATCTTTGCTCTCCATGGAATGCTAACTCCAATGTACTCTTTTGTTGGAGATCACAAGTGGGGTTGAATTCCTGAACATAGTACTTCTTCTTTCTACCCAACTCTTTTCCCCATATACGCTTACGAAACTTCTCCATAACAAAATTCTTTAACTCCTTGCTATTTGTGGGACATGCATTGAGGTAAATATTCCATTTTTGCATCCATTTTTTGTTTTTTCTCATCCATGATTTCTTTCTTTCACTCATGCCTTCATTGAAGATAACTTTCGGCCATCTACCTACTCCCATTTGCTCAATTATTTTTAGATACCTTATAAGATGCACCATAGCAATTGCTTCGATGGGAGCTGCTCTTGTTTCACTCAACATTATCTCATAAGGAACCAAACTTTTTATTTTGAACTTGCTCATGATCAAGCATTTTTGGATTTTCTCAATTTGTTTCCATTTTGAAACAAAGATGCTGCTAGCCCATAGTTCACACCCATATAATACCACTAGACAAACTAGGAGTCCAAAAAGCACTTTAATCGTTTTCTAATCCCATAACTCTGCCTCTCTACATCTGTTTTGAAGTGCATATAATGCTTTCCACCCTCCTAAAATTCTCTTCTTTCTGCAGTCCTCCCAATTAAGCTTGTTGTTGAAATCGATCCCAAGGTACTTGTATTCATTTACTTCTTCAAGAATGTTGCCTTCAAAGAATAACATATGCTGGCTTTGCTTCCTTTTATTAGAGAAAATCATTATTTTGGTCTTACTAGTATTGACTTGCATCCCCATTGCTTTACAAAAATGCTCAAGGGCATATAGGTGCATATGCAATCCATGGGCTGATTTAGCAATCAATACAAGATCATCAACATATAAAAGAAGCTTTTTCACAAACTCCCCCAACCGAACAACATCCCCACCTTACAGAGTTAGGCACTCTTCCAATTTGTCAATATATAAACCAAAAAGGGTAGGGGATAAAGTGCAACCTTTCTTGACTCTAATGTCACTTCTAATTTCTTTTGAAATGTTAGTTGAAGTTCTAATTTTGACTTTCACCTCTTTATAAAGCCTATGGACAACAACTCTATATTGCAAAGGAATTTCAAGTTCTTCCATTCTACGCCACAACTTATCTCTAGGGATAGTGTCAAATGCCTTTTTGAAGTCAACAAAGCAACAAAATACTTCTTCTTTGTCCCACCAAACCTTTTCAATAATGTGTCTCAGTGTGATACCATGATCTACTGTAGAATGCTTCGGCTTAAGACCCGCTTGCCCTTTTGCCCTCTTTTCTTTTACTTCTACCCACTTATTGATTCTATTTTCTACCATGCCGCGGAAAGCTTTGCAAACAACAGATTGATCATACTGGCTCTATAGTTGGAAGAATTATTAATGTCTCCACTTTTAAAAGGGGTGTTACTAAACTAGTTGTCCAATCCCTTGGGAATCATTGCCGAATGATGTTGTTGAATATTTTCATGATGTGCGGTGCCAAAATGTTCATTCCCCACTTTAGATATTTTGCTTGAAGTTCAACCAAGTCCTTTGCCTTCCCTGTTTTCAACTTTTTAATTCCTATCTCCACCTCCTGTAATGTGAAAAGCTTTGTAGTTATGTTGATCCTAGGAGGAGGCTCAACCGCTAATTCTTTTTAATAGAGTTGTCATGCATAGTCAAACCACTCACTTGCTATAATATTATTTTCAATTTGCTTCTTCCTTGTTGAAGTTCTTGCCAAAAAAGCTTTGGTTTATTCTTGCCTAGATATATTAACTCTTCTTGTCTTGTTTGCATGAACTTATCATTTTTCCTTTTTAAAATCCGCTTATATAAATTTATATTCATCTTCTCCTCGCCTGCCTTTTTCAAGGTCCTCCTTGCCATTTTGCATTCCTCATCAAACCAAACATTCATAGGAAAACAATTTGATTCCGATTTCCTATTTTTTTGCTCTCTTGCACTTCTCAAGTGCACCATGAATTATACTTGTTAACTCATGACTGTTGAGGCTTTTGGGGACCAATTTTCTCCTTCTGGATTGATCTCTCCAACATTGTTTTGAAGATAGTGCAATTTTCTTGTGTTAGAAGAATTTTGCCTCTTGATGCAAATTGACGAGAACATTGGGTTTTCCTCCTATGCTGTCTTTCTTCTAACTAAGATAGCTATATATAAATTGGGTTATGATATGATTTTAAGTCCCAAATATGTTCTCCAATCTTAACTTCTTCTATCCTTTCTATTAAGCTTTGTGAACAAATAACATAATCAACGACACTTGCCCCATTGTATGTGTTGCAAGTGAAGTTCTCAAACTTTTTCCATCTATCTAGACCATTGTAGATAATTAAGTTGAAAGCACCACACAACATAAGCAACTCCTCTCCAAAATGATTACTAGCTTTGTAAGGTGCAAGGTTTCTCAAGAAATCTATCTAGACCATTGTAGATAATTAAGTTGAAAGCACCACACAACATAAGCAACTCCTCTCCAAAATGATTACTAACTTTGTAAGGTGCAAGATTTCTCAAGAAATCTAAGTTTTTGATTGGGTGAAAATCTCCAACCAAGGGTTCAATCATGACGAGATTAAAAACCCTTGACCTAGGGTTCATTCATGGGACATTATTTAAGATAAAATAATGTTTTTTTTTTCCTTAAAATTATGCCCACTCTTTGTGTTGGCAATGGGGACACTCGCTCCTAAACATTATCATTGAAAAAATATTATGCTAAATAAAATGTAATAATAATAAAAATAATTTAAAATTTAAAATGACAATATAATGTCAAATCTGTAAAAATTTAGAAATCCAAAATTCAGTAAAATCTGTAAAAATTTACAAATCCAAAATTCAATTCATTTTCATCCCAAAACTTTAAAAATTTATTAATAATTACTGGTGAAATAAAAATAACAAAATATATATAATTCTTTATCACAACGAGAGTGCCCCTCAAAAGTAGAGGAAACAATATTATGTTAAATGCAATGTCATGATTATGTTTAAAAAAATAAAAATGCATGTAATATTAAAATGTTGGAGACAAATAAATATAAAACTCAAAACAAAAGTCAATTTTAAAAATATATCTATCATAAAAATTCTCCCGTCAAATTTAGAGCTGGGTTTCATAATCCGCTTGTCGCTTTAAAAAGGGTCAAATATATTTGCACTAGCGTAAGGTGCAAGGTTTCTCAAGAAATCAAAAGTTTTGATTGGGTGAAAATCGCCGGCCTGGATTCAGTGACGGCGAGATTGAAAGTTCATTGATAGGACATTATTTAAGATAATTTTTATTTTTATTTTTATTTTTTGTTTCGTTGGGAGTGGTATTGTTACGAGCGAGATATTATTTGATATTTGGAATTCATATATTTTAAATGTAAAACTCTGCAATTTTTGTCTTTTATGGTTATAAGTTAAAATATTATTTTTAATTTTTGATGTCTGGAATTTATATAGTCTTTTATGGTTATAAATTAAAATATTATTTTTAATTTTTGATGTCTGGAATTTATATATTTTAAAGGTAAAACTCTGTAATTTTTGTCTTTTATGGTTATAAGTTAAAATATTATTTTTAACGTAAAATTTATATATTTTGAATGTAAAATTGAGTTATGAGATGATTAATTTTTGATTCGAATTTAAGTCATCAAAATTATTAGTGGATTTTATTTGGTCCGCCACACTAGCATTTTACATTATTAGATTTTTGCTCATAAAATTTCCAACCAATAACTTTTATATCATAAAATGCTTTAACAAAATACAGTGTCATCATGGTTTGAGGTGGTAAAATTGTAAGATTTTAAGTCATTACATCACACCTACATCACACCAATGCTTTACATAATTAGATTTTCCCTTACAAAATTTAAACCAATAACTAAATATATATCTTTAAAGCTAGAAAAAATTGTAGATTTTTGATTTAAAAATAGATGAAAAAGTTACAATATTTGTTCAATGTTTGTTGGTGTAATTATGTTTTTTTGTTAAGCTTGGTAGGATTCTCCAATTTTCATGTTTACATGTCCATTATTTTATTCAGGGGTAATTTTTTTTTTTGTTAAGCTTAGCAAGACTCTCCAAATTTCATGTTTACATGTCCAAGTTTGTTCATGTGTAATTATGTTTTTTTTGTTAAGCTTAGCAGGCTCTCCAATTTTCATGTTTACATGTCCATTATTCACCTCGCTACCGGGGAGGGTAGCACAAATTTGTTCAGGGGTAATTATGTTTTTTCTGTTAAGCTTATGAGGACTCTCCAATTTTCATGTCTATTTTTTTTGGTTCAGGTGTAATTATGTTTTTTTTGTTAAGCTTCCCAGAACTCTCCAATTTTCATGTTTACATGCCCATTCCATTAATGGCTCTTTTTTTTTGTTCAGGTATAATTATGTTTTTTTGTTAAGCTTGACAGGACTCTCAATTTTCATGTTTACATGCCCATTACATGTCCATTATTCTGGTCAGATGTCCATTATTCTATTCAGGTGTAATTATGTTTTTTTGTTAAGCTTAGCAACACTCTCCAAATTTCATGTTTACATGTCCAAGTTTGTTCAGGTGTAATTATGTTTTTTTTGTTAAGCTTAACAGGCTCTCCAAATTTCATGTTTACATGTCCAAGTTTGTTTAGGTGTAATTATGTTTTTTTTGTTAAGCTTAGCAGTGTCTCCAAATTTCATGTTTACATGTCCAAGTTTGTTCAGGTGTAATTATGTTTTTTTTGTTAAGCTTAGCAGGCTCTCCAAATTTCATGTTTACATGTCCAAGTTTGTTGAGGTGTAATTATGTTTTTTTGTTAAGTTGAGCAGACTCTCCAATGCTCTCCAAATTTCATGTTTACATGTCCAAGTTTGTTTAGGTGTAATTATGTTTTTTTTGTTAAGCTTAGCAAGCTCTCCAATTTTCATGTTTACATGTCCATTATTCACCCCACTACCATGTTTACATGTCCAAGTTTGTTCAAGTGTAATTATGTTTTTTTTGTTAAGCTTAGCAGCCTCTCCTTTTCATGTTTACATGTCTATTATTCACCCCAAGTTTGTTATGGTGTAATTATGTTTTTTTTGTTAAGCTTAGCAGGCTTTCCAATTTTCATATTTACATGTCCATTATTCACCCCCGCTACCGGGGAGGATAGCACAAATTTGTTCAGGGGTAATTATGTTTTTTTGTTAAGCTTATCAAGACTCTCTAATTTTCATGTCTATTATTCACCCCGTGGGAGGGTAGCACAAGATTCGAACCCAATTATTCACCTCGCTATTGGGAGGATAGCACAAGATTCGAACCCAAAATCCCCGGTTCCATTTCCACGCCAATCACCATTCTATTTCCACGACCATCACCACTTGAACTACCTGATCAGACAGGGATAATTATAAAATAAAATAACACTGAAATAAAATAAATTATAAAATAAAGATAACGCTCAAATAAAATAAATAAAACGATAAAAAATAAGTCAAAACCTAATCGAGTATTTCGTATATTCTTGCCCTGAAATCTAACTTAGGTTGGAGTGCGCGAGAATACCCATCAGACAACTTGTGCAGCTGTGGGAAGTACTCGTCGACTCGCTACAACTGCGTTGCGTTTGGAAAACCTGGTTTGCTTGAAAACGCTTATCGATCCTACTGGTAGAAGATTCGTTTACGGTGGAGCTTTCTGGGTTGAAAAATCGCGAGCGCTGCTTCCATCGCTGATAATTGTGAGAGCTCTGAAAGCCTTCCCATTCTGTTATGATCCATTAACCTATCATTGTTATGGGCCGTGGTCATGTTTTCATACTTCAAACAAGATATTGCCTTCTGTGATTGCTAATTGAAATTTTATCTATATTTTAAAATATAAATATCCGCAGGATTTTCATTTGAATTTATGCATGATTTAAATGTGGAATATTGCAGATTTTGTCTCCGTGAAGGAATGTATTAATCGGAGGGATTTTGAAAATGGAGGATGGAAAACAGAGATCCAAGAAGGAAGATGCGGAGAGGAAGGAGGGTTATAAGAAAAGTGATCGAGAACGGGCTACCGAGAGGCACAGAGACAAAGACAGAGAAAAAGATGCTGAAAAACCGAAAGACAGGGAGATTGAGAAAAAGGACCGGGATAATCGGAGACTGGACAAAGATAGAAGTTTAGATAAATACAGGGATTCAAGAGATTCGAGGCACAGAGATTCAAGAGAAAAGGAAAAGGAATCTAGGAGTAGGCACAGGGATGATAGGGAGAAGATTAAAGATCGGGAGGAGGATAGCAGGGAAAAATTAAGGGAAAAGATTAAGGATCGAGACAGGGATGATCCATCTAAGAGTGAGCGGAAGAGACGTGATTCTGAGAGGGTCAGGGATTCAGATTCAGAGGAAGATTGGGACCGGAAGCGGAGGAAAAGAGAAGACTCTGTTCGGGAAAGGGACAGGAATAGAGTCGACAGAATTAGAGATGATGAAGATGCAGGCGGCAGTGCTCGGGTTCGAGACCGAGAAAGGGAAAGGAATAGACACAGGCACAAGGATGATGAAGATGGAGGTACAGCTCGGAATAGAGATAGAGAAAGGGAAAGAAGTAGAGGTGATAGGCACAGAGATGAGGAAGATGAGGGCAAAGTCAGGAAGAATGTCGATGGAAAGCGGAGGAAGAATGAAGACGTCGACGAGGAGGTTAACCATAAAGGAAAGAAGGATGTTGCTGAAGAAGACATGGAGGAAGAGCAGAGAAAACTCGATGAAGAAATAGAAAAGAGGCGGCGGAGAGTTCAGGAATGGCAAGAGCTGAAGCGAAATAAGGAAGAGAGCGAGAAGGAGAAGAGAGGGGAGGATAAGGGTGAATCGGAAGCTAAAGCTGGGAAGAAATGGACCCTGGAAGGTGAGGAATCTGATGATGATGATGATGTAATACCAGATGCTAATGCGAATGAAGATGTCCATGGGTCTGAAAATGGATATGCTTTAATATCTGATTCGGAGGATAAAAATGTGCAGGATGGAAAGGCCATGAAGATTGATAAGTCTGATGCCAATGTTGAAGATGAAGTTGATCCTCTGGATGCATTTATGAATACGTTGGTTCTACCCGACATGAAAAATTTGAAGGGCACAGCAGAAAAGTCCTTGCCTAGTAAGGGAAATGGGAATGAGACTGAAGGCTTAGGCTTCCAAGCAAAAAGGACCATGAAGAACAAGGTGGGGAGAATTATTGCAGGCGAGGATTCCGATATCGATAACGAAGAAGGTGGAGACTATGATGAAGATAAAACAGATGATGAAAATGATGACGAGTTCATGAAGAGAGTGAAAAAAACTAAAGTTGAGAAACTATCCATCGTGGACCACTCCAAGGTTCAGTATGCTCCATTTAGGAAAGACTTCTATCGGGAAGTAAGAGAAAATTCTTTGATGACACTGGAGGAAGTGGCACTTTACAGGAAGCAGCTTGAGTTGAAGATTCGTGGAAAAGATATACCGAAACCTGTCAAGACATGGAACCAGACTGGATTGACTCGTAATGTCCTTGAAGTCATAAAAAAATTAGGATTTGAGAAACCTATGTCTATTCAAGCCCAGGCCCTTCCTGTTATCATGAGCGGGAGAGATTGTATCGGTGTAGCGAAAACAGGTTCAGGTAAGACTCTTGCATTTGTTTTGCCTATGCTAAGGCATATCAAAGATCAGCCTCCTCTTGATACAGGTGATGGACCAATTGGTCTCATTATGGCTCCCACAAGAGAGCTTGTTCAACAGATTCACGCTGATATCAAGAAAATTGCCAAGGTGTTAGGATTAAATTGTGTGCCTGTCTATGGAGGTTCTGGAGTAGCGCAACAAATTAGTGATTTGAAGAGAGGTACAGAAATTGTGGTATGCACACCTGGTAGAATGATCGATATCTTATGTACAAGTGCTGGTAAGATAACGAATCTTCGTAGAGTCACTTACCTTGTCATGGATGAAGCTGATAGGATGTTCGATATGGGCTTTGAGCCTCAAATTACTAGAATAGTTCAAAATACTAGACCAGACAGACAAACTGTGCTCTTCTCTGCTACATTCCCTAGGCAGGTAGAGATTCTTGCTCGCAAGGTATTGACTAGGCCAGTGGAGATTCAAGTTGGTGGACGCAGTGTTGTAAACAAGGATATAGCACAGTCTGTAGAGATTCGCCCTGAAGGCGAGAGGTTCTTGAGGCTCTTGGAGATCCTCGGTGAGTGGTATGAAAAGGGCAAAATTTTAGTCTTTGTACATTCACAGGAGAAGTGTGATAGTCTGTTCAGGGAATTGCTTAAACATGGCTATCCATGTCTTTCCCTTCACGGGGCCAAGGACCAGACAGATAGGGAGTCTACAATTTCCGACTTTAAAAAAAATGTCTGTAATTTGTTAATTGCAACTAGTGTTGCAGCAAGGGGTTTAGATGTGAAGGAGCTTGAGCTCGTCGTAAACTTTGATGCACCGAACCACTACGAAGATTATGTACACAGGGTGGGGCGCACTGGAAGAGCAGGTCGCAAGGGTGTTGCGATCACCTTCATCTCTGAGGAGGAAAGATATGCTCCTGACCTTGTAAAGGCATTGGAATTATCTGAACAACCTATACCTGAGGATCTGAAAAAGCTTGCTGATGGGTTTATGGCTAAAGTGAGTGAAGGGACTGAGCATGCTCACGGCACTGGCTATGGTGGCAGTGGCTTCAAGTTCAACGAAGAAGAAGAGGAGGCTAGGAGAGCTGCAAAGAAAGCTCAAGGAAGAGAGTATGGGTTTGAAGAATATGACAAGTCTGACTCAGAAGATGAAGATGAAGGAGTACGAAAATCAGGAGGTGACATTGCACAAGCTGCAGGACTTGGTCCAGCTGCTGCTATGGCTGCAGCAACGAGAGCTACCATGACTTCAGCGCCATTATTACTTCCCAACTCTGGAGCACTCTCAACTGCAGGAATAACAACTGGGGCTCTCCCTGGAGAAACTTGGGTAGGAGGGGGACCAAATGTTGTGGGCCATCCAGGGACAATGGGGACACCGGCAATGTCTGTATCTGGTCTTCCGGGTGCCTATCCTATTCCGAGTGATGCAGCTGCAAGAGTGGCAGCTTTAGCTGCTGCTATGAATCTACAGCATAATTTAGCAAAGATACAGAAAGACGCCATGCCTGAACACTATGAAGCTGAATTGGAAATCAATGATTTCCCACAAAATGCAAGGTGGAAGGTTACTCACAAGGAGACCTTGGGACCTATTTCAGAATGGACAGGAGCTGCAGTTACCACGAGAGGTCAGTTTTATCCTCCTGGGAAAATTCCTGGACCAGGGGAACGCAAACTTTATTTATTCATTGAAGGCCCAACTGAATCATCAGTCAAGAAGGCTAAAGCTGAGGTGAAACGAGTCTTGGAAGATTATACATCGCAGTCCCTTTCTTTACCAGGTTCAGGTCAACCTGGGAGGTATTCTGTGCTATAAGTTTTTGAAGGGAATGTTCTTTCCACGACCAAGCTCGTTGCTATTGTCAGTGGTTAGATAAGGTATTTTTTTTTTGTATCAGTTGATAATGTCATTAATGAGTGTGAATTTAAATTTCAATAAGAAAACTTTTCACAGAGGCAAGGTTACCGCTAGATTTTTAATTGTGTATATACTATATACTAGGACTCCAACTATATTTGCAATTCCATCATAATTATTGTGTTTGTTCGTCATTAGAATATTCAATAAATCTTATGGTTGCACTCTTTTGCTAGGAAAAATAAGTTGTATTATTAATAGAAATATCAGACTAAGGTGATGAGTTTACATAGATTGCTGATTGGAGGGCCCGTGAACTTGTCTCTGATTTTGGAACTACAAGCCACAGCCAGGATCCAATCCAGTCAACTGTTATTGCTGGGAGTTAACAAACTGATTTCTTGTTCTGGAAATATTCAGACTTAGGCTTGAGAAAGATGCTGCCCTTTGCTTTTGACATCAAACCTCGTCTTGTAAAGACAAGGTCAGCGTTCACTGAGATTCCTGACTGACATTCTTTGGAGTTTGATTTGAAGGCATACTCATAGGCCTACGATCAAGCAATCTCCATTACCAAGAAGGGGCAGCCCAGTGTTGCACGAAACACCCCCCCACGGTTCGGAAATCCAGAATCGTGGATCAGAACTGGAAATCACTGTTCTGAATTTTGGAGCTGTGCCGGCCTGATCCGCGGTGGATCGGGCACGGATCCAATGCCTGACGGGCGGTTCCGCGTGGCTGACCCAAAAAAAGTTAGGGAAATGATAGATGAGGTTAAAACTCGTTTCCCCACTCTTGTATTTTTGGAGAGCTTGGAGAAGAGAGGAGAAGAGAGGAGAAGAGAAGAGAGGGTTGATGAGAGCTTGGAGGAGTGAAGCTAGGAGTAGTGAAGGAGGAGCTTGGAGGAGTGAAGCTAGGAACAGTGAAGGAGGAGCTTGGAGGAGTAAAGAAGGGCTTCCATCTACAAGAGCTAAAGAGGTAAGTGCAAACCCCAAACTCCCTCATTTTTCTATCATTGTTGTTTGTATTTTTTTCCTCCCTCTATTACTGTTTCCCATTCTTTTTTTTGCTCATTTCATTGCAGGTTGTCCATCTATATTCATTTTCCAAAATTGTGTTCTTTTGGTTTCTATGTATCATTTCACTTTTGGTTTTAATGATGGCAAAGGGGAGTAGGAATAAAAGTGAAGAAGAACAAGAGGATGAGTGACCCAATGTATGATGAGGAGGAAGGGTTTGAAGAGGAAGGGGATGAAGAAAACACTAAAATGCTAGAGGGGAAAGCTGCATTGACACCCTTGTGGAATTATGTGACCAAACTTGAAGGGGGAAAAGGTGGTGGAAGCTACATGTTTTTGTGCCCTCATGGCTGTCATGGAGGAAAACCATACTGTGGTTCATATACTCATGTGAGGAGGCGTCTTTGTGGGGTGTTGGAAAGTAATGACAAAAAGGGTGCCATGGGAATAGCAATTTGCCCAAAGGTTTCAGCGGAATAAAGAAGAAAATACATCCAAATAGAGGAGGCTACACAACAAAAAAACAAGAAACTCATTTTGAATCAAGTGCAACCTCTAGATTTGGTAGTTCATCTCCTCATTGTACTTCTGCAACCTCTGGAAGTAGAAGAACAATAGGGAATTTCTTGAATGTCGTTGGGAGGGAAGATGTGGATGGAAAGATAGTTTGTTTTTTTTGTGCTTGAGGTGTACCATTCAATATGCTTCGCTATCCTTATTGGAATGATATGGTTAAGGCCATCAATGAAGCCCCAAAAGGATACAAGAGCCCCAACTATGAGAGTGCTAGAACAATGTTATTAGAAAGAGAAAAAACAAAGGTTCAAGGAGGATTGGCACGTTTTACAAATGAGTGGGTGGATTGTGGAGTATCCATTGGATCGGATGGGTGGACAAATGTTAGAAACCAACATTTGATAAATGTTTTTGATATTTCTACTAGTGGTGCAATGTTTATTACATGCCATGATTCCTCCTCCATTAGTGCAACTTCCTAAAACATTGCAGATCTCCTATTGCAATCAATTAAAGATGATGGTCCTAATAATGTGGTTCAAGTGATCATTGATAATGCAACAAGTTGTAAGGCAACATGAAAAATTATTGAACGTACTCACATCTTTTGGTCCGGGTGCTCGGTGCACACATTGAACCTTTTGATGCATGTTATTGTAAAGCATAAAGAATGTGGATGGATTAATGAACTTTACAAGAGAAGGAAGCAACTCTTTAAATTTATTACAGGGCATACAAGGGTAAACTACTTTTATGGCACTTGCTTCAACTTGCAAAAACAAGATTTGCAAGTTATTACCTCACTTTTAGTTGGCTAGTGAAGGTGAGACAGGCTTTAACTAATATGGCGACCTCTGAATCATGGGAGGAAATTAACACTGATAGAGATGGTGCTAATGTAGCCAAGGACACTATTCTTGGCAATTAATTTTGGTCACATATTAAATATGTTTTTTGCAATTCACCAAACCAATTTATTACATGATCAAGTTTGTAGATTTAGGTCGGCCAATAATTGGTGAGGTGTATGAGCAAATGGATAGCACGTTGGGGCGGATTAAAGACATTGTTGAGCTTAGACATATCACCTTATACAATTATATTTATGCAGAGGTGAAAAACAATGGGATATGCTAAACGTTCCATTGCATGCCTTAGTATATGTTCTGACACCTAAATACTATCATCCATCATGGATTTCAACCAGTGTTGCACACATCGCGATCGGGATTTAATCGGCGCCGGGAAAAAAGCGGAAAAAATCGTTAAAATCGGGAAAAAATCGGAAAAAAGCGGGAAAAAATCGTTTGGCACAAAAATATTCATTTTTTTTCAATTTTTTTCAATCTTTTTAATATCTAAACCATCTACAACATAAAATAAATACATTGACACATAAAGATGATAAAAAAACTAATATATAAGATGTTTAATATCATTTCTAGCGCTAAAATCACACATAACATTGAATCATGTCCTGAATAGTAAGTCCCGAGTCCCAAGTCCAACTCAGCCTCAAAATATCAACAAAAAATATGATAATGTATCTCATCATGTCATAATGTCATATACAATAAAATGAAAGTCTAATCCTATTGATTTCCTCTGCCCCTCTTGCGAGAAAATGGCACAACTTTCTCTTTCCCTCTAGATGTAGAAGCTGGTGCCTGTGGTGGTGGAAATGGCAGTGGAGTCTGACGTGCTCTAGAAGCTGAAGAACTAGTAGTAGCAGCTACAGGAGGCTGAGGTGGACGGAGACCACGTCCTCTACTGGTGGTAGTGGTAGCCCGGGTAGCCCGGGTAGGCGGTGTCACCTCCTCCTCCTGGACAAATTGGCGATCTTGGCTTGGATTCCTCCTAAAATCGCTTCGATTCGCTCCCACAACCGACGGCAACCCTCTCCCTCTCTTCTTCTCCTTCTCCTCCGCGGCGGACTGCTGAATGAATTAAAAAAAAATCGTTTTTTCCATATAAAACCCCGCTGCCGCGCGCCCTCGCGATTTTAAGTGAAAAAATCGCGATTTTATCGAAAAAATCGCGATTTTTTCGATAAAAATCGCTATAAAAAAAAGGGGGCGATTTTTTCGATAAAAATCGCGCTTTGAATCGGCGAAATTAAAAAATCGCGATTTTACGATTTAATCGCGATTTTATCGCGATGTGTGCAACACTGATTTCAACACCAACACCTGGGGGGGGGGGAGCAGGAGAAAACCACACGTAGATCCAAAGGTTCTATCTAGTTATATGAAAGCATTGGATAAATTAGTCCTTGATGAGGAGGAGGCTGCCATGATGTGGAAACATTTGAGCAATTATACGCTTAGCACTGGTCCATTTGGGACATGCATGCAATCAGAGATTGAGAGAATTTTTCTTCTCTTGAGTGGTGGAACATGCATGGAGGTGCTACTCCACTTCTACAAACTTTGGCATTATGGGTGCTATCACAGGTGGTAAACACTTCTTCTGCAGAGAGGTGTTGGAGCTCTTATTCTTTCATCCATAGTGTTAAAAGGAATAGGTTAAGTTTAGACTGGGCAAAGAGCTTGGTTTATGTTCACTACAACTTGCGATTGTTGTCCCATTATTGTGATGATGCAAAGACTAATAAAGACCTTAAGGTTTGGGACATAAATCTAGAGGAGCCCAATTTGGAGGATGGAGTGTTGCGATTAGAGCAATTGGAGGATTCTCTTACCTAGGATGATGATGATCGAGTTGAGATGCCACCCCCATCTGGTCCCTTGGTTCTCAGGTTCCATGCTTCAACACCAACAACAGGGGCTTCATCTTCATCTTCATCATCTTCATCTTCATCAGTTCCACTGCTAGTGCCATAGCTTCCAGAGCAACATCTTCTTCATTACCACCACGTGGAGGCTCATGTCCTGTTCGTGGTGGAAGGAGGATAGATTAGTAGATATACTCACACTTTACTACTTTTGTCATAGATTAGACTTGTAGTCTTGTTGTGAATTTGAACTTTTTTGTCTTACTCTTCCTAGTTCAGTGTGTACTTGAGTCTTGGTGGTGGCCAAGTGGCCTATTTTTTAAACATTATTATTTGAATTTTGGGCATGACTCATGTTGACAGTTGCTCACTTGCTAGATAAGTTACTTGAATGTTTGATAATTTTATCTTCTAAATGTTTTATGTTTTATGAATCATGATATGCTTAAAAATTTGATATATGTTTGTAATTGCTAGAATCTAGATGGTTGATGCTTGAATAGTCAATCATTGATGTACAATGGAATCATGGATGCCATATCTATCTTGATTTATGTAAAAATATACATGTTTTCATGTCTTCTACAACTAATTTGGTATTTGGGATGTTTTTTTTGAATATATATATATATATAGTAGACGCTTTCGAGACGCTTCACTTCCTAGATTTTTGGGAAATGACGCTTCCGCGTACCCACTTCGTGCAACGTTAGGGCAGCCAATAAAGAGCTCTGATTGAAGTTGTCCACACCTAACCCAGTAAACTGAATCAATGTAATTAATAACAACATAGAGGCAGTCAATGCTGGACTTTATGCTGATCTACAATTATCTATGAATGCCAAAAGACATAAAATCTATGCAAATTTTACCTGGAAAGTCATTTAGAAATGCATTCATGTCTTCCGCAATGTACTTATTTTGAATGCTGCTTCAAATAAATGACATGATAAAACTCAATAGCAGGATAATGGAAGAATGTTAAACAGTTAACAAGTTTGTTGAGCAGGATCTGGGGTTCTGGTCTTTAAGTTCATCTAGCCAAACTTACAGAATATATGGAATCCAAATTCTTATTGAAATTTTCATAGTGGTAGAGACCTAGAAGTCGTAGAAATGGTTTCTGTTCTGTTGATGGAGGGAGTTGTAAGGATGGTTTCTTCAAAGACTATGAATGGAATAATTACCTGTTATCTTCGTCTTAGTCATCTTTAAATGAGAAGTCTGGGATGTTGTTGTGGTTCATATCACTTAGAGGCCATGCAAAGGACAGTTTGCCTTAAATGGGTCCTCTAGCTCATCGATTGGGTCTGCTCTTGAACAGAACATCTGTGTACGGTGAGTTTCAGTTTCTGCAAAAGTGCTAATGATATAGGTTTAGTGACCTTTGGTAACCACTACCAGAGATCCTTGGTGTTTTTCTCACATGGTCTAATTCACATTATGTAAAATATCATTTCTATTTATTTGGATGTTGGAACCCGTATGCCTCATGATTTTCTTTTATCTATGCATTATTCAAGTAGCCAGTAGGGTTGTGTGTATGTCCATATACACTAGCATAGACCTGTCTAGATCCGGGTCTGATATGCATATTGAAGTTGCATATCTCGTGTTTCATTGTTTGTTACCTGGGCCATCTGTGTAAACTGTAGACTTGAGATATGCATCCTTGAGCACATATCAGGTCTCTATTTAGATGGGTCTGTGCTACAGTCCATATACAATGCAATCCCATTACACAAGAGTTGATGAATCAACTGCACCCCAGTTGGGCTATAGAATGTTCATCCTCTGGGTTTGGATTCGGAATCAGATGAGATGTGATTGGTTCGAAAAATGTGCTGAAAATCCAATTCGGAAAAATTCGAAAATATGCATTTCATTAATAAATAACAAGAAAAACAAACCAATGGTATTGAAAATATCTTGAAGAAAATCATAATGAGCAGATCTAGGATTCTTTTACTCTTTTGAATATATTCCCATGGCCCTTCTGGTTGCACAAGTAACTAGTGCACGAAGTTCCTTCTCCATATGTCTTTGTGCTCATGATAATGCTAAGTTACCGGAAACTCCTGAAGAATTTCCCAGAAACGCGGATCCCCGTTTCCGATACATAAGCGGATACGATTCTTGTCCGAAACACTGTAAAAACGTTTTTGTGCCGTTTCAAAAAATCGGAAACTTTAGATTTGGAATTGGATACGTTTCCAAGGGATTTAAATTTTTTTGGATCCGTTTCCGGTAAAACGGATCCACGAAAATTGTGATCAAAATCCACCCTTAAAATGTTAAAAAGCTTGAAAATTTGCATAGCCATAAATAAATAATAAAAATGAAGAAATCAGATTTGCAAATAAACTCACTATAAACAGAGTCTCATAAAATCTTTTCTAAATCTTTAGAAACAACAACACTCCATATATTTATCAAAAATTCTTACTAAGAAAAAGATAGATGTTCAAAAATGCAAATAAAGGGGTTTGATGAATGTCTTCGTAAAGAGATTTATTTGAGCGATTAATTTTCATTTTGGTTAAGGTTTTGTTAATTGTCATTGATTTTGCTTTTGATTTCATAAATCCCTCCAATATAACAAATCTTCTCTAGCCAATCTTGTGCCTACATATAGTCACAAGACCAAGCTAACATTGAGAAGATTGAAATGTTCAGATAGGTCTTGATGGAATATCCCAATGATCCCATGGGCCTTTTAATTGTCATGCAAGGAAGATAGATATCATCTGCCATGCATGACACGTTCTTTGAAGGAGTTGGCACAAAGGCTGTTGCATTTCTGATTACATTATTAATGATGATGATAATATGTTGAATGTTATAATAATCACTAATGATGATGACAATTTTTATGCTGAATTGATGATGATGATTTGTTTATGTTGAATTCATGACGATGACTATGCATTTTTAGATATAGATTCTAGATTCTAAAAGATGAATGGTAATATGAAATATATATATATATATATATATATATATATATGCATGCCGTTTCCTTGCCGTATCGTATCCTCATATTTTGAAAATTTGTCGTATCCGTTTCAAACCCCGTATCCGTATCCGTTCCTGTATCCGTTTCAGTGCAACTTAGTGATAATGTGGCATAACTCTTGCAAAATAGTTTTCTTCTTAACATCCATGATGTTGTTCAGTTGATACTGTCCCAGACTCCCAAGATTTACATTCTCTATAGAATTTCTACTGTTCACAATTTTTAGCAATTCATACAAAGCTTATCTGTGAGCTATTGCATTCACTCAACGCCAAGATAATTGACTTCCACATTCCTTGGGATGACTGGTGCATGTGCTCCTCAAGGCATGCATCCCCCCACTTCCTCTTAATCTTGTCGACATAATGTCCAGTTTGTTGCAGATAACAGACATCCACTCCTCTGTGTTGATTGGTCTTCAATAGTGGAGTTGACACCCTCCATTTTTCCCATCACCTTCTCTGAACTACTGAGCTCTTCTCCAATAATTTCCTCGAACTCTTTAACAACCCGTCCTTTATATCTCAAACATTCTTCTGCCATGTCCACAAGAGCATCCATAACCATCCATTGCATTCTAATCACAGCATTCTATGTCACCTTTCTCTTGTATTGGCACAGTCCCTTGGATTAAAAACTGAGCGACTTTCCTACCTCCCTGGCTCAGCCTGCGCGACGCTCCATCTCACCTTGTGATCTCCACTCTACTTTTTGTTTTAGGGTGAGCAGCAATATCACCTTTTGGATTTTTTACCGCTCAATCTAGCAAGGGCCCTAGGAGGGGTTCCTAAGGGGTAGCTACTAGACCAAATGGCAACAACAGGACAAGAAACCACTATCACCTCAGTTGATGTCCCTTTTTCTTTACAAATTTTCATCGATAGGAGAGGTCATGGTATGGAGGAAATCACTTGAATGATATGATCAATGGGAAGGTATAACGTGATTTCCTAGGCCCATTCAAAGGAGAGGCTCAATTAATGGTTCAAATACTTAAAGAAAAGATGAAAGGATCCCCAAGAAAGACCTATTAAGGATGACCTTAGGCTTAGGAATATTAAAAAATGATGAATGGTAAAGGTCAAAACTTCCAAAATCCCTCTCTTGTGATTGATGTATTTATACCAGGGTTCAAATTGAGGCAAGGATGGCTCATTCAATGGAAAGATTCAATTAAAGTGTGAGCTTTGGGAGAAGTTAGGGTGACTTTCCACGAAAAACCCCTTGAGAGAAATATTATAATAGACGAAAGGTTGAAGCTTGAGAGATATACAGTGTTAAAGGTTCATCCAATGATCACCTATAGTCAAGAGAAAATGTTTTGAATGATGAATTACAAAGTGAAAACCTTCAAGAAATCCCCAAGTCAAAGCAACTTCAAGGGTTCCCTCTTGGTGTGATAGCTAGGGCATCAATTTATTTGAGATTCCATCGTCAGTGTTTGTTCAAAATTGGAGGATGCATAGAGGAGACATAAATGAAGAAACTTGTCCGGATAGAATCCTAAATTCCTTCTCCCTAAAATTTCGCACCAAGCCCTAGAAAATCTCCTTATCCTTAGGGACAAAGAAAAGAGGAAGAAAAGAGGTGAAAGAATGATAGTTGTTAAGTTAATGTGATCACCAAGGATCTAGGACTAGTGCTTCGCTATTGGGAAGATTGGAGTCAAAATGATTAAGATTTAGGAATTTCGCTTTTTATGGAGGCCTAAAGAAGCAGTGACGCTCTTTGTGAATGCAACTTTGATGGAATTTCAAGGTAAAAGGTGTACAACCTACCCCTAGGAAAATTCGTTCTTCTTGCTAAGATGAATAACATATGCAACGAGCCAAGATTACAAGTGTTTCATAAATCCACATTAATTTTTAGGGCACAAGTAAAATCATGACATAGCATTCCATACAATAGACATGAAACATTATGAAATTCGCATGAAAAGAGCACTTAAATGACAAAAAGAGTATATCCAGCCATAAATTTGCCAAATCAAAGCTCCGAGAGAGATAGCGAAAATATTCCATACATCAAAAAGCATTTAATCATCCAAATCATTCCACAAGTTGCAGTTCCAAAATCTTTAGAAAGATATGTCCCAAATCTAGGTGATGATGAGAGGTGAAATGATCCTCTCTTATATTTATACACTCCTCTAAGGAGTTTGAATGGCTAAATTAGGCCTAATGATGTCCCCAACAATAAAATAATGAGCAAATAACAACACTTTGGTGACAAGCCCACCAAGTAGCTCCATAATAAGAAAAATTAGCTTCTCAAGAGGGTCGAAGTGATAGACAAGTAGCTAGGAGGCCCGTTGGAAGTCCAAATGAAGTCCAACATGTGCCAAGATTAATACAATGGCTCCAAAAATAGTGATGAAGGGGGTGGCCCCTTAATCTCCAAGCAAATGACTTGTGGCGCCCCCAAGTGGCTGTGGGGGCACAAAAGCATCCTCATGGGTCTCCAACTGAATCGAACAAGCATGTATCCCATTTGCAAAGGGCTAGAGCAATGATGCAAGCCCTCCTTTGTCTCCCATGGTGAGACAAACCCCATCTGGGCCCTGGATCAACTGGCAAGTGTGTGGTGCAAGAGTGTAGTCGGCTGGGCAAGGTGGCCCAGGTTCGTCATCTTCATCAAATAAGAGGGACATGAGCGAGCAATGAATGGAGCTGAAGGACCCATGGCATGGCTATCTGCTCTCTGCTATAGTGGAGGCCCATGGATCTCAATGCACACCCTATAAATGCCAGTATGACCCTCTGGAGGGCTTGGACCTCGTGTAGGGAGGCCAAACCCCAAGATGAAGACCCACTTGCAATCTTGTATAAAATCCAATGCGTCTCCTCACCTTCAAGTACAACAAATCATTAGTGCAATTGAGCAAATAAGCTTACAAATCATGGAACCAAGTGGGCACTTCATAGTGGCATGCCCTTCCATAATGGGCTTTAGTGTGTATAGGTGTCTCCAAATTCAAGAACGAAGTTAATCAAGGACCCTATTAGGTGGTTTCAACCTCTAAGGGAGTGACAGGTCCATGGTACATCCATCATATGGCAAGTGTCATATGATATAATGATGGAACGAAGTGGCACATCAGGGGAAGACTCCAAGCCACATGCTATGGTACAAGGGTAGCTATGATGAGGGAAGACCACACTTGGGTGTATAGATCAATGTTTTAAAACTCCAACTCGGACTCGGACTCGGCCGAGGGTCGACTCCGACTCTGACTCCGACTTCGACTCGGTATCGACTCGGCTGGCTCGATTTCAATGACTCGGTCGTTGTAAAAAATACATTAAATATTTATTTTTTATAAAAACACATAATTTTAAAGATTTTCATTCATGTTTCCAAACACACAACATTAGAATATAGATAGAAGTAGGCTCATGAATATATCCATTATATTAAGATGGCACCCAATGCACTGTCCAATACATACACGATGATGATATAGAGATCAAAACAAAAACACAACCAAGGAGGCTAGAAATGGCCTCTACAACAAAAGTCTGTGACCAGTACTACTGGCTACTGCTAGAGTTGCCAACATCATCTGGCTCAGTGTTACTTGGGAGCAAAAGCGAAAGCGGGGAGTGGGAGCGACATTTTCGGAAGCTCCCGGTTTGAGAGCGAATCCCGGAGGAGTTCGACAACCAATGTCACTAACATCAAGGTACATAGAGGGATTGGTGCTCTTGATTAAATACGAGTTCCATACCCTAATACATGACAAAATTCAATGGAAACATTGCAATCACCCAATCCTGAAATCCTGAAAAACTGATAAGTCTGCTGGATTTTGAATGAAATCTAAAATTCTACTTTCTCCATATGAAATCCAATGAGGCCGAAACCACTCTCAAACATCCTGAGTCATTTCATGGTAATGTTAAAAATTTAAGTAAAAGGATGAAAATGAAGATTAAGGAGAATGTCACTTTTTAACATTACCATGAATAGCATAGCCTTAGTAGGGCAATATGATCAAATACTAGGGTTTGGGAGAGGGGAATGGACCCCAAAGACCAGCAAACTAATTCATAAACCCCTTTGGAGTCCCCCACACTTAGGAAAAAAAAGGCATGTTTTTATGGTTCACTGGCCACTGTCAGCTATCCGTCTGAGTAGTTACGGATCCGACCGAGTTATGACTGACTCGGCCGAGTCATGCTATAACTCGGCCGGGTCAGTCATAACTCGGCCGAGTCATGCTATAACTCGGCCGGGTCAGTCATAACTCGGCCGACCAAATCGAATTTTCTGCCAGGTTGAAATTTTTTTCTGGCTCAGACCAACTTGGCCGAGTCGGTTCTGAGCCGACTGGATCTTAAAACAATGGTATAGATGTAGGAGGGAACGATCGTGGTACATGAGTTATCTTGACCTTTGTTTTTCTACCCTTGTTCATATGCCTTTTGCCGCCTTATTGACTTTCTTTTATAACTGCTTGGGGCTCCAGGGGATGAGAGCATGATGTGAATGATATAGCAGTGGATACCCCCTCAAGGTTGGGCAGTTCATCGCCCACCAGGGGGTGGGATAATCATGGGTTCCTTAATGATGTGGGGGCTCACATAAGGGGGCCTTAGGAACCAGGGTAATGGCCATAATAATAGGGGTAGAGCTCATGTTTGGCTTTTGCCCACATGCCAAATTTTTATGCCCCGAGCATCTTTTGCATTTTATGGTACATTTCTTGTCAAGAGTGGCGAAATTAAGCTTTTTACATTCTTTTTCGCTGCATCAGCTTCTGGGGCATCGTTTAAGGCCCGACCCAAAGTGTGGACAGGGGGAGGGGGAGGCAAACTCCTTGTGGACCCAGATGGGAAATATATGGAAAGGGGTTATAATGAGCGGAGGGAAGTGATGTATGTGGTGTCAGGAAGTGGGACCATGCAGCCAAAAATGAGATTTCCATGTTGTGCCACTCCTAAAGCTAGTAGCCAATAAAGGAGATCCCACGGGACTAGGATACAAAGTTAACCACCAAGTTGGACAAGAGTATAAACTAGCCCCATCCTTTCCGCCGAATCCCCCCACTAATCCATTCCTAGAAGTGTCCATGACAAGTAAGAAAAAATACCCAACTACATAATGAAAGCCATACCTTCGGGGTTGGAAAACCCACTTTCAAACATACGATCATGACAGATGGGCGAGGGTGCATAATGGTTGGCTTAGGTGGCGGAGATGATGGTACATTGAACTATCTGGTGGCTGCAAGGGGTTGTTGGTTGAAGACAATGTAGGAGAAAAAATTCTCCTATGAGTCTCACCCACAAGTGGTGGGTAGCATCTGGCTCCAACTGGGACATGATCTCTCAGTAGAGTGCACAAACGTACTTGAATGAGGAGGTCATGAGAACACCAATCTCTTGGCACTACAATCTTGTTACATGCACATCAAAGACTAAGCACACAGGGCAACATGTTTTCGCAACATCTTATGATCCCATGCTTATGTTAGGCCATAAAAATCAACAAGAAATAAAATTTATTCTAGATGCAATTTTAATCTAAATGCTCCTAATCTAGCATGATAAAAGAATATGATGTTAGTTCTAATGCAAAAACATGCGATGCATCCTACTTTAATATGCATATTACATCATACAAATACTAAGTGTAATGATAGACCCAATGAAACCAACATATCATCCAGTCAATATGAGAATGACTGCCCCTCTGCTTACTCATGTAATTGATCCAAAGGCAAGGGTAGGAATGGCTATATGGAAGGTCACAAGGGCGGGAGGTGGGAAATTAGAATGACCACACATGGAGTATCACGGAGGAAGAGGAAACAAAGGGATGTAACCTATTCCACATGATCCTTTCTTCCAACCAAAAGATAGAGATATCAACAATCAAACTCATAAACCTCCGATGGATGGCAATCTCAGGCATATCATCCCCATCATGGTCCTTATCATTCATAGCGCGCTTTATCGCCATCCTAGGGTCATGATTGGGAGACTCATGACACGGGGAGACACAACAAGCAGGTTGCTCATGATGATCATATATAGGCAAGAGAAAGGATTCTTTATTACAAGAAGGGTTGAGGAAAGGGTCCACATGCAACTCAACTAAACCTCAGGATTGTGAAGAGAGACAAGGGTCTTATTGATATTCTCATCATCGTTGTCATAGATAGGGAGCTTGTCAAAACGATTCCCATGAACCTCCCATTTCTCTTCTTCAATATGTAAGTAATCACTAATATCAATGTTTGGAGGGGTTAAGGGGTCACCTTCTCCAAGGTCTTCAAAGAGTGGATTATTAGAAATAGTATCCTTGGGAAAAGGTAGTGTTAAACTCAACTTCACTTTCCATAAACTCATCCTCCCTATCACATGTGTTCTGAAAATTATCTTCATCACCTTTTTCGTCATGTGGACCTAGGGAGGACCCTCCTTCCTGCTCATCATCTAGATTCCCAAGGTCATCATGATGCTTGATGAAGGCTTCCTCTTGAATGTTTAGTGAAGGGCATACTTGAAAATGTCTAAGAAAACCATCAAAGAATTCCTCAATAGACGAGATGCTCCTAGGTTAGTGATTATGCAACAATGAATTCTTTCTACATGCTCAATTGCAGAGAGTGGATCACCATCAAACATGACCACCCCACATACCATCCTACTTGTGACATGATTAACGTGCCTAGGGATGCTAGTGATGTCCAAAGCGGGAAAATCATCAAAGAAAGACATCCCATTGAGATATACATGCAAATTATGTAGGAGTCACAGGGTGAATTTAGAGATGCTTAGAGAAATGCTTGCTCCACTCTACAAGCATTGACCCTAAAGTTCAATGAAGAACTAGGGCTTCGTTCTTCCAATGGAGTCACCAAGAATGATATATCAATGATGTCATAAGGGTAACAAGACACACGTCTCGTATCCCCGACAACGATGCCAAAATGTTACCGCTCAATCTAGCAAGGGCCCTAGGAGGGGTTCCTAAGGGACAGCTACTAGACCAAATGGCAACAACGGGACAAGGACCCACTGTCACCTCAGTTGATGTCCCCTGCTCCTTACATACTTTCATCGATGGGAGGAGTCCCGATATGGAGGAAATCACTTGAATGATAGGATCAATGGCAAGGTATAAGACGATTTTCGAGGCCCATTCAAAGGAGAGACTCAATTAATGGTTCAAATACCTAAAGAAAAGCTGAAAGGCTCCCCAAGAAAGACCTATGAAGGATGACCTCAGGCTTAGGAATATTAAAAAATGATGAATGCTTAAGGTCAAAACTTCCAAAATCTCTTACCTGTGATTGATGTGTTTATACTAGGGTTCAAATTGAGGCAAGGATGGCCCATTCAATGGAGAGATTCAATTAAAGTGTGAGCTATGGGAGAAGCTAGGGCGACTTTCCACGAAAACCCCTTGAGATAAATACTATGAGAGACCAAGGGTTGAGAGATATACCGTGATAAAGGCTCATCCAATGATCACCCATAGTCAAGAGAAAAGGTTTTGAATGATGAACTATAAAGTGCAAACCTTCAAGGAATCCCCAAGTCAAAGCAGCTTCAAGGGTTCCCTCTTGGTGTGAAAGCTAGGGCATCAAAGCCATGAAATTTTTGACCTCAAAAAGTGCTGTTTGATGCTTCAAACTGGTTCTGAAGTTTTCATACCCCAAAGCACTAAATTGGGACCTGCTCCTAAAATTAGCTCTGCAAGCCAGTTCCTCTTATGCTTTTTTCCACCAAAAAAGTGCTAATATGATAGATGACAAATTATATAATAACCCATTTTGGATTTTTATGGAAAAGTAATGGAAAAATACCAAATACATTCGACACAGTGATTTTACCTTGGAGAACCCTATGGGAAGCTCCAGCGACAAACATCAGGCTTTGCTTGGCTTCTTTAATGAATTATTAGAAATGCAGTTTACAAACTATTCTTACAACCTTCACTCTTGTGCCAATGCCTCAAAGACTACAGGGAAATACTTCCTTTGTACTGCTGTTTAGTGCTTAATACCTGCTACAAAGGTCTCTTAGCAATATTTCCTTCTATGCAATGGACTCCAAGCTGCCACATCTGCAAATGCTTCCTTTGTTCCATTGTTCTAAGCTTTACACCATTCTTCCAAAACCCATCTGGCATTTGTGGACATGGTTACTTGGGAGCGGGAGTGACATTTTCAGAAGCTCCCAGTTTGGGAGTGAATCCTAGAGCGTTTATATATATATATATATATATATTTTTTTTTTTATTTTTTATTTTTATTTTGATGCATATATGTAAACAAAAACATGTAGAATGATGAATTAGATATAAAAAACATTAAAAAACATAGATTGAACCATATAACAACAATCATCTAGAAGTTATCATCTTCATCAACCACGTCCACAAGTTAGTAACATAGTAACATACAACATATTGAGTCTCATGATTCAACAATCTTAAAGTTTCAAGCTTTCAAAATTCAATTTATAACATTTATCATCATTGATCACCAAAGTTGTACTTGTAAGCTAAGTAAGTGTAACCATTACAACAAATAATATCTAACATGAAATGAAATGCTATAAAATGAAATGAAATGAAACAGATTTCAACTTTCATGAAGCATCATATTCATAATTCATTACTAATGAGTTATAATTGCCAACCTCAAACTTCAAACTTAAATTGTCATATATTTTTTAAAAAATAATCATAATAAATATGAAAGAGTCAATAGTTATAAAAACTACTAGAAACTAGAAAAGACTAGTAAATCTATTATTTATTGCTTATGCTTGGGCCTCTTGCCACCACGAGAAATGTCTAATTTTTTAGTCTTGTTGGAAAATCAGGGTCTTTGTCATTAATATCACCCTCTAAACATTAATATCCAGAGGCATTTTTGTCGTTACCTCTGGATCTGTATAGGGACCTTTGTCATTAATATCACCCTCTAAGCATTAACATAAGATAGAAAAAGCATAGCATGTCAAGTCAAGATTTTGTTTGAGTGACGCGTACATTTTTAGGAGGGTCATGATAGAGGAGTTCGAAAACCAATGTCACTAATGTCAAGGTACATAGAGGGATTGGTGCTCTTGATTAAATACAAGTTCCATACCCTAATACATGACAAAATTCAATGTAAACATTGCAATCCCCCAATCTTGAAATCCTGAAAAATTGATAAGTCTGCTGGATTTTGAATGAAATCTAAAATTCTACTTTTTCCATTTGAAATCCAATGAGGTCGGAACCACTCTCAAACATCCCGACTCATTTCATGGTAATGTTAAAAATTTAAGTAAAAGTTCATCCTTTTATTTTAAGAATTTAACATTACCATGAATTTCATATCAATAGTAGGGCCATAGGCTTGATCATTAGGCTGCCCCACTCAAAACTTATTTGTTTCTTAAAAAAAAAATTGCATTTGGAATATTACTGCATTTTTTTTGGCAAAAAAGACTAAACTCTCCCGAAAACGCTCGCGAAAAGGCTGGGAGAATCTTTTTTAGGGAGCGCGCTCCCAAGGCGCTCTAGAGCCGCTCCCACTTGGAGCGCGAATTGGGAGAGGGAGCGAGAGAGGTGGGGGGGGGGCTTTCCCGCAACCCTGTTTGTGGACTGCTGTGTTCTGAAATTCTTCTCCTTTTGAGACTTTTGAACCAAGCCAAAAATTATGTTGCCTTCTATTCTTCTTGGGAACGGGGAATCTCAACTTTAGTAATGACTCTTGACTATGGAATAGTGTCGTCCTGTCTGTGCATAGAAGTCCCCTTCCTTTCTTTGTCTGGAAGGTCAATTCCCTCATCTTTATGCTATGGGATGGGAGATTCCCAGACCAACCTTCATTGCTCAATGAACTCAGTATGTTCTCTATGTGGTGAGTTCTCATTTCTTTCTTTCTCAAAAACTCCAAGAGGCTGATTCGAGTTTATTATACTGCCAAAACCATGGCAGGCCAATCCATCTTCCCTACAAGTGAATTTGATTTCTAGTTTCAACTGGGAATGCGCTCATGTTTGTTAAAACGCCTGGGATCACTTGTCTTGCTGTTCATAAAATGCCGCAGGGGCCAAATAAATTATCTCTGCCATTATGCATGGATGCTAAATGTTTTTGCTTCAGTCTCCTCCATGACCAATTTGCTGCTAGTGGTGGTCTCCTCTTTCCTCTCCTCTATGTTATATCTTTGCAGATTATGGGTGCTTGACTTGACCAGTGGGCACTACCTTTCCCTAATACAGAATCATTGAGCCATAAAGCCAATCTCCAATGCCAACCCAACTGAAGCAATCCATCAAACTCTTTAGTGTTCATTGTCTGGTATATTTATTTTCTTCTGGAAGGCTAAACAACCCAATAATTGGTTACAGAAGTTCAATAGCCTGTAACTGCCTGTAACCAGGCGGCGTTGACATGGACATTGTGCATTCCAATAGTCAAGGGGTCTTGTCCATGAGCAGTTTCATGCATGTAGTTAATAAGCCACACATTCTCCACGTGTTTGAACTTCCTGGATGGTTGAGTTCTGATTGCAGGTCCTGGTGGAATAATGAAAACCAACATTGGTGAGTTGAACATCATGCCACTGAATTTGAGTCTGCTTATTGTCGGTCAGAAGGGTGATTTTATGCTGTGTGTGGGATGAACTGACACCTTTTCCATGCACTTTTGTCGACTCCTTTCTCATGAAGTCCCCCTGTCCATTACTTAATTGCTTTCTGATCTTTGTAAGTGCAGTCAACTCTCAACTTGTGGTCAATTGCCCACATAGAATCCCGGTTGAGACGCGGTGGTTGACTTACCTTTAACCTGTCTTCTCCCTGTTGGAACTCTACTAACTGTCTATGATCTCATGGGTTTGATGCATCAGGATTGACCTTGGTTGGAAGAGTCTTCACTCAGCCAAGATGTTTTGATTTTGTCTATGACCCATTTTCGATCACCTAAATATATATTTTATGATTGTAATGCTAAGAAACTTGGTCAAAGATGATCGCTTCCCTCTAATTTTGTATTTCTATAAATGAATAAAATACAATATAGAGTGTATAGTTCAGTAATATCCTCTTATGCCTGCATACTTGCTCTTCTCTCAACTCGTGGTCAATTGTCCACATAGAATTGTGGTTGAGACGCGGTGGTTGACTTCCCTTCCACCTGTCTTCTCCCTGTTGGAACTCTACTAACTGTCTATGATCTCATGGGTTTGATGCATAAGGATTGACCTTGGTTGGAAGGGTCTTCACTCAGCCAAGATGTTTTGATTTTGTCTATGACCCATTTTCGATCACCTAAATATATATTTTATGATTGTAATGCTAAGAAACTTGGTCAAAGATGATGACCGTTTCCCTCTAATTTTGTATTTCTATAAATGAATAAAATACAATATAGAGTGTATAGTTCAGTAATATCCTCTTATGCCTGCATACTTGCTCTTTTGTATGTGAGAATTTTCACATTGCTGTTCATCTATGGTCATATTGCACCTGACTTGATTTTTGCTTAAATTATACAATGGTTGTTAACCAATTTACCATGTAGAGTCTAGACACCACTCTCAGATCCCTTAGTTGTTGTCTTTTTTCTGAGCTGGTGCAGGCACAACCTCAACTATCAGAGGAAGATCGTCCCACACTTTGCAAATCACTGAAGTCTAAACTGTTAAAAACTGTCTGAAGAAGCCTGCGTTAATGCTGTTCAGATCAAACCATGCTTATGCAGCAACTGCAAACACAGAGATGCATGTGATTCAGTTCTGAAAGCTGTCGGTTTGAGGGGAGTGATGACATTGATTTGCCATCTTTTTCTTGATGAAACTTAAATCATTTCATTCCATTTTTTGCCAGATGATATTAGATGCAGATTTACTGAGGACGATGATGGATTGGCAGGAGTATTTATTCTGAAAAGAGATGTAGCTTTCTGTCAAGTTGCTTATCTGAAGACAGTCCATGAAGCTAGGAGTTTCAGAATGAAAAATTTAGAGGGATAACTGGTTGCAATGAAACAAAAAGATAGAACCTTGACGGAAACAAAAAGCAATCGGGCAAAACCTTCAAGGGTAAATCAGAGATCTGCATAGCATTTAAAAACCAGTGGTTACTGGGATGCATCAGAAGGCTTGGAAATGCATTTCATGTTATAGTACAAACTGGCTTTTTCAAAGGAAAAATCATGGAGATTTTACTAAGAAATTATTAAAAGCTTTATGGCAAGTTGGTTTCCTAAATGCAAAAAGTGATCAGAATAATAAAGCACAATACACAAATCCACTTTTATGGACTGAATCTTCAGTTGCTGAGGCTGATCAATACAAAGGATACCCTCAAAGCAACTGTTTTTACTGTCAGAATTATTCACTTTCTTGAAATTCATTTGTAGAAAAAGAACAGAAAGGGGTGGTTTTCTGATTCACATTTTATAAATCTTCATGAGAAGGGTTGGTTATACCTTACCTGAGTGAACATAGTGAACGGTTGGGATGTCTAGCAAAGTTCTTCCTAAACTTCCAGAAAACAAGTGGCTAGAGGGTGGTGATTTGTCTACCAATTAAATGAGCAAAAGTTTACACTATGTCATTCTTTTTTGTTTCGCTGGAGAATGAAGCAATTTGGTTTTAATATAGTACAACTGCAAATTCCGAAGGGAAGATGCCTTTCAATATGTATGTTAGCAAACTTTGGTGTTTACATTGCAAAGTTTAAATTACCATAAGTTGGGGGAATTACTATTGGCTACAATAGTCTTTGAATACCTTTAGATAACAACATTGAACTGGTCTCTGCAAATAGCATTTTTTTTGATGCCGCTGTGCTAAAAATTAATTGTTAACCACACGTTTCTGGATTTCTTGATTAGTAATGGTAGTGTTTAAATTCCTCAAATACCACCTTTGGGCATAAAGCTGTTCATAATAGCAAGCACAAAATTTTCTCCTTAATTATGTCTATTATTATGTGTAAATGTAGCTGGCTATTTTACCTTCCATTATAAGAATGGACTAATATGGTAGTTTCCATAGAGTATCACTGTTCGTTAAATTTTGAAAATTTGCCAGATTTAATTCAATATTTAGGATTGAAGTATATTTTTTTAATTTTTATAACGCGCCCTTTCCAAAGCATAAATCTTACATGGCACAGTAACCACTCCAATGTACTGAATCTATTTTATCAAGAAATAAGCCGACATGAAGAGAATGGAAAGTGTTCTGAGATATTGATATTGAATATCCCAGTTTGGCCTTTTGGTTAAGGATCCATATCCAGTGTAAGAGCTTTTGATCATGGTTGAAAAAATTGCCAAGTCTTCTGAGTACGTCTGAGTTAAACTCTGCCTGGCCCTACTATTGAGCCAATGCGATTTGGTCTTGAGTCTGACCCTATTGGTGTGTCAATCTTGTGTGCCACTAGCAGATACACAAGTATTTGCAGTTCAGAACCCAACCTGTAAGTTTCAGCTTATTCACTTCCCCATGACTCGTGAGTGGGTGGAAAAATTTATTGGTGTCAACAACTATAAATGCCAAAAAGTAAATGATAACCCTCATTTTAAACAACTTTTGCTGTCGTTCCTGTGTTATTGTGGAGTATTTGCAAGGTCCAAGTTGAACTCTTACACTATGGCCTCGCTGAGTTGTTTTAGAGTATAAAGCATATTCAATTGAACCAGTAGCATGTTGTTCTAAATCTTCATTTCACCCTTTGGTTGGGCAATATTCTAAACATAGCAGGGTTTTGTGGACTATTATGCCTGATGAATCACGGGGCCTGAACTGGATGAAAATCTGACGGTGTCCATTGTTCCCAAGTAGTTGGAGAAAGTGCCTTCCGTTAGATTTGCATCGACTCTAGGCCCAATGTCTCTGTTTGAGTCCTTGCAGGTTGGATGGCATGATTCAGGTGATTTTGAATGGATAAGGTCTCTTCCACTTGGAACTTGCCAGTGGATGGATTGGCTCTCTAAGTGTCCAAAACCAAATCACCTTTCCTTAACAATCCAGGGCATATATTTTGCAGTCCTTTCAGATACACCAGGTGCTGACATAAAAGCTTACAGACAAACATGGGCTTCATATTGGCCTATTGAATTGTTTCAAAATTTTAGAATTTCAAAGGGCAAATGCCGGGATATGCACAATCTGCCATGGTTGGAGATTGTTGACTTTGGCAGTGGACGTTTTCTTTCGTTGGGAAAAGCAGTGGATTCTGTCAATCCAAGCTAAATAACTGCTGGGCTGTCTGTTGTCATCCACATCAAAGTTTTAAAACTTAGCTTAGCTCGGCCAAGTCAAGTGAGCTCGGTCCTTTTATTTATTTAGGTTTTCTTTGCAGAAGGAGAATTTACCTTGTGGAGGGTATAATAAAAATAATAATCTAATTTTAATTTTAAGTTTATGGCTTATCTAGACATGAAATTAATGTATGAGACCTCTTTATTGGCAGGACAAGGGACTCCTCATGTGTAGTGATTTGACTTCACAGTATACATTGTCTTAGGGGTGAGATCCTGTTGAGCATTTTCAAGATAATTCCCCTTGCATTTCATCTTTGTTATTATTTTCTACTTTTGAGGTATTTTGTTATTTCCTAGTTACACACATCGAAGTATACTTTTCACATCTCTGGCCATTGCCATGTCATTACATTGTTGGTAGATTTGGTAACATGCTTTTTTAACTCGTGGTTGTTATCTATTTGATGTGAAGAATAATGTTAGAGAAGTTGCTTTGACAATGCCCAGCGTTAGGGGTTTCACTGTTTAATGCAAACTTCATTTGGTTTAATGTCAAGTCAGAGGTTTCTATCCTACCAAAGTTGTCTGGAACTTACATCTGACCTCATCCCTTTTCAACACGTTATTTAGGTGAGGCAAACCACATTGAGTAACGGAATTTTAGTAGACAACTCGATACTTCATTAACCTCATCAAGAATCAAGGTCCATTAACTATGATCCAAATATTTAAATTGGGTATATGATTTGGAGTGCGTTATCTGATTGCGCTGGCTACCTCGAGTGATCTTGATCTCTACTTCATTAATGCATGATGGGTCACTAGGCAAAGTATCTCCGTCTCTAACCTAAGATCATGGAATTAACAATTTTCTATCCAATTAACTTTTTTTAATGAATTTGATTTTAAAATTAACGAAGAAAAAACATTTCAGATTTATTTTATTCAAAAACAGTAGTTCATAAATCTATGTATCTTAACAATTTAAATGCCTGGTGAATTATAATTGATGGAATTTCCATTTTTGTTCAGATTATTTATGCATTGCTCTTGTTTCTTCACCATTCAGTGTGGGAGATTTTTGTGTGTAGTGCACAATTACAAAGGTAGCGTTGTTTTGAGTTTCTCTTCAGAGCATCGTTGTACCTTGTCATGTTTTTGGAGATGGCAATGTTTTAGGATTCTCTTAAGAGCATTAGTGTTCACTGCTGACTTAATTGGTTTGAATGGATTGATTTAAGATAGAGTTTACCACGAGATCTTTGATCCTAGTTCAGGGAAAGTTTGGTTGAGTACTCCTAGATTATTCATAATTATTATGATTGGTAGATGATTCATCTTCCATCTGAATATTTCAGGGAAGAAGGGGACTCTTGAGAGTTTGCATAGGAAAAATAACATATATATATATATATATATATATATATATATATCTAACTAATATGTTGTGGTTAATTGCCCTTAACATCAACATGAGGAAAAAGTAATGCAATGGGGATGACACAAAGATTGTTATCATTGTTGGGAAAATCAGAGTATAAGAATGGATACTACAATTTATAGTGGTGAGGTTCTCCTTTATGTCTTAAGACTTGTGATTCACATTTGAGTCTATATTAATCTTGTTTGTTTTTGTGTTTGTATTTACTAGTGTGTGAGTCATTTAGCATGTCTTGCTTCTTTTAGTGGCATTTTACTAAGGATTTTAGCAATGGTTTTCTTGGGTAATTTTTATGTAGGAAAAGAGAGTAAGTGTGTGTATATATATATAATCACCAAAAATATGTGAAGCACCTAGTGCAAACAAAAAAAACAGGACTTCCATTTAATTGATAATTCTATCATCACTAGAAACATTTATAACTATAATAAAGTTAGGGATTCTAAATCAACTGCACGCCCTAATCAATACACAATTATATAATGGTAGGTTGAAGTATTCATTTGGAGTTTTGCAACCTTAATGAAACTAGAATAAAGAAGTGGGTTCTTAAAATTATAAATGATCATACCGGTAGTGAGACATAAAATTATATGCAATAGTGTATGTTTATGTGGCCTTAGATTAGCCATGAGACCATTGTAAGTGTGTAACATTCTTGTCAATTTATCTTCCTAAATCTAGACTAAGAAATAATGGAAGTGCATTTCATCTAAGAAGACTTGTACCCAATCATCACTTGGGGGTCTCCATCCTTGTTGCATGCCTTTATTGCCCCTTTCTATGCTTCAATGGGAATCAATTGTTTTCTTGGTGTTGCATTTGTTTTAAAGTCGCCATTTGTTTTCCCTTTTCTTAGAGTTTTTTGGGTAGTATTATATAAGAACAAAATAAGCACTATAAACATAACAAAATAAGCTAGATTTATTGATGCAAAATAGGCATAGTTGTTCCTCATGTCAAGGTATGGCCACTTTTGATTCTTATTAAGCTCTAGAAAGGATTTCATGACTTGAGTCTCCACTAGGTAAAAAAATATTTGATTGTCCTCATAGTTTGACATCAACAAAGAAATAATTTCCTCTAGATCCCAGGAATTGGCTCATTTTCCCACCCAGTGAAATTAGTACTCTTAAAAGGATGGATGTTGATCAATGTTGCATGTAATATAAAGATGTAACCAACAAAATGAAACACAATCACTAATTGGACTATCATACGAAGTCAACAAAACCTACACTAAATTTCACTTTAAGATAATCTAAAGCGAAAGTATATACTAGTTGAGTTTTAAGCGAGTCAAACTTAAGCTTTTGAATAATATTGATCAAATTCGCATCTTTCTCCAAACATTGATGGGGTGAAGATTATCGAGTAAGATTTGATATTTGAGTGTTTTTCTAATGTCTTTTACAATTTGAGAAAAGAAAAATTGTACCTTAGAAAATGCAAGGAAAATGCACGCCTAGCCATGAAACCAAAATTTCTAGAGTTCAATTTTGCTTCTCTTCCATTTTATATTGTGGATATGATTATTAGATTCTCCTGTCTATTTTTGGAAAAGTTTTAGGAGTTGGAATATGTTTTGACAAATACCTTGGTGATGTTAACAAAATGGTTGAAGAAGATATACTTACCTATGCCAAAATATGTGTGCAAATAGACATGAGCCAGGGTTCACCCAAAATGACAATATTAAATCTAGAAGGGGCTTAGTGAATGTAGGTTTTGGAACATGAAAACCAACATTTGAATGTTGTTTGTCATGAGTTTAATTACTTCATGGAGACTTATTTGAGAGGGATAAAGACACAAATGAATTTCAAGGAAACTTTCATGAAAACCTTGATAAAGAGTGTTTTCAATGGCCATTGTGACCTATTGTGACAATGACATTGCCTCCTCACAATGGTCTTGGTAAGGTAGGGGGGAGGGGGGGTGTGTGTGTTTCAAACATTTTTATAATAAGAGGAAAAAGACAATCAAAGTTGAAAATTAGAAAAATGGGAAATGAGATCATGTAAGACTAAGTAAACCCTCGTGGTAATGGGATAACATTGAGGGGTAGGAATTTTGGGCGCAACCATTTAAACTCTTACTTATGCATGTTTGTGTTTTGATAATAACACTCAAAGGAATTTGCAGGTTTTAAATTCCTTAAAATATAATATGGGTTTTAAAAATTCAAAGTTTACATAGGTCCTTGATGCTCTCCAAATTTTCATCCCTCAAAAATAAATTGGGTCATCTACATTAATAAATGGAAACATAAGAATTACTTCTAAAGAGATCTAGGCCACCTATGAAGGAGCCAAAATTGAGCATGGATTGCATGTAACCGTCTTCTCAAGAAAAATAGTCCATTAACATGTCCTTGAGGGGTTTTCATGTTATTTGTTTTCTATTTTTATGAATTGTTATATCACTAGTTTATATATTATAATTTTTTGGGATATTTGGCAAGTGTTTTTTTTTTTGTTTTTGTTTTTTTGTTTTTTGTTTTCGTTGTAGTGAGGAGTTATGAACCCTATGTTACATTTAATGTGATTTTGATTATAAATTCTTGATTTTATAGTAATAAGAGGAAAAAGACAATCAAAGTTGAAAAATTAGAAAAATGGGAAATGAGATCAAATAAGACAAAATAAACCCTCATGGTAATGGGATAACAATGAGGGGTAGGAATTTTGGCTCAAAAAATTTAAACTCTTATCCATGTTTGTGTTTTGATAATATCCCTCAAAGGAATTAGCAAGTTTTAAATTCCTTCAAATATTTTATGGGTTTTAAAAATTCAACGTTTACATAAATCCTTGATGCTCTCCAAATCTTCATCCCTCGTTAAAAAAATTGGGTCATCTACATTAACAATGGAAACATAAGAATTAATTTAAGAGAGGTCTAGGTCTCCTATCAAAGAGCCAAAATCAAGCATGGATTGCACGCAACTAGCTTCTCAAGATAAATGTCAAACACACACATGGCAGCAACAGAATATTAAAGATAAGCAGGAGAGTACATCTATTATTTGACAATGATATACATTTATAGTACATTCGTGTGACCGTTGGGTTCCACATCCCAAGGTCCCTTGGACTCTCATGGCTGTTCACATTCTGTACCAACCCATAGAGGATTAGGTGTCCAATATCCCCCCCCTTAATCCGAAGGGGTATGTATGAGTCCAAGAAGAGAGTTGTAATATTTTTTTGCACAAAAAACATGGCAGCACTAGGTTGAATGTGCTCTCTGAAATGTTGGTATAAAGGGCGATGGTTTAAGGATGACCACCAACATTCGAACGCTTAGTGCAGTTCTCGGAACTCTTCCAATTCTGGCACGAAGTTGAGGTCTTTTGCTAGAGGAAGTGCTCTTAATGTTTTGAAGAGGGAAACCTTCAACCATGAAAGGGAGGTCTCATCTCGCATAAAAGGGAGAACCTCATCCTGAAAAGGGAGGTCTCAACCTGTGATGGTTTAAGGATGACTAACAACTCTAGAATGCTTAATGCAATTCTTGGAACTCTTCCAAAACTAGCAAGAAGCTGAAGTCTTTTACTAGGGAAAGTGTTCCCAATTCTTTGAAGAGGTATCACCGACTGAAGGCATGCTCAGGGGCATCTTTGTTTCTGGCTACAACTATGAATCTGGTATGGCAGGTTGTGGCTTAGGGTCGCTTGATGTGACTTTAAAGCTTGTAGAGGACCATCATTTCCCCCCTGTCAGATACAAGGCGAGAAGATGAAGAAAACTCAACTGCAAGACTATTCAATACTCTAGAACAAGTTCGGACATATGACTGGAATATCTTCTTGGCTGTTGATGCCCATTGCCAAGAAGCGATCCATCCAAGATGAAACTTTGTTCTTGCAGGAGGTTTGTTTCTGAAGCATCTGTTTGAAGAATGATTGGTTTTATGACAATGCTTACATGGATGAAGATCAAAACAATGATCTTTCAGATGGCCAACTCGATCACAGTGTTGGCATTTCACAATTTGTTGTTGTTGCTGTGGAAGAGGAGCAGAATCTGGAACAGTTGAAGGTGAACTATCATGAAGGAATCCAACACTCTGAAATTGGATGGGCTTTGAGTAATCTGGAATATGAAAGGACACGTCCTTGTCATATCCAAGTCCAGTTCTGTGCTTGTTGTGGACAAGCTCTTCCTAAGGTCTGATGACCGACTTGGGAAGTGCAGACTGAATTTCTGCATCTGCATGTACAACTGCTGCTTCATTGGGTACTAAATCTGAATGATCTTCAACAATATGGGAGTTTATCTCAATGTTCTGAATAGAATGATGTTTACCATGTTGTAGCTCTTCTTGTTGTAGCTTTGTCTCAAGCTGCAAAAACTCAATATTCTCTTGTGCATTTTGGAGACAAATTTTAATATTGGAAAGAGAGGTTTTGTTGATCTTAACCATCTCATCAACTGTGGAATGTATTAAATTATTCAGTAGTTTCAATACATCATCCATTCGATCGATTTCAAACCAATATAATGATGTTATCTTTAACTACAAATTGTCCTATAAAATGATAAATCGCTACAACTATTAGATGAGTAGCAGGATACCAATATCACCAGACCAATTTCAATGCAACAAATGACTCGCTGCTCTAATGTATTTACTTCTCAAATTATTCAAACTACTCACACTATGAAAAAGAGTCAATCTTTGACTTTTTTTGCAAATGAAATTTGTCGACAGTTCTAGTAGAGCCTTCACCCAGTGTTAGAATCAGGAAAATTATGAAACGATCAACAATGTATCTTTAACGCAATGATTTGTCAAGCCCCTTTTTGGAAGGTCAAAACTCAATAATTCTTCAAATTTAACATTTGTTTGCAAAGTAATGGCGTCATTGGTTTCAAATCCTCAACTAGCTATGGCCCCTAGATTTGTCCCCTTGGCAAATGCAACACAAGGGATACAATTTAGATGCAAAGCGCTTGAGAAAGCAAATGCAAGAGGTCACTATTGGTGATTATAGAGCATTCATTACTGCAACTTGGGGAACATCTGCCTCCCCTCCAACAAGTCCCAAACTTGTTGTTTCTGGATTTGGCACTTCTCCTGGTGTAGGTAGTTCCAAATTTGTAAATAAATCAAATGGTTCTGTATTGACTATCAAGCGCCCTTCACTTTGGAATCGAAAATTTGTGAACATAAAGAATCAATCTGCTGAGCCAATGTATTCTTTTGGAGAAGAAGAACTTGCAATTCAGAGGCTTGAGATGACTAAAAATGACTTACGCTAAGGAGGCCAAAGGAAATGCTATTCTACAATCTAGTTTGGAGAGAAGGAAACAAGCTTTGCATGAATGCCGCTTAGCACTTGAGCAAGATGTAGCAAGACTACAAGAACAATTACAGGCTGAGAGAGATCTCAAAGCAGCATTGGAGATTGGACTCAGCATGTTTTCAGGACAGTTTTCTAGTGCTCGCAGTATGGATTCCAGGACATGTGCAGAGCTAGAGGAAATAGTACTTGTTGAAACAGATGTAGCAAGATTGAAACAAAAGGTTGTTGAACTTCATGTGTAATTAAATCAACACCAACACTATGGATCTCTGGCAGAGACAGGCGATCGGTATTAGTATGTCAAATGTCTTCAAGCCCAACAGAAGGTCCTACAGCAGAAGTCCTCTGCTCCGAAGGTCGTATTTCTCCTGATCTCCTCACCAGTCCTTTTGTTTGGAGGGAATACTTTTGAGGTAAGGTGAGCTCAATACATGAACCATGCTGCGATGAGTTGATTTGTTCGACACAATTTCTTGCACCGGTCTCTCTTATTCATAGTTCTCAGAAGTTTTCTTCACACTACAAGAAAGGGCGGCGGAGATTGTGAGGAGAAATATGGATCACACTTATAGGATGATTGATCAGAATTATGTTGACTTTATGAAGCGTTTTTCATGGCAGCAAAAACAACACCAGGATCTTTTGGCAAATCTTGCAAGGGATACAGAGAGATTGCGAGCTTGTAAGCTGCACCCGGCTCTTGAGACGGAAGATCGCAAGTGCCTATTAGACTTTACAAGGGAAGATAAGGTGCGCAAGGTGCACGAGACATGCACTATTTCCCATGGACAGTTTCAAGAAAAAGTATTACAGTTCAAGGGTATGTATATGAAACTAAAGCACAATATAGAAGATCTTTTCCATGCGCAGTCTCCAGTCAATGTTCGCCATGTTGAAGATATGATTAGACAACATGAACGATACCTCGAGGAGCAACCAAGTATAACACAATAATTAAGTAAAGATGTAAATACCGTAAGGAAACTTGTGGATGACTGTGTGGGGAGCCAATTATCAGCTTCACTCAGACGGCGGATTGAACCTGCGATGCATCAGAGTGGAGAAAATATTCAATTTTAAGTCCAGGATCTACTGGAAACCCCTTGGCAGATTGGAGGCTATCGAGCCAATTTAAACGTGTGACAACGACAAGTCGGACTAGTGTTTAGGTTAGAACCAACGCACAAGGATTTTCCGCACTGTGTAGGCAGAGAGATATCGAAAGTGCAATAGCGTGAATTCCCCACATTGCTTGACAGATTGAATCGCGATGGTGCTGGGAGAGGGAGCATTATACCCAGGTGCATAGAGAAATCTGGAGAATTGATTTTGAGTCGACGGCCTCAGGAGTCTGGCACAGATGGGTATTATGGATTATGCCAAAAATAACAGTCTGGTCTGACAAGAATTTAGGGCAAAAGAACTTATATGTCAGCACTGTTAAGAAAAATGGTAGTTTTGTGTAGCAAAATAGGAGTTATGACAAAGTTAGCAAGGAAAGGCAGGGCAGGAAACCTAATTCATAAAAGCGCAGTGATGAAGAAAACCACACTAGTGGTTGAGAAATGCCCGGAGACGGCCACACATCATGGGGTTAAAATTAGAGCAAGCCAAAATAGTCCCGCTCTGATACCATGTCAAACACACACATGGCAGCAATAAAATATTAAAGATAAGCAGGAGAGTACATCTATTATTTGACAATGATATACTTTTATAGTACATTTGTGTGACTGTTGGGTTCCACATCCCAAGGTCTCTTGGACTCTCATGGCTGTTCACATTCTACACCAACCCATAGAGGATTAGGTGTCCAACAATAAATAGTCCATTAACATGTCATTGAAGGGTTTTCATGTTATTAGTTTTACTATTTTAATGAATTTTTATATCACTAGTTTATATATTATAATTTTTTGGCATATTTGCCAATGTTTTTGAATTTTTTTTCATGAGGAGTTATGAAACCTATGTTACATTTAACATGATTTTGATTACAGTTTCTTGATTTTATCTTTTAAACATATTGTCTATGAGATTTGAACATGAACATAGGTCTCTACCAAAAGACTTCATGGCTTTCACTAATTCACCTTTTAAGACGTGAACTTTATATTATATATTATAATCTACTATATTTAAAATTATATATTATAACATATAATATATTATTGAAATATCTTTAAAGGGTCATTGTTAGTGCTATTGAAGTGCTTCTCACAAAAACCCTCGCTATTATCATATATCGTATTAATATCATAAAATTGATATATGTTATAGCTATGTACATATTAAATACTATCTATTTTGCCAATGAAGTATTTGTTCATTGGTGAAGTTGGCAAAGTGTTAATCCATCCAATAAAATCTCATTCAAATAATATGTTTCAAGTTTCAAGTAAATCTAACAAAATAGATAGCCTCAAACTTTAGACCCAAGTCAAAGGAAGTTGCCTTTATATAGTGCAACCCATAACCGCTAATATGTTCCAAGAAACAATTTTTAAAATATATTAGTATATTATAGTTTTAATTATAAATACTATAATGTGTATGCCACAATATCACCACTGGTTCGAGTGCTTTCTATGCTTTCTACATGGATGTTTTGGAACACTAACTTTGAAAGAAGTCAATCTACAACTATACACTTACTCTAAATGTATTTTGAATAAGGTAATTATTCACATCTAATTAATTTCCTCTAATGGAGGAGGTATATTGTCAAATATGTTAAGGTTTAATTTTAAATTTCAAGATTGATAATCGTTTTCTGCAAAATATTAAATTGTGGTTTATATTGACATAGTCTTTTGTATCAAGATAATTTTCTTTCTCCCATTAAAAAAAGTAAGATACTAAATCATTTTTCATTTACATTCATTTGTAATTTTTATTTTCCCATTTAATATGAAAATGTTAGGTATATTGAGGTGGGAATATATATTGGTTAGTGTAAATATACTAAATTTACTTATTAATATTCTTTGGATGCATGAGTTATTATTCTAAAGGATATTAATATTTAATTTTAAGTGTTTTATTATTATTTTTCTACAAAATTATTATAAATATTAAATTATTGTTTTGATTGACATTTTCTTTCTCTTTCATTAATCTTAAGTTTATTAATTATTTTTTTAAAAAAATATTTTGTTTTGGTTTTTTGTTTTTTTCTCTTTTTCTTTAGAAATAAATTATAATATAATTCAGTTTTAGTGTATTATTAATATTCAACTTCTTTAGGTTTAACCACCTTGTGCTAGGATGGTACAAGTGTTTTATAGTTGGGGGATTTGAACAAAAGACCTTATCACTTACAGAACACTTCATAACATGGACTTACCAAATAAACTACTCCCAAGCTTCCATATAATTAAAATACTGACATAATAAATTCGTTATAATTTAGTTTTAGTATATTGTGGAGGGTTAAGGCGAGGCCTAGTTATCATTGCAAAGTTTGTGCAGCATGCGATTTTTTCATTCAGGGAGGTGGAGAGCCTGCGACCTATACACCAACTAGATTTGGCACAAGTCAGGTTTGAATTCTTGATTTTATTTTTGTTATGGCAAGCTATTATTGATATTTATGGGTGCAGGGTCCAATGTTGGAATTTTGTTGTAGGACAACTTAAAATTTGAGTGTAAATCAAATGCCCAATGACGTCTCTTTAGGTTAATTTGCCGTTTCTATTTGGAACGAGGCTCCACCCTGACTTTCTTGTCATACTCTTAATTTGCTCCTTTAGGCCCTAGAGTTGAGCTCCTTCTTGAGCTCTCACTGCTACACAACTTTGGTTCACCCCTATAGTGTAATGGACTTTGGGAGGTGAGTAGACAACCCCTTCCATAGGCTTGAAGCCCTTAAGGGCTTCAAGAACTTGAGAACACATGGTGGGTGGAGGGGGAATATTGTGGATCTCGCAAGGGGGAAATGTCTTTGGGTTTATGACCAACATGTGAACTAAGGGATCTTCCAATTAAGAAATTTACTCTAATTTTTCACCTACTTATAAGGGATCCTTTGTTTTTTCAACTTTACATATCAGACAATATCTCATACATGTTTCCTTACGAATTCTTCTCAATGCCCTTATTGTTGGAGTGTGGTTGGGAGGTTGGATTTTTCTTCAAGGAAAATTGATCTTGAGGAACAAAAGAGTTTGGATAAGCAGATTTTAGAGGGTGGGAAATCCTGTTGAGTGTTGGGATTTTTCCTTCGGTGAGGCTCAACTTGTTTACCAGGAGTTGACAATTAGTAATGGCATTGTTGTCATTGGTGGAAAAGGAGCAACAACAAAGTATGGTTGATGCATTATGTAGCAGCAAGAGGTATGCATGTTGTCATTGATAGAAAATGAACAACAAAAATAAAGACAAAGGAGAAACAACAAGGTATGTTTGATGCTTGTGGTTTTGTGAGATGCATTATGTAGCAGAAAGAGTTATGCATGTTGTCATTGATAGCAAAGGAACAACAACAACAAAGGAAAAGGAGCATTAGAAAGGTAAAGGAGAAATAAGAGCAGCAAGAAAAGAAAAGGAACAACATGGAGCAATCAAGGAAAAGGAGCAGAAGCAAGGAACACTAGAAGAGCAACAAAGGAGCAAAAACAACAAAAAAAATATATATCATTAAGCAGCACGAAGAGCAACAAAGGAGCAACAATAACAAAACATAGATATGACATTGTGTGTACATTGTATTAAAGGGATTGTGTATTGTAGGAGCAACAAGGTATACAAAGGAGAATATAGGTATGCTAGATGTTGCATATGTTGCGAGTTATGCTTGGTATGATTGATGACAATAGAATAAAGGAGCAACAAATACCTCGATGGCTTGGTAGAACATTGATGCTTGCATGTGTTGGGTATAAGGCTGATTTGAAGACTGGTTTGTTAAAATACATGGCACAACTCCATGACAACAAAGGCAAGGCAAGACTCCATGAAAACAAACACAAGGTTGATGAGACAATGACATGAAGATGTTGTGATGCAAGTACAAAGCAAAGGAAAATACTATTGTGACGGGTTAATGGAAAATGTTGTTATTGATCATGAGAAATGAATGCTCAATTATGCAATGATATGTTATTCCTATAATATTACATGATGTTGACATTATGTTGTTGAATCTAATCATTACACGTGGATGAAAAATAATATTGGTTGGAGCATTTATTTTTGTGTTCTAATATTCAAATGAAGAGTTTGGAAAGAAATGAGTGGAAGGCAAAGAGTCAAGCCTATTCACTTCATATTATTATGTGGGATACAAACAACCAACAAACTATCTTTATAAAATATGTGATTTTGGAAGGCAAGGGAGGTTAGAGAGTTGGAGAATGTGTGAGAGATGATTTAGGTGTTATGCATTAGTTACCTAGCACATATGAAGCTTATGTGAAGCATATTTGAAGGGAAGAAGAGGCAAAAATGAAGATGGAAATATGCATAATTTATGACCAGGTAAACCAACACATTGTTGTTTCTTGTTTGCATCAAGGGATTATAGTCTCCTTTCAAGTTGTGGCTTGATAAATATCCATTTGGGGCCTCCTATGGGTTGTAGCTTGCAGAAAACATATGGGAGTTGGAGCTTCCTTGCATGTTGTAGCTTGCTGAAAAATTGACGTAGCAACCTCTTGTAGGTTGGAGCCTACATAAAATTAGACGTAATAAGGGAGTAAGAGCTTGCCTTTGCATCACAACAATAAAAAAATTGCGGTTTTCTCCCTTCATGGGTTTCCACTTATATATGGTGTCTGTTATCACTCCAGGAAACTCTCCTAGGTTGTAGCTCGGAGATGCCTGGTAACATATAATCTTCAATATGGTTCTCTGGACTATTGGAATGGATGATGGTCTGGATCAAGCCAGATAATCGCTTCAACTCTGTTTTACTCCAAACATGCATGAACACCCTCAAATTGACAAGGCTTTAGACCACTAATGCTCAATAGTTTATAGATTCAATGGATAGATGGAGAATACTGACTGTACCAGCAGATGCATACATAAACATATATGAATGGCTAGCTACAGGAAGTAAATGAAACTTGCAAATCTAATTTATCAAAGCAGAGATAAGATGACAATTATCTGGCATTAGACACAAAAGAAACGTGAATAACCTATTCAATTGCAAATCCAATTTATCAATGCAGAGATAAGATGACAGTTATCTGGCATTAGACATAGAAGAAATCATGAATAGACTTATCCAAATGCAAGCTTAGAGCAGAAGAGAAATGGACATTGAACATGTAACAACAAAAGAAGCTTGTATTACTGGAATGAAGATGAGAAGCTGCAAGGAACGAAGTATCTACAGTCTCCAGAAGTTGAACCTCAGTTTCTTCCGATTTTGGGCCATTTATAGGCCACCTAGAATGCTCTGGGGCTTTCTGAGACCTCCAACTGTCCTAACCCATCACCTCTGGCTTTAACTGCCTGATTACATATCTCAACAGACAATGAGGACACAGGTCTCCTTCCATAACCAAAACAGTAACCATTTCTGGTACCGCGTTGCACTGTCAGGTTGCTGCCTCGTGCGAATAATGTCTATAGCTGTTTTTGGTAGTTGGCGGTCTCGTGCTGGTGTCTTTTCCTCTTCTCAGACCTGCATTCCTTTATTTGGCTTACTGTCCCACTGTCATAAAGGCTGGCAGAGCCAATGGCTCTCCTCCTCGGGCAACTGACAGGGAGTGGCTGATGGGAAGTGGTAAGCAGGTGTGTATGGGCCGTTGGGTGCACCAAATCAGATGAACAGAGTAATGGCAGGGTGGTGGAGGACAGGTTAGGGTGGCTGTGGACGAGGGTCGTCGGATTGGTGGAATCAACTGTGGCGATTGATCACCGGAGGCATGGAGTTGCGGTGAGGGGTGGACCAGCTCAGGGCCGTTGGATCACCTACGGGTAAATCGAACGGTTATCGGGCGGAGGAGATACGTGGAGGTTAACAGCCCTGGGCTTTTTTGGTGGCGGAAGCGGTTTCCGTCGGGCGGGGATCAGGCTGTAAGCGGGAATTGTCAGAATCCCCCCGATGCCACTCAGCGATTAACACGTAGCGGCGGAGGAGAGAGAGGAAACCGCCCTCATTGGGCGGGTATTCCTTGTACTTTTTGCTCACCCGATATGTATGATAACCGTCGATCTGGGAGGGGCGGATCAACGGTTGTGGGTGATCGTGCACGTTGTTGTGGGAAAAAGGCTCCCGCCAGATTTCAAAAGTTATGCAGCTTTCTTCACAAATCCTGTTGGGTCTGGATACCGTAGCATATGGCTTGGCCTATGGATCTGGGCCGTTGATCAGCCATCTCCAATGGCTCAGATGCACTCACTGTTGCCACCGCTGAAGGCCCTGCCTTAAAACTATAGTACTGACCCTCAAGACTAACACTGGCTCCTTCTGGGGATGAAAGCCTCCCTGTGAGGTTTCAAGAACTACAAAACAATGCCTTTCCTGTAAAATAAAATCAAATCTTCCTCCTAGTGTTCCATTTGGCATGGAGTCTATTTTGCAAAAATAAAAAATGAAAAAAACATATTTACAATACCAAGGCCTTAAAGCCTTAAATGAAATAAAGTTTCAAAAACCGCCCATTCACTGGGCTACCAAAAACATCTTCCCCCTCCAAATTGTGCAGAATGAAAGTATTGTTCCTCTGGTCCTGAACAATGACAAATGAACCTGTCCATAAGGAATCAAACTTACCATGATTACTTTTCTTTTCCTTAAAAGCATCCCATTTGAGAACCCAGCCACCAACCTGGAAATTGTCCACTTTTTCCTTTCTGTCAAAGGTTTCTTTGATTTTCTTCTAATGAGATTTTGACTTCTCACCCAGATGTTCTCTGATCTGTTGTAATTCAACCAGGTTATTCATCCTCCTTACCATGTCATTCTCTTCATCTTGGTCTTCTTGCAGGAATTTGGCCACAGGGAGAATCAGTTGGATAGGAAAAATAACATTAGTGCCATAAACCAGCTTGAATGGAGAATTTCCTATGGACTTCTTGTTGGTAACCCTGTTAGCCCATAGTGTAAACTTCAACTTGGAATCCTAACTCTTTTTGTTGTCTTCCAAAAGCTTTTTGATTATCCTCACAAGACTCTTTTTAGATGATTCTGCCAAGCCATTGCCTTGAGGATAATATGAGGTAGAATGAACCAACTGAATGCCCATGGATTCACACGTCTACCAATTCTTTTGCCCTGAAAGCTGCTACATTATCAATGACTAGTTTGGTTGGGCAACCAAATCTAGTGAAAATATTCTCATTCAAAAGCTTTATGACAACCTGGTGATTAGCATTCTTAGTGGGTATAGCCTCAATCCATTTGGTGAAATAATCAGTGGCTACCAAGATCCATTTATGCTGACCACTGGAATGTGGATTAATCTCACCTATGAAGTCCAAGCCCCACTGCTGGAAGGGACCATTGACATGTACTGGCTTCAAGGGCAGAGATTTTAGCTGTTGTCTTCCTGCAAACTTCTGACATTTGTCACAAGACCTCACGAAAGAAAACAAATCAGAGAACAAAGTGGGTCAATAATACCCAACCCTCGATCTTGTGGGCTGTGGTTTTCCAATAATGATGCCCTCCACAGATGCTAGAATGGAACTGGTGCATGAATTCCACAGATTGTCCCTTATCTAGACATCTCAAGAGGATTCCTGATGGGTCTTTCCAATAAAGCATATTTTTATTAATGCAGAATTTGGCTGACCTGAGCTTAATGGCTCGAGCTTGACTTAAGCTAAGCCTTGGAGGGACTTCTAGCTTCTGCAAAAAATGAACTATGCTGGAATACCATTCACAGGTGGCTAGATTTTCAGCCAACGACTGATTCTTGTCTTGCTCTTCTGCTGCTTCCTATGTCTGCTCACTACCTGAAATTGAACCCATGAAATTTATGTCCAGCAAACTGCAATTTTCCTTAGCCATGAGCTTAGCCAAGCCCTGGCCTTTAACCAGCTTGGTGGAACTCTATGAACTTCGCAATCCATTTAGCTCTCTTTCCATCAACATCTGGTTGAGTTAGGACATCTTTTATTGAGGCTGAAGGTACATTTGAAATCACTTTGGAATGCAAAATATAAATTCTGAAGGTCTTCAAAGATTTTATGAGAGCATAAGCTTGCTTTTCAATAAGGTCATACCTTAGTCGAGCATCCCTTAGAGTTTTGTTGAAAAATGCCATAGGGTGCTCTATACCTTCATCATTTTTCTGCAATAGCACTGCTGCAAGTGTATCATAAGAGGCAAAAGAGAAGATATAAAACTCCTTGGTGTAATCTGGACTGATTAGAGTGGGAGCTTCCATGATAGCTTGTTTAATGGCTTCAAAAGAGCTTCTTGCAGTATCTGTCCATTTTATTTATGACCCTTTTCTTAGCATGGAAGTGATGTGCTTCACTAACTCTGCAAAGTTTGGAATGGACCTTCTAACAAAGTTAATCTTACCCAGGAAAGATTGAATATCCTTTTTTGACCTTGGGATGGACAATGTCTAAATTGCTTGAACTCTGGTTGGATCAATCTTCACACCTTCAGCAGAAACAATATGTCCCAGAAGTTTGCCTTCTTCTAGAGAAAACTGTGATTTCTTTGGGTTCACAGAAATTCCAAACTGTCTGCACTTTAGAAACACCTTCTTCAAGTGCTGCAAATGGTCCTTGTGACTGCTGGAAAAAACTGTTATGTCATCAAGGTAAATAAGGACAAACTTGTCCTTCTCTCCCACAAAGGCTATGTCCATGGCCCTCTGAAAAGTAGCCCTAGCATTCATCAGTCCAAAAGGCATCTTGGAGTACATGAAAGTGCCCCAAGGAGTAGTGAAATCGGTATTTTCCTGATCTTCTAGGTGTACAACAATCTGATTGTAACCTGAAAATCCATCTAAGAAAGACATGACTCTAGCCCCTGAAACTTTTTGCAGCAAGTGCTCCATCTTAGGCAAGGGGTAGTTGTCCTTTCTAGAGCATTTGTTCAGATTCCTGAAGTCAGCGCAAAGCCTGATTTCCCCATTATTCTTTTTGACTACCGCCAGATTAGCTATCCACTTTGAATACCTTAGGGGAACTATGATCTTGGCATCCAACAGTTTCTTAATTTGCTTTTCAATCAAAGGCAATAAGAGAGGGCTGATAGGTCTTAACTTCTGCTTAAAAGGGATGGTGTCCTTCTCCAGTGGGATCTTATGCTGAATGATGTTTGTGTCATAGGTCTTAAGATCATTGTACTCCCAAGCAAAGACATCAGCAAACTGCTTCATCAGGGTGCAATACTCAGAACTTTGGGCAGCAGACAAGTGGGTGGACAGATTTATATGAAACTATCGGTGCAGGGACTTCATTAGCCTGACACTTCCTCATGATTTTTCCAACCATATATGTGTTGCGAAGAAAATTTCCTGGTCACTGATCGAGTTGATATCATAACCTTTCTTCCCTTTTATCAATCCAAACTTATTCTTCATGTCTTCTTCTATGGCTCTGTCCTGATATTTCCAAACAAACTTCTCTGCGAGGTTTAGCCCTTGATAAGGCAGCCTTATGATTCTCAATATTAGCATTGGTTTGATAGGGATCCTATTCCCCATCCATAGGCATCCATCGTGCACTAGCAGAAGCATTTGTCTCACACAAGCTGTGCTTCTTGGAATTCTGCCAAAGTTCGACACATTCAACATATTCATCAAGTCTAAATGCGCCAATCTAACTGTCCATTGCTGTGGTTACAACCTTGTCACCCCATTCTCAGGGTAGTGTACTTGTTTTAATTATTTTCCTGGTGTGAACTATGAATATTTATCTCTATCATTGAAATCATAGTCCGTGAACTTCAATCGTGGAATCTTCCCAAGGGTTTCTCTAGTAAATCGCACTGACTCTGGCAATAAAGGTGTGAAGGTGCCATACTTTGCTTCCTTCAACTCTTTCACTGGTTTTGCATATGGTTTTCTTGGTGGAATATACAGCGGGAGAGGCAATGGAAATGATGCACCATCCATTTCTATCTTCACTTGCTCTGCTTCTTCCTCACTATCTCTCACTTGTTCGGTCTCTTTCTAAGGCTCGATAGGTCTCTTTTCCTATTTCTTCTTTGTTCTCTTCTCTTTGGTAATTTTCTTTCGCCGAGATTTCTGCTACGTGTGTGATGTTGCTGCTGCAGGTAGTGATGTTGTTGTAGGAATTTTAGCTGATGCTACTTTAGTTGTTGCTTCCATGACTCCAACTAAGCCCTTCTCACTAAATATATGAATACATTCTTCAGTTGTCACGATATTCATGCAAAAGTTTCTGCAACTTCTTCATAATAGAAATATTCGAATTCTCAATTCAGCAAAGTGCCAAATCTGGGTGGGATGCATATTTTTATAACAAATCTCAGTTTCGAACCCCATCATTATCTCAGATTGTATTCATTAATTTCATATCTATCGCTAGATCTAATCAATTTGTCCTTATAAATACACATCTCCACGTGCTTTAACGACAAATTTCCTTTCTAACGATCATATTTTCCGGTGAACTTCGACACATATTATATTGTAGCAAGAAACCCCTCTTACATTGAGAATCCTACGAACTTCGACATAATCCAGAGTATGTCGAAGCTCTCTCTGCAGCATAGTTTATAGTCCAGTGTCCACTTTCAACTGCAGGTGGCACTAAGAATTTTCTCCTTTCTTCAGAGCGAAGCTGTAGGGGCAAGGTTGTCCCTATAGAGTTTCAACCTGCTACCATTTACTCTTCCTTGAATCAAATCTCCATTTAATTTTGCTAATTGAACTGTGCCTCCATCAGTAATATGCTTGATAATGCATGGGCCCAACCAATGCATCTTGAATTTTCCTGGAAATTTTACAAACTTATTGTTATAAAGGAGAATAAGGTCTCCTACCTGGAAATTCTTCTGCTTAATATGTCTGTCATGCTAGACATTTTCTCTTTCTTTCTATACCTGCTGATGGAATCCTGCAATAAATATGTCTTCCTTCGAAGCAAGCAACTGCGACATTCTTTCTTCCATTATATCAGGGTCTGCCATATATGTAAAAGTTTCAATCCTCAAGCTAGGCACGATGTACTCTATCGACATCACAACTTGTTGATATTCATGAAGTAACTTTGTAACTTTACTGATTGTCTCTTCATCCCAGTAGTCTCTTATTGTTGCAAACTTGGGTTCCTCCTCTGACCCTATGTTTACCGTCTTGGTCTTCAATGGCTTTGTTATATCTAGTATTTATAGCTCAGGTCCAGTTACTTCGTGATATCCTTTTGATTCTACTATGCCAATGTTGCGAGGATCTTCTTCTTCATCTACAGTAAGGTTATAACACTCGAGTGCATTTTCTATCTGCACAACCCAATCAAGTTTTTTCCATGTCAGTGGGGTTACATCTCAAATATCCTCTTCATGACTGTTTGAAGGGCCAAATATATGTATGGGAAATCGTCCTCAAAGATGAATGCTACTATGAAGCCATCAACCATGTCTGCCCAGTTCACGGTACCATCTCGAAGCTCCATTTCTAGGTACTAGTTCTTAGGGATTTTCTCTAATATATGAATGAATCCATGTACCCATTCTTGCTGTGGAATCTCCTTCCATTCTATAGTGCATAACTGGATATGCTCCCTAGGGTTAGTTTCACAATCACATTTTATCTTCATCTCTGTATCTATCTATCCAAACCTTATCCCCATTAGTATTCAACATTCTTGCCAACCTCCTATGTTCTTCTTGTGTGCATTCCACCATCTAGCAGGGGTAGATTTCAGGGCTATATCTAAGGCTGGCAACCTTTGATTTTCTAGAACTTGTTCTTCATAATCATTAATAAAAGTATTTACATCACCTAATCCATCATAAGAATGCATGGTACATACCTCAGATATCATACAACGATCTGATTTAGTAATTCTTGGACAACACCTTGTGGATACTTCATGCAACATATTCTACCAATTATCCAACTCTTATTATGAGTCTGAGGTACAAGAACTATCATGCTCCCAACTCAACTTTCCTTCTACATTAGGTTTAACGCGATCATGTGCCTTCACTTTCATTTGATAGATATTGTCTATGTCAGCTACGCAGTTTTCTTCTTTGACTGGTTCTGTATATCTTACTCTTTTGGATGGATCCAAGGGGACAATTACTCTCATATTGTTTCCTTCAAATATCATCTATCTCTTCTTCAAATTAATTATGGTCATCTTTTCAAATTCCCAGTCAATTCCAAGAAATGTAGGATAAGGGTCACTGTCATTGACGATCTCTATTACTTCAAAATCAACAGTAGTGAGAACTCCTTCAATATCCACTGTGACACTTGGTAGTCTTCCTAAAGGGAAGAGATTTTTCTGATTTTCCATCCTTAACTGAATAGGTGACCACTGTAGCTTCGACTTACCTATTAATTCCCATGTCTGGTTCATCAAGACATTAGCATCAGATCCCATATCGAGAATAATTTTCTCCATCTGATACTCTCCTATCTGTACACTAAGCCTCATCTCTCTTCTAGTTATCTTCTGTTGATGCAAATTATTGACTGCGCGCATCTCACTTCGTGGTGTTTCTTTGGATGCAAAGGAATCTATCAACTCCTGAAGCCCTTATACAACCTTCTGATCTCTTAATAACTTCATACAAGTCTGCATAAAAGACTTTAAAATACCTACTTGATTTTATGAATCCTGGTCTTGTGTCAGAGCTTGATCCTATGTTAGAGTTTGTTCCTGTGTCGAAGCTAATGACATATCGCAATTACTTTTTTGATCGAGCATTGACTATGCACTAGAGGTCGAACCTCCAACATCATAAAAATTTGCTTTGCTTCTATAAATACTTCTCTTTATTTTTGAATATAAAAGACAAGAATTTTCTCAGCAGTATTTCTGACCCATGCACTTTGAGGTTCTTTTTTTTCATCTCGGAACGTCGTAATGAGTTGCACTTTCTGTATATTCTCATAATTGATCTGCTTCATTGTCCATATAGCTTCACATAAAAACCAAAATTGTTCTGGATCCTCCAATCTAGTTCCTTTGAAAATGGGTAGCTTAATATCGTCAGCCATACTTCTTCTTGGAGGGGGAGGGGGAGGGGGATGAGTAAGGGGAGGGGGATGGGGGGTAGGAGGGGTAAAGGGAGGGGTAGGGGGAGGGGGAAAGCCAAAAACACCATGGCTATTACTAGATTAAGGCTTCTGCGAACTCTCAGGTTGGAAGGGTGAAAACTGCGAAGCTTCTTGGGGGTTATCAGGGAGGCATTCTTCTATTTTACTTTCATATTCAATTAAAAGAGGGCTATAACCAGTCTCTATAAAGGTCTTCGGATATTGTCCATAAGATATTTTTCTAGTATCTACTCTATATCTATTTCCACTCTGTGTTGCTCTGATCTCTTGCTCAGATGTATTCTCTCTTCTTCCAAACATAAGTAAGCTAGAAATATGATTGCATCTATAAAACTCCCTTTTCACATAGAAGCATCTTAATCCAAAGTTTCAAATATTTGCAGTACTTACCTCGTAGTCCTTTGAATAATTGTCGTTTTGCTTCACTGTAGGACATGGTCAAGTCCACTGTGAACTCACTAATGAATCCTCCCAAGATGCTATCAATCCAGAAATCGACAACCCTTGAAATCCTATTATCAGTGCTCTTGAGTCGCTATATCAGTTTAGGAGTCCATACCATAGGTTCTTCACCCTTAAAATAGTTCTTCATTTCAGTCAACCTCGATATCCACTCATACAACTCAATAGGAAATGAACAGAAGAAAATATCGTATTGAAATGTAAAAATATGCTTCTGTAACCAAGCTTCGAATGTTAGATGAGGGTTTCTGTTTTCTTGATTCACAAATTCTTGCTCTTTTAGGTGCATCCAGTCTTGAATATCTTTATTCAACGGGTGCCACATCCACATATCCTTCAAATAGATCCCAGTCCCAACAATAGAACTATTTGTTGGCTTGTTTTGGGTTGACCCAAGTTCGATCTATACTATGCACCAACAAAACACTCAGTCACTGTCCCTTTTGGCAATGACCTGCAAGCAAATTGCAGTCTCACCCAAAGTAACTATGGGAGGATGCAGAACTAGGTTCCTGCAGCCTTGAAGGATTAGGATATGTGGCATGATTATGTTATCTTATTCTTAGTACTTATAAATCACTTTTCTGCATTATATTAATAACTTAAACATGCAATATAAAACCATAAACCATCACTGTGCTGAAGTAAAGTGCAACTGTAATAATTGCTACTCTACAACAGATAATAAGAAAAATATACACATAAAAATACCAATGTAATTTGGTTCACCCCAGTGTAGGGCTACATCCATAATAACTGTTGCTTAATATAATAAATATTGGAATAACAAAATAGTTCTTGGTCTGCACATTAAGTTACAGGATGTTTGCGCACTCAGTTGTAGACTCAGGCCTCTGCGCACTCAGCTGCAGAGCCTCGCCTTTTCTTACTGAATTAGAGATCACAACAATTTTCCCATAACATTGATCTAGATCTAATTCAAGATGATTCTATTCTTATTATTTTACCCTATATATACTATTACATCGAAGGGTTACATCATAAAAATACCATGATCCAAATATCATGGACTCCCTAAAATAAGAAACTATGGTCTCAAAGCCATTGATCCCTTACAAAGTCACGTGCTTTACAAAAAGAAGGGGCTTCGTCCCACCCCAAAGCCCTTACATCGCGTGATATATCTAATTCCTCAAACTGTGTTCTGCTGCTCCACTGCATGTTCCATCCCACAAAATGCAGAGTTTTTTCCAAGATCTAGGTCAAGTTGGGTTGTTCCCAACAAGGGGGGGGAGCACAAAAAAGAATCCCTAATGAATAGGAAATGGCTAAACATATCTGAATGGACCATATGAAGGAGACATGCATGCTCTGGGCACTGCAAGCGGTTGAAATCAAACCCACATCATCTGCGGAACTACATTTGAGGTTGGATCAACATCTTCGGTCATCTGCGCATGTGGGGGGCTACCTGAAGTGCCACCCCCTAATGAGTTTTGGAACTTCTCACACACACTTGAGGATCAATGGGACAATCATTTGGATAACTGAACCATAAAGTGTATGATTCTCAAGCATGCGATAATGAGTTGGCTCCAAGCACATGAGAAACAACCAAGTCAAAGGGAAATGATGATTCCCTTTGCTTGACGTGAGGCACTGAAAAAAATGAAGGTTTGAACCAAGGTACACTGCCCTCTAGACCACACTTCTAGAATAAATGTGCTGAAGTCGACAGAAGAGGGCGCACCAGAGTTAAGGCAATGAGGAATCCTTAACAAAGGCACAAGGTATCATAGTAGAGTGACTGATGGAATGACACCAGGGATGATGATGGAATGAAACAAGATGAGTGGTGGAATGATGACTTCCATTGTTAGAGCATAATATGCATGGTTGCTCTGGTAGCGACTGACTTGATTCTAGAGGAAATGGTCAATTACTTAGACAAGGGATTTTCAAAGATGGAGAAGTATAGCTGGAGGAAAAATATGAACACGACGGGATAGATGTGACACAAAGATGTATGGAACAATGTAACTGGCTCAAGGGGACTCGAAACAGACTCCATAGATGCAAGGGTGACTCATCTCGAATGCTCTGAACAAGGGTGACTCAATGATGCTGCCACATGGGGGAGGCCCAGAGGGGACCATAAAAACATGAGTAAATGATGGTTACTCATGATGAAAATCGACACGTGAGTCAACCAATGCGTGGGTAAAGTGGTACCAGAGTATAGATTGCTCAAATGAACAAATTTGATTTTAATAGGTGACAAAGTGAGATCTCACGGAAAAAATGGTTTTGTGGTGAAGTGTCATATTACCAAAAACAAAGGGAGACCCATTATAGAACTCAGTGAGATATTTCCATCAGTGTTGACGGTTCTTCAAATAGAGCTACAATTTGGTCACAATGTGCAACAAAAAAAACTAGGGTTTTTCCTATAAAAGGGCTTTTTGCCCCCAAATCCAATTCATTTTCATAGTGAGTTGTTGGAGAATTTGGAGAGGAGGAGAAGGCCCTAAACCTTATGGAGATTGTAGTAGAAAAAATGACCGTCAGAATCAGGGTCTGCAAGTTGGAGGTAGGTGGCCTAAGCTTACTCATCATTTTTGGTGGATTAGATTTTCAGATTATGGCTTCATCTTTTTGGGGGAAACCCGTGCTCTTCTTCATAGTTGGAGCACAGTTTTTGGGCCTTGATCTGTGTTCTAGAATGCATAAACTGGGCCAAGAAGTGCATCAAGTGCAATTTTGAAGGCAAAAACTATGTTTTGGACTAAGATGAAGAGTAGGATGGGGGTTCTCTGTTGAGTTGAAGCTTTATACCCATGATGTGTGCCTTTAAATCTGGATTGACAAAAATAATGGTATGTTGTAGGTATGGTAGAGCTAAAGGTGTCATGGCGAGAAAGAGATTTGGAGGCCCTTCATACTGAGATTCAGGGGAATCAAGCGGTCAAAGGGGTTTTGGCATGATATGGGGTGCTAAAGTTCTTGGAGAACCCATTGATGAGGGCTGGTGAGCCCTTGCTGTCGAGGATTGTGAGATATTGGGACCCATATCAGGAGGCCTTTGTGGTATAGGGGCACAAGATCAAGATCACGATCTAGGACATATATTTTCTGATAGGATTTCCCCCCTGGGGGTGGTGGGAGAGATACATCCAGTGCTACCTCATGGGAGGCATATAGGAGAGTTTGTTAATCATCACTGTGTACTGGGTGTTCGTGCAAAGGGTATAACCATTTAGATTAGTGACTTAGAGAGGCTTGAGACATGAGCTACAACCACAACAGTGTCATGGATCTTGGGTAGTCATGCCTTCCATCACATCATTGTGGGGAAGATGATGCTGGTGGAGAGTGTGTTGGTAGGGACCTACTATGAGTGGGCCCAAATGATGCTATCATCATTGAAATGAAATTTGACACTATGCAGGCAAAGGACCAAAGATAACTGTTATTTTGGGACAATGTTATGCTCATTCTTCTTTGAGAAGATCCGACCATTCGCCCTCATGTACAGATCCGTGACGGGGGTCGATAGGAGCCTAGGATGCGCTATTGGGGGTAGCTACTGCGATGAGGTGCAGGAGGGGGAGTCAGACAAGTGTTCCAACCTAATTTTTTTGCACATTGGGACCAGTTTCCACTGTACATAGATGATCATCTGTATAGTGGAATGAACAATCAAGGAGATCCTGACTTACAACTTCTGCCAAGATGAGCATGGGGTCCAGATGGTAAGTGAAAGTTGCTATATATTTGATGCAATTATAGTTTAAGAAATATGTGTATGTGGCACTGATTTCTAAATTTTGTGGTATGCAGATATAGCACCAGTGAGATTGGCAGGATACATGGGACGAGATGAAATGCATGGGGTTGCAGATTAGGGTGGTTCCACATCACAACAAATATAAGGTAGTGATGATCTACTGGAGGATCTTCGACGTAGATTTGACGTGCTACTGACTGTGGTGACAGAGCATAGGTGGTATGAGTTATAAGATCGATATACATATGAGTGCATAGGTCTTCCCTCAGTGTGGTGAGGAATCATGCAACACATTGCTATGACCGGTTAGGCAGTACGAGAACTATGGGCTAGTGGAATGGAGCCATTGGCTCGGGAGCCTCTGGATGATAATGATTAGGCATAGGGAAATGTGGGACATGTGGCATAGAGCGAAGGCTCGCAATTTTTTTTTGTGATGATGTTGGAGTACACGATCTCAAATGAGGCGGGGGAGGCATACTCATACACACTGAGATAAGTGAGTACAAAGAATAATGGTGAGCCCAATAATGTGGGACTAAGCTACAAAGTATATGATACATGATATACTATAATAAATGGGCCAAAAAATAATTAAATGAATCCCATATACATAATAAACCTGGTTAAATAGAGGTCAGGACTTTATACAATAACATATGAGTACATGAGACATAACACCCCTCAAGCTGACATTGTGAGGGGGGTCACAACCAAAGAAGCCCTATTGAACAGGAAAATGGATCTAAATATTTGAATGGATCATCTAAAGGAGATATGCATGTTATGGGCATTGCAAGCGACTGAAACTGAACCCATCACATTTACAGAACTACATTTGAGGCTGGATCAACATATGTGGACATAGGGGCATGTGGGCAGATACCTGAAGGGCCACGCCCACATGAGGTTTGGAGAATCTCACACACACCCTAGAATCACTGGTACAATCGTCTGGATCAACGAATTGTCAAGTGTATGATTCTCAAGCATGCGATACCAAGATGGCGTCGAGCACATGAGAAGCAGCCAAGTCAAAGGGAAATGACAATTCCCTTTGCTTGATCCGAGGCATCGAACAAATATGAAAGCTAGAACCAAGGTACATCGCCCTCTGGACCACACCTCTGGAATAAATGTGTTGAAGTCGACAGAAGAGGGCCTGCCATAGTTAAGGCAATGAGGAATCCTCAACAAAGGAATGAGGTATCATAGTAGAGTGACTTATGGACTGACACTAGGGATGATGATGGAAGGAAACAAGATGAGTGGAGGGCTAACGAATTCCCTTCTCAGAGCATAATATGCATGGTTGACCTAGAAGTGACTGAATTGACTCTGGAGGGGATGGTCAATTACTCAGACGAGGGATTTTCAAAGATGAAGAAGAGTAGATGGAGGCCAAATATGAACAAGATGGGATGGATACGATACAAAGATGTATGGAACACTGTAACTGGACTTAAGGGGACTCAAAACAAACTTCATATATGAAAGGGTAACTCATCTCAAATGATCCGAACAAGAGTGACTTGATGATGTTGTCACATGGGGGAGGCCCGAAGGGGCCATAAAAACATGAGTAAATGATGGTTACTCATGACAAAAATTGACATGTGATTCAACCAATGTGCATGTAAAGTGGTACTAGAGTATAGATTTCTCAAATGAAGAAATTTGATTTTAATAGGTGGCAAAGTGAGACCTCATGAAAAAATGGCTTCCTAGTGAAGTGTCACATTACCAAAAACAAAGAGAGACTTATTATAGAACCTGGTGAGATATTAGCAACAGTGTTTATGGTTTGTCAAATGAAGCTATGGTTTTGTCACAATGGGCGACGTAAAAGATAGGGTTTTTCCTATAAAAGGGCTTTTTGTCCCCAAATCCAATTCATTTGAATAGTGAGTTGTAGGAGAATTTGGAGAGGAGGAGAAGGCCCTAAATCTTATGGAGATCGTAGCAGACAAACTGATTGTTGGAATTAGGATTTGGAAGTTGGAGATAGGTGGCTTAACCTTACCCATCATTTTTGGTGGATTGGATTTTCAGATTAGGGCTTCAACTTTCTCGAGGAAACCTCTTCTTTCTATCATGGTCAAAGCACACTTTTTGGACCCTGATATATGTTATGTAATGTAGAAATTGGGCCACGAAATGTGTCTAGTGCATTTTTGAAGGCGAAAACCGTGTTCTGGACTAAGAGGACGAGTAAGATGGGGGGTCTTTGTTGATCTAAAGATTTGTACCAATGATTTGTTCCTTTGACTCTAGACTGACAAAACATAATGATATGTTGTAGGTATGGCAAAGCTAAAGGTTTCATGGAGAGAAAGATATTTGGAGACCATTCATATTGAGATTCAGGGGAATCAAGCAGTCAAAGGGGTTTTGGCATGGAATGGAGTGCTAAAGTCCTTGGAGAACCCATTGATAAGGGTTGGTGAGCCCTTGGTATCGAGGATTGTGAGCCACTAGGACTCAGATTAGGAGGCCTTCGTAGTAAAATGGCATAGGATACAGATCAGAATCCAAGGCATATATTTTCTATAGGATTGCCCCCACTAGGGGTGGCGGGGGAGATACATCCAGTGCTGCCTTGTGGGAGGCATATATGAGAGTTTGTTGATAGTCATTGTGTACCAGGTGTTTGTGAAAAGGGCACGACCATTCAAATCAGTGACTTAGAGAGGCTTCAGGCACGAGATACAACCACAATAGTGTTGCAAATCTTGGGTAGTCATGCCTTCCATCACATCACTCGGGGGCAGATGATACTGGTGGAGAGTGTATTGGAAGGGACCTACTATGGGTGGGCCCATATGAGTTTGTCTTTGTTGAAATGCCAGGTGACCCTATGAGGTGAAGGACTAATGATAAATATTATTTTGGGACAGTGTTATGCTCATTTTTCTTTGAGAAGATCCCGATCATCGGCCCTCATCTACAGATCTATGATGGGAACCCATAGGAGCCCAAGATGCACCATTTGGGGCAACTACTACGACGAGGTGGAAGAAGGGGAGTAAGGCAGGTATTTTGACCTAAGTTTTTTGCACATTGGGACCCGATTCCGCTATACATAAATGATTATTCATATAGTGGAATAACTATCAGGGAAATCTTGACTTACCACTTCCGCTGGGATGAGCATGGGGTCTAGATGGTAAATGAAAATTGTTATATTTTTGATGCATTTACTGTTTAAGAAATATGTTATGTGGTACTGATTTCTAAACTTTGTGGTATGCAGACATAGCATCAGAGAGGCCAACAAGATACACGGGACGATCCACAGTGCTTGGGGCTGTAGGTCAGGGTGGTTCAACATGGAAACATAGATCAGGTAGTGATGCTCTACTAGAGGATATCCGTTGTAGGTTCTACGTGATATTGACCATGGTGACAGAGCACGAGTGGCATGGGTTAGAAGATCAATATACAAATGAGTGCACTAGTCTTCCCTTAGAGTGGCGAGGTATCGCACGATGCATTCCGATGGCTAGTCAAGAAGTACGAGACCTACGGGTTGGTGGTATGGAGCCATTGGTTCGGAGACTCTAGTTGATAGTGATTAGGCATAGGGACATGTGGGTCCCCATTTTTTGCTTTTTTATAACATGCGAATGAGCATGCTAGATGTATTTAGAGTAGTTGAATCCAAACACTAGATATATAAAGATACATAATATGGTTATGCATGTTTTGTGACGATTGTGGTTCACCATTTGTTTATGCTATGTATGACTTCTTGTATATGCATGTGATAAATGCCAATCTATAATATTATTTGTAATGGTATCTACATAGTGATTCTGGGCTCTAGGAACTAGACTAAATGTAATGGATTTGAATTCACGTGCCAAAATCTTAACTTGTAGATATTTTCTAAATAGGACATGATTACACACATGATCAACACCGTTCACTCATAAAAATTAACAAGGAATCAAGACAAACATGAAGGTGAAGAATGCGACGATGAAGGAAATAGGCTAACAAACCTATCACAACATCATATTCGGCCTGGTTGTTGGTGGCAGATCCAAAGCATATGCCATTGGAGTGAAATAACGAATGCAAGGGGGTGAAAATGGCCCAAGCTTCCGAGGCTAGATTCCTGGAGAAGTGACTCGCACCATCGACATAACCGATAGAAGGTGTGGATGATGGATCCATCTAAAAGATGCAAGAAGACATGAATAAGATGGCGGGGAATGCAAGCTACCTAAATATAAGAAAAATAAAAATATACACACATTTCAATGGGAAATGTTATGGGTAAAATTTCTTGAGGTAGAATGCATTGCGAGGGTTAGGAAGGATTTCTCCTTCTGGACCCTCTAAAAGGTATGCCCCTTTGTCCAATCACTTACACATGATGTAATGTCCTATCCATAATGGTTCAAACTTCCCATGCCCCAGGACATCATAAGCTTGGTCATAGACGAGAACAAGGTCGCCCTCATGGAAGGTACAAGGGTGGAATTTGTGGTTATATTGAGATTTTGTGTGCTTTTTGGCCACTTCAATGGTTTTCAATGCAATACGATGATTTGAATTGGAGCGCTCAAGCATGATAAGTTGTTGTTCTAGAGGTTGGGTGTCTAGGAGGAGTTCGACAACAAGGTGGAAGGAGGGGATTTCACACTCGATTGGTAAGACTGCCTCCTCTCCGAAAACGAGCTGGAAAGGAGTGAACCCAATGGAGGTTTTGACAAAAGTTATATAGGCCCACAAAGCAGGGAAGGGCATAAGATGTCAATTGGTCTTGTGTTTGTTAACCGTCCACTGAAGCATAGTTTTAAGGATTTTATTGACAACTTGAACTTGGCCATTGCCTTAGGGCTAGTAAGATGATGAATATTAGTGTTCGAAGCCCAACAAAGAGGATAAATCACACCATATCTCATATTCAAAGTGTCATCCATGGTTAGAGACAAATTGTTTCGGATCCCAAAATTGAGTGATAACATGGTTAAAGAAAAAGAGGGTTGGAGTAGCCACAATGTTATTGAATGTTAGCATGGATTCAACCCATTTGGTGAAATAGTTGACAACCACGATAATATAATTATGTTTATTATCATATGGGAGTCGACACTCCATAAAGTCAGTAACCCATTTATAGAAAGGACCGTCTACGATGACAGGATGGAGGGGAGCAGGTGGAGCTCACACCTTAGTGTCGTATAATTGGTAATTGGGACAATGTTTGAATTCATTAATGCAATCTCGATTTATTGAGGGAAGGAGAGGTTGTACCTTCAGAGAATCATATATAATACCTATGATATTGGTTTTCTTTTTTATATTTTACGCCTTGTCCTTATCTACTTGATTGGATCAACCTGAACAAACAGAAACATAAACACCTGAGTGTAGGCATGAGGTTTCAAAAATAGACATGGGTGTCACGGTTCAACACAAGGATTTCTTAATGCAAGGATCATATTTTCCGTCGGAACATCATTGACCAAAATATGTAACGAAGACAAGGAAGAAGAACAACGAATTAGCCAAATGTTGCAATGTCACATGGTCTTTTTCTATTTTGTCACATTCCCTTTTGATCCAACAGGGCATATTATTTCAAGATATCATAAAACAAAAGGAAAGACAACACACAACAAGGAAACAAAACCAAAAGACAAGACAGAAAGTGGCTAAAACAAAAAATTATGTGAAACCAAAACCATAAAACACAAGACAAACTACAGGAAACGAATGCAGGATGAATGTGTAGGTAAACTAAAATGAAACTAGACTCCTAATCAACTAGAAGATTAGGGTCACGTATAATGGAATTTCCAATGTAGCCACTGTAATTGTTCCCGACTTGCAATCATAAAGATGTGATTTATTAAAACAAATATAAAACAATGTGCAATGGAAAAGATAAGAGCTTGTATAAATTGCACAAAGAACTGAAGGTCTTGCCTATCAGCATAAAGATATGTTATAGTTACTACTTTTAACCAATTCACCTTCTTACCCTTTCAATGAGAACCATCATTCAAAAAAAGTTGGAAGTTCTCATGGATGTGTCTCCATCTACGCCAAAATCCTTAGCAAGCACAAGGAAATATCGAAACTTGTTAATTGTGATAGAGCTTGCCAGGTAAGATTGATCATAAAATTCATGATAATCTTCTTGAAAAACCAAAACGATTGGAACATATGAATTTTCATTTAGATGCATGGGATTATGATGAGAATATTTTGAGGGAAAATATATCTGATCATAATTAGCAAGCATGCTAAGACAATGTGGACCTGAAATAACTTTCAACCAAGGATGAAGTGCCTCAACTCCTTGAAAAACATTCAAATAGTGGAATGTTGAACCATAAATATCAAAGGATGTAAAACAACTCTCATTGGTTGTGTTGGTGGGAAAATGGTAAGCTGGATGACAGTCATTAGAGACAGAATAATGATCAGATGGGATGATTAAAGCATCAGATTCCTAGTTTGTAATTAACAAAGATAAATCAATTTGAACAACTTTGCAACTGCACTGAACAATCGAACCAAATTCCTTGCAGGATGAATGTGCAAACCATTTTCCTACAACTGGTGAAAAACTATATAAACATCGTATTTATCGAAAGAATTTAAAAGGGATGACAAAACAAAAAAACATGAGACCAGTCAGGACATAGTGAATGAAGAATTTGATTTGTGCAATAAATCGTGCATTCCTTATAAATCAAGAGGATTTTAGGTGCGATGAAGGGAAATGTTTGCAATATAACATTCACAAGAAAAACTGGGAGTTGACTGTTAATAGATGAATCTGATAGGCATGAGTACTATCACCAAAGATAGTCTTCAAAATGATCAACTTAGAAATTCCATGACTTTATGAGAGATACACATTCCAAACCAGATTTTGATGTGAGATATTTGCATGAAGATGGATCAACTGAAGAAGATTATTGAACCTGATCAAAAACCAAATATCAAAAGTTTATATTCCCCCCCTAGTCCTTCTCTACTTGATTGGATCAACCTAAACACACCAAAACATAAACAACTGAGTGTAGGTATGAGGTTTCCAAAATAGACATGGGGGTCATGGTTCAACACAAAGCTTTCTTAACGCAAGGATAGTATTTTCCGTTGGAACATCATCGACTAAAAGATGTAACCAAGACAAGGAAGAAGGACAAATAATTAGCCAAATGTTGCAATGCCACACAATCCTTTTCTATTTTGTCATGTTCCGTTTTGAGCCAATAGGGCATCTTCATACAAGAATGAAAGGAAAGGCAACACACAACAAGGAAACAAAACCAAAAGAAAAGAAAGTGGCTAAAGAAAAACATGATGTGAAACCAAAACCAAAAAACACAAGACAAACTACAGGAAAGGAATGCAGGATGAATGTGAAGGTAAACTAAAATGAAACTAGACCTACTCCTAACCTAACCAGCTAGAAGATCAGGTCACGTATAATGGAATTTCAAATGTAGTCGCTGTAATTGTTCCCGACCTGCATTCACAAAGATGCGATTTATTAAAACAAATATAAAACAATGTGCAATGGAAAAGATAAGAGCTTGTACAACTTGCACAAAATTGAAGGTCTTGCCTGTCAAAAGAAAGATATGTCATAGTTACCACTTTTAACCAATTCACATTATTACCCTTTCGACGAGAACCATCATTCAACAAACCTTAGAATCTTCTCATGGATGTGTCTCCATATACACTGAACTCCTTAGCAAGCACGAGGAAAGATAAAAACTTGTTAATTTTGAAAGAGCTTGCTAGGTAAGATTGTTCCAACCATTCAACTATTAGATTGTAAAATTCATGATAATCTTCTTGAAAAACCTGAAATATTTGAACAGATGAATTTTCAATTAGAGGCACGGGATTATGATGAGAATATTGTGAGGGAAAATATATTTGATCATAATTAGAAAGCATGCTAAGACAATGAGGACCTGACATAACCATCAATGAAGGATGAAGTGCCTCAACTGCTTGACAAATATCCGAATAGTGGAATGTTGAACCATAAAGATCAAAGGATGTAAAATAACTCTCATTGGATGTGTTGGTGGGAAAATGATAAGCTGAATGACAGTCATTACAGACAAAATAATGATCAGATGGGATGATTAAAGCATCAGGTTCCTAATTTGTAATTAACAAAGATAAATCAATTGAACAAATCTGCAACTGCACTGAACAATCAAACCAACTTCCTCGCAGGATGAATGTGATAAACCATTTTCCTATAACTGGTGAAAAACTATACAAGCATCGTATTCATTGAAAGAATTTAAAATGGATGACAAAACAACAAAAACATGAGACCAGTCAGGACATAGTGAATGAAGAATTTGATTTGTGCAATAAATCGTGCATTCATTATCACTTAAGAGGATTTTAGGTGCAATGAAGGGAAATATTTGCAATATAACATTCACAAGAAAAACTGGGAGTTGACTGTTAAGAGATGAATCTGATAGGCATGATTCCTTTGGCCAAAGATAGTCTTCAAAATGATCAACTTAGAAATTCCATGACTTTATTCGAGATACACGTTCCAAACCAAATTTTGATGTGAGATATTTGGATGAATATGGATCAACTGAAGAAGATTCTTGAATCTGATTAGGAACCAAATCTCAAAAGTTTGAAAGATTACACTGAAATCAAGATAGATCTTTCTAGCACCATTTTGTTGATGGTGCTGGAAATCCATCCACCAAGGGGGTATCCATGATGTAAAGTCCCAATTAGGCCTCACACTATTTGGAATAGGATCCCCATCCAGGTTATTGACAAGACTTCCATATATTATTATAGGTTTTCATAGGGTACAAAGTTTAGCATAAGAGAGTTATACACATGTAATCTTGGATCAACAATTGAGTATGCCTGATGAGTGTTCGGTTGTATGTGTGTCAAGATTCTTCTACTATGGAGGGAAATGAAAGTGAGCCTCTAGGAGAGAGGTAATAGTACCACCCTAGTAGAGACAGACACACACAAAATATTCATCTAACGTCCAACAGAATAGTCCACAAAGATGCGACGACCACTGCAAACATTATAAATAAGAAAGATATGTTTGACATCCAGCGGAATAGTCAAAAAGGATGTGATAGTTATAGCAACCATTACAACACATTCTCAATTAGATAAGCACTAAAATAACCGAAATAGTTCAACTACTTTAGTACAGGTGAAAGCAAACACGAACCATAAATATTCATAGAACAATATTACAAATATTCACAATCCATGCATGAAAAGGTGAAGGCCATCAGGCTTCAAGTATTAAGTAAAATTCACAAGGCACGTGTATAAAATGAACACCACTAGCCCCATTAGTGGAGCATTCTAGCCGCTCCTTTCTCCCCAAAATAACTAGTTTGTCTCTCTGATGCCTTTTGGGAGGAGACAAGGTGAAAAAGTCCTTTGCTCATACAATGAGGGTGTATATATAACCAATGGGGTGATTATTGACCTCCTTTGTGACTCTTCGACTACCCTCATGACTGTTCATTAAGGAAATTTTGAGGTCTAATATGGGACTCCTATGGAAATTATAAAATAATAGTGGAAATAATAAAATAAGATTAGATTACAACATTAAATTTTAGAAGGAAAAAAGATAAAACTATTTTTTCAACTCATATTTTCAACTTATCTCCCTATGGGTTTACTCAAATTTCGAGCGGAAACACCCATTGGATGCAAAATTTGATTCCCTCATACAAGGAGTACCCATGTTTCAAACTTTCAATGGACCTTGCTACATGAAAAGTGAAAAATACATAAAAAATGTGATTGCAATCACGTTTTTTCATGTATTTCTCATTTTTCATGTAGTAGGGTCCATTGAGATTATGCAACATGGGTACTCATTGGACAAGGAATTAAATTTTTCATCTAATGAGTACTCTCGCTTGAGATTTGAGTAAAACCTTAAGGAGATAAGTTGAAAATATGAGTTGAAAAAGTAGTTTTATTATTTTTTAATCTTTTTACTTTTTTACTCCAAAAATGGTGAATCATCCCCCATGGTTGACATCATCATATTGAATCCTATTGGTTCTTATAAAATTTGTTTTGGTTGTACATTTTTCATAGGAGGCCCATTTTATACCTCAAAATTCCCCTAATGTGAGGAAGAAGATTGCATAGTTTGGGAGCTCAGTAACGCAACATGAGGGGTTGAGCATTGATTCGACCAACTACATTTCTAGAAGATAGAAAAGACTAGTTTATTGCTTAGTTACACAATTTAGGAGGTCAAGGTCGAGGCCTGAGCCTTGAGACCGCACAATGCATAATTCTAGCTAGGCAGGAGAGAGAAATTGCACAATTTTGGAAGTTAGTGAGCTAGGCTGCGGGGTTTTTCACTGTTTCAGCTAACTATGCATTTACGGGAGGAAAAGTAGGCCAAGTAATTGCACATTTGCTCAATTCAAGAGCTCAGGGTTCGAGCTTGAGTTCATATATTGTGTAGTGCACAATTGGGGCCAGGCTGGAGGGCTGAATTGCACAATTTTAGAGGCCAAGGCTCAGGCTTGAGCACTGAAACTACATAGTGCATAGTCCTGGGAGGCATGAACTGTGCATTGCATAGTTTCAAGAGGAAAGGTTGCATCTTGAGGGCTGGGACTGCATAATATGCAGTTCAGGAAGGCCGAATGAGGCTAAGTTACTGGGAATTTTCTGAAATTTGGCTAAGTGTGGGATTGGTGAAACTGATGTGAACAATGATAAGAATTGACTCTGATCACATACTTAGAAACTTGAAGAAAAAACATAGATCATATAGAACACATGAACACATACTTCCCTTATTGCGACAACCTTTGCGACAACTTATGATAAGTGTGACACTAAAGATACACTTTGCGATGACAATGATGATGCTTGTGCGATGGTGCGTGAAACTTTGGTAATGAGCGCATAACATGCCTTCATGATAATAATAACTCATTATCACAAAGATTTCCTTTTGAAACAAACGAAAAATCCACTTTACATGATGAGCGAAAATTCCCATGCCAAAAGAAGACTCTTGCTATATGAAAACAAAAGTGAGAACACCACTTGCGATATGTGAACAACAGTGAAAACCACACATGCTAGGGTGAAGATAACATGAAAATGACACTAATTAAAGGGAAAGCAAGTGAAAGCGAGAGTCGTAAAAATAAAAACAACACTTGTGATGGTAAAAGTGCACAAAAGCTATAGTTGTAGAAACTCACCAAAATAGAGGTACGATCACAAACCAAGTGAATGATTGTTGATGTTAGTGTGCACTGACTGCCAACATGGGTTGAACATTGCACATGAATAGTCTTGATGGACTGTGCTATGCTTGTTCAAGCTTGTGTAAAATAATGTGCTCATGAACTTGTTGTGGACTACGAATGTGTGATAAAGTGACTTCAACGCTTCTGATCCAAGAAGGGAGCTCAAAAAGCATCAGCTAACCAAGAAGTGACTACGAAACACCTGATCACAAGATCCACAGTAGGCTCCAAGATTCAAGTGTATGGAAAATTTTGGAGGGTTTTTGTCGCAGCAATAACAGATTGTATCCAATTTTTTTTTGATTATATGATAACGTTGTTTATTGATAATTTTCTCTAGTGATTCAAATGCCTTTACCCATTTGTTGATTTTCTCATAACCTTCCCTTAGAGCCACAACTTCAGATTCTAATTTTTCACAATGCATTTCCTTTTCTTGAAGTTGTTTACCTAATATCTCTATTATTTTATTGATTTCTTACAATTCCATTCTTAACATGTTTATTTACTTAATCATACTACTTTCTTTTGTTTCCATATCTTTGTTTTCATTCTTGAGTCTATCATTTTCTTTCAATGCTTTTATTAGGTCATCTTCTTCACAACTATTTGATTCACTTTCAAGAGCCATAAATAATGGACAACCCTGATCTGATTCATCATCTTCATTATTGAAAGAATATTGATTACCACCTTCTTCTAGAGAATCCATAAATAAATCATCAGATTCATCTACATATTGTTCTTCGAATGCCATAAATAACGAATAATCCTGATCGAATTCATCATCCTCATTATTGGAAAAATATTCACAATCTTCATGAGTATACAAACCTTTCTTTCTATCAAATTTTATTTTCACATTACTCTTTGGAAAATTTTCCTCTTTCTCATGATTTTCTTTATAAGGACATTTAGCATCATAATGACACACTCTTCCACAGGCAAAACATTTAAAAGGAAGCTTACCTTTGAACCTGCTAGTTCCTATTTGAAGTTTCTTCACAAATTTTGCTTCTTCTTCATTTGAAATGTAACCTATTTCCTTAGGCTCTTTATTTTCTTCACCTTTATATGTGGCTTTAATGGTTGCTTCTCACATATCTGATGGACCCCCTTTCCTCATCTCAAAAGTTATTAGGATGCCATGGAGTTGTTCAATAGTGAGACACTTCAAATCCTGCATTTGTTCAATGGAAGAGAATTTGGAAGCGAACTTTGGAGTTAATGATCTCAAAATATTTTCAACAATAGTAGCATCCTTTATTTCATCACCAATATTTTTCATTGAGTTACTCTAAGAAAAAATATTTCATTGCTCTCATCATCATGCATTTTAAGGGTCTCATACTAGATTCTAAATGTTTGAAGTTTATCACTTTTTATGTTGGTGTCACCTTCTATTGGTGGTTCTGGACCCACCAAAATTCAAGGGGTCTCTTCGCTATGAAGTCCCAATTATAACTCACACCATTTGGAATAGGATCCCCATCCATATGACCCAGTTGCTGAAATAGTCAGTTTGAGTGTTATGCCTTGGATGTGATAATGCATAGAATGATGTATTCCTGACTTTGGTGAAACAAGGTTATATCTTTGTGAAGGGTCAAGTGAAATACATGAAAGGTTCCGATATGATGAAGGGAAAGTGAGTGAGCCCCTTAGAAGCTTGTAATAGTATGTAGCTTGAAAGGAACACGCGAGCGGAAAAGTCATCACAAGTTAGCCTGGAAAATAGTTCACAAGTTAACCATGATGGAAATCTACAACATCATGCATTCAACATGATTCATACTAATGCAAATGAAATAGTTCGTAAGTGTTAGCGTAAATAGAATAAAATATATTGCAAACATAAGAGGAATAGTCCTACTATATTCACAAAATATACATGGAAACGTGTTGGATTCGAGCTTTATTAAAGTGAAATTCCCAAGCATACATAAACAATTGACAAACCACTAGTCCCAATAATGGAACATGAATCCAACACCTTCTCCTCTAAAGAAAGATACTCCCTCTATGCTATAGAGAAGCCAAGGCTCTTAACAAAACTCCCAAGCTTATGCTCCTAAGCCAAAAGCATGACCAAAATCCTATTACATGACTAATGAGGGTAAATTTATAACGAAAGGGGTGACTATTCATCTCCCTTTGTGACTCTTTGAATTCCCTCATGATTGTTTGACTTACTTCAACCATGACATTTTAACTTCATTACAAAATGATGCTTCACACCCACAATTGACACTTGGAATTTAACTTACAATCAATTACAAAAAATATTACGATATTTCTCATACCCATGTAAGACAAAATTAGGTAGTCACCTAGACAACCTAATAAGACAAAACAAGTTAAGCTTGATTTTGGGGAAACTCTAGCTCAAACACATCAACTTGTAATTTCTCAGTCACATAGTGGTGACAAGCTTTTTACTGTGCGATGACTTCCAAAAACTATGCGATGGGACCAATATGGAAGCAAACTCTAGCTTCCATTACATCTAGGTAAACTGATTTGGAACCGGTATGAATTTACTTCTTCAGCAGGAGCAACATGGTGTTGATCTGGACAGGGCCGCCAATGTATTTCTCCATATTGTTCATGTTGACCTCTAGATCTTCCTTGGTGGCAATCTGCCTAATCCGGTCCAAGTATTCTTCAACCTCCTTCTCGACTTGATTCTTATGATTGGCTTCGATGAGTGAGCCAATTGAAGGGATCTTGTGATAGTTTACCATGAAATCCACACTATTGTATAATTGTGCATATGAGGCTTGAATGTTGGTGATGAATGATGCGATCTTTTTGTTACTCTGGATCATCATCTGAACTTGTGCTTTATCCAACTCTCCCTATTTCCTTGATTAATTTTCCAACTCAAACGATGCTCCCATGTGTTGCATTGAACACTCATGCACGACAATGATGGTTGTACAAGCAACCTTGAGGCATTTAGAATTATCCTTAAACTTATGTTTCATGTCTTGCAAGTGGAAAACTACTTTATGCATGGTGAAAAGCTCCTCATAAAGGCTCCACATGGTTTCTCCCAATGCTGATACTTCACCAAGTATGGCTGACCTAATTTCTTCCACATATACCTGTGTAGGAGCTACTTTCTCAACCTCTGTTTGGAGCTCCTCAATTTTTTGCCTTGTAGCATGCAAGCTCTTTTCCATCTACCTATTCTTGGCCATGAGATACTCTGTATTTGACTTGGTAGCACTTGCAAAGGCCAAGTTGGCTGCAATAATTGCTTCTAGATTTCTCATGGTATTCATTACAATCACCCTTTCTCTAATGAATGCATGAGATGTAAGATTGTCCGAAAAATGTTTCTTTCTCACTTGTACAGTCTTCTTCTGAAGCTCATCGTAAGTTCAATTGTACGTATCCATGAACAAACCATCATCAAGAGGAACAATTTCCTCTTCTTTGCTTGGAGATTTCTCTACTGTTAGAGGAGGGGGAGACTGAATGGTGACATGCTGAGTGCTCGACATAATATCTACATCTTGGTTTAGCGGATCTGGTTCCACCTCCATGATTTCTTAAGCAAGTTCCTTCACCTGTAACTATTTTCTTTCCTCTTCTAGTAGCTGGTTCTACTATTTTTCTTCAGTCTGATTCCATGATGCTTCTTCTTCTTCTATTCTCAACCTTTGTTATTCTTCTTGTTTCTCCCTTTATTTTTCCAATTTTTTTTGCTCTTGTTCTTCTCTCTGCTTTATCTCTTCTTCATGCTTCCTCTGTTTCCTCCTCTTTTCTACTGCTACAAATGTTTTCAAGATGATTGGATCTGATTTCATCTTGTGGCTACGCTCTTCCACTAGACTATGTGAAACTTTCCTCTTTCCCTTTTCATGCACTAGGTTGCACCTTTTTACTGCTTATACCTCTGGAGTGACTTCTTTCTGAGGAGTAACACGTGATGTTCTTGCAAACATGACTAGTTCAAAAGACTTAGAGGCATTGTAACAATTCCTCATCATTTCTTCCTCAGGCCTATAAAATGTCTCACTTGGCCATTAGAAATTAATCCTTGCACAATGTTCTTTTCAAACATTCCTATGATCATACAGATTGAAGTCCAAATGAATGAATATGAATTTCTCTATATCCTTGCTTTTGGTGTCTACAATCTTCAAATTGTTGATCTCGTATAATCCAATTTGCAAAGGATGAATGGGCCAAGGTTCCTTCTTCTTCCTGTGAAAAAATCTTGATAACGTCGTGGAAAGATGATAAGAAACTTCTTGCTTGACCAACTTGTTGGTGGTATACCTCGACAGAAGATGTGGAGACTTTTGACTCTAAAAACTCTGAGGAAAGTTCCATTCGGCGAGGAAAACCAACATGCTAATTCTGACATTACTTACATTGCCTCACGGGACAGGCAAGGTGGCTATTGCTCAAAGACTAACTTGTACAATGCAATGAGGAAGTGATCAGTCAACTTTTCAATTACTCCTTTGTAACTGCACTCTAAAAGCAACTTGCAGTAAATGTGTATGACAATTTCTCTTGGTGACTAGGTCCAATTCATGCCAGGAAATGAACTTATGAGCAGATATTGCATCCAACAAGTAAGAATACGTATAGAATATGGCTTTCTTACCCTTGGGAGGGTTCTTAGCATTAGTTACATGAATTCTCAAGTTTTGATCCAACAAATCTCACTAGTTGAATGGTGTCCCTTCATTCACAACCTGATTAAGAAAGAATGCCCAACCTTCTGGAACGGTCTTAGTACTATTTTTGCCATAGATATGAAAACATAAGACTATCAAGTAATGGTAATACTTCCTAAGATATTTTGTCTTGTAAGTGTTTCTAGGTGTTTGGTGAAATTTGGAAGGAAATTTCAACCAATGTTTGATGACATCCTTTGTGCTCAAGTAGATGGTGACCGCATAAAAGTGGGAATCCATGAGTGGTTCTGGAATTGATAAATGATACATAAGATGGTTATCAGGTGCTAGGAAAGAGGCAAGCCCATGTCCACTGACATTGCTAAGAGTCATGGTCTTGTTATCTGTATGGGACAATGTCTAGCTAGTAATGTTACACATGGAAAAACATGGTACCTGCATGCAATCTTGTGTAACCATGACCTTTGAACATTGATGTGAACCTGTTGGTCTTCAAGATATGTTTTGAAACTTTTTGCTGAGAATACCTCACTCACCTTCTGCCATGTAATTTTTGACTTTTTCTCTATAAACAATTGAGTGTCTGATAAAATTTGAAATTCATTGGAGTACTCTCAAATTCCTCCCTTGTGCTACCTTCTATAGTGTCCCCTGAGACATATCTCTTGGGAGCCATAGTGACAATAACTGATCAAGAGAAGTGCTAAAAAACTACAGTACCTCTAGGAGAAAAATTCACTCATGGTAAACATAAATTAGCTCAAGCAAAATGACTCACAAGGTAAGATCAAAGAAACAACTGCAAGACTGAGAGGGAAAACTATGCAATTCCTAGAATGAGGGAAGAGAATGGCCTCATGAAATGCTTATTGTGTAGTCTCAGCAGTGAAGAGAGAGGCTTGAGATTACGTGATGCGTAGTCTCAACTTGGGTAGACTCAGGGAGAGACTATGCATTGCACAGTCTCAATGGCCAAGGGTGACGCTTGAGCCTTGGGACTATGCAATGCACTGTTGGGAAAGCTAGGGACTACACATTGCACAATATTTGAGGCCAAGCATGAGGCTTAAGCCTTGGATTTTCACAATGCACAATTAATCATGGCAAATGCTGGCCAAGTAAAGGTTAGATCTAGCTAGGAAGAGGATGGGAAAGTGGGAGATTTGAGTGATAGTGTAAGTAAGAGAGCATATTTTACTAAGGAAATATAAATCAGTGGAAATCAAGTGCAGAAGATCAACATGCAAAAGGAAAAAACAAGCACACATTGGGAGTCGCCAAAACGACAACCACTAATGGGTAAAAACAAGAAGCTGATGCAAAAATTGTAAAAAGAGAATGATAGACTGAACCAACACTTTTACAAGCTAATATAAGACAAAACACAAAAATATGTGAAAATAAACAAGAAAAACAACATTCACATAAGTGAAACGAAAAAAATCGACAAAAAAGCGTTAAAATATGACAAAATCAAAACTCACTTGGAAAAGTGTCGCAGACTCCACTGAAGGTTCCTTTATCTCCTTGGCAAGGCTAGAGATCCAAGATCGAATGTGAAAATGAGCTCTAGGGGTGTGTTGTAGTGGCTACAACCACCCTCCAAAATTTTTCCTTAGCCTATTTTGGAGCCTCCCTACCAACCTTACACAACACTTTGTCTTGCTTTGTCAAGTACTCAAGCTTCAGTGTTTTCCTCGCATAAAGGCAGCCTGTCAATCACATTTGATCTATTCCCCTCATAGGTTGGTCACTCGGACTTGATCCAACTGTAGGTTGCACAACTTCCCCTTGAAAATTGTGCATTTCTGGAGGGCAACTAGCCTTCCCTACAAAAATTTTGCAATCCTCTTTGACAGCCTACTGGGCTCCAAGATTGCGCAATCCTGCCAGCCAACCCTCTGAGTAGGATTTGCGCAAATTTTCCTAGCAGTAGGCTGTTAAGCCCAGGATTTGCAGACATCTGGGAAGTAGTCAGTTGCTTTGCCCAGAAATCGCGCAAACCTCTCAGCCCAGCTCCCAACCAGGAATGCACATTTTTCTTAAGTAGTTGAGCACTTGCATGCATGGACAATTCGGTTGACCAGTTCCGCCCGGGACCGAGGAAAATTGACTTGCATGCATGCATGACTTGATCTTCCCAGAATAGAAAGATACAACATGCAAAAGGAATCCCATGATTTAGAGATCTATTTTTAGCAGCCGGGGGTTACATGCAAAGTTGTTTTAGAAGTTTCTCTCCAAGTTTTGCTTTTTCCTAGATTTGTGGCATGCACGTCATGAGACCAAACTTATTTATTTGATGCATCAAAGCTCATTCATTCACATCGATCTTGGAGCTCTGACATCCCACATCACATCCAAGACTCTTCGACACATCTAGCTCAGCTATTCATGGGTAAGTGGCCTCAACTTGTCTTTTTCAACATTTATGTCTCTTTTTGTGTATTTGCTTGTGTGAGTGTTGTTTTCTTGATTCCTTTGAATTCCTACTATCGTTTACATATATTATAGCTTTTCCTAGCTTTGTTTCAGTTTTCATTGCCATCTCACTGCTATCGCATGCATGAAACTATTTTGCACGACGTTCGCTCAACCTGCGAACTGCCTCACCCACATGCATGTTGATCTATTTGCTGAATCTTTCATTCATATTTTGCATGCACTGTCAATCACTTCTACTATCACTTAGTTTTGCCATGCATTTCATTGTCTTACTTGCTTTCAGTTTCCCGTCGGCGAGTCGGGCCAACCTTGGCCCGAGCTCTGCCCTCACCAATGCTGCATTGCACAATTTGGGGAAGGAAGGCTCACTTTCCTCTCTAGATTTGTGCATTCTTTACCAGCACTAACCTCCAGTACTTTTTTGTGCATTTCTAGAGGACAATGGATGCTTGGCCCAAGAAATTGCGCAAATTTGTCCCTGGGCCAGCAGTCCTTCCTAGCTGGAATTGAACATTGCACAATCCTAGCAGCCAGCTGCCTGACTGCATTGCCCATTTCGTAGATCCAACAACTAGTCCTTAATCCCAAACAACCTAGACTGCCTTTTATACAATTATGGTAGCCAGTTACTCAGCCTCCCAATAAAATTTGTGCAACCTTTCTCATAAGTTTCCCAAGTATGTCCTGTGTCCTGCCCCGGATTTGCTTTGTTTTCACCGACATATTTCTTGCCATCCATGCTGCTTGTTTCTAGATCTTTAAGGCGTTCATCTATATAAATAGTTTCCAGGAGAACATGATCTCAGGAAACTGATGGTGTTGCAACTGGAGCAACAGTTGAGCAGGTGTCCTCTAGTCTGCCGATCTACGAAGATACAAAGTTGTATCTAGACAAGGACATCAAACTGAAGTAGAAAGAGGTGAATGAAACATTCACATGTAATTTTGGGGAAGATATCGAAGACTGTCAAGTGTACGTGAACATTCACAAGTCCGGCTTGTACTAGATTGCATGTAGATACCCCGCGTTGCCATGCGCGGACATGATTCACTGGATCATCTCTCACATTGACCCTGAGATGATGAACTTGAATAGTGTCAGTGGGATGAAGCTTGCAACCTTTTGGGCACGAGATTATGATGAGATGTATCAGATGACCAAGCCCATGACTATCATGACTCTCCCATTAAACTTTCCCAACAACAGAGCTCACTCTAGAGACATTATGAAGGATTGGGTAAAGGAGCCAGCCCGTTTCAGGATGACACCCAACCAGATCTATAAGACAAAGATATTGAGGAGGGAATACCAATATTTTTTCATATTCGCATGTTAACTGAGTGGCCAAGCAAGCACTGAGACCTTCCTCAGAGTTTGGTGATCGCGCTGGACCAACTGGCTAGAGAAGGAAGACCATGCAATTCGTTTGGCATACTGGCTTCCTAGCTAAAGGAACAAGTCACGAAGGCTCAACAGTCACCCGATGGTATTCATGCAAATATTTATATGTCCGCTTACATTCTAGATGCAGTCTATGCCCGACATGAGTTCCCAGGCTTGGAGTGGGCATTGTCACTGGAAAAGACTATTGTGAACAAGTATTTCAAGCTGTTGTCTGAATGTAGCTTCAGAGGAGTGATCATACGGTTGTCTAACCATTTTTTCACCCCAGTGTATAGGTTGATATTCGAACAGGATCCACCTTGCATGTTAGAGGAAGCGATGAAGGAATTGCTAGGCATTGCAGATTGGTATGCCTCATTGTCTGGCATGTTCATTCGAGTGTTTAGTGCGGAGAAGTCTCCGCATGTTCTGCTAAAGTTCGCCTTGGACGTGCTTGTCATGCAGGAAGTAGCATACCACATCTTGGCAGGATTGACAACTAGACTGTAGTGGAAGAAGAAGGCACCTTGGCCCACTCTTCCGTTGTGGATTGGGTTATTGTTAAAATAGGCAACCAGGGAAAAACTTCATGTGGGTCATCTTATTCATGGCTAATAATATTTTTACTAGATTTCTCTCGTCGAGAGGTGTAGGATTGATATAAATATCATCCAATTCTGATAAGTATTCATGGAGATATGAATTTATTTTGATTATGGAATTATTATCAAGCCGACCTACAACTCATGTAGGCTCAGAAGCCCAACAGTCGCATCTATTCACCCACCAACGTTGTGTATAAATATAAGAGGAATTTTCCTCATTTGGAATCACTCATCTCATCACATCTCTCTCTCTCTACTGCGCAGATATGAGTCTCTTCTCTATTGCGCTGAAATGGGTCTCTCTCTCACACATGTGAAGCCGGAAACTGCTGAAACTGAAGCTGCAACTGCAGAAGTAAAGATTGACTTGCGTGGCCTAGAAGATCTCCTCTTTGGAACTACACTATAGGTTCATCTGAACCTCCTTTGAAAGCTGCAACTTTTGGTGGTGGAATGAAGTCAATCTGACGAACGGTTTGCAAGATATCGACTGCCCTAGTTTGAAGCCGGAAACTGCTGAAACTGAAGCTGCAACTGCAGAAGTAAAGATTGACTTGCGTGGCCTAGAAGATCTCCTCATCTGAACTGCGCTGTAGGTTCATCTGAACCTCCTCTAGAAGCTGAAACTTTTGGTGGTGGAATGAAGTCAATCCGACTGTCGGTTTGTGAGATATGGTCTGCCCTAGTTTGATAATGAAGCCGCTAATGCTGATGCTATTGATCTAGGGTTTGCTACTGCTGATATGAATCAGATTTATTGTACTATTTCTCTCTGCTGAATTATTGAAGATAAAAGAATATTTGATCAAAGGGTTTCCCCACACATTGTGGGGTTTGTCCCTGGCTAGCCGCCACATCTTGTGTCTCTTGTCTTGGCTTGTTTTCTGTCGATCGTTTAATGTTCTATCTGCACTTTACTTTATGTACATGTGATTGCTAATCGGTGGAATATAATAAGAAAAAGAAGTAAACTGTTATAAGCATAGAACATACCATAAATTAACATGGTATCAGAGCTGAGGTGAAGACAAAGCCCGAGCAAGAGCAAGAGCAATCATTGAAGAGAAGATTGGCAAGGCTATCCTAAAAGAACTATGGGGTCCTCAACACTCTTTCCTGCCGAAGACAAGCTTCGTGAGAAAGCTGACTATCACGGATGGAAGATGTCTATCGATCTAACCCTTGAAGATCAAGGAGTGCTGGACCATGTAAGAGGCAATATTTTTGAGCCTTCGTCAAATGCATCTGCTGCTGCCTGGAACAAATGGAAGATCGGAGAAATGAAAGCGAAAAAGATCATCCGGGACTCTATCGACAAGCGCTTGGTGGCCTACATCTCTGATCTAGACACCTCCAAGGAAATCTACGACAGACTGGTGAGTTTATTTAAAGTTAATGATGCAAATCAAGTTTTGTTTCTTAGAAATAAGTTGAGGGAAATCAAGAAGGGTAAAGATGAAAGTATGCAAGCATACTTCTTAAGAATCACCAAGATCAAGAACGATCTCCTATCTATTGGGGAAACCATTACTGACAGAGAAATGGCACTCACAACTCTCAGAGGATTACCATCTGAATGGTATGTGTTCAGGACTACTCTTCTGAACAATAATGTAATTCCTAGTTTCGAGGAATTAATGGCTAGATGCATTCAAGAACAAACAAGGGTAGAAGAGCAGGAAATTCCCTTGCCTAAAGGTCCTCCTGCTGCCTTTTCTTCTCATGCAAAGAGAAGAAAGGACTCACACCGGGACGATGATCAAAATCCCTCTGATGGCAAATCAAAGGAATGACAAATTCAACAGCAAAGGTAAGAGGAGAGCTGGGAATCAAGGAAGAGGACAAGCACTCAAGAAGGCTAGAAATTATAGGATGTATTAAATGCACCTGACCTCAAAAGGAACCTAGTGTCCATCTTGGCAATGGAAGACAGAGGATACAAGGTAACCTTCAGAAATGGAAAGGTATGTATATATAATGTTAAAGATGCCTTTACTCTTGGGTTTAGTGTTGATTCATTATATCAGGTCGATGGAAGTCCGCTAGGTGTCATGTCTTGTGACACAACTCTTTAGTCCGAACTTTGGCATCAGAGGTTTGCCCACCTTCATTACAAAGCTCTACCCGATGCAAGACAGATGGTAAGAGGGATGCCTGAATTCCAAGTAGAGAAAGAAGGTGTATGTCCGGGATGTGCCGAAGGAAAGCTCAAAAGGGGACCATTCCCCTCAAGCCAAAGCAAGACCTCCGATATATTACAATTGGTTTACTCAGGCATACCTGAGGTTGGCATTAAGAGGGAGACTTCTACACCACATACTCCTGAGCAGAATGGTGTGGTGGGAAGGAAGAACCACACGATGATGGAAGCTGTCCGGGCCATGCTACATGATCAAAGACTTCCAAAGTTTCTATGGGCTGAAGCTGCAAACACTACCGTATATGTACAAAATCGATGCCCTCATCAAGCATTGGGTTCCAAAACTCCTGAAGAAATGTTCACCACCGGTCAAAGGGAATTCGTGATTAGTCATGATGTCACCTTTGACGAAGATATGGCTCTTAGCAAAGTGAACAATCTTCTGACTTTGAGGAGCTCTCAAGAAGCCGACACCAGGGAATCGAAAGAAAAGGATGATGAATCAATGCTTGATGTAGAAGAACCCATGGATTCGATTAATCCTCCTCCACATGAGCCTTCCTCTTCTAGGAAGAGGTCTTCATGGCTTAGGGGGATACTTGATGATGCTGAAGGACATGCTGCACCCTGAGGAACCTTCCATGAAAGTAAGAAACTTAACAGGTATCAGGGATACCTGACCATCATGAGCACAATCATACAAAATGAACCTTCATCATTCTCAGATGTCATCAAGCATTAACTATGGAAGGATGTTATGACCATAGAATATGAGTCTATTATGGAGAATGATGTCTGGGAAGTAGTTCCCAGACCCTGTACAAGACAATTGTTAGCAAATGGAAGTATGGAAAAGTATAAGGTTCATTTTGTTGCTCGTGGTTTATCCCAGAAGGGAGGTATAGACTATGATATTTGCACCTGTTGCCAGATATACGACCATCCACTTGATCATAGCCCTTGTGGCTTCACAAGGATGGAACCTACATCAGATGGATGTCAAGACTGCGTTCTTGCACGACTCGATCAAAGAAGAGGTCTATGTGGAGCAACCCGAAGGATTTGAGATTTATGATCGAAAATCTCATGTATGCAGGTTGAAGAAAGCTCTCTATGGGCTGAAGCAAGCACCCCGAGCATGGTATGAGAGGATCGATTGCTACTTGATGAAGCTGGGATTCACTAGGAGTGAAGCTGATCCTAACCTTTACTTTAAGGTTGAAGATGACAAGCCTCTCATACTGGTGTTGTATGTGGATGACCTCTTTCTAACAGGTGCAAACCCTCTCATTCACAAATGTAAGAGGGAGATGGCTTCTGAATTTGAAATAAAGGACCAAGGACTTGAAGTATGGCAGAAGCCAAGGGAAATTTTCCTATCTCAAGGAAAATATGTGGTAAAGATATTGGAAAGATTCGGTATGATGGACTGCAAGCCTGTGACTACCTCAAGGATCTTAACTTTTAGAAGTTATATGGTAGTGATGTCGGACCAGACTTGGGAAATGCCTCTGAGTTTCAAAAACTCATTCGCATTGATGTTCTTGGTGAACCTCCGTCCGAACATATGTTTTGCAGTTAACATTGTGAGCTCATATTTGGTTGAGCCTCACTGAATTGATGCCAGGAATCTTCTGAGATGTCTTCAGGACACAATCTCTCATGGATTAAGATACACTGCTGGAGATGTGAGACTACTTGGATATACTGATGTTGATTGGGCAGGCAGTGTGGTGGACCGTAAGAGCACTTCCGGGTGCCGTTTCACCTTGGTATCGGCTTCGATATCCCGGATGAGCAGGAAGCAGAAGTCGGTGGCTTTGAGCACCACCAAAGCAGGATATATTGTTTCTAGCATGACCTCGTGTGAGGCAGTCTGGTTGCGAAAACTCTTCAATGAGCTGTTTGGATTTACATTGGATACCACTGTGATTCTCTATAACAACCAGAGGTGGGATTCGATTATTGAGGAATCCCGTATTCGTCGATTTCTCCAGCAGATAGACATCATCTGGGATATGGTAATTTGATGAGCAAGGATGCTCCATCACATTAAGATGATGTACAGGTTGATACACCTTGTCAAAGCCCTAGGGAAAGATCTAATCTATGATTTTTCCAAACGACTTGGAGTCGGCAAGAAACCCTTGTACAAGGGTCTTGCTTGTTGCATACATTGAGCTCTGGGAGCTCTGAGGGCTTGCGGTTATTACTGGAGCAACATACGACCACAGGGTGACTCACCCTCCCCTGGTGGTGCGCACTGGAACAAGATGATTCGCTCTCTTGTGGGACAAGATGATTCGCTCTCTTGTGGAACAGGATGATTCGCTCTCCTGTGTAGTAGGAGGATTAGTTCTCCTGTGGGGCCTGGATTGATGTGTTCTCCATGGCAATTGTAGCAGGATTGATGTGTTCTCCTGTGAGGCCTGGATTGATGTGTTCTCCATGGCAATTGTAGCAGGATTGATGTGTTCTCCTGTGAGGACAGGATTGATTAGTTCTCCTGTCGAGGCATCCTACCCATGCAATCTGAGACTCATGGGAAGTACCTCTCATCTGATCAATGAGTAGGGAAATGAAGTTAGGGACCATAGTAGTACCGATGGACGCATCGTTGTAACTACCGTACTCCCTACGCTAGGATGACCTCCATTGATCTGGGATCAATGATACTGGTCTGGGACCAGTGGTAGGAGTTGTACCATACTATGACGCTGACTTCGGGTCGGTTGAGACTGGTCTGGGATCAGTGGTACGTACTCTGAGACTGACTTTGAGTCAGTGGAGGATGATATTGGTCTGGGACCATTGGAGTTGTACTCACTATGACGCTGACTTTGGGTTGGTTGAGACTGGTTTGGGACCAGTGGTACATACTCTGAGACTGACTTTGAGTCAGTATGATACATCCTCGATCATTTCTTCTTCTTCATAATTCGGACAAAAGCAGAGTAGAACAGAACAATGCAAGAGCAAAGCAGAACAGAACAAAACAGTACAGATCAGTGCAGGGCAGAACAAGACAAAGCAGAACAGGCAAAATAGAGCAGAGCAGGGCAAGGGTCAGGCTGTACAAGGCAGTGCATTTGATGGATGAATAGTAACGACCGATAGACAGATTGCAGATGAAGTTCTCCATGGTTGAGAGGGAGTGTTAAAATTGGAAACCAGGGAAAAACTTCATGTGGGTCATCTTATTCATGGCTAATAATATTTTTATTAGATTCCTCTCGTCGAGAGGTGTAGGATTGATATAAAGATCATCCAATTCTGATAAGTATTCATGGAGATATGAATTTATTTTGATTATGGAATTATTATCAAGCCGACCTACAACTCATGTAGGCTCAGAAGCCCAACAATCACATCTATTCACCCACCAACATTGTGTATAAATATAAGAGGACTTTTCCTCATTTGGACTCACTCATCTCATCACATCTCTCTCTCTCTACTGCGCAGATATGAGTCTCTTCTCTACTGCGCTGAAATGGGTCTCTCTCTCTCACACATGTGAAGCCGGAAATTGCTGAAACTGAAGCTGCAACTACAGAAGTAAAGATTGACTTGCGTGGCCTAGAAGATCTCCTCTTTGGAACTGCACTATAGGTTCATCTAAACCTCCTTTGAAAGCCGCAACTTTTGGTGGTGGAATGAAGTCAATCCGACGAACGATTTGCAAGATATCGACTGCCCTAGTTTGAAGCCGGAAACTGCTGAAACTGAAGCTGCAACTGCAGAAGTAAAGATTGACTTGCGTGGCCTAGAAGATCTCCTCATCTGAACTACGCTGTAGGTTCATCTGAACCTCCTCTGGAAGCCGAAACTTTTGGTGGTGGAATGAAGTCAATCCGACTGTCGGTTTGTGAGATATGGTCTGCCCTAGTTTGATAATGAAGCTGCTAATGCTGAGGCTACTGATCTAGGGTTTGCTACTGCTGATATGAATCAGATTTATTGTACTATTTCTCTCTGCTGAATTATTGAAGATAAAAGAAGATTTGATTAAAGGGTTTCCCCACACATTGTGGGGTTTGTCCCTGGCTAGCCGCCACATCTTGTGTCTCTTGTCTTGGCTTGTTTTCTGTTGATCGTTTAATGTTCTATCTACACTTTACTTTATGTACATGTGATTGCTAATCGGTGGAATATAATAAGAAAAAGAAGTAAACTGTTATAAGCATAGAACATACCATAACTTAATAGTTATATGTGATCTGGAGTATCAAGCAAGTGGATTTTGAAGCAAAGCAGATGAGGAAGTATCCTTTGACCTCCAAAGTTTCAACCCGTATGACCCACATTACATTATGAAGGATCACTGCGTGAGAGTTCAGTTCAACTGGATCCATGGGGCATGTCATTGGGTTGAGGAGGACTCATGGAGATACTGTTACAATTCCTCCATACCCAATGAACAAGTCAGCTTCACCGTAGAGTGGTTAGAAAATAAGCATGAAGTAGCATCATGGAGAGCACCAACAGTAGTAGCAACAGCAGAGGCAGTAGAGCCAAGCATACCTGTGCGCGACAAAGGGAAGAGGAATATTGTCGACCGCATGGAGGAGGAGCAAAGCTACAATTTTCGAGAAAATTCACTTGTAGAACAAGCAACTATGGCTATTCAAGAAAATATGTAGCAAAGCGACAAGCGAATCGCGCAAAGGCAGAGGGATAAGAAGAAAATGGAAGAAGCAGAGAAGGAGTTGCATGAGTTGAGGGAGCAACTTTGGAAAGAACAAGAGCTACGCTAACAAGAGCAGGAAGCCAACAACAACAGATTTAGTGGGGGGCTCTTCACGTGTAGAAAGATGAAGCAGTGCCCGTACAAGTAGTTGATTCATCTGAACAACCGGCATCAAGTGAAAAGGGTGAACCATCGCAGGGGCAAGACTTTTCTCATGAGATAGAACAGGCGCTTGAACAATTGGATGCAGACATGGAGTAGCAGGAGTTGGAACAGGATATCAAACTCATGCCTCACCACAAAGAGGTCGACTCACCCACTTCATTACATCCTGATGATGAGAAAGTCTCGAATGACTAAGGAGGCACTGAGATCATTGGTATTCAACTGGAAGTAGAGATGCAAAACATCTTCTTTGACAAATATCATCACAGAGTTGTGCAGTCTCAGAGAGTACCGACTCTAGAGGACCAAACATCCCCTGCACAATTTGAAGAGAAAGTGATCGTCACTGATGTGCACAAGCATCCAGCTACTTTGGCCGATGCAACTAGAGTGTATGCCGAAGCCACTAGCTCAAGTGTTTGTTTTCTCATAGCTGAGAATGAGTGAATGGCGAAGGAACTATGGGTGGACAAGCAGGGAGGAGACTTGGTGAAAATGTTTGCCTGAGCTGAACTGAAGAAGGCAATACTAGATGAAGTATTTCCCTTGGAAACAATTATGCGATCATTGTACTTCAAGTTTGGTTCCGTGCATCAATCAGTCGTTCATCTCCATGGATGGAAGCAGCGATGTACGAGAAGAGCACGCATCTTGAAGAACATACATACTATTGTTGATAACATGCAAGCATGGATGATGTAGTACAAGGGAGCCCCGCTTCACTTGCCATAGATGACGAAGGCCAATGCGGTTGAGCTACAAGCACGTATCTGGAGTCAGATCCAGAACTATGAAGACCTACCGTAACTCATCACTAGCACACAAGCTTCCCATGCATGAGTATTCAAAAGCATGGACGTTATAGTGCACACTCATGTGATCCCATCAGTTGGGGCTCTCACCCAGGCAAAGACCAAGAAGCAAGTCCGACAGGAGCTTGAATCGTACTTCGATGAGTTGATGTGCACTTCCACCATCCCAAACTTGCTTATCAGTGCAGACATCATGCACAAGTACGTTGCCAGTTTGGCCACACTGAAGACAATGATGCACATACTCAGAGACGAGTTGGATAGAGGAGCCTTAGTAGTGTACCTAGATGCTATGGAGGCAAGATTTAGGTTTCAGACAGATGTCACAGCAGAACACACAAACATTCTCAAGGACTACCAATCTTGGCATCAAAATGTCACTGTTGGTCAGCATGAGGATGTCAAGTAGTTGGACTTCTATGGTTGTCTAAGTCCGAATGATGTCTAGTTTGGCTTGTCCAAGCCATTTTTCACATGGGTACATGTGCATTGTAATGTTGAGTCATGTCAAGTGTAAGTCAAGTGTCAAGAGTGGATGTAACAGTCATAGAGTAGGTGAAGAGTCACGAGGGTAGTTGAATGGTCACAAAGGGAAATTTCAAGGGTCACCCCACCCTTTGCTATAAATAGTCCCTCATAACTCGTTGTATAGGCTTTTGGTTAGCCAAGCTTCTACTAAACTATCTTGAAGAATTCTTGGACAATATTGTAACGCGCCTTGGCTTATCCACTGGACGAAGCTAGTACATCTCTTTGGAGGAGTAGGTAGATATGTCCGTAACATTCCACTATTGTGGCTAGCAGGTTTACATGGATGTATTGTATGATTGTGACTTACACTTCTTTATATAATAAGAGCCAACACATTTTCATGCATATGTTGTTATTGTAGTTGGACTACTCTGGTTTCTTTAATGATATACATTGTTTAACTTACGTACTTGTGTATGAACTGATTCACATGCAATTATATGAATCTTATTGTTAATGTGTTGCATATGTTGTTCATGTTGTCACCGTTTATGTCAACTGCTTTGCCGAACATCAGACAAACCTTTCACTTGAACCTTGCTATAACAACCATCACACTCGTCTCGGACTAATCTGTGAGTATTGTATATGTTATCTTACCTTGTATGATGTGATTGCCACATCCGAGTGGACTGCTCCACTGGAAGCTGTGCATGTCCTTTGTGTTGTGTGTTCCTAGCCGAGTTGGGATTGATCCATTTCAACCTGGAACTCACCTTCACCACCTTCCCCCTTCGAAGTTTTGGAACCTCTCATACACCTTCTTTGACTCACTGCATCAGTCACACCCTTGCTGCTGATAGAGTTATCCTACTTGCCTCTGTGCAACATTGCGGTTAAGGCATTATCTTACGACCCACTACTGGGACTCCTAAACCAAACAGTCTAAAGTCTAATTGGGACTTCTTACCGGGGAGATCCCCTTGACATGTTGGTGGGTCCAGCACCATCAACATTTTTGGTGCTAGAAGGAGGGCCTGATGACAAGCAGTGTCCTCTCATCTAGTTTTTAACCTTTGCATATGTTTCATGGAGTCTTGCACTCTTATTCCCCCAAGGTGTTTTTTGAATCATGAGGATGTCTCCATCTCGGTGAAGTTGTTTGATCTCTTATCCACTCACACGTATGATGGTGAAGGCAAGGTGGCCTGACTTAAGCACTTACATAACTTTCTTTCCATGATTCATGAGGAAGACGAGTTTTCTGACGAATAGGCCGGTTTGCTGGTTGCATACACACTTCGCAAATCTTCATTTCGTTGGGTGCTCAGCCTACTGGCTAACACCGTGCACTCATTTGAGCACTTCTGTGATCTTATTGAAGACACGTCCTATCATTTTGATCCATACCATCTTGATCGGAAACTGTTACAAAAACGGAGGGCTCTGCATGAATCCGTTATTGATTTTTGTCAGTGCTTCCATGACTTGCAGTGTTAAGCTCCGAGGAGCAAGATGAAGTTTTCTTATCTTTTGGACCAGTTCGAGTATTGCCTTAAGAAATCTACCCATCCCAAGAGGAAGCTTGATATCAAGCCTCGCTCAACATTCTTCATTGACGGAACTGCACAATCTCTCGTGGGAGCGGGAACTATCTGCCTCCCTCTCATTCAACAGCTCCACCATTGCCTAGTGATGTTGAGGATCATGCTCACACACCTATTCATCCTTCACACTCTCCCAACATCACTTCACTCAATTTTCGCGTAGATTTGGTTGTGAGTCCTTTGAGTTCTCATATGCATTATTTTATTCGACCTTTGTCTTCGCACTCGGATGTTCCCTTGGATGATATTGTCTTGTGTTCATCCATTCCAGAATCTTCACTTGTTGTGAACAAGGAACAACCCATTGAAGGAGTTGATGTTGCACAACCAACATGTGCTTTCATTCATGAGGAGTATGAGTGTGAGCTTGAACATCAATACTCGGCAAAGGATGACTCCCTTCCATCTGAGCTCCCTCCGTTATTTCTTAACATGTTTGGTGAACCTGCCATCCATGATTTTGCATGTGTATCTTCATCCGCAGATGCACCCATTTTTGATCATTCACAGGACTCACCAAATGTTAGTCTATCATTCGACAACGAAGAGGATAAGTTATTCGTTGAGGATCCAGTTGATCCTTCATTTGTCTTTTCTGGAAACACAGAGGATGAGTTCATTCACTTTTCATCTACCCCTCTGTTTGATTCATCTGATCATGAGGATGCCGAGGAATTTATTGATTTTTCTGATCGTGGCAGTCGTGATCCATTTTCTTCCAATTTTGATCACGATCATGAATCTATCGTAGTTGATCTTTCGAAGTCACCGATGTAAGATGATCTACCTGATGATGAGGTTGAGACACGTAAGACTTTCGAGGCACTTAAGCCCGAGTTGATGGTTATCTCAGGTCCTCACTCTCTCCGGGTTAGTCTTACTTCTAATCATGAAACTGTTCAATCACCCAAGGCTCCTCATCACTCATTTGTATGCATTGAAGATCCATCTCACACACAGATCACACTTCCTCCACTCGAACTAGACGATCCCATTGCTCATGCATTGGAGGATTATTACATTGCAAGGACTCGTTCGCGGCGTAAGTTATCTTCATTTCTTTCATTTGATTGCATGTCACAGTCAAGAGTGTGCTTATGCTTCAAAGTTTCACATAGTGTCACACAACACCATGAGGAGTCCACGGACTGTCCGTCATGCACTTGCACTCACTTATTTCATGTGCGCACTTTGAAACATGAAGTGTGGTTGTCTTCATTATTATATCTTTCTTGCTTGCTGGTTCACACCACTGGGTTTCTCGCGGACCAAGCCTTCACCAACATTGGTCTACCAATTCACCAGTGGCTGCATTAGAGGTATCACTTCATGTGATCAGGCCCATGCACCGTTAGTGTAGGAGTAGGAGTAGTGTTTGCTTTCAGTTGTTTGCTTATAAGATTTGTTTGCTTGTTTACTTATCGGCTTTGCTTTCGCTTTTGCTTCCCCTTTTGCTTTGCTTTGATGTTTGTTAGTTCATTTCTTTCGTGTGTAGGTTAGTCTTGCATGAAACCATGTATTACTCTTGAAGCGAGCTGGGTAAAGTACAAGAGGGCTTGTACAACTATCAATACTTGATTATTTATCATCTTGCCTCTATATGATGAGCTTGTTATTCTTAGTCCATGATACGTCGAAGGAAAATACGTACCGTTCGAAGTGAACCTTGGTGAAAACACAATGCTTGTGCGCTAACTAGTGTCACCTTCTCTAGTCGATTGTTTTTGGGTTAACCCTTGTCAGCTCAATCAAGTAGAGTAAGGTGAGGGGGAAAACCTTAACAGGAACATCAGAGGTATAATAAAATACTTCTCTACTGGAACAACCTCCTTTAATCTCAATAAGTTGGGATCCCTCTTCCACCTCTAAAATGAATAAGTGCTATACACAGCGAAAATGGAAATGAAAAAATGAAGAGTAAAAAAAAATCAAAATTCAAAAAGAATCAGGTGAAAGAAGAGAAAGGGTTCTTGCGCAGGGAGGTGATGCAAGTAACTCCGTCAGGGTATTGACCAGGCTCGCTGGTAGTGGAGCCATGCTTGTGTTCCTATGTGACTCCACCAGGGTACTGTCTAGGCTTGCTGGCAATGGAGCAACACTAGAGATGAAACTAAGACTCTGACGATTATACTGCTTGTGCACCTATATATACCCATCAACCCCAATCGAAAAAAATGTGTTGCCTTGGCTTGGAATGTGTGTCAATCGACCAAGGGCTTGGAAGATGCTACATCTTACAATCAAGTTAGTGTGAAACCAAGATGAGCTAAGAACTAAACAATACTTCCGAAGGTGTTAGACTTGCTTTTCACAAACAAGGTCTATGCAGAGAGCTGGAGTTCTACCAGTGTGTCGCCAAGTGTTGTAGCGGCTACAACCACCCTCCAAAATTTTTCCTTAGCCTATTTTGGAGCCTCCCTACCAACCTTACACAACACTTTGTCTTGCTTCGTCAAGTACTCAAGCTTCAGTGTTTTCCTCGCACAAAGGCAGCCTATCGATCACAGTTGATCCATTCCCCTCACAGGCTGCTCACCTGGACTTGGTCCAACTGTAGTCTGAGAAGCTTCCCCTTGAAAATTGTGCATTTCTGGAGGGCAACCAACCTTCCCTCCAAAAATTGCACAATCCTCTCTGACAGCCTGCTAGGCTCTAGGATTGCACAATCCTGCCAGCCAACCCTCCTAGCAAGATTTGCGCAGATTTTCCCAGCAGCAGGCTGCTCAGCCCTAGATTTGTGAAAATTTGGGTAGTAGTTAGCTACTCTACCCAAAAATTATGCAAACCTCCTGGGCAGTCAGCCAAGATCCCAGCCAAGAATGCACATTTTTCCTAAGCAGTTGAATACTTGCATGCATGGATACTCTGGTTGATTAGTTCCACCCAGGATCGAGGAAACTTGACTTGCATGCATGCATGACTTGATATTCCTGGAATAGAAAGAGACAACATGCAAAAGGCATCCCATGATTCAGGGAGCTACTTTTAGTAGCCGGGGGTTACATGCAAAGTTGTTTAAGAAGTTTCTGTCCAAGTGTCGCTTTTTCCTAGATTTGTGGCATGCACGTCATGAGACCAAACTTATTTATTCGATGCATCAAAGCTCATTCATTAACATTGATCTTGGAGCTCTGACATCCCACAATAGATCCAGGACTCTTTGACACATCCATCTCAGCTATTCACAGGTAAGTGGCCTTAACTTGTCCTTTTCAGTATTTTTGTCGCTTTTTGTGTATTCGCTTGTGTGAGTGTTGTTTGCTTGATTTCTTTGAATGCATGCTGTAGTTTACATATATTATGGCTTGTCCTAGCTCTGTTTTAGTTTTTGTTGCTATCTCACTGTTGTCACATGCATGAAACTATTTTTCACGGACGTTTGCCCAACCGTCGAATTGCCTCACCCACATGCATGTTGATTTGTCTGTTGAATCTTTCATTCATGTTTTTCATGAACTTTCAATCAATTCTGCTATCACTTAGTGTCACCATACGTTTCATTGTCTTGCTTTCAGTTGCTTGTTGGCGGGTCGGGCCAACCTTGGCCCCGGATCTGCCCTTACCAAGGCTACCTTGCACAATTTGGGGAAGGAAGGCTCACTTTCCTCTTCAGATTTGCACATTCTACACTAGCACTGGCCTCTAGGACTGTTTTGCACAATTCTGGAGGACAGTGGCTTCTTGGCCCAAGAAATTGCACAAATCTTTCCTTGGGCCAACACTCCTTCCCAGCTGGAATTGCGCATTACACAATCCCAACAGCTAGCTGCCTGACTAGATTGCACATTTCACAGATCCAGTAGCCAGTCCTACCTCCCAGATAGCCCAGAATACCTTTTGCGTTGTTTTGGAAACGAGTCACTTAGCCTCCCAGTAAAATTTGTGCAGTCTTGTTCATCAGTGCCCCAGGTATGTGTTGTGTCCTTCCTTGGATTTGCTTTGTTTTCACTGACATATTTCTTGCCATGCATGTTGCTTGTTTCCAGATATTTCAGGTGTTTATCTATCTCAATGGCTTCCAAGAGAATAGGATCTCAAGACATTGATGGTATTGCAGCTGGAGTAGCAGTTGAGCAGGTGTCCTCTAGTCTGCCAATATATGAAGATACGAAGTTGTATCTAGACAAGGACATCAAACTGAAGTGGAAAGAGGTGAATGAAATATTCGCTAGTAATTTTGGGGAAGATCTCGAAGATCGTGAGGTGTACGTGAACATTCACAAGTCTGGCTTGTACCAAATTGCATGTAGATACCCCGCATTCCCATGCGCGGACATGATTCACTGGATTGTCTCTCACACTGACCCTGAGATGATGACCTTGAACAGTGTCAGTGGGATGATGCTTGCAACCTTTTGGGCACATGATTACGACAAGATGTATCAGATGACCGAGCCCATGACTTCCATGACTCCTCCATTTAGCTTTCTCAACAATAGAGCTCACTCCAAGGACATTATGAAGGATTGGGTAAAGGAACTAGCCCGTTTCAGGATGGCACCAAACCAGATCTATAATACAAAGATATTGAGGAAGGCATACCAATACTTGGTCATATTCGCATGCCGATTGAGTGTCTAAGCAAGCACTAAAATCTTCCCTCAGAGTTGGTTGATCACGTTGGAACAACTGGCTAGAGAAGGAAGACCATGCAACTGGTCCAACATATTGGCTCACCAGTTGAAGGAACAAGTCACGAAGGTTCAACAGTCACCCAATGGTATGCATGCAGAGATTTATATGTCTGCTTACATTCTAGATGAAGTCCGTGCCCGACATGAGTTCTTGGGCTTGGAGTGGGCATGGTCACCGGCGGAGACTATTGTGAACATGTATTTCAAGCTGTTGTCCGAATGCAGCTTCAGAGGAGTGATCATACGGTTGTCTGACCATTTTGTCACCCCAGTGTACAGGTTGATATTCGAACAGGATCCACCCTGCATGTCAGAGGAAGCGATGAAGGCATTGCTAGGCATTGCAGATTGGTATGCCTCATAGTCCAACATGTTCATTCGAGTGTTTAGTGCGGAGAAGTCTCTGCATGTTCTGCCAAAGTTCCTCTTGGACATGGTTGTTGTGGAGGAAGTAGCGTACCACATCTCGACAAGATTGAGAGCTAGACTGTAGAGGAAGAAGAAGGCACCTTGGCTCACTCTTCCATTGCGGATTGGGTTATATGAGATCCAGAGTATCAAGCAAGTGGATGTCGAAGCAGAGCAGATGAGGAAGTATCCTTTTGACCTTTGAAGCTTCAACCCGTATGAACCACATTGCATTGTGAAGGATCACTACGTGAGAGTTTAGTTCAACTGATTCCATGGGGCATGTCATTGGGCTGAGGAGGACTCATGGAGATACTGTTACAATTCCTCCAGACCCAATGAATAGGTCAGATTTTCCATAGAGTGGTTAGCAAAGCACCATGAAGCAGCATCACAGAGAGAACCAACAGTAGCAACAATAGCAGAAGCAACAGAGGCAATAGAGCCAAGCGTACCTGTGCATGACAAAGGGAGGAGGAAGATTGTTGACTGCATGGAGGAGGAGCAAAGTTGCAATTTTTGAGTAGATCCACTTGTAGAACAAGTAGTTATGGATATTCACGCAAAGATGCAGCAACGTGACAAGCGAATTGTGTGAAGGCAGAGGGATAAGAAAAGAATGGAAGAAGCAGAGAAGCAGTTACATGAGCTGAGGGAGCAACTATGGAAATAACAAGATTTGTGCCAATAGGAGTAGGAAGCGAAACAACAACAAATTTAGTAGGGGGCGAATCAAGTGTAGAAAGACGAAGCAGCACCTGTACAAGTAGTTGATTCATCTGAACAGCTCGCATCATGCAAACATGGTGAACCATCGCAGGGGAAAGACTTTGCTCATGAGATAGAACAAGCGCTTGAACAATTGGATGCAGACATGGAGCAACAAGAGTTGGAACAAGATACCGACCTCATGCCTTACTAAAAATAGGTCGACTCACTGGCTTCATTATATCCCGATGATGAGCAAGTATTGAATGACCAAGGAGGCACTAAGATCCATGGTGGTCAACCAGAAGCAGAGATGCAAAACATCTCCTTTGATGAATCTCATCACAGAGTTGTGCAGTCTCAGAGAGTACTGACTTTGAAGGACCAAACATCGCCTACGCAATTTGAAGAGCAAGTAATCATGACTGATGTGCACAAGCATCCATCTACTTTGGCTGATGCAACTAGAGTGTATGACAAAGCCACTAGCTCAAGTGTTCGTTTTATCATAGCTGAGAATGAGCGAATGGTGAAGGAAATACAGGTGGCCAAGCAGGGAGGAGACTTGGTGACAATTTCCATCGGAGCTGAACTGAAGAAGGAAATACTAAATGAAGTATTGTCCTTGGACACAATTAGGCAAGCATTGTACTCCAAGTTTGGTACCATGCATCAAGTAGTCGTTCATCTCCACAGATGGCAGCAATGATGTGCGAGAAGAGCATGCATCTTGAAGAACATACATACTGATGTTGATAACATGCAAGCATGGATGATGAAGTACAAGGGAGCCTCGCTTCACTTGCCAAAGATGATGAAGGCCAATGTGGTTGAGCTACAAGCATGTATCCAGAGTTATATCGGAACTATGAAGACCTACCACAACTCATCACTAGCATACAGGCTTCCCATGCATGAGTATTCAAAATCATGGATGTTATAATGCACACTCAAGCGATCCCATCTCTTGGGACTCTCACCCAGGCGAAGACCAAGATGTAGATCCGATAGGATCTTGAATCGTACTTCGACGAGTTTATGTGCACTACCACCAGCCTAGACTTGCCTATCAGTGTAGACATCATGCGCAAGTATGTTGCTGGTCCGACCACACTGAAGACAATGATGTGCATGCTCACAGACGAGTTGGACAGAGGAGCCCGAGCAGTGTACCTAGATGCTATGGAGGCAAGGTTCAAGTTTCAGACGGATGTCACATCAGAATACACAGACACTCTGAAGGACTACCAATCTTGGCATCAATATGTCACTGTTGATTAGCATGAGAATGTCAAGCAGTTGGACTTCTATGGTTGTCTAAGTCCGAATGATGTCTAGTTTGGCTTGTCCAAGCCATTGTTCATATGGGTGCATGTGCATTGTAATGTTGAGTCATGTCAAGTGTAACTCAAGTGTCAAGAGTGTATGTAACAGTCATAGAGTAGGTGATGAGTCATGAGGGTAGTTGAATGGTCACAAAGGGGAATGTCAAGGGTCACTCCACCCTTTGCTATAAATAGTCCCTCATAACTCATTATATAGGCTTTTGGTCAACCAAGCTTCTACTATGACTATCTTGAAGAAGGCTTGGATATTATTGTAACGCGCCTTGGCTTCTAAACTACACGAAGCTAGTACATCTCTTTGGAGGAGCAGGTGGATGTGGTTGTAACATTCCACTGTTGGGGCTAGCAGGTTTACATGGATGTATTGTATGATTGTGACTTACACTTCTTTATATAATAAGAGCCACACATTTTCATGCATATGTTGTTATTGTAGTTGGTCTACTTTGGTTGTTTAATGCTGTATGTTATTTAACTTACATACTTGTGTATGGACTGATTCACATGAAATTTTATGAATCTTGTTGTTAATGTGTTGCATATGTTGTTCATGCTGTCACCGTCTGTGTCGACTGATCTACGAACATCATATCGACCTTTCACTTGAACCTTGCTATAACAACCGTCGCACTCATCTCGGACTAATCCGTGAATGTTGTACGTGTTATATTACCTTGTATGATGTGACTGCTTCCTTCGAGTGGACTGCTCCACTGGAAGCTATGCATGTCCTTTGTGTTGTGTGTTCCTAGCCGAGTTGGGATTGATCCCTTTCAACCTGGAACTCACCTTCACCTCCTTCCCCCTTCAAAGTGTTGGAACCTCTCATACACCTTCCTTGACTCACTGCATCAGTCACACCCTTGCTGTTGATAGAGTTATTCTACTTGCCTCTGTGCGACATCACGGTCAAGGCATTACCTTACGACCCACTGCTAGGACTCCTACACCAAACTGTCTGAGGTCTAATTGAGAATTCTTACTGGGGAGATCCCTTTGACATGTTGGCAGGTCCAACAATGTCAACATGGTGTATATTATATAAATATAGGTTCGTTAGGGTTATGACACACATGCCTAAAATCAAGGAAAAGGCAACACTTGATAGAAAGTCAAAAATAGAAACTTGTGCCACTCTTCGGGAAACTAATTATCCACTCCCTATTTTCTAGGGATTGATGTTTCTCTTTTTTCTTTTTAAATAAAATGACCATTCACACTGTTAAGAAGGATTGTGCAATTTCCAACAACAAGGGACTAGGCAACTCCTTGGTTCAGTGAATTGTGTAGTTTCTGAGGGCAGGGGAAGCTTTTGTACAATTCCTGAGCTCAAGGATGACTTGCCTCTTAGGATTATGTATTTTCTGAGCTCAAGGCTATCTTGCCGCTCTAGATTGTACATTTTTTGAGCTCAAGGCTGGCCTACCTCTCTGGATTGCACAATTCATATCCTCAAGGATGACCTGCCTTGCAATATTGTGCAATTTTTGAAGGGCAGATAGACAAAGATGCAGAGTTAGGGAAAGAGTTGACTTGTGTTTGAAAAGGTTTAGGTCGGGATTAAAAAAACAACATTATAAGCACTACATGGAAAGATAAGTGTTTTAGATAACATGAGTACTTGAAGATAGTGAATTTCGAGCTCATGTGGATAGAAGGGTGGCTCCAAAATATAAGCATGGGCAAGATTTTGGAGGGTTGTCGTAGCAGCTACAAAATTTGGTGACACACTGGTAGAACTTCAGCTCTATATATGGGTATTAACTCATGTAAACCAGGACTAAATCTTCAAGAAGTATTGTTCATTTCATTGATCACCATAGCTTTTTTACTTAGCTCGAATTAATCATATAATTCCTACCATTCTCTTCATCAGTGACACACTAACAAAGACAAGTCAAAATCAATTGTTTCTATTGGGGATGGGGAGTATATAGAATCACAGGTGAAAATGGATTGTTAGAGTCTTGGTTTTCATCTCTAGTGTTGCTTTGCAGACAATAGGCCTAGACAGTACCCCGACGGAGTCACTTTAGGGAAACAAACATTGCTCCGCTGGCAGCAACCCTGGATAGTACCCCAAAAAAGTTTCTTGCTTCACCTACCTTCACAGGAAGCCATTCTCGTCTTTCGCCCTTTTTTTATTTTTTTTCATTTTATTCATAGTACTGTGCATCAACACTTATTTATTTCCCGGGGCAGAAGATGGATCTCGACTTATTGAGAGAAGAGGAGGTTATCCCTTCTAAAATATAATTCACTTGTTAATGTTTCCTCCCCTCCTTACTCTACTTGACCTAGTTGACAAGGAAAAACCAACCAATAATTAAAACCAATTAGAGTAGTTGGGACTAGTAATAGATTTCAAGCATAGTTATTCGACTACGATTCTCTGTGAGAAAGAAGGTATTTTCCATCAGGGTGTCATCGACTAAAAGGTGCAAGGCCCATCCAAAGAGAGGGAATAAATAGATAAGCAAGCATTTCCAGTAGCACAATTTCCTCTTAAACTTCACCATGATTTCTTCGGAAACTAAACATGGTCTCATGCACAATATATTGCAACGAAAAATAAAGAAAGGGGCGGGGTGGAAAGAAAATCAAAACCAAAGAAAAACAAAGAAACAAAACTACCCCTACTCCTAAACTAGCCGAAAATAGGCCAAGATTACGTAAAATGAAACTTCTAGTGTAACCATTGAAGAATAGACTGACCTATATAGGCAAGGGAATCAACAACAAGAAATATGTTTCAGAATAACACTAGACAAGAAAGATAAATTGTGAGATGCTACAACATTGGAAGATTGGAAATTTAGGTAGAAAAATACATCAAGAAAGCATATACAAAATTTTTTACAGGTGCATGATGGTGTTCATACACATTACAACAATATGACATGCAAAAGAATTCTTTTGAACTTCAAAGCTTGGAAAACACAAAGAAAGTGAAAACTTGCGTTTCGCTAATGGGTTTTCCAAGTATTACTCCTCCAATGCTTAAGCGATAGGATCATGCAAAAAAGATGGAGTACACTAAAAATATTTATTTTCAAATTGCATGATCATCTGATGAGGATTTTTGAGAGATAAATCACTATCCTGATCATGATTGGAAATAGCATCCAGACTGCGAGAACCTGACATAAACATGAGCGCGAGTTGAATTGTCTTGACAACTTGCAATGGTTCCAAGATATCAGAAGGTAGATCATCAAAAACTAGTGGCATAGAAAAATCAACAGTAGAAAATGTAGACTCGTGACTAGATGAGTTGATGAATAGATCACGACAGCTATGATCAGAAAATCCATCGTCAAGAAGAAAAGGATCCTCATGATCTGATGAATCATAGAGAGGGGGAGATTAAAAACAAAAAATTTCACTCTCTGTTTCTTCACAATGATCGAATGATGGATGGGAGAGATCGGGAAGAGGATATATTCCCTCTCCATGTTAATATGTAAAAATGACATTCTACGAGTCCTGAGTGTGATTAGAGGTAACATCGTCAGAAACTGATTCTTCAAAAGATACAATAGGTATTACATAATTGTGGAATATGTCGGGATAATGAGGGAGAAGGGAAAAAGGAGAAAAATCAACTTGGATCGTAAATTCTTGTTCAGAAATGGAGTCACACACATAATCATCGTACATGATATGAAAACTTTGCTGGAAAATACTAACTCCATCTTGAATTTGATCCTCATGAACATTAGAAGAAATGATTGAAATAGGTGGATATAACCATTGACAATTAAGAGGACCAAAGGAACCAACAGATGGAGGAGTGTTAGAAAATCATATATTATAGAGCAATGGAACACATAAAATATATTGCAGAAATATAAACACAGAAAACGCATAAAACAAGAGAGACACAGATATACGTGGTTCACCCAATTTGGGCTACGTCCATGGAGAAACAACTAGTCCTTCCTTTTATATTATCCAACAAAATGAAGAGATACAACCTACAATAGATCCGTTGTAATTCCGTCTTCGCTCTCAATCTCCTCTCTCTTCCTATCTCAGAATACATATCTACATAGACATAATATAATTCCCTCATATATAGCAAGGGGTTTCCTTCTAGGGAAAAAAAACTAAATTAAACATAACTTCTACTGTCAGATCTTCGCCTAATGATTGGCCCAGATTGACTACGAAATTACAACATTTTACAAGGAAATTTTACATCTATTTTTAGCTTTGGGGGCATTGTGCCTAATCCCCCGCCGTGGGGGGGGGGGGGCTCCCAAAGATTGTAGCCCCGCCCCTAGACCCCCCTTGCAGCGTACATTTTCCGGGCAACGTTTCCGACACATTACAAACTGGGTCCAATGTGGTGATACCTCTAAGTAAACAAGATAATTAGGCTCCACACCCAACAAGGAGGAGGAGAAAGATCATCACTGAAAACATTGGTTCCAAAGTCCAAACTTGTGTTTAAATTTTGAATATATGGGGTGGGAGAATATGGTGGTAGGTCAACAGATGGAATCTCAATTTCTCCAACCTCATCCTGTGTAAATGGAGTTGTTTGATGAGAAGACGACGAAGAGTAAATTGGAACAACAACTTCCTTGTCCCAAATTTAAGATCTCCATAACTAGTATATGTTGGGATACTTTTGAAAGATTCATATTCTATTGGATTCATCAAAATATGAACAAGAAATTCAAACTTCTCTTTCATGAAATTCCAATCAATATCATCTTTAGAAAATTCGTAACATAAATGAATGAAGTGATCGTGAAAATTGTTAAGAGATTCATCAGGTTCTTTTCTTAGATGCATGATTTTCCTATAAATAAATTTATAATCATACCTATCAAAGGCGCGATAGAGCTCCTTGACAATATGTTCGAAAGAGTGAATAGAAGCAGTTGGAAATGTGTAACACCATTCCTTAACACATGCTTCGAATGTGAGAATGAACAACATGGAAGCAGTATCCTCACAATGAATATTGTGATGAGTGAAAAATTCAAGAAAGTGAGCAGTGTGCTCAAGAATGGTTGTTCCATGCTCGCCATTCAACTTTAGATCTGACAAGTCATTAATTATCCCCTTGGGCACCTTCAAATTTCAAGTTTTGGAAAAACATGTTGCGGTTAAGATATGGTAAGAATCCATTAAAAGTTAAGGAAAGTTCAAACAACCTTCACAGGCTCAGCTTGTCATCTTTCCCTCCTTCCAGCGCCAAAAATGTTGATGGTGTTAGACCCACCAACATTTAGGGGGTATCCCTGATATGAAGTACCAATTAAACCTCATACCATTTGAAATAGGAGCCCCATCTGAAATATGACCCGACTGCCGAAATAATGGGTTTTAGCGTTATACCTTAGCTTTGATAACACATAGAATGATGTATTTGTGACTTTGGTGAAACAAGTGTATAGATTTGTTAAGGGTCAAGTGTAATGCATGAAAGGCTCAAACACGACGAAGGGAAAGTGATTGAGCCCCTTAGAAGCCTGTAATAGTACGGATCTTGAAAGGAACATGCCAGCATAAAAGGAATCACAAGTTAGCCTACAAAATAGTTCACAAGTTAACCATGAGGGAAATATACAACAACACACATTCAACATGATTCATACTAATGCAAACGAAATTGTTCATAAGAATTAGCGTAAATGGAATAACATATATTACAAAAATAACAAGAATAGTCCCACTCTTTTCACAACATATGCATGAAAATGTGCCAACTCTGAGCTTTATTAAAGTGAAAGTACCAAGAATAAATATATAATTGATGAACCACTAGTCCCAATAGTGGAACATGAAGCAAAAACCTGCTCCTCTAAAGAAAGATACTTCTTCTATGCTACAGAGAAGCCAAGGATCTCAAAAAACCTCCCAAGCTTATGCTCCTAAGACAAAAGGCCATCCAAAATCCCTTTACATGAATAATGTTATATAAACAAATTAGTTAGTTTACAAGTTATTAGGCAAAGGGCATGATCTTTGATCATGCCCTTTCACCAAGAGGCACCCAAGGTGGTATATAGCCAGGGCCTTTCAAAAAATGTAAACATCATCTATTCATTTATTAATAAAATATTTATCATGGCTGTCAATAGCTAAATTCGTGTGTTTTATCTGGTATCAAAGCAGGTCACTCCTCATTGTTGAAGAGGTCACCAATTTTTCTAGTGATGTTTTTCTCTGCTCATCTGTTGCCATCCAGGTCACCGATTTTTCTAGTGTTGTTTTTATCTGCTCATCCATTGCCATCTATCTCCCTATTTATTCTGCTACCATCGATTTCCCTTGCTATCTCTGTTTCCATACCTCCGCTGTGGGAAATCAAAAACCAATTCTCATACATTGTTTTTACCTCCCCATTCTTTTCCTCCACTGTCAAACCGCCCATGTTTCAGCTCTCTGTCGTCATTTCGCTTTCGAATTCCTTCTGCCCAAAACTCCATCGCTCTGCTTCACTTAATATTTGTATGGAATATAAAGTTTATATCTATAGTTCAATAAATTAAATTTTAATTAATTAGTATATAGTTTATGACTACATAATTTAATTAATTAACTTTAATTAATTATTATATAGTTTATAACTATACCAATTAAAAAAAAAAGTTGGCGAACAAATATATATGCCGACAAACTCGTTCAATGTTGTCAATGTCAATGGCCGATTTCAACAAAAAATTGATTGACTTGGAGAATAGGATTACTAGCCACTCCGATGATTTCAACAAAAAATTAGTCGATCTTGAGAGTGAGGTTAACGAGCATTCCGACGATATCAAGAAGCTTCAGGATGCAACAAATCAGATAGAACTACAGCTCGGGTAGAACCAGATCCAATCCGAAATGAATTATAATCAGATAATAACATTGCTGAAAACTTTGTGTGGAAGGTATAAGGTTACACCTGAACAACTACTCCAAGATGATGGAGGTAATCAACAACACAATTCATCAGATTCAACAAATTCAGCAGATTCTCATGAGAAATCAGAATCTAAAAAAAATCATCCATGCACTATCAAGGAAATAGTAACGCAAATTTTTCAAATAAGAAACTCTGGTATACATTCGCCAATCAGCACCCCATTTTCTCTCTACCGTTAGCAACATATCAACAAAAGGCGAAAATTGAGTTGCCAAAATTCGATGGGAACGAAAAATGCATTGTTGCATGGTTGAATAAAGCATAAGAATACTTCGAGATTTACGACATCGACAATGATGACAAAAATATTAGGCACGCTTCCATGAAAATGGAAGGAGAAGGATATAATTGGTACATGTGGTGGAAGAAGTAAAAAATTGCCATTAGTTGGAGAAAATTTAAGGATGCATTCTTTAAAAGGTTCCAAGGTGTAAGGGAAGAAGAGTTCTTTTCAATACTCATCAGATTACGACAAGAAGGATGTGTGGATGAGTACACTCGAGAATGGGAGACCTTAGAAACATGAGTACCTGGGTTATCAGAATCTCGTCTAATTCAATCACACATCTTCGGAGTTAAAACTCATCTACAAGTAGAACTTGAGCTTCACGACAATACGTCAATAGAAGTAGTAAGACGAAAAGAAAAAACTGATGAAAAGAAATTTGAACAGATACTGTGGTCAAAACTGGAAAATGTATATTCGAGATGAAGAATGCCCTAGTCTGTGGATATGAATAATACAATATATGTTCCACCACATCATCGTGAAGGTGAAAAATCTAATGTTGAAATACAAAGGATAAAAGAAGGAAAATGCAAACATTGTGGCGAGAAGTGGGACCCTAAACATAGGTGTGCAAAAGGAAAAGAATTAAAGAGCTTATATAACTATGAAGCAACTAATGATTCAAATAGTGATGATTTTGACGTAGAAGAAATAGAATATTCCCCAGAATTCTCTCCAGAATGAGATGACAAAAGTATTCCATAAGTGTCACTATCAGCTATGACAGGTATATCACAACCGCAGACTCTAAAATTGAAAGGACATATAAAGAACAACGTAGTGGTTCTCATCGACTTTGGTAGCACCCACAATTTTTTAGATGCAAATGTGGCAAAGAGACTCAACATTTTCTCATTTCCCTTACCGAACATGAAGCTGATGGTAGCTGGCGATAAGAATATTGAAAAGGTAGGGAAATGCCATAAGGTCAAATTACAGATTCAAGACATTAATTTAGAATCCCCATTCTTCACTGTACCATTAGGTGGAGTAGATGTGGTCTTAGGTATCCAATGGCTACGAACTCTAGGCACTTATGATGCCAACCATCAAGTACATTTCATAAGATTTAATTGGGGAGGGCAGAGGTACAACTTATACGGATTCCAAGAACAAGAGAATCAAATTGTATCGTCATCTCAGATGATGAAGATGATTCGAAAAGGAGCACCAACTTATGTAGTACAATGTCACCAATTTGAAATGTTATCTACAAATATGATCAACAAAAAGTCATTAGAGGTCCAAGATCTAATTCAGAAGCATGAAAAGACATTTCAAGACCCGCCTATGAAAATGCCTCCTAACAGGGAAATTGAGCATACAATATAAATCAAAGCAGGGTCAGACCCCGTCAGCATCAAGCCATATAGATATCCACATCACCAAAAGATGAAAATTGAGAGATTAATCTAAGACCCTTTAAAGTGTTGGATCATCTCGAAAAGTAAAAGTATGTATGTTGCTCCAGTGGTATTGGTAAGGAGGAAGGATGGTTCATTAAGGCTATGCATTTACTACAGAGGATAAACAAAATAACGACTAAAAACAAATTCCCAATTCCATTTATCGATGAAATGTTGGATGAACTACATGGTGCAAAACACTTCTCAAAATTTGACTTAAGGTCAGGCTATTACCAAATCAAAATCAGGTTGGAAGACATACCAAAAACGACATTCTAAACACATGAAGGTCACTATGAATTTAAAGTAATGCCATTTTAGTTAACCAATGCACTAGCAACGTTCCAAGCAACTATGAATGAATTATTTCGTCCATATCTTGGGAAGTGTGTATAAGTATTCTTTGATGATATTATAATTTACAGTAAATCTTGGAAGGGGAACTTACAACATCTGGATAAAGTTCTTACACTACTGAAAGAGCATCAGTTCTACGCAAAAAAATCCAAATGCACCTTTGGAAGGGAAGAAGTAGAATACCTCGGAAACATTATATACCATGAAGGCGTAAAAGTGGAATCTAATAAAATCAAAGCTATAAAGGAATGGACCAAACCGGTTAATGTATCCAAGCTAAGAGGGTTCTTAGGATTAACTGGATATTACCGAAGATTTATTAAAAACTATGCACATATAACTGCACCTCTGAAAAACCTTTTAAAGAAGAATTGATTTCAATGGGATGAGGAAGTAGGAAGTTGTTTTGAAGAACTAAAGGAAGTTATGTCTAATGCCCCAGTATTGGCAACTCCAAATTTCTCTAAACCATTTATCATCGAGTGTGATGCTTCCAGATTCGGTATAGGTGTAGTGTTAATGCAAGAAGGGCATTCAATATCTTTCGAAAGAAGGAAGCTCAATAAAAGAGAACGTCTCAAGTCCACATACAACAAGGAAATTCTCCCTGTTATGCACGCACTAGCTAAGTGGAGACAATGTCTTTTGGGAAGTAAGTTCTCCATTCGAACGGACCATAACAATCTCTAGCACCTCCTTCAACAAAAAACACTTAGTGAAGAACAAAAAAAATGGATTGAAATTTTTTTCTCCTTTGACATGGAAATACTACATAAAAGGGGAAAGACAATGTAGTAGTAGATTCCTTGTCTAGGAAAGACAAAGAACCAACACTGCTTGCAGTCTCGGTTGTTGTTCCTTAATGGCTTAATGAGATTCAAAGTGAGTATGCCAAGGATCTAGAAATAACTGCGATAATCAATAACCTTCTAGGCAACTCAAAATTTGAATGGAAGAATGATATTCTATGGTACAAAGGAATAATCTATCTTAATGCAAACTCCAAGTTCAAATCCAAGATAATCAAGGAGTCACATGATTCACTGTCAGCTGGACATGTGGGATTCTTTAAAACTTACAACAATGCATGTCAATCATTATTTTGGAAGGGGATGAGTCGTGATATTCAAAAGTATGTAGCAGAATGTGACACATGTCAAAGAAATAAAAGTGAAAATATTATGACACCTAGATTACTTCACCCCTTAAACATTCTGAATCAGAAATGGGAAGAAATATCAATGGACTTTATTGAGGGATTACTCGTATCTGAAGGCAAGGACAAGATTTTCGTAGTGGTCGACAGACTCACCAAATATGATCACTTTATGGCAATAAAGAAATCAGACTCGGCTAAACAAATTTATGAAATATTTTGCATATATATATATAAATTACACGGTTTTCCGAAAGTCATTGTGAGTGATAGAGATGCCAAATTCAAGGGTAATTTCTGGAAGGAATTGTTCAACCACATAGGAACCTACCTAAATATAAGTTCCACTTATCACCCTCAAACAGATGGACAAACAGAGGTTGTCAATAAATGTTTGGAATCATACCTATGTTTTTATGCTACAGAAAAACAAAATAATTGGGCCCAGTGGTTGCATCTCGCTGAATGGTTGTATAATTCTGCTTATCATATGTCAACAAAAATGACTCCATTCCAAGCTTTGTATGGGTATGAACCTCTGAAATGGAAGGATCTAGCTACCGTCCACACAAATCTACCTGCCGTTAAAAAGCAACTAGAAGAAACCTAGAAAATCATCCAAACCCTAAAAGAAAACTTGAATAATGCAAGGAACCGCACGAAGCAACAAGTAGATCGAAACAAAACCGAAAGAGAATTTGAAGTCAGAGAATGGGTATTTGTCAAGCTCCATCCATACAAACAGTTGTCCTTGAAACAAAAAGGTAAAAATAAATTGGCACCGAAGTTCTATGGACCATATTAGATCAATAAAAAGATCAGCCAAGTTGCATATAGTTTAAGCCTTCCAGAGAAAAGTCATGTTCACAACGTCTTCCATGTCTCCTACCTTAAAAGGGTATTGGGCAACCATTAATTAGCGCAAAAAATGGTTCCATCCCTAGATGATGAAGGAAGGGTCATTTTAGAACCAAAAGGCATCTTATCTACAAGAGAAAGGAAGCTTCAATCTCGTGCAATCAAGGAATACTTGATCAAGTGGAAGGACTTACCAGAAGAAGGAGCTTCTTGGGAGACTGAAGATTTTCGTCAGCAACATCCGTCGTTAAGTATGATTTAAGGACAAAGCATTCTTTTGAGAGGAAGGCAATTTTAATATAAAAAATTAGTTAGTTTATAAGTTATTAGGCAAAGGGCATGATCAAAGATCATGCCCGTTCACCAAGAGGCACCCAAGGCAGTATATAGAGAGGGCCTCTCAAAAAATGTAAACATCGTCTATTCATTTATTAATAAAATATTTATCATGGCTATCAATAGCTAAATTCGTGTGTTCCAAATAATGAGGGTATAATTAAAAAAATGAGTGACTATTCATGTCCCTTTGTGACTCTTTAACTTCCTTCAACCATGACCTTTGGAGTTCATTACAAAATGACTCTTCACATTCCACAATTGACACTTGGAATTTCACTTACAATTAATTAAAAAAAAAATTACAATATCACTCATACCCATGTAAGGAAAAATTAGGTTGAGTCAATTAGACAACCTATTAAGACAAAACAAGTTAAACTTGAGTTTGGGGAAACTCTAGCGCAACCACTTCAAATTGTAGTTTCTCAGTCACATAGTGGTGCCAAGATTTATTGTGCGATGACTTCCCCAAACTGTGTGATGGGATCAGGCTAGAAGAAGATTCTAGCCTCCATTGCATCCAGGTAGAATGATTTGGAACCAGTTTGAATTTTCTTCTTCAGTAGGAGCAACATGGTGTTGATCTGGAAAGGGCCACCAAGTTTTGCATATTGTTCCTGTTCAGCTACATATCTTCCTTGGTGGCGTTCTTCCGGAGCTAGTCCAAGTATTCTTCAACCTCCTTCCTGACTTGATTCTTGTGCTGGTATTTGATGAGTGAGCCAACTAAAGGGATATTATGTGATTTCACCATGAAATCCACACTATTGTATAATCGTACTGCAACAACCTTGGCCTTCGTAGTGCTACCAAGTCAAATACAGAGTATCTCATGGCCGAGAATAGGTAGATGGAAAATAAAATTATAGGCTACAAGGAAACAAATTGAGCAACTCCAAGAGGTCCAAAAAGCAGCTCCCGCACAGGTATATTTGGAAGAACTTAAGGTAGCCGTACTTGGTGAAATATTGGCATTGGGAGAAACCATGCAGAGCCTTTATGAGCAGCTTGTCACCACACATAAAGTAATTTTCCACTTGCATGTCATTCAACATAAGTACAAGGATAATGCTAAATACCTCAAGGCTTTCCATACAACCATCATTGTCGTGCATGAGTTATTAACACAACACAAAGGGGCAATGTCTAAATTGGTAAAGAAAACAAAGCAATAAGAAGAGTTTGAGAAAGCACAAGTTCAAATGGTCATCCATAGTAACAAAAAACTCACCTCATTCATCACCAAAATTCAGGCCTCATAAGATGATGAATACACTAGTGGGTTTTAGAGTTGTTGAGGTATGTGCCTTATCTCAAGGATGAGAAGGCTAAGATCCAGAGATTCATTAGTGGGTTGCTAGTAACATATAGAGATCAAATTTATTTTGATGAGCCTAGATCATTGGAGGAAGCCATCAGGAGGCTAAAGCATTATTATGACAAGTAAAAGAAAAAATTTGAGCCTAAACGTGACGTGAAGGGAAATGAGAAAATTAAATAGAAGTGGCCACCGAGGCAGGGAAGACCTCAGGATGCAGGTGAGAAAGAAAATGTGGTTCCTTACAAGAATTTCAACACAGTTGAGAAGGGGCATGGGTCATAGCCTAGAGAGTAGTAGATTAGAGGTGATGGTAGAGGACCATTGGAGTGTTGGATATGTGGCAAAGATCATCATAAGAAGGATTGTCCATTGTATGAGGGAGGTAGGCCTCTGATCTATAGTGATCAGGAGGTGTAGATAGTTGGGGATGTTGGTCATAGTATTCCTCGCATTTATGCAGTTGTGGAAAATATGCAGGTGGATCACGAGACATCTATTCTTGAGATGGGTGGTAAGATTTGTGATCAAGTTATTTCTATTTTGATTGATCCTAGATCTAATTATAGTTATGTTAATACCAACCTGGTAGATAAGTGTGGCTTGAGAAAATAAGTGCATGCAGAGTCTTGTTTAGTGCAGTTGGCTATAGGTACTAAGAAGAGAGTTCATCACTAGGTAAGAGCTTGTGCATTTTATTTGAATTGTATGCCGACCACAACACATTTGAGTGTACTTCCATTGGGATCATATAGTATTCTTTTAGGTATGGATTAGATGTATCTTTCCATGAAAAAAGTAGATCATTATGACAAGGATATTGAGTGCCTGGATGATAATTGGGAAAATCGAATCTTGCAGGGAAATAAGAAGCTTACATCAATGAGGATGGTCACCGCTATGTAGGCTAAGTGAAGTTTCAGGAAAGGATGTGTGATGTTTTCAATCCATATCTCTAGTGACAAGGGTAAGAATGTTGAAGATGCATAAATACTCAATAGGTACCCTATCCTACAACAATTTCAAGATGTCTTTCCAACAGAGATTCCAAAAGTTTCCTCCCCACATGGAACTGGACTTTTCTATTGAGTTGATACTAGGGTAAGCACCAACATCAAAGGAACCTTACAGGATGAGCACACCAAAGTTAGTAGAGTTGAAGTTGCATTTAAAGGAAATGCTTGATAAGGGATACATTAGGCCAAGTGTATCACCTTGGGGTGCACCAATATTGTTCGTGAAGAAGAAGGATGGTACTCTCAGGTTGTGCATTGATTACAGGAAGTTGAACAAGGTGACGATCAAGAATATATATTTGTTGTCGAGGATTGATGACTTTTTTTATCAATTGAAGGGAGCAACAATGTTCTCGAAGATTGATCTGAGATCAGGATACCATCAGGTACGTATGAAATATGAGGAAATCTACAAGATAGCCTTTAGAATCAGGTATGGACATTATGATTGTGTTGTAGTTCCATTCGGTTTGACTAATGCTCCTACTAGTTTTATGTGCTTGATGAATAATGTGTTGCTTCCTTATTTTGACAAGTTTGTTATAGTTTTCATTGATGACATCTTGATATATTCTAAGAATGAGTAACAACATTCCGAGCATTTAGAAACAATGTTAAGGTTGCTAAGAGAGCATCAATTGTTTTCCAAGCTTAGCAAGTGAAATTTCATTCAGACAAAGTTGCATTACTTGGGACATGTTGTTTCCAAGGAAGGCATAACAATAGATCCAAAAAAGGTAAGAGCTATCATGGAGTGGGTAGCTCCTAGAAATGTGTATGAAGTCAGATCATTCATTAGGTTGGCAGGTTACTGAGGTTCATCAGGAACTTCTCACACATTTCCAGTCCTATTACATCATTACATAGGAAAGGTAAGAAGTTTGAATGGATAGAGGAGTGTGCAAATAGTTTTGAATTGTTAAAGAAATTATTGACGAATGCTCCATTGTTAAAGATTGTAGATCTAGATAAAGAGTTTGTATTGTGTACATATGCATGCAAGAGGGGGCTTGGTGGAGTCCTTATGCAGGAGGGATAGGTGATATGCTATGAGTCCAAGGAACTAAATGAGAACGAGTATAAATATGTGACTCATGACCTTGAGTTGGCAACTATTATTCATGCCTTGAAGATGTGGAGACATTATATTCTTGGTAGGAGGTTTGTGTTGATGAGCAATCACGGTGGGTTGAGATATCTATTTTACCAACCGAATTGAATGACAAGAAAGCTAGATGGTTTTATACCCTTAATAAATTTTACTTCAATATCAGATACATCAAGGGTAAGGAGAACAGAGTTGCAGATGATCTCAACAGGAAAGTGCAATTGAACCATGTTGTAGTAGTGAGCTCATATGGGATAGATTGACATGATCGTATCTTACATGCAAGACAATAGAATGACACGTACAAGGAACTTATGCATAGGTTACAATAGGGTATAGGTGATCAGGATGTGGAATATCGTCTCACAGAATATGGCTTGGTGAGATTCAGGGACATGATCTATGTGTCGGATGATAGTGGGCTAAAGAAGATTATCTTGAGGGAATTTCATGTAAATCCATATTCAAGTCACCCAAGATATCAAAAGATGTTGATAGTAGTGAAGAAGTTCTATGACTGATTGATTCTGAAGAAGGATGTAGCAGAGTTCGTGGCTAAATGTTTGGACTATCAACAAGAGAAAGCATAGTGTAAGAATCCAAGTGGATTACTTCAGACTATTCTGATTCCAAAATGGAGATGGGAGGTCATTTCCATAGACTTCATCACAAGTCTTCCAAGGAAATCAAGGAAACATGATTCTATCATGGTTGTGGTAGATAGGTTAAGCAAGGTAGTTCACTTCATTCTAGTGAAGACTACTTATTCAACTGGTGAGGTGGCACAAGTCTTCATTAGGGAGATCGTGATATTGCATGGTGTTTCGAATAAGATTGTGTCAGACAAAGATGCCAAGTTCACTTCAAAGTTTTGGAAGGAGTTGTTTGCAGGATTGAGGACAAAGGTGGCCTTCAATACAACTTATCATTCGTAGATAGATGGAAAGACAAAGAGGGTCAACAAGATACTGGATGATATGATGAGGATGTATGTGATGCATCAATAGAGGAGGTGGCAGGAGTACCTTCCATTGGTTGATTTTACTTATAACAACAGTTATCAAGAGTCACTAAGCATGAGTCTATTTGAGGAACTGTATGGGTGCAGTTGTAATACTCCCATTAGTTTGAGTGATCCAGTGAATGGGGTACTTTTTGGATCAAACATGTTTGCAGACATGGAACAAAAAATTCAAGTTATAAAGAAGAATCTAAAGGCAGCGCAAGACAAACATAAGAGTTATGCATACCAACATAGGGCATTTAAGGAGTTTTAGGTTGGGGAGCATGTGTATTTGTGTATCAAGCCCAAGCAGATCTCCTTGATGATTAGATCATGTGCCAAGTTGGCACCATGTTATTGCAGGTATTTTACGATACTTGAGAGGATTGGACTAGTGACCTACCGACTTGCACTGCCTCCTACAGTGAAATTCCATGATGTTTTCCATGTTTCATTGCTTAAAATATATGTAAAGGATGTTGATCATGTTATTGATTGGTATGTATTGCAGGTGGAACCAAAAGAAGAATTCTATCTAGAAACTCAGTGCATATTGGAAACAACTCGTGCTCTAGAACAAAGCAATCAAGAAAGTTAAGGTGTAGTGGAAGAACTTTTGGCCCAATGAATCTACATGGGAGATGGCTGATCAAATGCAAACTACGTATCCTTCATTTTTTTTCGGTTGAGGCAAAAAAGTTTTGGTATATGTACATATTCATATATGGTTGTTATTGTGAATACCACAATGTTATGTTATAAATATCCAATAAGCAGTATCGTTGTCATGTTTTTCATGATGATTTTGCTTTGAGAAGGTTTTTCATTATAAACACTGCAACGAGATGGGTTATAAAACTCCATGAGAAGTATGTTTTTCTTTTCAACAGTTTTTGTGGTTATAGGTGCCATAGAACATCGAGGACAATGTTCCTATAGGGATGGGGTCCCCTTGGGTCAAATTTTGTAAAATTTTTGTTAATATTGTAAAGTCTCTGAATTTCAAGGAGTGGAGCGCAAGTAGCGCAAGTTGATAGGAGTTAAAGGGGCTTTAGGAAGGTCAAAGCCTCTTAGTTTGTTAAAGAGTCAAGCTGTTTTGTGACCCGCCCATGGTTCATGGACCATGGTATTGTAGTGAAGAAAGATATAAAAAGGAGCCGTAGAAGAGTTATAGGAGTCAATCCATGATTTAAGTAAGAAGTGCAAGGTTTGGGTCTGTTTTCTGTACTTAGGCAAAGGGGAAGGCTCCTACAGTTGTGTGCACAGAGACTTTGGTAAGTCCATAGCTGAGTATGCGGGCCCCTACAGTTGTGTGTACAGGGTTGGAAGAGTATGTAATTGAAGATCTAAGCATAATAAAGGTTGTTTTGAAGAGTTACTTACATATCTGTGTATTATTGTCTATCTATGAATTTATTGTATTTCTGATTTGATTGAATGAAATTAATCTAAAAAAGCACTTAATAAATGCACGAAGAAGTAGATCTTCTTATTTATATGATGTTATGAATGTTTAGCACAATCGGCGAAGGGTTTAGATATGTTAACTATTAGTTGCTAAAATTTACGGATTTTAAGGATCAGGGTTTGCAACGGTCGGGATAAAGCCCTAAGTTTAACAGAAACACATCACATAGTCCTTTGGATGCAAAAAATTGGTTCTAGCATCTCCCAATGCTGCCTTGGGTGAGATTACAACCTGTGCTATGCGGGTTGTTTCCGAAAGGGCCGGTAGTGTAGGGTTTTGTTGGTTAGCACAACTAACTCTGAACCTAGGTCCAAGCCCCCTAAAGCCAACAAATGGTTCCGTTGCTAGGACTGGGATCTATCTGAGGAATGTTTGATGTGGCATAAGTGGATACAGACAAAAAAGGAGATTGAAAAGTGGATAGGTCGGAAGCTGCACGAATTTGCAGCTCAAGAAAATAGGAATCTACGTCTGTCGAAAGAAGAGTGGTTGAATAGATACCTATATATAGGACACAAAATTTTCTTCTGCTCTTTTCTGTGTGAGTTATATGAATGGTTGGCTAAATTGGTGGAAGGTCAAGGTAACTAGAAATTAGATAAACCTATTCTGTGGAATTCATGGTTTGGAAGGCGCCCAGAAGGATTAGAAAACAAGATCGTGAAGACTGTTGATTATTGGATCGATAGTATTTTGGGTGGATTTATTATTGAGTTCACGATTGACATGTATGTCAGTTATAGTGAAGCTGAACGCCAGTTTTTCAAAGGACCAAGAGGTAAGTATTTGAAGTCTTTGAAAATTTGGATTAAGATGTTATTGTGTGAGAAACAGGTTATGACATTAAATTGATGTTTAGAGGAGAACTGACGGGAGCTATGTGAAGTGGGAGACCATGTAGAAGAGATCTAGATTTAAGTGCAGAATACAGTCCTTTGTTGGGAGCATCTAATAGTGATGAAGATATTAATAGCATGAAGACACTTCAAGGTGCACCATAGATGGTAATTTAGGGTATTGCGAGAATACCACATCCATCCACTCCACCTCCATCACCACCTCCACCTCACACACCTACAACTCCACCTCCACCTCCATCTCTGCTATTCAATATGGAGAATACTATGAATATGCCTATATTCAAGGGTCTGGGGATTGAAGATCCTGAACAATTCTAGTTCGTAGTGGATGTTGTGTGGAAGTCACAACAGATAACGGATGATTATCTGAATAAATCACAACTAGTCACATCATTGCAAGATAAGGCGCTGAGCTGGTATATTTAGTACAATACGACTCACCCAACTACAACGTTGAAAGATACAAAAGGTGCACTGAATAATGAATTCAAGAAACATAAGTCAAAAGCCCACTTTGTAACTGAGGTCAAAGAAATTAAGCAGAGGGTGAATGAATTTGCATGGGGTTTTGATCAAAGGTTGAATTGTCTACTACAACAGACTAATATACAGATCTCGAATGAGCAGCATAAGGATTGGTATATTTCTTCATTGTTACCTCATTTTAGATTACCATTGTCATAGCAGAATCTTGGAACATAGGCGGAAGCGCTGGAGATTGCTATGAAGTTGGAGGCATCGCCTATTCAAGATACAAATCCAGGAGTACAACAGATTTAGTCACAGTTGGCTAACTTACATATGGAGTTGCAGGATCTCAGAAAGGGGAAAGAGGTCCAAAGTAAGACCTGTGCGGAAGTATGGTGCTTAAAGTGCAAAGGACATGGTCATGACAAGGATCATTTCCTGATGTATCAAAACTATCTAATTAGGGGAGGTCCTATCCCCCTGAATCTAGAAAATAAGGCTGGATCGAGTACTGGTGTGGTAACGTGGTGCGCTATCTACCAGTCAAAGGAAAACATATGACAAACAATTTCCATATGTTGCAAAAGTTTGTACAAACTATCCAATAATTGTTTTGCAATTTTTGTAAGTCTGTAGGCCATGATGAGCATAATTGCCGAAGCTACGAGTTAACGATGGACAAAAATATGACATATAGGGTACATGTTGAGTCATGTCCTCCGCAAGATCAAGGCACACTTGCAGCGCGTGGAGGATTCTAGGGACGAGGGGGAGAAGATGGAATAGGTCACAGACAGATCATTTGTTACAATTGTGGGGAACCAAGCCACTTTGTGCGGGATTGTCAGAACCCAACACACCCCTCTTGTCAATATTCCCAACATTTTGATAACGTCATAGAGCACGAAGGAGTATAACTACCGGGGAGGATAAAGGCAAATAACCAGAAGAAAATATATGGTTACGTAAGGCTACTGACAAAGATGCTAGATTTGATTTAAATAAGGCAAAGAAATCTTTTATGGAGGCGAAAAATAGTTTTGCAGATTTGGGAGCTTCCACATCAAAAATTCATGGTGCACGAATGGAGAAGCCTGAAGAAGTCATTGTTGTGCAGGAAACAAATCCTTCATTGTTAAAATCTTTCTTATAGACTTGCATGAAGCTCCTAAGGGACCATAAAATAGTAGAGGGACTACACGAGTTGATATATAACTGCATTGGAAAGGGTAAGCCACTGCCTGAACAACATGCAGTGCACAAAGTGGTCAAGGGTAAGAAAAGGACTGGTCGAGAGATGTGATTGACTTCACAGATCAAAGAATTTGAAATGGACCAGATGATCCTAGATTTGGGATTTGATGCGAATTTCTTTCCTAAACAGAGCTAGTAAAGAATGGGAAAGCCAACGCCACAATGGTCCCCAATTCAGCTCCAAATGGCGAACCAACATAAGATAATTCCTATGGGGCGCATACATGGAGTAAATGTAGATATTGAAGGGGCATGCGCTATAGATGATTTTGAGGTGATCGAAATAGTGGATGACAATAATCCCTACCTGATGTTGCTTGGAATTGATTGGTCATTTGATATGAATGCGGTCATCAACCTGAAGAAGCGTAGAATGATGTTTGAGAAGAAGGAATTGAGGGTCATTATTCCATTAAATTCAACCGAGGGTGCGCGGTATACTGAACCAGTCCAAGATTACTATGAGGCAAATGATATTGAACAGATCTATAACCTTACGTCACGGGATGAGGATTGGATCAACCCTACGACGGATGGGCGAATTACTTGGGAAAAGGACAACTCTTGCAACTCAGATTAAAATGAGGAGCTCGAGAATTGGAAGAAGAGGTTGAATGAAGTGTCAGCAATACGATGCAAAATTCTTACTAAATAATTCTGGTGTATAACTACTGAGGTATGAAATTTACCATATTATGATGGCTTAGAAGATGTAAATTTATTTCTGGATAAATTTGAAAGGGATGTACCAGAGAAGCATCGGTTCCAGGCACTAGAAATCATGCTGAGAGCTACGCCTGCTAGATGGAGGGGTACACATAAGAACACCTTTTCAGACTGGAAGGAATGTCGTAGGATGATGAAGCTCTGGTTTAGATATGCCAATGCCCACATGAATGAAAAATATACAAGGAAGGATGATCCGCACAAGCATCCGACTCATTGGATGAAAGCATGGGGAGAGGAACCACAATCTGAATGGGTACACATATTCTACCACACTTTGGATACTATTCCAATGAACTAGTATCTAGAAACAGAGTTGCGAAACAGAACCACAGAGTGGGACGTTTTGAAGGAAATATTTTTGTTGACATTCAATTTTGAGGATGGATTCGAACATATTGGTGAAGCATTATAGGAAATTAAGGCTGCCATATTTAAGATGCCAGAAGAACTTGTCACATGGGTAACTAGACTAGAGTATGCAACTGCACCATGCTCTGGAATGCTATAATGTTACCACTAAAGAAGGTGAGGAAGATCCCATAAATATCAGTATCCCTGAGTCAGAGGGACAACACAAAGTCGCGAGGCCTAAGGCAGAAGTTCTTGACATCTCAAAACCATTGAAACAAAGCAAGTAAACATTGGGTCAGAAGCACAACCAAAGTTCACAAATATAGGAGACTACTGGGATGAGGATAGAGTTGACAAAGTCAGAGAGTTATTACCCGAATATCAGGACTTGTTTTCAATGAAGTTTTCTGATTTGAAGGCGATAGTCAGTGATATGGGTGTTATGAAGATCAATTTGAAGCCTGAAACGAAGCCAAAAAATTAGTGCTTGTATTGATTGAATCCTAAGTACAGAGAAAAAGTGTGTGAAGAACTGGATAAGATGCTTGCAGTAAGAATCATTGAGCCTGTAGAAGAATCGGACTAGGTTAGTCCTATGGTGGTTCAGGAGAAGAAGACGAAGGGTGAAATATGAATCTACGTAGACCTAAGGAAGTTGAATGATGCTTGTGTACATGATACATTCTCTACGTCATTCACAGATGAAGTATTGGAGAACGTTGGTGGTCAAGAGGCCTACTCGTTTACAGATGGGTTCTCAGGGTATCACCAGATCAAGATCGAACCAGAAGATCGAAGTAAGACTACCTTCGCTAAAGAATGGGGTTGTTTCCAGTATATAGCTATGCCCTTTGGACTTAAAAATTCCCCTGTGATCTATTCTAGAGTGGTAGTCACGACCTTTAAATAATTTATTCATAAGTTTTTGGAGGTTTACTTTGACGATTGGACAATGTTTGGGTTGGTGAGAAAGTAGGTTGCAAGACTTCGTCTAATGTTATATACTTGTAGGAAGTATCAGATATCCCTTAATTTGAAGAAGTGCATCTTTTGCATACCATATGGGATACACTTTGACCATGTTGTTTGTAAGCAGGGGTTGATGGTGGACCCTGCCAAAATTGTAGTGATTATAAATTTGGAGCTTCCAAGGAATGTAAAACAGCTGCATGCAACATTGGGCCATACAGGATACTATAGGAAATTCATCAAGGCGTATGTACAGATCACTACCCCCATGGAAAAACTATTGAAGAAGGATGTGACATTTCGCTGGGATGATGATTTCCAGAAAGTATTAGATGTATTGAATAAAATATGGTTACAACAACTATTCTTGTGTTCCCCAATTGGAATAAAGAATTCCATGTACATGTAGATGCATCCTACATAGCATTAGGAGCTGTATTAACCCAACCAGGTGCATGTGATATCGACCATCCGATTGCATTTGAAAGCAGAGAAATTTCTAAGGCCAAGAAAAATTATTCAACCATGGAGCGTGAAGGATTAGCAATGGTGTATGCACTCTAGAAGTTTAGGCATTATTTGTTGGGTACGCACTTAAAAATGTAGACATATCATTCCTCTCTGAAGTACTTGCTCAATGAGCTTGTGTTGGGGGAAGAAATTTGTAGGTAATTACTATTGTTTCAGGAGTACAACTTTGAGGTAGTTGTGAAGCCAAGGAAGATTAAATGTTGGACTAGATCACCTTTCGCGAATTAAGAATGGTGAAGAACCTATAAGTATTGATGAAGGATTACCTGATGCACAGCTCTTTGCTGTGCACGTCGCAGATGAACACTTTTCAGATATAATTCAATTCTTTTCTACGGGTACAACTCCTGAAGGGTATATGACATAGCAGAAGAAAGAATTGGTGGTCAGGGCTGCAGATTTTTCTATCATTGCAGGGCAGTTGTATAAAATGGCATCAGATGAAGTTTTGCGCATATATGTACCAGATTATGAAAGGCTAAGAATCCTTGCTGAAGCACATGGAGGAGTTTCTAGAGGACATTATGTTGGATGATTGACTGTGCAAAAGATCCTACGAGCTGGGTTGTGGCGACCAACTGTGCACAAAGATTCCAAGGAGTATTGTCGAGCATGCGATATTTATTAGAGGATGGGGAGACCATCACGAAGGGATGAATTGCCTCTGAAACAACAAGTATCATTATAGGCATTTGATAAATGGGCAATAGAATCTGTGGGACCGATTTAACCACTAGAAAAAAAAGATAGGAGCATGATACATCATTACGGCGACCGAATATTTGACGAGGTGGGTTGAGGTGGAGCTACAACTACGAAGTTCATATTTCAATACATTTTGTCTTGGTTTGGTTGTCCTAATATTTTGATGAGCGATAGGGATTCACATTTCCTGAATGAAACAATTTCTTCTCTTCTTGAAGAATTCTAGATGTATCATCATAAAAGCATGTCGTATCATCCTCAAGCAAATAGTACAGTGGAAGCCTTTAATAAAATCCTGGAAAGTGATTTATTGAAGATTTGTAATGAAAATAGGAATGATAGGGATGTTCGCATACCAGCTGTTCTTAGGGCATATAGAACTAACAGTAAGAAATTGACTAGACAAACATTGTTTAGGCTAGTTTATGGAGAAGAGGCAATTATGCCAATAGAGTATATTGTGCCGCGTTTGCAAATTGTTGTAGGCACAAGGATGGAAGATTGGGATACCATGGAATAATGCATTGCGTAGATAGTTGAGTTAGAAGAAGATCGCTTCCTGGCGGGTTTTCATCAGCAGGTACAAAAGGTTCGATAAAATGCGTGGCATGGTCACCACATTAAGCAACACACCTTTAAAACTGGAGATTTAGTATTGTTGTATGATAGCAAGTTCACGAAGTTTCTAGGAAAATTTCAGATGCATTGGTTGGGGCCATATATTGTTAAGGAAATTAAGGATGGAGGTGTAGTTCATCTCACGAAATTGAACAGGGAGCTATTTCCAGGAAGAATTAATGGGATCTTGCTAAAGTTGTATACGGGTGATCCCACCCCTGCGCAATGACTATATGGATGCAGGACAATCTTAGTACTTCAGGAGGTTGCAAAGAAGTGTGGGGCTTTAAACTACACTACCAGAAGGACAGTTTGGCGAAGCGAGGGGGCTATGCGACAATTAGGAGAAATTTGTAGAGGGGAGATGCAACAAAGGAGCTACACTAGCATGGTGGGTCCCATGCAACCTGGCCAAAAAGTGACCGTTGGAAGCACTGTAGATGATTGGATGGTGATTTTTCTGTTAAAGGGAGTGGGGTGGAAAGAAATTAAGGAGTATATCTTTGGAAATATTTTGCCAAAAGTGCATTAATGACAAATATCTGGAGGGAATAGATGGATTTGAATTCAAAATGGTCTATAAATACAACATCCCACTCCACATTCGAACACTTTGCTTCCAGAGAAATTGCCTTGAGATTTTGCGCTTTACTTTGCACCAAGAAGATTATTGAATGTCTAGAGAGGATTTGAAGGAGACACGAGAGAAGTTTTCACAGCAAGGACTTGGGTTGGAGGCATATTTACTTGAGTGACAACGTGAAATATTCTGGGAGAGAATGACTACAACATAACTTTCACCTACCATAGTGCCTAGGTCACTGAGGCCTAAACCCACTACCTCTGCGGCAAGAGAGAAGAAGCAAAATATACCCTGGAAATTGCCACGCAAGGATACCACGGAGATCATACAGAAGGGTTAGATGGATAAGAGAAAGTAGTTGATAGAACCCTTGGACTTATATGAGGAAGAGTTAAATATAGGGGTCGAAGAGATTGGTTCATATGAAGCAGTGCCGATTACTTGACTACCACCTTATGTACCCCTAGGAAATCCATATACAAAGTGAATAACTACCCAGATTCAGCGAAATTCCAGGTCTCCACACCATTTTTGCCAGAGAATGTACCTTTTGAGGGAAATTTTTTGGCCCAAATAGTATTTTTAAAGATGGAGGACTGGGACCTGGGTGATCACATGAAGTTCCCACAATGGGAACCGAGAAAATATCTGAAGAAAGTTTACTATGAGGAGTCGGATGTTACAAAACTTGAGCCAATGAAGAGGGCGAACAAAATTGAGAACGCAGGGTTGATCAACATATTATGGTGCCACATTTTAGCTGCAACACCATTAACATTGTCCGTGTGCGTCAATTATTCACGCTGGTTCATGATGGGTGACTTTGGTTGGGAGGGCCCATTCCAATTACTAACATGCTGATCCATTGAATATCCTTATTGCCTTATGAGGGCGTGAAACCTGCGGATGAATTTGTGGGGAAATCGTAGGAGAAGAAGTTGGTAAACTAGATGAAGAGCGACTTTGGGTTGGTGAAGAAGTCATGTGGCTATGTGATTAGCTCCATATCGGATGACGCTATGCAATTTTCTGCACAAATTTTGGCTGGAAAGGTCATGAGGAAGTGTTGGCACCAATGGTATTTTTGGCTACACAGTTTAGTTAAGGAGTCCAATATAATTGGGCCAAGTATCTCTATCATGAGTTCTTGTAAGATGGCCACGAAGCCCAAGACGATAGCAAGACATTACACTACGTGTGGTTAATTCTGTTGATCCCGTTAGTGACATGGAGGATTCTTGATGAGAGCTACTTCCCACAACATGATCCAAATTTATGCAAGGCTGTGAAATTGACCTCACTGTGGGAAATGAAGGATCCTGAATGCGTCACGGAAAAAATGATATTCTGGGTCCTGTTTGAGTCTGAGTTGCAGATGGTGATTAACCAACGACCACGTTTATCACCAAGTCTACATGTGCAATATGTTAATATTGCACATTTCAAGCAGATTTTCATAATATGTCTATCCGAGTAAAGACGGATGCCATGGTCACATGGAATAAGTGTCCATACTTAGTCACAAAGGATGACATTATGGGGGTCATCAACAAATGGCCAAGTGAATGGCTTACCCCATCGGATGCAGGCGCAGTAACAAGTAAGGTTGCAGAAGGCACAACTATGAAAGCAGTAGAGAAAGACAAGAAGAAAGAAGCACATAAGGCTTCTTCGAAAGAAAAGGCCGCGCAAAAAGAAAAGGCCACGCATCAGAAATAGGTCTCTGCAAAGGAGAGGGAAGCACTAAAAGAAAAGGTCTTTGCAAAGGAGAAAGCTGAAACCATGCCGCAGGCCACTATTGACCTCGACGAACCTGAAATGGAGCGCACCAATGTGGAGGTCGAGACTCAGGATGAAGAGGAAGGGGGCACAAACTTGGAGTCCCCCTTCATACTCAAGAAGAGGCAGAAGTGAAAGTCCATGAGACCTCGCAAGAAGTAGAAGTCCAACAAGTATGCGAGCATGACACCATTGGTCCTCACGGAGGGGGAACAATATGAGATCGGTGGTGTGGTCAACAACACCACAATAACTATTTGGGGACACATTGAGGACCAGTACCATTAGGAATTGGACAAGGTACAACAGGGCCTGAGGGAATTGCAAGTCTAGATAGGGGTAATTCAAGTGAGCGTAGGACAAGCGAGCCTGAAGCAAGTGAGCATGAAAACCTCAACAATAGAGATCACCACAGACCTCCACGTAGTGTAATTACCATAGGGATCCTTTCACGTTAAGACTTCAGAGGACAAGGCATGCCTATTTATTTGAAGAATTTCAGCCTTAACCTTGGAGTGCTGCCTATTTGGTCATTGCATGATCTGCCTCAAGGAGTATTAAATGAGCTCAGGGCCTAGGAGCAATGGGAATTATTGGTTATAAACAAAGTCAAGACTAGCAACCAGAAAATGTTCAAGGAAAAGGCACAGGTGCTCAAAGAACGAGAAGAGGTTGTTGCACATAGTCAAAAACTGGAAGCAGCGATAGCATAGGTCTACAGTGAGCTTCATGAGCTCCAAATTCCAGCAGAAGCAACCTCTGCAGAGAAAATAGAGAAGTTTGCTGCTACGGTAAAGGAATCAAAGGAGGAAATTGGCAAGGTCCACTTTGAGCTACAGCTGCAGATATCCAAGCTTCAACTTAAGCTGCAACCAATTACTCCTATGGAATTCAGAGAGTAGCGTGAGGCTGTTATTAAAGAGAACATGGCTACTCTAGAAGTTTTAGTCAAGGATTACAACTAATTGTTTGAGAAGCCCATGGATATGTGGACCTCGCTACAGGAGGATCCATACTTGGATAAAATTGAAGCAGATATTCGAGAAAAAAGGTGTAGTTTGAAGAGATCATGCATACAATGCAGACCTTAGCACCGATGCAAAGGTTCACCAGACGACAGGAGGGAAAGTTCATCCTGACCCAAATTGATGAGCTATGTCGGAAGGCCTCCATCATATCCTCAAGGACGCAACCCTGGGCTGGTGAGGCAAGCAAGTTGACACAGACAATGCAGAGCAAGACGAAGGCTATGCAATAGATGCAGAGAACCATGGGCCTTGTAGTTGAAGGTCCAAACACAGATAAATCGGTTGAAGAGATTCATTAGGCTGTTGCACACGGAACAATAGATCTTCAAGAATTGTAGACAAAGTTTAGTGATCTACAAGCAAAGATCGAGGAAACACTAGTAGAGTGACTCGGGATGAGTCACGACTTTGTGTTTGGGGCCTATTGGGATGGGGTCCCCTGAGGTCAAATTTTGTAAAATTTTTGTTAATATTGTAAAGTCTCCTCATTTTGAGGAGTGGAGCATGAGTAGCATAGGTCGATAGGATTCAAAGGGGATTTAGCAAGGTCAAAGCCCCTTAGTTTGTTAAAGAGTGAAGTTGTTTTTTGACCCACCCATGATTCACAGACCATGTTATTGTATTGAATAAAGATAAAAAGGAGTGATATAAGAGTTATAGGAATCAATCCATGATCTAAGTAAGAAGTGAAAGCTTTGGTTATGTTTTCTGTACTTAGGTGAAGGGGAAGGCTCCTACAACTATGTGCGTGGAGACCTTGGTAAGTCCACAACTGAGTGTGCGGGCCCCTGTAGCTATGTGCGCTTGGTTGTAAGAGTATGTAATCAAAGATCTAAGCATAATAAAGGTTGTTTTGAAGAGTTAATTGCATACTTGTGTATTGTTGTCTATCTCTGAATTTACTGTATTTCTGATCTTATTGAATGCAATTAATCTAAAAAATTACTTAATAAATGCGTGAAGAAGTAGATCTACTTATTTATATGATGTTATGAATGTTTAGCACAATCAGAGAAGGGTTTAGATCTGTTAACTATTATTTGCTATAATTTCCAGATTTTAAGGGTTAGGGTTCACGAAGGTTGGGATAAAGCCCTAAGTCTAACAAAAACACATCACATAGTCCTTTGGATGTAGAAACCGAGTTCTAGCATCCCCCAATATTGCCTCGGGTGATACTGTAGTCTGCACTATGCGGGTTGTTGCTAAAAGGGCCGGTAGTGTAGGGTTTTGTTGGTTAACACATCTAACTCTGAACCTGGGTCCAAGCCCCCTCAAGCCAACAATTCCCCTAAGGGGGAGTGGTTTGTAACAACCATGGGTTAAAAGTTCATGTAATAAAAGTTAATAAAGGAAAAATAAGACCAAGTTCAAATGACACTTATTCCAAGCTGAATGTTGGGAAAAATATCCTAGTGGGCATCACTTGTTGTGTTTATGGCTAAGGGAAATCAACAAAGGAAATGGTAGAGGCTTTGAAAAAGTAAAGAGAATTTAATTGACATTTTATTTATGAAAATAAATTAAATTAAGAGAAAATGGAGTTCAAAGGTCACAGGTTTCATGTGAGGAGGAAATCGAAGGAAAATAGAGGAAAAATGAAGAAACTAGGGGCATCAATAATAAAAGAAATCAGAGCATTATTTGGTAGCATTTTGTCAGTTTAGTTTTGGAATTAGTCTCAGAGAGGATAAGAGAACCAAGAGGAGAAGTAAAGAAAGCAATCAAAGGAAGGACAAGGAAAGCAAAGGAAATCAAGGATCAAGCAAGGAAAATTTGGATCAAGCAACTTTAGTAGGAATACTTGTAGGTAAAAAGTTGCATGTATGATTTCCTAGCTAGTACTGACATGCATGGTATGTGCATGTTGGTATTTGGTTCTTTTGTTATCTTTGGCATGGATTTTGTCGGGTTTTGACATTGGATTTTAGCCTTGCCTTGCCATTTCTGAATAGCCATGGTGTGATGGGACTTTTATTAGTTTGAGATTTGGATTGCCGAAAGATTTTGGATCTGGGTGAGGTGGTCTCAGGAAAATTCCCAAAGGCCTAGGAATCCCTTGACTAGTAATGGCGAGATACACGGTAAAGCATGAGGGTGGAGACAGGAAAATTCCTCAAGGCATTGGAGAAGAAATTCTAAGGCATCCAAGCTTGATTTAGTTTTGTGATCTTAACGCTGGTTTAGGTGAGATCACGATATGGAGAGTCTGGAGGTGGTTTAACTTCTGGATCCCCTTAGTTTTTCATGGATTGGTTTATCCCATGAGATCCCACATTCATGCTTGGAATATGGCATGGGGGTGATAGGTTGAAAGAAGGATTTGGTTTAGCCAATCTATGGTTAGGTGGTATGTGGAAGTCTTGAACTTGGTTGGATTTTTCTTATGTTTAATAAGAGATAATTTTCTCTTTCTTTTGATGAATAAATGTACTTGTTATTATGTGGCTCTAATCGTTGTTCTCTCATTGCTATTTATCTGGTTATATGTTGGTTATAAGCATGGTTATTTGACAGTTCTTAGTCATGGCTCTTTCCATGATTTTACTCATAACTGAATGAATAATGAATGCTAGACCTAATTGATATTATGAAAACTAATTTGAGAAGGCAATGATCCTTTTTGTTAAACCTCATACAAGTTTTCAGCTCCTTATGCTTAGAATTGCATTCATGACTTGTAGGTTGCATGTTTACCAAGTGTTTGACAGAATGTCAGTCTCGGTTGGGGAAGGTAAGGTCAAGTCTTGGTTCTAGTTTTTGTTTTCAAGAAAATTTTCCATGTCATCTATCATCTCTAGAAGTTTTCACTAAGTTCTAGGTAGAGGCCCGAGTCCTAACCCTAAAAACATGGCTCAAAATTCAGGGTTGTTGGCATAGAACTGAGTAGAAAAGTCCACAGTCACATTGAGGTAGGATTATCAATGTGTCTGGAGGGCCATAGTCATTGGCATGTCTTGAAAAGGGAGTGACTGGGGTTTAGGGTAGTGAAAAAGAGAGTCGTGTAAGGGGTTGGGCACCTGGAGGGGTTGGGTTGCTCCTGAAGGTCCTGTAGCACTTGAGGGAAGTCAATAAGGTCTTAAGTGGGCAACCTCATTTCCTTAAGGTCATTTAGGAGGTTGAGTCTTATCATAGTGACCCTCAGCTCATGTTTACCTCGAAAAAACTGGTAAAAGTGGGTAAATACGGGAGGAGGCGGTTAGATAGGACATAGTCACTACTTTTAACCAGTTCATATTTTTACCTTTTAGATGACCATTATAAGCACACAAACCAAGAGAGCTTCTTGTGAATGCACCTTCATCTGCGTCATCCTTATTTGCAATTATAAGAAAATACTAAAACTCGCTCCTAGCCAAAGGGATTGCTAAGAAAGATGCTTCCAGGCAATCATAGTTTGGATCTTGAAATTCAAAACAATCCTCTTGAACGTTTTAAAATTTATAAAAAGATGAATTTGCAATTAAGAGCATGCTATCAGGATGACAATCTTATGAGAGACAACTGTTTTGATCATACTCAGCTAGCTTGTTAAGATAGTGAGGACCCAACATGACCATCAACGAAGGCTAAAATGCCTTAACCATGTGACAAGTACTTGAAGGATGATATGTGAAACCATGAAGATAAAAGGATGTAAAAAAAATGTCATTGGATGTGATGATGGGAAAATGATAAGCTAAATGACAGTTGTCAGAGACAAAATCATGATCAGATAGACTGATTAAAACATTAGATTCCTGATTTGTAGTTAATAAAGATAAATCAAATTGAACATCTATGCCAATGGTTTGAATAATAGAATCAACTTCCTCGCATGCCGAATGTGATAAATTGTTTTCCCGTAACTAGTGACAAACTTTACAAGCATCAAAATCATCGAAATAGTTGAAAAGGAATGCTAGTATAATGAACATAAAAAACTAATGAGGATGCAATGGATAAAAAAGATGAATCCGATTCAACAAATAGCTCAAGCACTTTCCAACACCCAAGACGATTTTTGGTGTCGTGAATACATTCACAAGAAAACTAAGATTTGCTTATTCACTATAACACTCAACAAATATGGACTTTTCGTCCAAAGGTTATCTCCAAATTGATCAGATTTCACGATTCCACATATTTATGAAATTTATACACCACAAACTCAAATTTAATACAATAGATTTGTATGAGAATGAATTTAATACGAAAGTATGATCAGAAACCTAATCTCAAGGAATAGGAAAATTGTAACGAGGAATTCCAAAATCCATCAAGAACGAGTTTGCATCCAGTGAAACAATATGAGTGAAAGAATTTGTGAGAAAATCCATATCTGACATGGTTCATGAATTTTACTAGGACTGCAAGATCATTACATAATCATCAATGAGAGTTGAAGTGTCTTAACTTCTTGACAAGTTCCAGAATTGTGGAAAGATAGATAAGAAAATTTCATAAAATGAGTCAGATTGCAAATTGCATGTGGAAAACTGCTATTGATTAAGTTAACATGATCACCATTATCTAGATCGTAGTTATCTACATCACTGGTTTGATCATATTTTTAAACTTCAACAAACAAATTACTTAAGTCATAATATTCTTTTGATCACAAATCTAAAGATGTATGAATCGAAGAAATCTCGTGATAACACTGATTCAAAGAGTTCCCTCCATACAAAACAAGAGATGATAAGGGATTGAATGGATGTTCTATAATTTCATTTCTTCCTCCTTCATCATGGATTCTATTACTATCCTATGTCATTTCAAGAGTCAAATCATGGGATAACAAATTTGAAGAGCATTGAGAGTCTCCATCACAATTTGATGCCTTGTAAAGAGTAGAGTGCAAAGGATAAGGAGTTGAAGAGGAAGAATTATTCATAAGTGAATTTTCTTTGGCCGAAATAGATTTAAGATCTATATCTTTCGAAATAGAAGCTTATTGAGAAATTGAAAGAACAGTTGGTGCACCTGGGAATGCATGATCACATACATCAACAAAGTCATCATCATAGGAATGATTGTTTCCAAAGGCTACAAATTAATCGAAAGACTTGGTTGCATTTAATTCACTACAGAGATTATTGGATTGAAAATCCTCCAAGAATGGAATTGCATCATCTTGACATGTGGTACTTTGAAAAAGGGAAGAGAGATCAAAAGTATATTCACTTTCCTCCTCCTCTATTAGTGTAATGTGACAACCTTGTATCTAATCGCAATTTGATCCAACAACTCAAAAATAAGGAGAGCGTGAAGGGCTAGTTATTGGAGTAGATTGATCATGCACATCATGAGACACAATGTCATGACATGTAGATGATAGATGATGAAAAATGCCCCTTGAATAAGTAACACTTTCAATGGAGCTATATTCAAGATTGATGTTAAGAGTTCCAATGTCATCTTGAGGAATGAAAGGATTAGCCTTCACCGTGCCTTCACCCTAGGCTCCATGAGGTACTCCGAGGTTTCTTTCATTAGATCTGAATCATGAGAAGTGGAAGAAGGATGAAGGGAAAGATTAAGAATTTGATTTTCCCAACTTTATTATCACCGCAATGAGACAGCCACATTAGAACTGGAAAAGGAGGAGGACAAGGAACAAAAGGGGTAGTAGGTTCCTCCTCTGAAATTAGAGGCACTTCGTGATTTAAAAAAGTTGGGGAAGTAGAAACATTAGGGGGTTTAGATTCACCATTCAAAGAGGTGTGACCCAAATGCTTAAACTTTAATTTAAATAAATCCCATTATGCGCCTTCTCTCGGAAATTCATAACAAAGGTGAAGTAATCGACTAGAAAAATCCTCAAATGATTCATTAGGCTACATTATTAGTTGATTAATTCTTTGAAGAGCATCCTAGTAATTATACCTATCAAATGCTTTATGAAGCTCCTTGCAAGCTATTCGAATGAATGGATAGAAGCAGCGGGTAATGTATGTCACCATAGATTATTGCGACCTTCAAATGTGATGGTGAGTAATCTAGCCATGATACCATTGCAATTTATTCCATTAGAAAGGGAAAATGGACAACTTGAAACAAATGTTCACGAAGAGTTAATTCACCCTTACCATCAAACTTGAATTGGGACATGTTATGAATAACTTCTGTAGGGATGGTAAGATTAATATCTTTAGAAAAACATCCTCGGATTATGATTTGGGGAAGAACCATTTTGAATAAGAGATTCAAAGTAGACTCAATGGGCACAACATGTCGTCTGGCCCTCCTTTTAGCATCATTTTGTTGTTGGTTTTGGAAATACATCAACCAAGGCGGTTTCCTCGATGTGAAGTCCCAATTGGACCTCACACTGTTTTGAATAGAAGCCCCATCCAGAGTATCGCCCCGATTTCCATATATTATTATATATTTTCCTTGGCTTTAGCTATCAGCAAGAGAGAGGATCACATATGTGCCTTCGAGAAGCAAGTGAGTGTGCCTGATGAGTGTTCGACTATAGGTGTGTCAAGGTTCTTCTATTGCAGAGGGAAAAAGAGTTGAGCCCCTAAGAGCAAGGTAATAGTACCACCCTAGTAGAGACACACACAAGCAATAAAGATTTGTCTAACATCCAACCAAATAGTCCACAAAGATGCAATGGTCATGCAACCATTGCATGATTAAGGATTCGTCTAGCACCCAACATAATAGTCTGCAAAGATGCGACGGTCATCACAACCAATACAACACATCCTCAATAAGATGAGCACTAAAATAACTAAAATAGTTCAAATACTTTAGTATAGGTGAAAAATAAACATGAATCATTTACATTCAAAAAAAATATTATAAACATTCCTAATTCATGCATGAAGAATGTATTGGCCATTAGGCTTAATATATTAAGTAAAGTTCTAGGACACCTGTATACAACGAACACCACTAGCTCCAATATTGGAGCGTTGGAGCCATGAATTTCTCCCCAAAACTACTAACTTTGTCTCTCTGATGCCTTATGGGAGAAGCCAAGGTGAAAAGTCCTTTTCTCATACAATGAGGGTGTATATATAAACAATGGGTGATGCTTCAACTCCTTCTCACTCTTTGACTACCCTCATCACCATTTGACTTCCTATGAATTTTTGACTTTACATGAATCTCAATATTCTGTATGTGTCCTTTGGACTTCCACTTTACAATACATTTTGAATAGATAATTACATAATCCACAATAATGATGTGGCATATGACGACTCATGACAAGACATGACTTGACACTACTGACATGAACTGTATGATGACATGGCAATGTCAAGCCATTCTTGTTGTTTTTTTCTATGTGTCTTCTTGAGTATGATTTTTTGTTGACCTCCATATGGATTAAAGGTGAGGAGTCTTCAATGATATCAAGTCTTGAGTTGTGTTGATTGATCAACTTTCATAACCAACTACAAGGATATCTTTCAACATGTTTTCCTTATTCATCATCCTATCATGGTCTGATAGAGTACCTGCATCTGCAATTCACTCATGAAAAGACGACATCAGTTTGATACTTCCCTAGTCTAAGATGATACATGTTGACCCATTGACTGAGCCGGAACTAGGCTGCAGTGTGAGAGAGAGGCTCAGTGAATATGTAATTTCGAAACTCAAGCAGTCAGGGGTGAAGCTTGAGCCTTGAGACTGCGCAATGCGCAAGTCCGGTCTAGACTGGGTAGACAAATTGCATAATTTTGGGACAGCGAGTCGAGCTGAGGGATTTTGCATTGTTTCATCAAACTGTGTAGTTCTTGGAGGCAGAGCATACCCATTGGTTGGGAAATTCCTTAGATCAAGAGCTCAAGATATGGGTTTGAGCTTAGAGTCTATGTGATGTGTATTTGGGGCCAGGATGGAGGGCTGAATTACGCAATTCTGGGGGTCAAGATCAAGGCTTGTGCATTGAGATTGTGCAGTGCGTAGTCCTGGGAGGCAGGAACTACCCATTGCATAGTTTCAAGAGGCTAGGTTGCAACTTGAGAGTTGGAACTGTGCAATTTTGTAGTCCAGGAGCGTTGAACGAGGCTAGATTGTTGGAAACTTTCCAAAATTTGGCTAGGTGTGGGACTGATGAAGCTACTCTGAATAGTGATATGACTTGACTGTGATCACACACTTAGAACACTTGACGAAACAACAACATAGATCATCCACGACACATAAAAACCACATTTCCCTCAGTGCAAAAACTTTTGCGATGACTTATGACAAGTGCGACACTAAAGATACACTTTGCGATGACTGTGACGATGCTTGTGCGACAGTGCTTACAACTTTTGGAATGAGTGCGAATTTTTTTTACATGGTAAGATAAATTAATTTACACAAAGGAAACCCCTTGAAACCACCAATACAAATTTTTATACATCGCGCGACACTTAACATGCGAAAAGATGACATTTTTCTTTTCTCGCAAATGAGACTAAAACACTTAGATAAAACACATGCAATGGATTTCAATGTTTGTGAAAACAATAGGCAAGACCAAGGAAGGATCCGAAATTTGGTGTAGGCTAAAATTTTGGAGGGTGTTGTAGCAGTTACAACAACACTCATTTTACAGAGATTTGAATTCTGGTATAATTGAAGAGTCATATTCTTTGTGCTTTTGAGATGACATGTATCATAGTACTTGTATGAAGCTTAATTCTCTTTATAAAATTGGATCTGAAAACAACTTGTGCACAGTATCATTTTGAGATTGATTATTTTATGTATGTGCATGGAAGATAAGGCACATGTACATATTGATGTTCCAATCATACGATTTAAGGTGTCTCAATGTATGTGATCTGTTGTTCCACCTCTTTTGATATGTGTTCAAGTCAAATAATTGATCCATAAGTTTGTAACTTCCCTAAGCTATTTGTGAATGAAGTAATGATAGTTATTTTTATAATCTCTTCTATGATCCATTGAAAACTCATTGTTTCAGAACCTATATTTGAGAAAACCATAAGTATATTGATGCAAAGTTGGTACATAAATTTGAAGAAAGCATAATTGCTTGCAACTGAATATTTAGAAATAATGTTGCGATTTCTCCCTTTTGAAGATAAGTTGTTATAGTAAATGAACCATAATTTCTCCATATTTTGATAAGTTTTTCCCTTGAATCTAGATTTGAGTAATAGGTTGTATTTTTTATTAATAAGTGATTAAGAGTATATTTGAAAGTCCTCTTTTGTGCACATTTAAACTTTTTAACAGATATAGTTTACAAGAGTAGAATTATAATAGATTTGGTTAAATATGAGTGTGTCCTACATTTTTGTGAGATAGTCTTTGCATTTGGTTTGCTTAATAGTTAGGTTTTGAACTTGATCAAAGTTAGGGTTTATGTTTCACTTTTCAAATAATTAGGATTTTCTTTTGTCAACAATTAAGGTTTTCTCTTTAATTTCCAGACGCTAGGGTTTTTTTTCTTGATTGTCATTAGTTAGGGTTCACTTTTCAATTGCCAACATTTAGGGTCTGTTTTCAAATTTCCAATAGTTAGAGTTTGCTTACAATTGCTGGAAGATTGCAAGGCTAGTGTTTTCAACAATTAGGGTTTTGTTTCTAATGATTCTTTTTAGTGTAGGATTAGAGTAGGGATTGACTAGTGCAAGAACTCAAGGTGTGAGTAGTTTCTAGACAAATTAGGGTTTTGTTTTGCAGGTCATTGAAGTCTTTATTTGGTATTTCCAATATTGCAACTCAATGTCCATGATCCCACATTGAAAATTAAATGTTGTTCCATTAGTCCACCATACAATGAATGCAACACATAGATATCAATATCTATTAAATAGCGTGGTGTCAAATTCTGAGCTCAAAAACACTTCGTGGTGCATGTTGTCTTCTCCTTTTCCTTGAGTTCAAAGACCACATAGTATGTTGTTATAGGTCACATGCATTTTATAGACTACACTCAAAAGCATAAGCTTGACCTTGATATATATATATATCTATATATATATATATATATATATATATATATATATATATATATATATATATATATATATATTTGAAACATGATAATATTTCTTCCAACTCAATCTTCCAACAATGACTCCTTCTTCCTCTTCTTCTTCTTCTTTTTCTTAATATCAAAATGGTGGAGACCCAAACAATTAGAAAATTTAATCTTTCAATATTACATGCCCATTCAATTCTCAATCATAGTATTTATACAAATAATGAAGAATTTCTTGAACATTGAGAGAATTGTTTGTATTCTCTATTCCTGGAAAATATCAAACCTAATCCCCTTAGTATCTCCACTATCCCTAAAAGTACTCAACTCCCCTAACTATATACTTACTTTATCTATTATTTACATTACATTGAAACTAAGTCATCCTACTCTTATTGTTGTAGATAATTCTAGACCATAGTAAATTTAAAGTAATAAAAATTAAATAATACTCTTGTACTCTCATCAATTTATTAAATGTATTTTTTTATTTTTTTTTATTTGTTAATTTTTATCATTTTTTTAATATTTTACAATATGAACATGATCCTAATGGATTTTTTATTTAAAGTATAAAATAAATCAATGTGAGTTGTCTTTTCTTTTTATTATATTGTCATCCCATTCTTATTAATCTTCCATATTTTATTACCATTTTTTTGAATCTCTTAAAAGATATAGATTCCATTTCAAAGAATATTCTTTGATATATTATGGATATTGATTTGTTGTTTTGATAAGTTTTATGCATATGTTGTCATATCCAAGTCACTTGTTTTTTTATTATTGTTTTCAGTTTTATTGATTTTTTTTATTGATTTCATTTCAAAAACTATTCTTCAATGTATTATGAACATTGATTCATTGTTCTGGAAACGTTTTATGTATATTCCTTCATATCTAATTCTTTTGTTATTTTTTTAATTGATTCCATTCCAAACACTATTCTTTAATGTATTATGAACATTGATTTCTTATTTTTTTATAAGCTTTATCCATTTGCTTTCCTATCCAATTCACTTATTATTTCAGAATATTTTTATAAAAAATTAACATCATCATTATTATTATTATTATTAGGAGTTGACAATTAGGTTAGAATTATACTCGTGTGACATGGGTTGATTCTGGCTACTACAACTATACCTCTAGGCCTATGACATGTCCTCCTCTCCCTAGATCGAGTCAATTTTGAACAATTTGAACTTTAAATCTCTTAGTTTACACAATAATTCATATCATGACGATAACCAACTAAATTATAACCAAAAAGTATATTAATTATTATTAATTAACTATAAATTAAATATAAAAATAAATATTTTAATATATACTTCAAAAATTTTATAGATATTTTACATTCTTTTTTATATTAAAATTAATAAAAAATTAAAATCGATACAAAAATATTTTTTATTTCAAAATTTTAATTTATATTTTCAAAACCATTTAAAATATATTAATAAAAATTAACTTTCGCAAAACAATACCTACATTAATGGATAAAATATATTAATTAAACTTAACTTTCACTAAAACAACACCTATATTAATTGATATATTAATAATCTTTTATTATTACTGTTTTTACTTGTAAATTTGAAAGCTATATAAGTGTTATATATTTTCGAATAGACCTCCTTATTCCATTTGCCCAACCCCCATGAAATCCTCATTCTGTCATACTCGTGGTCTTCAATATTATTGATTCTATTCTTATATTCCTACACATAAATGTAGCACTAAGTATATAGAATCAAAATAAACTTCCGTGAATAAGTAAAACACACCACTTGAATCAATCTAAATAATAATAAGCTCATTAAACCAATTCCCCTATTACATAGATTGAGTTGTAATTGAATTTCCTTCGAGAAAAGATCAAATCCATAGGTCATAGAACATGAGAAAGAACACGGGCTCATATGAAAAATGTTTAACATTAAAAAATACCATAAAGAATAATACCACATTCATCGAGTTTTAAGCAATGTCATGGTTTAGTAACTTCTCATATTTGTAAGTTGAAGTTAATAGAGAATTGTTTGAAACTATGGTTAAATTTTACCCTCAAGTTTGGAACCATGACGCATCAAATGATACACATACACTAGCATAGTGCATCATTTGGTGAGTGTTAAAATATATTAGCATAGTTTAGTGGTATGGAAGGTTGCATGGCGAGTGTTAAAATACATTAGCATAGTTTGGTTGGTGAGTGCTAAAATACATTAGCGTAGTTTGGTTGGTGAGTGTTAAAATACATTAGCATAGTTTGGTGATTTGGAAGGTTGGTGGGTTCCAAACCATGACACTCACACATTAGCATAATTTGGTGGTTTGGAAGGTGATACACATAGAATGGTGAGTATCAAAACACATTAGCATAGTTTGGTGGTTTGGAAGGTTGGTGGGTTCCAAACCATGACACTCACACATTAGCATAATTTGGTGGTTTGGAAGGTGATACACATAGAATGGTGAGTGTCAAAACACATTAGCATAGTTTGGTGGTTTGGAAGGTTGGTGGGTTCCAAACCATGACATCAAATGATACACGTAGAATGGCGAGTGTCAAAACACATTAGCATAATTTGGTGGTTTGGAAGGTGATACACATAGAATGGTGAGTGTCAAAACACATTAGCATAATTTGGTGGTTTGGAAGTTTGGTGGGTTCCAAAGATAATTATTATAGTATATGTTTATGTTTATGTCATAGATACACATAGAATGGTGAGTGTCAAAACACATTAGCATAGTTTGGTGGCTTGGAAGGTTGGTGGGTTCCAAACCATGACACATCAAATGATACACATTGAATGGTGAGTGTCAAAACACATTAGCATAATTTGGTGAGAGTCAAAAACACATTAGCATAGTTTGGTGGTTTGGAAGGTTGGTGGGTTCCAAACCATGACACTCACAAATTAGCATAATTTGGTGGTTTGGAAGGTGATACACATAGAATGGTGAGTGTCAAAACACATTAGCATAGTTTGGTGGTTTGGAAGGTTGGTGGGTTCCAAAGATAATTATTATAGTATATGTTTATGTTTATGTCACATTAATTTTATAGAACACACTCAAAAGCATAAGCTTGATCTTTATTCATATATATAGATGAGATTGAAATGTGATAATCTTTCTTCCAACTCAATCTTCCAAGATTTCTTTTATTTTTTCTTTTGATATCAAAATAGAGACCCAAACAATTAGACAATTCAATCTTTCAATGCTACATGCCCATTCAATTCAAAACCTTAGTATTTATACAAATAATGAAGAATTGCATAAACAATGAGTGAATTGTTTGTATTTTCCAGTCCCAAAAAATATCAAATCTAATATCCTAAATATCTCCACTATCCCTAAAGTACTTAACTCCCCCAATTATATGCTTACTTTATACATTCTTTACATTACATGATATATGAAATAAATTAACTCATGAATCCTACTTTTATTATTCTAGATAACTCTAAACCTTATTAAATTTAAAGAAATAAAAATTAAATAATACTCTTGTACTATTGATACTCTCATTAATTTATTAAATGTATTTTGTTAAACAACTTTTTTGATTTCTTAATTTTTATCTTTTCTTTTAAATATTTTACAATATGAATATGATCTTAATGGATGTGTTATTTAAAGTGAAAAAATAATTGTGATTTGTCTTTTCCTTTTATTATATTGTCATAAATTAATCGTTAACACTTGATTACAATTTTATTGAATCTCTTAAAAGATATTGATTCCATTTCAAAGACTATTTATTGATATATTATGACCATTAATTTGTTGTTCTTGATAAGTTTTATGCAGATGTTGTCATATCCAATTCACTTGTTATCTTTTTTATTAATTTAAATTTTCTTAAAATATTTTTATTGGTTCCATTTCAAAATGTATTCTTCAATATGTTATGAACATTGATTCGTTGTTATTGATAAGTTTTATGTATATGCTTTCTTATCTAATTCATTTGCTATCTTTTTAATTGATTTCATTTCAAAAGCTATTCTTTAATGTATTATGAACATTGTTTCTTTAAGTTTTTATAAGTTTTATCCATTTTCTTCTATATGTAATTCACTCATTATTTAAAAAGTTTTTTAAAACCTTAACACTTTAATGTATTATGAACATTGTTTCCTTACGTTTTTATAAGTTTTATCCATTTTTTTTTATATGTAATTCACTTATTATTTAAAAAGTTTTTAAAAAATTAATATTATTATTATTATTATTACCAGAGGAATGATGAAGTGGGTCAAACTCATACTCGCATGCCATGGAGTTGATTCTAGCTATTACCACTATACCTCTAAGGCCTATGACATGTCCTTCTCTCCATAAATTGAGTTACTTTTGGAGAATTTGAACCTTGGATCTCTTAGTTTACACAAGACTTCATATCACGACAATAGCCAACTAAAATTTACTCAAAAGACATTAATTATTATTAATTAAATTATTTATTAAATATAAATATATTTATTATAATATAGGTCTAATTGAATTTATAATTTTTTCAATATTAAAATTAATAAAAAATTAAAATATAATTTGTTATTCAAAATATAATTTTTAATTTATATTTTCAAAATCATTTAAAATATATTAATAAAACTTAACTTTCACGGAATAATACTTATCCTAATTAATATAATTATTAATTAAATTTAACTTTCACTAAACATTACCTACATTAATTGATATATTAATAATATTTTAAAAAATATAACAATCTATAATTAAAACAATAATTAACCTATTTAACTAAATTTAAAGTCGTTTCCACCCTATTGGAATCATATTCCAACCAATGCATACCGAAGTGACATAAAATAAAGCAATGTCACTGAGAGCAAATAGTTTATATTTTATTAAAACTTCTCCACTATTTAATTTAATATCAAGATTTTATTAGAACTTCTCCACTATTTAATTTAATATCAAGATATTTATGAATGATATGCAATACCTAATAATTAATGGAACTTTCTCCATTAATTTTAATATATGTATAATTAATTAAATATTTTAATAAAAGTAATAGTTTAATAATATTAGTAAGATGCTATTTTCGAATTTTTAAATTAAATGAATAGAAAAGTTATAATTAAATTATATATATGGGTAATTAGGAGAATTAGTAATTGGGTTATTTTCCATTTGCCTTATACTAGTGTGACATGGGTCAGTTCTAAGTGCTATTACTCTAATTCTATGATTACCGCTCTAATTTTATGGGAACTATGTCACCACAACACTCGTCCTCATAAGTAACAAAGGGATCATAACACGAAACCTGAAACTCACATTTCTTTCCAAATAAGCTCCTAGCGAAGTTAATTTTAATTTTCTATTAATTATTTTGATTATAGGATAGTTAAATTAATAATAATTTAATAATTTTAGATATTATATAAATATTTGATATTTTAAATAAAAGTAATAATTAGATCATAGTAATTTATGTAAAATTTTATATTAATATAAAATTTATCTGAATTATAATGATATTATGATGATTATAATGAGGTCAATTATTAATTAGTTTATTATATTTTAAAAATAAGATATTACTTGATTATTTTTATTTTTATTTTAATTAATTAATTAATTAAATTTTTTTTTTTTTCCGCTAAAAAAATATTAAGAGAAGTGTTTTATGATCATTATAGTTTTTGTGATTTAAAAAGTTAGAAAGATTGGTAGGGTGACGAAGAGTTTAAAACTAAGAGTTAACTTGTATATATATTAACAAAATCCGAGAGTGCAAGTTTCATCTTCAACTCTCCTAGTAACACAATGATGTTAGAATCTTAATGACCAATTTATTTATAGAGTTCACTAGAGTTTGTTCTTACTTTAAGAATGTTTATTTTCTTCTTTACACTAGTTAAGGAAAATAGATGTTTTTTATTTTCTAGATTAGGGTTTATCACCTAGTTAAAATATCTTAATTTCTTTTTTTGAGCTAACTAGTTATCACATTGGAATTTCTCCCTAAATTTTGATGAAATAATATTTTTAATATTATCATTAGTTTAAGATATTATTTCTTCCATTATTCCCTAATGATTTAGCCACATGTTGGACATCCTTTTACCATTCCTACTTGAGATGAAGGTGGAATGTGGTTTTGAGCCTTATCTAGAGTTTAAAGTCATTTTAGAAAGCTTCTTGTGTTATATTTTGTTTAAATTGTCCTTATTAGGAAAAGGCTTGATAGTGTGTATTTCCTTTAGTGTTGAGATTATAAGTTATAAAATTCATTTTGGATCTATTCTATCTTTGTCCATGATTCTCTAGAGATGGTGTACTCCAAAACTTCACATCCATGTAAAATAATAGGAGTAACAAGATTCTCAAGAATGAGTTTTTTTGTTTTAATCTCATATATGCAAAGATTCATCCATTTACAATTATTTTCAATCTCATAATAAGTTTTCCGCTCTCCATTTATACTTTTCTTTCAATATCATAATAATTTTTACATTCTCCATTTATACTTTTCTCAATGGTGTAATTACAGTTAACGTTGTCATAATTCCAAGATATTTGTATGAAGACACTTCCTCCAAGTTCTTATTTTTTAATTAAAAAGTATCATAGGTGATTTTTTGGATTTAATTATTGTAACTTTGTGTTTTTTCAATGTTAACATTCATACCCATATTGGAGTATAAGTCATGGAAGATTTCTATATTCTGGTAAAGGTCATATGAGTCCCTCAATTAAAACAATATCATCATTGTAGAGAAGGAGAATAATGAATGTACTAATCAGAGTTGGGTCACCAAGACCTGTTTCTTCCAAAAAATATTCTAACATGTTTATGTATATGCGAAAAAAGATAGGGGGCATGCACAACCTTTCTTCACCCCAACATTACAATTAACTTCTTTCACTAGCCATTAGTGTTTCTAACCTTAGAAATAATATTCTCATACAACCTTGTCAAGGCAACCCTCGACTAAAAATGAAAATTTATGTCTTCCAACCTATTCCAAAGTTTTCTCATGTGTATTGTATGAAATGTTTTTCTAAAGTTAATGAAACAATATAGGAGATTTATTTTATTATTGTGGAAATCTTTGAACATGATCCTAAGAGTAACAAGGTAGTCCATAGTTGAAATTTTAGTATTAAATATACCAAAAATGAAAAAAAAAAATATAGTCATCTACTATATATTATTAAGTCTTTTCATATTAGGGATTTAAGATTTTAATTTAATTTTTAATAATTATTAGGTGGATGAAAATGATTTAACTTCCACTTAATATTTTAGAATATTTTTAGCAGAATTCATAAATTAAAAGTTGAGATTATCTCGATAGTAGCTAACCCTATTTTTCTTTTTTAATTAAATTGATTAATTAAAAAAAATATCATATGAACAAGTGTCATATGAAATGCGTTATGATTTTTGGGACATGTGTTATTAAAGAGTCATGGTTTCGGTCTATGATATTGTAACAAAGCCTATTTACATACTAAGAATTTCTATGGTAAAGTGGGGGTAAAGCTCTATGGTTATGAATCTTGGTAGATAATTTTTAAATGTACATATGTTTAAAATATATATTAATTCTATTCATAACTTTTTTTTTTTTTGTAATCAAGCTAAGATCTTTATATTACCAAAAATAGTTTACATAAAATACAAGCAAGGATGAACTAGTAAAACTTGTGTTCGGGGGAGGAAATGTCTGCAAAATACCTATCCTATCATGTAGTAAACTTAATAGAGACAATCTTCTTGTGATAGGGAAACGAGATGATCCATCAAAGAGTTTAGATATTAGTTTAAAATAGTTCAAAACTAAGACAAAAAAGAAATTGCAGATACTATGATGACTGAGATAATTGAAATAACTATGAAAAATAAGAGAATTAAGAGACAAATTGAGCCTTTCCCATAAGAGGTTAAGAGGCTTGATGAGTTTGAACCTTGACATGATCATGTTGGCATTGGTTGCTTGAAGCTTGATCCTTTTGAAGTTGGTTGTGCTTGGCCTTGTCCTTCCTTGCTTGGTCCAGCAGTTCTAGGTATTTGAATGATTCGTCATATCCTTCAAGCGGCCAAGGACGACACTCTCATTCAATCAATTCTCTACTTGTATAGAGGTATGCCTCCTATTGAGAGGTTTCACATTTGGAGGTCTGAGCAACACAAGTCTGGTTGACTTCCTTATGCTCTGAACTCTTATGGATTGGGGAGCCTCCATTGTTTGCATGCCCCTGTTTCTTTTCCTAAGCTACTCGAGGATTAAGGTTGGATAGATTGATTGTCGAGAGAGAGGAATCCATAACTCCAGATCTTTCTAAGGAGTTGGTGGACACTTGAGTTAGTAAGAGGGGAAGAAATGGAATGACCATCGATTGAAAGAGATTTCTCAGAGAAATGTGAGTATGGTTTAGGTTGGATTTTACCTCTACCATTCTACATTATGCACCTTCCCGGACCTCTTTACTATTCCATAGATGGTGGGAAATTTGATTTCTAACTACGTAATGGCAATTTTCAATGTGTTTTTGTTCCTCTTCCTCCATGGAAGCTACAGTCGATGAATGTGTGACTGAATGTCATGATCAAACTTCTGCCATCTTGCCCTTACCCTCTACCACCTTGCCCGAATCAACCCCATTCTTGAACCATAATTTCTTGCCTACTGCGTTGAACCTTATGCGTTTTGTATCCTCGAGCTTTTCCACTCCCACCTCAACAAGACACATGCAGAGTGGAATGTTGGAGAGAATGTTTGAATTGCCACAAAATTGGGACAATGATGGAGATATCCTTCTAGATTTTGAGTGGTGTTTCCGGATGCCACCATGTGTCCTTCTCTGAGAAATATTGGCTAAGACTAGTGACACATGGTTGCCACCTAGTCTCAAGATTTAAGGCCTGTCATTTACCCAACATGAAGATGCTAACAAACCTTGAGGTACATATAAAAACTTGAATTTAGAAATTGTTTTTATAATTGTTATTAATAATAATAATTTAAAACACAAAAATATAACTTAATTAATTTTTATAATTTTTTAATTTTAACCATATAAAATATATAATAAAATCTTTTCAATATTTACTAATTATTTAATTTATATAATTAAATTATTTATATAATTACACATTTATATAATTACACATTTATATTATATAATAATCTTTAAACTTAACTTATCATTAATATATATAAATTTTAAATTTATTTTATTAAATATAATATTTATATTTAAAACAAACAATACTTATTTAATAGTCTGCATCTTCCATTCGAAAACAATCTCAAAGATATTCCAACCATGTCAACTTTTCACTAGAAAAACCTACCCTACAAAAACCCCAATTTCTAGAATTGATCCTACCCTAGAAGAACTCCCAAATCCTATATAAAGATGCTTAGGTGACACGATATTAATGTACATTCATATTCAATACAATTTCTTTGCTATTGAAATTTATTCACCATTCAATACATTAATATTTAATTTTCTTTGTGGTTTTTCGAATTGAATACAAAATTCAAAACATACATATCCATTAATATGTATTTTAAGAAAAAGGTTGTACACAATTTTAAGTATTTTAATATCCGTACATATATATAATTTTCTTTCTTCATATTCAAATTGAATACAAAATTCAAAAGGTTAGAGACAATTTTAAATATTTTAATATTCTTACATAGATATCCTAAAAAGCACTAGAATTTTCGAAACAATATCATCATTAAAGAAGGGCGTTGTCTATAATACAAAATTCAAAAGGTTAGACACAATTTTGAATATTTTAATATTCATACATAGATATCCTAACAATCACTGGAATTTCCGAAACAATATCATCATTAAGGAAGGGCGTTGTCTATATAGGCTGTAAATTTATTAGGATGGTCAAAAATGTTTTGAATTTGGCAAAATAAATCAAAATTTTTGATAATGAGAGTGTTTGAATTTTTTTATGATATAAAGGAATTTAATATTATAATTTTTTTAAGATTCAAAATATTAAAGTTTGACCAATATAATTTAGATTTACCAAAAAAAATTGCAAGATTTTATTAAAATTTCCATAATTTAATGAACAAATTTGAAATCTAATTAAACTGATTTTCCAAAAAAAAAAGCAGGAAACTATTGTTTTCTCACGTACTCACATTTAGGGAAATTCAAAAAGGTTTTGCAGGCTTTCCTCTCTATTGCAGGACCGACAGTGATCCTATGTTGGTTTCGGGTTATAGAGAAGCATGATTTTCACTCTATTACTGAACAGACAGAGTGTACTATCAGTCGATGTTTTGCATTAATGGCAGTAGTTCTGATTTGCGAGAATGATTTCTTACTTGAGAATCACATAAAACAAAACAGTCAAAATCCATTTGCATTAGTGCGTGCACAGGTACATTCGAGATATGGTCCGGCGTGTTGAGTCGTAGCCATGTGTTCACTGGGGTATATATATAATTTTTTTTTGCACATATCCTTTATAGACGAAAGGTGACCTTTGCATGGTTGAAAGGTGGCAAACATTTATTATTGACATGAAAGTGAGGTGCAACACCCTCGATTCCTTTTAAGTCATGTCAAACGCTGTAATCTGTAGTTTTTCTTAAATTGAAAAACAATGCAGCACCCTCGATTCCTTTTAAGTCATGTCAAATGCTGTTATCTGTAGTCTTTCAATAAATTTACAGTTGCCAAACGTTAGTATTCTGGGTATCCATGGGTCTAGATTATGTTGAATAGTTAGATTTTTTGAATTTACAGTTGCCAAATTTTAGTACTTTGGGTCTCCATCATTCTAGATTGTGTTGAATAATCTGATTTTTTTTGAAAAAAAAAAAAGTCAGAAACCCTAATCTGTGGATCTATTTTCAATATAATTTGGATAGTATCTATTTATTCATCTCTATATTTTAATTATATTTTATTTTAAAATTTATATACAATTAAATTTTTTATGTATTTTCTAGCTCTGCTGGGATTACCATAACATAAAAATTAAAATATCAATCACATGTTTTGTTACGGTGTAGATAAATAAATAAAGTACTAGGGACATTCAATTATTTGAAAAATGGGCAATTTATATACAATTAAATTTTTTATTTTATTGTTGAATTTTAATTATATTTTACTTTAAAATTTATATACAATTAAATTTTTTATATAAAGTACTAGGGACATTCAATTATTTGAAAAATGGGCACTTTTTGGTAAAAGAAATATAAGGTCATTTATTTCCTGCAATGGAGTCTAAATCAATTCCTTTATCTACCTGGAAACCCCTCCCTAGGGAGGCATTGGGACATCACTCCTAGATTCAGAAATTTTGCAAAGGGAATATCCCAACAAAATCAAGTGTTTCAGCTTTCGCTAGAGTATTGACATGGAAAGGACACATGGGGCCCGAGATTTGCCTCCTTTTTAAAAAAAGTTGTGAGGATAATGCACATTTATTTCGGCATTGCCCATTAATGATGGTTGTTTGGGAAGGGGTATTGGACACCTTTGGCATCATGCCGATGCAAAATTTCACTACATTAAGAAGCTGCATATGGAAGTGGATTAAGTAATCAAAATTGTTGCCTACTTCTTGGAGTTTGGATCAACTCAAGTTGCAAACATGCATAAAAGAATCATTTGGAAAAATATATGGCATACACTCCCAGTGGGTTTCTTTGATGGAGCTTGTTGTGTGAGGAAATGTGGATGTGGGGTTTATATAATCACCTTAGATGGAGCTTGTTGTGGGAGGAAATGTGGATGTGGGGTTTATATAATCACTCACCCCTGAAAAAACTATCACTTTTGGTGGGAAGGGGGTCAGGCACGAACAATAAGGCAAGGCAGAGATAGTGGGGCTATGGCGATTGTTGATAGCAGGGAAATGGTTGGGATTGGAGAGCCTACAGGTCTTTGGGGATGCAAAAGGCATTATCTGACTAAGGGACAGAATAAATTCAACCTTCCCATTTTGAAAAATTGGATGAAGCACATGAAGACGATGGTAAGCACATACCAACACATCAACATTGATCACATTTACAGAGAATAGAACTGGACTGCATATATACTATCCAAGAAAGGTATTGGGAAAGAATCTGGTAAGTTTTTTTACAACATTTGATCATGGGGTAAAGACAAATGCTGGAAGCATCAACTTCTTACTATCCAAAAAAGGTATTGGGAAAGAATCTGGTAAGTTTTTTTTACAACATTTGATCATGGGGTAAAGACAAATGCTGGAAGCATCAACTTCTCAACTTCTCGAAGAGTTAGAAGATAATAATGAGTAATGATGGACACATGGACTTTTTTTACTATAAGAAGATGAATACATTTTGTGTTTTCTTTTGATGTATATGGACTAAGTAAGACGGATAGTGAACTACAACACTTATGTACCTAGAACTAAAAGATGGTTAGTGAAAAAAACACAAATCACTATCTTTTTGGATGAAATGTATGCTGAAAAAATAGACTGTAATCAAAATACATGACACATATACTATAAATTTAATATTAATACAAAAACATTTGTTTCTATAAATAATTGAACATGTCAAAAAAATGTTTGAGGATAATTGGAAGAAAAATTAAAATTTTAAAGTTAAGTTACATATCAAAGATACTGATTTTTTTTTTTCATTTGAAGTTATATATAGAAATTGTGAATTTCAAATTATTTAATATTTATTATTTTTATTAAAAAAATTAATAAATTTGTTTATATGATTTTGAGTGTAAAAGATATTATTTTATGTGTGTCATCACTAATGGCTCCCTTTTCTGCGATTTTCACAATTTTAAATTCTTGCAAACTTATAATATTTTTCATATTCATATCTTCGTATAAATAGAATACATTATCTATGTAATATTCAATTTTCTGAGAAGTTTTTAATTGTTTATTAAATAATAAAATACAAATTTATTAACTAAATTTGAAAAGATTGTACACATCTAATAAGTTTTTTTTTGTAAGCTGAGGCATGATTCTATTACTATAAGAAGAAAAAAACTATGTACATATACATGGCGCCACCCGCCCAGAAGGGAAACCGGGTGGCCTTCGAAAGTATATAACCCCCATCCAAAAGAAGTATATGTTCAGTTTATCAAACCTGATTGAAAAACCCCCTATTCTACCTAAAAACATACTATGCATAGCTGTAAAGAGAATCGTGCTGTGCTTGACTGGATACTAATCCATCTAAGATATCAAAAATACAAAAAGAGTCATATAATAACCTCCATAATCTACTGCTTCATGGCATCAGTCTTGATATCAGGTTCTGCCTTAACTATTCCACTGTCTTTGAGCAACTGGATCAGCTGGTCCATCTTCCTGTCCTGCATCATGAGAGTCATTTGGATATTCTTCATTTCTTTTTTCAGGTTAGGCATCCCTTGGGCAAGCTCCACCATTTCAACTGCTACTTGTTCCATTGCCTTGGCAAGTAAACGTTTCATACCCCAATATACATGCAAGGACTGCTTGTAGAGGGACATCCTCCCTCTGGTGTGGCCCGGATCAGGGAGAAAATTCTCCCAGTCTGCCATCTCAGGGTCCGATTGGTCCTGCAGCGCCTCTTCTTCCAGGTGGTCGATAATCCTCCGAATATGGTGATGGGTTTCATTTACGTAAGCGTCCTCGGCTTCCTGCAATTTCCGCCGCATGTCCTTCTTACCTCGCTTCCTGCCTGGAACCCCGGTACTGAAACCTTCCTCATACATGTCTCTGCGAGCTCGGTTCTTACCTCGACCCCGCGCACTACCGCGACCCCTTCGGCCTCGACCTCGACCACGGCGTCCGTCAACCTCCTCATCTTCATCGTCCTCCGGGCGTCCGTCATCCTCCTCAACATCATCGTCTCTGGCGCCCACTGAACCAGAGTGCCTCAGCCATTTGCCTACCTTTCCTCCCGAGGTCGGCCGTGGTGTCTCCTCTGCAAAATACTCCCTTATATCTCCTTCTTGGTCTTCCGACTCCTCAGAGATGTCCAGGTAAATGGACCGCAAAGTTTCCTCAGCCGCCTGTTTCCCTTTCTCCTCCAGAACTACCCCCTGACTACGTGTTTTCCTACCCTCATTTCTGACTGCGGCCATACTCGTAGACTTCGTAGACAGCAATTGCCAAATTCTTTTCTTAGACGGACCCAATTCCACCATACGCTGCTCCAACATAAGCGCCAAACCTCCCACACGTTGTTGATTTTTATACAGACAGAGCCCTATTCTTCTACAGGCATGCAAGAGCAGAACCCTTCCATGCAACCTTATACCGCCGATTGACCACCTTCCCTCGTTATTGTTAGTTAGCTCCCAAGCCTGCTCATTATTACACGTCGCAGGACTAAGGCCCTGATGTGATAAGCTCCTTGGCCTCCTGATGCCACCGCACTCCCACCTCAGTACCCGCCCTGCATTCGGCCTTGGGATGGTCATTTCGTCCCATGTCTGCATAAATTCGTTCTGCCAAATGGGAATTTTGACAACTTCGTACATGATCCCACCGCAGTGTTCATAATTATTCCATTCTTTGCGCCTCCGAATCATTATGGGAAGGTAGCTAAGCAATCTGTCACGCCCGATCGCCATTCTTTGCACCTCCGAATCATTATGGGAAGGTAGCTAAGCAGTCCTGTCACGCCCGATCGCCTCATCATTATCCTGTCGTAAGATGGTTGCCAACTCAGCCCACCGTGGATCCTCCTGTAACACACCCCAGCTACCATCCATCACCCGAGTCGATTCGCCACATGCCCAATTGGCTAAATAATCGGCCGCCCTATTTCCTCGCCGCAATACATGATTGAGTGTAATATAATCGATCTGCCTCATCTGGCCTTCAATATCCTGTATAATGGCAGCTATCCTCCAGCTCTTGGCAACGTGGTCCCATGTTTTACCCCTCTGTAATTTCCTGAGCATTTCAATGACAATTTGGGAATCGCCTTCTATAACAAGGTTTCGGTATCCATTCCTTACAGCAATGCGAATGCCATGATAGACCCCCCAGAGCTCCGCCTCATTATTGGACATTTCCCCGCCCCATTCTGCATATGCCCAACGCGAACCCCCTCGACTATCCCGGAAAATCCCGCCCCATCCTGCCTCCCCAGGATTGCCCTTTGATGCACCATCGAAGGACAATTTAATTTGATTATCGCCTGGGAAGCGAAAATAATTGGGGCTCTGCATACTATATCTATGACGCCTATCAGTGTTGGGGTATAACATCGTAAAATCTATGTTCAATTTGGTTATTATTCGCTGCTCTTCCACATTTAATTTCCAATCCTCCTCTCCCCAAGATTCGGAGAGGACCGTTTCTTTAATCGACCGGCAAACTACCTCCCATATTCCTGCCTCACAGCAGCTTCGACCCTTGAAAATTCGACGATTTTGTTCTTTCCACACCTCCCAGATTACAAAACCCAGCGACAGACTCCAGAGCCTCCTAACAAGTTTGCTATGAAAATGCCCCGCTCCCCATTGTAAAATGGTACCCCTAAGACTGTCAGGATCCCTATTCAGGTAACCGAAGAGAACCCGAATTTCTTCCCACAGACTCTGAATATACAGACATCGATTCAACAAATGTTCCTGTGTCTCAAATTCCTTGTTACACAAAGAACACCAGGATGGACCAATCATGCCACGTTTCTGTAGATTATCCCACGTCAGGATCCTACCTCTACACACCAACCATGCGAAAATTGTAACTTTAGGCCACCATTTGGCATCCCAGATCTTTTTCCAAGGCGTTGGGTCAGCTATTCTATCCTCCTTTGTTAACCAATAATAGGCTTCTTTAACTGTGAACATACCTTGCGTTGCTTTACCCCAGCGTAGGATATCACTGCCTGGGCGTGTCTTAATTTTCCTCGAATCTAATTCTCTGATATACATTTGTTGAGTCTCTGGATTTATTCTCGCATTCCATTCATGAGGTCTCTTCCAGACTCGCCACACTTCATTCAACTCTGCCTGGCGCCAATAATCCTTAACATATTCCAGTCCTTCCTGCTGCGCCCCAACTTGAAGGTCATGTAAAATTGGATGTCTCTCCAGCTTTTCCCGTTGTTGCCAACCATCCGTCCAGAACCTCGCTAAATTGCCTTCACGGATTTCCCAGAAAGCGAAGTCCGAAACCAGAGCTTTGTTATTTCTTGCAAGTTCCCAGATGTGTGACCCTCTTGGAGTTTCTTCTACCCGGAGGCGTCCTGCCACTGAGCGTGGCATATTGTATTTGTAAGTCCAGATTTGTTTCCAGATATCCATACCCCCCTGCACCCATCGCCACCATAACTTCGCCCCTTAAACCTTATTGACTAGCTCCAGATCCCTGATACCAAGGCCACCCTCCTCTTTCCGCCTGATTACCTGTTGCCATGAAACCAATGTCCATTTTCTTTGCTGATTTGGTCCCCCCCAGAGAAATTTACCGAAGATTTCCTTGAATTTACAGAAAACTCCCTTAGGAGCAGGCATAATTGACAACGGGTATATAGGAATGGATAGTAAAACGGATTTTAAAAGTACAACCCGACTTGCTAAATTCAGCGTTCTAAACGACCAATTTTGCAATCTTTTTCGAATCCTATCAACTAGAGTTTGCCAATTCTTTATACGCGTTGAATTAATGTCTAACTGAATGCCTAAATACCTGGTGGGTAATTCGCCCTGTCGGAAGCCTAGCACACGAGTTAAATGGGCCTTAACAGCTTCAGGTGAGTTAAAAATAAAAGTACAAGATTTATCGTTATTCACCGCCATACCTGAAGCGCTCATAAAACCTTCTAAGACATGTTTGAAGCCCCTTACCTCTCTGAGCGATGCTTCTCCAAACAACATCAAGTCATCAACAAACTGCTGATGTGTTATGATTAGGTTCTCTCCCCATAATCGAATGCCTTTGATCCTTCGTGCCCTGACCTCCTGCTTAATCCTTCCATAGCCAAGATGAACAGAAACAGCGAGATTGGGTCCCCCTGTCTGATACCCCTGGTGGCATTAAACGTATCTGAAGGTATCCCATTAATCAATATTGAGAAATTCGGAGTGGAGACCAGGTTAATGATCCAAGCTATCCATCTGTTGTCAAACCCAAAAGCTTCAAGAACCGCTCTTAGATAATCCCAATTCAAACGATCATATGCTTTAGATAAATCCAGCTTCATGAGCATCCCTTTTTTCTTCCTCTGTTTTAAAGAATGTATCACCTCCTGGGATACCACAATTCCATCCAAAATTTGCCTACCCTCCACAAACCCAGTCTGCTCAGGCGCAATCAAAGTGGGTAGGAGAGGTTTCAACCGTTTCGCTATCACTGTAGATATAATCTTATAAATTACGTTACACAGGGCTATGGGCCTGAAACCCTGTGGTTCATCAGATGTTGTGCTCTTAGGGATCAAAGTGAAGAAAGTTGAGTTAATACCTGGCCATACTTGCTGTCTGATTCTTGATTCCTCCACCGCTTCCAGGATGTCTTTGCCTATAAATTTCCAACTTGCCTGGAAGAATTCAATGGTATAGCCATCCGGACCCGGAGCCTTATTTTTAGGCATGTTCATCACTACTTCTTCTACCTCTTCCATAGTGACTGCCCGCATTAATGCCTTATTTTGGTCTGCTGTAACTGTTCTTGGTATGTCTCTACATATATTATTAATAGCCTCCCTTCTATCCCTTTGAGTTTCTGTGAGCACCCCCCGAAAATAATCCACTAAAGTCTTTTCAATACCAGCCTGCTCCACCTCTCTTTCTCCCGCAACATTCTTAATAGAAAAAATCCTATTCTGGTGCCTATGTTGAATCATGGCTTGATGAAAAAATTTGGTATTCCGTTCACCTGCTCTTAACCATCTTACCCTTGATTTTTGACGCCATAAAATCTCCTCCTGTTTACGACGTTCCTTGGTATGGCCATTAATGTATTATAAAATTATTTGTCTGTGTAAAAGTTGTGTTTAATATATAAACAATACATAGCATTATTAATATTGGAGAATATAAAACGTTTAAGTGTAAACTTTTGAACATATCCAATTTTAAACATACCTTACATAATACAGTGGCACTAATTATGAATTATCTGTAAAAAGCTATTTGTTAAATTAGTTTAATATTAATATTTGTTAAATTTATATACTTGTATGTTAAATTTACAATTTCCTTTAAAAAAAACATTATGCATAACGTTAAATTCCACACCTGATTGGAACGGAGTAATAGAAAAAAAAATTCGGAAAAAATTTCTCTATGATATGATGGTAATTTGGTTCATTGTTTGAAATAATTTTACTGTCAACGGTCATTCATAAAACACAATCAGGAATAACAGAATGGAATATTGGCACAGTATCTGAAAGTTGGACGAAAATCGACACAAAGTTTATGATAATTGAGATATTGCCTAATATCTGACTCCAACGTCAATGGAAGATTCTCCTCGAGAATGTGGATGAAACGCATAATCTTTAAAACCTAAAATGTTCTTTATGCAGACGAAAGGTCAAGACAAAGCAGGACAAGGGAACAACCAGTCCAAATGATTTGAAATTAAAGAGATTCGTTCGTCTAATTTTTTAAAGGTATATTTAGAAGTGGGACTTGAATAGAAAGAGTGAAAAAATACAATTTTTTTAATCAACCACTTGAATTACATTCTATGCATTCTAATTATTCAACCAGAGGTTCTAGACATATCATCATAGTTATGGTTGACAAGGGGTTCTGTTTTGTTAAGTACGGCATCGTTAGAGGTTTATGCTTTTATTAGGGTTTTGTTCATGGACCATGATTGTTTTTCGAAACCAATATAGCTAGATGGAACTGATGGGTGACTGCAATGTGCATATTAAAGGCGAATCACAAGGCCGTTTAGCTTTGCCGGTGGAGTAATCTCGTTATCCCAGATGTAGGAGAATTCAAAGTAGTATAGCCGAGATCTCTCAATTCCTGAATTCCAAAAGAGAATCCTGGTATGAGGGTTAATTGTGAGCTAGATCGGAAGATAGACCGATGCTAAACGAAGAAATGAAGCTGCTATGGGCCTGAAAGTGATATCTGATGCACTGCAAGCCAGCCAAGGGCGTTTTCTGCTTATAATTTACAAGAATCTCATCTAGTACCAACTCCAATAGTCTTGATAAGCTGGACATAGCTGACCAGGTGGGCATTTTTTTTTATATTCTTTGGAGTAGGGTTCAGTGTTAGAAATTGTAATTACTTATTAGAGAGTCAATTAATTTAACTGAGTGTTGAGTGTTGAGTGTTGAGCGTTAGTCTAGTCAAGTGATGGATAAAGAGTTAATTGCAGTCCATATTTAGAGTGTGAGTTAATTGAGTTAAGTGTGTATGTATGTCAAGATATTTTAGGCTAGTCGCTAGTTGGAAAATTTGTGTGATCAATAGAAGAACTGCAACTCATATGTTTTATGTGTGAATTTAAGTCAAGTGATAGATAAAGAGTTAATTGCAGTCCATATTTAGAGTGTGAGTTAACTGAGTTAAGTGTGTATGTATGTCAAGATATTTTAGGCTAGTGGCTAGTTGGAAAATTTGTGTGATCTATAGAAGACCTGCAACTCATATGTTTTATGTGTGAATTTAATGTTTTGCCTCCTCTACATTTCTAACGCCTGCAATGCATGATAAGTTGAGGTGAATTGAGTTTAGTCTACATTAGTTTAGTGAGTTTGCATGAACAATTTAATTAAAATTAAATAAACTCTAATAATAATAAAATTTGCATGATTTATATCTAATAATAATAAAATTTGCATGATTTATATTTAATAAGTATTAGTATTGTACTTATATCGCTGTGGTTAGATCCTTGTGAGAAACATGAGCCAGAAGAGCAAAAACCACAACACACACAGCATGTGAGAAAGTTTAATTAATAGAAGTTTATTTTGTATTTTCCTCCTCTTCCTTTCCATCATTAGCGAGCTGTCAACTATATGATGTGAACGGATAAAACATTGATATTTCATTGGATTAGATTATAAATCATTCTGTATTAGATTGAATTAGGTTTACATACGTTTTACTTATACAATATTTTCCTAAACTACAGTCAAATAATCACTCTGAAAAAAGCGATCAGGAAGCCACCAAGGAAGAGATGTCAGCAGATCGGAAAGGATCAGCCAAAAAAGATGTTAGGGTCAATGGTGACACCAGTGTAGGATCCTCTCCGCATGTTTGCGCTCATGCTTCCAAGGCATTGAGAGTTCGCTCTTCTACAAGTAAAGATCGTCACTGTAAAGTGAACACTCCGAAAGGACACCGGGATCGAAGGGTGAGGCTTGCTGTTTCCACTGCCATTCAATTGTACAGCCTCCAACATAGATTGGGTCTTCAACAGCCAAGCAAGGTATTGGACTGGCTCATCAGTAAATCAAAATCTGCAATAGATGGACTGCCCATACCGTCCTCTATATCTAACTTTAACTGCAGGGCATGTAATACTATTCAAAACAACGGGCCAACAGTTGTAGATGTCATTTCAACCTCGAGAGGAGCAAATGGAATATCTCACCCTGTGCCTAAAATTTTACCATTCTGGATAGAGAAAGAAAATGAGACGAAATTCCACAATGGGGAAACGAATGGGGAAGAACTGAATGTTGGTACAACGAATGTTGGTACAACGAATGTTGTCCATCTTTCAATGCTCCAGAATAGGACTGAAGCAAGTGCCCTTGTTCCGATATGCAGTGAACGAGAGAGGCTCCAGCCGTCAGTGCTTCTGAAGAAGGGAAACACACAAGAGGGGATGGCATTCACAAGTCCTTTTCAGGAACAAGAAGGGGTCGCGATGACAAGTCCTTTTCAGCAACAATCAGGGTGCTTTGATGTACGACTCAGTTCGGCCGACAATTCAAATGCAAATTTGGCACCTTTTTATTCATTGCGCATGCCAAGGCACGAAGCACAATTTGGGAGGGATCAAGAAATAATGCGGGCTGCAAGTAGCACTGCAACTCTTCTGCCGTTGGTTTTCTGTTCAAATCGTTTTGATTCGAGTCGACATGATGGGAAAACAAATAAGTTCTCACAGAAATGTAAGACACGGCTTACTTCTTCTTTGCAAGACAATGACAGCATTTACGCAGAAGAACCTTTGAGGCTTTCGGGTAACATTAATAGCTATATTAACACAATAGTGCCCAGCGTCTCTGCAATCCCTATCCGTGAAAGCATTGCCTCTTGGTCGACGACAGTTACAACAGAAGTCCAGGAGGGCGGTGGAGGGAACGGCATCTACTTTGAACGATGCCACTGAAAGTTCGTCAGGACGGTGCCGGCATTGCATATCTCCTCCAGATATCTTAATTTCAGTAAAATATCAGGTACTTCAATCGCAAATAGAAAGTTAGTTCTGTTCCTTTTAGCGCCATGGGAATTATTTCTTAGCGGAGATAATCGCCTTTCCACAGAAATAAAACAAAAAATTAAATTGGGAGCCCTCTAATATAAATTTGGAAACCACAAGTCTGACCTTCCTTCAAATTTTCAACTGACTGCACTTTATTATCAAGATTCGCACACTTCTGTTTTTCCAGGTTTATGCCACTCTTTGTCATGACCGCAAAAACGCAGACAGAGAGGGAGAATCTTATTTTACTGTCCAATAACAGAGCTTTAACTCATGACGCAATCAGCAGTCATGATGAATCGTATGATGTATGACATTCCCAATCACATGTCCGAATCAATCAGTATTAATGGTTAAATGAGCAATCATCCCTCAAGATACAATGAAGAGGAATGGAAGATTTGGAAGAGGAATAGATTCCTCATATTGAAAAATTAAATCACTAAATATAAAATATATTATTTTTAATAAAATAAATATGGATAAATATTATTTGAAAAATGATTTAGAGAGTTTTATAAAGAATATTGATAAATATTATTTGAAAAATGATTTAGAGAGTTTTATGATGAAGAGTAAATGTTTACTTTAAGGATTGTTTTATTTGACAAAGTAATTTCATTTTTTATCACATTAAATTTTTTGAGTGAAAGTCGCTCAAATTTTCTCTTCCATTTTTGTTGATGAGAGAAACAAAATATCCCTTGCCACACTTACAAAGGACCATCCATTTATTTATTTAGCACAATAGATTGTCATTGTTAACATCCATTTATTTGACCATTGTTTTGAGTCTTTCAACCTTGGAAGTGGGAGAGTAGAGGTCCATCAAATGATTAGGGAATGCACCTCTCAATGTTAGGGAAGGCACTTCTCAATGTTTGTAAATGACTTTACAATTAAATTGACTTTGGATTATTATAAAACATCAATACAATATTTTAAACAAATTATATTATATATGGAAAAGTAGCAAAGTTTGCTTTTTAATTTTTTGAAAGTTTTTTATTTGATCTCGTTAAATTATGTTAATATTTATTTTTAATTTTATTTAATTTTAAAAAAATATATATTAATAATATTAAAATATTAAATATAGTATTATTATAAATATTATACTTAATTTTCATATAGCGTATGTTAAATTTTTATTTTATATTAATATTTATTTTTATTTTACTTATTTTTAATTAAAATATTTATATAAGAACAATGAAATTTATATATACCCATAGAATTTAAAGCAAAATTTTATAGAAATCTTCTTTTTCCTTAGAATATTTAGATGGATGACCACTCAACCACTATTTTCAATAAAGGTCAATACAACATTCAGAGTAGATGTTAACATCTATGGAGTAGTCTAAATATGAACCTAGGCTTTCTTATCAACAATATAATTCAAGTAGATAGCTCAACCAATAATCATTGAGTGTAGGTGCACATACACATTAGTGAACTATCCAATTTTTGGTTAAAACAAAAGTAAAACCCCAAGATATGTTGTTTCATAGTTTTTTAAGCAAAGTCCATGTATAAATATATTGAGGATTGAACCTACTTTTAACTAAAATGGAGTCTAATTCCCTCAAACCTGTTATTTCAAAATTATTTAAATAAGACATATGCATTAATGAGTTGAAAATAAAATTTAAATTAATTATGATAAACTAATATTAATCCATTGAAATTCAATTAATAAAATAATTAACCTAAAAAATATTGAAATTTAAGTTGATTGGTGTGAAAAACATATCTATTATTACAATATGTAATATATTCAAAATTTTGTATTATTATACTATGTGATTTGTGTGAAAAACATATCTATTATTACACTATGTAACATATTCAAGATTTTGTATTATTATACTATATACTACATTTGATATTTTGAATATTATGTACTTTGCATTAAAAACTTATGTAAATAATGTAATGAAAAATTTACATATCAAATAACTATATTTAAATGTTTATAACATTTTTAATGAATTGTCTTTTAAAAAAAAATTAATAAATAATAATAAATTAATATTTAACAAAGAAACTTTTAAACATAGAAATTTATCTTAACATTTAGGAATTTTGGTTAATCTAACTAATCCATGATATGCTATCTATAAAATATTTGGTAATATTTTTGAAAAAATATTCAAATTTATAATAATTTTATATAGTCTCTATATAAAGTTTCAACAATTTTTAAGATAAAATAATCATGTACTATAAAATTTGAGTGAAACATTTTGAAAAAATAGAAATTAACAATTTTTTTTGAAAAAACATAGAAAATTAACTCACTTGCAAATATTACTCCTAAAATTTTTCATTTTTAATTTTCAATATTAGGTATTTTTTTTTAAATAAATAATTTAAATTTATAAAAATAAAAAATAAATTTAGAATATTGCTTGATATTAAAGTTTAAATACTCACACAAATGGTATTTATAAACGGTGAAAAGGGAAAAATAACATTTTTAATATAAATTCACTCCCCACTTATTTTTAATATCTTTAATATGCTATGTTTGCAACCTATAATATGTTCATGTGCTTTTCATATGTCTTGGTATATCCTGAAATTAAAAATAGGTGAAAACACTGAATACATGGCATATGTGGGGAGTGTGTGAAATATATAAATTCACTCCCCATTCCTCCAATCCTTCTTCCAACACGAAGGGAGAAAAGGGTTTCCCAAAAAGATAAAATAGAGGTCGTAAAAAGAGTTCAAATTGCAGATCCAGTTTCCCAAAAAGATAAAATAGAGGTCGTAAAAAGAGTTCAAATTTCAGATCCAATAGATAAAAGGTGAGCTTACTTAACACTTTCATATTTCTCCCAGCTAGTTGTGATGTGAGTAACTCTAGTGAGTAATTATAGATAGAATAAGGTGAGCTTACTTAACACTTTCATATTTCTCCCAGCTAGTTGTGATGTGAGTAACTCTAGTGAGTAATTATAGATAGATTTATTCTAGGGAAACTGTAACAATTCTTATAAAAAATCTATGTAATAAAGTTAATAAAGGAAAATAATAACCAAGGTCATGGGACATGTATTCTAAGTTGAATGTTGGAAAAAAACACAATGATGGGGATCACTAGTGATTAATTAATGACTATGGAAATTGGCAAAGGCAAAGTGATATTTATTGGCATTTATTTACAAAAATAATGGAAAAGAGGAGAAAAGGAAGGTGAAAGGTAACAAGTTGCATGTGAGGAGGAAATTAAAGGAAAAGTAAGGAAAATGAATAAAATAGTGGCTTTAACAATAAAAAGATTTTTGTGGATCAGTTCACAACTTTTGTCAGTTTTAGCTTGGAGCTTTCTACTCTATTCTCTCTCTCATACTCTTGCACACTTAGAGTTTTCTTGGAGAACTCTTGGAGTATTGTGGCATACTTGGGATTTGGAGCAAGAAGGCAAAGGAAAAGAAGGAAAGTGCAAGGGGACAATGGGATGAGTGGCTACAACAAGTTTTCTTTGAAGCTACTAATTTGCATGTATGATTTCCTTGCTAGTTTTGGCATGCATGGCATATGCATGTGGTTTTTTTGTTGTGATTTCTCATTCACATGGAGATTGTCTGGATTGATAATGGCTTTGGCTAACCTTGCCATTTCCTGGATAGCCATGGTGTTGGGGGTTTTCCATTTTAATTTTAAATTGTTGCTCATGTTCCTTATGGCTGTGAGTTGAATTATTAGTTCCTGGAGTCTTGGTTGGACAAATGCACTAGAAGCTTTCTAACATCTTGGGTTGAGTTACTTGTCTTGGAATCCTTGGTTAAACAAATGCTCCAAAGCACTTGGTGGCTTGAGTTACTAGTCCTGGGAGCCCTGGTTGGAAAAACACACTGGAGTCTAGCGATAGATATGGATTGAGTTACAAGTCCTGGAAGCCTTCATTGGAACAAACTCTCTTGAGCCCTGGACAACTTGGGTGGAGATTGATCTAGTGATGGTTAGTGACATCTGATCATGAGGTGGAATCACTAGTTAAAGGTTGAGGTGGTTGGTGTTTGGAAGCCTTGGTTTGGTGTTCCTGGTTTATTCCATGAGATCCCACATTCATGCTTGGAATGTGGCATGAGGGTGATTGATTGAAAGAGAAATTTGGTTGATCCCAATCTATGGACGGGTGGTATGTGGAAGTCCTTGACTTGGTTATATTTTCATATGTTAATATAAGTTTCTTTTCATTTGGTATTTCACGAGTAAATGTGTTTGTCATTATGTGGCTTTAATGGTGGTTTCATTATTGATATTTCTCTCGTTATTTGTTAGTTATAAGCATGTTTTATGAAAAAATTGCGTTATGGTTGTCATCATGTTTTTATTAGTAGATGAAATGTTAATTAATGCATGACCTAATAGATGATCTTGGAGCTAATATGAGGAGGCATCGATCCTTCTTGAATATTTTCAGATAATTATGAGACCCCTATGTTCATATGTGTATGTATGACCTGTACATTGCATGTTTATGATATATTTGATGGAAATTTTGTCATGGCTAGTATGGGTCAGGTCCAGACCTTGTTCAAGTGTTTACATTACTAGCCTTATTTCATCATTATTTACCATTTATGGAAGTTTCATGAAGTTCTCGGCAGAGGCCTGAGTCCTAAACCTGAAAAAGTGGCTCAGAATTCAGAGTCTCTAGCACAAAACTTCTTGAAAAAGGCTGCAGTTGCATGGATGCCTTGTTGTGGGAGTGACTAGAGAGTCTCGGTCGCATAGAAGGATTGTCATGGGAGTGAGTAGGGTCTAGTTTTACATAGCATCAAGTTATCTCAAGGGTTGGACATGTGGAGGGGTTGGTTGGCTCCTAAAGGTTTTGTAGCTTCTGAGGAAGGTCAAATTGGTCTTTTCTTGTTATTTCCACTTACTTAACTATACATGGTAATTTTAGTCATATCATAGTAACTCTTCATCACGTGTTTACCTCGGTGGACATGTTAGCTTGGGTAAATATGGGAGGAGGGTGGTAAAGAGTGGTATCAAATCATGATTTTGTTCTCCTTGGGTGATGTCTGGTTCCCTTTTCTCTTTAGATGAATGTGTTGTCATGTGTACATGTCAGTTGCATATATGTTCATTATGCTTGTGGTCTATGTGTTTTTTATGTATGCATGGTAAGGGACATTGTTGTCGTCGTATTTTCATGCAAAAGTTGATGAGGTTGTTGTTGGGATGTGTTCACTATGAATGCATGTTAGTGTTTATATGTATTTTTTATGCATGTGTGTCGTCCATATGTTTGTTATGCATAATACCTAGTCAGTGTTATAATTGTGGCATTATGCATGGTAACTAGGATAATGATTGAGATGATGTCTATATACTGTTATGATTATGATTATACATGTATTGTGCTAATCTGATTGATCTTGCAAACAATATATTCTCCCCTAAACTATAATGAGGTACATTGGTTGTTTATAATTTGGTTTAGTAACATAATATACTTTGTAGGAAGAAAAGATCAAATATGACTTGCAAGGTGGTAGACTACAGTTCACAAAATTCTCCCTATATATTAGATGAACAACATGGTGATGAGTACTCCCCTCACATCGCAGACACTCTGAGAAGTTTGAAGGTAGAGATAAGAAGTTTCAAAGAAGATAATGACTGAATCATTCAAACAATAGAGAGACTTGCTAGGGCATATGAGAAACAAGGAGAAGTTAATGCAATTATCCTTCAGAGCTTGTCAGACTTGCAGAGGTAAGGACCACTTAGAATCAATCATGGACAGGAGGATAGGATTGATGGAGCATATGGTAGTAGGTCACATGGTGGGCAAAAGTTGGATATAGATGACATGGGAAGAGATGGTAGATTCTTGGATACACCTGATAGGCGATGAAGTGGACATGGGATTTATTCTAGATTTGGTTCAGACAAGTATCATGGTCATCATCATTATCATCCTTACAAGAAGAGTGGCATGAGATATTTGCCGAATGAGTTTAAGAAAGTAATTTTATTTTTTATCATTAATTAAATTTTTGGAGTAAAAATCGCTCCAATCTTTGGCTTCCACTTTTGTTGACTAGAGAAACAAAATATCCCTTGCCACACTCACAGTGGACCATCCATTTATTTATTTAGCACAATAAATTGTCGCTGTTAACATCCATTTATTTATTTGACCATTGTTTTGAGTATTTTAACTTTGGAAGTGGGAGAGTAGAGGTCCATCAAATTATTAGAGAATGCACCTCTCAATGTTAGGGAAGGCACCTCTCAATGTTTGTAAATGGGTTTGTAATTTAATTAACTTTGGATTATTATAAAATATTGATACAATACTTTAAACAACTTATATTATATATGGAAAAACACCTTTCATTTGAGAATTACAAAATTTAGTTCTTTATTTTCTGAAAGTTTATATCATATATGGAAAAACATCTTTCATTTGAGAATTACAAATTTTGCTTCTTTATTTTCTAAAAGCTTTTTATTTGATTACATTTGATCATGTTAATATTTATTTTTAGTTTTATTTAATTTAAAAAATATATATATTAATAATGTTAAAATATTAATTATGGTATTATTATAAATATTATAAGTAATTTTCATATAGCATATCTTTATGTTAAATTTTTATTTTATATTAATATTTATTTTTCTTTTACTTATTTTTCATTAAAATACTTATATAAGAACAATGAAATTTATACATACCCACAAAATTTAAAGAAAAATCTTATAGAAAGTCTTTTTTTTTCCTTAGAATATTTAGATGGATGATCGCTCAACCACTACTCTCACTAAAGGTCAATACACCATTCACAACAGATGTTAACATCTATGGAGTAGTCTAAATATGAACATATAACCTAAGGCTGCCTTATCAACAATATAATTCGGGTAGATAGTTCAACCAATGATCATTGAGTGTAGGTGCACATAAGCATTAGTGAATTATCCAACTTTTGGTTAAAACAAAAGTAAAACCCCAAGATATGTTGTTTCATAGTTTTTTAAGCAAAATATATGTACAAATATATTGAGGATTGAACCTACTTTTAACTAAAATGGAGTCTAATTCCCTCAAACATGTCATTTCAAAATTGTTTAAAGAAAACATATTCATTAATGAGTTGAAAATAAAATTTAAATTAATTATGATAAGCTAATATTAATTCATTGAAATTCAATTAATTTGTGTGAAAAACATATCTATTATTACACTATGTAGTATATTCAAAATTTTGTATTATTTTATTATGTACTACATTTGATATTTTGGATATTTTGTACTTTTCCTTAAAAAATTTAAGTAAATAATGTAATGCAAACATTACATATCAAATTACATATCAAATAACTATATTTAAATGTTTATAACATTTTTAACGAATTGGTTTTTTAATAAAAAATAAAAAAATATTTTTTAACCAGGAAAATTTTAAACATGGAAATTTATCTTATCGTTTAGAAATCTTGACGAATCTAACTAATCCATGATATGCCATCTATAAAATATTTGGTGGTACTTTTGTAAAAATATTCAAATTTATAATAATTTTATGTAGTCTCTATATAAACTTTTAATTATTTTTAAAGTAAAATAATTATATACTATAAAATTTGAGCAAAACATTTTGAGAAAAAAATAAAAATTAAGCAATTTTTTTGAAAAAATATGGAAAATCAACTCACTTGCAAATATTACCTATAAACGTTTCCCATTTTTAATTTTCAGTATTAGATTAATTTTTTTATTTTTATTTTAAAATAAATAATTTAAATTTATAAAAATAAAAAATAAATTTAGAATATTTCATAATATTAAAGTTTAAATACTCAAAGAAATGGTATTTATAAAGGATCATTGTGAAAGGGAAAAATAATTTTTTTAATATAAATTCAGTCCCTCAATATATGCCACTTATTTTTAATATCTTTAATATGCTATGTTTGCAACCTCTAATATGTTCATGTGTGTTCATATGTCTTGGCATATCCTGAAATTAAAAATAGGTGAAAACACTCAATATATGGCATATGTGGAGTGTTTGAAATATATAAATTCACTCCCCATTCCTCCAATCCTTCTTCCAACGCGAAGCGAAAAAAGGGTTTCCTGAAAAAGACAAAATAGAGGTCGTAAAAAGAGCTCAAATTGCAGATCCAATAGATAAAAGGCGAGCTTCTTTCTTACTGGAGCGAGGCATATGCATCTAAGCATCTACCCAGTAGGAAGGAGGGGAAACAAGGAACAACATTTCTTTCGTCTGAAATTCATCAACCCAATCCTCTTTTTTTTGTTGAGATCACTTAACACTCTCATATTTCTCCGACCTAGTTGTGATTAATTATAGATAGAGTTATTTTAGGGAAATTGTAACAGTTCTTATAAAAAATCCATGTAATAAACTTAATAAAGGAAAATAATAACTAAGGTCATGGGACACTTATTCCAAGTTGAATGTTGGTAAAAAACATAGTGATAGGGATTATTAGTGTTTAATTAATGACTATGGAAATTGGCAAAAGACAAAGTGGCATTTATTGGCATTTATTTACAAAAATAATGGAAAATAGGAGAAAAGGAAGGTGAAAGGTCACAAGTTGCATGTGAGGAGGAAATTGAACGGAAAATAAGGAAAATGAATAAAATAGTGGCTTTAATAATAAAAAGGATTTTGTGGATCAATTCACAGCTTTTGTCAATTTTAGCTTGGAGCTCTCTACTCTATTCACTCTCTCATACTCTTGCACATTTAGATTTTTCTTGGAGTATTGTGGCATACTTGGGATTTGGAGCAAGAAGGCAAAGGAAAAGCAGGAATGTGCAAGGGGACAACGGGATCAGCGGCTACAATGAGTTTTTTTTGAAGCTACTAATTTGCATGTATGATTTCCTTGCTAGTTTTGGTGTGCATGACATATGCATGTGGTTTTTTGGTTGTTATTTGTCATTCACATGGAGATTGCCTGAATTGATAATGGTTTTGCCCAATCTTGCCATTTCCTAGATAGCCATGGTGTTGGGGGTTTTCTCTTTTATTTTTTGATTGTTGCTCATGTTCCTTATGGTTGTGGGTTGAATTATTAGTTCCTGGAGTGTTGGTTGGACAAATTCTCTAGAAGATTTGTAACATATTGGGTTGAGTTACTAGTCCTGCAATCCTTGGTTGGACAAATGCTCCTGAGCGCTTGGTCGGTTGAGTTACTAGTCCTGGAATCCTTGGTTGGAAAAACACTCCAGAGCCCTTGGTGGCTTTAGTTACTAGTCTTGGAATCCTTGGTTGGACAAATGTTCTAGATCCCTTGGTGGGTTGAGTTACTAGTCTTGGGAGCCCTAGTTGGAAAAACACACTGGAGTCCAGTGATAGCTGTGGAATGAGTTACTAGTCCTGGAAGCCTTCATTGGAACAAACTCTCTTAAGCCTTAGACAACTTGGGTGGAGACCGATCTGGTGATGGTTAGTGATGTCTGACCGTGAGGTGGAATCACTAGCTCAAGGTTGAGGTGGTTGGCCTTTGGAAGTCCTCGTTTGGTGTTCTTGGTTTATTCCATGAGATCCCACATTCATGCTTGGAATATGGCACGAGGGTGATTGACTGAAAGAGAAATTTGGTTCAGCCCAATCTATGGACAGGCCGTATGTGGAAGTCCTTGACTTGGTTATATTTTCATATGCTAATATAAGCTCCTTTTCATTTGGTATTTCACGAGTAAATGCGTTTGTCATTATGTGGCTTTAATGATGGTTTCATCATTGATATTTCTTTAGTTATTTGTTGGTTATAAGTGTGTTTTATGAAAAACTTGTGTTATGACTGTCATCATGTTTTTATTAGTAGATGAAATGTTAATGAATGCATGACCTAATAGATGATCTTGGAGCTATTATGAGGAGGCATCGGTCTTTCTTGAAGATTCTTAGATAATTATGAGACCCATATGTTCATATGTGTATGTATGACCTGTACATTACATGTTTATGATATGTTTGATGGACTTTCTGTCATGGCTAGTATGGGTCACCAGACCTTGTTCAAGTGTTTATATTACTAGCCTTATTTCATCATTATTTACCATTTATGGAAGTTTCATGAAGTTCTCGATAGAGGCCTAAGTTCTAAACCTGAAAAAGTGGCTCATAATTCGGAGTCGCTAGCACAAAACATCCTGGAAACGGCTGCAGTCGCATGTGTGCCTTGTTATGGGAGTGACTAGAGGGTCTCAATCGCATGGAAGGATTGTCATGGGAGTGAGTAGGGGTCTAGTTCTACATAGCATCAAGTTCTCTAAGGGGTTGGACACGTGGAGGGGTTGGTTGGCTCCTAAAGGTTTTGTAGCTTCTAAGGAAGGTCAAATTGGTCTTTTCTTGTCAGTTCCACTTACTTAACTATACATGGTAATATGAATAATATCATAGTAACTCTTCATCACATGTTTACCTCGGTGGACTTGTTAGCTTGGGTAAATGTGGGAGGAGGGTGTTAAAGAGTGGTAACAATGGTTTTTTTTCTCCTTGGGTGATGTCTGGTTCCCTTTTCTCTTTAGATGAATATGTTGTCATGTGTACATGTCAGTTGAATATATGTTCATTATCCTTGTGGTCTATGTGTTTTCTATGTATGCATGGTAAGGGACATTTTTATCGTCATATTTTCATGCAGAAGTTGATGAGGTTGTTGTTGGGATGTGTTCGCAATGAATGAATGTTAGTGTTTATATGTATTTTTTATGCATGTGTGTCGTCTATATGTTTGTTATGCATAATACCTAGTCATTGTTATAATTGTGGCATTATGCATGGTAACTGAGATAATGATTGAGATGATGTCTATATATTGTTATGATTATGATTATACATGTATTGCAGACAAGATATCCTCCCCTAAACTGTACTGAGTTACATTGGTTGTTTATAGTTTGGTTTTGTAATATGATATACTTTGCATGAATAAAAGATCAAATATGACTAGCAAGGTGGTAGACTACGGTTCACGAAATTATCCCTATAGATCAAATGAGAAACATGGTGATGAGTACTCCCCTCACATCGTAAACACTCTGAGAAGTTTGAAGGTAGAGATAAGAAGTTTCAAAGAAGATAATGACCAAATCATTCAATAAAAAGAGAGACTTGCTAGGGCATATGAGAAACAAGGAGAAGTTAATGCAATTATCCTTCAGAGCTTGTCGGACTTGCAGAGACAAGGACCACTTAGAATCAATCATGGGTAGGAGGATAGGACTAATGGAGCATATGGTAGTAGGTCACATGGTGGGCACAAGTTGGATAGAGATGACATGGTCAGAGATGGTAGATTCTTGGATACACCTGATAGGTGAGGAAGTGGACATGGGCTTTATTCTAGATTTGGTTCAAACAGGTATCATGGTCATCATCGTTATCATCCTTATATGAAGAGTGACATGGGATATTTGTTGAATGAGTTTAAGAAAGTAAATGTACCTACATTTGATGGAGAAATGAAGAAGTCACAGGATGTCAAACCATAGTTTCTTGGGATAAATAATTTTTTTAGATTGCATGATTACTTAGAGAACATGAAAGTCAGAATAGAAACTTTCAGCCTTAAAGTTAAAGTAGACATTTGGTGGGAAGATGTAAAGAATGTCATAGGTATTCATGAGAAGAGGAGTTGACTTGAAGATATTTTGAGAGAATTATCAAGAAGAAGTATCTATCTCAGAGATAATATGATGACAATGAAAATTAATTCTATGAGCTTAATATGGGATCCATGAACGATGAGGATTACACTAGCAGATTCTTGGATTTATTGAGGTATGTGCCTTATCTTAAGGAGGAGAAAGTGAATATCTAGATATTCATCAGTGGGTTTCCAGTAGCATTCAAGGAAAAGATTGAGTTTGATGAGCCTAGATCGTTGGAGGAAGCCATCAAGAAGCTAAAGCATTGTTATGAGTCAAAGTGCAGATATGAGACTAAGGAGGATTGGAAATGTAATTAGAATAATAAGGGAAAATAATATAAGAAGTGAACAAGACCTCAGAACACAAGTAATAAAGAGAATGCAACATTATCTAAGAATTTAAATGCATCTGATAGAGGATAGGGATTTCGATTTGAGGAGCAGAACAAGGGTGATGTAGGAAGCTCTTGTAGTGTTGGATTTGTAGAGGAGAGCATCGCAAGAGAGATTGTCCACAAAACCATGGTGGTAGACCATAGATCTACAATGCTCAGGAGGCACAGACAATGGGGAATGTTGTACATAGTATTCTTCAGATTTATGCAGCGCTGGATAGTAGGCAGGCAGATTACCAGGCATCTATTATCAAGATGGATGGTAAGCTTTGTGATCAAGTTGTTTCTATTTTGATTGATCTTGGATCTAATTATAGTTAGGTTAATCCTGACCGAGTGGATAAGTGTGGTTTGAATAAAGAAATGCATGCAAAGTCTTGGTTAGTACAGTTGGCCAGGGGTACTAAGACAAGAGTTCATCATTGGGTAAGATCTTGTGCATTTGAGATATATGGTATGCCTAAATTAACACATCTGAATGTATTTCCATTGGGATCATATAGTATGCATTTGGGTATGGAATGGCTATATATTCGCAAGACCAAAGAGGATTGTTATGAAAAGGATATTGAGTGCTTGGATGACAATGGAGAACAAAGAATCTTGCAGGGTAAGAAGAAGGAAACATCAGTTAGAATGGTGACAATTATGCAGGGAAGCCACAGTCGTAAAAAATGATATGTATTGTTTGTAGTGCATATTTCTAGTGATAAAGGTAAGGAAGTTGAGGATGCAGACGTCTTGAGGAGGTACTAATTTTTATAGTAGTTTCAAGATGTGTTTCGAGCAGAGATTTCAAAGTTTTCACCTCATAAGGAAGTGGAATTTTCTATTGAGTTGGTACTAGGGGAAGCACCAGCATCAAAGGTACCACACAAGATGAGCACACCAGATTTCGTGTAATTGAAGTTGTAGTTGAAGGAAATACTTGACAAGGGATACATTAGGAAAAGTGTATCGCCTTGGGGTGCACCAATGTTGTTTGTGAAGAATAAGGATGGTACTCTCAAGTTGTGTATTGACTATAGGAAGCTAAACAAGGCAACCATCAAGAAGATATATCCATTGTCAAGGATTTATGACTTGTCTGATCAGTTGATGGGAGTAGTAGTGTTCTCAAAAATTGAATTGAGATTCGGATATCATCAAGTACACATTAAAGAAGATGACATCTACAAGACTGCTTTCCAAACCAAGTATGGGAATTATGAGTTTGTTGCAGTTCCTTTCAGTTTGAATAATGCTCCATTTAATTTTATTCGCTTGATGAATAACGTATTGCATCTTTATTTGGACAAGTTTTTTATTGTATTCATTGATGATATATTGGTATATTCTAAGAATGACAAAGAGCGTGTCTAACACTTAGCAACAATGTTGACATTGCTGAGAGAGCATCAATTGTATGCTAATTTTAGTAAATGCAATTTCTTTCAGATGGAGGGACATTACTTGGGGCAAGTAGTTTCCAAGGAAGACATGGCAGTAGATCTAGAAAAGATAAGAGCTATCATGCAATGAGAAACTCCTATAAATGTGGATGAGGTAAGATAATTCATGGGACTAGTAGGCTATTATAGGAGGTTCCTTAGGAACTTATTGCAGATTTCCTATCCCATTACATCATTATAGAGGAAAGGTAAGAAATTTGAATGCACAGAGGAATGTGCAAGCAATTTTGGGCAGTTGTTGACAAATGCTCCAGTTTTAAAGATTGTAGATCCAGATAACGAGTTTGTGGTATGTACAGATGCTTGCAAGAGATGACTTGGTGGAGTCTTGATGCAACAAGGATAGGTAGTGTGATATGAATCAAGGAAACTGAATGAGCATGAGTAAAATTAATTGATGAATGATCTTGAGTTGGAAGCGATCGTCCATGCATTGAAGATGTGGAGGCACTATCTTCTTAGCATGAGGTTTGTATTGATGAGTGATCACAGTGGATTGAGATATCTATTTGAACAACTAAACCTGGATTCCATATTCAGGTCACCCAGGATATCAGAAGACATTGACATTGGTGCAAAAGTTATATTATTGGTTGAATTTGAAGAAGGAAGTGGTAGAGCTTGTGGATAGGTTCTTGGATTTTCAAAAGGTAAAAGTAGAGTGTAAGCATTCATGTGGATTACTACAATCGATTTCGATTCGAGAGTGGAAATGGGAGGTCATTTCGATAGATTTCATTATAGGTTTTCCAAGGAAATCTAGAAAACATAATTCTATCATGGTTGTGGTGGATAGGTTGACAACTGTAGCACACCTCATTCTAGTCAAGTCTACTTATTCAACTAATGATGTAGCATAGGTCTTCATCGGAGATGTAGTGAAGTTGCATGATATTCCAAAGAAGGTTGTGTCATATAGTGATGCCAATTTCACTTCTAGGTTATGTAAAGAGCTATTTAAAGGTTTGAGTACAAAGTTGGTCTTCAATACATCTTATCATTCGTATATACATGGACAAACAAATATGGTCAACAAGATTTTGGAGGGCATGTTGAGAATGTACATCATGCATCAGCAACGAAGGTGGGAAGAGTATCTTCCACTAGTTGAGTTCGCTTACAACAATGTGTATCAGGAGTCTCTGAGGATGGGTCCATTTGAGGCACTCTATGGGAAAAGTTGTAATACTCCCATTATTTGGAGTGATCCATTGGAAAAGTTGTTGATAGGACTAGACATGTTGGTAGAGATGGAACATGAAACGCAGGTTATTAAGAAGAATCTAAAGGTAGCAGAATATAGACAAAAGAGTTATGCATATCAAAACATGATGTTTAAGGAGTTTTATGTTGTGGAATAGGTGTATTTGCACATCAAACTCGAGAAGAGCTACTTGAGGATTGGATCATATGCCAAATTGGCACCTCGCTATTATGGACCTTTCAATATTCTTGAGAGGATTGGACTAGTAGCCTACCGACTTGTACTACCTCCAACAGTGAAATTCCATGATGTTTTCCATGTTTCATTGCTTAGGAAGTATGTTAAATATGTTGATCATGTGATTAAATGGTTTGTATTGCTGGTGGAGCTAGAAGGCTAAATTACAGTTGAGCAGGTTAAGGTGTGGTGGAAGCACTTTGGGTTCGATGAAGCTACATGGGAGATGATTTATCAGATGCACGTAATATATCCTTCATTTTTTGTCGGTTAAGGCAAGTAAATTTTGATATATGTATATATGTATATGGTTGTTATTGTAAATAGCACAACGAGTTGTGTTATAAATCTTCGATAAGCGGTATGGGTGTCATGTCGTTATGTTTGTCATGCTGTTTTTCTTTTCAGCAGGTTGTTCAATTTAAATATTGAAACAAGCTAAGTTATAAAGCTTCATGGACAATATGTTTTTATTTTCAGTGGTCTTACTGGTTGTAGGTTTCATTAAACACTGAGAATGGTGTTCCAGGTTCTATAACAGCCCTGGTAAAAAATCCATGTAATAAAGTTAATAAAGGAAAATAATAACCAAGGTCATGGGACAAGTATTCTAAGATGAATGTTGGGAAAAAACATAGCGATGGGGATCATTGGTGATTAATTAATGGCTATGAAAATTGGCAAAGGAAATGGAAAAGGCAAAGTGGCATTTATTGACATTTATTTACGAAAATAATGAAAAATCGGAGAAAAGGAAGGTGAAAGGTCACAGGTTGCATGTAAGGAGGACATTGAAGGAAAAACAAGGAAAATGAAGAAAATAGAGGCCTCAATGATAAAAAGGCTTCTAAGGATTAGTTCATAGCTTTTGTTAGTTTTAGATTGGATCTCTCTACCCTATTCTCTCTCTCATACTCTTGCACAAGAGTTTGCTTGGAGCACTCTTGGACTATTGTGGCATACTTGGGATTTGGTGCATGAAGGAAAAGGAAAATCAGGAAAGTGCAAGGGGACATCAGGATCAATAGCTATAGTGGGCTTGCTTTGTAGGTATTGAGTTGCATGTATGATTTCCTTGCTAGTATTGGAATGCATGACATATGCATGTGGTTGTTTGGTTGTAATTTGTCATTGGCATGGAGGATTGCTTGAATTGAAAGTTGTTTTTCCTAGCCTTTCAATTTCTTAGATACCATGGTGTTGGGGGTTTTCGCTTTTTTTGTTTTGTTTTTTGATTGGTTCTCATGTTCCTTATGTTTGTGGGTTGATTTATTAGTTCCTGGAACCCTGGTTGGACAAACGTTATGGAAGCCCTGTAACAACTTGGGTTGAGTTACTAGTTTTGGAAGCCTTGGTTGGACAAACACTTTGGATCTCTTGGTGGGTTTAGTTACTAGTCTTGGAAGCCATGGTTGGACAAAAATCTTTAGATCCTGACAACAACTACGAGTTGAGTTACTATTCCTCGAAGCCTTGGTTGCAAAAAACTCTCTAGAGCCCTAGACAACTTGGATGGAGACTGATCTGGTGATGGTTAGTGATGTCCGACCGTGAGGTGGAATCATTGGTTGAGGGTTGAGGTGGTTGGCCTCTAGAAGCCCTAGTTTGGTGTCCTTGGTTTATTCCATGAGATCCCACATTCATGTTTGGAATATGGAACAAAGGTGATTCGCTGAAAGATAGATTCATTTTAGCCCAATCTATGGTCGGGTGGTACGTGGAAGTCCCTGACTTAGTTGGATTTGCATATGTTAATATAATATCTTTTTCCTTTGGTATTTCAAGATAAAATTTGCTTGTCATTATGTGGCTTTAATGATAGTTTCATCATTATTATTTCTTTGGTTATGAGTTTTTTATAAGCATGTTTTATGACCAGCTTGAGTTATGGCTCTCATCGTGTTTTAATTAGTTACTAGATGAAATGTTAATAAATGCAAGACCTAATAGATTATCTTGTAGCTATTATTTGGAGGCATCAGTCCTTCTTGACGATTCTCAAACAAGTATGAGACCCCTATGTTCATGTGTATGTATGACCTGTGCATTACATGTTTATGATATGTTTGACGAAATGCTTGTCATGGTTGGTATGGGTTAGGTGAAGTCCTTGTTCAAGTGTTTTCATTAGTAGGCTTATTTCATTTTTATTTACAATTTTTGGAAGTTTCATGAAGTTCTGGGCAGAGGCTTGAGTCCTAGCCCTGAAAAAGTGGCTTAGAATTAGAGGTCGTTGGCAGAGAACTACCTGAAAAAGGCTATAGTCGCATGGATCCCTTACTGTTGGAGAGAATAGAGGGTTTTAGTTGCATGGAAGGCTTATCATGGTAGTGAATGGGGGTCTAGTTCAACATAAAATCATTTTTTCTCAGGAATTGGACACCTAGAGGGGTTGGTTGGTTGCTGAATGTTCTGTAGCTTCTCAAAAAGATTAGATTGGTCTTATCTTTTTGGTTCCACTCCCTTAACTATACATGGGAAGTTGAATCATATCATAGTAACTCTTCATCACATGTTTAACCTAGTGGACTGGTTAGATTGGGTAAATATGGGAGGAAGGTATTATAGAAATCAATTATAGTATGCTTCCATCCTCCCCCTCCATATGCCCTTTGTTTCATATCCTTCCCATCCGGTGGAGGATTGATTTTATGGAGTTTTGAGATGGCTTAAGAGGAAGGGGTTATCCTTGGTAAAGAAGGTTTAGGAATACTACTCTGATAAATGAGATATTAAATAGAAAAGAGATAGATGCTTAGATATCGACGATATACGATATAACACCATGCCAGTGAAGAGTATGTGTTTGGTTATTTCACTATCCCACTCTCATAAGTGCTTAGGTTTTTTCTATGCTCACTCGTCCATTTCTAATAGGAGTAACAAATGTACCACTAATTTAGAACCGTCCAACCTTAAGAGAGGGAAAGGTAAACCAACTCCCACGGTTAAACTAATTCCTATGCACATCCCATTCTCATTGCCAAGTATAGATCTTTCTTCGCTAACTTACGTTCATCCAATTACTACTCTATCTCAAGGGGACAAAAGAATAATCTATATAGGGAGTGTGTGAAGGTGATGTGTAGAATATTTCAAGTTACTCATAACGTATTGAAAGCTAGGATTTTTAATAATCCTCTGCCCTATGTTTTGGTTCGTGTGGCATTTCAAAAATTCAGCTCGATATCAAATTCGAACCAATCCATTCCATTAATTTACATGCCATAAGACACCTGCTCTACATTCACCACTTAACTTGAATCGAATTTGAATTTGAACTTTTTTGAGAGGAAGGTCAAGAAAGAGTCATCTTATTTGACGGAGTTTACTCATTCTCCTAAAAATGTAAGGGATTGAATGCATAATCAAAGTCTCATTAAAGAATCGGTCTCTTGTGTTATGGTTGTATGAGCAAAAGTTTGTTAATTCCATCGTCCATATTTTATGTTGTTTAGAATCCTTTGGTTACAGAGGAGTTCCAAGTATTTTAGGACCCCCTTAGGATGATGGTATTAGCAAGCCAAGAAGAAGCTTCAATTATGTCTGAAATTGCAAAAATGAAGCCTCCTACTTCTCTTGTTGAAAGTGATTCAAATTGGTCCATATTCAAGGACGTTCCAAATGGATTCCTTCTTCCTAATAGGAAGGGAAAAATAAAAATATCATGGCCGGATCAGATGGTTCTAAAAGTGTATTTCAATGCCATTTGGCCCCTAATTATAGGTATTATTTATTCCTTTTATGATGCAAGAATTTTTTTAGGAAGGAAGAAGATTTAAGTAGAAGTAGAGTCAATTTTCCAGTCAAATGCCCCCCCCACCCAAAATTCCAAATAATGGTTTTTTGCACAATATTACAAGAGATATTTCTGATCCTTTTTTGTACGTCCAAAGTAGTATACTAAACAATGTCAAAACCTCTCTTTCTTACTAAGTCAAAGTTATGCCTTCTTTTTTACTTCCCTCCTTACTGAATGCATTCAAGATAACTCTTTTATTTATGTCACCAATGGATGAATGGAATGGGAAGGGGAAGTGATAGTGGGGAAACTACCTTCTTAGTTGGATTTATTCACTAATTATTCACTTTGTGCCTTTTTTTCACTCAGATTTTCCTTGAAGTTGTCAAAAGAAGGAAAGGGGTCCAAGGTAACTACAAACCAACTTTTAAGTACAGAATCTAGCCAATCTGTACTCAGAGAGGGCTCTCTCTTTATGATTTAGCTTTTTTTATGGGATATTAGGCTAGTTATGAAAGCTTAGGGGGTTTTGATTTTGTTTGGTGGTGGAATTTAGGAGCAGATGGGTAAAACAAGGTATTTCAGGCCATTGGGCTATGGAGTCAACTGAAGATGGCTTAACTGGATCAGAATGATTCAACAAAGGAGGGATTCACAGGGAAAGATAGCTAAACAAGATACAAATGATAACTTCAAAGGATGAAATGGTCTTGAAAGGGAAGAAGGGAAATTAAGAATCCTTCAAAAAAGTCTCAAGATGAGGGAAAGTGGGTGATCACTAACAAAAAGCAATTAAGAATTCTTTGTTAAATGGCCATAATGATAAACTAAAAGCGAGGAGCAATTAAGAATTCCCTACCTATGATAGCTTGGAAGAAAACATTAAGAATATAAACGATTTTAAAGACAAAATGCAGTAAAGCACTTTCTGAAATATACTTTTTCGTTTATCATTCAGATATGAAACACATGTGAAATATTTAAACAAGAGAACTGTAAAAACATAAGATATAGAATACTTATTTGTTTCTCGTTTGACACAGGAATCCTGTAAAAGTCCTTTGCTTTATTACTTTGTCCAGCCAGCCATACAAAAGTTGTTCAACAACACTTTATTCCAAAATAAAGAGTCTACAGAAATGTCTAAGAATCCACCCTCAATACTTCGAATGAGGAAGTACTTATACAAAATTTACAAAAAAATATCTCCTAACTGAGAGAGATATATTCTAGGAAAACTAAATATATTTTACATGAATGTAGAGACAGATGGTCTCGAAAGTAGAAACTGAATGTGAACTGCTGGGTTGCTGTCCCTGTTTTTGTTGAAGGAGCTGGAGGCAGGCCCTATGATTGTGCATCTTGCTGTCTTGCTCGTAATTCTGTGCTGGCTGATTGTTTTCATCTTTTCACTGATACTCTTTTACCTATGACTAATACTCTTTACATGTTTTACCATAATTTATCCCTTTTTACCCAAATTGACTATGGTAAATACTTCAATTTACTTCTTACCATGGTAAATTATAAGATGTTTGTCATATCGGTCCACCAATCATCCCTTGGTATCCTAGTCCTTGTTAGCTTTCTGAAGATTTCATCAGCTTCTGTGTATTTTACAAAATTTGGTTGTACTGGGAACAAGTGTTTCAATTCATGCTCAACATAAAAAAGGTTCTCCAAACTATCATAGAGAACTCTCCCTGTGGGTAATGCTTTAGGTGCAGATGAACTGGCAGATGAACTGGCTTGGTTATTTGCATACTGATGTAATTTGTTGACATAATCATCCTGCCTCATTAACTTATCATTGATGACTAAAGGACTTGGAAGTCCTTTACTCTGTAAGTTGCCAAATTTTTCCATAAATTCATTTATGTCTTCTTGCATATTCTGACATTTTCGTTCCAGGTTTTGCATTAGAGTCCTTTTGGTTAATACTTTCTTGATTTCGAGGATGGTTCCAGTCCTATCCTCAATATTTAGCTGTTCCAATTGATTCCTGTTTTTTTTTGTTTAGAAAGTTTATTAACCTGATAGCTTCTTTAGGCTTTCCTCCTAGCTCTTCCTTGGTTTTTTCAATCTCTTGAAGAGCAACTTTCACCAAATCAATCTGTTCAAAAATGATTTGAATTGATGACCAAACATCATTGATTGATTGAGTGATGTTGGTCCATAATATCTTTCTAATGTCAGTTAAAGGCTTTTCAAATGTAAGATCTTTTTCCAGTGTTTTTACTTGTTGAGCCAAGCCTTTGTTTTTCCTCACTTCTTCAGCAAAATTGATTTTTGACACATCATACTTCTATTCTAAAGTTATGAATTTCTCCTTTACCTTTTGCAATTCAAAAACTTGGAGCTTCATTTCCTCCATGGACTTGATCAATTCTTCAGTGCTCTGACTTGAGGTTCCTACCTGTGCTGTACCTGTCACTCCAATAGTTTCAGCTGTTGCCAAAGGGACATTTGGTGCTAGAGTAGTTGCCAATGTAGAAGGGACTGCTGTAGAAACCACTGGTACTACATTTTGAGGCTGAGAGGTCGACTCACTCTGCCTGCTTTGTAGTGTTTTTTCTAATTCCTGCTCTGTCTCCTTTAATTGCTCATTTAGCTTGAGGACCAAGTCCATAAGCTCTTCTTCATTCTTCTTTTCAATTACTTCAGTAGTTTGTGGATGCATAAGTGGTGGCAATTTCAACTGCTTTCTCAGGGCAACTATATCTTCATTCTTTTTCTTTATTAGGGCCTCTGTAGCTTTGACATCCTTTGGGTTATGACCCAATCCAATAATCAAATCCTCCAATGATTTGATTCTGTTGTCCTTTGCCTGTGAGGAGGCTCTTTCTAGCTGTAATTGAGTAGTGGTGTTGTTCAGTGAATTCTCCAATCTGTGTGCCATCATGGCCTTGCTTGTCAATGTGGAATAAACCATTTCCCCTATTTGTTTATGCAATTCTATTTGATCTATGGGGTGAATATCTTTGGCCAAGACCTCAAAATCATTTTTGAGGTAGTTTTCAATTGATTTGGGCTGTTGTACTGTAGGCTTTAGAAAGCTCATCTGCATTTTTCCTTCTTTGATGTCATAAGCTGACATCAACCTGGTTTGATTAGTAGGGGCCATTTTCAGGTATTGAGTGTAGGCTTGGGCCTTCAGCTGTTCATTTTTGGCCTTTATCTCCTTAAATTTTCCTTTGATGTCCAAGGTCTTGTCAGATGAAGACCTGAAAGATGAAACTTCGACACTCTGCTGTCATTCAAGCTCTTGTCTTTGTGAACTAGAAGGTGTCCCACCTACTGGGAATGTATGTAGACTATCTCCACCTTCTTTCCTCAAACTCCCTGTTGTTTCTTCAAAAAATTCTTCTTCTGAATGTGGATTTAGCCTGTGCCTCTTAGCACTAGGCTGGTCTGAAGGACCACTGGTAGGGGTAGCTACTTCCCTATCTCTTTTTAAGATTTTTTCCTCATTCAGAGGAGTCTGCAAAACTGGGGGGTCTCCCATATTAACCTGAGCTGGATGGGACTGTGGTGGAGCCTGTTCTTCAGAGATTTCAGGCTATTTTGACATGTCTAATTGTCCTGATGCTGGAGTACTGGTTCCCTGTCCTTTTCCCTATGGTAGTTTTGCAAAGGGTGCACTAGTTTCTTCAAAGTGCCTTTGAGAGGTCTCTGCTCTAGAGGCACTAGTTCCTAGTGTTGGCTTTTGAGCAATTCACGAGAGTCCAGGTCAAGTCTCTTTTCTAGGTCTTTCATCACATTCTCTACATTGACCTGATCACTATCCATCTCAACTAGAGTTCCTTCCCTCCATTCATCCATATTTTCATATTGCTCTATTTTAGGGATTTTGTGATGAAAATATGGTGATAACTTATGTTTCATTCTCCTATCACAAATGAAACTGTGTGGATCATATCTCCAACCAAAACTTTTATTTAATTTCATTTTTTCTAGGATTTCTTCTGCTTCTTTGCCTGCTTCTCTATTGTTGCAGACAAATGGGCCTAAATGATCTTTAATTCTTAACTGTGCTTTCTTCTTGGCCCTGGTAAAGTGAATCTGATCAAAGTTTATCATTTTCCTATAATATTCCAATGCAAACAACCTCATAGGAACATATTTTGGTAGTTTGAATGGAGGAAGTTCACAACCATATATTCTGATCTCTGTGTGATTCTGGTACAAGTACCAGTCACCTATTTTGTACTGCTTGGATAGCTGAAGGATCCTTTTGATTTCATCACTAATCCTAGGAGGAGGATTTCCTATCAGCATGGTGGTCGCTGGGTGGAAAAACTGGTGGAAGATAGAAGTCCAAAAAATGACTGATCTGGGATTACCCTTTGTATCAAGTTTATTTACAGAGAATGGGAACTTGTCAGACTGATAGTAAAGGAGAAGGTGATATATGAATGTAGAGTACTTGAACACTTTTTCATTTTCCAGCCTCATAAACTGGTCATGGATTTTCTCAGCAATGAATGCAACATAGTTATACTTGACAGCAGGAGGCTGACCAGGGGTAAAAATGGACATTAAAACTAGGGTCAATTCATCCACATACTCACTAGTATTGAAACCCATGACTGCAGCTATCATATCAATTATATTCTTACCTATCTCTGTGAAGAAAACTGACAAATAAGGAGGGGGATTTTTGGGTTGATGCTGCTTATCCACAAAAGTCTGGCAAAGGCGACTGAGTTCAGACTGGGACAATTTAGATGATTTTTCTAGCAAATCTCCTAGGGAAATGGGGGTGAGGTCTTGACTGGGCTGAAACTGAAGCATCTCATTGATTGAGTCTGCAGTAATTGTGAAGAGAATAGTTTGATTGGGGGACATTACTGCTCTGAGGTTGGGATCATAATTGGCATGACACTGATGGATAATGTTAGGGAAAATGCGCACAGAGGGGAGAAAGTACATTGGGAGATTTGATTCCCAAAGTCATATGGTATAGTGAGTGACATTAATTCTTTGTTCAACAAAAAGGAGGAAGGCCCTCCACGATCTTGAGAATGATTTTTTATGAGGAGCAGGTGGTGCACATACATATAAAGATTATTTGGAACAGAACCGAGAAAAGAACGCTGATTTGGGAATTTTCTTGTAGAATTGTGAAGAGTGGATAAACTTTTGTAAAGCCTTGTATCATCCTGCCATGGTCGCTCGGCCTTCTAGTTAAAGATACTACTGTATTTGTAGTTGTAAACATTGAAAAGGAATATAGTTGATCTCGCATCAATGATTGAGCGATTCAACTAATCATCCATGAATAGTTGAGAGCCTGTCAAGCAGAAGATTGAAGGTCTGGTTTCTATCAATAATACTCAACCTCACATAAGTTTGAGGTGCACCAAAATGCATCCCACTGCGTGTGATGATTCCATTTATCTTCATTAACTTCTCACAATCTTCATCCTCCTTTCCTTCACATTTTAGCCCTACAAAAGCTGCATTGATACAAACGGCCAGAGTAAGAGTAATTAGTCCATTTTTCCAATTATTTTCATTTCAACCATTTAAAGTAGGGACATCAACTTAGTTCCACCATTCATTGATGTCTCTACTTCAACAGACAGATAGACCCATTTGAAATATACATACCTTACATGACATGCATAAGTACCAGTCAAACTCCAAGCCATTGAGTACACACATGCACACAAAAACAAGCATACACATACAGACCCAGAGAAACAGAGTACAAGGTCTGCCAACATTCAAGTTACAAGTGAGAAAGAAGAGGTAGCACAACAATTATTTATTTCTCCTCTGTTATTTGTTTCCTGCTTCTGATGGCTTTTGAAAAAATCTCACTCCCTTTGTTGTTAGAACAACCGATCATAATCAGTATTTTCTGTTTGAGGAGACCAATTTGTTGGAAGGTTATGGAAAGGGATGCAACATAAGATGAATTACCAGTTTATCACTGCCTTTATTCAATGATATTTCCCAAGTTGAATCTTGGTAAATATGTGATAGTCCCTTGCTTTTAATCACTGAATCCAGTGTTTGAACTTGAGTATGTTTTTGTTCATCTGACTTTAGATCATAATTGCATCGTGTTTAATATGTTGGAGATCGAGGGAGACCCTCGTACCTTGTGAAGAGTTTAACTATTTGCAATCATTGATTTAGAAGCAGTCAGTTGATATTTTTTTTACAGGCTTCTTTTAGAAAGGAACCAAGATAAGATGAATTGAAAAGTAATTCAATCTAAACATTGTAGGTTATGCATTTTAGGTCACAGGCTGAATTAACCCAGTTTTGAGGGTAATATCCAAGGATAAATAGTATATCATGTGGGAATATTTAAGCATGTATGTTACAACTAGAGTATTTTAAAAGTACTGCTTGAATTGAAACTTAAACCCAATTTTTGCATTGTGAGCAGTTTAGCAAGCTGAAACAATAACAACTTGTTTCTGTTTAACAAAGTTGAAGTGTTCTATGAAGCATACATGACTTGACATGCTTTATTAGTGTCTCTTTTTTCTTAGATTCCTTTCATTTTTGTTTGAATGGTCAATTATTTGGTGCCACTTTTATATTACTTTGGGCATGATTCCTATCTTATATATGGCTTTGAATTAGAAATCTCTATGTCTGATGGAGGTGTTTTCTTGATTTGGGCAGGTGATGTGCTATCTGGAACATCATCAAATGGCGTGCATCATGCTGTTTTACTTGAAGAATGGTTTGGATTTCATTGGTGGAATGGATGTGTTCCGATCCTAGTTCTCACCATAGTCCTTATTTTAGCTCCGTTGGTGTTTTTCAAGAGAGTGGGTAAGTCTGCTTTGCTCATCCTGATAAGCATTTTTTAGCACTGATTTTCAGATATATCATATTTCATTTGGGCCTTTTCAGGGATTTAAATGTCTAGAAACTGTTGTAATTATATGAGGGGATTCAACATATCTTGGGAATGTCACATACTGATGGCATCTTCTTAACGATTTGTCTGACTTTTCATGTTGCCCTGTTAGAAATGGCATATGGCATATACATTCAAGGATGTGGATCATGGGTTATTCCTTAGGAGTTGTGATGTTCAAATCTTGATGCCTATATTGATGTGTTCATTTCCATGAATTTGCAGATTCTTTGAAATTCACTTCTGCATTACCAGTTGCACTTGCTGTTGTATTTGTTGTGATTACGGCTGGTATTGCGATTGTAAAGTTGTTCAGTGGCACCGTCAAAGCACCAAGATTGTTACCAGATATTGTGGATTTTACTTCGTTCTTGAAGCTTTTCACTGTGGTACCAGTTATTGTGACTGCTTACATCTGTCATTACAATGGTATGGATTATTTTTCTCCATCTCTGGTCCTGCAGTGTAGTATCTTAGAGTTCATTAGTTGAATTTGCATTTAAAATTATGTTATAATGAATTGTGATGTCTTTGCGCCATGCAGTTCATTCCATATACAATGAACTTGAGGACCCTTCAGAAATGTAGCGCATTGTTCGCACATCATTGGCATTGTGCTTAATTGTATACATAAGTACAAGCTTTTTTGGCTTTCTTCTATTTGGAGACCAGACCATGGATGATGTCCTGGCCAATTTTGACACCAACTTGGGAGTTCCCTACAGTGTTGTGCTAAATGATATTGTTCGTGTGACCTATGTTGTACATCTGATGCTGGTCTTTCCTCTCATTTTTTTTGCCCTGAGACTTAATCTTGATGGGCTTGTCTTTCCAACGAAAAAGCATCTTGTTTTGGATAATAAGAGGTTCATTTTGATCACTGCTGGGTTAATTGGAATCATTTTCCTTGGGGCATCATTCATACCAAGTATCTGGGATGCATTTCAATTCACAGGGGCCACAACAGCAGTTTATGTTGGGTTCATCTTCCCAGCTTCCATTGCTCTCAGGTAGAAAAAAAAGTTGTTTTTCATTTTTGGTTTCGTCTTTCACCTTGCTTGTATGTAACTTCTAACCTGAATTATTTTTTAATGCAGAGACACCCATGGAATCTCAACCAGGAAGGACATATTTATTGCATTGTTCATGATTTTTCTGGCAGTAGTTTCAAGTTCAATTGCTATAGTGAGTGACATTAATTCTTTGTTCAACAAAAAGGAGGAAGGCCCTCCACGATCTTGAGAATGATTTTTTATGAGGAGCAAGTGGTTCACATACATATAAAGATTATTTGGAATAGAACCGAGAAAAAAACGCTGATTTGGGAATTTGCTTGTAGAATTGTGAAGAGTGGATAAACTTTTGTAAAGCCTTGTATCATCCTGCCATGGTCGCTCGGCCTTCTAGTTAAAGATACTACTGTATTTGTAGTTGTAAACATTGAAAATAAATATAGTTTATCTCGCATCAATGATTGAGAAATTCAACTAATCATCCATGAATAGTTGAGAGCCAGTCAAGCAGAAGATTGAAGGTCTGGTTTCTGTCAATAATACTCAACCTCACATAAGTTTGAGGTGAACCAAAATGCATCCCACTGCGTGTGATGATTCCATTGCTCTTCAATAACTTCTCACAATCTTCATCCTCCTTTCCTTCACATTTTAGCCCTGCAAAAGCTGCATTGATACAGACGGCCAGAGTAAGAGTAATAAGTCCATTTTGCCAAGTATTTTCATTTTAACCATTTAAAGTAGAGACATCAACTCAGTTCCACCATTTATTGATGTCTCTACTTCAACAAACAGATAGACCCATTTGAAATATACATACCTTACATGACATGCATAAGTACCAGTCAAACTCCAAGCCATTGAGTACACACATGCACACAAAAACAAGCATACACACACAGAACCAGAGAAACAGAGTACAAGGTCTGCCAACATTCAAGTTACAAGTGAGAAAGAAGAGGTAGCATAGCAAATTGCATATAATTGTAAAAGAATCAAAATTACTTACCCAATCCGACTTCCTGTATGACCAGTACTTTTAGATACTGTGAACAACATAAGATCTTAATCTGCAGGAGCAGTGATAGAGGTGTAATGTGGCTAGTGATAGGCTGAATCATAGAGAAAAGTGGATGTTGGGTTCAAGCAAGCTAGTAATGGAAGATAATAACAAAACTAAAAAGTTGTGAGGTAAGAGACGAATGAATGTAAAAAAAAATAGAACTAATACAAAACTAATTGACCTGAAAGAAATTCAGTGAAATCTTAGTGGGAATGTCAAGATCCATGGATTAGATCCGATGAAGTCTTTTTATTGAAACAAGGGTTCCAAATCAATTCAAAATTGAAATAGGGAGACTGAGGAGAGAGTGCCAATCTAGATCTAGGTGGGAAGGTATACTCCAAAGGAAGCAAATCTGAACTTCATTTAAAAAAAACTAGTGAGTGATCCAATTAGCTTAGAAATAAATAAAATTTAATGAAGAAACAAGTCTAAATCAATACTCTGATAAAAAAATGATGTATTTCTAATCCTCTCAACAAACGAACCTAGTTGACAAATGCAACAACCTGAAAAGAAATTAAACCAAAAACAAACGATAATTAGAGAATACAATAACATTAAGGGAAAATGACTTACTTTGTTGCAGTGGCCAAATCTGGGTTTAAATATTTTTATCTCAGGTAAGTAACAGAGATTATTTCTCCAAGAAACATTATGGTTTCATTGACAACAAAACGAGGTTGGTGAAGAAATGTATTATTTACCAATAAACGAGAAACGTGTACAGAATCACATCATTGGTAACTTAACAACCAGGTCGATGCAATGAAATTATATTGAGATCCATGTTTGATATCCAGCACTCATATCGCCTCATTTTTGGTGAGTTTTGTTTTTCCACGAGTCAAAAGTTCCACTCTTTTTTATTGTTTATTTGAAAAGAGATAATCAGCCAAAACTCCAAAAATAAATTCCACAGGCAAAGTTCACCTCCAATAAACAGAACTCTGACTTCCGTCATAATTCAAACTAGATTTAAGGCCAAATTTACTCAAGAAAATAGGGCAGTTTGAATACTATTTATCCTGAGCTCAACACACCTTTCCTTGACTTATAACTACCCACTGAATCTATTTAAATATATAGAGGTGCCTTGTGTGTGGTAAGAAATATGAAGAAACATGACATTGGATTGTCTAGAAAAGATCTGTAAGGCAATCTAGGAAGAAACATGACATCGGATTTGTCTAAAGAAGATATGTTCGGCACTTATTTAAGACTGAAGAGGTGGCTTATCTGTAGGGAAATCTGATTAGATTCAAAGCATTGTGATCAGACTGGATCTTATTAGCCATCCACATTTTTAAAGTTTGAAAATCTGAATTGGTTAATATGTAGATATGCATGGCTTAATCTTTTAGACAAGCATATGACTATTCACAAGGTTTAGAGAGATAAAATTCCGAGATTTATGAAAAGAAAACCCATGAAATCATTTGCCAAATATTTTTCCATTAATCAAGAACATGATATTGGAAGGCTCGAAGACGATATTAGAATACAATTTAGCAAAAAAAACATGACACTGATTATATCTAGAGAAGATCTGTCCAACAATTTGGGAAGAAACATGAGATTGGATTCGTTTGGAAAAGATCTATCCAACAATTCAAGCCCTAGGGGAAAAACAAGATAACTAAGATGTTTCAAGAAGATAAAATGCCAGTAGAGAAATATTTCATCAGACATAGGTTCGAGTCAAGTAGAAAGGAGAGTAGATGTGGTGAATGACATCAACGAATGTGCCCCCACACAATGTAAAAGCCGAAGAATCAACAAAGAGGAAAGAAACGATACTAAGGTAAGTGAACAAATTAATTATGCTACTTTTCTATTTGAAGTTATAATGTAGATGCTATTTGAATAGAATTTATAGAGTTTTAATACCCTTTTATTTACACACTCTATAGTAGTCCTTTTCTTCTTAGCTATTTGAATTTTGTTATTTATATTTTTATAAGTTGAAGGTTGAGTTTAGGTTGGGCTAGTTTCATGTCAAGTTCAACTTTATGTTGGATGGAAGAATAATCTATTCAATTGTGTGATGTTGTCATTAAAAGTATCTAATGTTTGATCGAGTCTGGATGTTCCATAGGAGAGTTTCAATTCTCAACCCTTCACCAAGAAATTTAAACCTAGAGCCTGACAAAGATTAAACCCTACAAACAAACAAAAATAATTTTCACATTTAAATATGTATTGTGCTTTAAATTCACATAAACATGGTGAAGTTTTCCTTCTATTTGTATATTTTTCAACATCGCTTGATAGTCACGTAATGCTAGGGAAAATAGAAAACCATTAATCAACATTTGTAAAAGTCAGTCTGCAATAAAAGAACAGGGTGGTTCCATGAAGATAATGAATGAGGGAACTAAACAATTGCCTAGACAAGTCAGTGTAGCTTGACAAAATGACTCTCCTTGCCCTTGAATGTGGCAGAAGATTGTATATTTTGCAACATCATTTGGGAAATTGCTTGTAGAATTGTGAAGAGTGGATAAACTTTTGTAAAGCCTTGTATCATCCTGCCATGGTCGCTCGGCCTTCTAGTTAAAGATACTACTGTATTTGTAGTTGTAAACATTGAAAAGGAATATAGTTGATCTCGCATCAACGATTGAGCGATTCAACTAATCATCCATGAATAGTTGAGAGCCTGTCAAGCAGAAGATTGAAGGTCTGGTTTTTGTCAATAATACTCAACCTCACATAAGTTTGAGGTGCACCAAAATGCATCCCGCTGCGTGTGATGATTCCATTGCTCTTCAATAACTTCTCACAATCTTCATCCTCCTTTCCTTCACATTTTAGCCCTGCAAAAGCTACATTGATACAGATGACCAGAGTAAGAGTAATTAGTCCATTTTGCCAAGTATTTTTATTTCAACCATTTAAAGTAGAGACATCAACTCAGTTCCACCATTCATTGATGTCTCTACTTCAACAGACATATAGACCCATTTGAAATATACCTACCTTACATGACATGCATAAGTACCAGTCAAACTCCAAGCCATTGAGTACACACATGCACACAAAAACAAGCATACACATACAGACCCAGAGAAACAGAGTACAAGGTCTGCCAACATTCAAGTTACAAGTGAGAAAGAAGAGGTAGCACAACAAATTGCATATAATTGTAAAACCAGCAATATACTAAATTACGAAGCCCGGGAAGAATGCTAGTAAATAATAGATTTGGAATTACAGGTAAATACCTCTCTGTCCTAGTTAGTCCTATATGTGATAAACATAAGAATTAGAGTCTGCAGTCCTATTCCTCCAATCATTCCACCCAAAAATACCTCTATACTCACTAGGGATGGGCATTGCCTGTGAGGTCGGAATCAATCCCATAGAATCACAATACAACCCAAACAATTCTACGTAGAGAGGAAGCAGTTTGGGGATGGGATTCTTCAAAACATGAACAAGAAGGCCTAAATCCCAGCAGCTCGACTAGAATACATTTCTCTTTGCCTCCTAAAGTCGTAAATGAAGGTTTCCTAGCACCCTATAATGACATAATTCTATCACATACACAAAATCTAGTATCAGAATGCAGTTTAGGATATCAAATGGAACATTTTGGCAGTACGGAACATTCCCCAAAAAACTCTAATTTACTTGAATGAAAACAAGAGCACAAAATCCAGTTTGCCCAAATGAGAACAGACATAAATGGCCAACAATGGCTTGCAAGGTCAGTGAAAACATATGGAATGTCTACTAAGTGGTTCCGGTTAATGGGGCATTGATTTCAGTGTTCAATATATTTTTATTCTTTATCAAAGTATTTTTTTGCTCTATGTACTTTCGTCAATTTATGCCTTACCGCGTTTCCTTTACAACATCTAGTGCAAATGCTAGTGATAATATTTAAAAAAATATAACAATCTATAATTAAAACAATAATTAACCTATTTAACTAAATTTAAAGTCGTTTCCACCCTATTGGAATCATACTCCAACCAATGCATACCGAAGTGACATAAAATAAAGCAATGTCACTGAGAGCGAATAGTTTATATTTTATTAAAACTTCTCCACTATTTAATTTAATATCAAGATATTTATCAATGATATGCAATACCTAATAATTAATGGAGCTTTCTCCATTAATTTTAATATATGTATAATTAATTAAATATTTTAATAAAAGTAATAGTTTAATAATATTAGTAAGATACTATTTTCAAATTTTTAAGTTAAATGACTAGAAAAGTTATAATTACATTATATATGGGTAATTGGGAGAATTAGTAATTGGGTTATTTTCCATTTGACTTATACTAGTGTAACATGGTTCAGTTCTAAGTGCTATTACTCTAATTCTATGATTACCGCTCTAATTTTATGGGAACTATGTCACCACAACACACTCGTCCTATCGTCCTAATAAGTAACAAAGGGACACGGACCCTGAAACTCACATTTCTTTCCAAACAAGCTCCTAGCGAAGTTAATTTTAATTTTCTATTAATTATTTTGATTATAGGATAGTTAAATTAATAATAATTTAATAATTTTAGATATTATATAAATATTTGATATTTTAAATAAAAGTAATAATTAGATCATAGTAATTTATGCAAAATTTTATATTAATATGAAATTTATCTGATGTTATGATGATGATAATGATAATGAGGTCAATTATTAACTAGTTTATTATATTTTAAAAAGTAAGATATTACTTGATTTTTATTTTATTTTATTTTTTCTCTAAAAAAATATTAAGAGAAGTGTTTTATGATCATTATAGTTTTTGTGATTTAAAAAGTTAGAAAGATTGGTAGTGTGACTAAGAGTTAATAAGAGTTAATTTGTGTATATACTAACAAAATACGAGAGTGCAAGTTTCATCTTCAACCCTCCTAGTATCACAATGATGTTAGAATCTTAATGACCAATTTATTTATGGAGTTCATTAGAGTTTGTTCTTACTTTAAGTATGTTTATTTTCTTCTTTACACTAGTTAAGGAAAATAGATGTTTTTATTTTCTAGATTAGGGTCTATCACATAGTTAAAATATCTTAATTTCTTTTTTTGAGCTAACTAGTTATCACATTGGAATTTCTCCCTAAATTTTGATGAAATAATATTTTTAATATTATCATTAGTTTAAGATATTATTTCTTCCATTATTCCCTAATGATTTAGCCAAATGTTGGACAGCCTTTTACCATTCCTACTTGAGATGAAGGTGGAATGTGGTTTTGAGCCTTATCTAGAGTTTAAAGTCATTTTAGAAAGCTTCTTGTGTTATATTTTGTTTAAATTGTCCTTATTAGGAAAAGTCTTGATAGTGTGTATTTCCTTTAGTGTTGAGATTATAAGTTATAAAATTCATTTTGGATCTATTCTATCTTTGTCCATGATTCTCTAGAGATGGTGTACTCCAAAACTTCACATCCACGTAAAATAATAGGAGTAGCAAGATTCTCAAGAATGAGTTTTTTTGTTTTAATCTCATATATGCAAAGATTCATCCATTTACAATTATTTTCAATCTCATAATAAGTTTTCCACTCTACATTTATACTTTTCTTTCAATATCATAATAAGTTTTACATTCTCCATTTATACTTTTCTCAATGGTGTAATTACAATTAACATTTTCATAATTCCAAGATATTTGTATGAAGACACTTCCTCCAAGTTCTTATTTTTTAATGAAAAAGTATCATAGGTGATCTTTTTGGATTTAATTATTGTAACTTTGTGTTTTTTCAATGCTAACATTCATACCCATGTTGGAGTATAAGTCATGGAATATTTCTATGTTCCGGTAAAGGTCATAGGAGCCCCTCAATTAAAACAATATCATCATTGTAGAGAAGGAGAATAATGAATGTACTAGTCAGAGTTGGGTCACCAAGACTTGTTTCTTCCAAAAAATATCCTAACATGTTTATGTATATGCCAAAAAATATAGGGGGCATGCACAACCTTTCTTCACCCCAACATTACAATTAACTTCTTTCACTAGCCATTAGTGTTTCTAACCTTAGAAATAATATTCTTGTACAACCTTGTCAAAGCAAACCTCAACTCAAAATGAAAATTTATGTCTTCCAACCTATTCCACAGTTTTCTCATGTGTATTGTATGAAATGTTTTTCTAAAGTTAATGAAACAATATAGGAGATTTATTTTATTATTGTGGAAATCTTTGAACATGATCCTAAGAGTAACAAGGTAGTCCATAGTTGAAATTTTAGTATAAAATATACCAAAAATGGAAAAAAATAAAATATAGTCATCTACTATATATTATTAAGCCTTTTCATATTAGGGATTTAAGATTTTAATTTAATTTTTAATAATTATTAGGTGGATGAAAATGATTTAACTTCCACTTAATATTTTAGAATATTTTTAGTAGTATTCACAAATTAAAAGTTGAGATTATCTTGATAGTAGCTAACCCTATTTTTCTTTTTTAATTAATTGATTAATTTAAAAAATATCATATGAACAAGTGTCATATGAAATGAGTTATGATTTTTGGGACATGTGTTATTAAAGAGTCATGATTTTGGTCTATGATATTGTAACAAAGCCTATTTACATACTAAGAATTTCTATGGTAAAGTGGGGGTAAAGCTCTATGGTTAAGAATCTTGGTAGATAATTTTTAAATGTACATATGTTTAAAATATATATTAATTCTATTCATAACTTTTTTTTTTGTAATCAAGCTAAGATCTTTATATTACCAAAAATAGTTTACATAAAGTACAAGCAAGGATGAACTAGTAAAACTTGTGTTTGGGGGAGGAAATGTGTGCAAAATACCTATCCTATCATGTAGTAAACTTAATAGAGACAATATTCTTGTGATAGGGAAATGAGATGATCCATCAAAGAGTTTACATATTAGTTTAAAATAGTTCAAAACTAAGACAAAATAGAAATTGCAGATACTATGATGACTGAGATAATTGAAATAACTATGAAAACTAAGAGAATTAAGAGACAAATTGAGTCTTTCCCATAAGAGGTTAAGAGGCTTGATGAGTTTGAACCTTGACATGATCATGTTGGCATTGGTTGCTTGAAGCTTGATCCTTTTGAAGTTGGTTGTGCTTGGCCTTGTCCTTTCTTGCTTGGTCCAGTAGTTCTAGGCATTTGAATGATTCGTCATATCCTTCAAGCGACCAAGGATGACACTCTCATTCAATCAATTCTCTACTTGTATAGAGGTCTGCCTCCTATTGAGAGGTTTCACATTTGGAGGTCTGAGCAACACAGGTCTGGTTGACTTCCTTATGCTCTGAACTCTTATGGATTGGGGAGCCTCCATTGTTTGCATGCCCCTGTTTCTTTTCCTAAGCTACTCGAGGATTAAGGCTGGATAGATTGATTGTCGAGAGAGAGGAATCCATAACTCCAGATCTTTCTAAGGAGTTGGTGGACACTTGAGTTGGTAAGAGGGGAAGAAATGGAATGACCATCGATTGAAAGAGATTTCTTAGAGAAATGTGAGTATGGTTTAGGTTGGATTTTACCTCTACCATTCTACATTATGCACCTTCCCGGGCCTCTTTATTATTCCATAGATGGTGGGAAATCTGATTTCTAACTACGTAATGGCAATTTTCAATGTGTTTTTGTTCCTCTTCCTCCATGGAAGCTACTAGTCGATGAATGTGTGACTGAATGTCATGATCAAACTTCTGCCACCTTGCCCTTACCCTCTACCACCTTGCCCGACTCAACCCCATTCTTGAACCATAATTTCTTGCCTAGTGCGTTGAACCTTATGCGTTTTGTATCCTCAAGCTTTTCCCCTCCCACCTCAACAAGACACATGCAGAGTGGAATGTTGGAGAGAATGTTTGAATTGCCACAAAATTGGGACAATGATGGAGATATCCTTCTAGATTTTGAGTGGTGTTTCCGAATGCCACCATGTGTCCTTCTATGAGAAATATTGGCTAAGACTAGTGACACATGGTTGCCACCTAGTCTCAAGATTTAAGGCCTGTCATTTACCCAACATGAAGATGCTAACAAACCTTGAGTTACATATAAAAACTTGAATTTAGAAATTGTTTTTATAATTTTATTTATAATAATAATTTAAAACACAAAAATATAACTTAATTAATTTTTATAATTTTTTAATTTTAACCATATAAAATGTATAATAAAATCTTTTAAATATTTACTAATTATTTAATTTATATAATTAAACTATTTATATAATTACACTAATATATTATATAATAATCTTTAAACTTAACTTATCATTAATATATAATTAATATATATAAATTTTAAATTTATTTTACTAAATATAATATTTATATTTAAAACAAACAATACTTATTTAATAGTCTGCATCATCCATTCGAAAACAATCTCAAAGATATTCCAACCATGTCAACTTTTCACTAGAAAAACCTACCCTACAAAAACCCCAATTTCTAGAATTGATCCTACCCTAGAAGAACTCCCAAATCCTATATAAAAATGCTTAGGTGACACGATATTAATGTACATTCACTATTGAAATTTATTCACCATTCAATACATTAATATTTAATTTTCTTTGTGGTTTTTCGAATTGAATACAAAATTCAAAACATACATATCCATTAATATGTATTTTAAGAAAAAGGTTGTACACAATTTTAAGTATTTGAATATCCATACATATATATAATTTTCTTTCTTCATATTCAAATGGAATACAAAATTCAAAAGGTTAGAGACAATTTTAAATATTTTAATATTCTTACATAGATATCCTAAAAAAAGAAGGGCGTTGTCTATAATACAAAAGTCAAAAGGTTAGACACAATTTTGAATATTCTAATATTCATACATAGATATCCTAAAAATCACTGGAATTTCCGAAACAATATCATCATTAAAGAAGGGCGTTGTCTATATAGGCTGTAAATTTATTAGGATGGTCAAAAATGTTTTGAATTTGGCAAAATAAATCAAATTTTTTGATAATGTGAGTGTTTGAATTTTTTAATGATATAAATGAATTTAATATTATAATTTTTTAAGATTCAAAATACTAAAGTTTGAAAAATATAATTTAAATTTAAAAACAAAATTTAAGATTTTATTAAAATGTTATTAAAATTTCCATAATTTTTTGAACAAATTTGAAATCTTATTAAACTAGATTTTCCAAAAAAAAGGCAGGAATCTATTGTTTTCTCACGTACTTACATTTAGGGAAATTCAAAAAGGTTTTGCAGGCTTTCCTCTCTATTGCACGACCGACAGTGATACTATGTTGGTTTCGGGTGATAAAGAAGCAGGATTTTCACTCTATTACTGAACAGACAATGTTTTGCATTAATGGCAGTAGTTCTGATTTGCGAGAATGATTTCTTACTTGAGAATCACATAAAACAAAACAGTCAAAATCCATTTGCATTAGTGCGTGCACAGGTACATTCGAGATATGGTCCGGCTTGTTGAGTCGTAGCCATGTGTTCACTGGGTGTATATATATATATAATTTTTTTTTTTGCACATATCCTTTATAGACGAAAGGTGACCTTTGCATGGTTGGAAGGTGGCAAATATTTATTATTGACATGAAAGTGACGTGCAGCACCCACGATTCCTTTTAAGTCATGTCAAATGCTATAATCTGTAGTTTTTCTTAAATTGAAAAACAATAAATTTACACTTGCCAAACGTTAGTATTCTGGGTATCCATGGGTCTAGATTGTGTTGAATAGTTAGATTTTTTGAAATTACAGTTGCCAAATTTTAGTACTTTGGGTATCCATCATTCTAGATTGTCTTGAATAATCTGATGTTTTTTTGAAAAAAATAAAAAAATCAAGAAACCCTAATCTGTGCATCTATTTTCAATATAATTTGGATAGTAACTATTTATTCATCTCTATATTTAATTATATTTTATTTTAAAATTTATATACAATTAAATTTTTTATTTTATTGTTGAATTTTAATTATATTTTACTTTAAAATTTATGTACAATTAAATTTTTTATGTATTTTCTAGCTCTGCTGGGATTACCATTACATAATTATTAAAATATCAATCACATGTTTTGTTACCGTGTAGAAAAATAAATAAAGTACTAGGGACATTCAATTATTTGAAAAATGGGCACTTTTTGGTAAAAGAAATATAAGGTCATTTATTTCCTGCAATGGAGTCTAAATCAATTCCTTTATCTACCTGAAAGCCCCTCCCTAGGGAGGCATTGGGACATCACTCCTAGATTCAGAAAATTTGCAAAGGGAATATCCCAACAAAATCAAGTGTTGCAGCTTTCGCTAGAGTATTGACATGGAAAGGACACATGGGGCCTGAGATTTGCCTCCTTTGTAAGAAAAGTTGTGAGGATAATGCACATTTATTTCCGCATTGCCCATACACGATGGCTATTTGGGAAGGGGTATTGGACACCTTTGGCATCATGCCAATGCAACATTTCACTACATTAAGAAGCTGCATATGGAAGTGGATTAAGTAATCAAAATTGTTGCCTACTTCTTGGAGTTTGGATCAACTCAAGTTGCAAACATGCATAAAAGAATCATTTGGAAAAATATATGGCATACATTCCCAGTGGGTTTCTTTGATGGAACTTGTTGTGTGAGGAAATGTGGATGTGGGGTTTATATAATCACCTTAGATGGAGCTTGTTGTGGGAGGAAATGTGGATGTGGGGTTTATATAATCACTCACCCCAGAAAAAACTATCACTTTTGGTGGGAAGGGGGTCATGCACAAACAATAAGGCAAGGTAGAGATAGTGGGGCTATGGCGATTGTTGATAGCAGGGAAATGGTTGGGATTGAAGAGCCTACAGGTCTATGGGGATGCAAAAGGCATTATCAAAGGGACAGAAGAAATTCAACCCTCCAATTTTGAAAAATTGGATGAAGCTCATCAAGAAGATGGTAAGCACATACCAACACATCAACATTGATCACATTTACAGAGAATAGAACTGGACTGCATATTTACTATCCAAAAAAGGTATTGGGAAAGAATCTGGTAAGTTTTTTTTACAACATTTGATCATGGGGTAAAGACAAATGCTGGAAGCATCAACTTCTTACTATCCAAAAAAGGTATTGGGAAAGAATCTGGTAAGTTTTTTTTACAACATTTGATCATGGGGTAAAGACAAATGCTGGAAGCATCAACTTCTCAACTTCTCGAAGAGTTAGAAGATAATAATGAGTAATGATGGACACATGGACTTTTTTTACCATAAGAAGATGAATACATTTTGTGTTTTCTTTTGATGTATATGGACTAAGTAAGACGGATAGTGAACTAACTAAAAGATGGTTAGTGGAAAAAAACACAAATCACTATCTTTTTGGATGAAATGTATGTTGAAGAAATAGACTGTAATCAAAATACATGACACATATACTATAAATTTAATATTAATACAAAAAAATTTGTTTCGATAAATAATTGAACATGTCAAAAAATGTTTGAGGATAATTGGAAGAAAAATTAAAATTTTAAAGTTAAGTTACATATCAAAGATACTGATTTTTTTGTTCATTTGAAGTTATATATAGAAATTGTGAATTTCAAATTATTTAATATTTATTATTTTTATTAAAAAAAATTAATAAATTTGTTTATATGATTTTGAGTGTAAAAGATATTATTTTATGTGTGTCATCACTAATGGCTCCCTTTTCTGAGATTTTCACAATTTTAAATTCTTCCAAACTTATAATATTTTTCATATTCATATCTTCTTATAAATAGAATATATGTAATATTCAATTTTCTCAGAAGTTTTTAATTGTTTATTAAATAATAAAATACAAATTTATTAGTTAAATTTGAAAAAATTGTACACATCTTCAAAGTTAAAATAATGGCCATTAATGTATTATAAAATTATTTGTCTGTGTAAAAGTTGTGTTTAATATATAAAGAATACATAGCACTATTAATATTGGAGAATATAAAAAGTTTAAGTGTAAACTTTTGAACACATCCAATTTTAAACACACCTTACATAATACAGTGGCACTAATCATGAATTATCTGTAAAAAGCTATTTGTTAAATTAGTTTAATATTAATATTTGTTAAATTTATATACTTGTATGTTAAATTTACAATTTCCTTAAAAAAAAAACATTATGCATAACGTTAAATTCCACACCTAATTGGAACGGAGTAATAGAAAAAAAATTCGGAAAAAATTTCTCTAGTAATTTGGTTCATTGTTTGAAATAATTTTACTGTCAACGGTCATTCATAAAACACAATCAGGAATAACAGAATGGAATATTGGCACAATATCGGAAAGTTGGAAGAAAATCGACACAAAGTTTATGATAATTGAGATATTGCCTAATATCTGACTCCAACGCCAATGGAAGATTCTCCTCGACAATGTGGATGAAACGCATAATCTTTAAAACCTAAAATGTTCTTTATGCAGACGAAAGGTCAAGACAAAGCAGGACAAGGGAACAACCAGTACGATGCCGTTATCTTCATTGCTGTCCAAATGATTTGAAATTAAAGAGATTCGTTCATCTAATTTTTTAAAGGTATATTTAGAAGTGGGACTTGAATAGAAAGAGTGAAAAAATACAATTTTTTTAATCAACCACTTGAATTACATTCTATGCATTCTAATTATTCAACCAGAGGTTCTAGACATATCATCATAGTTATGGTTGACAAGGGGTTCTGTTTTGTTAAGTACGGCATCGTTAGAGGTTTATGCTTTTATTAGGGTTTTGTTCCTGGACCATGATTGTTTTTCGAAACCAATATAGCTAGATGGAACTGATGGGTGACTGCAATGTGCATATTAAAGGCGAATCACAAGGCCGTTTAGCTTTGCCGGTGGAGTAATCTCGTTATCCCAGATGTAGGAGAATTCAAAGTAGTATAGCCGAGATCTCTCAATTCCTGAATTCCAAAAGAGAATCCTGGTATGAGGGTTAATTGTGAGCTAGATCGGAAGATAGACCGATGCTAAATGAAGAAATGAAGCTGCTATGGGCCTGAAAGTGATATCTGATGCACTGCAAGCCAGCCAAGGGCGTTTTCTGCTTATAATTTACAAGAATCTCAACTAGTACCAACTCCAATAATCTTGATAAGCTGGACATCGCTAACCAGGTGGGCATTTTTTTTTATATTCTTTGGAGTAGGGTTCAGTGTTAGAAATTGTAATTACTCATTAGAGAGTCAATTAACTTAACTGAGTGTTGAGCGTTTAGTTTAGTCAAGTGATGGATAAAGAGTTAATTGCAGTCCATATTTAGAGTGTGAGTTAATTGAGTTAAGTGTGTATGTATGTCAAGATATTTTAGGCTAGTGGCTAGTTGGAAAATTTGTGTGATCAATAGAAGAGCTGCAACTCATATGTTTTATGTGCGAATTTAAGTCAAGTGATGGATAAAGAGTTAATTGCAGTCCATATTTAGAGTGTGAGTTAACTGAGTTAAATGTGTATGTATGTCAAGATATTTTAGGCTAGTGGCTAGTTGGAAAATTTGTGTGATCAATAGAAAAGCTGCAACTCATATGTTTTATGTGTGAATTTAATGTTTTGTCTCCTCTACATTTTTAACCGTTAAAAATAATAGTAAATTACTATTATATGCCTGCAATGCATGATAAGTTGAGGTGAATTGAGTTTAGTCTGTGAGTTTGCATGAACCATTTAATTAAAGTTAAATAAACTCTAATAATAATAAAATTTGCATGATTTATATTTAATAAGTATTAGTAGGGTACTTATATCGCTGTGGTTAGATCGTTGTGAGAAACATGAGCCAGAAGAGCAAAAACCACAACCACAGCATGTGAGAAAGTTTAATTAATAGAAGTTTATTTTGTATTTTCCTCCTCTTCCTTTCCATCATTAGCCAGCTGTCAACTATATGATGTGAAGGGAGAAAACATTGATATCTCATTGGATTAGATTATAAATCATTCTGTATTAGATTGAATTAGGTTTACATACGTTTTACTTATACAATATTTTCCTAAACTACAGTCAAATAATCACTCTGAAAAAAGCAATCAGGAAGCCACCAAGGAAGAGATGTCAGCAGATCGGAAAGGATCAGCCAAAAAGGATGTTAGAGTCAATGGTGACACCAGTGTAGGATCCTCTCCGTATATTTGCGCTCATGCTTCCAAGGCATTGAGAGTTCGCTCTTCTACAAGTAAAGATCGTCACTGTAAAGTGAATACTCCGAAAGGACACCGGGATCGAAGGGTGAGGCTTGCTGTTTCCACTGCCATTCAATTGTACAGCCTACAACATAGATTGGGCCTTCAACAGCCAAGCAAGGTATTGGACTGGCTCATCAGTAAATCAAAATCTGCAATAGATGGACTGCCCATACCATCCTCTATATCTAACTTTAACTGCAGGGAATGTAATACTATTCAAAACAACGGCCCAACAGTTGTAGATGTCATTTCAACCTCGAGAGGAGCAAATGGAATATCTCATTCTGTGCCTAAATTTTTACCATTCCGGACACAGAAAGAAAATGAGACGAAATTCCACAATGGGGAAACGAATGGGGAAGAACTGAATGTTGGTACAACGAATGTTGTCCGTCTTTCAATGCTCCAGAATAGGACTGAAGCAAGTGCCCTTGTTCCGATATGCAGTGAACGAAAGAGGCTCCAGCCGTCAGTGCTTCTGAAGAAGGGAAACACACAAGAGGGGATGGCATTCACAAGTCCTTTTCAGGAACAAGAAGGGGTCGCGATGACAAGTCCTTTTCAGCAACAATCAGGGTGCTTTGATGTACGACTCAGTTCGGCCGACAATTCAAATGCAAATTTGGCACCTTTTTATTCATTGCACATGCCAAGGCACGAAGCACAATTTGGGAGGCATCAAGAAATAATGCGGGCTGCAAGTAGCACTGCAACTCTTCTACCGTTGGTTTTCTGTTCAAATCGTTTTGATTCGAGTCGACATGATGGGAAAACAAATAATTTCTCACAGAAATGTAAGACACGGCTTACTTCTTCTTTGCAAGACAATGACAGCATTTACGCAGAAGAACCTTTGCGGCTTTCGGGTAACATTAATAGCTATATTAACACAATAGTGCCCATGCTCACTCCAAACCCTCTCCGTGAAAGCATTGCCTCTTGGTCGACGACAGTTACAACAGAAGTCCAGGAGGGCGGTGGAGGGAACGGCATCTACCTTGAACGACGCCACTGAAAGTTCGTCAGGACGGTGCCGGCATTGCATATCTCCTCCAGATATCTTAATTTCAGTAAAATATCAGGTACTTCAATCGCAATTAGAAAGTTAGTTCTGTTCCTTTTAGAGCCATGGGAATTATTTCCTATAACTGATTAACGATAAGCTTCACAGAAAAAGCATATGCCCTGGAGATTGCTGTTTTTATCAGTTAGCGGAGATAATCGCCTTTCCATAGAAATAAAACGAAAAGTTAAATTTGGAGCCCTCACCACAAGTCTGACCTTCAAATTTTCAACTGACTGGGCTTTATCATCAAGATTCGCACACTTCTGTTTTTCCAGGTTTATGCCACTATTTGGAGAATCTGTATTTTACTGTCCAATAACAGAGTTTTAACTCATGACTCAATCACATGTTCGAATCAATTCAAGATACAATTAAGAGGAATAGAGGCTTTGGAAGAGGAATAGAAAAATCTATAAAATCTACTATTTCTAATAAAGTAAATATAGATAAATAGTATTTGAAAAATGATTTAGAGAGTTTTATGATGAAGATAAATAGTATTTGAAAAATGATTTAGAGAGTTTTATGATGAAGAGTAAATTTTTACTTTAAGGATTGTTTTATTTGACCAAGGAATTTTATTTTTTTATCAATAATTAAATTTTAAGGATTGTTTTATTTGACCAAGGAATTTTATTTTTTATCATTAATTAAATTTTTTTGAGTAAAAATCGCTCCAATCTTTGGCTTCCATTTTTGTCGATGAGAGAAACAAAATATCCCTTGCAACACTCACAATGGATTATCCATTTATTTATTTAGCACAATAAATTGTTATTGTTAACATCTATTTATTTATTTGACCATTGTTTTGAGTCTTTTAACTTTGGAAGTGGGAGAATAGACGTAAATGATTAGAGAATGCACTTTTCAATGTTAAGGAAGGCCCCTCTCAATGTTTGTAAATGGGTTTGTAATATAATTAACTTTGGATTATTATAAAATATTGATATAATATTTTAAACAGCTTACGTTATATATGGAAAAACACCTTTCATTTTAGAATTATAAAATTTAGTTCTTTATTTTCTGAAAGTTTATATCATATACAAAATTTAGTTCTTTATTTTCTGAAAGTTTATATCATATATGGAAAAACATCTTTCATTTGAGAATTACAAATTTTGCTTCTTTATTTTCTGAAAGCTTTTTATTTGATTACATTTAATTATGTTAATATTTATTTAATTTAAAAAATATATATATTAATAAAATTAAAATATTAATTATGGTATTATCATAAATATTATAAGTAATTTTCATATAGCATATTTTTATGTTAAATTTTTATTTTATATTAATATTTATTTTCCTTTTACTTATTTTTCATTAAAATATTTATATAAGAACAATGAAATTTATACGTACCCACAAAATTTAAAGAAAAATCTTATAGAAGTCTTTTTTTTCCTTAGAAAATTTAGATGGATGATCGCTGGATCACTACTCTCACTAAAGGTCAATACACCCTTCAGAGCAGATGTTAACATCTATGGAGTAGTCTAAATATGAACATATAACCTAAGGCTTTCTTATCAACAATATAATTCAGGGAGATTGTTCAACCAATGATCATTAAGTGTAGGTGCACATAAGCATTAGTGAATTATCCAAATTTTGGGTAAAACAAAAGTAAAACCCCAAGATATGTTGTTTCATAGTTTAGTTTTTTAAGCAAAATCTATGTACAAATATATTGAGGATTGAACCTACTTTTAACTAAAAATGAGTCTAATTTCCTCAAACATGTCATTTCAAAATTGTTTAGAGAAAACATACATGTCATTTCAAAATTGTTTAGAGAAAACATATGCATTAATTAGTTGAAAATAAAATTTAAATAAATTATGATAAACTAATATTAATTCATTGAAATTCAATTAATTTGTGTAAAAAACATATCTATTATTATACTATGTAAATAGAATTTAAATTAATTATGATAAAATAATATTAATTCATTGAAATTCAATTAATTTGTGTGAAAAACATATCTATTATTATACTATATAGTATATTCAAAATTTTGTATTATTTTACTATGTACTACGTTTGATATTTTGTAATTTGCCTTAAAAACTTAAGTAAATAATGTAATGCAAACTTTACATATCAAATAACTATATTTAAATGTTTATAACATTTTTAACGAATTGGTTTTTTAATAAAAAATAAATTTTAATAAATAATAAAAAAATATTTTTTAACCAGGAAAATTTTAAACATGGAAATTTATCTTAACATTTAGAAATCTTGATGAATCTAACTAATCCATGATATGCCATCTATAAAATATTTGGTGGTATTTTTGTAAAAATATTCAAATTTATAATAAGTTTATGTAATCTCTATATAAACTTTTAACGATTTTTAAAGCAAAATAATTATATACTATAAAATTTGAGCGAAACATTTTGATAAAAAATAGAAATTAAGCAATTTTTTTTGGAAAACATATGAAAAATGAACTCACTTGCAAATATTACCTTTAAAATTTTCTATTAAATTAATTTTTTATTTTATTTTAAAATAAATAATTTAAATTTATAAAAATAAGAAAATAAATTTTGAATATTTCATTTAAATTCTCAAAGAAATGGTATTTATAAAGGACTCAGTGAAAGGAAAAAATAACATTTTTAATATAAATTAATAACATTTTTTTAATATAAATTCAGTCCCTCAATATATGCCACTTATTTTTAATATCTTTAATATGCTATGTTTGCAACCTCTAATATGTTCATGCGTGTTCATGTGTCTTGGCATATCCTGAAATTAAAAATAGGTGAAAACCATATATAAATAGGAGTGTTTGAAATATATAAATTCACTCCCCATTCCTCCAATCCTTCTTCTAACGCGAAGCGAAAGAAGGGTTTCCCGAAAAAGACAAAATAGAGGTCGTAAAAAGAGCTCACATTGCAGATCCAATAGATAAAAGGTGAGCTTCTTTCTTACCGGAGCGAGGCATATGCATCTAAGCATCCCCGAGTGGGAAGGAGGGTAAACAGGGAACAACATTTCTTTTGTCTGGAATTGATCAACTCAATCCTTTTTTTTAAGTTGAGTTCACTTAACACTTTCATATTTCTCAGAGCTCGTTGTGAGTAATTATAGATAGAGTTATTTTACGAAAATTGTAATAGTTTTCATAAAAAAATCCATGTAATAAAGTTAGTAAAGGAAAATAATAACTAAGGTTATGGGACACTTATTCCAACTTGAATGTTAGTAAAAAACATAGTGATAGGGATTATTAGTGTTTAATTAATGACTATGAAAATTAGCATTTATTTACAAAAATAATGGAAAATACGAGAAAAGGATGGTGAAAGGTCACAAGTTGCATGTGAGGAGGAAATTGAACGGAAAACAAGGAAAATGAATAAAATAGTGGCTTTAATAATAAAAAGGATTTTGTGGATCAATTCACAACTTTTGTCAATTTTAGCTTGGAGCTCTCTACTCTATTCTCTCCCTCATACTCTTGCACACTTAGAGTTTTCTTGGAGTATTGTGGCATACTTGGGATTTGGAGCAAGAAGGAAAAGGAAAAGCAGGAAAATGCAAGGGGACAACGGGATCAGTGGCTGCAATGAGTTTTCTTTGAAGCTACTAATTTGCATGTATGATTTCCTTGCTAGTTTTGGCGTGCATGACATATGCATGTGGTTTTTTGGTTGTGACTTGTCATTCACATGGGGATTGCTTGAATTGATAATGGTTTTGCCCAACCTTGCCATTTCTTGGATAGCCATGGTGTTGGGGGTTTTGCCTTTTATTTTTTGATTGTTTCTCATGTTCCTTATGGTTGTGGGTTGAATTATTAGTTCTTAGAGTGTTGGTTGGACAAATTCTCTAGAAGCTTTGTAACATCTTGGGTTGAGTTACTAGTCCTACAATCCTTGGTTGGAAAAATGCTCCAGAGCCCTTGGTTGGTTGAGTTACTAGTCCTGGAATCCTTGGTTGGAAAAACGCTCCAAAGCCCTTGGTGGGTTTAGTTACTAGTCCTGGAATCCTTGGTTGGACAAATGGTCCAGAGCCCTTGGTGGGTTGAGTTACTAGTCTTGGGAGCCCTAGTTGGAAAAACACATTGGAGTCCAGTGATAGCTGTGGATTGAGTTACTAGTCCTGGAAGCCTTCGTTGGAACAAAATCTCTTGAGCTCTACACAACTTGGGTGGAGACTGATCTGGTGATGGTTAGTGATGTCTGACCATGAGGTGGAATCACTAGTTAAAGGTTGAGGTGGTTGGCCTTTGGAAGTCCTCGTTTGGTGTTCTTGGTTTATTCCATGAGATCCCACATTTATGCTTGGAATATGGCACGAGGGTGATTGACTGAAAGAGAAATTTGGTTCAGCCCAATCTATGGACGGGCTGTATGTAGAAGTCCTTGACTTGGTTATATTTTCATATGTTAATATAAGCTCCTTTTCATTTGGTATTTCACGAGTAAATGTGTTTGTCATTATGTGGATTTAATGATGGTTTCATCATTGATATTTCTCTAGTTATTTGTTGGTTATAAGCATGTTTTATGAAAAACTTGTGTTATGAATGTCATCATGTTTTTATTAGTAGATGAAATGTTAATGAATACATGGCCTAATAGATGATCTTGGAGCTATTATGAGGAGGCATCGATCTTTCTTGAATATTCTCAGATAATTATGAGACTCCTAGGTTCATATTTGTATGTATGACCTGTACATCACATGTTTATGATATGTTTGATGGAATTCCTGTCATGGCTAGTACGGGTTAGGTCTAGACCTTGTTCAAGTGCATATATTACTAGCCTTATTTCATCATTATTTACCATTTATGGAAGTTTCATGAAGTTCTCGATAGAGGCCTGAGTTCTAAACCTGAAAAAATGGCTCAGAATTCAGAGTCGCTAGCACAAAACTTCCTGAAAAAGGCTGTAGTCACATGCATGCCTTGTTATGGGAGTGACTACAAAGTATTAGTCGCATGGAAGGATTGTTGTGGGAGTGAGTAGGGGTCTAGTTCTACATAGCATCAAGTTTTCTAAGGGGTTGGACACGTGGAGGGGTTTGTTGGCTCCTAAAGGTTTTGTATCTTCTAAGGAAGGTCAAATTGGTATTTTCTTGTCGATTCCACTTACTTAACTATACATGGTAATTTGAATCATATCATAGTAACTCTTTATCACATGTTTACCCCGGTGGACTTGTTAGCTTGGGTAAATGTGGGAAGAGGGTGTTAAAGAGTGGTAACAATGGTTTTGTTCTCCTTAGGTGATGTCTGGTTCTCTTTTCTCTTTAGATGAATATGTTGTCATGTGTAAATGTCAGTTGAATATATGTTCATTATCCTTGTGGTCTATGTGTTTTTTTATGTATGCATGGTAAGGGACATTTTTATCGTCATATTTTCATGTAGAAGTTGATGAGGTTGTTGTTGGGATGTGTTCGCAATGAATGCATGTTAGTGTTTATATGTAATTTTTATGCATGTGTGTCGTCCATATGTTTGTTATTCATAATACCTACTCGATGTTATAATTGTGGCATTATGCATGGTAACTGAGGTAATGATTGAGATGATGTCTATATATTGTTATGATTATGATTATACATGTATTGCGCTAATCTGGTTGATCTTGCAGACAATATATCCTCCCCTAAACTGTACTAAGTTACATTGGTTGTTTATAATTTGGTTTTGTAATATGATATACTTTGCAGGAATAAAAGATCAAATATGACTAGCAAGGAGGTAGACTACAATGCACGAAATTATCCCTATAAATCAAATGAGCAACATGGTGATGAGTACTCCCCTCACATTGTAAACACTCTAAAGTTTGAAGGTAGAGATAAGAAGTTTCAAAGAAGATAATGATCAAATAATTCAATAAAAAGAGAGATTTGATAGGGCATATGAGAAACAAGGAGAAGTTAATGCAATTATCCTTCAGAGCTTGTCAGACTTGCAGAGACAAGGACCACTTAGAATCAATCATGGGCAGGAGGATAGGACTAATGGAGCATATGGTAGTAGGTCACATGGTGGGCACAAGTTGGATAGAGATGACATGGTCAGAGATGGTAGATTCTTGGATACACTTGATAGGTGAGGAAGTGGACATGGGCTTTATTCTAAATTTGGTTCAAACAGGTATCATGGTCATCATCATTATCATCCTTATAGGAAGAGTGACATGGGATATTTGTTGAATGAGTTTAAGAAAGTAAATGCACCTACATTGGATGGAGAGATGAAGAAGTCATAGGATGTCAAACCATAGTTTCTTGGGATAAATAATTTTTTTGGATTGCATGATTACTCAGAGAACATGAAGGCCAGAATAGAAACTTTCATTATTAAAGGTAAAATAGACATTTGGTGGGAAGATGTAAAGAATGTCATAGGTATTCATGAGAAGAGGAGTTGACTTGGAGATATTTTGAGAGAATTATCAAGAAGAAGTATCTATCTTAGAGATAATATGATGACAGTGAAATTTAATTCTATGAGCTTAATATGAGATCCATGAACGATGAGTATTACACTAGTAGATTCTTAGATTTATTTAGGTATGTGCCTTATCTTAAGGAGGAGAAAGTGAATATTCAGAGATTCATCAGTGGGTTTCCAATAGCATTTAAGGAAAATATTGAGTTTGATGAGCCTGGATCGTTGGAGGAAGCCATCAAGAAGCTAACGCATTGTTATGAGTCAAAGCACAGATACGAGACTAAGGAGGATTGGAAATGTAATTAGAATAATAAGGGAAAATATGATAAGAAGCGAACAAGACCTCAGAACACAAGTAATAAAGTGAATGCAACATTATCTAAGAAGTTCAATGCATCTGATAGAGGATAGGGATTTCGATTTGAGGAGCAGAACAAGGGTGATGTAGGAAGCTCTTGTAGTGTTGGACTTGTGGAGGAGAGCATCACAAGAGAGATTGTCCACAAAACTAAGGTGGTAGACCATAGATCTACAATGCTCAGGAGGCACAGACAGTGGGGAATGTTGTACATAGTATTCTTCAGATTTATGCAGCGCTGGATAGTAGGCAGGCAGATTACCAGGCATCTATTATCAAGATCGATGGCAAGCTTTGTGATCAAGTTATTTCTATTTTGATTGATCTTTGATCTAATTATAGTTATGTTAATCCTGACCTAGTGGATAAGTGTGGTTTGAATAAAGAAGTGCATGCAAAGTCTTGGTTAGTACAGTTGGCTAGGGGTACTAAGAAGAGAGTTCATCATTGGGTAAGATCTTGTGCATTTGAGATATATGGTATGCCTAAATTAACACATATGAATGTATTTCCATTGGGATCATATAGTATGTGTTTGGGTATGGATTGACTATATATTCAAAAGACCAAAGAGGATTGATATGAAAAGGATATTGAGTGTTTGGATGACAATGGAGAACAAAGAATCTTGCCGGGTAAGAAGAAGGCAACATCAGTTAGAATGGTGACAATTATGCAGGCAAGGCACAGTCATAGAAAATGATATGTATTGTTTGTAGTACATATTTCTAGTGATAAAGGAAAGGAAATTGAGGATGTGAATGTCTTGAGGAGGTACTAATTTTTACAGCAGTTCCAAGATGTGTTTTGAGTAGAGATTTCAAAGTTTTCACCTCATAGGGAAGTGGAATTTTCTATTGAGTTGGTACTAGGGGAAGCACCAACATCAAAGGTACCATACAGGATGAGCACACAAGATTTCATGTAATTGAAGTTGTAGTTGATGGAAATACTTGACAAGGGATATATTAGGAAAATTGTATCGCCTTGGGGTGCACCAATGTTGTTTGTGAAGAAGAAGGATGGTACTCTCAGGTTGTGTATTGACTATAGGAAGCTAAACAAGGTAACCATCAAGAAGATATATCCATCGTCAAGGATTGATGACTTGTTTGATCAGTTGAAGGGAGTAGTAGTGTTCTCAAAAATTGAATTGAGATTCGGATATCATCAAGTACACATTAAAGAAGATGACATCTACAAGACTACTTTCCAAACCAGGTATGGGCATTATGAGTTTGTTGCAGTTCCTTTCAGTTTGAATAATGCTCCATTTACTTTTATTCGCTTGATGAATAATGTATTGCATCTTTATTTGGACAAGTTTTTTATTGTATTCATTGATGATATATTGGTATATTCTAAGAATAACAAAGAGCGTGTCCAACACTTAGCAACAATGTTGAGATTGCTGAGAGAGCATCAATTGTATGCTAATTTTAGTAAATGCAATTTCTTTCAGATGGACGTACATTACTTGGGGCATGTGGTTTCCAAGGAAGACATGGCAGTAGATCCAAAAAAGATAAGAGCTATCATGGAATGAGAAACTCCTATAAATGTGGATGAGGTAAGATAATTCATGGGAATAACAGGTTATTATAGGAGGTTCCTTAGGAACTTATCTTGGATTTCCTATCCCATTACATCATTATAGAGGAAAGGTAAGAAATTTGAATGCATAGAGGAATGTGCAAGCCATTTTGGGAAGTTGTTGACAAATGCTCTAGTTTTAAAGATTGTAGATCCAGACAAAGAGTTTGTGGTATGTACAGATGATTGCATGATCCAGGTGGATATTGGTGGCCACCTGGACCCCCACCATTGTTTCTCTCAGCATTTTCAGTTTCCTTAATTGTAGCACAACTTACTATTTTTAGCAGTTTTTCGGGTCCCAAACTTCTGGAGCCATTTTTAGGCCCTAAATGACGTTTTTTGGGAAATTTGGGGCAACATGGGTCCATGGACTATGATGCCTCCCAAAGTGGTAGTGCTCGGATATATCTTTCTAACGAGCTATTGTACGCGTCAAACGGAGATTGTATGCCAAAGTTACGACCCCGGGAAGTTGGTGTACCAATTTACCCAAACGGGGCCCACAGTTTGGCGTCTCATCTTCTAGGGTTAGGTTTTGGAATGTTAAGGGTTTTCCATTGTTTCTCAACAATAAATAGGCCTTCGAGCCTCATTGTAACACAATTCAGAGGCATGTAGCCACCACATCTCTTCTCAGAGATAAGCTACCATCGCCCTAGCTAGTTTATTTTCATTACTGTTTGTAAGCATATTTCAGTATTTTACATTAATGAAATGAAGTATTATTTCCGCTGCATATCTGTGTTTATGGCTATCTCTGTAATTTGTTGCGTTCCTGCTTAAGTCCGGATCAATGGTATCAGAGCGGTCTACTTTTTCTCTGTTTTTCTTTGCATGTCCCCAACAAGGTCGGGATATAAGGAGTTAGGGCTTGAACTGGTCGAACCTTTGCAAGACCAGCCTCGCAAATCCTGACGGCCACCTATGGCAGATGAGAAGAAAGACGAGGGGGCAGGAGATCCTATCAAAATCTTGCTCGAAGAAGCCCTCGAGTGACAACGGAACGCGATGATGGACAACTTTGCCCAGATCCTTCAACGGCTACCCAGAAGCGACGCATCGGCTTCTAGAAGCTACTCTGGAAACGCCACGCCCTTTAAGGTACAAGTTAATTTTGAAATCCCCATATTCGAGGGTCAGATAGATGTAGATGCCGTAGATAAATGGATAAATCTGCTAGAGGGTTATTTTTCTGTTCATGAATTTTCAAGTCAGGAAAAGATTGTTTTCGCTCTTCTCAAAGCAACCCCCCACGTCAAGGACTAGTGGGAAACCTACTGTGAGCAGAAGGAAGAAAGTACTGGCTCACTATTTTCAGCTGCACCCACCTGGAATTCATTCCGGGATGCCATCAAGGAGCAGTACTACCCTGTCGGAAGCTATGAGGATGAATACATAAAGTGGACCACATTGCGGCAGGGAAGGGACCAAGATGTGCCGGAGTTCACCAATCTTTTCCATACCCTTCGCACAAAGTTGGGTATCAAGGATTCAGAACAACATTTGATATTCAAATACTGCGGCTGCCTGCAAAAGTACATCCAGGAAGAAATACAATTCCTGAACATCTCCTCGCTCGGCACAACATATCGATATGTCGTCAAGGTCGAGCAGAAGTTTAAACAAAAGAAGCGAGACTTTGGATCTGCGAATCCAAAGCAGGGGAAAGGTGCCCCTAAACCACAGAACAAAGGGCAAAGCCAAGGCAGGGTAGCCCAAGACAACCTGCCGAAGCTGCAAGCAAAGGACAGAACCACGAAGCCGAAAAAGGACACGGGAAAATGGTGTGAGTTCCATAAGAGCTCCACTCACAACACAAGTGAGTGTCGGGCCAAGTAGTCACTGGTGGCTGAGCTAAAGGTTTCAGAATCAGATGCATGTTCCGACTCTGAGTCAGAACCTGACAAGGGAAATGACAAAGGGAAGCAGATCATTGATGCGGATCCCAACGCCACTATTGCTAATGCCAAGATCCAGAAAATTGAACCCAAAGATCTAGAGGAGGAGGAGCGTCTCTTCCACTCCTAGATGTGGGTAAAGGGCTCCCCGCTACAGTTCATTGTTGATAGCGGGAGCCAAAAGAACCTCATTTCAGCAGAGGTCATGAAGTTGTTGGGCTTACCGACCACAACACATCCACAACCGTACACCATCGGGTGGCTTCACCAAGGACGAGATCTTCGCGTGAGCCAGCAGTGTCGCCTTCCATACAACATTAAGCCCTTCACGGATGAGGTATTATGTGACATTGCTCCCCTTGAAGTTTGTGATGTATTATTAGGACAGCCATACTTTTGGAAACAACATCTGTGTATGAATCAAGGCCCCGTGCTGTTATTATTACATTGGGAAATAAGTTGTACAGGATACCAGAGGTAGCACCACCTACTACCATCTCTTTGATTACTGCAAAACAATGCAGTAAGCTCATTTCCAAAACTAGGAAATTTGTTTTCCTGATGATACGCCCTCAAGGAAAGAAGAAGACAATGGTCGCGGCCTCTAGACAGGGCCCCTCCGCACGACAACTACAGATGGACAAGGTCATGGAGGAGTACGAGAACATCTTCACCTCCCCCGCAGGGGTTCCTCTGCACTGTCAGGTCAAGCACTCCATCGATCTGACCCTAGGTGTGCCGCTACCCAATGGACCAATTTATTGGCGCTTTGTTCTGGAGAACGATGAAATCAAGAGGCAGATTCAAGAGCTCCTGCAGAAAGGTCACATCCGTCTGAGTTCATCGCCTTGTGGGAGCCCGATCGTGTTGGTACAGAAGAAGGATGGGACGTGGAGACTCTGTATTGACTATCGAGCGCTGAACAAGATCACTGTCTGTAATAGGTACCTGATCCCGTGGACCTCCTGGAACAACTAAAGGGGGCGAAATATTTCAGAAAGATCGATATGAAGTCAAGATATCACCAGGTACCAATCGAACCCTCTGATGTGTGGAAGACTGCCTTCAAATCCAAGGAGGGCCTTTTCGAATGGTTGGTTATGCCTTTCAGATTGACGAATGCTCCTGCAACCTTCATGAGGCTAATGGATGACATATTGTGGCCATTCACCAACTCATTTGTAGTAGTATACTTGGATGACATTCTGATCTTCAGCCAGAGTTGGGAAGAGCACCTCCACTACATCCGACAGGTTCTCCAAACACTACGGCAACACAAGCTATGTGCCAATTTGGAGAAATGCACTTTTGGCATGACCCAGGTTCAGTATCTGGGATACATCATTGATGAACAGGGGGTGCATGTGGATCTAGCCAAGATCCAAGTCATTCGGGATTGGCCATCTCCAACCACTCTAATAGAGCTCCGCAGCTTTCTAGGTCTTGCCAACTTCTACCGCAGGTTTGTGTTGGGGTTTTCTCATATTACTTGGCCCTTGAGTCAAGTCACCAAGGGAGGAGCGAAAGAAAAATTATTTTGGTCTGAATCTCAACAGAAGGCATTCATAGAGTTGAAGGATCGCCTCTGCACAACACCAGTGCTCGCGTTATCAGATTTACAACAACCATTTGAGGTCGAGACAGATGCCTCTGACTATGCTATTGGGGCTGTCATTACTCAACATGGACATTCAGTGGCATATCACAGTGAAACACTTTCAGACACAGTCCGGAAGTACCCCACTTATGATAAGGAGATGTATTCCATTGTGCAGGCCTGCCGACAATGGAAGCATTAAATTTTGGGGAAGGAAACGATCATCCACACAGACCACCGACCCCTATAGTTCATACAGACCCAAGGGAAATTGCAGAATGATCGCCATCAGAAGTGGTCTACATACCTGCAAAAGTTCCACTTGAATATCAAGTATAAGAAGGGCAGCACCAATAATGTTGCAGATTGCCTCAGTCGACCACTAATCATGGCATTAACCACCGTTCTCAACTCTTGTGGGCACGAGACTTCTGATTGGCCACTTCTCTACAAAAGCGACCCAGAATTTGGCCACACATACCAGACACTCTTGGAGGGTCGACATGTTCCAGATTTTCACCTCCAGGATGCCCGTTATGCCACCTGGGTCACCTTTGTGTTCCTTCAAGCGAGCATGCCAAGATGATTTGGGAAGCACACTACAGTTGGGCTGCTGGGCATTTCAGGGTCGAGAAAACAGTGGCAGTACTGCAAAATTATTTCTATTGGTCGAATCTTCGATAGGATGTTGGGAAGTACATCATATCATGTACTGCTTGTGCCATTGCCAAACCAACCATCAAGAAGCACGGCCTCTATACCCTGTTTCCTACCCCTAGTCGACCTTGGGAATCCATCTCCATGGATTACATGTCAGGCCTTCCTTCCACTAAGCATGGAAATGACTGTGTTTTTATGGTCGTCGACAGGTTCTCGAAGATGGCCATTATGGCAGCCTGCAAGAAGAATATCATAGCAGAAGCCACTGCTAAACTCTTCTTTGAACGAGTGTGGGTGTACTTTGGGATCCCATAGTCGATCATCTCAGATCGGGACAGTCATTTCCTCAGCACATTTTGGTCCAGTCTCTAGTCAATGCTGGACACAAAACTCACAAAGTCCACAGCCTTCCATCCTCAAACTAATGGCCAGACAGAGGTTGTCAATAGGATGATTGTGCACATTCTGCGCATGTATAACTCAAAGCATCCACGCACATGGGATGAGAGCCTCCCCTATGTTCAGCACAACTACAACCGCGCTCTTCACAGCTCCACTGGCCATAGCCCTTTTCAGGTGGGTTTGGGATTCCAGCCACTATGCCCCATTGATGTGGCCATGCCACTTGCAGCTACTCACATAAATTCAGCTCATGTCCAGTCCGAAACAGATAAGGCCACCAGCTTCATTGAGCGCATCCAACATGATATTTGCTAGCAGGTCCATGACATTTTGGAGAGATCGAATGCCAAGTACAAGCAGTGACATGATCAACATTAGGTGCCACACAAGTTTCAGGTGGGCGACAAATTCTGGTTGCATTTGCAAAAGGAATGCCTTACTGGAGCCTATCGGAAATTGAGACCACTCCAATATGGTCCTTACACCATTACTAAGGCTATGGGAGATAATGCATTTGAGCTCAGCATTCCCCCATTCCTTGGCCTGCACCCAGTGTCCAATGTGGACCGCCTTCGGCCATACTTTCCACCATTGCTAGACACATCCGACATTGCAGAACAACTCACACCCACAGAATTAAATCCAGATTGCATGGAACAAGCTGCAACTGATCGGATCATAGACACATAGATCAAGAACACTCGCCAATAGAATATCCAACTGTATTGAGTTGTTAAAGTAGGCCAACTCCTTCACCAGGGCAAGTGGCTCACCAGGGAACAAGTTCAACAAAAGTTTCCTCATCTCATGGAGGAACTCAACGCAATGGGGACCATTGCTTCCTAAGGGGGGAGGAATGATCCAGGTGGATATTGGTGGCCACCTGCCAAGTCCACCTGGACCCCCACCATTGTTTCTCTTAGCATTTTTAGTTTCCTTAATTGTAGCACAACTTACTATTTTTAGCAGTTTTTCGGGTCTCGAACTTCCGGAGCCGTTTTTAGGCCCTAAACGGCGTTTTTTGGGAAATCTGGGGCAACATAGACCATGTTGCCTCCCAAAGTGGTAGTGCTCGGATAGATCTTTCTAACGAGCTATTGTACGCGTCAAACGGAGATCGTATGCCAAAGTTACGACCCCGGGAAGTTGGTGTACCAATTTACCCAAACGGGGCCCACAGTTTGGCGTTTCATCTTCTAGGGTTAGGGTTTGGAATGTTAAGGGTTTTCCATTGTTTCTCAACAATAAATAGGCCTTTGAGCCTCATTGTAACACAGTTCAGAGGCATGTAGCCACCACATCTCTTCTCAGAGATAAGCTACCATCGCCCTAGCTAGTTTATTTCCATTACTATTTATAAGCATATTTTAGTATTTTACATTAATGAAATGAAGTATTATTTCCACTGCATATCTGTGTTTATGGTTATCTCTGTAATTTGTTGCGTTCCTGCTTAAGTCCAGATCGTTGCAAGAGATGACTTGGTGGAGTCTTGATGCAACAAGGATAGGTAGTGTGCTATGAATCAAGGAAATGAATGAGCATGAGTAAAGTTAATTGATGAAAGATCTTGAGTTGGAAGCGATCATCCATGCATTGAAGATGTGGAGGCACTATCTTCTTAGCATGAGGTTTGTACTGATGAGTGATCACAGTGGATTGAGATATCTATTTGAACAACTAAACCTGAATTCCATATTCAGATCACCCAAGATATCAGAAGACATTGAAATTGGTGCAGAAGTTATATTATTGGTTGAATTTGAAGAAGGAAGTGGTAGAGTTTGTCGCTAGGTTCTTGGATTGTCAATAGGTAAAAGTAGAGTGTAAGCATCCATGTGGATTACTACAATCGATTTTGATTCGAGAGTGGAAATGGGAGGTCATTTCGATCGATTTCATTATAGGTTTTCCAAGGAAATATAGAAAACATGATTCTATCATGGTTGTGGTGGATAGGTTGACAAATGTAGCACACCTCATTCTAGTCAAGTCTACTTATTCAACTAATGATGTAGCATAGGTCTTCAACGGAGATGTAGTGAAGTTGCATGGTATTCCAAAAGAAGATTGTGTCATATAGTGATACCAATTTCACTTCTAGGTTATGTAAAGAGTTATTTAAAGGTTTGGGTACAAAGTTGGTCTTCAATACATCTTATCATTCGTAGATACATGGACAAACAAATATGGTCATCAAGATTTTGGAGGGCATGTTGAGAATGTACATCATGCATCAGCAAAAAAAGTGGGAAGAGTATCTTCCACTGGTTGAGTTCGCTTACAACAATGTGTATCATGAGTCTCTGAGGATGATTCCATTTGAGGCACTCTATGGGAAAAGTTGTAATACTCCCATCAGTTAGAGTGATCCATTGGAAAAGTTGTTGATAGGACTAGACATGTTGGTAGAGATGGAACATGAAACGCAGGTTATTAAGAAGAATTTAAAGGTAGCAGAATATAGACAAAATAGTTATGCATATCAAAGCATGATGTTTAAGGAGTTTTAGGTTGTGGAATAGGTGTACTTGTGCATCAAGCCCGAGAAGAGCTACTTGAGGATTGGATCAAATGACAAGTTGGCACCTCACTATTATGGACCTTTTAATATTCTTGAGAGGATTGGACTAGTAGCCTACCAACTTGCACTTCCTCCAACAGTGAAATTCCATGATGTTTTCCATGTTTCATTGCTTAAGAAGTATGTTAAATATGTTTATCATGTGATTGAATGGTTTGTATTGCTGATGGAGCTAGAATGTTAAATTGCAATCGAGCAGGTTAAGGTCTGGTGGAAGCACTTTGGGTTAAATGAAGCTACATGGGAGATGATTTATCAGATGCAGGTAATCTATCCTTCATTTTTTGTCAGTTAAGGCAAATAAATTTTGATATTTGTATATATGTATATGGTTGTTATTGTAAATATCATAACGAGTTGTGTTATAAATCTTCAATAAGTGGTATGAGTGTCATGTCGTTATGTTTGTCATGCTGGTTTTCTTTTCAGCAGGCTGTTCATTTTAAATATTGAAACTAGCTAAGTTATAAAGCTTCATGGACAATATGTTTTTATTTTCAGTGGTCTTGCTGGTTGTAGGTTTCATTAAACACCAGGAATGGTGTTCCGAGTTCTATAACAACCCTGGTCAAAAATCCATGTAATAAAGTTAATAAAGGAAAATAATAACCAAGGTCATGGGACAAGTATTCTAAGATGAATGTTGGGAAAAAACATAGCGATGGGGATCATTGGTGATTAATTAATGGCTATGAATTTTGGCAAAGGAAATGGCAAAGGAAAAGTGGCATTTATTGACATTTATTTACGAAAATAATGAAAAATCGGAGAAAAGGAAGGTGAAAGGTCATAGGTTGCATGTGAGGAGGAAATTGAAGGAAAAACAAGAAAAATGAAGAAAATAGAGGCCTCAATGATAAAAATGCTTCTGAGGACTAGTTCATAGCTTTTGTTAGTTTTAGATTGGAGCTCTCTACCCTATTCTCTCTCTCATACTCTTGCACACTTAGAGTTTTCTTGGAGCACTCTTGGAGTATTGTGGCATACTTGGGATTTGGAGCATGAAGGAAAAGGAAAATCAGGAAAGTGCAAGGGGACATCAGGATCAATAGCTATAGTGGGTTTTCTTTGTAGGTACTAAGTTTCATGTATGATTCCCTTGCTAGTATTGGAATGCATGACATATGCATGTGGTTGTTTGGTTATAATTTGTCATTGGCATGGAGGATTGCTTGGATTGAAAGTGGTTTTTCCTAGCCTTTCAATTTCTTGGATAACCATGGTGTTGGGGGTTTTCTCTTTTTTTTTTTTCAATTGGTTCTCATGTTCCTTATGTTTGTAGGTTGATTTATTAGTTCCTGGAGCCTTGGTTGGACAAACATTATGGAAGCCCTGTAACAACTTGCGTTGAGTTACTAGTTTTGGAAGCCTTGGTTAGACAAACAATTTAGATCTCTTGGTGGGTTCAGTTACTAGTCTTGGAAGCCCTGGTTGGACAAACTCTTTGGATCCTAACAACAACTACGAGTTGAGTTACTATTCCTCAAAGCCTTGGTTGCAACAAACGCTCTATAGCCCTGGACAACTTGGGTGGAGACCGATCTGGTGATGGTTAGTGATGTTCGACCATGAGGTGGAATCATTGGTTGAGGGTTGAGGTGGTTGGCCTCTAGAAGCTCTAGTTTGGTGTCCTTGGTTTATTCCATGAGATCCCACATTCATGTTTGGAATATGGAATGAATGTGATTCGCTGAAAGATAGATTCAGTTTAGCCCAATCTATGGTCGAGTGGTATGTGGAAGTCCCTGACTTAGTTGGATTTTCATATGTTAATATAATATCTTTTTTCTTTGGTATTTCAAGATAAAATTTGCTTGTCATTATGTGGCTTTAATGATAGTTTCATCATTATTATTTCTTTGGTTATTTGTTTTTTATAAGCATGTTTTATGACCAGCTTGAGTTATGGCTCTCATAATGTTTTAATTAGTTACTAGATGAAATGTTAATAAATGCAAGACCTAATAGATTATCTTGTAGCTATTATTTGGAGGCATCAGTGCTTCTTGAAGATTCTCAAACAAGTATGAGACCCCTTTGTTCATGTGTATGTATGACCTGTGCATTACATGTTTATGATATGTTTGACGAAATGCTTGTCATGGTTGGTATGGGTTAGGTGAAGTCCCTGTTCAAGCGTTTTCATTAGTAGGCTTATTTCATTTTTATTTACAATTTTTGGAAGTTTCATGAAGTTCTAGGTAGAGGCTTGAGTCCTAGCCCTGAAAAAGTGGCTCAGAATTAGAGGTTGTTGGTAGAGAACTACCTGAAAAAGGCTACAGTTGCATGGATCCCTTACTGTTGGAGAGACTAGAGGGTTTCAGTTGCATGGAAGGATTATCATGGTAGTGACTAGGGGTCTAGTTCAACATAAAATCATTTTTTCTCATGCATTGGACACCTAGAGGGGTTGGTTGGTTGATGAAGGCAGAAAGATCATATTGGTCTTATCTTCTCGGTTCCACTCCCTTAACTATACATGGGAAGTTGAATCATATCATAGTAACTCTTCATCACATGTTTAACCCAGTGGACTGGTTAGATTGGGTAAATGTGGGAGGAGGGTGTTATAGAAATCAATTATAGTATGCTTCCATCCTCCCCCTCCATATGCCCTTTGTTTCATATCCTTCCCATCTGGTGGAGGATTGATTTTATGGAGTTTTGAGATGGCTTAAGAGGAAGATGTTATCCTTGGTAAAGAAGGTTTAGGAATACTACTCTGATAAATGAGATATTAAATAGAAAAGAGATATATGCTTAGATATCGAAGATATACGATATAACACCATGCCAGTGAAGAGTATGTGTTTGGTTATTTCACTATCCCACTCTCATAAGTGCTTAGATTTTTTCTATGCTCTCTCGTCCATTTCTAATAGGAGTAATGAAAGTACCACTACTTCAGAACCGTCCAACCTTAAGAGAGGGAAAGGTAAAACAACTCCCACAGATAAACTAATTCCTACGCACATCCCATTCTCATTGCCAAGTATAGATCTTTCTTCACCAATTTATGTTGATCCAATTACTACCCTATGTTAAGGGGACAAAAGAATAATCTATATAGGGAGTGTGTGAAGGTGACGTGTAGAATATTTCAAGTTAGGCATAACGTATTGAAAGCTAGAATTTTTAATAATCCTCTGTCCTATGTTTTGGTTCGTGTGGCATTTCAAAAATTCACCTCGATATCAAATTCGAACCAATCCATTCCATTAATTTACATGCCATAAGACACCTGCTCTACATTCACCACTTAACTTGAATCAAATTTGAATTTGAATTTTTTTGAGAGGAAGGTCAAGAAAGAGTCATATTATTTAATGGAGTTTACTCATTCTCCTAAAAATGTAAGGGATTGAATGCATAATCAAAGTCTCATTAAAGAAACGGTCTCTTGTGTTACGGTTCTATGAGCAAAAGTTTGTTAATTCCATCGTCCATATTTTATGTTGTTTAGAATCCTTTGGTTACAAAGGAGTTCCAAGCATTTTAGGACCCCCTCAGGATGATTGTATTAGCAAGCCAAGAAGAAGCTTCAATTATGTCTGAAATTGCAAAAATGAAGCCTCCTACTTCTCTTGTTGAAAGTGATTCAAATTGGTCCATATTCAAGGACGTTCCAAATGGATTCCTTCTTCCTAATAGGAAGGGAAAAATAAAAATATCATGGAAGGATCAGATGGTTCTAAAAGTGTATTTCATTTGGTCCCTAATTACAGGTATTATTTAATCCTTTTATGATGCAAGAATTTTTTTAGGAAGGGAGAAGATTTAAGTAGAAGTACAATCAATTTTCCAGTCAAATGCCCCCCTACCCAAAATTCCAAATAATGGTTTTTTACACAATATTACAAGAGATATTTCTGATCCTTTTTTATACATCCAAAGTAGTATACTAAACAATGTCAAAACCTCTCTTTCTTTCTAAGTCAAAGTTATGCCTTCTTTTTTATTTCCCTCCTTACTGAATCCATTGAAGATAACTCTTTTCTTTATGTCCCCAAAGGATGAATGGAATGGGAAGGGGAAGTGATAGTGGGGAAACTACCTTCTTAATTGGATTTATTCACTAATTATTCACTTTGTGCCTAAACTTTAGAGATCTTATGGGGGTCGAAAGGCACTTTGAAGTCAGCTTATAATTTTTTTAATCAATCTGTTGGAGCACCAAATAAAGTCGAGGCTTCAATTATCTTTGTGAGTCATTTGTAAATATGATTTAAGTTTAAGTATTTTATCTGTATTATTGTTATTAGTAATCTATGATTTTTTTGCATTTATATTATATGTCCCATTATAAATTACTGCATTGAGAATTCACGACATAGTTATGCAAATTATATCATCAAATGCCTAATGCGGTTAAGCCATCCAAGCCTATTGAGCATAATGTACTAGTATATAGTAATCACTTACTCATATTACTATAAGTAAGTATGGGCACCACCAAGTAATTAGGGGACTCTGTCACTCTACTATCCTCGTGATGTTAGTTTGATCCTTACTATTTATAATAAGATCTTAGTCGAAGTTTGCTCGTAAAAAAACCATTGTATAGGTTTCTAGATAGATTCCTCATCTCTGTTTCTGAGTGACCAAAATATTGACTGAAACTGAATGTGGTGAAACAATATGGGTTAAATAGATAGAAACGAAGGTGAAAAAATATCTAGAAGTGAATGTAGGGAATATGGAAAAACATAGTGCAGATTTTGGACAGGTTTCAAAGATTAAAGGTGACCACACTAATAAGATTTTGGAGTCTACATGGCCTCTAGAGCTTAAAGATGACCACGGTAATTGACAGATGATAAATTCAAAGACGACCATGTGTTCATTTTTTATTTGTTGAAGGAGGATGAAAATAGAGTGTTGCTATTGGTTCAAGTGAACAATGTTTGTTCACCCAAGCTTGCAAAGGAAACACCTTCAGTGTAATTAATATATCAATGATCCATAATCATGGTTTATGTGATGGATTTAATAAATAATTCAAGTTTTAACTACTTTGGATGTAATATTGTTAAAAGAAGATTTCATTATGATTAATTATAATAATTGTTCTTTAACTAAATGAAAGAGGTCGATTTTAATGAATTTTAATTTTTAACGTCTTTTAGAGACCATGCAAATATACCATTAGTATTATTATTTAGGGAAATTGTAATTAGAATGTGACATGAGTCTATTTTTTAAGGGATGAATAACCTTCTAACCAATTGAAATTATTATAAAAATTCAATTTTTTTTTTCCATATAGAGTATATAATAGCATCTAAATCTTGTTTTCAGCAACATAAAAGTTAGGTCAGGGAATTTTTAAATGTTACTTGAATGGAAACATAGTTTTAACTAGGTATTTAATATATCCAATGAAGTGTATGATCCAAATAGAACTCCACTGTTACATTAATGATAGAATTTGATCCTTAAAAGTAACTAGCCATATGCATTTATTATATATATATTTTTTACAGTCTATTTTTGATGGCCATTCTAGCTCAAGTCAATTTCTATTTTATATGTCTATTTCCAAGATCCATTCTAGCTAAAAACAATTAAGACCAATTTCTAATTTAGATGTATGTTTCCAAAATTCATTTTAGCTAAAACCAATTAAGACCACTGGCTTGTTGAGTGCCCCAAGAATATTAGAAATATTAGAAATAAAGAAAATAGATCTTACACTACTTGTATGGGTTCCTAAAGAAAATAGGTGTCAATAATATGTGGCTAACCAACATCTTGGATTTCCTTTTTCCTTTCATTTATATTAAATATCTAACCATAAAGCTATTCATGAACTAATCAATTGAACATGCATTGGAGTTATATCATGAAGCTTATTTGGTGTTGATTACTCAACTGTTGAGTAGTGTTGTCATTGATGTCAAAGTCCAAAGAGATTATTGGGAAAGTTGGTAGTTGCAATTGGTTGTGTCAAGTTTAGGGGGAGTTGGGTGAGTGTGTCAATGCGTGTTGCTGCCTAGCTTGAGGTGAAGGAAAAACAAAATATATTTGAGGGAATTTTTGCTGGAGTTCCTTAGCCTCAATAAGAGAACTAAGTGTTTAGTTGGAGAGTGTTGTTCAAAAATTTTCCAATATTATATGACATTTGATATAAATACCAAGGAACAATGAGAAAATTAAGTTTAAATGTTTTTGGTTCAAAGTAGGGTTCTAGCAGATCATGGTTTCGCATATGCCAAAATCCATAACCCCCCACGCCTATTTTAAACTTTGGAAATGATTGGGGGGCAACCAAAGTCGTGTCATTACCATTTGATCTGATAGGCTGATAGGATTTTGTTGGTATTCTCATCAAGGTGCAAGTGTGTTTACCTTCATAAGTGACAAACTACAAACCCCCCTTCATTCATTAAAAGTTGAGTAGACAAGGGGCCTTGGGATGATTCTCAACCTTTGATCAAGCAATGGTTAAAGAAATAAATGGTTGAAAAAGTTTGAACATAGCCTAATACCAACAATGGACCCTGGATAGGTGGAAACATTAGACTAATCTACAAGTTTGGTTAAAGGAGTTGGCCTAGGAATGCTTAATTAGGGCTTAAGCCATCCTAATTAGAGATTAGCCTTAATCTCTAGTTACACTTAAGTATCCATAATTAGGGATTAACCATAATCCCCAACAGTGAGACCTTTGGTGTATGTAAAGTTCAATTTCCCTAAGGGCCCATGGATCCAAGGTCGTGAGGACGTGGGAAGGAAGAGACTAGGATGACATGGCCCAGATGATGTGGCTAAGAAAATGACATGACACGCTACCAACATGATGTGTGGTAGGAAGAATCAACCCTTTTGGGTGGCTAAGTGGCCTATTTTTGGGTGACATGTAACACTACCCAAAGGATTCCATGTGTCAAGATGACTTCATCATGATGACAATATGATTTCAGCAAGATGTGGCAAAGGAAGAGTGACGTGGCAGAGGTTGATTGTTTGATAGCGATGAGTTGGTAGCTAAGCTAGCCAAGTGACATCGAAAGTTATTTGGAGATGAATGATGTATCCAGGCCACTTAACTAAGGCTTAAGATTCCTTAAGGATTATCCAAAATCCCTAGTAGTGCGGCCCCAGGTGTATATGAAGTTCGACTACCGAAATGGATAAAGAACTTGAGACCGAGATGACCTAGCATAAAGGTACACATGGGATAGCATATTATGTGGCACAAATATAAAAATTGCATAGCAGGTGACATGGTAGGATTCACAAGAGCACTGATAGATTACATAGTGGTTTAGTTAATCAAGGTTTAAAATATATAATTAGGGATTAGCCTTGATTCTCTGGCTCCTAGTCCTAGATGGTTTACAAACATGTGGTTAAATGAACTCACTCGAGGAAAATGATGGGAAAATTCACAACAATTTGGTAAAGGAGTTTGGTTTCAAATATATCTCAAGTTGTGGGAAATCTGAGGGTAAGCGATAACAATACATTTGTTTTCACCTAGAATTGGATCTAGTAAAGTGCCATGACAAAACTCCAAAGAGAAACAAAGGATTCAATTCAATTTGTAACTGGGAGACATAAATATCACATCTAAGTACTAGAATAGGAAACAACTAATTTTTAGCAAGTTTTGTGTGTATTTTGTTAAGAATTTTCTTACAAAAGCAAGGAACTAGACTTTCTAAAGCACATATTATTTTGATATTTTGATTACAAACTCTAATTTTGACCTTTGTGATTAAAATAAAGTTTACTTGTTGATGGTGATTTTTTTTCAAGTAATGAAGTGATCATTAAGTCGTAGCTCATGATTTCCATTTTGTGTGCTTGATTGAGCATGGACAAGTCCCATAACTCATGTTAGTGCACTATATGTTTGTTGTACATTTAAAAAGTAAATAGTTGTTATTTCTTGCAGATTTTCATGTTCATATCAGCTATTTATTTCTCTATATATTTAGGGATCAATGAACTTATAAACTAGATCATTTGATGGTGTAAAGATAAACTTGATAGCTAGTTTCTAAAGTTGTTTTTTTGCATATACTTATATTTCTAATTTTTTAAATATATTTTTCATTTCTTTAAGCTTCTAATATTGTCCCAACAAAGGTTGACCACATGTCAATTTGATAGATTAGATAAAATAAAAACTATACTTTTTTGTTTTGTTTTGGCGAAATGTACCACTTGTTGTACTTAAATATATCTAAGAGTCATTTGTTAAGTAATTATAAGATTTTATCATTATGGAAAAGATTTGCTTTCTTAAGTAAAGAATATTTTATAGGAATTCCATACCATCTCTTGACAGCAAGTTACTAGTAACTAGTGTACTAGTTATTAGTTTCTAGTCATTACGTATTTAAATTTTGAATAGAAATTAGATATCAAATCATATTAGTAGTCTTATATTATATTGATCATATTTTGATATAAGTAAAGTATTATTAGATTAATAGATTTTGGTCCTATTGGTTGGATTTACTTGGATGTAAATAACATAGATATATTAGTTGCATTAGAAGAGCTAAGTGACAATTTCATTAGATCACTGAATTAGTATTGTTGCCCGTAGTTTCATATTTCCATTTTTTATTATCATAGGTTAATTGTTGTTTGAAAATAAACCTAAATGGTCAAGGTAACCAAGGCATCAGGAGTGTAATTCCTGAGCTTACTAGGAGAAAAAGGCCCAACCTCTTGAGAACCTTACCATTTTGTTGTGAACCTTTCCAATACCATAGTTCCCTACATTCATTTACCACTTTCCTAGAGTTAAATGATGTTTGAAATACACAACAATGGAGAGATGAGTAGAATACTATGAGTGAGACCACTCATCTCTTCTCTCATGGATGATGAAGGTTGTAGTGCATTCTCATCTCTACAACTAGTATTGGGTCTAGATAAACTAGGTTGAGTAAAATACTATCATAGTGTCCACTTGCCTCCATAGGAAAGGAAGATACTAATGATTTTTTCACCCTTTTTGATTGAAAACTCCTTTAATATCAATTTTCCATCTTTTAAGTGAAGACTTGGCATTATGGATGTAATTGTGTAGAGAAATTTGATTTGTGTGACAGATCCTAGTATATGTAAGTGAAAAGTATTAAGAAATTCAACTAAGAGTGATTTCATTTCAATGTCATGTGCATACTTTAAGATTTATGTTTCATGTTTCCAGAATTTAGATGCTAAATTTGACTTAGGAGTGACAATGAATCTAAGTTAATTCATATTACATATTGTAGTATGCTTCAAAGTTTATAAACATTAAATTGATATAAAATCATGTCCTATTTTGGAAGTTATAAATTAAACTTGATAATTTTCTCAATTAAAAACTATTCCTTATACAAATTGGTAGTATTGTTGATATTTTAGTAGCTTTCAATGGCTTGGAAATCCATTTTGGCTTCCATACGCATTCAAAAACTATGATTAGGATGACATAATACATGAACAATTATATCCAAGGAATATATAGATCTTCTCTCACGTATATTCTTATGCACAAATAAAACCCCATTCGGAGTATTAACCCATTTGCCATATATTCTTAAATATTGTCCTTGGATTTAGTTGTCAACAAGAGAGAGGATCACATATGTGCCTTTGAGAAGAACATGAGTGTGCCTGGTGAGTGTTCCATTGTATGTGTGTCAAGGTTCTTCTACTGCGGAAGGAAAGCGAGCTGAGCCCCTAAGAGTGAGGTAATAGTACCACCCTAGTAGAGACACTCACAAAAAAGAAATATTAATCTGCATCTAGTGGAATAGTCCACAAAAATTCTATAGTCATGCAACCAAGACAAGAAGAAATATTTTTCTAGCATCCAGAAGAATAGTCCACAAAGACGTGACAGTCATCGCAACTAATACATCACATCCTCAATATGATGAGCACTAAAATAACCTTAATAGTTCAACTACTTTAGTATAGGTGAAAAACAAAAATTAATCATAAACATTCATAGAAAAGTATTATAAACATTCGTAATTCATGCATGAAGAACATGTTCTCCATCAGGCTTCGTATATTAAGTAAAAGTTTTTGGACACATGTACACAACGAACACCACTAGCTCCAATAGTGGAGCGTTGGAGCCATGAATTTCTCCCAAAAGTTCTAACTCTGTCTCTCTGATGCCTTATGGGAGAATCCAAGGTGAAAAGTCCTTTTCTCATACAATGAGGGTGTATATATAACCAATGGGGTGATGCTTCACCTCCTTGTGATTCTTTGACTACCCTCATGACTGTTTGACTTCCTATGACTTTTTGACTTTACATGACTCATATTATATATGTGTCCTTTGGAATTGCACTTTAAAATACATTTTGAATAGATAATTACATAATCCACAATAATGATGTGGCATATGACGACTCATGACAAGACATGACATGACACTGCTGACATGGACTGCATGATGACATGTCAATGTCAAGACATTCTTTCTACTTCTTGCTACGTGTCTTGTTGAGTATGCTCTTTTTTCCACCTCCATATGGCTTAGAGGCAAGGAGTCTTCAATGATATCAAGTCTTGAGTTTTGATCACAAACTGGTGTCCCTTTTCTTTGTCCTGATTGATCATCTTTTATAAATAGCTACAAGGATCATGTCTTTCAGCATGTTTCCCTTCTCCATCTCCTTCTTCATCAACGTGTCATGGAATCATACAGTACCTATATCTCCAATTCACTCATGACAAGAGGAAATTAGTCTGATATATCCCTAGTGTAAGATGATGCATGTTGATCCACTAACTAAGAAAAAACTATGTTGCAGGTTGAGAGAGGCTCAGTGACTTCTTCATTGTGAATCTCAAGTAGTTAGGAGTGAAGCTTGAGCCTTGAGACTACATAATGTGCAGTCTAGGCTAGATTGGACAGACAAATTGCGTAGTTTTGGGACTTAGTGAGCTTGGTTGAGGGGTTTTTCACTGTTTCATCTAACTATGCAGTTCTGGGAGGTAGATCAGACTTGGTGATTGTACAATTACGTAGCTCAGGAGTTCAAGATCTTGGCTTGAGCTCAGAGACTGCACAATGGTAGTTGGGGCTAGGTTGGAGAGATGAATTACGCAATTCTGGAGGTCAAGTTTAGGGCTTTGGCACTGAGACTACACAATGCACAGTCCTGGGAGGTAGGAACTATGCAGTGTGCAGTGTCAAGAGGCTAGGTTGTAGCTTGAGGGTTGGAACTACAGAATGCATAGTTTAGGAGGGTGAGATGAGGCTAGGTTTTTGGAAAGTTTTCATAATTTGCTAAGTGTGGGACATATGAAGCTACTATGAATAGTGAACGACTTGAATGTGATCACACACTTAGAATACTTGATGACACACGAACATAGATGATCTAGAACACATGTAAAACACATTTCCCTGAGTGCGACAAATTTTGCGACGACTTACGACAAGTGTGACACTAAAGATGCACTTTGCGACAACCATGACGATGCTTGTGTAACGATTTTTACAACTTTAGGAATGAGTGCGACTGATGTTTACATGGTAAGGTCAACTCATTTACACAAAGGAAACCCCTTGAAACCACCAAAACAAGCTCGTATACATCGTGCGGCACTTAACATGTGAAAATACGACATTTTTTTTCCTCACAAACTGGGCCAAACACTTAGAGAAAACACATGCCATGGATTTCAATAATTGCGACAATAATATGCTAGACCAAGGAAGGCTACAAAATTTGGTGTAGGACAAAATTTTGGAGGGTGTTGTACCAACGATAACACTTGGCAACACACTGACAGAATTCCATCTTCTATGTCTTGGTTGACTCTTCTGTGCAGGGTCTCAGTTCTTCAGGAAGTATTGATTCATCGTGTGGATTAATTTGGCTTCTATTGGGCTAATTTATTAACGCAAATTAACAAAAGTATTTCATTATCAATCCATGTTTGTAGAACTTGGAGGCATGTCCAAAATGTATGGATATTAGATGTAGTCAAGGTTAGAAGATAAAATATGAAGAACTAAGGAAATACATATTATAAATATAAATCTAATTAAATAATTTCTAATTCACTTATGCAATATATGTGAGATGAAGTGTCTTCTAACTTAGGAGAACCAGTTGTGTCCTTCTTCCACAATATTACTTTATGAATAGAAATAAAAAACCATTAATTGACAACAGCTTAAGATACACAAATAAATAATGACATAGGCTCGTAGCTTAGGATGTCCTTGCTATTCCTCATCACAAATTCATTCATCATAATGCTATTGTTAGAAAGCTGGAATTTCATAAAATTACTTGAAAGAAAGAAGGATGAACTTTAGTTTTTATTCATTAATCCAATAGGAGGGTTCAAATTGAACAATGGGTTGTATCTTCCTATAAAGATATAAATAAACCAACATTCATTAGCAAACATAAATCACCATATATCAAATCAGATAAACAAATTTGAAGCAAACTAGTTTATGAAAATCAAGCTAGATTAACCATGAAGTGTAGTTAGCTTGGAGTGGGGGCCCTCCACCCTTGCCTTGAACACTTGAAGAGATTATTAGCTACTGCAAATTCAGTCAATCGTCCACACCATTGAACAAAAAAATTAAGGTAGAATAGGTTCTTCAAATGAACTCATAGTATTCAGATGTCTCAACATAAAATTATACAAATTCTACCTACCATAAGCCTTCAAAGTTTTGGATTAAATAGAAGATTATGAAACAAACTAATCTAAAGTATATATAACAACTATATCTATCCATATCCACCTATCCAAGTGTTGTGGGGAAAAATGCCTATTTAGGACGGTCCTATCCACCTAAGGTGTGACAACGCCTTAGCAACAAACGAATATAGCTATCATGATTTCTTCCTTTATGAAATATGAAAGAGAGGAGATCGGCAGACTTACCGTTGTCTTCCGGTTGTCCCTCGAACTAGATCCTCTTCTCTTTGTGTGTCCACAGTTACTTGCCTCCTCGCTTGATCAAGAGAACAGCTACTTGAATCCCACGAGATCACAAGAGAACAGCTACCTATGACAAGAGAACAACTACTTGCGACAAGAGAAGAACACGATACAAAGGCAAATATACATATTCATAAATGATTCAGGATTAGAAGTAAATCAAATATACTAATGCAATCATACAACATACACCAGCATATAGGAAAGAATCAAGATAGCTTTATTGAAAGTAACAGGATTCAGGAAGAGATACAACCCATAGGGCTCCAACCCAGCATCTCCTTCCCAGCAGAATGGAATTCCTTCTTCAGCTCCTTTCAAAGCATAACACACCCAATATTTCTAGCCACAAACCAACATCAATTCTTTGCAAATACCAAATTCCAGCCTCCTTAGACCTCATGGAGAGAGATCTATATATAGGGATATTGGAGAGAGGATGAGTTAGCTTGACACTGGTCTGAGACTGACTAGTGTCCTCTCCCACTTCAGTTCTTGAGTCCACTTGGAGGTTCTTGCTTCTACTTGGAGATTTGGAACCTCTTACTCATCACCAGTCGAATTCCCTGATCCAAGTGTCATTTTGGAAGCTTCCTGGGCATTGACACCTTGAGGAATGACTCTGCCACTTGTCCAAACTCGCTCAGTGCAGGTAGCCTTCTTTGCAGTTGACATTCAATGCAGGTAGACAGTGGAGCAGTTGACATTCAGCGCAGATGCTCAGTGGAGCAGTTGACATGATCCAGAATTGCCTTGTTTTTGAGTGTTTTCAGGTGGAGAACTTTTGTGAATTGCTGTGGTTACTTGGCCTTGTTCCTCTAGGGGTAGGAACAACATGTTTAGGGACTTTGGATCCCTTAATTATTGACATTTCATGCTCAGTGATGCAAGGCACAAAAATGTCTATAACAGTTGCCCCCTAAAGTATGAGGCCGTTTATCGGGTGAAATGCTTTATCCAGGAGGGTCCGAAGTTCATCCATCTGCTGGGAGGAGACCTGTAATAAAATACAATACAATACATTATGATTCATACTGCTTTCATGATCTAGCTGAGGCGGGCATTCCCATGCTCATCTTTATAAATTCATTTTTGTACATAGAACATACGATCGTCTGATAGTAGATTGATAATTTTGGTGAAAATTATCATCCTTTGAGTAGGATGATCATCTGCTGCAATGATGTACATGTCAAATGTCTTTATTTTTCCTGAATATATATCGCAGCCCGGATGGATGAAACTAGATCCGGGGTCTTCAAACTCGTTCGATCTTCACTCTAATTACAAGTCAATCCATGTGAGAATTGCGCTGGAGTCGAACATGGAAAGACATCGCTTGATTACCGGTCAATGATGTAAACCGTTAACAAGCGCGAGAGGAATCACCGATAATTATAATGACCCTCAAGGTACTGCAGTACAATTCACGTGGTGTGAATAAAGGACCTGGCGTCGAACACCACGCAAAATCTTCTGGTCGAAGGTCATTGATGTATACCTGTCGCCGGAAGTGAGAAACTTGCCATTGAGGCATGCAAGCTTCAAATTACTGAAGGGGTTGTTCCTAGATCAACTCCTTGGATAATGAGCTGATGTCGACAAGGAGCGATCCGTCAAAGGAGGGCCTTAATGAATCCCACATCAGTGACACGGAACGGAGCTAATGATTTTAATGGAGGTGAAAACAATCTGTGACATATGATTCAGGGTGGCGGTCATGAATGGATGAAGGATAATGTATGGCAGTGGATGGGACCCTGTTGACTCTTTCTGAATGACTTCTCTTGAACATATGGCGACACTGATGCGATGGATTGGTAGCATTACCCCAAATATGGATGGTATGGCAAGACCATGGTGATGTGACCGGTGAATGAAACAACCCAACCCGATTGTGGTACGGAGGAAAAGTGTCATGTTCAAGAGCGACCTGCTACCATCAAAGTTTTCTTGATCTTTCCCAATTTTTCCCCAGTCATTGCTGACCAGTACCTCTTTATTTTTGTCAAGCTTGAGGAGGATAACATATTCTTGTTCTATAACCTGCCCTTCGGGCAAGCCCATCGCTATGTTTTAACGAGCTTAGCGATAGGGAAACTCGTTCTCGTCTAAAGACAAGTTTGTCGCTATTTATCATTTTAACGAGTCTAACGACAAGGATAACTCGGTCCTTTTCATTTTTAGAGAGTCTGAAAAGATACATAAAGTTAACTCCAAAATTCCTTTTTCGTCATCTAATCCCTTAAGTCTGAAAAAGTATTAAACAATACAGAAGGGATGAGTTTTCGATAACTTTAACGAGCCGAATAAAACAAGCGCTCGACCTTTTTGTGTAATAATCCCTCAGGTCCAAAAAGATTAAAATCTAGAGGAGGGATAACTCTTCCTGTCCTTTAACAAGCTGGAAGGCCAAAACTCGGCAATCTTTTCATATTTTACGAGTCAGTTGAAAAGAGCTTAAAGAAGACTCGTCTTTTGAGGAACGAGTGATAAACAGGGATAGCAACTGATTCCAGGTACAGGTTGGAATTTTCCAATCACGGCAGTGTCACAAGGATGGCTAGGTGAAATCACTCTTCGCAGCTGTTCCTCAAAATGGGTAAACAATCATATGGAGGTGAACGATCAGCCAAATGACAAGTGGAGGTGGCAGGTGCAAACATGACCAAGGCTTTTATGGCTGATAAATTTACGATCACAGTGGTTATTTACCGGGATAGGTTCAATTTTTAGATAAAAATGAGCTTAAACTCTGGAGGAAACATTTCTCACTGCTTATATTTATTTTTTAACGAGCATGAAGACCGCATTAAAACTGCTCGGATCTTGCGTTTATTTTTTAACGAGCATGAACTTTATGCTAAAACTGCTCGATTACCCAGTCATAAGATAAGAGTGTCTCATGAAAGATTCCATTTTTTATAGAGCTTGCGCCTTACCAAAGCTATGTTCACTCTCCTTTCTTTATGCAAGTTCGGAAACGGCTAATCCTACGAGTTTAAAGGGTTAGACCTACAGGTTTAAAGGGAGGACCTAAAAATTTAAAAAATAAATAGTTGTCCCTTGCTTGCACTCCAAAAGGTTTGCATGCCCCCAGGTATAAAACAGAGTTTCAAGGTTACCCCTCAATTTGCAGATAAAACATTTGTTTTACCGGGAGAGGCCTACCTCTTTCAGGTTACCCAAAGATTGTCTCGTTATTCTTTCAACAAAACACTTCCTCAGCAATGTCTACCGAAATAGACAAGGGTGAATGACCTTTGTCAAACACGTAACTTTTACAAAAGAATCTTATTCTAGAACAACCCCTCTTCCACCCACGGACGGGGTACGAACTAGTCATATTCTCCCGCGGAAACCTACCCTATACCCAAAGTTTCCCTGCCGAAGCAGGCCAGGACGCATGCCCCCTGGGTTCCAGTCATATCCTCCTGGATTACTCGCGCTCATCAGGAGGAAGGACCGTGGGTTGAGACACTTCTTGCATGAATAGACCATTTAGGGATGGCACATGACTATTTGCGATGTGTGATCCGGGAAACGAAAGTTGGTCCACGAGCTTGACCATTCTTCCTCCATGCGGAAAACATATTACTCTAAAGAGTGAGGAGACTACAGCTCCCATGCAATATATATAGTCTCGTCCAAGGAGTAGGTTATAATCCAAGGGTCCTTGAATGACCATCACGTTCATTTGAACGGTCTTCCCTTTCAATGTTATTGGCACATTGGGGAGGATCCCTAAAGGTCGACTGGTTCCTTTATCAAAACCTGATAGATTTCTCATCTCAGGTAAAAGCGCTGGCGAACCAAGCGCTTTCCAAGCAATAGAGGAAAGGATACTCACAGATGCCCCCTCATCAATGATAGTGCCAGCCATTACCATTCTGTATATTTGACAAATAATTCTGAATGGCACACTGGCTGGCAACCGGGGTCTGCCTAGTTGGTTCCAATCAAAGGACACAACCAGGTTGCTTGGTGGTGGGACCGAATATACGGCCAGATAGTGCTCTGATGAACTTCCTTCCTGCGACAAAGGAATGGTGGCATTGCCCCCTTGATCATCAGAGTCAGTGCTGATGAAGAGAACCTGGACGGTGTCGTCTGTATTCTCCTCTATGATGGTGTCATTCGAAGATGGAGCCTTTGAAGGCAAAACCGGGTCAACTGCCGTATCAACCTTTTGACTTTTGTCAGGCATGGATCCAGACGGTTCTTCTTCAATGATAGGTGCTTCGGCTGACCATCTAAGTGGCTCAGCCGGATTCTCAACTAGTGAGGGACTTGGCAGGAGTCTTTGATATCCAGGAGGAAGATTCGCTCGTAAAATCGGGCGATCTTCCAAAACTCTTTTTGCCTCGTCTAAGAAGGGACAACGGTGGATGGCGTGATCGCCTTCACACAGTCTGCAGGGAAATTTAACTCTCCCATTCTGTCCTGGAGCTTCACTCCCACTAGTTGACGGTGAGCAGTCGACACGGCTATCAAAGGTCGATGCTCCTGAATTGTGAAAACGGGGGGACCAGTCTCTTAGTATCCGTGGGATACAGGGACAATCTCTATGGAAATGGTCTCCCCTGCATATGACGCATGGCGATTTAGGCCTTACAAGTGCGGTGTGTGGATTTTTGTTAGATGACACTTGTTTGCCCCCAGTCGCCTTAGGCTCCTTCTTCTTCTTTTCTTTCTTCTTCTTCTCCTTCTTCTCCTTAGGAACCCGATTTTTTGATCGACCAGTTCCGTCAAGTGAAGAGGAAGGAGGGGAGGAAGATGAAGTGGAAGGCTGGGATGCAACTCTTGTCTGATCTAACTGTTGACTCGACTGTTCAGGAGTGGTGGTATTCTGAACGACATTGGTCGAAAAGAGCCAAACTGGTAGGCCAATTGTCAGTCCTGGAAGCGACAATGTGGCCATGTGGGGCGCACCAACATCTCCCCAAGAGAAGGGACTAGGATTTCCACCCAAGGGAACTCCTTGGTTGGTGTGCTCCATCTTTTCAACCTAAAGATCAACGCAGGATTAAAGGGTGATTGTTCCGTTTAAAATAAATTGTTAACGACGCTTTTTAGACACAACTTTCTTTTTCAGTTTTAAAGAGTCGAGAAAAAGCTAAAGATGACTCTAGTCTCCTTCGATGTTTTAACGAGCCCGAAGTGACAAATGCTCGGATGGACTTTTTCTATTATAGAGTCTGAAAAAGGCCAAAAGGAACTGCTCTGGAGATCTAGGCAGAGGGTGTGCCAAACTTTTCGCAAAACCACAGAATACGTTTTATGGTACGGGTGGTCGATCTTCGTGAATGCTGTGTTCACTGCATTGCGATCAGTAGGGCGGCCGACACGGTTTCCTAAGGATAAAAGATATATGCCTATAGGGGTCTCCCAATATATACGCGACGGTACGTGGGAGCACAAATCCGTACTAGCGCCACCGTCTTTCAGGAGGAATCACCCACCTTCTTAGAGATCGACAGTCACTAATATAACGACGCCGGAACACGTCTCTAGCCTAGACCTCTATGTTGTGCGTTATGTTACAAAGCGTTGTTAGGTTCATTCAATTTATTTTAGGTTGATCTTTTTAAAGTTTGCCTTTCAAGGTTCACCACGAGATGTATGATTCAAATTCCTAAATGCAGTCTAAGATGATAAGCAAGCTTTACAATCTTTCAACTTTGAAAATCCTAGCTACTAAGGGAAAAGAGAGCGACTATATTTTCTCAAAGAGCAATCAACACACTCTAATGCACTTTCCCTAAATCCAACATGCAAACTATCAAATGCAAAATGCACAATGCAGGTGTTTGTTTTCACTTTCTTAGTATAAAGGCTTACAAAGAAAGCTTTTTGCACAACTTTGAACTCGCTTTTACAATGATCAAAATAAACAAGTTCACTTTCTTCGAAATCAACAAGGGTAGAAGAGATTACAATCACTTTGCGATTTTCGAAATAAAGACTTGTTTTGATACTTTGAAAGAGACAAATTCAAACCAATAAGCAAAAGTAAAACTATAATCAATCTGAACAAACAGCCAATGAACTCTCTTCTAAGATCACTCTCAATCAGATCTGAATCAAAGGCTACAGAAAGACTACTTTACTCATGCAAAGGAAGATTGTAAATGACGCCACAAACACAAAAAAACATTCACAATATTTTTGTACAAAAATGGGGCGGAATTCAGGCAAAGAAAAGGGTTATCAGGCTAGTACCTATGCTGTTAAAGCTGCAAAAAACAGAGATCAAAACAGGGCAATAAAGGACAAAGAACCCCAACTGCTCAAGGCCACACTGTTTTAGCGCAGGTCCAACATTGTCAGTTGACATTCAGCGCAGAAGCCCTTCAGGACCTTCGTTGAAATGCAGACAGCCTTCACAGTGCCTGCGCTGAAGAGAGAACTCTCGTTTCTCTGGTTTCTGGTCACAAAATGCTCAAAAATCAACTGTTTCAGGCCAAATCAGAAACACAAGCAAGGTATAAACAGAGGATGCATTTGATAGGTTACTAAAGACTATCACAAGGATCAATCAAATAATTATGTGATCTAGATTAGATCATAGACAAGTCCAACATACTGGATCAAAGCAGCAACTT